>CAMTDV010000015.1:1435833-2871666 GCA_947069175.1 Scalesia atractyloides
AGTTTAAGCTTTGGAATAATTACATATTTTCATTTTCTTGTAATTGTATGAATTTCGTTTTGGATATTTAAGTTGTAATTTGAATTTAATAAATATGAAACATCTTAGTAAACATCACGAGCTTTGGTGATAACCCAATTATGCCCCGACTTTTATTCCGCTGCGGGTCGGGGTGTGACAAAAATTGCTCGATTTTATGATGAAACTTTTATGAAAAATATAATGTCGTATAAGAAGGTTTATATATATATAATATATATATATATATATATATATATATATATATATATTTTAGGATCCTGTAAAAAAATTAAATTTGTGAGAATGATAAGAAGGAATATTGTGATGACACATGTCCTTGTTTATTCTATTAGCTTAAGGGTAAAAAAGTAATTTAATAAATAAAACTAATTAAAGATAAAATTCAAAAACTTACATGAAGTGTACATGCAAGTTCCCCAGTCTTTTTTAAACGTCAATAACTTTTTATACGTAACATTAAAAAGAAAAATACACCTTAATAACGAGTGTTTTTTATTTTTAATATGAATACAATATTGCTATACTTATACAGAGAGAAAAAAATATGTTTCGATCCGATGTTTTAGTTCATGGTGTTTTGTTATGTTGTCTTAATTGTATATTGATTCAAGGCGTTGTGTATTACAGTAAAACACCATAAACGTATATAAGACACCATAACATTGCAAATAACATTTACATTCAATCTTTCAATCTTGTTTCAGTGGTGTTTTATTTTAGGAATTCGAACAGATTATAATGTCTTGTAAAGGAAAGATTAGCTCGTTGAATTTAACGATATTTTTTTGATTGCTAATGGAGTGGTGTTTTTGTATACTTGTATGGTGTCTTGTTTTCTATGATGTTTTATTTTAGTTTCATGGTGTTTCTGTATAAAAAATGGTAGTTTGTTGAATTCAATGGTATTTGCAATGTTATGGTGTCTTATTTACGTTCATGGTGTCTTATATATGTTCATGGTGTTTTACTGTAAAACACAACACACTGAATCACTAAACAATTAAAACAATATAGAAAAAACACCATGAATGAACTGAAACATTATTGAAACATATTTTTTTCTAAGATTAAAAAACACTCGTTATTATGGTGTTTTTTTTTAAAAACGCGTTACGCGCAAAAAGTTATTGACGTTTAAAAAAGAAGGGGGAAACTTGCATGTGGATTGCATGTGACTTTCTAAATTTAAAAATGTTAATTTTACCTTTATACACTTAATCTAGAAAATTAATTATTTTAATTGTTACACTATTTACAAGATTGTCATCAAGATCTCAACCATAGATTAAAGATCTAATGGTTTAGATTCTTTCTTACCCCTCTCACAAAAAACATTTTTTACAATAACTTCACCCTATATATATATATATATATATATATATAGGGTAAGGTTTTAGATTGAACACTAGGTTGAGAATGAACTGTGTGAACTAATCTGAGCCATTGAATTACATCATCTAAAGATTTTTAAACAATGGCAAGATTGTAATTATAATTTTGTAACTTCCCTTTAAAATAATTAATAGAAGGGCATTTGTGTCTTTTGTAAATTGAAATTATTAAACAATATAATAAAATCCCCTAAAATCTCGCTAGTTTCCGTATATACAAGATATACAGCTGTTAGTGTATACACATGTGTAGAGTCTCGGTAGTATCAATTTATACAAGATACACAAATGTTAGTTTATATACAGTCTCACTAACTATCAGTTTATACAAGATACACGACTGTTAGTTTATACACATGTGTATAGTCTCGTTAACTAACAGTTTATACAAGATACACAACTGTTAGTTTATACACATGTGTACAGACTTTTATACATTTGTGTATTATATTAAAAAATGGTTACATATGTGTATATTAACAACATCTAGTATATAATGCATGCATACGAGTAGATTCATATAAAAATTATGAGATTAATGAAAACGAAACAAGTCACATGTATGCATAAATAACTTCATCACATATTCAAAAAAAGTGAATGTCCAAAAATAATTACAATTTCAATCTCAGAGAAATTTTTCAATATTTATTGAAAATTATAAAAAGTTAAAAACAATATATTATGATATTTATATATACATAAAAGAAAAGAAAAAGAATATAATAAAAAGCTAAAAACAATATATTATGATATTTATATATATAGATAACAAAAGAAAAACAATATTTAAGTTAAAACTAAAACAAAATCCATGGATAAAAAAAATATGGAGAAATAATGAGAGAGAGAGAGAGTTAAAAAATGAGAAAATTAAGTGCTTTTAATTAAATAAACTTGGCTAACGTCACTCTTATCTTTTTAATCTAAAATATGATCAAAGACCAAAATTAGTTTACTCGGTTCACTCTTAAGAAATTGTTTACTCTTGAACCTAATCCTATATATATATATATATATATATATATATATAGTATATCTTCTTGGCATAATTTAATAAGATAAAGTTGTTAACTTTTATATGTTAAATCTAATAGAATAACGACGCGTTCTTATTTACGTATCTACGATAAAGTTAAAGACACCATACTTAATCCTTTAATCAAATGAATTACCTTATACTCCGTCCAAAGTTTTTTTTGCATACTATCAATTTTAGAACAACAAGTTTCATTGGTTGGAAACTGTCTGGGAATGGAGTTGCAGGATACTTATCCCAATCAATATATGGCAACTCATTTGAAAGAAAATTAGGCCCTTCATCATACTCCACAACCTTCTCCTTGAACTTAGAACTCAATAGCTCGTAGGGTTTTTTAATTGTTACCATAAGGCACCTTAGTTTCTTCATGTTTGAAACAATTTTACAAAATGGTAATGAATAATGATCATCCTCCATATAATAATTTTCAAATCTTATGACTTCAATATTGTGGCATCCCTGCCATAAGAAGAAAACAATGTAAGGGTTGAGCATCATTTAGTGCATATTTCAAAAAGCTTAACCTTTACCATTGTTGTACCCTCCAAACACATGTTCTTGATTTCTTCATCTTTTCATAATCTGCTATGTATTTCAGGGTTCTTTGGATGTTCCCCTAGATCCCCATTTCTTGAACAAGGTCATGCATATCAAACCTACCATCTACAATACTTATAAGAGCTTTTTCTCTTAACACTTTGATCCCTATTTCAGGGTAAAAATCACATGCTTCAAGAATCTCCATTACATCATCTACGCTTTCCCATCTCCAGAAACATGCAATATCCAAGAATAACTCTTTCTGGTAATTTTCAAGTCCATCATAACTAATTTTGAGTACATCCATGACCTTGGGATCTGGGATGTCTTTTAACTTCTTAAAGGCACTAATACACTCACTCTTGTTTTTGTCGTATAAAAAAGAACCTAAAACTTTAAGTGCTAATGGCAACCCACTAGCATAAGAAACCACACGTAATGAAAGTTTCTCATAATCTTCTATGGGGTCTTTTTCATTATGCGCGTACATATTAAAGAGTCGGATAGCCTCGTTTTCTAATAACAACTTGACACGATATATCTCGTCTATCTTGTGGCTTATTAGCAAATGTTCATCTCTAGTTGTGATTATTATTAAACTTCCACTACCAAACCATTTATGTGATCATTCACATCATCAAGAAGTATCAAAACTTTACTTTTACATAACCTACTTTTTATCATTTCTTTTCCATCCTCAACACTCTGCACCCATCGTTCTGTTTTAAAAATAGATGATAGAATTTTTCCTTGTAGAGTTTTTAAACCATATTTGTTTGATTCCACTTGAATATTGTCAACAATACAATGACCTTGAAAATCACAAGAGATTTTCTTATAAAGAGAATATGCAAGAGTAGTCTTACCACTACCCCCAACCCCCCATATCCCAATCATGCGCACACCACTTGACCCAATGTCTATCCGAGACTTCAAATCATTCAAGCGGGTAGTCATCCCAACAAGATCGTCATCAACATCAGAGTTTAAGGGGAACAATCTATTAAAAATTATATCAACAATTTCTTTTATGACTTTTGATTCATGCCTGCAGATATATACAAATAAATAAATATGAGATGTTCAAAATGATACAAACAACCGTATCATTGTCAATATCACAAATACTTTTCACGACCATTATCAACTTATTATAATCCAATTAACAAATGTAAAGTAATCTATAAATGTATTTACATAACTAAGCGGGATTCCCACGCTTTGCGACGGGTTTCGGTTGGTATCGATTAAAAAAAGCATAAAATGAATACTGGGACCGATGTTGTTTGGCCGGTATGGGTTCGATTTGTCATGGAACCGACACTCTAATGTGAATGCAACTCCTCATTCAATATAACTATATACAACTCCGTTTTTAATGAATTTTGCACTGGTATGCAGGCCAGGGAGACCATAAAAAACGAATACTATATCGGTACGTAAACGGTATTAGTTTGGTTTATGAAGGAAATCACAAAAAAAAAATCAATTATATTTGACATGTTAGTATAAAACTTTTATGGAATCATAGATAAAAATAAGTACGTCACAATGATATATTTGATTTTTTTTAAAATGTTAAATTATATTATTAAACATAAAATAATTTGTATTAATAAAGTAATAAAATAAAACTTAAAGGGAATATTGGATTTTAATAATCCCAACTATTCGTTGTTTGCCGCTAACAGTCCCAACTTAAAAAATACCCACTGCCAGTCCTAATCATTAACATATTGGCCTCTAATGGACCCTGACTAACAGAACCCTAACGCCGTTAGTCTCCGGTCGCCGGAAAAACGTTTTTGGCCGGATAACTCATTTTTGGCCAGAAAAATCAACATTATCATCCAAAACCTCTTTGTAACCTTATTACGGACCATCAGGAACCTTTTTCAATCTGAAGCCCCAATTATTGAAGTTGTCGAAAACTTTTTTTTCCCGGAAAACTTCTTTTAGCCGGAAAACTCAACTTTTGATCGGAAAACTTAACATCTTTGTCCTAAATCTTTTTGTAACCTTAGATCGGACCTTTAGAAACCTTTTTCTAGCCAAAACGGTTTTCCGGCGACCGAGACTAACGGCGTTAGGGTTCTTTAGTCAGGGTTCATTGGTGGCCAATATGTAAATAATTGTGACTGCCAGTGGTTATTTTTGAAGTTGGGACTGTTGGCGGCCATTGACGAATAGTTGGATTATTAAAATCTAATATTCCAACTTAAAGCCATACGATTGTATACAATGTTAGTTCAATGCTTTAATAATTTGTAAATTTGTGCACAACAACTCATATTTTGGGCTTGTTTGGCTAAGCTTATTTAACTCAAAAATGACTTTTGTTAAAAAGAATTTATTGACTTATAACTTTTGAAAAAAGAGTTTTTAAAAAGTATTTGGATTAGCTTATGGGGTGAGAAAAAACAATAAATTAATAAGTTGTTTAAAAAAAGTGTTTGGATTAGCAAAACCGATCGAATCATATCAACAAAACTCAGGGGGGTCCCACTAGACATTGATAAATTCACATTCTCCGCATTCAATCAGGTGTGTAAAGCGGAAGCCTACGATTTCGAAAACCCAAAATCCCCTTTTCACTTTACCCTTTCAAAACCAGATCAAGATTCACAGATTCTTTCATTTCTCCAACCTCTTCTAGGGTTACATCAATATGGGTGGATTAGCTTAGGGCTGGGGGTAGTTCTTTAATTTGTTCGAAAAAGTTATAAGAAGTTCAAAAAAGTCATAAAATACTAACTTTCCAAAACGGACTTTTCCTTCTATACAAAAAGTTGTTTAAAAAAATCATTTTCAATTACCAAACATTATTTTAACTTAGTCAATAAGTTGTTTCAAAAAGCTTAGCCAAACATGCCCTTTATTAAGAAACACACACACACACACACACACATATATATATAAAGAAAGAAAACCAATAAAATACAATGCCACCAAGGAGAAGTACGATGCATCCTCTTAGAAAATGTAGGGGTATAATATAATATAATATAAATTGTAAGATTTTTAAAATCTAATTTACGAGTCAAACAATGACGAAGCTTAAGCCTTTATAGCTTTATGAGCTGAACTCGAGTACAACTTTGGCTCGTTTAGGCTCGCCTGGAAAATGGGCCTTTCCCAAGCCATGTTCAATCCTATAAAAACCATTTACAAGCGAGAGTTCGAGTTTTACGTAATGATTACCTAATTATTATTAATTTTTAGAAAAATAAAACAAAAACAAAAAATTATATTGGTCAATTCAATTGAGATATGGCGTTTTCACAAACACACCTTAGACACAAAAATGAAGATCACGCCCCTGGGGCTATGTACGGGTTATTATGGGGCAACTTCATGCCCACTTCACATTTTCACTACACATGGTCTTACATGGTGCAAGTATGATTGAGAATTTGAGTTGTCAAAACATGTTAAGCGCATATAGATACTTCAAATAAAAAAAATATAAAAAGTTACCCGTTAGCATTGTTCTTGAGCTCCCATCCAGCAATGTTACATACATCAACTAGTGCTTTCCTCCATAATTTAGCTTTGGTAACGTTGTTCGCCTCTTTTTTGGCAAAAGGTTTCCTCCATAACTTAGCTTTAGTATTGTTGTTCGCCTTTATTTTGGCAAATGCTTCTCCAAATTTATTTTTTTGTTTTCTCACTTCCGAGGGTTCCACATCATAGAAAATCGGCATAACGATTAGCTCTCTCTCTTCGTTACATTTCATAATATGTGCAAGTTCTTCCAAACACCATGAAGAACCTGCATAGTTTTTGGATAATATTATTACAGCAATTTGTGATTCTTCAATAGCCTCCAAGAGAGATGAATGGATGGATTCACATCGAGGAAGTGTTTCGTCGTCCTTGTAAGTGTGGATTTGCCGATCTATGAGAGACGAGTAGAAATGATCTACGAAAGTTTTGCGGGTGTCTTCTCCTCTAAAACTAAGAAAAACTTCATATTTAAATGATCGAGAAGAAGAGGGGGGAGCGAAGTGGGAAGAGGATGGTGAAGCTGCCATTGATGTGTTAGGAATTTAGAAACCAAATGAAAAGAAGATTAATTTAAGTGGTTTATTCGATTTGATCTACCGAGAAATGATATACTTATATAGAGATGTGAGGGAGGTGATCAGTGAATGAAAGTCATTTCCAAAATGTGAAGAAAAATTATGAGGGAAGTTCTATTTTATAACTTATGCCAATGATGTACACCAAAATTCCCAGCTCACATATATGAAGCACCTAAGTGGAAACCTTTTAGGTACTCACCTAGGTTGTAACCTTGGCTTTGGGTGATTTTAAAAAAAAAAGGGATTTAGAAAGCAAGTTGTCCCATGAGAGGCAAGTGTATAGACACATGATTTTTTTATCTTATATAATTGGGTTCATTTAGCCATTACAAATTTTCTTTTGTCATCAACACTTCATTTTTTTTCTTTTTTGAACAACATTAACACTTGATAAAATGTGTTTGGGTGCTTCCGACACTTGATAAAATGTGTTGGGTTCGTTCGACCCGCCTAATGATTTTTTAGCTATGATATTAGGGCTTCTTTGTGGTGTATGACGGACACGGTGGTAGTATAGACGTGGAGTATGTAGCGAAGAATATGCACTCGAATGTGTTTGATCTATGCATTACAACAGGGGGAACTTGATAAGCGAGATAAACGGTATCACCTCAGACGCCTCCACAAGATCACAATACAAGTCATACTCCGCTTCATAATCATCAAATGAAACTCGACTTTCTGATTCGTATGATAGTGATACTTAGCCAAATCTGACTTCCCAATTGTGTTATTTTGTCATATTTCATATAGATGGTATATTCAACTTGTCATAAGTTATGGAGTTTGTTTATACACACAAACGTGGTACCGCTGAATAACACCTTGGGAGAGTTTTTACCTAGCATTTATGCTTTATTTGTGTATGTGACTTCTTAATTTCTAAGCCTCCGGTCGCATCGCGGCGGGTGCTTCCATCTAGTTTTCTAATCTTTTTAAGATCGTGTGGCAAGAAATGGAATCATAATACTACTTTACATTCAATCAAACCTCTAATTAAAACTTTAGTTACAAGAAGTCAACTGGAATATTTCAAAAAGTTTCTTGAAACATCACAAAGGTAACTTGAAAGTTCTTGCATATTGAACTTGTAATAATTTGACGTGGTTTTAACGCGTTTTCCACTTTTTGATGCAAAATTGTTGGTCATACGACATAATTAACTATTGACATAAAAACATAATCAACTTAAGCAGCGGGGCACATGCAAGCAGTTTCATATCGCTATCAGTGGCGGACCCAGAAATTATTTGTTGGGGGTGTTCATGAGTGGTTTAAGCATATTTTCACGGGGTGCGGTCGGGTTTTTTGCCTAAAAAATACACTAAAATTTTATTTTCAAGGGGTGCGCCCGCCCACCCTGGGCTTAACCTGGGTCCGCCCCTGATCGCTATAGATATTTTCACTAATATAACTAGCAGCGCTGTAGGCTGGAGCGGTACACACCAATGGTCATGCTCTTTCACAAAAACGTACGATGTTTCACCCAATCAATGTGATGGTACACCCCTATCTAAAGAAACTCATCTGATCTAATTTAACACACGAATTAACACTTCATCTTCACATAATAGAACGTCTCGTTTCTGCAAAACATTTGTTTACTCATGAAATACTTTGTTTTGAAAGTTATCGTATACACGATTTAAAAAGCAACACAATAATGCAGATACGGAATCTACAACTATGCATCAAGTTTATGATCATATGACGTATTTTTAACGCATCTTCCACTTTGTGACCACTCACTAAGACTGTGGGGTATGGTGGGCGTGGGTTTGCGGCGTGGGTACCCCACGTGGCTTGGGTGGGTTCCCCTGGGCCGACCCACATGGACGGCGGTATGGTGAAGCGGAACTTTGGGGCAAGGCCACCCAAATATATATATATTTATATATTTTTTTAACATAAACTTTATAAAATACTAAAAAACTTGGCAATACAATAGAAATAAAAAAAACTAAAATTAATAAAAACTTTCTACTTCTTAAAGTATTTTTTCTTTATCTCCTCTTTCGTTTCCAACATTAGTTCCAGCTCTTCTCCTGATAAGTGATCGGTGGGCTGGGTTAGAAATTTCATATCCTCACGTCGTTGTTTTAGGGCGTCCCTCTCTTCCTTGCTTTTACGTATTCGGGGTAGGTATGCTATCGTCGGTATGAGAAAAGTTAGTATACAAACAGTTTCCTATAAAAGAAGCGTAACCGGCCATATCCGATACAGGGGATTGTATTGTAAATGGAGGCCTTGGCCGAATGGATGGGGGGCTAGGTGTGGGTGTTTCGTTAAATGCCCACGGATTGTTCGGGTCGAAAGTACGGTTGTAAGGATTCATTTTTTTTGTTATTGAGGTGGGTTGAAAAAGAAATTAATATATGGAAGATTGTAGAAGGGGTGAGGAATTGAGTTGAAGTGTTCGATATTTATAATGAATAGAGATGGGCATAATCGGGTTTTATCATTACCCGGAACCGGTTCCAACCCGGACCCGGTTCTGCTTGAATGTCATTGGAACCGGGTATGGTGGTGGAACCGGGTCCAGTTCCTACCCGGGTTCACACCTAAGAATATGGAACCGTGTAGAACCGGGTACGGGTATTATGGAACCGGGTATGGTCGGAACCGGTTCCTGATAGTGTGGGAACCGGTTCCTGGCAGTCAAACCTGCCATTTACTGTTCAGAACCGGTTCCTGGCAGTCAAACCTGTTCAGTCAAACCTGCCATTTTACTATTGGGAACCGGTTCCTGTCAGTCAAACCTGCCATTTACTGTTCAGAACCGGTTCCTGATAAAATGTTACCGTTGGAACCGGTTCCTGATAAATGTTACCGTTGGAACCGGTTCCTGATTAAAGAATCGGTTTTTTTATATAAACCCCTTCCTACTTACCATTTCTAAACTTAACACTTTACACTTCAAATCTAATACTATCAAAGAGATAATGATGGCTTGCAACGATGAGGTTGTGGTTGTTTTGGAAACCAAAAGAAACCCTGCTATTTGGAAGCACTTTGACTTGTGCTTGATGTCGGATAGCCATGAAATGGCTAGATGCAAGGGGTGCGGGAAGTTCATGAAGGCGTCGGCCAACTCGACGCTTAAGAAACACACCGACTGCCATTGTCCGGTGACAAAGGCGAAAAACAATGAAAAGGGTGAAGCATCCGGGACCGGGTCATCGAAAGTTTAGTTTGTTTTATGTATTGTAAACCCATTTGTGTTTTATGATTAGTATGTTTAGTGTTTTATATGTTTTGTTTAACGTTTCTTGTTTAGGTTGTTTGTGTAACCGGGTACTTGTTTCTAGCAAAGACTTATAAAAAAAACTCACATTAAAAATATATTGACGCCGGGTCTGGAAGGTTACCGTAGGAACCGGGTATGATAAGAACCGGTTACGGGTACAACCCGGGTACGGGTACGGGGGTGAGGCCCGGCTTGGGTGGCGGTGGGCTGCCAGTTTTGACAGGGATGGGCCAAGGGGGCGGTGTGCCGGGGCAGCGCCGTGCCTCGCCGGCCCTTGGCCGTGCCCCATACCATCTAGCCTTATATAGGTTATGAATAAACGATTTTAAACGATGCATGTTAAGGAAAATACTAAAAGTGTTTATGGTTAAGAATTCTTGATGCCTTTCCATTGATTTACCATCCCTTTAAATAGGGAGATTACAAAACAGAAATATGGAAACGATATATAATAATTATACTCTTATACAATTAGCAATTTAGGTTATGTCTCATTTGTTTAAAATACCCTTTAGCTTATTTTAGTCACACCCTTTCATTTTATTATATGTTATATTATATGGGTTAAGTTATTCTACAAAGACTTCGAATTGTAAGAAGTGTAAGAAGCCACCCGATAGTGACAAGTGTCCTAGGAGGATTCAAGTGGGAAAGGTAATTTTGTCTACAAGATGAGAGAGAATATGCACATGCAAGTCACATGTTATTTCCCCTCCAATTTTTAAACGTCCGTAACTTTTTTATACACCATTTGTTTTAAAAAAAATTATACCATAAATCAAGCGTTTTTTTATCTTTAATATGAGTACCATATTGTTATATTTTTCAAAAAAAATTCAAAACCCAGTTGTGTATGACACAATGGACGTGACGTAAAACACGATGTAAAGTAGAGTAAAAACACATTAATGACAAACAGATAAAGACACAATGAACAATAGATTAAAACACAATGATCATGATCTTGACGTATAACACAATGGTCATAATGTATAACACAATAACTATCAAACTAAATAAAATCACAATTGATGACAATAGATAAAAGACACAATTGATAACAGATAAAAGACACAATGGAGAGCATATGAAGACACAATGAAAACAAACTAAAAACACAATACACAACAAACTAAAACACAATTAACAAGAAACTAAAACACAATGAATAACAAATTAAACACAATGACCTGAACAAATAACGCAATTTATAGAAAACTTAGATATAACATTATCTTCATTGTGTCATATATTGTGTTATAGGTTCTTATAAAACATACACATGCAAAAACCCGAAAACCTAAACCTCCTACTCCCACCCCCACCCCAACCCAAAGACCTAAACCCCCCACCCCCCTAAAAAAACTATACCTCACAAAAAAAACCCCCCAAAAACCTAAAAAAACCTAACCCCCCCAACCTAACCCAAGCTAAAATGCTAAATGCTAAAAACTAAACCCCCAAAACCTAAACACATCCCCACCCCCCAAAAACCTAACACCCAAAAAACAAAAAAAAAAAACCTAACACCCCCCACCCCCACCCCAAGACCCAGTTAAAAGACACTATGACGTGAACCTTTAACACAACGCATAATATTAGTTAGTTTAATTTAAAGTAATAATATAAAATCCAAATTTTCTACCTTTTTAATGTTACTCCCCCTGTTGAAATCCAAACTAATGGTTAACTAAAAGGCTCCATCTCTTAATTCAAAAAGTTGTGATGCTCGCAGGACACATCGTTTAAAGAATGTGTTTTACATATACAATCGCCAACAAATAAACAACCGGAAAGTCATACACTATTGGTGGTGACTTCAACGTTGCGAACCGAACTGTCGTTCTTTCTGTTAAAAAAGAAATTTAAGCAACCACTTATGAAGAGGTGTGTTGATTAATCACAAAATACTCGGAAAATTACATCACAACGGTTCATGACCGAACCGACGTTCTGTTAAAAAAGAAAGTAACGCAGAGACCTTATGAAGAGGTGTGTCTATTGCATCACAACGGTTCATGACATATATATGTGTGTGTATCTTCAATTTGTCCAAAGATTATCTCCGCTGTTCAGCATTTTTGATCTCATATTCGATCTTCAATAAAACGGTTGCAATTTCGGAATTGGGAAATCACCATAATGCCCATGTTGACTTTAAAAATTTTCAAAATAGCCATGAAAATTGTTGAATTACCACTTAACCATAGACAAACACGTGTCATTTTGGCGCAGGAGGACAAAAAATGGCGCAGCAAAAATGGTGGCATTCCGAGAGAATGGCGCAGGAGAAGATGGTGCAACGCAGGAGGTTATGGCGCAGCGCAGGAGGTGAAGAGTTTAGCGCAGAAGAGTAATGTGTTGCGCCATATGACGCAGGAGATGGAAAGTCAAGGCTATATTGATAATTTAAAAAAAGTCAAAGGCTAGTTTCAGAATTATATTGGTCAAAATGGCTATTATAGTGATTTTCCCATTTCGGAATATCAAAGCCCGCACAAATTTGGAAATCAAGCCCGTCCGTCTCCGGCGAGTTATACCACCATTTCTTCCTCTCCGACGAGTTGTAACTGTTGGATTAATCGGTTCAGTTCACAGGTTACTCGGGTTATGTGGACAAAGATCAAGTGAGGTTTTGCATGAAATAAACAAAAGTTTTAAATGGTCACGTGATCAAGTTAATGGCTGGAGAAGTATTTATGTTTATATGATATGTCTTATTTAATAGTTTATTAGTTAGAATTGACCAAATAAAATGGAGATAGAATATGCCAATTGGGTCAGTATGTTGACCGAATATTCTAGTTTAGTGGCTAGTTTTTAGGTGGTTATTGTTTATTCTCGTTGGTCTTGTGTAGGCTATTTAAAGCCATTTAGTTTAATGAATAAAAGCACACCCATCATTTTATTTCATAATAGAAGCAACAACCTTCGTTTTTCTTTCTGCATTTATATTCCTTCTTCACATACACACTCTACACATACGTAAGTAATTGTGAGTGTATTGAGAGTGTGATTGTGTGTGAGTGTGGGACCTGAACCAACAGTAACCACCGTCTCTTCATCTCTGATGATTCGTAACCGTCGCCTCTTCATCTCCAGTGATTGGTTACCACTTTACCCATTAACGCCTTCTCCCCACCTTAATTACATTGTCCAGAGCCCGTCACGTGACTCGCACCATAGCAAATCCTCAACCACTGTTTAATCCTCCATTACTCTTTGTTATGGATACGTCAACTTTCCTTTTATATATCTTTATATCTATATCTATATATGTTTATATTCATCGATCGGTTGATGTATATAAAGTTGACGATCAATTTGTTTTCTTATGATGTTTGTAGGGTTTTGTGTTTTGTTGGCTTTTTGGTTTGATTTTGTCGTGAATTTTTTGCATGCATGTTGATTGTTTAATATTTGGTTATTATTTTTGGATCAGTTATGAGAAAGTTTTGTAAGTTATAGAATGTGTGTTTGCACTGTCTACGACGAGACCATAGGTTGTCGTCTTCGTATCCGTCTATATCTTCCATCGATCTGAGGGTTCGTCGGAAAAATACTCGAATGGTGGTGGTGGTTTTGGCTTTAGCGGTGGTTTATGACTGACATGAAATTTTGGACTATGAAATGTTATTATGATATTTTACTCTGCACTTGATAAATACCTATTATTATTTTTATTTTATTATTTTCTTCTATACATAAATTAAGTTGTAGTAGTATCATTACAGATCAGTTATGATATTATCGCCTTACCACGCAGGTTATTCGGATTTTGGGTAAATAAACATTGGATTTAGGTTAACTAAACATTTTTTTTAAATCATGCACATAACTACTCCATGTTATAGAAATTCTTTTAACATATAATTTACTTTTTAAATTGTAACTTACATCATGATTCATAATGAGCATATATCTAACTTTTCAACTAATCATATATAAATTCTCACACAATTTGATTTCAGCTTAAACTAAATAACGAAATAAAATTAATTAATATTACTATTTATTTTTATTACACATCTTAACGTTTCACAATGCACATTCAACACGTATGAAAAGTTTAACGTTTTCACATCTTTATTTTAGGGTACCGTTTGACGCTTATGAAAACATTGGTTTCATCCACTAAAGGTAACATTTCGTAATAATTGAGTAAACTATAATAATGGACACATAAGTCGAGGAACATGCTTCAAAAGAAAAGTTACATCGCATAAAACTTAATAACTTTTGCATTTCATATATTGATACTAAAGATATTAATTAACACCCGCCGCAACGCGCGGGTTGACATCAGCTCGTTATTTACAATAATCAAGCAATTATAATCTATTCCGGAAATAGAGGAACAATATACAAATGTGGATGAACAATATACAGCTGTGAATATACATTGGCTAAGACTCCTCTGCAGTTTGAGCGGGCGGTGGACAGACGCTCAAGCTGAAGCGAAAGGACTTAAACAACTATCGAGCGAGCCCTTTGGTGAAGATTTCTACATACTGAAAGGCTGATGGCACATGTAGAGCCCGAATTTGGAAGACTCGAATTTTCTCCCGAACAAAGTGTATATCAATTTCAATGTGTTTGGTTCGCTGATGTTGGATAGGATTGTCAGACATATATATCGCGGACACATTATCACAATAAACCACAGAGGCTTGCCGTAGTGGAATGTGTAGTTCAAGAAGTAAATTGCGAAGCCAAGTGGCCTCTGCGACGGCCTTTGCCACGCCTCGATACATAGCCTCGGCACTGGATCATGAAATAGTAGGTTGCCGTCTTGAAGATCATGAGATCAAATTATTACAGAGGAACACATAGTAACCACTAGTGGAATGATGGGAGTCAGGGCATCCTCCCTAGTCTGCGTCTGAGTAGGCAACCAAAGAATTTGTACTTGTCTTGCCAATACGTATACCGTAATCAATCGTGCTTTGTAAATACCTGATGATACGCTTCAGAAAGGCAAAGTAAGGATCCCGCGGTTCATGCATGAAGAGGCAAATCTGTTGAACAACATAGGATATGTCCGGGCGAGTGAATGTAAGATACTGTAATGCTCTAGCAAGGCTACGCCATAATGTTGGGTTTTGAAAAAGAGGACTATCAGAAGCACTTAGCTTTGCTGATAAATCAACTGGAGTGGCACATGGTTTGCAAGAGGACATAGAAGCACGAGGGATAATGCCCTTAGTATACTGAGACTGGTCTAAAAAAAGCCACTAGACGTCATAGTTACTTTGATCCCCAAGAAATGATTTAATGACCTAAATCTGTCATTGCAAACTCTCGTGAGAGCATGCGAATAATATCATGTAAGAACTCATCAGAAGATGCAGTGAGCACTATATCATCAACATAGAGAAGTAAATAAGCAATATGGGTCCCACGTGAGAAAACAAAGAGGGAATTGTCACACACATTGCTACAAAAACCCTGTGACAGAAGATGAGTAGCAAATCGAGTATACCATGCCCGAGGCGCCTGTTTAAGCTCGTAAAGGGACTTCTTCAACCTGCACACAAAGTTAGGACAACGCCTATCCACAAAACCTGGAGGTTGATGCATGAAGACAGTTTCAATTAAGTTCCATGTAAAACGCGTTCTTAACATCCAGTTGATGAATAGGCCAAGAACGAGAAACTGCAATAGACAAGACCGTTCGTATAGTAGCCGGTTTTACAACCGGATTGAATGTGTCTTCACAATCTATGCCAAACGTCTAAGATTTCCCGTTAACTACCAATCGTGCTTTGTACCGTTCAAGTGACTTGTGTTGGAAAAGCCACATACAACGAATGACCGGTCGATCATGAGGTCTACGCACGAGTTCCCATGTATCATTTTCCTATAATGCACTGAACTTAGCCTGCATAGCAAGTAACATATGAGGGCTGGTAAAGGCTTTGGAATAAGATGTTGGTACAGGGGAAATGGTGGCGGACACCAGGGTATGGTGAGCTTTAGAACGAGTGGTCATGGGATGGGTAGTAAGTGGATGGGTAGGTCTAGAGGCATGAGATGGTATAGATGCTGTAGTGGTGGGTTTTGGGGCTGTAATGGAATAGGGACAACAATGTTTTGGGGTTGTGGAGGCGCCGTAGCAGCCTCAACATGGGCCGGGTTGGTGGGTTTAGGTCTCAGGCATCGGGTATAAGTCACCAGGAATGGAGATGTGGGGTGGAGTAGAGGTTGGGAGGTAGGAGGAGGTGGGATAGGTCTTGAAAAGGTGAAACTCGGTGGGGTCGTATCATCTAGGAATGTGTAGGTAGTGGGTGGGGTAGGAATTGTATAAGGAAAAGTGTTTTCATCAAAGGTTGCGTGACGAGAAACATGGACCTTTCTTGTTGTAGGGTCAAAACATTTGTAGCCCCGAATATCAAGGGGTACCCTAGGAAAATGCAACGAATGGCACATGGGTGTAGCTTGTGGGGTTAGGTGGCGTAGGTATTTGGGTAGCACATACACCCGAACACACGTAAGTGATCGTATGTGGGGTGACAGAGATACAAGGCAAAAGAACATAAGGCTAAAATATATATAATCATCAAAAACATGTCAAACGTCATTATGAACATATTTAAAATACTGCTCTATGGGTTTTCATTTTTTGAAATCTATAAAAAACATTTATAGCTACTTTTCTAAGCAAATATTTCTCTAATATAACATACACAACTAATTTTCAACACTAAAAACTTAAACAATCATCAACAAACTTATAACTTTCAACTTTAAAATCAAGTGCTTGTTTTAATTGTTGATTCCTTGTAACAAACCATTAAACATACTAAACTTTAACTAAAACAACAAAACCAGCCAACTAAAGTTTCAAAAAACAACAAAACAACTAAAATTTCAAACTTTTTTAACAATTTATTTCTCCTAAAAATCCAAATAAAACAAAAAAACAATAAAATAATAGAACCACCCGGAAAGAGTGATGAAGATGTTGCTTTCGTGAGTTTGATGGCCGAAATTTCCTATTCCCCGACAAAATTCGAAGGTGTTGCTGCCTGATGAACACCCGTTGGGCGCTGTTGTGGGTTTGGGATCACAAAACAAAGAGCGGGACGAGAGAAGGGGAAAAGGGCGGTGGGTTGGGTTATTATATTTTAGTTCAAATTAGATTATTAGATTGGGTTGGGCTTAGGTTATGGAGTGTGTATTGGGCTAAAGGTTAAGAGAAAGTTAACAAGGTTGTATTTTTTTACTAAGGGGGCGGTCGAAAATTTCCAAGGGGTCGGACGAAATTTTTCAAGGGGTGAGGTCAGATTTTATCGGGAGTTTAACACTAATTTTTTTTCTAGGGGGTGCGTCCTTGAAGGATGCGATGATCCTTTAGAGGCAACTTAAGTTGCTAATTGTGTGTGTGTTTGTATATATATATATATATAGGGGAAGGTTCATGGGGAACACTAAAAAAGTGGGGAACACTGGAGAACCGACTCAAACGAACTCCGATTGGACTATTCCAGCGGCGGCTCTTCGAACCCAAACTAGGATCTCTTAACCCTAAACCCTAAATCCTAACCCTTAAATCCTAAACCCTAAAGCTAAAAAATAAGGCTAAAACCTAAGCTAAATCGTAAAATCTAAGCTATACCCTAAAAGCTAAACCCTAAAGCTTAACCCTAAAGCTAAACCCTAAAACCCTAAACCCTAAATACTAATGATTAACCCTAAAACTAAACCCTAAAGCTAAACCCTAATATAAGACCCTAAATGAATTTAGGGTTTAGAGATCCTAGTTAGGGTTCGACGAGCCGGTTCCAACGCCGCTGGAATGAGTCCAATTGGAGTTTGTTTGAGTCGGTTCCCCACTGTTCCCCAATGAACCTCACACTATATATATATATATATATATATATATATATATAGGGTTAGGATCATGTGAGAAGTACTAGGGTAATTGAGAAACTTGAAAAACATTCTGGACCACACATTTTCCTAAAGTTTTTCGTAATATACATGTGTATAGTTTAAAATTGACTGTATACATATGTGTATAAGTCAGTATACATATATGTATATAGTCAGGTTAAAACTATACATATGCTTATGTTACGAATAGCTTAGGGAAATGTGTGGTACAGAATACTTCTCAAGTTTCTTAAATGGGGTGTACTTCTTTTAGGATCCCCTATATATAGTGTGAGGTTCATTAGGAAACACTAAGAAAATGGGGAACCGGGGAACACTATTAAAATTTTAATTTAACATGTTAAAAATTATTTTTTAATTTTTTTTCAGCGCTTTTTCTTATAGTTACTGTTAGAAGCATTTTTAATAAAAAAAATACAAAAGTAAAAATATATAAAAAACAGTTAAAAAAAGGGTAATTTTTTTACAAAAATTATTTTCTTATTTCGAATAGCTTTCTACCCATTTTTATAAGGAAAAGCGCTTAAAATGTTTTTTTAAAATGATTTTTTTAACATGTTAAGTTAATTTTTTAAGATATATATATTTTAACTATTTTTTAAACATTTTTTATATTTTTTAGTTTTTGTATTAAAAATGTTTCTACATGTATTTATAAGAAAAAGCGTCGAAAAAAATTTAGAAAAAAATAATTTTTAACATGTTAAGTATAATTTTTAAGAGTGTTATCCGGTTCCACATTTCTTAGTGTTCCCCAAATATATATATATATATGGATGTGTTAAAATGAAAACCACCACAAGTTGTGAAAACCGTAAGAACTTTTTGATCCGGGGTGAGGGGACAAAATTTTTTTGCACAAACGTAGATGAATATATTATAAACACATCTGTAAAAAAAATTTAAAAAAATTGTCGAGTAGGAAGTTTTGACTGACGCAAGTTTTTTTTTACGCTTGGTGTAAAAATTAATTTAAAATTTACGTCATGGGCAAAAAAACTTGTGGTGGTCAAAACTACCGACTGAAAAATTATTTTTAAATTTTTTTGCAGATGTGTTTTTTAATATATTCATCTATGTTTGTGCAAAAATTTTTTGGCTCAACTCGCCCCGGATCAAAAAGTTCTCATAGTTCTCGCAACTCGTGTTGGTTTTCATTTGAACCGAATAGGGGAGGGTTTAAATGAGAACGCTAAATATTGCGAGAACCGTGAGAACGAATTTAAAAATCACTAGAACTTTGTCAAAAACAATTCAAATTCAAATTTTCTTTTTTACACTTATCATTATTATTCGAATACAATGTTAGAAATTTAATTTACACGTTCAAATTTACGTGAATTCGTAAATAAAGAAAATTTACACATGTGTAAGTTTGTCATTTACATATGTGTTAATTTGTTATATTTACACATGTATTAAAATATAATAAGAGTGATTTTGAGAGGAGAATTAAATTATTTAATGTTGTAAATTCTTTTTTGTATCTTAATTACAATGAGTTTTGTAATAAAAAATTGGTTTTAATTGGTTTTTTATTCGTTCTCACGGTTCGCGCAATATTTAGCGTTCTCAAAATAACTCTCCCATATATATATATATATATATATATATATATATATATATATATATATATATTTATCTATATATATAGTATAAGGTTATATAGAAAACCCTAAAAATTTGGGAAACCTTAGAAAACCCAACTCTCCCGACCTTTTTTTTTAAATAACACATGTCATATACATGTTTTTAAGAGTTTTAAGCAAAAAAATCAAAAAAACCAAAGTGGATTTTTTAAAAAAAAATAAACAAGTTTTAGTAACTTTAATCACTAACATGTGTTAGACAAAAGTTGCTGAATTTGTTTATTTTTTTTAAATATCCATTCGGCGCTTTTTTGTTTTTTTTTGCTCAAAACTCTTAAAAACATGTATATTACATGTGTTATTTTTTTTCAAAAAAAAATGTTGAAAGATTGAGGTTTCTAGGGTTTTCTCAAATTTTTAGGGTTTATATATATATATATAAGAGGAGGGTTTACGTGAGAATGCTAAATATTGTGAGAATCGTGAAAACGAATTAAAAACCACAAGAACTTGGTCAAAAATAATTCATTTTAAAAATTTCTTTTTACACTTATCATTATTATTCGGATACAATGTTAAAAACAAATTTTACATAGTTTCGATTTTCGTGAATTCGTAATAATAAAATTTACACATGTGTAACTTTGCCATTTACACATGTGTAAATCTATTACATTTACACATGTGTAAAAAATCTAATAAAAGTGATTTTGAGAGGAGAAATGAATTTATATGTTGTAAATTATTTTTTTGATGTTGTACTTTAATTAGAATAAGATTTGTATTAAAAAAAGTAGTTTTGGTAGGTTTTTTCATTAGTTCTCACGGTTCTCGTAATATTTAGCGTTCTCAAGATAACACTTCCATATATATATATATATATATATATATATATATATATATATAGGGTTAGGATCATGTGAGAAGCACTACGCTAATTTAGAAACTTGATAAGCATTCTGAACCAAATATTTTCTCTAAGCTTTTCGTAATATATACATACGTATAGTTTAAAATTGACTATATACATATATGTATATTCCAATATACATATATGTATATAATGACTTTTAAACTATACGCATGTGTATATTACGAAAAGCTTTGAGAAATGTGTAGTCTAGAATGCTTCTCAAGTTTCTAAAATAGGGTGGACTTCTCTTAGGATCCCACGATATTATATATATAATATATATATATATTATATAATATATATATATATATATATATATAGTGTTGGGTTCATTGTAAAACTCTTAATATTACAGAACTTTCAGAACTGCTAAACAATTACTTTATTTATATAATATTATTTATATTTAACATTATTTAAGAGTATATTATATATATTTTTATGATTACATATATGAAAATCCAAATTATTTATGTGTAATAACTAATTTACATATGTGTAAAGGTACTAGTTTACATATGTGTAAACGAACCAGTTTATATATATGTAATTATAAAGTTATATATGAAAAAAATGATAAAACGACTCTTAACACATATAGAATCATAATAAATTCTAAAAAAAATACCCTTGAACAATGTTAAATGTAAAAATATATTAGTAGAATGATGCTTTATCAGGAGTTTTGTAAGTTCTGCAATTATTTAGAATTTTGAAATGATTCTTATCTTTTATTTATATATATATATATATATATATATATATATATAATAATTCCATGATTGCAAAATTAGATCTATATTTGAGAATTCAGATTGAGACAGTCGGAACTCATTGCTTCCTTTCTTTTATAACTTTCTTAAACAACGAACATGCCACTAAAATATAATCCCACTTTATGCAGCTTGAACTCACACCATTTGTATGGGAATACACACCTGTGCTACTGGTCTACTGGACCAAGAGGCGATCAATGTTTTCAGACCCGGATCGGACCGGCCGGTCCGACCGGTCGGTTCGGGAGTCGTTGCTTGTGCCGGGCCGGTTCACTCCTTCAAACCGTTTGTGCAGGTGGCCGGAGGTTCGACTGGCAGCCGGCAGTTCGGCCGGAAATTCGCTGAAAGGTCGGACCGTTCCTGATATAAATCCTAAACCTCCAAAACCCTGAAACAAAAATATGCTTTTTGTTTGTTTATGCAACGCTCTGAAGAAGTGTAATGTGAAAAGGAAGATGAAATGTGAAGAAGAAGAGATCAAGAGAGCAGTGAGAATATGTTTGTTATTTGAACTCCATCGTTTATAGCATAATTTAATATTTTGGTTTCATAGTCTTTTTACTATGAACTAGAGTCTAGGACAAGACTACACACTGTGTTCATTTTAATTTTTATTAAAAATTATAAATAGTATAGGCAAAAACTAAAAGGAAATAGTTGTTTTTTTTATTCGTTAATTAATATTACCGTTTCTTCAAGTTTAAAAACGATATATGTATTTTGGCCTCTTATGTTTTATATGGTTTTGGATTATATGATTAGAATATTATATATTATTTATTTTGTAATATATGTTTTGATTAAACTATATATAAATATGTGTATATGTATACACATATATAATGACGTTATCCGGTTCATTTATCCGGTCCAACCTGTCGCAACCCTCGACCCCTACCGCGGGAGCGGGAGCCGCGAGACAAAGAGCTGTTGGTATCGGTGTTTATTAATTTGGCAGCGGAATTACAACATCAGGATCGTAGTTAGGAAATAATTGATCAGATTTTCAAAACACCAATTTTATATTACACAAAATGGGATAAAACCCAAGTTCAATTACAATACATTTGTAGAGATAAACCCGGACTTATGGATAACATGAACTCTGTTTATTTAGGTAACTTTTATAGCCACTTTTCTAAGCCTTCAGTGCTCTCCAGCTGGCTTCTATTAGCGTCACATTAAGTTACCTGAAACACGTTTTAAAAAGATTTTATCAGCAAGAAATACTGGTGAATACATCCCAGTATAATCAAAACAAGTTTTATAGCTTTACAGTTATTCAGAGCATCCGCATTTGCAATGTTTATATCTACAGCATTACCCAATCAATACTGTCACTCCTGATTCGTGGGTCATGTTACCCATTGGCAAAAATCCATTTGTCCAACGGTAACGGATTCAAATTTCGTATACAAAACCCCAACATAGCGGCATTAATTGTAGAATACATATACTCAATCACTGTTAAGCATAATTAAAATATTTTGACTCATAAAAGGTTTATAAAAAGAGAATGTACTCACTTTGAAAGCTTAGGTATTCCTACGGAGTTCCTGGTGAAAATTCTTGATAACTTCCTGGTATTTCTATTTAAAACATACAATGCACATGCGTTAGTAAATTAACCCAGGTCACTATACAACCGAGACAGAACCCCGGCGTGCGTAGTCAGGCAGGGCCTAGACATGCGTCGGTGGTTCCTAAATCAACCGGGTAGGTTAACCATACAACACAAGATAGAACCACAACGTACTCAGTCGGGCAGAGCCTTGACATGCATTGGCGTGTTCTAACTCGGGTAGGGTAACGAATTAGTGATCGGGGGTTAAGATACTTACAGCGGGCAGCGCTTCGCAGGTTTAGGGGTTTAGGGGGAGGGGGTTTTGACAGAAACAGAGATAGAGAGAGTATACGTTTGATTTTTCTGATCGAAACTGAGCACTGGACTTCGTCCCACGTTGCTCTATTTACACCCGATTTTGACCTCCCCGCGCGTCGTGCGGGGATCTGGGTCTGCTCTCGCGTGGCGCCTGAGGTGCCTAGCTAGGCTAGGTCAGCCTGGTCACAAGTGTAGGGTTGCCACATGGCAAAAACAGACATACGCGTGTCCGACCTCTCCCGTGCGTCGCGCCAGGATCAGGGGCCCTGGCGCGTGGCGCTGGGATGCCCAGATCCAAATTCTTCTTTTTGCGTGCTGAGTCTCGATTCGCATGTCCGGTTTGCCGGTTACGGCTCAGTTTGGGGTGTTTTGGAGAGTTGTTACATCCTCCCACCTTGATTTAAATCTCGTCCTCGAGATTCACTTGAATAGGTGTGGATATTTTCTTTGCATTTCTGACTCTGACTCCCATGTATATTTTGGTCCTCTCTTTGAATCCCATTTAACTTTGACTAGAACTGATCTCTTATGCCTGAGATTCATTATCTTTCTGTCTTCAATCTGAATGGGTTTCTCTACAAATTTAAGCTTTTCGTTAACCTCTATATCTTGGAAAGGTATTACCAATGATTCATCTGCTAAACATTTCTTGAGATGACATACATGAAACACATCATGTATTCCTGCCATTTCCTCTGGCAATTGTAGCTGATAAGCTATGGGTCATATTCGTTTGATAATTTTAAAAGGTCAAACATACCTTGGGCTTAGTTTTCCTTTCTTACCGAATCTTACTAACTCTTTTCCATGGTGAGACTTTTAATAGTACCTTATCTCCAACTTGAAATTCCAAAGGTTTGCGTCTGTTATCTACATAACTCTTTTGACGATCTCGGCTGTTTTCAGTCTTTCCTTGACTTGAATAATTTTGTCAGTTGTTTCTTGTACAATCTCAGGACCTGATAATTGTTTTTCTCCAATTTCTTTCCAACACACAGGTGTTCGACATTTTCGTCCGTGAAGTGCTTCAAAAGGTGCAGCATTGATGCTGGTATGATAACTGTTGTTGTAGGAAAATTCTATCAAAGGTAAATGTTCATCCCAATTTCCTTCGAAATCAATTACACAGGCTCTAAGCATATCTTCCATTGTTTGGATTGTCCTTTCACTTTGATCATCTGTTTGAGGATGATATGTTGTACTTAGATTTAATCTGGTTCCCATTGCTTTTTGGAAACTTGTCCAAAAATGCGAAGTAAACCGGTTGTCCCTGTCAGACACAATAGATAAAGGAATTCCATGCAATGAAATATTTCATTTACATATAATTTAGCTAGCTGTTCCATACTGGAAGTTTCTTTCATTAGTAAGAAATGAGTAGATTTGGTTAATCTGTCTACAATCACCTAGATTGTATCATTACCTTTTCGTGTCCTGGGTAGTTTGGTAACAAAGTCCATTGTTATTAATTCCCATTTCCAAATTGGCATCTCCAATTGTTGCAACAGTCCTGAAGGTTTCTAATGTTCAGCTTTAACCTGTGAACATGTTAAACATTTAGCAACGTAGGTTGCTACATCCTTTTTCATACCTATCCGCCAGAAATTCTTTCTTAAATCTTTATACATCTTATCACTTCCAGGATGCATTGTATACTTAGTCTTATGGGCTTCCTCTAAAATTCGATTTCGCAGGTCTCCTTGAATAGGAATCCAAATTCTTTTCTTATGGAATCTCCAAACTCCATCGGTTCCTTTTTCTAATTCCTTAATCATTCCTTTTAATCCTTCAGCATCAACCTTGATGGCTGTTTCCTGAACCTGTTTAATTTGCTTATTTAAATCTATCTGAAGATTTAGTCTAAGAGAGCGTACTCTTTTCGGGTTCTCATGATACTTTCGACTTAAAGCGTCTGCTACGACGTTAGCTTTTCCTGCATGATACCGGATATCACAATCATAATCACTAAGGATTTCCATCCATCGCCTCTGTCTCATGTTTAATTCATTTTGTCCAAAGACATATCTTAAACTCTTATGATCTGTGAATATCACAAACTTACTACCGTAAAGATAGTGTCTCCAAATTTTAAGGGCAAAAATTATTGCTCCTAATTACAGATCATGTGTAGTATAATTTTCTTCATGCTTCTTGAGTTGTCTAGAGCATAAGCAATAACCTTTTGACGTTGCATTAGAACACATCCATATCCTAATTTAGACGCGTCACAATAAACTATGAAGTCTTCAGTTCCTTCTGGCAATGCGAGTATTGGTGCGTTGGTTAACTTGTGTTTTAAAATCCTGAATGCTTCTTCCTGCTTTGGTCCCCATTCAAATTTAACTGATTTGCAAGTTATCTTGGTTAATGGAATGGCTATTCTATAAAAATCTTGAATAAAGCGCCTATAATATCCTGCTAATCCAAGAAAACTTCTTACTTCCGTAGGCGACTTAGGGACTTCCCATCTGGTAATCGCCTCGATCTTTGTGGGATCCACATGAATTCCTTCATGGTTAACTAAATGTCTAAGGAATTGTACTTCTTGTAACCAAAATTCACACTTTGAGAATTTAGCATAAAGTTTTTCCTTCCTTAGCAGTGATAAGAGTATGTGCAAATGTTCTGCGTGATCTTCCTTACTCTTAGAGTAAATTAGAATATCATCTATAAAGACGATTATGAATTTGTCCAGGTATGGTTTACATATCCTGTTCATCATGTCCATAAATGCAGCTGGGACATTGGTTAAACCAAATGGCATGATAGTAAATTCATAATGACCGTACCTTGTTCTGAAAGCAGTTTTAGGAATGTCCTCTTCCTGTACTTTCAGCTGATGATATCCTGAGCGTAAGTCGATCTTAGAAAAGAATCGGGCTCCTTGGAGTTGGTCAAACAGATCATCGATTCTCGGTAATGGGTACTGATTTTTAATTGTAACCTTATTCAATTCTCGGTAGTCAATGCACATACGCATTGATTCGTCCTTTTTCTTAACAAATAACACCGGTGCTCCCCATGGTGATGAGCTAGGTTGTATGAAACCCTTCTCTAGTAATTCGTCCAGTTGTTTCTTCAGTACCTGCATTTCCGTCGGTGCTAGGCGATAGGGGGGTTTGGCAATCGGTGTTGTTCCTAGTATTAGGTGAATTATAAATTCAACCTCTCGATCTGGCGGCAATCCAGGCAATTCTTCTGGAAAGACATCAGAGAAATTTGATATTACAGGAATATCTTTTAATTCTTTTCCTTTAGTGTTGATGATTATGGAAATCATATACACCATTCCTCCTTTTCGGGTATAACTTGCCGCTTTCATCACGGAGATGAACTTTGTTGATCTTGTCGACTTATCTCCCTTAATTGTGATCCCCTCGCCAGATGGCGCAATCACTTCTACAGATTTTTGATCACACAATATTCGTGCCTGATTGGTTACCAACCAATCCATTCCTAACACGACATCGAATCCGGCAAGATCCATTGGAAAAAGGTTAGCAGAAAATTTTTGACTTAAAAGTTCTATCTTAGCTCCCTGCAGGATTTCGCTTATTTTGATAGAAGATCCATCTGCCATCTCCACCAAACAGTCTTGGTGAAGTTTAGTTAATGGTTGATTAAGAAAATTGCAGAAGGAAGTATTTATGAAACTTTGGTTTGCACCAGAGTCAAATAATAATTTTGCATAAACATCATTAACTAAAAACGTACCGGCAATCACATCCGGAATCATCTTGGCTTCTTCGGCAGTTAGCACGAACGCTCTGGCAGTTTTCTTGGGTCCTTCCGTCGTCCATGCTTTGTTGTTTGCCGCTAGAGCTAGTTTCGGGCAGTTGGTTTTAATATGACCGGCTTCTCCACAATTGTATCATAGCCAATTGTTAGGTTTCTTTCTGCTGTCTTCTTCCTTATGCCCTGGGAATTTGCAGAAATTGCAGTATGTAGAGCATTTCCCGGAATGCTTCTTTTTGTAGTACTTACATAAGGGTGACGAAGAACTTGCCCCTTTTCCGCGATAGGAATTACCATAACGTAGTTCCTGAGTAATCTTTGAGCTAGGTTCCTGGTTTTCTTCTTGCGTACGTACCAATTCATCTGTCAAGGTGTTTGCTAGCTCTACTGCTTCTTCAATAGTTTGTGGTCTAGCTGCCTTGACCACATGACTGATTTCACTGATTAATCCCAATGTAACGGGAGATTAATACTGGTTCTGGTGAGGCCAGGGTTGCTGCAATCCTTGCATATTCAAAGAATGTGGTGGTATAATCTTTACAATTTACCCCAATCATTCTATGATTTAGGAACTTATTAGCAATCTGTTCCTTTTCATTAGGAGGACATAATTTCCTTTCAACTATTTCCTTAAGTTGTTCCATTCCATACTGTAAACCCTGTCACTTCCTCGGGACTGAAGAATGGTATTCCACCATTCTAAAGCTGCATCTTTAAAAAGATTAGAAGCATACATAACTTTATCTTCATTGGCACACTTACTTATTTTTAAAACTGCTTCTGTCTTTTCTATCCAACGCAAGGCTGAAATAGCTCCTTCACTGCCTGAGAATTCTATTGGTTTGCATGATAAGAATTCTTTATAAGAACAACCATATGAGATGGTTCTTCTTCTTTTTGGAACAGGAGCTTGAATTAATAGTTCATGATTTCCGTTCATGCTATGATTTGGTTAAGAGGATACGCGTTTACTTCATTTCCGGACTTATCGTTTTCTGCCTTTTAAATAGTATCGATAATATAGGGCATAGCATTTATGATTCATTGGGCTACTATGTGTTCGATAACACTTTTATTCATTTGATTCTCGTTATTATCGTTATTCTGGATTTCCTGATTTACTTCGTCTGACATCTGAATCGTAAACATTTATCAGGTATTAATATCACAGATAATAAATATTACACAACACAGTGAATCAAAATCGTCGAGCATTGCGACTTTTACTCTTTTCATATATATTATATATGCGTCTATTACAAACATAGCTGAAATTCAAACATTAGTAGCTATGCATCGATATATGTATATAGGTTGTATATAGTTTATATCTATTTTAGTTTAGTTTTTTTTCTAACTATGTAACAAAATACACACATAGATATACATATATAGTAGGTGGCGATTGCTTAAAACTGCATTTCCCGCTTGTCATACTTCCAGACGAGCTTTTCTCCGATTTGGCGAATTCGGTTTCCTTCCTCCACCAGTTCATCTCCAAGCTGGCGGAGTTCTTCCACATGCTCCATAGGTAGTACTAGGGCTGGCACTGGTTCAGGGTAAGGTGGAACAGGTTCTGCGTAGGGAAATGGGTTTTCCAGTAATTGCTTATTTCCCAGTTGTTGGCCCACCATAGGTTTAGAGGGTTTGGTGCTGGAATCCTGGGTTCCTCGTTGGGGTCAAAGCTGGGATTAGAAATTGGTTCCCCTGGTTTTTGTCTAGATTCATGGGTTGGTTCGGAAATAAAGGAAGTATCTGTGGTTCTAGATTTGCTGCATGGTTAAAATTTGGCTCTTCTCCTATATTTCCATACAGATGAAAATTTGCTAATTGTCTATCCAACTCTTCTTCCCACAAGGGCCTAGCTTCTGGGTTCTGGGCATTTCTAACTGCTATGGCTTGCTGTTGGGCTTGTCTTAATTCTTTTCCTCCTCTCTCCATGGCCTCAACTAAACCAACATCTCTTTTTAGGGGGGGAAAAGTTCTACACTTTGGCTTTGAAAACAAAGATCCCCTCGGAATCGGTAGTGGATCCGACAGTTGATTGGGAGGTTCCTTCAACTATGGGAGAATGAGGTAGGTGACGATAAGCGTCAAAAGTACCCTGATCACTCATACTGTAAATTAAGAAAATTTGTCAGATTATCACAAAATAATCATAGAAGTTATAGATATTTCCTAACACAATAGGATATAATTTAGGTATGTAAAAGAACACCTAAATGGCTTAAATCAGTGGCATGGCTCTGATACCACCTTCTGTTGCAACCCGACCCCTACCCCGGGAGCGGGAGCCGAAAGACACAGAGCTGGTGGTATCGGTGTTTATTAATTTGGCAGCGGAATTACAACATCAGGATCGTTCAGTTAGGAAAATAATTGATCAGTAGGTTTCAATCAACACCAATTTTTATATTACACAAAATGGGATAAAACTCAAGTTTCAATTACAATACATTTGTAGGGATAAACCCTGACTTATTGAAAACATGAACTCCGTTTATTTAGATAACTTTTATAGCCACTTTTCTAAGCCTTCAGTGCTCTGCAGCTGGCTTCTATTAGCGTCACATTAAGTTACTTGAAACGGTTTTAAAAAGATTTTATCAGTAAGAAATACTAGTGAATACATCCCAGTATAATCAAAACAAGTTTTATAGCTTTACAGTTATTGAGAGCATCCGCATTTACAATGTTTATATCTACAACATTACCCAATCAGTATTGTCACTCAGGACTTGTGGGTCATGTTACCATTAGCAAAAATCCATTTGTCCAACGTTCGTATAAAAAACCCCAACATACCGGCAGTAATTGTAGAATACATATACTCAATCACTGTTAAGCATAATTAAAATATTTTGACTCATAAAAAGGTTTACAAAAAGAGAATGTACTCACTTTGAAAACTTAGGTATTCCTATGGAGTTCCTGGTGAAAATTCTTGATAACTTCCTGGTATTTCTATTTAAAACATACAATGCACATGCGTTAGTAAATTAACCCATGTCACTTTTAGCCATACAACCGAGACAGAACCCCGGCGTGCGTAGTCAGGCAGGGCCTAGACATGCGTTGGTGGGTCCTAAATCAATCGGGTAGGATAACCATACAACACAAGATAGAACCACAACGTACTCAGTCGGGCAGAGCCTTGACATGCGTTGGCGGGTTCTAACTCGGGTAGGGTAACGAATTAGTGATCGGGGGTTAAGATACTTACAGCGGGCAGCGCTTCGTAGTTTAGGGGTTTAGGGGGAGGGGGTTTTGACAGAAACAGAGATAGAGAGAGTATACGTTTGATTTTTCTGATCGAAACTGAGCACTGGACTTAGTCCCACGCTGCTCTATTTATACCCGATTTTGACCTCCCCTACGCGTAGCGCGGGGATCTGGGTCTGCTCTCGCATGGCGCCTGAGGTGCCTAGCTAGGCTAGGTCAGCCTGGTCACAAGTGTAGGGTTGCCACATGGCAAAAACGGACATACGCGTGTCCGACCTCTCCCGCGCGTCGCGCCAGGATCAGGGGTCCCTGGCGCGTGGCGCCTGGGATGCCCAGATCCAATTTCTTCTTTTTGTGTGCTGAGTCTCGATTTGCGTGTCCGGTTTGCCGGTTACGGATCAGTTTGGGTTGATTTGGAGAGTTGTTACACAACCGGTTCAACCAGTGGACCGCTAAGAAGACCGGGTCAACGTCCGGTCCGGTCTTGAAAACATTAGAGGCGATTGGCTTCTTTTATGTCTATGTACGCGTTTTCAGTTCACTTTTTACGCATGTGAAAAAGCAACTCAAAACAGAGAACGTGATACCCAATTAGATTGTCTCTTACGCATGTGAAGTTTCACATACATCTCTTTGGCGGTGGAAATTTCTGAAGTAAATTCCTATTTTACAATTTTTTTAAAATAATTTATGGGATATTGTTTCCTAAAATAAAAACTATATAGATCTTATTTTATTTTGGTGATGGGTGCAAAGTAACCGGCTTGGTTTAAAGGCGAACTTAAAGCATGAGTCGATAAAGAATTAGAGTTGTCCTTTTTTTGCTCTGAGGCGACAAATCATGTGAAGTGTTCTGAAGCGCGCTTTAAGCCTGAAGCGCCATTGGTTTCAAGAGACGCTTCAGCCCAATCAGCTCGTCAGATTTAGGTTATTTATTTAGGCCCAATAGTCTTTAATAGGGTTTAATTGAGGTCCGCTACTTCTTTACCCTAAAGAAAGAACGTTAGTAAACATCTTTAGCCGCTCCCTCCCTATTCTTCATTAATTCTTCATACTTTCTCCAATAGTTGACTTTAATTTATGTTTTAACTATGTTTTTTATGTGTTAAGTGTGTTTTTAATCATGTTTTTTTTGTTTATTATTGATTAACAAGTAGAATATGTCATATTGATGGTAAAAATTATTTTTTAATTTTTTTTTATTTTGAGCATTTCGTATACATGAAGCTCTTGCTTCGCCCTTAAAGCTTCGATTAAAGCTTTTGGAACCTGTTGTTACAACAGATATGAGACCAAGGATAGTGAGTGGACTGGTTAGGCTAAAAGGCTTCGAGGGTTCCTGTTAGCCTAACGTAGGTCGTAGAGTCCCCCTACGTTTGCAAGACGTAGAGAGAGGTTCACTAGTGTTTGTTGTTGTTATTCACTTAGGATCCGAGACCGAAGTGAATTCGGTTCTAGGATGTTGATGCTAAGTGGAGTTGTGTTATTTGAAGTAAAGAGAAGGAACATGCATAGAGCAAGTTCTCAAGGAAGAAGAGAAGATCAGAGAGTATGGTCTAGTCTCCACTGATCTGGTATATTCCTGCATGGCTGTGTGTTGCCTCTTTATATAGGAAAAGGATCTTCCCAAAGGGGAAACCTTTGACTGGTGAACCTTTGCTGCAGTGGAGGTTTTACCCATTTTGAGGGTTGAAGGCTTTTGACCTGCGGTTAATATGATGCTATCTGTGCACATGTTCTCTTTTTGGCTGTGAGAGACTTGGACAAGCAATCAGTGAGTTGATGCTTCACTGTTCACATGCTTTTCGCTGTTCACATGTTGTTCTCCCGAGTTGGCGAGAAATGAACCCTTTAACCTTTTAACCTCTCAAGCGTTAATGTGTAAAATCCAATTTATTGAAGCTTGAGCTACCCCCGTCACCAGCCCCCCAAGTTGGAGGTTTTTGGGAAGTAAGCTCAAACACTTCTGACTTTTGCACATTTTTTCTTTTGCTTAAAGGCTTCAAGGCTTGAAGGCTTGAAGGGTTTATTGCAGTTGAGATTTTGAAATTTGAATTTTGACAAGACGGTTGACACGACAGGAGCAGTTTTTTGCAGGAGGGCGGTTCCCGAGTAACTGCTGAGTAATTATAACACCTATTATTCATTTATTTATCTTTTTATTTTAGAGATAATCATCAAAACTCTTTCATTTACTTCCAAGTTTTTCTCCATATTCTTCCTTCTTCTTACCAGGTTAGTTTTCTTTTCTGCTTTCTTCTTTTGATTAGTTCATATGGGTGCTAAGAAGGATCTGTTGAGTACATATTCCTGTTTGACCCAAGAAGAAGTAGAGGCCTTTTGTATCGAATGAGGTATCGGTTTGGATTTTAAACCAGTTGCACCAGGTTGTGATGTTTCGATTGATCAATGTCCTCCTGGGTCGATTTCTTTGTATTGTCGCCACTTCGAGTTTTCTAACCTTCGTTATCCGTTTTCAATGTTTGTCTTGAATATTCTGGAGTATTATCGTGTTTCCAAACCCGCTTCGTTTATTAATCAAATATCCAGTTATAAAATTTCGTTGCGTATTTATGGTCGATATTAATTTTAAACAATACATAATTAATAAATATATTAGAATTTAAAAACCATAATTTATAATTACTAATAAAAAATGAATAAAAAATAAATGGAGACGCCGGGTTTCGAACCCGGGTCACCCACAAATCCAAACACACAACACACCGCTCCGCCACACACTACTTTTGTGATAAACATGGAAACAAATAACATATATAATAAAACCCGAAAGTCAAATCCGGTAATCAGCGCGCCAGAACTCGCAATCATCGGAAAATCCGGCAATCCGCGATTTTGGCCAAATTCCTTTTGACTGAACCGCACAAATTGATGTCGACGTCGGTTATAACCGTTGCCGGCAGTCAATTTCCGTCATAACCGACGGAAATCTTCAATCGCGAACCTTGACTCAAATTCCAACCCAATTCAGCCTGTTTTCACTATAAATACCCACTTGAACACACCGAAAATCCTTTCGCTCAGAACAACGATCGTTTCCGAAGCTTTATTCGTCCCAAAACACGTCGCCGGAGATATTTGCATTCGCCGGACTTTCACCAGAAAACCGAGACTTACTTCAAATCGGTAAAATTCTCGACTCTTTTGTTTGTAAATTCGGCATGTATTAACCTAAATCGTTCAACCAGAATCTGTCTCAGACAACGTTGCCGGAAATTCCAACACTCACCGGAAAATCACTGAAAATCCGAAGTCTCACTGTCGATCGGTACAATCATCTAAACCCTCTTGATATCTCTTGTTTAGTAACTTAATTGCACAACAAATTGATCAAAACTGTTAATCGATTCACTCAGCCGGAAGTCACCAATCAGAGCAGACGACTCTTGCCGGAAATCTGAGAAAACATTCTGTTTCGGTACATTTTATTCCGTAATCCTCTTTATCCATTTCATTCCAACCAATTATAAGTTTCGATTACCGATTTAAACAGAACAGTCGGACTTCACTGTTCTGTGTCTTTGTAAACGAAGAAGATGAAGTCGATTATAGGTATATATATAATTAAAACTAGATATTCGAACGGGTTAGACACACAGTCCAGCGGTGGACTGTGTGCACAAACAATACACACGTCCCGGGTTCGAATCGTACACGTTCCCGACTTTCAGAAATAAAACCAACATTTTTAAAACTTAAACAGATCAAGTCACAGAATGTTTATAAGAATAATATAATCCATAAGTTAAACAGATTTGACACACAGCCCAACTGGTTGGGCTGTGAGCACTCGAACCGAAGGACCCGAGTTCGACTCCGGGTCCCTGCAACCGGTTCGGTCATATAAATCATTTTTAATAAAAAAATCAAATAAGTTTAAAATTAATTAGTATATAAATATAATTAAAACAGAGAATATTTCGGGTTAGACACATAGCTCAGTTGGTAGAGCTGCGTGCACGTATACGAGAGGTCCCGAGTTCGAACCTCACTCAGCGCATATAAATACACAGTCCGACCGGTCAACGGTCATAAAAGTCAAATTTTTTTTATTTCTTTTTATTTATTTATTTAATTAGAAAATTATTTAGAAATACTTAAAAATAAGATTTTTAAAGTTAGAAAATTTCCTTAAACTCACAAAAATAAATCTAAAAATCCTATTAAGATTATGAATTAAAAGTATTAATCTCACATAAAATCCATTCATTTACCGAATCATTTCATTATTATTTTAGGTTAGTTTTTCACTCGTCGATCAAATCCTAAAATTCGTGCGCATCCAACGTCATCAAAGAACGCACCCAATGTGAGTGAATCTCTATCAATTCCCCGTTTTAATCATGTTTTGGGGTGTATCATGTGTCGTTTAATTCTTTATTATATTTAAACACTTGTGCATCCATCATATCCGTGATCAAATGTGTATCAATTGTTGTGTGGATTATATGTAGTTTGGATTTATCATTTTCAGTGCACGCATATCTTTAGGCCCATCAGTTCCCCGTGGGAGACGGGTTGAGCATCAGGTGCCTCATAAGATCGGCTCCGTTTGATTGAGCCTTGATCTCACATTCATCATCATTCATATCATATGCTCATTCAACGTGGTTTGTGTTGTTTATTTATATATGTTTGCTCACATGTGATTATTGCACAAATTTTCAATATTAAATAAAATAAGAAATTAATAACAATGTTTTATCAAGGTTCACTCGCCAACTTTTGTTGACCCAAAATATCCCCCTTTTACACATGATCCAGGTGATCCAGTTGAGGCAAGAAACACATAGGAAGGCCTAGAAGAATAAATCAGTTTAAGCTTTGGATTATTTACATAGTTTCTTTTCCTTGTAATTGTATGGATTTTGATTTGGATATTTTAAGTTGTAATTTGAATTTAATAAATATGAAACATTTTAGTAAACATCATGAGCTTTGGTGATAACCCAATTATGCCCCGACTCTTATTCCGCTGCGGGTCGGGGTGTGACAGATACTTGTTTGGTTTCATCTATGGTTACCAGTCTTGGTGTTTGGAAAAATCATTTCTTTTGGGTCTCTGAGACTATAGTTCTTTTTAAAATGGTGTGGAGGCATCCGGATGCTGTTCTCAATGAGCCGGAACCCTTGAAATATGAGGTTAACAATTGTTTCCTTGATGCTCTTAAGGCTTGTCCTTCAAGGGTTCGTCCGTTCCCTGAGCACTTGCTGGTGCTGTTGGGTATAAGTAAATTGTGGGATAAACCTAATCGAGATCCAGTTCTTATGAGGGATGGACAGGGTATGCCTTTTGATTAGGCGTTTTGTTGCACTCTTTGGTTTTTGTTTACTCATACTAAGCACTTCGCCTGCAACACTTGAAGCCGCAATGGAACTAGCTACCGAACTTACTGAGAATCGCATCCGAAACGGCAAATTTAAGGATGAAAAGAAGAAAGCACCCATAGAGACCTCAACTAAAAACCACTCAGTCTCATCCTCAAGGTTTGCTGGTAAGAGGAAACGAAACGGCAAGAATTTTGCTATCACTCAAACCAACCCTCCTATCACCGCTGCACCAATCACCCAAATTGCTCCCTCAGCTGCACCATTTAAAAAGCCATACACCGGCCCACACCCAAAATGCAACCGCTGTCAGTGCCATCACCCTCCCGAAACTCCTTGCCAACATTGCACCAGCTGTGGCCGTGCGGGTCATACCATTCAAACTTGTCGCACACTTCAACGAATGAACCGCAATCAACCCCCAACCCAAACCCACCATCAGATAGTGGGTCAAGCCCAACAACCCTTACTCCTACCATCCGCACAACACATAGCCCAATCCTACTACCAACCCAACTACCCTATGATATAACCCATGCGAGCTTGTTACAACTGTGGAGACCCAAACCACTTTAGAAACACTTGTCCACGCTTAGTGGACATCATCCATGCTCAAGCCCAAGCGAACCCAGTAAACCAAGCTAACCAAGCTCCTCCACCTGCCAGAGGAAGAGCTTTCAACATCAATGCCAACCAAGCTAGGGCTGACAACAACGTGGTTAACGGTACGTTTCTCATCAATGGTAGTTATGCATCCATGTTATTCGATACTGGCGCGGATAAGAGTTTTGTGTCCTTAGAATTTGAACCTATCCGCAACCAAACTCGTGATAATCTCATGGAATCCCTAACGGTGGAAGTTGCTGACGGAAAGCCCGTTTCATTAAATGCTATTATACGAAATTATACCCTCACTCTAGACGATTACGATTTTCCAGTTGACCTCATTCCTATGTAGTTGGGAAGTTTCGATATTATAATCGGTATGGACTGGCTCAGCCAGCATCACACTGAAGTAGTATGCCGCGAAAAGTTCATTCGCATTCCTCTTGCAGACGGTCAGACCCTACGTATCTTTGGAGAAACCCCTTCGAAAGGACTCAAACTAATGTCCTGCCTTCAAGCCCGAAGATATCTCCGCAAGAACTATGTCGCATTCCTAACTCACGTCGTCAAAAAGGGAAACAAGGAAAGGAAACTCGAAGATATACCAGTTGTGAAAGAATTTCCACAAGTTTTTCCCGACGACATCTCAGGACTCCCTCCTGTGAGAGAAGTCGAATTCCGCATCGATCTTGTACCTGGCGCTACACCAGTCGCAAAATCTCCTTATAGGCTAGCCCCATCCGAAATGCAAGAGCTGGCCAGTCAACTGCAAGAACTGACTGACAAAGGATTCATACGTCATAACTCCTCGCCTTGGGGTGCACCTGTTCTTTTTGTGAAGAAGAAAGATGGAACGTTTCGCATGTGTATCGACTACAGAGAACTCAACAAGTTAACGGTTAAGAATCGCTACCCACTACCTCGCATCGATGACCTCCTAGACCAACTTCAAGGCGCCACCTGCTTTTCAAAAATCGACCTTCGTTCTGGTTATCATCAACTCAGAGTACATGAAGAAGACGTCCCAAAGACCGCCTTCCGGACTCGTTATGGTCATTACGAATTCATGGTTATGCCATTCGGTTTAACCAACGCCCCCGCTGTCTTCATGGATCTAATGAATAGGGTATGCAAACCCTACCTCGACCGTTTTGTCATAGTCTTCATCGACGACATCCTTATCTACTCCAAGTCTAAATCCGATCATGAACGACACCTTCGACTCATCCTTACACTCTTAAGGACTGAAAAGCTCTACGCTAAGTTCTCAAAATGCGAATTCTGGTTAAGAGAAGTACAATTCCTTGGACATGTCGTCAATGACAAGGGAATACATGTCGATCCTTCAAAAATCAAGTCAGTACAGGAATGGCAAGTGCCACGTACCCCTACCGAAGTAAGGTCATTTCTTGGTTTGGCTGGTTACTATCGCCGCTTCATTGCCAATTTTTCCCGTATTGCTGTACCACTCACGGCTTTGACTCATAAAGGAAAACCCTTCATATGGGGACCTAAACAAGAAGAAGCCTTCCAAACTCTAAAGCAAAAACTTTGTGACGCACCTATCCTCACACTCCCTGAAGGTTGCGATGACTTTGTAGTATATTGCGATGCATCAGGGCAAGGGCTAGGCTGTGTATTAATGCAAAGAGGAAAAGTGATAGCCTATGTTTCTAGGAAACTCAAGGTTCATGAGAAGAACTACACCACCCACGACTTGGAACTTGGAGCCGTTGTGTTCGCTCTCAAGATATGGAGACATTACCTCTACCGTACCAAGTGTGAAATATACACTGACCACAAAAGTCTCCAACATATCTTCAACCAAAAGGAGTTGAATATGAGGCAACGAAGATGGGTCGAACTCCTCAATGACTACGACTATTCGGTATCATCCTGGCAAGGCAAACGTGGTGGCTGATGCACTCAGTCGAAAAGGTTATGCGAACTCCATTCGTCTTCTATGTTCGCAAATCATAACTGACATCAAAGATCGAATCCGAGCAGCTCAACATGTTTCTGTAACAGAAAATGACGTACGCGATGAGCTGTCATGTGGAGCTGAACTCAAAATCGAAACCAAATCCGATGGTATTCTATACTATTTAAATCGCATATGGATTCCTGATCGCGATAACCTTCGTGATTTCCTCATGAATGAGGCGCACAAAACACGGTACTCTGTACACCCAGGGGCCGACAAGATGTATCAAGACCTACGATACACCTACTGGTGGCCTGGCATGAAAAAGGATATCGCTGTTTTTGTTTCCAAGTGCCTTATCTGTTCCAAAGTAAAAGCTGAACATCAAAGACCTTCAGGACTTCTAGTCCAACCCGAAATACCTGTATGGAAGTGGGAAAACATAACCATGGATTTCATTACCGGGTTACCTCGCACCTCCAGTGGGTATGACACAATATGGGTAATAATCGATCGTCTTACAAAATCAGCTCACTTCATACCGATTCGCGAGGACTTAAAAAACGAGAAGTTAGCTCGTATATACATCAGCGAGATCGTAAGCCGTCATGGTGTACCTTTAAGCATTATTTCAGACCGTGATGGTTGTTTCACTTCACGAACATGGCGAGCCGTACAAACCGCCTTGGGTACACGATTAGACCTCAGTACCGCTTTTCATCCTCAAACTGATGGACAATCTGAACGCACCATCCAAACTCTTGAAGACATGCTTCGAGCATGTGTCATAGACTTCAAAGGGAATTGGGACGCTCATCTACCATTAGTTGAATTTTCGTACAACAATAGCTATCATTCAAGTATCGGCATGGCTCCTTTCGAAGCTTTATATGGTCGTAAGTGCCGATCTCCAGTATGTTGGCACGAAATTGGGGAATCACAAATCACCGATCCAGAGTTAATTCAAGAAACAACCAACAAGGTCATTCAAATTCGAAACAATTTTCTAGCGGCTCAAAGTCGTCAAAAGAGTTATGCAGACAAACGATGAAAGCCCTTGGAGTTTGACATTAGGGATCAAGTACTTTTAAAAGTATCACCGTGGAAGGGAGTGGTTCGTTTTGGCCAGAAGGGCAAGCTAGAACCACGCTACGTAGGACCTTTCAAGATACTCGAAAGAGTAGGTCCTGTAGCATACAAGCTTGACCTACCAGAAGAGCTCAACAGAATTCATCCCACATTCAACGTATCAAACTTGAAGAAGTGCCTCGCCGATGAAAACCTCCATATTCCTCTAGAAGACATTCAGATCGATGAATCTATGCACTTCATTGAAAGATCAGTAGAAATCATGGACTTCGGAGAGAAGCATTTAAGACGAAGTCGTATTCCAATTGTCAGGGTGCGTTGGGAGTCAAAACGAGGACCCGAGTTTACTTGGGAACGTGAAGACTCAATACGCGAAAAATACCCGCATCTTTTTCCTGCTACCACTACTTAAATTTCGGGACGAAATTTCTAAAAGTAGGGGATACTGTAACATTCGTCGAAAAACGGGTTTCCAAACCCGCTTCGTTTATTAATCAAATATCCAATTATAAAATTTCGTTGCGTATTTATGGTCGATATTAATTTAAACAATACATAATTAATAAATATATTAGAATTTAAAAACCATAATTTATAATTACTAATAAAAAATGAATAAAAAATAAATGGAGACGCCGGGTTTCGAACCCGGGTCACCCACAAATCCAAACACACAACACACCGCTCCGCCACACACTGCTTTTGTGATAAACATGGAAACAAATAACATATATAATAAAACCCGAAAGTCAAATCCGGTAATCAGCGCGCCAGAACTCGCAATCACCGGAAAATCCGGCAATCCGCGATTTTGGCCAAATTCCTTTTGACTGAACCGCACAAATTGATGTCGACGTCGGTTATAACCGTTGCCGGCAGTCAATTTCTGTCATAACCGACGGAAATCTTCAATCGCGAACCTTGACTCAAATTCCAACCCAATTCAGCCTGTTTTCACTATAAATACCCACTTGAACACACTGGAAATCCTTTCGCTCAGAACCACGATCGTTTCCGAAGCTTTATTCGTCCCAAAACACGTCGCCGGAGATATTTGCATTCGCCGGACTTTCACCGGAAAACCGAGACTAACTTCAAATCGGTAAAATTCTCGACTCTTTTGTTTGTAATCCATTATTCGGCATGTATTAACCTAAATCGTTCAACCAGAATCTGTCTCAGACAACGTTGCCGGAAATTCCAACACTCACCGGAAAATCACTGAAAATCCGAGGTCTCACTGTCGATCGGTACAATCATCTAAACCTTCTTGATATCTCTTGTTTAGTAACTTAATTGCACAACACATTGATCAAAACTGTTAATCGATTCACTCAGCCGGAAGTCACCAATCAGAGCCGACGACTCTTGTCGGAAATCTGAGAAAACATTCTGTTTCGGTACATTTTATTCCGTAATCCTCTTTATCCATTTCATTCCAACCAATTATAAGTTTCGATGACCGATTTAAACAGAACAGTCGGACTTCACTGTTCTGTGTCTTTGTAAACGAAGAAGATGAAGTCGATTATAGGTATAAATATAATTAAAACTGGATATTCGAACGGGTTAGACACACAGTCCAGCGGTGGACTGTGTGCACAAACAATACACACGTCCCGGGTTCGAATCGCACACGTTACCGACTTTCAGAAATAAAACCAACATTTTTAAAACTTAAACAGATCAAGTCACAGAATGTTTATAAGAATAATATAATCCATAAGTTAAACAGATTTGACACACAGCCCAACTGGTTGGGCTGTGCGCACTCGAACCGAAGGACCCGAGTTCGACTCCGGGTCCCTGCAACCGGTTCGGTCATGTAAATCATTTTTAATAAAAAAATCAAATAAGTTTAAAATTAATTAGTATATAAATATAATTAAAACAGATAATATTTCGGGTTAGACACATATCTAAGTTGGTAGAGCTGCGTGCACGTATACGAGAGGTCCCGAGTTCGAACCTCACTCAGCATATAAATACACAGTCCGACCGGTCAACGGTCAACGGTCAACGGTCATAAAAGTCAAATATTTTTTATTTCTTTTTATTTTTTTATTTAATTAGAAAATTATTTAGAAATACTTAAAAATAAGATTTTTAAAGTTAGAAAATTTCCTTAAACTCACAAAAATAAATCTAAAAATCCTATTAAGATTATGAACTAAAAGTATTAATCTCAAATAAAATCCATTCATTTACCGAATAATTTCATTATTATTTTAGGTTAGTTTTTCACTCGTCGATCAAATCCTAAAATTCGTGCGCATCCAACGTCATCAAAGAACGCACCCAATGTGAGTGAATCTCTATCAATTCCCCGTTTTAATCATGTTTTGGGGTGTATCATGTGTCGTTTAATTCTTTATTATATTTAAACACTTGTGCATCCATCATATCCGTGATCAAATGTGTATCAATTGTTGTGTGGATTACATGTAGTTTGGATTTATCATTTTCAGTGCACGCATATCATTAGGCCTATCAGTTCCCCGTGGGAGACGGGTTGAGCATCAGGTGCCTCATAAGATCGGCTCCGTTTGATTGAGCCTTGATCTCACATTCATCATCATTCATATCATATGCTCATTCAAAGTGGTTTGTGTTGTTTATTTATATATGTTTGCTCACATGTGATTATTGCACAAATTTTCAATATTAAATAAAATAAGAAATTAATAACAATTTTTTATCAAGGTTCACTCGCCAACTTTTGTTGACCCAAAATATCCCCCTTTTACACATGATCCAGGTGATCCAGTTGAGGCAAGAAACACATAGGAAGTCCTAGAAGAATAAATCAGTTTAAGCTTTGGATTATTTACATAGTTTCTTTTCCTTGTAATTGTATGGATTTTGATTTGGATATTTTAAGTTGTAATTTGAATTTAATAAATATGAAACATTTTAGTAAACATCATGAGCTTTGGTGATAACCCAATTATGCCCCGACTCTTATTCCGCTGCGGGTCGGGGTGTGACAGATACTTGTTTGGTTTCATCTATGGTTACCAGTCTTGGTGTTTGGAAAATCATTTCTTTTGGGTCTCTGAGACTATAGTTCTTTTTAAAATGGTGTGGAGGCATCCGGATGCTGTTCTCAATGAGCCGGAACCCTTGAAATATGAGGTTAACAATTGTTTCCTTGATGCTCTTAAGGCTTGTCCTTCAAGGGTTCGTCCGTTCCCTGAGCACTTGCTGGTGCTGTTGGGTATAAGTAAATTGTGGGATAAACCTAATCGAGATCCAGTTCTTATGAGGGATGGACAGGGTATGCCTTTTGATTAGGCGTTTTTTTGCACTCTTTGGTTTTTGTTTACTCATACTTTGTTTATATGTGAATTTTGTAGTTATGTCGGCGTTGGATTTATCAAAAGCGACGATACATCAGACGTTGCATTTACCGATGCTGAAGCCACCATTAGTGAGGATGCAGTTGCTCGTGGTTCAGGGGGTTGATTTGAGGGTAAAGGCTATGTTAATGTGCCAAATGTGAAAGGGTTTGCTAAGACCCTGTTGTGAAACCTACAACTCGTCGTTCTGGCCGCCGTTTGATAAAGAATGTTGATCAGCTTTCTGATTCTGGTCCTGTTGATGACATAGAAACTTCAGATAACTTGGAAGTTGTTGGTGAGAAGAAGGAGTTGTCGGTGGTGGTTGGCAAGAAAGAGTCTGGGACTAAGAAGGTTACTGTTGCAGGGGTTCTTCCGCTAAAAGTGTTAGCGGTTCTGAAGGTCTTGATGTGAATGTCGTGTATGTGCCGGACTGGGGTGTTAAGGTTGGTGATAGTTTTAAAGATCCCGCTGTTTGTGAAGATGTTTTGAACCATATTGCTCCTCCTTTGGTTCGTAGCACTATTTCTGAGATGGATGATGATTGCATGTTGTCCCGTTTTGATGTTGAGTGCCTGCAATTTTTCTGCCATGCTTCCTCAAGGAGTGGCTCGGTTTCGCAAGTTGACGCATGAGTATAAGGAATTTTCCAAGAAGAAGGATAAAGTGAAGGTGTCTATTGAAGCTTTGAAGAAGGAAAAAGCAGACTTGGTGAAAAAGGAGGAAACTTTAGCAAAACGGGTTAAGGAGATTACCTAGAAGCACGAGATGGAGGTAAATGGGCTGAAGGAACAGGTGGGAGCCTTGGAGGCTTCAAATGTTCAACTTGCTGAAGACAACAAGTTGTTGATAGATCATGGGTTTCAACAAGTTGTTACTTACCTTCTTCATTCGGCTGAGTTTAATAGCGTCTTGGGTGATGTCTATGGTAAACTCTTGGAGCACGGAAGGCATCAAGGCTTTGTTGCTGGGTATAAGGATTATCAGGCTGGTGAGCCTCAAGACAAGTCTTCGCTTTATCAACCTGGGGCCCGTAAGGTTTTACAGGATTCCGTCAGAGAGATGGAGCATTTGTCCTATCCCTATGTGGGTGAAGTCTCAAAGTGTTTCGGCAAGCCTATATCTATTTTGCAGGGTTTAAGGCCACGTGGGCTTGATGAGGCTGTGTGCAAAGAGGTGTACAAAGCTTCAAAGAAACGCTCTTGTTCTGGTGATAGCGAGGAAGCTTATTCTGGTGCCGATGAAGGCTCGAAGGATCCAAGCCTCGAAGCTTCTGGGATGGCGGTTGAGGAAGGTAGGAAGACAAAGAAGAGGGCCAAGAAAGCAAAAGATGATGAAGTCGGTGCATCGAGACCTGTGGTTGGTGATGCGAAATGAAGATCTTTTACAAACTTATTCGTAGCTTTCTTAGCATCGTGTTTAAACAATATTATTTTGCTATGTCTGTTGAACAATTTTAGGTTTTGCAGAAACCCCTAAGGTTTCTGTATTATCGTTGTGGTTGGCCTTGATGGCCCTTTGAACAATTTCTAGGTTTTGAAAACCTTATGGTTTCTTATGTTGGTTAGCCTTGATGGCTGTGTGGACAATGTTTATGGCCCCTTAGGCCTTTATGTTTATGCATCCTTGTGTTTTTATGTTTCATGTTTTTGCTGGTTATGTGTTGATGATCGTTTGTCTTGTTTGTTTTATGTGTGTTTGCCCAATTTTCCTTAAGAAGATTTAGTGCTGCAGTCACTTTAGCTTAAAGGCTTCATTAGGTAAAGAGCACATGTTGTCTATTCTTTATATCGCTACTTAGTGTATGTGTATTTCGTAAACTTTCTTCTAAAGTTTAAGGAACAGTTGATGTAGGTTGTTCAGACCCGTCTATGAGACTAGTTTGTTGAAAATAAATTTCTAAGTCTCATGGAGTTGAATTGATATAAGAACTCACCCCTTATATAGGTTCATTTAACCCTTGAACCTATTGAGCGATGTGGCCTGGGAACTCATCCCCTTACATGGCCCTTGCCATGGAGTTTTTTTTGCAAGGTTCTCAACCTGATTATAGGATAGTTAAGACAAGTTATGATAAAAGCTTTATCATTCATTCAAGAGGTTTTTCGTTTACAAAAGGGGGAATTATACAACTCTTGAAATACATTCTAAATTTTTGTCTAGACATGGAACCTTTTAAGGGTTTGGCCGTTCCAGTGCCTGGAAAGCTTTTTACCTTCTGCGTCGGCCAACTTGTAGGATCCTCCTTTGTGGGCCTCAAGGATTGTGTATGGCCCCTCCCATTTCGGGCCAAGTTTTCCTTGGTTTTCTCTTTTGCTAGCCTCGTTGTTTCGAAGCACGAGATCCCCTGGTTTGAAACGTTCATGTTTTACCCTTGCATTGTAGTAGGCTTCATTTTTTGTTTGTATCTGGCTTCCTGAATGGCAGCCTGATCACAAATTTCTTTAGGAGTTGTAAGTTCAACATGGTCTCTTTGTTGTTTGTTTCGAGGTCCATGTTGAGTGTTCTTTGAGTCACAACTCCAATCTCCGCTGGAATTACAGCTTCTGAGCCAAATACCAAGCTGTATGGTGTTCTTTTATGGCTTGCTTTTTCCGTTGTTCTTATCGCCCATAGAACGTTTGGGAGTTCTTCGATCCAATTGCTTTCATGTTTTCCTAGTCGGTTCTTGATACCTTCAACTAAGCTGCGATTGGTTCTTTCGACTTGACCATTGGATTGTGGGTATGCGACGAGCTAAAGACTTGGGTTATTTTGAATTCCTTGCACCATGTGCTGAAATGCTTTTAGTGAATTGCTTCCCGTTATCTGTGACCAGAACTCCTGGCAAACCAAAGGACATATGATGTTTTCCCAAACAAAGTCGATAATTTGTTTCCCTGATTATCTTTGCGAGTGGCTTGACTTCGGGCATAGTAGTCCACGACTACTAATAAAAACTTCACTCCACTCTTGGCCTGTGGGAATGGCCCAACGATATCCATTCCCCCTTTGTTGAATGGCCAGGCTGAAGTGATGGGAACAAGATCGTTCTTGGGGCTCTTGGGAACCGGTGCATGTATTTGACAAGCTTCACACTTTCTTAATTGCTCGGCGGCATCTCGATGCATAGAGGGCCAAAAATACCCGAGATTCATCAATTTAGCAACCACTGATCTTGGTACAAAATGAGCTCCACATATTCCCTGGTGAACCTTTTTGACTAAATATTGGCTTTGCTCAGGACCAACACATCTCAGCAACGGTGCAAGGTATCCTTTCTTGAAAAGGGTTTCCCCTTGCAACACATATTGTCTGGATTTTACTCGAACCCTTTCGGCCTCTATCAGATCAATGGGTAATTCACCATGTTTGAGAAAATTTTCAATAGGAGTCATCCAATTAGGGCCTTCTTCAGTGATCATGTCTTGAACCTCCAAATCTTGGATGGAAGGGGTTTTCAACACTTCAACCGACACTTTTTTGGTAAGATGAGCAAACGTGAGGGATGAAGTTTGCTCAAAGCGTCGGCTCTTTTGTTTTGGGATCTGGGACTTGCTTGATAGTACATGCTTGAAATGTGTTCATCAACTCTTTTGACTTTTCCCGATACTTTTTCATGTTGGGTTCTTTTGCTACATAGCTATCGTTGACTTGACTTGAAACGAGCAACGAGTCCGTGAAGACTTGAAGTTTTTGACCTTCATTTCTTTGGCTATCTTTAAACCAGCGATTAGCGCCTCGTATTCAGCTTCGTTGTTAGTGGTCTGAAATTCAAGTCGAAGAGCGTATGTAACTCTAACCCTTCAGGGTTGATTAAAATGAGCCCATCCCCTGACCCTTCAATGCTGGAAGCCCCATCGGTAAAAAGCTTCCAGGCTTCAGGGTTAGAGGGTTCAGTGGCTGTTACATTAACTTCAGTGGTATCTTGCTTTGGTATTTCAACGATAAAATCTGCCAGGATTTGGGCTTTGATAGCTTTTCTAGGGACATAGGTGATGTTATGTTCACCCAATTCTACAGCCCATTTGGCTAATCGTCCAAATTTTCTGGTTTTTCAAGCACACTTTTGATGGGTTGGTCAGTGACCACTTGCATTGGGTGTGCTTGAAAGTACCTTCTAAGCTTTCTAGCCGTTTTGGACTAGGGCTAAAGCAAGTTTTTCCAAAGGAGGATATTTGATCTCAGCCAATTTTAACGTTTTACTGAAGAAATAAATGGGTACCTGAACTTTTTCTCGTTCGATAGTTAAGACGCGCTTATGGCTTCTTCAGCAGCTGAGAGGTAAACAGAGATCGTTTCTCCTGTTTCTGGGGCTGCTATGGTCGGGAGTGAAGCTAAGTGTTGCTTGATCTTTTAAAGGCTTCTTCTGCCTCTTCCGTCCATCTGAAATCTTTTTTGTTTGCACATCCCTTAAGTGTTTTGAAAAAGGGGAGAGACTTCTCAGTGAGCTTGGAGGTAAAACGTTTCAAAGCTGCAAGCCTTCCTTTAGACTCTCAAATTCTTTTTTGCTTTGTGGGGATTTTGTTTCCAAAACAGCTCTGACCTTGTTTGGATTGGCTTTTATAATTTGTTTCCCACAATATGCCCCAGAATTTGCCTTCTTCAAACCTGAATGAACATTTTACCGGGTTGAGCTTCATGTTGATTTTTCTCAGATTTTGAAAGGCTTTCTTGAACGTCGTCGAGCATTTGATACTCAGTTTTGCTTTTTATCACTAAATCATCGACGTAAGCTTCCATGTTTTTCCAATTTTACTGGCAAATGCTTTGTCAATTAGGCGTTGGTATGTTGCGCCGGCATTTCTTAGGCCAAAAGGCAGTTTTTTGATAGCAAAAGATACCCCTGTCTGTGTGAAATGCGGTTTTTTTTCATCTTCTTCTTTCATGAGGATTTGGTGATAACCTCTATAAGCGTCGAGGAAAACTTAAAAGGATAACCGGCAAGGGAGTCGACTTTGAGGTCTATTTCTGGCAAAGGATAACAATCCTTTGGGCATGATTTATTCAAGTCTTTGAAGTCGATGCACATCCTCCAAGACTTGTCGGGTTTTCGAACGATGACAGGGTTGGCAATCCATGATTGGTATTTTACTTCTTGAAGAATTCCGGCGAGAACAAGTTTTTCAACTTCTTGGCATGCTGCCAGGCTTCGTTCAGGAGCTAGACTCTGTTTCTTTTGGACCACAGGCTTGACATCTGGTGGTATTCTCAACTCATGTTCAGCAATGCTTCGAGGGATACCCGTCATGTCTTCCGGGCACTAAGCGAAGACATCGCTATAGTGTATGAGCAGCTTCTCAAGGTATGATAAGGTTTCCTGGGACAAGTTCATATTAACCCTTATCCTTTGTTCAGGATACTTGGGGTTTATGATCAATCCTTCATTGTCTTCATTTCTTGAACTTTCCCCTTCAACTATGTAAGCTTCCTGAGTTGGTTGAAGGGTTGCAATCCTTCTTTCAGTGGGAAACTTGACAGTGCCTTGGCCGACTGAGACAACCATACCAAATGCACATTGACCTGGCCTTCCTATGATAACATCATAGTTGGAAGGGATGTCGATAACCACAAAGGTAAGTGGCCTGGTTCTTTCCATCTAGCCTTCACTAAAACAGACATCAAGGGTTAGCTGGCCTAAAGGCTTGAGGGGTATGTCAACGATACCTTTTATAGATGACCCAGAGGGTTGAAGCCTTGAACGTTCCTCCTCGATGAGACATTTGAAGAACTTTTCAAACATGATCTCGGTGGCCGCTCCTGTGTCGATGTAGGCTTTGCTTGTCTTACTTGTCCTCACCTCCGCTTCGACCACCAGGGGGTTTGAAAGTAGGTTTCCCTGAGGTGGTGGGAAGCAGACACATTGAAGCTCCCAAGCCTCCAAGCGTTGCTTTTTGCGAGAAACTTCTTGATCGATACTCACCATGTTTACTTCTTTGTTCTTCCTTCAGTATTTTGTCCATGACTCCCTTTACTAATGAGCAATTTCCCCGGACTTAACGGCTTCGTCAATTCTTTTCTTGACTTGAAAACAATCGTTCGTGTGGTGACCTTTTTCTTCGTGGAACTCGCAGTATTGAGTGGAGTTTTCGTTTTTCTTGCTTTTGGGTAAAGGTCTTGGAGGTCGGAAGCTGTGCTTTATTTCTTCAGTCGCTAGGATTTCTTGAGGGGTTTTGGTCAGGATTGTGAAACTGACAGTTCTTTCTCTGCTTGGAGGGTTCCGATGTTAAGGTTTTCGGGAGTCTGAACCCTTGAACCGTTTATCGTAGTGACCGAAATTTCCCCTCTTTTTGCTTGGGCTGCTGCCTCGCCAGCTAGGTGCCCGTTTCCTTTGTTCTTTGATATCCACTGCTTCCTCTCCCCGTATATGTGCTTCGGCCCTTTCAAGGGCTTCTTCAAGAGTCTTGGGTAGGCTCTTGTTGAAATCTCTTGTGAGATATTTGGAGGTGATAGCGTTCATAAAACCAGCTACCCTCATTTTTCGTCTGCACCTACGTAGGTGAGACCTTCTCTTTTGTATCTCTCAATGAATTCTCGGAGACTTTCGTCGTCCCTTTGCTTGATTTGGAAAATCACGGTGGCGTCCTTTACGTTCTTCTTTGCTGTGAAAAATTGGCCAGGAACCCTTTGCTCAGATCATCGAAGCTTCGAACGCTTTTGGCGGTAGGTCGTTGAACCATATCCTGGCGGATCCAACGAGAGTTTGCATGAACATGAGGCAACACTCAGCGTTGGACCATTTTTCGATTCTATCTGCGCCGGTGAAGATCTGCAGGTGATCCTCCGGATCCTCGGTTCCATCATATGTTTTTATATGGGACGACATCTTGATCTTTCTTTGGAAGTCGTAGTCGGCGATTTGCTGGGAAAAGCACGACAGGTTGCTGGGCTTTTAAGGTTTTGCAAGGTCTTCTTCTGCCCTTGTAGCAAGGTTCGTACTTATCGCTTGTGAGTACTCAGCACTTGGTTGATGAGCTGAGACCAAGGAAAATATGCCATCATCTGAGCCATCATTTGGGGCATGAGGTTAAAGCCTTAAAGGCTTTCTGGTTGTGCAGCACCAGGCGTTCCCATGGAGGTATTCATAACAACGCTTCATGTCAGAGACAAAGTAGCCAATGATTGCTCCCATATGGAGGCAACCGGAGGGGGAACACTTGTTACCGGAGACTACCATAGCTGCTCAAAGGTGGTCTCATGCCCGACCGGTGCACTAGTCATGACCGGTTGAGAGGTGAATATGGGGAAGGCTGTTGGGTTAGGCCTTCCATAAGAATAAGGGGTATGGTTAAAAGGTTAGTAAACTGTGCTTGGACCAGCTTCATGGCCATAGGCCATGGGTTGTGAATTGCTGAAAGGTGGAGGTGGTGGTCCCGGCGATAAAGACGGTTCTGGCTCGTCATAATCCAACCTTATTCTGACCCCTTTTTTCTCGTTCTTGACTTACGTGCTGGTTGAGGAAAGTCCTCAACCGTAAGAAATTTCTTGCAACTCCTTCAGGGGTTAAATCGACGCGTTCTGGGGCACTCGAGTTGCCGATTTGTGGGGAAGGAACCCCAGAACGGGAAGGAGTTGGCGTTTGGAAAAACTCAGGGAAAGAGATCCCGGCGGAAGTGTCTCCAGGAGTGGAGAGTGGGGTCGTCACAACCGGTGAGGCTGGACTAACGGTGGATGTTAAAGTTCGTGGTACTTGATTAACTTTCCCCGGAGATCCGTTTTCTAACATGCTTATATTGAAGAAAAATGGAGCTACACTACTGGTCTTTTAAGAAGAATAAGTGGCGTAGCCCCATGGTGGGCGCTAACTTGTTGTTACAACAGATATAAGACCAAGGATAGTGAGTGGACTGGTTAGGCTAAAAGGCTTCGAGGGTTCCTGTTAGCCTAAGGCCCCCCTACGTTTGCAAGACGTAGAGAGAGGTTCACTAGTGTTTGTTGTTGTTATTCACTTAGGATCCGAGACCGAAGTGAATTCAGTTCTAGGATGTTGATGCTAAGTGGAGTTGTGTTATTTGAAGTGAAGAGAAGGAACATGCATAGAGCAAGTTCTCAAGGAAGAAGAGAAGATCAGATAGTATGGTCTAGTCTCCACTGATCTGCTATATTCCTGTATGGCTGTGTGTTGCCTCTTTATATAGGAAAATGATCTTTCCAAAGGGGAAACCTTTGACTGGTGAACCTTTGCTGCAGTGGGGGTTTTACCCATTGAGGGTTGAAGGCTTTTGACCTGGGGTTAATAGGAGGCTTTCTGTGCACATGTTCTCTTTTCGGCTGTGAGAGACTTGGACAAGCAATCAATGAGTTGATGCTTCACTGTTCACATGCTTTTTGCTGTTCACATGCTGTTCTCCCGAGTTGGCGGGAAATGAACCCTTTTAACCTTTTAACCTCTCAAGCTTTAATGTGTAAAATCGATTTTATTGAAGCTTGAGCTACCTCGTCATCAGAACCAAAATGCTTCGGAGCGCCTCACACTTTTTTAAACCAATGGTAACCACCACCATTGGTTCACATGGCATGATGAGATTCGTCCATAATTAAACCGTTTTTAGTCTCGGCCAGAATAGAGATTGTTGGACCTTATGCTACAGTCGTCACCCTTTGTCTTACCATGTACGAGTTAAACACATATGTTTAGGTTGGCCTTCATTTTGAACATATACGCATGACAAACGGATGGAGGGCTCCCTCATTTGTACTTTGACATTTTTCCATGTTGTTAACCATGGGCGTAGCCAGAAAGAAAAACTTATTACGGGTTTAGAAATTTTTAGAGACTAACAAGCAATTTTCTATCACTAAGTTTCAGCTTTTTTCTGTCTCATCAGGTTAAGTGGTTTGGGTTCGGATCTGGTCACATAATTAAAATAGCAAAATTTAAATTAAAACGCAAATAATTAATAGAAGTGGCTTAACAGAAATGTGGGTTAAGGTTCGTTGTCAAAGTTAGTAAGATTTGATGTCAAGTTTTCTAAGAATTTGGTGTCAGGTTTCTAAGGGTTCGGTTTAAAGGATTTTGGGTTCGATGGCGAAATTTCTACGGGTGCAATGTTGAAATACACCTATATACAACCCTAAAAAGAAATTTGGTACGGGTTCGGCCTACGCCCCTGTTGTTAACATTAGGTAATCGTTAGAATTTGTATATGGTTTCCAGAAGAAGATAATAGGATGCAAACTAACTTAAAATAAAACTCATTTTCTAATACTATCCAGAGTTACCTTTGTACGTGAATATATAACAACTTTTACGACTTTCACTAGTATAAAAGTCGATGAAATATATATATAAAAGTCCATCATATGTGAACAGTCGATGGAATATTCCATAGGAGATCTTTACTTGTATTGTTAGACTGGATAGAAAAGAATACACTATAGAAAACAAGATACGAATATCACTAACTGATTACACAAAGGTAACTGTCACTAACTGATAATGTATTTCCTATCATAGCCAAACTTAATCAAAGTTGTGATAGAATTTTTTGATATTGTAGGAATAGGACGACAAATCGCCGCCAAGTTTATAGCCTTAGGCATGCTTATTCCTTCAGTCCCTTCACTCATATCAACGTCGCTCTCACTTGTTAATTCGCGCCCACTCAAAGCACAGAGATCCCAACCCAAGCCTGACCAAACACATTGACATGCCTTGCCCTGGACAACTACGTCGCCCGAACCCAAATGGCATGAATTTTAAACCACTTGATTGCCTTCTAGGCAGTGCGGAAGCTTGAGATTTCCGACAAGGGGGTTGAAAACGTATATTTCCAAAATTTTCTATAAAACCGTAGGGTCGAAAACGTATATACCCAAAAATTTCTATACGAAAACTACATACTCTCCACTACTGAGCGAAAAGTTGGGGGGGGGGGTCGGCCGCCCCCTTCCGCCCAGTAGAAGTTGCGCCCCTACTTCTAGGCCTTCAAATATTTCTGGTCTAAAGGTTTTGGGATCACCCCTTGTGTTTGGATCATTTTTGTATCCTCCACACATTGACTAATAGCATAGTCCCTTTAGAAGAATCTAAGTCGATGGCTTATCATTGGATAAAAAATAGGTCGAGATCGCTTCATTGGACATTGGATAAGTGGCGCAATTTTACCGTTGTAGTGTAATGTAACTTGTTATTTGTTAGTGTGGTCCGGTTGGTCTTATTGGTGGTTGTATCATACTTTTGGTGTCTAGCATCTTGCTAGTTGTTATAATAAATTTTTGTTGGCCTTCAAAGAAAAAAAAAGCATAGTCCCTTTAGGGTCACCCCATCATGTGTTCGGATCATTTTATATCCTCCGCATAGTTGTGGATCTCAGCTTACACTTTTATCCTTCCATTAAAATAAAAGCAAATAATTATATAACCACAATTAAAACATTCTTTACAAGACTACTTATTTTGTTGTTATTAATTATATACGCATACACCTCTATATATAGAATAATACATGTATGACAGGTTTCCAAGCTCTACAAAATATAGAAATATGATTAAATGATCTTACTATCCCTTTCAACATCACTAGTCACAAATGGGCCATAGAAGGAATATTTTTTTTTGTTTGAGAGAAAAATTTGGGTCACTGACGGACCATTGGTGTATCATCATGCCACCAGTGGAACAGCCAATCATTACCATCTCCACTGGCATAACGCCTATACACGAATTAAGGGGGAAACCCAATAAATATGAGAAAAAACCCCTTGTGGGAATCGAACCCGGGACCAGGGGCGGACCTACCTACATCCATGGGTGGGCGGCCGCACCCCTTGGAAATTTTCAATCGCCCCCTTAAAAAATCATATTTTTAATTTATAAAAAAATTGTAATAAACACTGAATTTTTATAAAAATATAACCTAAACACTGAATTCGATAAAGATATAACATTATTTATTAGTTCGTAACCCACTCATTAACCAAAGCCCACTTTAACCCAACCCAACCCAAACAAAATTTGAACTATATAAAATAACCTTACCCATGGCATTATAACCTTGTGGCATCTTGGGGTGAGATAAGACTTAGGGATCATTAGGTCTTGGATTCAATTCCCAAAAGGGGGTTTTTCCTAAATTTATTGGGTTTCCCCTGAATTTGTGTATATGCATTATTGGCTAGTGGAGATAGATATCAGATGGTTCCACTGGTGGCACGATGATAATCCAGTGGTCCGTCTGTGATCCAAATTTACCGTTCAAAAAAATAAAATAATATAACCTAACCCAAACCGCCCCTTCCTATTATGTATTCTGATGTTTTATTGGTTGTTCTAGACTCTGGTATGATGATTTTGTTGTTTATATAAGTTTTTGGTTGTTACAACTTACAAAGTAATCAACAATTAGTAGGACTTGAAAAGTAAAAATGAAAATAATGAAGCGATTCGTATGTTTAGTACTTTAGTGTTGTTTTATGAACTTATGGATCGATTTATATGTTTCAATGGATTTATAAATTGAAAAGTAGCACGAAATGATATTTTGATAAATTTCAAAAATTGAAAACCCCTAGGGCGACATTTTAAATATGTTTGTGACGACGTTTGACGTGTTTTTGATGGTTATATAAATTTTAGCTTGATGTTCTTTTGTTTTACATGACCCGACTTGAACCGAACCCACCGGATCCGACCCGATATTAACCAATTTTTTTATATACCTACGGGTCTAAAATCTTTAAAAACATTCCGCACCCCCATGAAAAAATTCTTGGGTCCGCCACTGCCCGGGACCTATTGGTCCCAAAGCATTATCTCACCCCCAAGATGACACTGGGCTATAAAGCCATAGACGAAGCCGTTTGATTGGAAGGGAGAATAGTGGATGCCATGGCAATGAAGAACATTACTATTCAAAACTGTGTAAGCAAGCCCATTTATTGGCCCATATCCGAAGCTTGTGATCTAACTGCGGGCCCAAGGTACCCAAATTCAGGTATGAATTCAGTATTGAGTCACAAAACAATTCACAAATCAGGGTGGGCCTGTGGGTTGTTTAGGGACTCGTCTAAAGGATGGCCAGAATCATAGCCAAAATAGTGCACACCTCCTGTCACTTGAAAATTCAACAAATTTTATTGTTGTCGATAATCAATGGTACTTTAGACATTTGACAATCAACAGTTTTCTAAGATTATATGTCATTGAAGGTTTGATAGGTGGATGAAGTTCAACATTTCTCATGCCTTGAAAAGAAGGCAGGCATTGCAGTTTGACTTTCACGGGTCAAACAAAGTCATTGTGAACTAGGAATTCAATGTGAACTCATTAGCTTTCAAGAATGTACAAATAACCACATCAAAACTATTATACAAACACAAGAGCCAGAAAAAAAATGATGGTATACGAGTACATAGCACACATTAATAAGATTTCATAAAGTAGTTTTGTCGACTTATACGTTATAAGATTGAAGCAAGCATCCACCAGTACCACAACTATAACATAATGCGCCAATGAAAAACTTCTTTGCATCTTGAAAACCTGCAGTAAACCATCCGTATAACATATTTTTCAACGATAGTTTAGTAATTTGTTAAAGAACAGACATTTTAGTCTCAAAAGTTAAGAACTCGCATCATTTCAATGTTGAAAACTGGTTTATTCGAGGGGTTAATTCTTTTTTTGCACCAGGAAATTTGCCTCAACTTCACACAAACTATAGTATAACACGCCATTTTCGCTCATTTGAAGTTCAGAAGATTCATCATTTGAACTCGAGAAATGGCACATCAAAGCACAAAACGAATCAAAGCCAAAAAGCAAGAATTGAACAATCATATGAAACTGGAGACATGAAAGTAACATCACCTTGTAAACAGGTCTAAACCACATCGTCAGCTGAGAAATCATGATAAGAGGCAAAGCTAAATGACAAATTCCCGACACGGCTGCAATCATTCCAACACTTGACAAAACAATCACTAATGCTTAAACTCAGGATACTATAAGTACTCTATTTCTTGTCTTATGAGTAAACTCCCCATTACGGTAAACAAAATAATTACCGCACAGGTACTGACATCACAGAACAAGAATGTAGCCCTACACACGTCTTGTTATCCATATAAATCGGATTTGTCAAACAAGTGAATGATGCAAGGTGGGCCAATGTCCTTGTCCCATACAACCATGTCTTCACAGGTGATGACAACACAGAACAAGAATGCAACACCATACGTGCCACCAAACAATCATATGAACGCTGTACTAATTAGAACGAGGGAAATGTTAGCTGCTGCAATGTCTGTTTATAATAAAGATAAACAGAAATATATCCAGTGGACTCCGAAAAGCGGCGGGCTTTTTGTAGGTGAGGCGCAAAGCGATTGTATAATTTTTTATATATTCTATAGGTTTCTAGGGTCATTAATTTGCCCAATAATTACACACAAATAGGCTTTATATATGTTTTAGTATTGAAATTACATACATGTACAACCTGAAAAGCATGATGTACTACAATCAGCTGCACAAAAATAGAGCATATACATGAGGCGCGCGCCTCAAAATGGATTTTTCACCAAAAACGCACGCCTCAGCTGCGCTTTATGTACAGCATGCGCCTCAGGGCGCGCTTTTATAAACTAGGTCAATGACACTAGTAGAACACTAGAACTTGCCTATAAAGAGCTTTCAGAATGGCAAAAGGCAAAAGTTGAGGAGTTGGATAAACTGACAGGTTTAGGTGATTCGGATGTTGATATGAGGCGTTTGGTTAAGAAAACATACAGAAGTGGAAGCTGTTGAGTGTTGACCAAGATGATTATAAAGGTCAAGCTCACTCATTCGGTTTCAGAATAAGACAAAAATAGACTATTTATCTTCTTTGGTTGATGAAGTCAAAGATAAAGGTGCTTGTTTTGCTACTGATAAGGAATTCTTGCCATCGCCCTGTAGGTTGTGTCTTTAGACGAGTTAACGAAATACCTTTATTCCGACACTCCTTTTGAAAATTCACCTCTAGATGGCAATGAGAAGGTCGAGGCTGAAGCCTGTAATACTAATAATATTAGTAATAAACCAATGGTGTAAAGCACAGAAGTGAAAAACGAATTGGAAAGGTTCTTTAAGTGCATCCATTGGTGAATGTTTATGGGAAGGTAACCTCCTGTTAACCATCTCTTTTGTGGTTCTTGTTGCTAGTGTTCAGAAGGTAATTCTGCAAAGTTATCTGCTTTATATTATATCAAATCATGATGTTCTGGGATCAATGTGCCTACCTTTTATCTTGAAACCAGAGGTGGCGTTCATGACCTATTTACTTATGAATCACTCGACTCCAGTTATGTTTTCTCTCTCAGAAGTTAAGCATATGAAACAAAAAAAATATAGCATTATAGGAACTCACAACTTCAAAAGGGATACCAACACTAGTTAAAACACAAAAGGGAAGTCACAATCTAAAACACTATTTAATAGTAGAAACTCCATATGAACATACATCTAAGAGATACCAACAAGGTGCAAATCTGAACTACAAAATAAGATTTACGAATCAACATTTGCCCGCCCATGGAAGAACTTGTTTTGGATCATCAAGTCATATCCTACACCTCTACAAAGGCACCATGCTTTCAACATAACACCTGATATGATCGAACTGCAATGTTCTTGACAGCGAAAATTGATTACCTGAAGCGAATTGCAATGATTTAAAACATCTAGTCTTCTTGTTATAGACGGGTACACTTATCACATTACCAGAAAAGTTACTCGGGGAAAAGATAATCTCGTCCATGTTAACAGAATCCACAGGGAAAGACAAAGGGTATAGTAACCTAATCCAATCGTCGGGGAATGTAATGGTTTCTTTGACCCAAACACGGTTTTCATAGTCTTGTAATATCCAAATATACATTTCGCTGTTTTCCGCCGCACTATCATAGCAAACAACTCCTATACAACCATTGACTTTAATGATGTAACGATCATTTTGCTGAATATCATCATAGTCGTCTTCAGGCAAAACACCTTGAGGAGTGGTAATTATCGAAAACTTTTCTGTTCTCAAGTCAAACGCCAAAATGTCAAATGATCCTGCAAGCATTTGATGTATTACACTATTGACACAAACATTGCAGAAGCCACAAACCATCCCACGTAAAACCGACAGGAGGCTCTGCATGGATCTTTCTCCATGAATAACTTGACGTAGAGAAAATCATAATCTCCATAGAACGTAGAGAAGAATCTCTAATCATCAAAATCTTATGCTCGTTTCTAGACTCGTTGAACCCAAATAAGTAACGGATTTGAACGAAACCCTTGACGTCGGTGTAAGGATCAGGGAGTTTATAATCTTATGCATGCTAGGTTAACAACAAAAGCGTACACGTGAGTTCTATGTTCATTAGAGTTTTTCATGCACGTGAGATATACTAACCCGTTCGCATGTTGGGCTTCCATAACAATTTAACAAGGGTTGTGGAATGTGATGAGATGAGTGAGGGACCACCATCATGGGGGGGCGGTGAGAAGGTGTCGTTTGCCGGATTCATCGTAAGCGAGAATGAACAAGGCGGTGCACTGGGAGCGAGTGAGGTGGAGTTTGGTGAAAGATGGATCGAGATGCGAGAGAGCCATTGTTTGGAGAGGGTTCTGAATCGGAGAATGGATTTGACTGGGAGTCTAGAGAAGATGTCTTCTATGATTTCACTTTTAATGACATGTTTGTTTTTCTTGGTGGATCCTTCAACTATCTTTGTTGTCGATTGCTCTTGTTCTTCTAGGGTTTCCATATTCTCTAATGAAAAACAGACAGAATATATTATTGTTTGATATTTGAAGTATTTAGATAAATTGAACAATATTATCGATACAGTATTTTTTTTCTTTGAGTTTGTTAGTTGAATTGGTTACGCCCGCTTGCGGTATGCGCATATAATGTATATATATGTGGGCGCTCGGAGGGCAAAAGTGCAAGTGCATTAAATTTAACGTTATTTTACTAATTTCGTGAAAATAATGTTAAAAGAGGGAGTTGGTTAATCATGAATCATGTGGTGGCGTTGATAGCTGAAAGACAAGGCAGTACATGCACTAATTGGCCTTTGTCTTAATTGCCGAGTGTTATGTGCCTTATGTCCAAGGCTTAATGCAAAACAACTATCGAGCCGGGGGTCTCACTGGAAGCAGCCTCTCTATTCCTACGGGGTAGAGGTAAGACTGTCTACATCTTACCTTCCTCAGACCCTACCTTAGCTTTGCTATTGGTGGGATTTACTTAGTATGATATGATATGATATGAGATGTTAGTTGAATTGGTGGTAGCGCTGTCAGGATGTTTAGTTTCTGTTATCATGATTGCAATTTATCATCTATTAATTTTACATTAGATGTTAGAGCTTCATATTATTCATGTAATTATGTTAGATATTGGATACTTACATATGTTTATGCAAACTTGCCAGTGAAGTTAATTTTGTGCCTGAGTGAACAAGTGTAAATGTGATGATTCTAACTCTGATAATATGGACTTAATTTAGTGGATTTTGACTGCGAGAATATCATGTTAACCAACTTCATACTTGTGACAAGTTTTGTTGATGTGTTTTCCAGCAATTCACCCCCTCAAATCGCTGTTTTCAAATTACTTTATCTCCCCAGGTAGCCAATTTCATGTTGTTGATTACTTACTTTCTTCTTTTTTTAAAATCTATTTATGGACATTAGAAGTAGCATCAATTAACAGCTAGCGTATGTTTATAACCAACTCAATCCACCAATCCATTGTGCTAACTTGGGATGAGCAGATTGTTACATACCAAATAAGAGAACTCAACCCAAAAGACTAGCCTGGTGGGTGAGGAAACCCATTTGGTATATAAACCCCACATTGCTTGCCCATACAACCGATGTGGGACAAGTCCCATACCTTGCAATGGTATTAGTCCATAACACAGATTAGGCGGGATTTGCTTACAGACTTTTTTTTTGGGGGGGGGGGGGGGGGGGGGTCTATGCGTGTTATCGCTTGCATGTGTCTATATGTGACTTAGGGGTCGTTAGTCTATTTTGTGTGGTACTTATTAAAAAAAAAATTATTATTATTATTATTATTATTATTATTATTATTATTATTATATTTTACTAGGGGTTGGTTAACGTACAATGTTCCTTAACGCTTGATGTGTACGCTGAGAAATCACGCATGTTACAAAACTCAAAAACCCTAATCACGCATGTTGAAAACCATAATCACGCAAGTTGAACCTATAATCACGCATGTTGGTCATGTTGCTGCATTCTCTGTCATGTTCCTGCATCCTCTGTTCTACGGTCTGATTTAGAGTCGTCATTTTGATGAAAATTTTCAAAATCAAAGATGAATTTGAACACATTTCGTTGAAATTGACCGAACAATGGCCAACTTGAACTTAAACGAAAAGAAAATTGGAACGAATTGAATGAAATTGATCAAACAATTGATCAATCCTAGGCTAATTGAAAACGATCCCTAATCACGCATGTTATACAACTAATCACGCACGTTATATTTCCCCAGCGTTTTATCGCTTGCATGTGTCTATATGTGAGTTAGGGGTCGTTAGTCTATTATGTGTTGTACTTATTAAAAAAATATTATTATTATTATTATTATTATTATTATTATTATTATATTTTACTAGGGGTTGGTTAACGTACAATGTTCCTTAATGCTTGATGTGTACGCTGAGAAATCACGCATGTTACAAAACTCAAAAACCCTAATCACGCATGTTGAAAACCATAATCACGCAAGTTGAACCTATAATCACGCATGTTGGTCATGTTCCTGCATTCTCTGTCATGTTCCTGCATCTTCTGTTCTACGGTCTGATTTAGAGTCGTCATTTTGATGAAAATTTTCAAAATCAAAGATGAATTTGAACACATTTCGATGAAATTGACCGAACAATGGCCAATTTGAACTTAAACGAAAAGAAAATTGGAACGAATTGAATGAAATTGATCAAACAATTGATCAATCCTAGGCTAATTGAAAACGAACCCTAATCACGCATGTTATACAACTAATCACGCACGTTATATTTCCCCTGCGTTTTGTATAATATCCTTTCTCTAATTTACTATACTGTTGAGGGCCATATGTATTGTATGTTTTGTTGCCAACAGTGATCAATATGCATGACCAATACTAACACTAAGTATGTTACTTTTAAAGGGAGTAGGTTCTGTGGCATTTCAGAAACAACGTTGTTTTCAAGAAAAACAGTATGCCGAAAGAATTGATTTTTGCAGTTTTAGTTAATGTTTTGTTCTTCTGGTTTTAGTTAATGTTGAAAACCCCACTCCTGTTATTGTAATGTCACTACAAAAAAATCCATTTAGTGGCACACACTTTTAGTGGCATTTAGCTTTTATGCCACTAATTTAGATTTTAAAGGCATTTTATGTATGCCATATTTGCTTCATACACGTTTTAGTGGCATTTAGTTTTATAAGCCACTGATTTATGTTTTTAGTGGCACTTTTCGTGTGCCATCTTTGTTTGACACACACTTCTAATGTGATTTTGGTTATATAAGCCACTAATTCACACTTTCACTCTCACCTTAAACTTTACTTCCTTATGCCACTAATCCTAAGAAGTAATCAAAATTCAAAAAAATCACTAATTTTTAGTATGGGTATTTATGGTTTGGTTTAATTCCGTGTAACTATTCAAACGGTGGCCAATTTCGTTTCAAGGTCAGTTTTTCTTCTTAATATTAATATCCGTTTGCGGTTCACACCAAAAACCGGCTGTATAAATCGGAGGGAACTGTAGCCTTAATTAAAATTATAACTAGGTAAAGTTTAATTAAATTTAGGGTGGGCAAGGATAAGCTGAATTAAATGTAGAAATCATATGGTGACAAGACTACGGGTCTAATTGAATTAAATGGCTGATATAAATGATACGACAAAAAAAATCTATATATATGTGTGTGTATTGTGAAAATATATACACCGATTATATAAAAAGGATTATAAAACTCACAAGATTTTGTGACACTTATTGTATGCCACTGAATGGATTTTATTTGTAGTGTGTAGTCCCTTAGCTAGTATTTTGTTAGCAGGTGGTCTTTCTTCTACTTTTTTTTTTCCATGTGGGTGTCTTCAAAATTGTCTTAATTTGCTACTAACATCCTATCCGTTTGCCACCTTTAGGCTTGCCATAGTAGTCCAACAGTATGTTTTTGCGTTTTTCCCATATAAGTCAGTTCCTAACCTTCTAGCCTCCAGACTCTTATGGTTTTAATCTGATTAGCAGCTCAAGAATGAATTGATATTGTTCAAGTTCATTCTTAATTTGACTAAAATCAAAAATATTTTTCATGTTATTATTCGGTAAAATTATAAGACAAAATATAATGTTTTCCAGCAATACTTTTTTTATGTTGTATAAATTTACACAGTATACAAATAAAATAGAAAACAAACCATTTTTGACAATAGTACCTTTGTTACACTTAAGACACGTTCAAAGTGTTATTATGTACTTTTGTTTATTGTAAATTAAATTTTCCTAGGCCAGGAAGTTCCCGGGTGATAGCCTAGTAAGCTTATAAATATCTAAGGAAATAATTACTATGAAAGTATAATAATAATAATAATAATAATAATAATAATAATAATAATAATAATAATAATTAATAATATTTCAATTTATATAATAATATTAATATTTTCAATTTGGATACGGTCGTAGTAAAAAAACATTTACCATCTCATAAGTCAATGACGTACTCATGAGTGTGTATATATACACACTCAGTTTATTATGACCAAAAGAATCATGAAGTCAACTAGCTATCAACACTTTACGATACGTAGGCATCCAACAATGATAAAAAGTGATACTTTAATCCCCATCGGGCTTCATTTATTATTTATTTTGATAAGGATCCGGTTTACAAAATAGGTATTTTTTTCTTAGGTTCGTTACAGATGTTACACTTAAGAACATCATTTAAATATTCTCTATAAAGTGATGCATCAACGCATGGTACCATAACATAGATCATGGCTTCATCATCTTTCTCAAAGATAACTACTCCTACAAGTAAGACTTGTTATATTTCATGTTTGATTATGGTTAATGATTGAACATACAAGATTATGGTTCTATAATTTTGACCCATGTTTAAGAATATAATCAGCCTGAAAATGAAAATACAGGAACTATGAAAAAAAGAAGAAGCATATAATAACAAGTTTTAACTACCAAACCACTCATCACTGTTGTCACTAACTCATAGTTAACGTAACCATTTACAATTTTTGTCGATGGTTGTTAGTGACTTGCAGCAATCTGTTTTAAGAATAGCTAAACTTGATGGAACCCGTGGCACTTCAAGAAGCTTGGGACAATATAACACAGTGACGTATTCAAGACTTTTGTGATTTTCAAGTGATGGGTGAATCTCTCTTAGTTCATCACAATGAATGAGTGTCAACTTTTGAAGAGACGGAAGTCCATCAAAATCTGGTGTGCTGAGTAACTTATACATATGAATGAGTCTAAGCACTTTCAAAAGTGGTAGTCGCTACAAAATATAGACAAGTCAAGATCAGAGTTTATGAAAATTGGTATGACATACACAAATTTCATAAGTTAATAGCTTTTCTAATAATTTACATAGTATGTGCATATCATATTTTGACTTGTTGTCTCTTCAGCTTTGGGCTTATCAATCTAGTGTCATGACTGATTAAGAATTTGTATTCCTACATCTATGTCAAAAGTTAAGATGTAAATTAGCCTGAAGATTACTACTTGTATATGTTTATTAAATGATTACCTTGCAACCCTTCCAGAGTTCTATTTGTCTGCTCCCCCATAATTTTAGAACAACAAGTTTCATTGGTCGGAAACCGTCTGGGAACGGACATGCAATATACCCATTCCAATCAATATAATGTAACTCATTTGAAAGAAAAGTAGGCCCTCCGTCCACATCCTCGTCTGCATCCTCACCCTCTGTGTTCATATACACATTAAGCCACCTTAGTTTCTTCATGTTTGAAACATTCGTACAAAAGCGTGACGACTCATCATATGAAAAACAACTATATACAATCGCTTCTATCTTGCAATTTACCTACAATAAATAAGGAAGCGATGTATAAGTTTTATATATATATATATAATATATATTTTTGAAAAGCTTAACATTCACCATTGTTGCATCACCAAAGCACATCTCATCAATTTCTCTATCGTTCCAAACTCTACTATGTTTTTCAAGATTATTAGGATGTTCCCCTCTAACTATGTGATGTGCCATCTCTATAACTAGATCATGCATATTAAATACATCACCCAAAACACTACTGTGTTCAGTAGTTATGAGAGCTTTTTGTCTCAACACCTCTATCCCTATTTTAGGGTGATAACCACAAGCTTCAAATACCTCCATTGCATAATCTATGCTAGTCTGACGGTTAAAGAAACATGCAATATCCAAGAATAACTCTTTCTCAATAGCTTTAAGTCCATCATAGCTAAGTTTGAGTTTTTCTATGATTTCCACTTCTGGAACATGTTTTAGTCTAGCCAAGTAACTCATCCACTCCTTTTTGTCATATAAAAGGCAACCTAATACTTTGAGTGCCAATGGGAGTCCAGCGGCATAAGAAATCACACGTAAAGAAAGAGTCTCATAATCTTCTACAGGGTCTTTTTCATTAAAGGCATGTCTATTAAAGAGTCGGATAGCCTCTTCATGTGATAATAATCTCACACGGCAAACCTCGTCTACTTTATGAGTTCTTAGTAAATGTTCATCTCTAGTTGTGATTATAATTCGGCTCCCACTACCAAACCAATTGTGTTTTCCCACTAAAGACTCTAGTTGGCCAAGTTTATCAACATCATCAAGAAGTACCAACACTTTTCTACGACATAACATACTTTTCATCATGGACATTCCTTCTACAACACTTTCAACCTCCACTTCATTTCCTAAAAGAACAGATAAAATATTCTTTTGCAACTTTTTTAAACCATATTTGCTTGATTTCTCTCTAACATTCTCCACAATGCAGTAACCTTGAAAATGACGAGAGATTTCCATGCAAAGAGAAGTCGCTAGAGTAGTCTTACCACTACCTCCAATTCCCCATATCCCAACCATGCGCACACCATTTGACCCAATGTCTAATAGCGATTCCAGATCTTTCATCCGAGGCCTCATTCCCACGAGGTCTTCATCAACCAGGTCTTCATCAACACTTTCTAACATTCTAACTCGAATTGTGTCCACCATTTCTTTTATGGCTTTTGATTCATGCCTGCACAATGTATACCCCACCAAATAAATCCGAGATCAAAAATTGAAAAACAAACACAAAATCATTGTCACGGAGTCAATATGGCAAATACTTGTTATCACCAATATTGAATTATGATGTTTAAAGAAACGCAATTTTAACTTGATATTTCCCTCCTTTTCCTCTATTTGCATGTCTTTTCTAACATACACCTATTCGGTGCATATTAGCCATCTTCGCCACCAATTAAAAATATCCAAGACAATATACGGTATTGAAAAGTAAAATATTTTTTTTCTACAATGGCAATCCTAATCTACTCCTTGTTAGAAAATCAGGCTTTTGATCGAACATCAAAAACATGATATTGAATGAACACCGCCCCACTGTTTTTATCATAAACCAAAGCACACAAATTACAATAATCCTTAAACATCAATTTATGCTATACTTCTACTAATCCCAACCCAACACAAACTCTATTTTTATGATCAAATAAACTAATTAGATAAGCATATCTAATAAATGGATAACTCAAACTATTTAAACCAATAAGCCAAACTTTCTTTATCTTGAATCCACTTGAACTATCTTTAATCAAAATAAACTTTCTCCATAATCCACCAAATTATCCCTTTATTCACCCCTTAATTCTGATTTTGACCTGCTTCAAGTACGCATAACTTCGATTTCTTGATCAAGCTTGATATCCATCTTCCCTAGTCGTAGAACTACACTGTTTTTTACCACCGATCAAAGAAAAAAAAAACTAACTCATCGCTTCTACCGTTTTCTTCTTCAATTGCTAGACACAACAAGATTTCAAAGTCTCTTGCTTTGACGAATCTTCTTCTGTCTGCCTACTCGAAAGTCTAATCAGATATCTTCTACAACAAAAAAACACAGCATACCCAAGTTACTCTGGTTTTATCCTTGGTGAGAAGAACCAGGACTCATCTTACGTGTATTAAAACTTGTTAACGCGATCAAGTTCATCACCATTAAACTGTCGTCCCAAACTCATACTTGTTACAACTTAGATTTTACATGTACTCTTCTTGTATTTCATTAATTCTTTTGTACCATATTGTAAACTTCACATCTATATATTTTAGTACTCCCCACCTTTTGGGGTATGCAGCTTTTACTCACATGGTATCAGCCTTTATGCCATAGCCCTATCCCTTCCCCTCCCATCTGCTCCTCTTCTCTTCCGATCATCTTCCCTCTCCCTTCTGATCTCATCTCTTATCCCTCTCATGGCATCCCCTTCCACTGCAGTAGATAACACCCTATCTCTTAGTACTGCCCTCCACATGATTACATTCAAATTGACAGCAACAAACTACCTCTTTTGGCGTAATCAAATGCTGCCAATTTTATCAGTCCAAAGTCTCCTGCCACACATTGACGGTTCATCCCCTATACCGTCGGCTGAAGTATCAGAGGGTGACAAAATTGCACCGAATCCTCTCTACTCTTCTTAGCTTGCTGCTGATCAGAAGACCATAGTTATTCTCGATGCCTCTCTCTCCAAGGAGGCAACTGCGGAAATTATCGGGTTGCCGACCGCTCGTCAGACTTGGCTTGCTCTTGAGTCTGCATACAGTAATCCCTCTATTGAACGCATCCAGAATCTGCGGGATCAGCTCCACCAATCTGTTAAAGGTAATTCTTCTGTAGCCGAGTTTGGTAGAAAATTTAAAGCCCTTTGTGACCAGTTGTCAGCAATCGGTTAGCCGGTGGATGAGGCTGATAAACTTCACTAGTTTTTGTGTGGGCTTGGTGCCTCGTTTGAGACGTTTTCAACTGCTATTCGGACATTAAAACTTGCCCCGGTGTTCCGTGAACTTTTGGTCCAAGCCGAAAACCATGAACTTTTCATGCGGTCCTTACACGACTCCCCTACTCCTCCCATAGCCTTCACTGCTCACCAAAATCGAAATGTTTATCGAGGTTGTGGGGGTCGCTATTCCCGTGGCAGTGGGTCTGGTGGTCGTAATTGGGGTCGCCGATCCCCACACTGTCAGTTGTGCCGAAAGGATGGGCATTATGCTAATTCTTGCCCAGAACTCAGTTTATATGCCTCCAAGACCACTCCTACTGATGCTGATTTGGCAAAGGCTTTTCATGCCCAGTGCCACGTCACCTCCTCGGGTCCAGACTGGACTGCTGACACCGGGGCTACCGACCATATGACCTCTATTAATAATGCCACTTCTCACTCCGGAATGCTAAAGTCACATTTGGTAATGGTAATGTTCTTCCCGTTTCACATATTGGACATACCTCGCTTACAAGTAATATTCAATTGCGTGATGTCTTGGTAGTTCCAGATATCACCAAAAATCTTCTTTCTATTAGCAAATTGACTTATGATAATCACTTGGATGTGTTATTTTCCTATCCTAATTTTTATATTCAGGATCGCACTTCACACCAGGTTCTGGCTCAGGGTCGCTGTGAGAATGGATTGTATGTTTTGCAAGGAGGTCCTAGTCACCACTACCATCTAAAGCGTACTCCCCGTGATACCGGTAGACCCGAACCACATCTCCGTTGTTGTCCCTTTGACAGCCCAACTCTTCATAAATATTCTTTGTTTTGACTTTCTTCTTGATTGTGCCACGCAAAAATAGCTGCCATCTTTACCATTGACGGCATTTGAAATTTACCATTCAAAAATATCCATTTTGATCGTTGCTTTCTGATCCATTAGAATAAGATTTAATTCAAACCCATTTATATCTGCCTAACTTTAATCAATCCAAGTGGATAACTGCCTAAATCAAGCCCTTCATGTGTTACTCACCTATACAAGTGCACCGGTTTTTTAATTCCCACCTAAATATAATAGGGTGATGGTGTCTAGACATCCCTCAAAATTTTTGTACATCCAACGTATAGCCCAAATACGCTTCCCATAGGGGTTAAATGCATTAACTGCGACACCAATAGGAATCGTGTAGGGCAATACGCTTCTTATTGGTATGATATACCTACTCTCTAACATGCACATAATTCAGAACTTAAAAGGTCTAAAAAGTGAACCCAATGGGAAGCGTATGGGGCAATATGATTCCAAAGGTCTGAAAGGTCTAGGAGTCGTATAGGAAACGTATAAGGCAATACGGTTCCCCTGTTAGTAAAGTATAGGAAGTGTATAGGGCAATACGGTTTCCCTGGTCCCCTAATCCGTTATCTAGCTTATCCCTATATACATATACACCTATCTAAGGCTGTTGAAATTACTCACCCATCCCGTCCATGCAGGTATTTTATCTTATTTTTATTTCATTTATTTACGAGTAATTCAATGTTATGTAATGGGTATTTTATTTAAATTCTTATAGGCTTCCGGCCCGTCGTATACTCAGCCCGAACTTTCCATGCCTCATTTTCCTCAGTCCGGCAGACCATGCCGCTCTTGCCTCTGTCCGACTTTTCCATGCAAGTATGTTTGTTTTTATTTCATATTCTACGAACAATTTTAATGTTATGTAATGAGTATTTTGTTTAAATTTTTATAGGGTCTAGGCACGTCCTATACGGTGCACAGCCCGTCACCCTCTACTAGGCGTGGCCCGAACTTTACGAAGGAGGAGCTCGCGGAGTCCGATGAGGATTTATGACGATACTGGTTTATGTTATTATGACGCAGTATGTACTAACAATTTAATTTTTATGTTTTGATGTATGAACAATTTAATTTTCAGTATTGGTTATCTTTGTTTAATTTGGATATGTTTGTTTTGATAAGTTATAACTAACATTAGCGCTCAATTGTGTTATCTTGTTAAATTATTTAATCATAGCGTTATTTTGTGTTGAAAAATGGTTTTTCATATTAGTTTTACTTAAAAAAATATATGTTGCATCAAAATTTTAACTTATTATTGTTATATTATAATGTTTTTATAAAAAAACACTTATTAACAAAACATATATGTATATATAGGGCCAAAATTTAGGGAAAACGGTAAAAAGTGTGAAAACGGTGAGAATGACCATCAGCAGTTGAATCAAAACAATCCATGGATTAGATTGGCACGGTGGCGTTTTTGTAAATAACATAAAATTTATTACTTGAACATGTCTCATTAAGGGGAAAAGGGTCTTTTACTGCTCTAAAACAAAACGCCACATTGATTATAAAATGCCATTTCATACGAAAACGCCACATCGCTAATGTATCTAAAACGCTATTGGCACATAAAAGACGACACTTAATGATAAAACACGTTGCATATATTTGTTGTGAAAAAAAGTAACTGAAAGTTAATTATTAACATTTATTACAAAAAAAATTATGTGTTTAGTAATTATTATCAGTGAAACGCCATTAAAAAACAAAGCGTCAAACATGGAAGATGTGACGTGTTACAACCATCACAGATAAAAAGCTGAACAAATAGTAACTACAAACAGTAACCGAAGAGACAGATAGTTTATTATTACCATTTATTCAAATAAAATCCGGCCTAAACTACGCGCCAAAAACTATTATATAAACAAACATCTCAGGAACAATTTGATCACACCCAAAAGTAAAATAAAAAAAACATTTTCTCCTGGCAAACTATTCATTTTACACGCCATGTTCTCTTGGCAAACTATTCACTTTACACGCCATGCTCTCTTGCAAACCATTCATTTAAAACGCCATGTTTATCTTTGTCACACCCATAAACTTTTGCTGAATGAGATGGACAAATCTTCAGGAAAACGAGTCTAGTGACGATGATATGTCACTTTGTAGGCTCTGTTCTTGAGGAATGTTTGGATGAGAAGAAGAGACCTATGCCGGTATAAATGTTATATTGGACTCCATTATTAAATGGTGTAGAGTGGAATGAGCATGAGGATAATAGCATGTGTAAACGCTATTTTGGACATAAAGCGAGAACCCACTCACAATCACACCCCAATAATAGCATCGACAAAATACGGCATCGGTCTATCTTTTCGACATCCAAAAGAACCACCCCACAAACCACCAACAACATATCAACCCAAAAACCAAAACGCCATATTTAACTGAACGATCAACTTCGTCTAGCGCTTGGCGTTTCAACTGTGTAGGTATAAACTCGGTACCTATCTAAGGAGTACAAAGGTTCAGAGGACAAAAAGGTTCAAGAAGAAGAGACTCATAACAATGAAGATTTGGAAAAAGAAATTTGATTAGCTTTTTTAATTTTTTTTCTTTCCTGTTTTTTTTATTTGGTATCATTTTCTGTGGCTTGTTATCTACTTTTCCGCTAATAAAAACTTCTCTAAAATTACTTACAAAAATGCCAAAAAAAGGCCAAATTCAAGGTGAAAGTGAATAGAACACAAAATGGGTACCGCACTAAAGTTTTAGTTTGCATCTTTATCTATAAAACGCCATTAAATAAAAAAAACGCCAAACTTAAAAAATGGGAAGTTTTACAGCCTTAACAGACTGAACAAACAGTAACTACAAACAGTAACGGAAGCGACAGATACTTGATTACAACTATTTATTATATTTTAAAAACCACACTATGGCACACAAATCAATTTTTTATATTTTTTAAACGCCATAATTACCTGTCACATTATAGTTATGGCATCCTACATCAAATGAAAAAATACACATCAAAATATATAGGTCTGCATCCTACTATTGTTTTTGGCGCCAAGACATAGTTTCTTACGTAAAAAACGCCATTAAAAGTATAAAATACCTACTAAATACAAAACGCCAAAAAATAAAAGAAATTTTGCCTAGGTAGTTTTTTCTGTGTTTTAGTTAGTGTATTTTATCATCTTTGCCTATCAAAAAACGCCATTAAATATAAAATGCCAAACTTGAAAGATGATGCATGTTATAGACTTAACAGATAAAGCTGAACAAAAACACTAAATACAAACTGTAACTGAAACGACAGATACTTTATTAATTGCATTTATTATAATAATATCCCGTCCAAACTACGCGCCAAATATATCCTATAAAGATAAACGTCTCAGCACCTTCCGTTGATCACACAAAAAAAGAAACGTCATGTTTCCTAAATACCACTCACTCTAAAAACGCCAAAAAAGTTTAAAAAAAAATAAAAAATGGCAAACAACTTGTGTTGGATATTCAGTTTTGTTTTCAATGAAGTTTTGGTGAATGGATTCTTATGTGAGGGGGATAACTCAATAAGCTTTTACTGAATGAGATGGACATATCTTCGAGAAAAAGAGACTGATGACATTGATATGTCAGTTTGTGTGCTTTATTCTTGATGAATATTTGAATGGGAAGAAAGAGACCGATACCAGTGCAAATACTATTTTGACTCCATGATGATAAAGATGATTATGAGCAAATAGCATCCACCCACACGGCGTCGATCTATGTCTCCATACAACCACAAAAGCCACTTCAAAAACGAACAAGAAAATCATGCGAAAAACCAAAAAGCCATATATTTTTGACAGTTCTTGTAGTTTCAAAATAAGAAAAAGACTGATCATAGTGAGGATTTGGGAGAGATATTAGATTCGGATTTTTAATTTATTTTTTCATGTAGTTTGTTATCTAATTTTTTTCTGTAGATTGTAAAACGCTAAGATTCACGAACGCCAAACTACGAAAACTATAAGTTCTAACCTAATGAAAACGCCTAACGGTGATTCAAGGTTGAACTGAGTTAAAACGCCATCTACTTAAGCGGGGGTTGAAAAGTGACAAACGTACCCCCGTATATCATTTAGTTCCCCCTGCCACGTGTGGGGGCATGATCCGTTCTCACCATAATGCCAGTCATAAAACACACTCAAAACCGACGAATAACAAAGTAAAGATACTAAAACGCCATATTTGTGGGTTTTGCATGTGTTTTTGGATGATAAGGCGTTGATAATCGAATTACTAACATTAGTGTGTTTTATGTTGATTATCATGTTGTGTTTTATATTCATAGTTCTACGATGGTGTGTTTGAAGTTTTTATGGACTGTTAGGGTTTGAATATTGTGTTTTAGTGGTCTTCACTCTATTATTTGTGAGTTTTGAGTGTGTTTAATGGCCGAAATTGTGGTGTTTTATGACTTTGTACACTTTGTAGGAAAAATGGACTTTGTAGCCGAACCCCACCCTATATATATATATATATATATATATATATGATTCCCCTATACCCAAATTTTTAACTTATTATTGTTATATTATAATGTTTTCACTACGTCTTTTATAAACTTAATAACAAAAAAAACCAACATCATTTATAACAAAAAAAAACCAACTTAATTAATTAAAAAAATAAAGTTCAAAAAGATATTAATAACATTATGTTGCTCTTACAAAAAAAGTCTCCAGGGAACGTATGGCCCTATATGATTCCCCTGGTCTCTTGAAAAGAAAAATTCACGAGGGAGCCTATGACTCTATATGATTCCCATGGCCCTTAATCTTGAGCTAACAATCTTCTGAAAAGTTTGTACTTCAAGTACATATATAGGACGTGTATTGCTCAATAAGCTTGGACCCAAAGGAACCGTATTGCCCTATACGCTTCCTATAAGGTACAAGGGATGTGCAAATAAAATGGGGGATATGTGGATAACCAAGGCCATATAATATGTTATTCGAGTAAATCTAAGCAGACGTCATCCAATTTTACGATCCTCTTTATTTAATCAAATATTCATTTCAGACTCATTCGAATGAACTTTTCTTCTTATTCTTTTCTGTGTTCCTTTTATCTTCGTCTTCAACCATCGCCTGTTGTAGCTTTGCGGGGGTCTGCTCCCACTTCTCGAAAACTGAGTCTCAAAACTGCCAACAGCAAGCTTTGGCACCAATTGTTTGAAAAACATGCCCTTGATCTGTAACACCTCGAAAATTTTGGCCAATAATAAATTAACACGAGTCCCGCTGATCCTCGTATGCCACGTGTGGGACGAGAGGGAACAAATTTTGTTGTTATGTTATTTTGATAACCGCTGAACGACAAATAAAATAATCGTAGGACAAAATATATCATCATGTCTACTTACCGACCGCTAAACGATGTCCGATAAATAGTTTATAGCTTAAAGAGACTAATAATGTTCACGAATGAAACTTTGGCCGCCGAGGGACCAAAGTTGTTAAAATATCAAAATTTTGATTTCTTTGAGGCGGTTACAGACCGCAACCATATATGGTTACGGTCCGTAACCAGTTCAAAACCTGGGCGCTCAGAAGGACTTACGGACCGCAAGCTTGAGGCCATACGGTCCGTAAGGGACCGCCAACGAACAAAAATGTGGCAGCTTGTTGTTCTGCCATATTTGTCGCCATTGCCACCATTTCTCTCATGTTGCCACGTCTAGGGACACTTGTTTACGTCCATCAACAGCTGGCAGCACCTCCTGGATCCTCCTTAGCTATGTATGATGAACATTTTGTGAGTTGCAACAAACTTTCATTCACTTTAAACTCACCAAGTTCATCTAGAGGAGCTCATGATCATTTTGAAGCATTCCCTTCTGTTCTTAGGAACCTCTGGACCTTGTGTAAGTGTCCCATCTTCATGCTAAGTTATTTTATTAGGATTTAAGCTAAGGTCAAAGTCTTGATGTAAAAACGCCTTGACTGTGAACTAAGACCATGATGGTCCAGCCTTGGTTCAAATCGAATGTGGCTAAGTGATCGTAATTAGGTAGGTGTTTATCCTTAAAAGTGCACCTCCTAAAGATCATGTTTGCTAGAGCTATTGACGGGTCAAAGTTAAATTGTTAAAAAGTCAAACGGGTCAGATTATGTAAAATTCATAATATTAGCTTATACATGTTATAAAAATGTTTTGACACTTAAAATAACTTGGTAAATAATAATAGAACATGTATAAACATGTTCAGCCCGTCAATCTTAGTGTAGGTGTCGGTTCGCAACCTTAAGTCGTGAAGTTTGACTTCTGCTTTGACTTTCGATTATGAACCGAATTAGCAACTTTAGCTTCTGCCTTTAAGTTGCATTATGATCATAATATAATGTAGTATAACCCCTTAAGATTATACTACAAGATCATAATCATAATCAGAATCTGGTTTTATGCATTAGTTCTACATTATGCAACTTTGACCATTATGCCCTTTTTGCGAAAATAAGGTTTAATCAATAAATGATTTATGAATGAGATATATACTGATATGTTATTGTAAATAGCATGTCACGATGTTATTATAATGATCAAAAAACTGAATTTTTTATAATTATCGCAAACTATGTCCTTAAAAGGACTAAAATGCCCTTATGGTACCTAAATCGATTTTTAAACATGATTTTGATATCAAACTTGAAACCTACTGATAATATATCATAAATGTAATATTTTTCCAGAATGTTTATGATCTTAACATCAGATTTTATACAAGTTCCTTTTATACGTTACATAATGACCGAAATGCCCTTATGAGGCATAGTTTTGTTTTAAAACCTTAATGGGCATACAAATTGGTATCCTACTGATATCACAACTTATTAAAGTATATTGGCATGTAGAACTTGTCAATGACTCATCCGGATACCCGGTATCGCATTTATGCGTTCGGTTAAGCTTATGTAGACCTTTTACGTAAGTTTACCGAAACGGGTCAAACCTTATCATTTTATCCTCAAATTCCAGAATGTATATTGTTTACCCATGTTATGCAAGTCATAGTACTTGTTGGGTCTAAACTACATTCTATTCCGGTCACCGCTTAATCTAGCGTATCGTACCGTTTTCAATGATTTAAGTTAGTCGGTCTAAGTCAATGACTTACATAAAGACCCACTAACCATCTAATTGGTTAATAATACAATTCACTCCAGACTAGAGACTTCCGGTAGATTGCACCCGAGCTAGTTATTTTATATACGGCTGGTTTATCTTATTTTCTTATTTGAAGAATATTGCTAAGCCAGGTAAATACTCTTAACCTATTTTTCCTATACGGTCTTGGGATACGATAAATATTACGCATGGTCGGATATGGGATCGAAGACAAATGAGTCGGGAATTCAAATAATCCGTTTTTAATTCGTATTGCTTAATATTAAACATTGGGTGTTAATACGACCGTGTCCTGGATATCCTTGGCTCATTTAATTGTAAATGGCCACGACCTAAGTGCAGGTATACCTAATAAAGGTATGAAAGTGGCGTGTCGGTTAATCATGATCTTGGCATAGTTTCCGGGGCCTAAATGTATTATCAGCATGTAAAACTGATAACATGAGATATAGTTTGTCCCAAGTTATTTATGAAATTAAATGTACCATAGTGTGCATAATAGATTTTGAAATATTTTCAAAACGTGTCGGTTGATTGTATTCACCAGTGAAAACCGACGCATTTTCAAAAGACTAAGCGCAGGTAGCAAGATAACGAAATAGGCTGGAAGTGCTCGGCAAAGCTTAAGAGGAACTTGCAACTCCTTGCTTGGGAAGCCCATAGTCTGCTAAATATCATTTTGATCTATGTATTTTGATCCGCATGTGGATCTATTACGAACGTTATGTAATATATTTGAGTTTGGATTAATACGTTTGTAATAGTATTTTTAATCCAATAACTTCCGCTGTGCTATAAAATGTTGTGTGGTTATGATGATATCAATCTTACGTCATGATACTCCACACCGGGCCCACCGGGATACACGTGGAAATCGGGGTGTTACATGATCGAATACCAAAACACGAATTGGACGAACACACTCGACTCTTTTTATTATAAAGTAAATCACATAAATCACAATACCTTTAACCATCTATTAATATTATACTCATACTAATCCTAACCCAACTCAAACTCTATTTTAATAATCAAATAAACTACTAGATAAACATATCTAATAAACCAATAATCCAAACTATTTTAACAAAAAAAACAAATGATCTTTATCTCGAACCCACTAGAATTATCTTTTACTTGTTCAACTTTTTGGATAATCCTCCAAATCAGAATTATCCCTTCACTCATGTTAATCACTAATACTTGCACCTTGAAGACTTTGAACCCTCCACCTCTTAGATAGAGGGGAAGCACCTTTACCACCAGACCATCTCCTTGGGGACAAAACTGATACTTAAATCGAATCGGTATTGATATTATTGCAACGAGTTGACATGGCTGCTGCTTTTGTTGGCCACTTTCCGGTCACCCCAATAAATCCACACACATGTCCCTCAATATCTCTCTTTTTATCATCTTCGTTCTCTTCCATGACCACTCGCTTCTATCTCTACAATTCTATTTTCACTCTCTCTACAATTCTACTGATGCAATGGTGGTGTTTGGCATCATGCAATGGTTCATGTGTGGAATTTGGGTCGAACTTAGGTAGTGTAGGCGGTGCCTAGGCTCCCGCGGCGGCTTCCAGCGACCACAATGGGCAAAAATGAGCGGTGGTTGGAAATTTGAACACCAGATCTACAACAACAATGGTTCAGATTTGGAAACGGGTTTCAATCGATTCCCTTACCCCCCCTCCTCAATGTCACCCTTCCTTTCCCTACCACGACTTGCCGAAAGCCACCACCAATTGTCATTGTCACGGATCTCGTTCAGATTCGCCATATCGTCTTCGATTCTCTATCATGTTGGTTTCACTTGTTTTTTGTTTTTTTTTTCTGGCCAAAGAACAAGTATTCGACAGTGGTGGTGGTGGTGGTGGTAGTACTGGTGGTGGTAGTGGTAGTACTGGCAGTGGTGTGGTAAGGAAAGTGTGGTGGTAGAGGTTAGCACTCACAAGTTGTTAAAAGAATTAATAAAAGAGCAACGTGGACTAATAGGAGAGTGACACGTGAACCAATGAAAGTCTACTATTACAGATCCTTAGTATATTATATAATAACAAACTTAAAGAAAATGGGGACAATTATAGATATTGGTGCACAAAAAAATAGGTTCGGGAACCAGAATCGGTGTTGAGACAAGTTTGGCAAGAACCGCTAAGGAACTGAACCAACCTGCTGGTTTGGGATTACTTTCTAAACATATACGTTGAAACTGGTTTGAAACCGAACCGATTCACCCCCTCCTAGAAAATGGTTCCAACCCAAACCGGTATGAACATAATTTAGTTTTGACTTTTGTTGAGCTAATTCAAACCAATTTTGACCCAAACCGAAGGGACCTAGAGGCCAGAACCCGATTTGTTCATCTTTAGAACTTAGAACGTACAATATTCTTTAACGTGCGATGGTACAATATGAAATTATACATGTAAAACTCAAAACCCTGATCACGCATGAACTTAAATCATAACCATGCGTGATTATGGTTTTTGTTCATGCATTCTTATGGTTTTTGTCCATGCGCGATTAGGGTTTTGAGTTTTATAACATGCATAATTTCATATCCTACCAACGCACGTTAAGTAATATTGTGTTTTACACTTTCACTATATATATATATAGAGAGAGAGAGGGGGGGGGAAGGTTAACGTACAATATTCCTTAACGTACGAGCGTACGGGATGAAATCACGCATGTTATAAAACTCAAACCCCTAATCACGCATGTTGAAAAATCATAACCATAGTGGTTATGATTTTTCAACATGCGTGATTAGGTTTTGAGTTTTACAACGTGCGTAATTTCATCCCGTAATTTGAGAAATATTGTATTTCTCTCTCTCTATATATATATGTGTGTGTGTGTGTGTATGGTTATGTTCATTTGTGAACAACCCCCTTGATTGTTAACACTAGTAATCTAATCATAACCCTTGATTAATACATAAGTGTAAATCAATGGAAATGATTTGATGATGAAAATACACTAGTGTATTTTACGATTTGATATGTAAATCAATGGCTAGGATTTGTTCATTCAGTTCACAAATACACTAGTGTTCAATCTAAAACCCCAGCTATATATATATATATAATTCAATTTAATTGGATAATATTTTAACTCTACATATAATATAATAGTAGGGATAACCTGAGCTTAATAAGAGCTAAGTCAGCATCGTAAGCCTAAACATATTTGGATATAATAATCAAAGTAATATATAAATGTATGTGCATTAAAGTAATACCAAAATAACAAAGTTCTTTTATTATTTAAATGGAACTTTTATTAACAAGCTCGCTAACGAAGTTCCAAACAATGAATGATCTCATGTCTTAATAGCTTCACGAGCCAAACTCTAGTAGCACTTCCGATTGTTTAGGCTCGTATGACAATGAAGTCTTGCCCAAGCCAAGTTCAATCTTTACGATTACAACCGAGTTGGAGTTTTATGAAAAAAAAATAAAAATAAAAAAACAACATCAAAAGGTACCGAGCTCAAGTCCTATCTCTCTTAGTTTAATGAAACGGCCCAACAAGAATAAGATTTAGAGTTTAGGGTTGAGTCAAGTCAAAAGTTTATGTATCAAATATTATTACGAAAAACTTATATGATAAAAGTATAATTGAGTTGTAAAAACACGTTGTTGCTACAACAAATATAAGACTAAGGATAGTAACGAGATCTCTCGAAAGGGTTCAAGGGTTTCAATTTGCCTAACGCATGTCGTGGGGTCCCCCACGTTTGCAATATGTGGAGTTGGCTCAAGTTGTTATTATTGTTTTCATTTCTGGATTGAAGGATCTTCAACCCAGAACATTTTGTTTATAGTGAAGAACAGATCAAGCAAGGAGCATGATCTAGAGAGAGAGAGAAGTGAATTAGGAATGTGTTGTTAGAGTCAGGTGGCCTGGTACTTATAGAAGAAAGGCTATTCTATAAGGAGAAGCATTTTACTCTTGATCCATGACTGTAGTGGAGGGTTTGCCCTTTTTGGCTGATGGAAGGCTTTTGACATGCGGTTAATAGAGTGTATTCTCTCACATGCACCTGTTGCTGCTGGATGGGAGAGTCCACACATAAAACATGATGTGACCCGGCACTGTTTCGTTCTTTTTTGTTGCTTATGACAGCAGTTTACTTTAGAATCTTTTTAGCTTTCAACCTTTTAAGCTATCTTGCACTTTTATCAGTTTATTAAGCTTTGAGCTACTCACGTCATCACATGTAAAGTATATATATAGAGACTTCGAAAATCGAGTTGTAAAAACACGTAAACTATATATAAGACTTCAAAAAAAATATAAAGAAAATTACCCGTTGGCAATGTTCTGGAGTTCCCATCCAGCAATGTTACTTGCATCGACAAGTGCTTTTCTCCATAATTCAACTTTTGTGGGGTTCTCCGCCTCTTGTTTGTCAAACGCTTCTCCAAATTTCCTTTTCTGATTTCTCACTTCTGAGGGTTCCACATCATAGAATATGGGCTTCACGATAAGTCCATTTTCATCTCTAAGTTTCATTATATATGCAAGCTCTTCTAAACACCACGAAGAATCTGCATAGTTTTTGGAGAATATTACAACAGCAATCTTTGATTCTTTGATTGCATTGAAGAGAGATGGACCGATGGAATCACCCTGGCGAAGATCTTCATCGTCTTTGAAAGTGCGGATGTGCCGATCTACAAGAGCAGAGTAGAAATGATCTACAAAGGTGTTGCGGATGTCGCCTCCTCTAAAACTAAGAAATACGTCATATTTATACCATTGTGAAGAAGAGGAAGGTGCCAAGTGGGAAGATGATGAAGATGCCATTAATATGAATGAAATCTCTATAATATGTTTTCTTCACCAGATGGAATGCCTTTAAATATTAAGAGAACCGAGTGAGAAGAGGTGCTTCCAAGTTATTTCACATCATTGGCTTATGAAATGGCCTCCCCAAATACTTTCGCTGTCATCACAAACCGTTGACATATTAAGTATATGACTTTTTTCTTTTTGTGTGTGTTGGTTAGGGGTTATATGCCGTTTGGCTGTCATCACAAATCATTCTTTAAAAAGTTATTCGTTTTAGAAGTTGGGATGAAATGTTTATAACATTTTTTTTATTTCAACAAAATTCAATTGTTCTCTTATTAATTTCAAACATGTAGTTTGGAGTTTCATCAAAATAGATGGTAGACGAGCAACAAGTTCGTCGTTACCCTTTCTGAATTGCAAACCCTAACCTCCAAAGACAAACTCATGCCCCCTTGGTTGAACAATTGTTGTGGATGACCCGTTGGACCCTAGTCAAGAAGTAGATAGCTTCGGGTGCTAGGGAGCCAAATGTATCAAAGGCAAAAGGGACAAAGACATGTTGGTTTTGTACGCAAGTTTTAGCGTGCTTATCCACTTTCTTTGATTCTGCATTTCTTGCTGCTTGTCCAGCTACAAACCCATTTTCCCTTAAACCAACCAAAGAGGAAACCCCCGTGAGGTTCACACAAGCATGTTTCCCCCAACTCAGCCAAAGACGAGCATATTCGCTGGTCGCAGAGTAGATCTCTCTTCCACAGGGTCCGTGAGGAAATTCACAGGGGTATCTTTCTTAACAGAAATCCTAGCTCTTCTTCAGATGTGCCACAAACATCCAACGCCTAGTCATGCCGATATTTGAACCCAGAAAGCTCTTTACAATGAATTATGTACTCCCCGTATTATTCATACAAGCTTTACGACATATCAGATAGGTTTCATCTTCCAAGTACACAGGAGAGGGTGAGAGTTAACACCAAGGAGTTATCTTACTAGTTGCTCACTGAAACTACTTTTCAGGAATAAAAACATATATCTATATTGTGATCCTTATAGTCTAGAATCAATTGTAGCACCACTCGAACATCAATTTATAAAGGCTCAAACTATTTGCACACCGGCCTTGCCTATTTGCATACTTAGAGTTTATATACGCTGCGTATAGACCTATACGCAGCGTATAGGGTTTCAAGTATACATTGCGTATAGGCCTATACGCAGTGTATAGGGTTTCAAGTATACGCTGCGTATAGGCATATACGCAACGTATATAAGGGGTAGGTACACGACCAGACACTGAAACCTAATACCTTGTCAAATCTGTCTGACATACGCTGCGTATGGACCTGTACGCAGCGTATGTATAGTACTATATACGCTGCGTATAGATCTATACGCAGCGTATGTCAGACAGATTTGACATGATACGATGTTGTCTAGGCATGTGAATAAAGCTATACGCAGAGTATAGAGCTATACGAGGCTGATAAAGATGAATTTCAAAGTGTATTTAGACATCCATCTGTGCCTACGAATTCTCACAATTACTCGCATTCTTCTTCAATTTCTTTGTATACTTACTTCGGTGGGGATAAAATGTCGTCATTTTGGGACGGGAATTATTTCTTTAATCGCTATTCGAACAACGCATGGGAAGAAAATGATGCTAATAAGGAGGAGGAGGAGGTTGTGTCCGGCGTCCCTGTTAATAAAAAATACAACTGCCAGACTTGAACGAGGCTCCGACTCCACCTGTTGATGAACCATATTACCCGGGACATCAATTGTATCCGGATTAATGATACGGGTTAGAACCTCCGTACGTGCAACAAGATAATCTGCATGGATACGTAGGATACGATGCTGAGAATGCCCCTGTTAATGATCCATATTACCCGACGCAGCAATCGTATCCTGATTACGGATACGGTGGTTAAGATTATTACGTGCAAGAAGATAGTTTAGATAGATACGGAGGATATGGTGTATACCAAGGATATGGTGGATACGGAGGATGCGGTGATCAGCCTCCAAACACACCACTATATGATGACTATGAACCCAGCACCCCGGGCATTCCGTTTCAAAATAACATGGTATCACTTTTTTGTTATTACTATTGTTAAAATTATAATTAAAATTGTTTGTATTATTGTTAAAATTATATAATAATTATTATTGTTTATATAACTATTGTTAAAATTATATAGTTACTGTTAAAATTATAATTATTGTTAATTTGTTAAAATTATAATTGTTGTTAATTTGTTAAAATTATATAATTATTGTTATTATTGTTAAAATTATATAATTATTGTTATTATTGTTAAAATTATATAATTATTGTTAAAATATATAAGTATTGTAATTATTGTTTAAATTATGTAATTATTGTTATTATTGTTAAAATTATATAATTATTGTTATTATTGTTAAAATTATATACTTATTGTTATTATAGTTTTTAGCGTTTCAGGACTCTAACTGATCTGAAGAATTGGGTGCAAGCAACGGGAAATGAGAATGGTTACGTTATTGTTACCCGACAATCGAAAAATATTAGTGGTAGCACGGGGATGGTATGGCTTGTGTGCGACCGTGGTGGTGAACCCCGTAGTAAAGCAACAGTTAGGAAAGCTGGTAGCAAAAAAATTGGTTGCCCATTTACATTAATTGCTATACGGGACGTGACGAATGACACATGGGAGTTAAAAGTGGACTGTGCGGAACATAACCACGAACCTACACAGAGTCTGTTGGGCCACGCCTTCGTGTGAAGATTTACTGAAGTCGAATACAGGCTAATCGAGCAGCTAACTGCCCAAAACATGGAACCACGTTACATATTTCTAACCCTACCAAAGCAGTTTCCCGATAGCCTCCATGTTCAGAAAGACGTGCAAAATGCGGTACAAAAGATTAGAGCGTCACGGATGGACGGAAAGACTCCCATGCAGGCACTGGAACGCATGCTGCGTGACCACCGATTCATTTACGACACCCACTAGGAGCCAAAAACAGATGTCGTTACAGAGCTTTTCTTTGTTCATCCTCATTCAATCACTATGTGGCGTGCATTCCCGCACATGATGTTGATCGACGCAACGTATAAAACAAACATCTACAACATGCCATTTGTCCAGGTTGTGGGTTTGACGTCGACCAACAAGTCTTTTTGTATCGCACATGCCGTTATTTGCAAGGAATGAAGGGATAATTCCGTGTGGGTTCTTGAGCGGATCAAGGCAATGTTGCAGGAATGTATGATGCCGCGTGTGATACTCACGGATAGAGAGCTAGCCCTGATTAACGCGTGCGCTAAAGTATTCCCGAACGCGTCCAGGTTTCTATTTCGTTTTCTCATTGAACAAAATATAGTTAAAATTGCAGGCAAGGGTTCAACAAATTAGATTGGGAGAAATTTCTGTCGTACTGGCGGAGAGTGTGCGAGTCTGCTTCAGAGCCCATATACGCATACAACCTGGACAAAATGTATAACTGACTCGTGGCTGCCAACCTGGACACAATATATTATATTTACACACGCTTTTACATTTCATTTTTTTGTAGGGGTCTTTGATTATGTATACGAAAACTGGCTCAAAAACTTTAAAGAAATGTTCGTTTTGGCGTGGACTAATACGCGTCGCAACTTTGGTCAGCACACCACTAACAGAGTTGAGAGCCAACACGCAAATTTTAAAAGATACATTGAGCATAGGAGTTTATTTGATAAAATTGTGGGTTTCGTCATTGATATAGTTGAAACTCAGGTAGGGGAAATAAGAAAAAGTTTCACCGAAAGCATAGAAAACAATGAACCACCATTTACGACAACCTACATTGGAAAAGTTTCGCATAAAGCTCTTGATCTGTTGGAAGGAGAGCTAATGAGGAAGTTGGATGTGTTGCGAAAACTTAACGCATCATGTGGTTGCCATTTGTGGCTTAGTTGTGGGTTGCCGTGTGCTTGCAGGCCGGAAAAGTACAGACGAATAGGTACGGAATAGTAAACTGACAAACCTTTTGTTATTTAGTACCATTTTAGTTGTTTCTCTCATCGTACTGATTTAACTGTGCAGGGCGTAAGATACAACTCGACGACGTTGATGTATTCTGGCGTAAGCTTGACTTACTACCGTGTAAATTGGTAGACGAGGAGGTTGATGTTGTAGAAGAGCTCAATATTTTGCGGCAACAGCTAGAGTCAGAATCCCCCATTCAGCAAAAAATCTGCTTTCAAAAATAAAAGCGGTCTTCATCCGAAGTCTTCAACTAAGAAACCACCGATTGTCCAGCAAAACACTCGCGGTCGGCCTACAACAAAAAAAGTACAACAAAGGCTAGAAGAAGCTGTGAGGTTAGACGAAGATGCGAGAAAAAGCTCCTATGGGGAGGCAAGCAACGTATATACCGATTCCCCACACCGTAGGCACGATTTACCCCGACACAGCTCATGCGTACCCTCACAGGGCTCTCGTGGAACTGGTTCGGTTGTAAAGTCTGAAAAACCTAATATGCAACGAAGCCGTTCAACGAAAGGCTCTAAAAAGAAGGAGACACGGTATGATCATGGTTTTCCATTAATAAAGGGGGACGAGGACTTGTTAGCAATTAAGAGGTTTGGGCCTCAAATTCCATCGGAGTTTCACCCTTACATCTCACGTATACAAGATGTGATCCCAGAAGGTCATTATGGGTACAGGTATGTGGCTGTCGGGTTAGGTTATGCGGAATACGTATGGCCCCGTATTCGAAATGAGTTACTACTGGAGATTAACTTTAACAAGTCGCTATGGACGCATGTATTCGATAGATGGGATGAAGGGGACTTTATCCGGATACGTGACAGTATCTCTTGGCATTCAGTGGAAGGGTGTCCTGAAAGTCATTGGATGGAAATGCCCCACGTAGGGCTTCTCGTAGCGCAAAGGTATAATATCATCCTCCACGTGCTAAGCATCGAAGGGAGCTTTACCTATTTCCCGTTAACAGTTGGCCCTATAAATCCACGACCTCGGGCGATAACACTCGTACATGTTAACCGGTCACACTTCATACATGCTAAGTTGGAAAGCGACTACCCCATGCCTACAGTGAACCCAATGTGACTAGCTGCAGAACAGTGGGAGGACATATACACTACGTATTTTTAGGTATTTTGTTTTGGGGATGAATTGTGATGCGTATGCAGATGCCCCTGTATATCAGGACATATACGCTGCGTATAGACTATACACGTATATAAACCTTGGAAAGAGCCTCGTATAGACCCAACACAGGGGTAAAAAGGTAATTTTCCAAGTCAAAGCATCTGGCAAATTACCTTTTTACCCCTGTGTTGGGTCTATACGAGGCTCTTCTGAAGGGCATACTTGTCATTTTCCAAGGTTTTTATAGCTGCGTAGATCTATACGCAGCGTATATGTCCTGATATACATGGGCATCTGCATACGCATCACAGTTCATCCCCAAAACAAAATACCTAACAATATACGATCAACAGAAGGGCAATTAGGTATTTCGACCGTATACGACACGTATTTCAAGCATTAAACAGGTAATTTGTTCAATAAACTTCATAAATTTCGAACTTTTCATGTATTTTGTTGGTAATTAAGTTGTTATTTAGGTTAATTTAGTTGCGGATTAGGTGTATTAGTTATGTATTTTGATCTGTAGGTGTTAGGTTTATCATTTGTTCCTGGATTAGGTTGTGTTAGGTTGTGGATTAGGTTTGTTTGAACACGATTAGCTTGTCTTTGATCTGTGAAGGTCGATGTGTTTGATCTGTGGAGGTCGATGTGTTTGATCAGTTGGTATGCACCGGGTGAACCGTTAGTGGTTCAGGGATGCCCTTCGGACCGTGTTAAAGGATACGCGCGCCATTAAATATAATAACTTTAAATTTATTTATTTTTTCAGGATTATCATGATGGAAGATGAAATGGATTTACGCGATGGAGCAGTTCAATCAGGAGCAGGAGCCGCAACAGCAGGGTCGGCCGAATCCTCTCCCTGGTCACGCATACTTGGAGTTTCCTCCAGCTACCGACGCTCGGGCCCATTGCGAGAAGCTTCGGCATATGCATGTCGGTGCCCAGTTTGCGGTTTCTTGGGATGCCCTTCGGGCCCTGGCGGCGGAGGATAGGGCGCGGGAGTTTATTCCCGAGGGTTCACCGTGGGATCGGCTTTTTGAGCTAGCGTATACGCCGACCTTCAGGGAGATACTTATCGAGTTTATGGCGTCGTTCGAGTTTCATCCACGTCGGCCAGACCAGCCTGTGGACCCAACGCAGCCCCCCCCCCCCCCCCCCTGAGGTTTCTCTTCGCATGGCGGACGTTCAGCGTTCTATGTCGCTCGCACAGTTTGCGATCCGTAGCGGTTTATATACCCAGGATGAGATCGATACGGATCTATATACGCAGGTACGTTTATTATTATTTAAACATATAACATTTAACATTTAATATTAATTGAATGTCTAGTAATCATTCGTGTAAACAGGGGTTGGTACTGGTTTATAAACCCACGCTCTTAGGCTTTTGGCATGTGATTGCGGATAAGTCCACTTGGGACCACGAGAACTCCAAGGGGAGGGTTACGACCATTCATGACCCGCTCCACAGGTACGTTAATTATTTTTTTTGAAATAGTCGAAGTGGAACCGTTTGCGCGCGTATGTCCGTAACGCGCGTCGTAACTAGATTGTCGTAAAAAATATAGTTTTTTTAATTTGAACTAGTCGAAGTCGAATCGTTTGGCGCGCGTATGTCCGTAACTTGTAATTAAATTATATTTTTATTATTTACTAACTTGTTTTCTTTTCTGCAGATATCTTCACAAGATGATATCCACTTCCATCACCACTCGAAACAAGAGCCGTGAGTGGTGTACGAGCGGTGACTTGTTTTTCTTGTACTGCCTCCTGTACAAGAGGCCCTGCGCTCTCGCACACTCATTAGGCAGTACTTCGCCTCCGCGCATCATCGTCAGGAGCGCGGGGTATTATTCGGCGAACCCTACGTCACGGTGCTAGCCCTTTCGTTTGGGTATCACCCGGAGACTGATCCGCGTGTAGGCCCGGCGATACAACCGAAGCGGATGGGGATGAACACAATATCGGGGATGCACGTCACCAAAAACTTCCCAGTCGGTAAGCGGTTTAAGGGTCCGAATGGCGAGATTTTCGAGCCTAGGCAGCTGCCGGCACAGTTCGACCTGATATATCCCCTGGCCATTCCGGAGGTGCGCAGCATGACCCGCCGATGATTATTCCGGAGCGACCTCATCCGCGTGGACCACCCAGGGCGCCTCAGTTCCCACAACATGTTGGGCCCGGTCCTGCCCCCTCGTACGCGGAGTTTCAGCGGCTACGTCGCGACGTTGACCAAGTGAACTATGTGATGGAGTGGGTGGCTGTGGAGCTGCAGGTTCGACTTCGACTAGTTAATAATTTATAGTTTTTATTGTATTTGTATCATTTTTATAATTTTTATAAAATGCAGGAGCACCAGCAGCGTGACGGTTAGCTCCACGACCCTTCGTTTGGCTGCGGAATGGCATCAGCAGCAGGAGCAGCAGTAGGACCAGCTGTCGTAGTTCTTTATCTTTGGTATGCATGTACAAACATTTTGCTGTAAATATCAAACTTATATTGTTGTATATACTATTACATCTTTTGGTTATGTAAGTACAAATTAGCTGTAAATATCAACATATTTAACGCTATAATTTTTTAACGTTATAGTATTCGGAACATACACGAGTATCTAAAAATAATTAACGGTATAATATTTATATGTAAATGTTTATAGAATTTAAAAATAATTAACGGCACTAGACTTGGTATAATTTTTATTATAAAACCTCGATAATGATATTATATATTTGAACAGCATGCTTTTCAAAAAAAAATTAACGTTATACACTTTTCGCTGCGTGAAACGGACGTAGCATCTTACCGACATCGACTAAATAATAAAAAACATTATAGTTTTTCCAACTCATTATATATTTTAAACGAGTTAACGGTGTCATCGGATGAGAATTTATACCACGTATAAGCAAAACAAAAACAAAAATTTCAGAAGGGTATATACGCTGCGTATAGCTCTATACGCAGCGTATATAAACTTGGTGGAAAACCTGATGCTTCAACCCCACCTAAATGACCCCAAAAACTCTGATGGGTTATATACGCTGCGTATAGGCCTATACGCAGCGTATATGAACCTTGTTTTCTGTGCAATGATCAGGTCATCAGGCTTTGGGATCGATGCTTTACCTATGTTGCGTATAGGCCTATACGCAACGTATAGCTGTAACCCTATACGCTCGTATAGGTCTATGGTAGGTAAATGTAGGTTTTGCTAGGGTTTGGTGTGCAAATAGGCAATGTGGTGTGCAAATAGGCACACCCTTTATAAATATAAAGACAAAATTCTTCAATTAGGTCCAAAAAAAACTTGCAAACAACGTTTATAAGTTGATATAACTTAGCCCCATTTCCTGAAGAGAAAGAACTATTGGATTTAACCAAAAAACATGAATTTTGTGACAATGTTCACAATAAATGGCCTTTTGGAGGCATTTAACTACAGAAAGTGTTGCTACAATGATCAACCCAGAGGTTATCCAAATTGTTATAGCAGCTGAAGATATAAACCGGACACACTTCCAGTGACGGACCCAGGAATTTTTTCATGGGTGCGAAATTTTTAGTGGTCGTTTGTTTTTTGATATACAATAATTTTTTTGGTCCAATTCAGGTCAGGCCGGGTCATATAAAAAGATAATCAAAATAAATTTCATATAATTAACAAAAATACGTCAAACTACATTACAAATTTTGTATAATAAACATAACTATCGTTTAAATTCTTATCACTAATACAATTACGCAAAACGGACTTTTCCTACTTCATTGGAACCGGATGACGCCATGACCAATTTAATAGTTTAGGAATACATAAAATAAAATAAATAACTACAACTAAATTTAGACATAGAAAAAAAATAAAAAAATTTTATGTCTTGGTAATTTAATAAAATGTACGTTATCTAATTTATGATATAAAGGCAATCAAATACATACATAAGGGTAATAAATAATAATAATGAAATATTATCATCTAATAAACAAAATGTAGTGTTTACATGGTGTGGGAAAGTGAAGAATGGTGTTGGGAAGTGAAGAAAATATGAGTAATTATGCTCTTGTTCTTCAAAAGTGAATATTGTCATATAAATAAAAAAAGCAACAAAGCATTCAAATTTAATCCTTTTATCTATATAATTATATTAAATAATTCTTTTTCTCTATACTATTTTATTAAAAATAGTTTTACATTTATTATTATTTTTTCTCTTTTTTTCCACTCGTGCCCGTTTAAACTAAATCTAAACCCGCAAATTTCATGTTAGGTTCATGTCGTGTTTTCAGATTGGTGTCAGAAATTCACACTTCTATATGTTAGGGGGGTGTGCATGAGTATGGTTTTTCACCCAAAACTATAACTGTACGTAAACATTTGGCGGTTTGGGTCCTCTCCCATTTCCATCCCAGGCCGAACAGGGCTCTTTTATGAGCTGAGTTGGACCGTAAATAAACACCATTTCCATCAAACAATTAGAGCTCAACAACTGGTTTCGGTCTGGGTTCCGGCGAGAGTTGATGATTATGTTGTATAATTCTGGACAACTTTATTTGGTTAATTTTATTATTTTTCCCTAGTTAACATTGACTTGACAAATAATAGTCGATACTGAAGTTTGCATGGGAACTTATGCCTCTTCAAGCATTAGCCTGTCTGTTCTATCATTCTATGTATATTGATGATTGAACACACTGATCAAGTAGGTGCATAGTTAAGATATATTTGTTTGTGCGACGATTCTGGGTGAGGTTGTATTATGTACATTTTAACATAGTGTGAAGTAGGACTGTTTATGTTGTTGATAACATCGTTCTGACATTTCAAACTTTAGGGACCTATTTTTGGTTGTGTTTGCGGATCAGTTAAGAAAATTGTACTCGTAATTGGTTATTAACCGGGCACGAATTGAGTGCCAGATAAAGCGTAGGCTTACTGCGGTAAAATCATGAAAATAGACGCGTTGACCATACATGTTAGCAAAATGGGATTGACTTTTGAGTGTAGGATACGAAAGTGCCAGAAAGAAAGAAAGTCGGAGTGTGGGCTATAGAGGTGCTGACAGCTCTGAGTGTCGGCTATAGAGGTGTTGGCGGCTCTGAGTATGGGCTATGGATGTGACAGAAAGTCGGAATTTGGGCTACGGAGGTATCGGCGGGTCTAAGTCTAGGCTATGCAGGTGCTGAAAAGTCGGAGTGTGGGCTATGGAGGTGTCGTAGGCTATAGAGGTGCTAGATAATTGGAGTGATGGCTATGGAGGTGCGGCTCTTCTTATTTGTCCTTAGCTTATTGGTTTGCTTATTTTACACGTCCACAAATTCAACGCCTATGCTAAAATTCTTTGCCAACTTGCCTATCTTCATGATTTTCCTGCTTATTGTTGAGGATCCGAAACTTAAAATTTAGGCTTCGTATTTGGATTCGAACTTTAGTAAACTTTCACATGTGAACGAAAACTGGTATTTAACAGTCGAGTGGTTGGACAATGATGCAACAAAGTACGTGGAGTCTAACCTTGTCTCTCTTCTTATCTCATCCTCGAAGATGTGTTTCATTGTCCTTGTAGATGCTGATAAGGTGTTGTTTAAGAGTCGTGCAGAGATGATTTACAAATGTCTTGCGGGTGTCTTTTTTTTTCTAAACCTACAGAAATACGTCATATGAAGAGGCCGACATGGAGTGAAAAGACTATGATGATAAAGATTTCGAGAGAGTAACTTTGATTCACATACAGCACAAAATGTAAACACACACTTAATATATTGAGTCATACGTACAAATGAACTACAACTGGCTATTTATAAGAGGTGTCCAACATGAAGCGTCGGGATCAATAACCGTCACCACCCACTTTCTATCTAATTTACACTGTTTGATTGCTGGTATATATGGACCCTAAAATATACATATGTAAATAACTTATTAATCTTGATTATGTTCAAGTTTAAGTCCTAACAATCTCATAGTTAGATAAGTCTGTAATACATATTAGTGGTTACATCAAAAGAACTTTTTTTGCATAGGTGCAGTCGTAATGAATGTCTTATTAGACCAAAGAATGTTGAAAGTTAATCCTAAAACTCGTAAGAGTTGAAAGTTGAAGGACCAAAGTGAAAGAATGATATAAATAGTTATAGTTTTATTAAAGTTTGATTTATTTTAGGTAATTATATTGTAATAGGTTTAGGAAAGGTTTATTTGCCTTGGAGAGCAAGTTTAGTATATATATAAATAGGGGTCTAGGTTATTGTTTTATTTGTCCCTTTTCTTTCTTTGAAGTTTCGTAAGTTGGTTTGATTGAATAGAAAGAGTCGTGGGTTTTTATCCCCAATATCTTGTGTTCCTGTTTGTTGATACGATTGTTTGAACCGTCTGGGCCAACAACTGGTATCAGCGCTTCAGCTCGTTAAAGACATAGTTGATTCATAGAAAGTTTGGTTCCGTTACCCGTTCGAGATCGGATCCGTTAGAGCTTCGAATCTGATTGGTCGATCGTTGTTTGTTTAAATTATTTTTGTCATCACGATTGACTAGAAAGAAAAAAAAAGAATATTGTCCTCCTGAAGTTTGTGTCAATCAAATAAAGAAAATAAAGGGAATCGTTTGTGGTGCTTGGAATTAATTCGCATTGTAAAACAAAGCAGGAGGAGTTACTTTTTTTAAAGGAATCACCAGAAATTCAAAAGGTAGTGGTTGTGATTTCTGCAGGAAAATAAAAGGTTGTTGGTTGTTGGTTTTTGGTGAAGAGAAAATAAAAGGCGACCGTGATTTGATCGAAGGAAAAAAAAGGTTACCAAGATCATGATCACAGTCTGGTTTAGGTTCGTTTGAACGCAGAAAAGAAAAATAAAGTGTAACAGTAAGTTTCGTTTAGCAAGATTGTTTTCAGGTTGTTCTTGATGATTTAAATGAAGTAAGAAAGTATTCGAGAACGTTTCTTGAAGAAAGAAAGTAAGAGAAAAAAGTTTGTGCTGTTTGGTTATTTATTAGAGATTGGTTTCGGGATCGGGAATCAATTCTAACTGAAAAATAACAAACTGGAAAAGAAAGTAAGGATAAGAAAGACACGATGGTGATTGGGGATTTCATGTATTGATAACATCGAACTACAAAGTATGGTCGACCAAGATGGAGGGATTCTTGAAAGACTATGGTTTTTAGGATGTTATTGAACCTACAACCGGCGTAGTTGTAGATGAAAGGAAGATGTACACCGCATTGGGGTACATATGTCAAACCCTACCGGAAGACATCTTGGTACAAGTTGGCATACTGATGAATGCTAAGGAAGTATCGTGTACTTTGAAGATTCGGCATCTTGGAATATCATGTAAGAAATGAAGAACATGAAAAAGCAGCTCAAGAAGCCGCGGAGAAAGAAAGATTGGATGAGATCGTTGAGAAAGAAAGATTGAATGCAATTTTTCAAGAAGAACAAGCTCGTAAGAAAGAAGCTCAGGAAGCTGCAGAGAAAGAAGAAGCGTTCCAAGTTGTTTTGGAAAGTAAAGAAAATGAAAGATTGAATAAAGAAAAGGAAAGACTTGGTTTGCAAGAAGAAGAAGAGAAGATGAATCTTCAGGTATGTTTTCCTGACTCAAACAACCTTGAAGATAATGAATTTGTAAAGATCAGTGGGTAGCAACGAAGCAAGAAACCTGCTACGGATCATGATGATGAGAGAAAAGATTTAGTACCGTATGAAAGGACGGATGCAACTAAGAAATCTGCACATGTAGAACCGTATGTGAAAGTCAACGGTCGAGCATCTGTTGAAGAAAAATCAGAACCGAATGAAAAGTTCAGAGGAATAGTCAGAAAGAAAAGCCCAACAGGGTTTGATAAAGAAAGAAAGGCTAACCCAACTGTGAGTTTTGGGTTAAAGTCAAATTTTCAAGAATGTTTAGATGAGCAAAGAAAGAAAAGAAAAGTGAGGAAAAAGAAATTGTCGATCGAACAAGTGATGCAACAAATATGTGAAGATAGAAAAGTTCAAGAAAAGTAAGTGTTCAATGATTTCGGATTTAAGATGAATGTTGAAGGTTTGAATGATGAGCGTGAAGAACCTGTTAAACAGGTTGTTACAAACAAATGAAAAGAAAGATTAAAGATCGACCAATGATAGAAATTGAAGAGTTGAGAGTGCTATTTGGGATTCAAGACCTTGGTGGTACAAAGTCAAGAAAAATTTGGGCCGAGTTTTGGATTAAGGGGGAATGTTGAAAGTTAATCCTAAAACTCGTAAGAGTTGAAAGTTGAAGGACCAAAGTGAAAGATTGATATAATTAGTTATAGTTTTATTAATGTTTGGTTTATTTTAGGTAATTATATTGTAAGGTTTAGGAAAGGTTTATTTGCCTTGGAGAGCAAGTTTAGTATATATATAAATAGGGGTCTAGGTTATTGTTTTATTTGTCCCTTTTCTTTCTTTGTAAGTTTCGTAAGTTGGTTTGATTGAATAGAAAGAGTTGTGGGTTTTTATCCCCAATATCTTGTGTTCGTGTTTGTTGATACGATTGTTTGAACCGTCTGGGCCAACAAAGAAAACTACCATAGGATGTATTTGTTTCAGTCATATATCCCATTTAATATACGTCTCACTTGCGGTATGCGCATATAATGTATATTTGTGTGAGCCATCGGGTGGCAAAAGTGAAAGGCACTAATTTTAACGTTATTTTACTAATTTCGTGGAAATAATGTTAAAAAGTGAGGGACGGTTAATCATGCTTCTTGTGGTGGCGTTGATAGCCGAAAGACAAGGGGTAAATGCATTAATCGGCTTTTGTCCCAATTGTTGGGTGTTATGTGCCTTTATATCCAAGGCTTGATGCAAAACTACTATGGAGCCGGGGGTCTCACTGGAAGCAGTCTCTCTATTCCTACGGGGTAGAGGTAAGGTTGTCTACATCTTACCCTCCTCAGAGGATCAGACCCTACCTTAACTTTGCTATTGATTGGGATTTACTAAGGATGATGATATATTCCATTTTATATAATGACAAAAATTCTAATTATGGTCCTAATTTATTTGACATGAGGAGAAATAGAGATGAGACCATAGAATTGGAGAAAGAAATGAAATGGTACAAACAAATAAAATCTTTGTTGGTTTGTATGTACACATATTATAGCCTAAAACCACTTCTACTTTTCTTGTCAACGGGTCTGACTCCAAAAGCAATACAATGCTCCTTGTAGGGTTGTAAATGAACCGAACGAACACGAACAAGGCCATGTTCGTGTTCGTTCGTTAAGGAAATTAATATGTTCGCGAACTGTACACGAACGCATACCGAACATAAGTTAATGTTCGTGTTCGTTCGTTAAGGAAATTCATTTGTTCACGAATAGTTCGTGAACTCTAGTCTTGAACACAAACGAACGCAAGCAAATAAAAACAGCCGCAAACAAACATTTAACTTGAAAATAAAAAATAAAAACATTGTTATCCTTAAACATTCGATATTAGTAGTTAAATATAACCATCAAATGAAAAATCAAAACATAAGAATACGACACCACCAAACGATAAATCAAGTTTAACTAACTTAGACATAATTATCCCAAGAAAATGTCTTAGAATGTTTAATAATGTCTTAGAATGTCCAAATTTTAGCTAACTTAGATATTATAGGGTTTCAAGCTTTCAACATGTTTAGATAAAATGTTTATTATTTATTATTTATTATTTTTTAATAAAATCAAATGAACGTTAATGAACGAATAAACCGAACATATTACCGAACATTCACGAACGCCATCGAACGAACGAGACTTATGTTCGTGTTCGTTCGCTAAGCTAACTGAACAAAATTTTTTGTTCGTGTTCGTTCGTTAAGCTAATCGAACGAACATAAACGAACTTCCCGCCGAACGGTTCACGAACTGTTCGCTGAACGTTCAGTTCATTTACAGCCCTAGCTCCTTGTACTCATCTTCAATATCAAACGAAAGAGATTTGTGTGCTTGATTCCACCATGTAGCATGTCTCAACGAACCAAGTGAAACAAACCACATAAATGTATGCTTATCACTACCGTTGTCAGTCACCTCCCAAACCGCATCATCTTGAGAATTCATACCACTCCTCACCTCATTCATGCTTATTTGTACTGAAGACCTGCTAACCCAAGCGGACTTGTATGAAAAAACAGCGTACATTAGAAAACCGGAAAAGTCATTGCACGAATTCTCTGGAAGTTGCAATCTGCATGTACTCCCTCTAAGTAGATGAGGTGTAAACCCCTTTACAACCTCAACACCTTGAAGTCGAAGATGCACAGAACCATTTTCAACAGCCTTTCCCTATTTAAATGACACAAATCCATTATATTCTAATCACCATTTAAATTATGTATAAATGAAGCTTAATTAATGAATATCAAAAAAAGGAGAGTGGGAGGGGGGATAGGGAGAGAGATACCTCAAGCATGGATTGTAGTAACTTGTCACCATCATTTATATACTCCCTCCCATAATTGAGACTTGACATAACCATTTACAGTTTTTGTAACAATCTACAAGGCTTGTAAGTGAGTCACAAAAGTCAGCTTGGAGAATAGCTAAACTTGATGGGAGCACTGGCAATTTAAGAAGCTTGGGACAATTCGATACAAGTAAGTATTCAAGAGTTGTATGATTTCCAAGTGATGGGGGAATCTCTTTTAGCTCATTACATTCACAAAGTGTCAACTTTTGAAGACACGGGAGTCCATCAAAATCTGGTGTGCTGAGTAGCTTATACATAAGCTCGAAGTGTGGTAGATGCTATAAAGTATAATGAGTTAATATCAGAATCTTAATTAACAGTTAGTATGACACAAAAGTTTATAAGTTAATAACTTTTCTAATAATGTTATCAAGTATACACAAGTTAATATCAAAGTTTTCGGCTTGTTATTTAATGATCTCTTAAAGTTGCATTCTTCAACTTTGTGCTTATACATTTAGACCCATTATTAAGCATCTCCATTCACACATCTGACACAAATTTAAGGATGAATTACCTTGTAACCCTTCCAAAGTTCTTTTTACATGCTACTCAATTTTAGAACAACAAGGTTCATCGGTTGGAAACTGCATGGGAATGGACTTGCAGGATACCCTTGCCATAAAAAATACCGCAACTCATTTGAAAGAAAAGTAGGCCCTCCATCACACTTTCATCGCGCATAGTTACAACAAGCCACCTTATTTTCTTCATGTTTGAGATAATCTTATAGAAGCGTGATGAATGGTCATGATAATTTGAATAATTATCATAATGTATGGCTTCAATTTGTTATTTTCCTGCAATAAAGAAGTAAATAATATATGAGCTAAGCATCATTAAGTGCACATATAATGTATATCTTGAAAAGCTAGTTAGCTTAACCTTTACCATTGTTACTTCCCCGAAACACATGTTTCTGATCTCTTCTCTGCTATGTTTTTCAGGATTCTTAGGATGTTCTCCTCTAACAATATAGTGTCCCATTTCTTCAACAAGATCATGCATGTCAAACTTAAGACCAAAACTACCATCCACAATGGTTATAAGAGCTTTTTGTCGTAACACCTCTATCCCTATTTCAGGTTGAAAATCACAAGCTTCAAGTATCGTCATTGCATTATCTATGCTAAACCACTCTCTCCTAAAGAAACATGCAATATCTAAGAATAATTCTTTTTCCACAGTTTTAAGCCCACCATAGCTAATTTTGAGCTTTTCCATAATTTCCATTTCTGGAATATCTTTTAGTCTAGCCAAGGTACTCAGCCACTCATTTTTCTTTTTATCATATAGAAAAGAACCTAAAATTTTAAGTGCCAATGGAAGCCCCACAACATAAGAAACCACACGTAATGAAAGTGTCTTGTAATCTTCTACTGGGTCTTTTACATTATATGCATGTCTCCTAAAGAGCATGATAGACTCATCTTGTGATAATAATCTCACATGACAAACCTCGTTTACTCTGTGAGTTTTTAGTAAATGTTCATCTCTAGTTGTTATTATTATCCGCTCCCACTACCAAACCAATCATGTGATCCGGCTAACGCGTCTAGTTGGCTAAGTTTATCTACATCATCAAGAATTACTAATACTTTTCTACCAGATATCATTTTTCTTATCATAAGTTTTCCTTCCGTGACACTTTGCACTTTCACTTCTGTTTTGAAAACTCTTGATAAAAGATTCTCTTGCAATTTTTTCAAACCAAATTTACTCGATTCCTCCCGGATATTCTCAACAATACAATGACCATGAAAATGTTTAGAGATTTCCATATAAAGAGAAGTCGCAAGAGTAGTCTTACCACTACCCCCCACCCCCCATATACCAACCATACGCACACCATCGGACCCAATGTCTAATAGTGTAGCCAAATCTTGCAAGCGAGCTCTCATTCCAATAAGTTCTTCATGAACATCTGAATTTAAAGGAAACAATCTGCTGAAAATTGAATCAACAATGTTTATTATGACTTGTGATTCATGCCTGCGGATTGGATATAAATGAATAATAAGAGTAGGCTCACATTAATTCACAAAGTGGTAATTTACCCCCACAAAAAAAGCACCAAAACCAATTATCATAAACACATTTTATGATATATAATTCTTGCTTTATGATCTTCCACAAATGAAATAATATACGTACAAACTGTAACAATTTAGTTTTCGAGAAAGAGTATATAGTTTCAAGTATATATGGGAAGCATGCTCCTGGACCATTATAATTGACCATCAATATACTTTGTGGATTCACCAATCCAAAAAAGTGATGTGGTAAATCTGGGTAACTTCCAAATCTACATATACCATCCTTGTTGTAGTTGTTAGATCTTAACCAGAAGCTCGATTAGGGGTTGTTTGTTTACCTCTTAACGAGACTCTTAATGGTTCAGGCCTCTTAATGATTCAGCACTTAATGGTTCAGACTGTTTGTTTCGCTAGCATATGTCTTAATGGTTAACACATTTGCCTCTGAATGGTTAAGCATTATAGAGAGTCTGAATGGTTAAGACCTCTAATCTGAATTGGTCAGACATTTGCCTCTGAACAGTTAAGCATTATACTGGCTCTTAATGGTTCAGACCTCTTACTGATTCAGCACTTAATGGTTCAGACCTCTTACTGATTCAGCACTTAACCATTCAGCGGCTGGCAAACAGCTCCTTAGTCTCACAAGCTTATACATATATAATAGTCAGTAAAATCAATGGCGGACCCAGAAAATATTTTCAAGGGGTGCGGACAGGATTTTGCCCTATAAAATACCCTTATTTTTTTCAAGGGCTACGCCCGCACACCCACCCACCCCCTTACTAGGTCCGCCCCTGAATAAAATAATAGCTTCTATATGTATGTACATGATATAATATCAACTAATAAAAGTAAGTTTCCTTTTTGCATAGACTTCAAACAAATATACAGAAAATTACCCATTCGCGATGTTTTTGGGTTCCCATCCAGCAATTTCACTTGCATCGACAAGTGCTTTTCTCCATGATTCAACTTTGGTTGTGTTCTCCACCTCTTGTTTAGCAAATGCTTTTCCAAAATCCCTTTTTTGTTTTCTCAGTTCTGAGGGATCCACGTCATAGAATACGGGCATAACGATAAGACCTCTCTCATCTCTACATTTCATGATATATGCAACTTCATCCAAACACCAAGAAGAATTTGTATAGTTTTTAGAGAATATTATCACAGCAATTCGTGATTCTTCGATAGCCTTGAAGAGAGAGGGGCCAATGGATTCACCACGGGGAAGTGTTTCATCGTCCTTGTAAGTACAGATTTTCCTATCTACAAGGGCCGAGTAGAAATGATCCACAAAGGTCTTACGGGTGTCTTTTCCTCTAAAACTAAGAAATACATCATAATTACATGACCGAGAAGAAGAGACTGGTGTGGAGTGATTCAATGATGGAACTTGAACATTCTTTCCTAGGGGAGGGGAAATCTTTTGAAGTATAGATTGCAGTACTTTGTATGTAAAAAACATACATACGAACATAAACAATAATTTCTATGAAATATCATTTTTGCGGTACGTTTCAGATACGTGTAATAAGTGTTGGTTTAAAAGAAAATTGATGTGGTTATGCAAGCAAGCCAGCATCATCACATTTATATACAAAACTATAACAAAATATAATATACAAATAAAATTTAAACTGTGACATTTCGTCAAGTCCATATCAATTAGGGGCCACATATGACTTTTTAACAATGACTAACACATGGCTCATTAAGCAGAAATTTCGATCGCCCCCCTTAAATATGTAGGCCCCCTAATTGCCCCTGAAAATAAGTCTTGGATTCGCAACTCCCACTGCTACGGACATCTCACCGAGGAGACCAAGTCACCAACTACTAATCCACAGTCCACACTGAATAAGGAGTTAATTTTCAGTCGGGTCTTTCTAAGTGTGTTTCAACACATGAATAGTTCTTGTTTGATAAAAACATAAGAGACAAATATAATGAATTCATGAAAGACCTTATAACTTATGGGTCCATGTCAATGTGACTTTTGACGAACTTGAAAGCGAAAACATTTCATCAGATAAGGACCATAAATGCATCTTGTCAAACATCTAACGGTTAATACAACATCGTCCAACTAATCGGTACACCTCACCGAGAGACCAAGTCGCCAACGACTACTCACACTGATTGAGGACATTCTCATTCCAGTCCTAAGTTTTTTGTACAAGTAACTTTATTTGAACACCTCAACAAAGTCTTGTTTGATAATATTTTTATATGTTTTTTTTTTTTTTTGTAAGTGTTTAATTGTTGATGCTAAATGTGTGATGTTGTAGTACTGAAGGTGGAGATCATCTCCTATCAATATGTCTTTAACATTATTTTTATATTCTTGTCTTGAAATATATCTTTGTTTTCATTTGCATTTCCAAAAAAAATAGAATTAATTACATAGTTAGTACATGTGGTTTACTTTATTTCTTCATTTTGATACCCATTTTTTTAGAAATTACACCATTATTACCAACTTTTACAAATTGTTTCACCTTTGGTTATAGAATTTATTACATGGTTAGTACTTGTGATGTACTTATGAAGAAATGATTTTGTAAAGTTGGTACCAATTGTAAATTTTCAATAAATATGTATGAACTTCGCAAATTAGACAAACCACAGGTACTAGCCATTTAATTAAATCAAAAAATAATAATCAAACTGTAGGCCGTGTAGTCGATTTATGCCAAAGGCACCACCACCATTCACGCTCGAGTCACATTAACAATGTCCGCCACGTCCCCTTCCCGCTATTCCCCTTTGCCCCTTTGAGCGTTGTTTCACACCCATCCACTGCAAAAGTGTTACCGACTCGGATGGTGGGCATGGTTCCATTGCACTTAGCCTTAGACAGAGAACCACACCTTCATAACTAACTTGGAACCTAAAACAAGTAGATGGAGAACCATACCAACTTGACCAAATAATATTCATCCGCTTGGATCTATGATTAATCCGCAAGAACAATTGTGATGTAATGTTTTCCATCAGTTTTTATTACCCATTGATGAGCTCCAAAATGAAAGATTCACAAAACTTGTAGCAAAAGCAATGCGCCTTTCACATCCTAAATAAATCCATACATCTTTCTTCAACATAATTAAAAACATTCCTATCCTAAGAACTCTGAAGGGAGTTTCAACAACAATTTCCAATCACTATACCCGCGCCAGAGTAGGCGTAATCGGGGTAACATCTCGACCAGAACACCAAGATAGGCATAATCGTATGTAAACGACAGCATCGCGATTCTGATCACCTTCTAAGGGACCCATACACCTAGATGTATTGGGAATGAGAGGCAGCAAGAAGGGCAGCACCGATTCCAGACCCGTCCTCAGAGTGTATAAGTTTAATGTGTTTTGCGAGTTCATCCCCGACTAATTCGTTCAAAGTGTTCTTGACACAATGTCGGTATTCCTTGTAGTGTTCGTATAATCCTCCGTCCATGGCTATGACTGTCTTGGGGATCTCGCTGTCTTTAACAGTACCCCGTCCGGTTTTCTTTAGAATGCCTAGAATTCCTGCTGCGGCAAGGCGGGCGCCTCGTGTGGCGATGACATTGCATACCTCAACCACTATTTTTCTTGTTGAGAGGGTTGTGTTTGGTATCTGCAAATTAAGTGATAAATGAGAATCATACAAGTGAAAAGAGGATATGATAATGGGAGGTGATTTTACCATGAAATAAAACCAAAATTGACCCGTTTTTACATAATGGGGGATCGAAATTACCGTTTTCATGAAATGAAGCAACTAGCACGTAATACTTTGTGAGAATCAAAGAGGGGAAATAAAATTAATTATAAAAAGGATTTACCTCTAAAACATCTTGCAATATGTTCCCTACCACCTTGAGATCGGATGTTGTGTCATGATGCATTGCAGACATTTCAGGTGTCCTATGGATTACCCGAAAGAAAACATACTATCATGCTCCATGTGAGTAAGATAATGTCCACAAAAAAACATTTTTTTGTGACTTTTCCATATTAGATATACAAATCATATCATGAGAGTTAATGGTTATCGTTGGAAACACCCCATATACATTCATAAAAGCTGATTCTGGAAGAAAGTAATTGGTTTGCATAATATTCATTCTTTTGCTTGAATTACAATGTGTTTCAATAAAAAAATATATAGAAAGTAAAAGAAATCTTACATGGGTCCATATAGGTTATGTTTTATCTCAAACAGGTAATGAAAGCTGGTCAAATGGGTCGAAGTGGATCAAAAGTTGTCTAAACTGTAATTTAAATGCCTACATGCTACAGTGCTTTATAAGTTCAGATTATATGGTAAAAATATAGTTTTTGCAATCATATTTGACTTAGTAATTGTTCAGTTAAAAGTCTAAAAGAATAAGAGAAGCTCAGCCCAACCCATTTTGACCACATTAAAAAAAACTGTTTTTGACACATGTAATTCCAAAGGAACAAAAAAAAAACATTACATTAATAATTTTAATATTTAGATAAACCGTAAATCTGAAGAATACCTTAATATGAACTGAGTTTTTAATTTGGGAGGAACTGTGTCTCCAAAAAGGGCAGCTTCATCAGCCATCCTACATAGAACTCTACGAACAAGTTCTCCGAGATACATGCCAGAAATCATTTTCTCAAAAATCTGCCAGATAAATTAACACTAATTATATATACAGCATTCTAAAAGTTCAAAATTTCATATATACCTTTCTAAATTTCAAAATATCACATTTACCATTTCAAGTGTATTAACAAAATCACTTACTTATAATATAGCTTGTTTCACTGAATAAAAGAATAGGAAAACAATGTTATTACTGTGAATCATCTCACAACATAATGTTTTCTTTGTTTATTCAACGAAACAAACAGTTATAAGTAATTGATTTTATATCATTCTACTATGAAACGAATAAATATGATAACTCAATGTGTTTTGAAAGTGTAAATATGGTGTTACGGCATGGATAATAAATTTATATATATGAATGTATATAGTGAAGGGGATCTTTTTTTATAGGAAACATGCAGAAAAAAGCACCTGTTCTCCAGGGTTCAAACTTTCAGCATCCAGTGTGTTATCATACTCTGTTAAGGGAAGATGTGATGACCTGAAGTTACCCCACTCCATGTTAATCACCTACACAACAAATGAAGTATCTTCGTTAATATTAGAGGTGGGAAAATGGGCAAGTCAGTTGGGTTGACCCGAAACAGTTTATAGATAGTCGGTGTCTCAAATAAAATTTATAACCGAAATCATTGCTCACCATCTCTCCTGATTTAGGATGTGGGCTATGCCATTTTGGTATAGCTTGAGCCCGTTCGACATAAGCTGCATTACTTCCAGTACCCAAAATCACGGCTATAAAAACATCTTTGTTATCGTATCTCCCTCCCGCCAATGTTCCAACTGTATCATTTACCTACATCCAAATGAAAATTAATTTCAAGTCGATGAAAGCAGTTTCAAAATAACATTAGTCAAGAACTACCTAAAAAGGTTGGCCACCCATGTATATAACCATTTTCTTTAAGTCCGGTTATATGTTTGAGTTACTTATGTATCAGGTCTTGTTTGTACCAAATTTCGCCAAACATGTGCCTAGTGACGAAATCAACATATTTGAAACCAAATGGACACTTGGGTGACCTCTAAATTTATTTTAATCTATGGGTTGCCGTAGTGAAAACTATTAAATACTTGGGGTGGTCTTTGTATACGTTATCCTAAGAAAATATATTATCTTGTAAAGTTTTAACTTTAGGTCGTAGACGCGGAGATAGATTATAAAGTAAGGCTCACGAATTGTTCATGGACACTTACCAAACGAGATTTTATGTCCGTGTTCGTTTGTTAAGGAATGAACTTGTTCGTGTTCGTTTGTGTTTGTTAGTTAATATTAGACAACAAACGTTGATGAGTACATATGAGCACAAACTAATGTTCATGGACATAAATGGAAACAAAGGAACACAAACAAGCGTTCATGAACAAAATAGATAATACACCGACACTTATTAAATATTTTATTTTTCGGCATTTTGAAGTACTTAAATAAAATATAAAAAATAAAATCACTAATGAGCTATCAAACACAAACGAACACGTTACCGAACGTTCACGAACATAAAGAGAGAACGTGGCCTCTGTTCATGTCCGTTCATTTAACTAAATAAACGAAATTTCTTGTTTCATTTGTTTAATTAATGAACGAACACAAACAAACTTCTCGCCGAATGGTTCATGTTCATCAACTGTTCGTTGAACGTTTGACTTGTTTGCAGCCCTATTAGAAAGTAAATACGTTCAAGGAAATTAGTCATATAGTGTATTTTTTTTATGTAAGATCAAACTTTGCCTACCCCAACAGGCTTGCACATCAGGTTACACGTCATTGTTCATGATGGTAAGGTAACAATATAGAAGGACAAAAATCATCTAAGTGATGTTTTGATTAAAACTTATTAATTATCTGTGGTTAGTATTTTGCATGGCAACTGACTTAAGCCTTTTAGAGTATACTTACAGATACTAGGACATTAATAAGATTAGCAACCGATTTAACTCACCAGTGCAGAAACACGCAGATCAACACCTTGCCTTTCCATTGCTTTTGTCAATTCTGTAACCACATCTTTACCGACCTAGCAATTTAAAAATGTGAAAAAAAAATTATCAGCTTTATTACTCCTGCATCCTATGTGGTTCTATAATATGATATATTAGTACATGAAGTGTGACTAAATTAGACTAGATTATATGTGTTGCATGCACATATATAAAGCTTTCTTGGTAGATTGTACATTTCAGTTGACTAGCATTATTCATATGTGTAATACAAATCTATGTATGTGAGTCTTCCATAAATTTTGAGTTGTTATTCTGATGTGTCATACATAGGACATAATAAAGTCTAAATCAAACCCGTCAATTTATCGAGTTCTAATGTTAATGAAGTTGCAGATTACAGATATTGGATTCTTAATTTGCAAAAAGTTTAGGTTACTTTAAAGAACTAAGTTCCATATGTTGATACGACAGTTACACTGAATAAAACAATAAACAAGAAATTACCAGTTATCAAGTCAAAAGATTGCATTTTCATCAGTCAATTTATCTATTGTAACACAGCTGAAGTCAGGAAATTTAGTAGTATTAACTTCAAATCTTTTATTTTTTTTTTCAGTCTATCATTCCACCTTGATTAGAGCCTGTAAATAATCAGTAGAGGTGGATATTTTCATGCTTGCTTGAAATGGGATGATTTAGGAATAGAAACCTTAATTCCCTAAATCATTGCACTACAAAAATAAAACTACTTTCAAAATAAGATAACTATTGTAAGCACGTATGACACACGAACTGTTTACAAAAAACATAGAAGCTTTGCAAAAAGTATATTGGGCATTTAGGCCAACCCAACCTGGGCCAATCCAACCCGTATAAAAACTACAACTTACGGGTCAAACCCTTTTTGACTTGTTACCCAACACATCTTCCAGTTTTCCCCACATAGGAAAAGAATATGTGACATGCTAATGTTGAATAGTACTTAGGAATAGTAACACTAATGTGATTAAAATGTAAATAATATAAATTGTGAACCATAATGTGATTACCATTTCACCAATAGAGAAGCCTTTTGTCCACCGGATAAGAGTCCCGGAATCAATAGATAATTGCAAGACAGGAAACGAGAAGGTGAAACCTAACTCCCTTTGTCTGCCTGCAGGAAGCCGGAAACTTTTCACTTTCTCCAGCAACAAATTTAGCGAGTTCTGCAGCAATGTAGTCAAAAAGTGCCTGCACAAGACAAGTTTAGATCCTAAAACAGCACATATATGAAAAGTAGAGATGCCAATTCTGACCCTCGATCCGGATTGAGTTTTATGTCAAACGGTTCATGTCAAAATTCAAAAAAAAAAATAAAAATAGCTAAAAGGAGAACACGTTGAACGGGTCACAGGTAGCACAAAGTAGTTTTATACAAATAATTATAATATTATTTTGTTATAGTTGTTTTCATAATCATACTTAACACATTAAATATTTATAAAAATAAAATAAAAAGTTAAATTATTTAAAAAGCAACCCAACCTGGAGAAAACTCATATATATAAAATAAAAAGCAAAACTCACTAAATCAATCCAATTGAAGGTTTAAAATTTATGATTGTAAGAATAAAGTTTTCATAAACATAAGTATAATATTTTTAAAAAAGTTCAAAAATGTCCAAAAAAGTGATTGCAGGTCCCTGAACCGGCCTGTTCTGGCCAAGAGCATAAATTGACTCATTTTGACCCGTTACCCAATATGATATAATAGGCTAAACTGAATTAATTTACAGAAAGAGAATGAGAAACCTACTTCTGAAGTTCCAACCATCAATTGAGGAGGGATTGACACCTCAGCAAACTCTTGAAACTCGATACCAGACTTTCCAGCCAACTGCACCCGCAGAACCCGAAAGTTTGTTCCCCCAAGGTCCAATGCATAATACACTCCTTCCTCTTCACTAAAGTAAAAGAAGAAAAGAAACTGATTCAAATTTAAAGTCAATCAGATTTAACTATAGAAAGAAACACAACAATGCAGATATTGTACCTCAAACAGGATTAAAGTCACCCAAAGTCTATTTATAATTCATACAAACTTCAAGATCAATTCATTATGTTCAATTATCTATAGATAATCCTCGTCAGAGGATTCTTATTGTAATCATAACTCACACATTATTTTAGAAAAAAAAAACTATATGCGGGTCAACCCATAGTTGTTAATGGCGAATAGCGACAAATAGCGATAAGGTACCTATATGCTACACAGCAAATTTTTAAAATTTTTATATGTATATTATATCAAAATACCATGGTATATATGCTATTTTACATGTATAGTTAACAAAAACCTATACTCCAGCTATTTTATAGCTATATTTAATTGCTATTTGTATTTAGAAAACAAAAAAAAAGGTGTCGCTATTCTCGCTATAACCATAATAGCGACACCACATCGCTTAGCTACATAGCGCGCTATAGCGACCGCTACAATTGCTATTGACAACTATGGGTCAACCCGACCTGGTCCGTTTCACCTGCGTGTTTTTTAGAAAACTTCTAGTCCATAACTTTCTAGAACTAGCAAAAAGTTTACTTTTTTTTTTGAGGTTATAAATTGTTTGGTTCATGATTTTATTCTAAAATCTTAAAAGACCTTTATCAGCTTCAGATAAAATTGAAAGAGGGGAGGGGACCTCACTTGTTAACATTTGTGTAGCCCATAGGTCAATATAATATTTAAATGAACTGGTATTTGATATTGACTTAATATGATTCTAACAAGTTGATAGGACTTTCACCCCTGGACCTTTTAAGACAATAATTGAATATGCATTCAGATACAGATTTATACACAGAATCAAATTCCTTAAATCAGAAAAAAGAATTATATTAAATCATGGAGGAAACAATAGATCTTAGATATAACTAGGACTGTCCAAGTAGCTTGTGGCTCGGTTTTAAACAAGCCAAGGTTGGCTCGCTTAATGGCCCGCTTACATTAACCCTAACTTTTAACATTTTATAGCCCAAGTAAAAGTAAAAGACATTCAATATTTTAATCCCAACTCTCCATCATTATTCGGTTCAAAAAAAGCCGAAAAGAAAACGCTGAGCCAAACTTTTTTTAAATGAGCCCAGCTGAGTTTGATCTCAAGTTATCAGCTCGATTTACGTGGTTTACACTACAAGCCAAGCTGAGCCGGCTCGGTTTTAAATCCGAGCAGATCCGGCCTGGCTCGGCTCGGCTCAGCCACGAGAGCCAAAACCAAGCTGAGTAAAACCTTTTTTACAGCTAAGCTGAGCTTGAGCTAAAGTTCCAGCACGGTTTACAACTGTTTTAAATCTGAGCCAAGCGGCCCCTTGCTCAGCTTAGCTAGGCTCGTAAACAGCTTAGAGAGCCGAAACCAAGCTGAGCCAAAGCTTTTCTAAAGCCGAGCCAAGCGCAAGCTCAAGTTTTCAGCTCGGTTTACAATCCGATCCGAAACAAGCCCTCTCGGAGATACAGCAAAATCAATCGAATTTCACTACTAATCACAAACTAAACCATAATTCATAATCCAACAGCTTTTAAACCACCACAAAATAACCAAATTCCAAAAAAATCTCCACAAAAACCAATCAATCAAACATGCCAATAACCATAACAATTACCCTGTGGGAAGATTATCAACGTAGCTGATAAGCATCTTAAGCTTACTACCACCTTCAGAAGCAAGTCCAGCGTGCATCTCAACCGTCATCGCGTCAGCAATCTGCCTCAATTTCGACGTAGGAGTTGCACACTTCTCCTCCAATTCCTTAAGAATATCAGCAGACTTCACACATTGTTTCGATATCTGCATCCGGTGTCGCACAACCAACGCCGCCGCAGCACACACCGCTGCGCCACCAATCACCGCCACTGCAACCGTCACCTTCCCCATCACAATCAACGATCTAAACACAAACAGTTGGAATAATAAAAACGATCGAAAAACCAACGACTCTGAAACAACAAAATTAAGATATGATAATAATAATAATTGTATTGCTATCAGAAATGTAAAACGAACGATTCAACAAAAATCGATCTGAAAACGAACAATTCAACAATAAAACGATCTAAAAACGAACGATTCAACAAAAAAGGGATCCAAAAACGAAAGATTCAACAAAATACGATCTAAAAACGAACAACTAAAACAACCAAATTGAGAAACTGAGATTAAAATCTATAAACGAACGACTGAAACAACAGAAACACTGAAATCAACGATCTAAAAACGAACAACTGAAATAGCAAAAGTACAAAAGAGGTAAAAACGATCGATAAAACAACCGAAAGAAACTGAGATCAAAAGATCCAAAAACGAACGATTGAAACAACGGAAAGAAACTTAGATCAAGGATCTAAAACAGAACGATTGAAGCAACAGAAAGAAACTGAGATCAAGGATCTAAAACCGAACAGAATTGAGGAATAATGATGATAATAGTAATCGGATGAATAGGATATGAATGATGGATAAGAGGATGAAACGCTAAGATTAAGGGAGAAAAAATAAGGAGTTCGGATTAGAATGGAACTTACAAAAGGCACCTGCAATGAAGTGGGTGGGTGAGTCAGTGTGGGGGATTCTACCAAACCACGTGTTCACGTGGCTTTGGTGTCTTGCAAGTTATAGTTACTTCATGGTGGGACCCTATCGAACCATAGTACAATACCAACCGTCGGTTTTAAACACGTTTATATCACAAGTCATTTGATTGGTTTGTATGAAAGACAAAAGGTTAAAGTTGACTAAAGAAAAGTAACCCTGATTGATAAAGATGTGCACCGTTCGGTTTGGTTTTAGGTAAAACCGAAATGTCGATTTTTGGTTTTTGAAAACCGTTCGATTTTGGTTTTTACACCAGTTCAGTTCGATTTTTCGGTTATTTCAATTTTTGAAACAAAAGTATGTAAAATTCAAAAATAAAAAGAGTAATTTAAAATTTAGAATCTTTCTTATATGGTTATATTTAAGTTATCATACCTAACCTTTTTTAACTAACAATCAAGGTTGGAGAACTCGTTAGTTGCAAGTCAGCCGGTGAGTGGGGACTAGTAACTCCTCGGGATTAATCGAATTAGGTTTTTTATATGTAGCTTTCAGTTTTATGTATACATATACACATTTTTATAGGTAAATATTTTAAGTAGCTAGGTTTAACCTCTTACTCAAATCATTTTTAAAATATAAAAAGATTAATTGTTGAAATTCACATGATTTGGTTGGAAACTGACCCGAATTTAGAGGTTTTTGCCGGAATATACAGATTTTTTGCCGGAATCTGGCTGGAATCGCCGATTTTTTGCTAGCCGACTAAGTTCGACTAGGCCCGACAAGGCCTGACTACCGATTAATAGACTGATTAACGAAAAATTACTCAGTTACTGGCCGACTAGCGATTAATCGCTGACTAGTCGCGGTCTAATCGCGATTTTTACAACACTGCTAATAATGTTCACATGAACCTAACCTTCTAATCTATTTTCATGTTTCTTCAAAGTTTTTGTTAGGAAATTTTCTTTTATAATACTTTGAAGATTATTTAATTTTTATATTAAACTTTGTTATTTGTTGTAGGCAATAAATAAATCATCTGAATATAAATAAACATGTTAATGTTTTTATTATAAATACTTAACATTCAAGAATAAAATTAATAATTTCTAATAGCATGGGTTAAACAATTAAATATAAAAATATATGTTTTTTTCGTTTCAATTCGGTTTTTTTCGGTTATTGAAAATGGTTATCCTAAAACCAAACCGAAATTTTCGGTTATTAAAAACCCGAAACCGAACCATCGGTTTTTGTTTCATTCGGTTTTGTCGGTTATTTCGGTTGCGGTTCGGTTATTTCAGTTTTCTGCTCACCCCTAGATAAAGATATATGGTGTGGGATAAAGTCCCTAACGGCTTTATCACACTATATTAGGCCGTGTACTACCGATCAACGCCCCATGCCATGTGGCATGGTGGTCGGTGTGTTCAGGCGCGGAACACTGCAGAAAGGGGCGGGTTGGGGGTGGCGTGGGTGTGGAACCGGCGTAAAAAAGTTTGAAAATCATGGGCCTCTCATCGAACGGTCTCTTGACCGTTCAAAAGTAAAAAAATAAATGTATATATATATACACACACTTCCTTTTTCACATATTTGTACACCAAACATCTACTTGCTACCCTCTTTTCTCTTTAGTTATCTCTATATTTTAAAAACTTCATACAATTTTTATAAAAATCATGTTTTCTTGGGGCAACATAGACCCGAACAATCCTTATGGAAGCATACCGAATACTCCACACCAAATACCCCGAACACACCAAACGCTCAACCCAACCCCTACATCTTTGACGGATGTTATCGACCAGGCATGGAAAAAATATGGAATCCCCGCAAGCCGTAGCTTCGAACTTTTATTACCGATACCAACTAAACACCCAAAGTTCATAAAATGCCATACACGAAACTCAACCTAGTTCAACCAGTGCAAGCGGGTCCATCAAAACAAAAACGAAAGCATAAAAAGAAGGCGGATGACGCCCCACCCGTTGAAAGAGTGGCCGAGAGGTGGACGGTTACGGAGGAGACCCCTTTGGCTCACGCTTGGGTCGACATCTTGGAGGACCCAACTATTAATATTTATATGTTTTTTATTATGTATTTAAATCTTACAATTTTTTATATTATGCTTTATAAATCTTACAATTTTTTTTATTTGTATATTTTTCTATTATGTTATACTTTATCTTACATATTATATTTTACTATGTTACAATTTTTTTATATATTGGTGACTCTCAAAGAGCAACGGACTTTTGGAAGCGTGTACGTGACACCTTCCACACCATTATGGAGCATGGGGATTACCAAAATGCGGATTAAATTTTCAGGAAATGGAGAGAAATGCGTAGAAAAGTTATTGTCTTCAATGACATTGTCAACAACTTGATCAATCAATGCGGCGGTCGACTAAGTGGTGCAAGTGATTTTGGCTTGCATATCCATGCACACAAAGCCTATAAACAAGATAAAGGTCACATTGTACAATGGATGAAGGGTGGCAAAGTTTAAGGAAAAGCACAAAATAACATCTTGTCCCGCCTGCAGATATTCGGGAGTCCCGCTCCAGACGATCAAAGAGTGTACCGTCCACCGACGTGGGCATCTAATGCGCGTTCAAATTTTAATTTAAATGATTCAGGCTACGAGTTTGAAATACCAGATGTGCTAGTTCATGAAGTTCGTCCTAATGGGGAGAAATCGTGCTAAGGCAAAAAAAAAAAAACAAAGGTGTGGGCTCGTCTAGTCGTCTTCGAGTCAAGTTGATCTCGAAGCAAAAATGGATAAACTTGGCGAGCGTATCGGCGAATTGTTATCTCTCAAACAACATAATAACTGATGCCATCAATCTTATGGTGCTTTCGATGAAACCCGAGGATATGGACGAAGCCGACAGAGAAATACTTAACCACAAAAAATGATTCGCCAAGGATGTCGCTCAAAAATGAATTAGTTTTAGTTTAATATATTTTTATTATAGCAGTTTATTTTTTTTAATCTAGAACTTTTATGTTTAATGTATTTTTATTTTAGCACTTTATGGTTAGTGTATTTTTTAAATTTAGGATTTATGTTTTTAATGTATTTTTATTATTTCTTTGAAAAATTTGTTATATTTATATAGTTTTTTAAGTTAATTAATTATTATAGAAAAGAGGAAATATTTACATATGTAATAATTAAAAAATAATGGAGGTAGAGTGATGTGAAGTGAAAGGGGTGTGAAACCATAGTAATGAGACTATACGGTGTGTGAGGGGCATGAAGCATCACGTATCAGTCACATCAGCAGAGGTGTGGTAAAAAAAACACAGGTGGAGGCGACTTGAAAAGTGGAGTTTAAAAGGTAATAAAACAACCAATCACAATCAACCACGTCACCACTCTCATGCCGTCCACGCCCATGAGATTTCCCCCGCCCTTGTCACCATGCCATGGGAAAGGGTGGTGAGCCGGCATTTGGGAAGACCCACACCCACACTGTATCGTCTCAAAAGAAAGTGAAGCAGAAGGGGGAGGCGATGTCTCATTGAGGTGTCAGTTACTTTATGACGTGGCAGTGATGTGAAGTGAAGGGGCGTGAAACGATAGGAAATGGCCTTCGCGACACGTCAACAGCAACTGTACAGGGGGCTCTACTGTTAATTAGCTTGCGGTGGGATAAAGCCACTGTGATCATTACTCAATTTTTTTTAGTTTAGATTTTTATTAAATTTAACAATAAATAAATTAAAGATATAAATATTAAAATTCAAATACGACACACTACAATTAAGCAATAAAAAAATATTTATACTCGTCTTCGTTTTCATCATCACTAGCACGGTTACCACATAGATCTTCAACCAAATCCAGTCGAAAATTCAATTGTGTTTCCCTGTGACGTATTTTCATTTGGAAAACTTCTTTTTGGGCTTAGTTTAGTAGTTGGTTCGTTGATTGATAGGTGTTGTCGAATTCGGCATATAAGGTTCTGCTCATGTCGTTCAAGATCATGTTATGCAAGATAATACACGTATACATCACGTTTCTCTCTCTCTCTCTCTCCCTTTCTCTCTCTCTCCCTTTCTCTCTTTCTCTCTCTCTCTTGTCTTTTCATGAACATACAAGGGTTGGGCAATGATAGTCCATCGTTTCTTTAACACTCCGAACACCCATTCAACATTTTTTCATGTCCCTGACAATCATTTTTTTTTCTTTTATGGTCTTTAGGATGTTCTCTTTCAGTCTCCCTCCACTGTAAAATTCCCTAACAATCATTTTTCCAGCATTTCCGAAACATCAGGTAAACTACAGCAAGAACGACCTTCTCCCATGTTTTCAACCTCGCTTGTTTTGACTCATTAAAGTTAGCCAGTCTTTTGAAGCATAAGAAAATTATTCAAAGATGCTCAAATCCACACTTATACGTTTGGATATGGTCAAATATAAATAGACCAATTAGAGTTGAACTAATCGTCAAATTCCAAATTGGTCGTTATGTAAATTGGGTGTGCTAAAAAAAACACATTAATTGGACTTTGCTTGTGTAGCATAAATAGAAAATCTACTGGTTATATAACATTTGTGTTCGAAATTTTTATGGTCGGATTTAGTAGCTTGCAAGCCGAAAGGAAATATAAAGCTTTACCGTAGCTGCAAGGTTTTCCCTATTGAATGTCGAATCGGAAATGTTATCTTAATTGCGAGAGTTTACTTTGTTGAAATACATGTCTATTTCCAAATTTAATAGAGTAAATTGCACAAAACGTCCTTTATGTTTTCTCAAACTTGCAGGTTTCAACCTTAATGTTTAAAACTTGCTAAAAACATCCTTTAAGTTTATTTTTGTTGCGGGTTCAATCCTTTATAGCTAACCAAGTTAATTTCACTAGTTAAATTCTCTCACATGCATAACATGTGAGGGTATATTCGTCATTTTGATTAATATTCTTATAAAACCCTCTTTATTTATTTGAGTTTCTTCTATAAGCTTCAAAAATCCCCAAAATGTGTTTCTGTTCTTTTTCTTTCACATACATGGCATATACATATCCATACACACATTCCATTCAAGATTAGTAGAGAGAGAAAGTACAGAGAGAGGAAGACACATCTTATAGAGATAGAGAAAGAAAGATGTTAGAGATAGAGAGAGAGAAACTAGCCGGTTGTAACATCCGTCGAAAAACGGGTTTCCAAAACCCGCTTCGTTTATCAGTCACACATTCAGTTATAAAATTCGTTGCAGATTTTTGGTTCAAATTAATTTTAAACAATACATAATTAATAAATATATTAGAATTTAAAATCTGTAATTGAAAATTTATAATAAATAATGAATAAAAAAAATAAAAGGAGACGTCGGGTTTCGAACCCGGGTCACCCGGTTGAACAAAGCACAACACACCACTCCGCCACACGTGATTTTGTGATACACAAGGAAACAAATAACATATATACAAAAATTAGAAAATCAAAATCCGGAAATCAGCGCGCCCAATCCGCAGTCGCTAGAAAAACCGACGATTTCGCAAATCACGACCGTTTTCTTTGACTGAAACGCGTGAACTAATTCGACATCGGTTATAACCGATGTCTCACCCTCAAATTCAGTCGTAACCGCCGGAAAACTGTGACCGCGAATTCAAAACCAAATTCAGACCCAATACCTCCTGTTCTACCCTATAAATACCTCCCTCAACCTTCCGGGAATCCTTTCGCTCAAGACCGCACACTTTTTCGGAGTTGAAGTTCTCAGAAGCTCGTCGCCGGAGATTTCAAATTTCGCCGGAACATCGCCGGAAATCCTTGATCAGAAAACCATATTCATTCCTCAACCGGTATATCTATCTAAAACTTCTCTGCTATCTTTTAATTCCTACTTTAATCGTTCAAATCAGTAATCATAACTGCTAAACAGTTCATACAGCCGGACATCGCAAATCGGAGCCGACGACACTTGCCGGAAAACCGTAGCAAACCCGCTGTCGGTACAACATCCTTAAATCCTTTTCTGTTTAAATTATTTTCGTTATCAGTAATACTCAATCAACTAATTCAATAAGAATGATTTATTAAACAGTCGGGTTGATTTCTCTGGTTTCATAAACTGAAGAAGATGAAGTTTTGAAATGTATATAAAGGAAATTAAAACCGCTAAATATACCGGGTTAGACACACAGTCCAGTGGTGGACTGTGTGCAAATTTAAATCATGGTCCCGAGTTCGAGTCTTAACACGCTGCCCGATTCTTACAAATTTCCAACCATTTTTAATACTTATATATATTAAGACGCAGATAGTATATAAATGTAATTAAATCGCATATCATTCGGGTTAGTCACACAGCCCAGATGGTCGGGCTGTGTGCAATACAAGGCTATGGGCGCGGGTTCGAGTCCAGGTTCTCACACCAGTTCAATGATTTTAAAAACCTTTTTAATTAAATAGAATTCTGAATAATCTAAATAGTATATAAATATAATTAAAATCAGAAATATTTCGGGTTAGACACGTAGTTCAGTTGGTAGAGCTGCGTGCACGTATACGGGAGGTCACGAGTTCGAACCTCACTCAGCACATAGAATGAACACAGTTCGACCGGTCAACGGTCAACCGTCAACATGGTCAAAAGTCAACATTTTTTTTAATTTATTTAATCAGAAAATTATTTAAAAATACTTAAAATAATATTTTTAAAGTTAGAAAATGTCCTTAAACTCACAAAAATAAATCTAAAAATCCTATTAAGGTTATGAATTAAAATTATTAATCTCAAATAAAATCCATTTATTTACAGAACCATTTCGTTATTATTCTAGGTTAGTTTTCCTCGTCGATCAAATCCAAAAATTCGTGCGCATTCATCGTCATCCAAGAACGCACCCACTGTGAGTGAATTCTTACAAATTCCCCTTTTTATTAATGTTTTGGGGTGTATCATTTGTCGCTTAAATTAATTCGCTTATTCAAACTCGTGCTATTACCATTATATGATCTAAACTTATAATGTAAATATTGTTTGTTGTGATGTGTGTTTACAAATTGTCAAGTTGCGTGCAAATCATTCATTAGGCCCATCAGTTCCTCGTGGGAGACGAGTTGAACATCGCGTGCCTCAAAATCATTCATTAGGCCCATCAGTTCCTCGTGGGAGACGAGTTGAACATCGCGTGCCTCAAAATCATTTATTTGGTGTGTGCGTGTGCATTAATTAATATTATGTGTTTTGTGATTAAATTTACATCTACGTTTACTCATATGTGGTTATGCACTTTATTTTATAATCGATACAATAAACACGTTGTTATCATAGGATTCACGCGCCAACTTTTTGTTGACCCAAAAACCCTATTTTTACACATGATACAGGTGGACAGGTTGAAGCAAGGAACACGTAGAAATTGCCTTATAAGAAAAATAATGAAGTCTTGAAAAATGTATAGAACATGTTGTACTTGTATGATTGATTGTAATGTTCTCCTTTAAAAAGAAATAATAAATATGAAACTTTATAGTAAATGTCATGAGCTTTGATGAAAACCCAATCATGCCCGATCACCATTTCCGCTGCGGGTCGGGGTGTGACACCGGTCTCTTCAGACAACGAAGAGGGATAACAAAGATGATCGGCGTCAATGGTGTTATGACGAACATAGTGGTTTTCGATGGTAAAGACCGCCGGAGCTACAGTGATGACGGGTGGTTCACAGCAGAAGTACATGGTGGTAGTGGTGTTTTGGAGGTGGGTTTTGGATGGTGGTTTCCAGTGGTCATAGAGTTGAACGGTTTTCGGCGATGTCGACAATAATATTACTCCGACATAACAGGTTACTCTCTCGAGTCTTGACATCCGTTCATTTGTTACATAATATCTCTTGGAGTAGTTTTGATGGAAACTTTGCGGTGGAGTTGAATGGTGGTTGTCGGTGGAGTTGAATGGTTGTTGTTGATGCTGTTATGGGTTGTGGCAATGGTGTGATGGAACTTAGGATCGAGTTCGAACCGTTTGGAGGTGACTCAGTGTAGGGGTTAACACAGTGAATGGGTAAAAATGGTCAACTAATTAATTGAGTGAAACGGGTGAAGGTTGTTTGTAAAAATTCACTTGGTTTGTGAGTGATGACCGGAATTTTGTGGGTGATCTGAAGTGATTAGAATTCGATTGTCCAGAGGTTTTGAGTCGGTTTTATAAGAATATCAATCAAAATGACGAATATACCCTCACATGCTATGCATGTGGGATTTAACTGGTGAAATTAACTTGGGTAGTCATAAAGGATTGAACCCACAACAAAAATAAACTTAAAGGATGTTTTTAGCAAGTTTTAAACATCAAGACTGGAACCTGCAAGTTTAAGAAAACATAAAGAACGTTTTGTGCAATTTACTCAATTTAATATCTCACGTATGATTGTTATAAATATTTTTGAATTGCTTGTGTTTATTTTTTCATGATTGGGGGTCTTATTTTGATGTGGGTTGTTAAAGTGTTGATGGGCTTGTTGCAGTTGGAATAAAGGCTTATTGGACTTGAATCTGGGCTTAGAAGTTGTTCCTGAAGCTGAAAGAGCTAAGAGTAGAGGTGCACAAACCATGTATTTTTAATAACCGGTTCCAATTATGAAATGGGTTTTGGTTACCGTTTTAAAGAATGAAACTGGTTATTGCTATAACAGGTAGGTTCAAGTTCTGGTTATAATTCATAATCCAAATTAGTCGTAGCCGCAATTAGATAAATATGTTGTTTTGAAGCTTACCTCATGTCAGACGAGAGCACAAAATCTAAGAGAGAGCATTTGCTTTCGTAATTTTTTTAATTTTCTTGCACACACTAAGAAACAAAAGGCTTGCATCAGCAGTAGAATAGGGTGTGTTAGCCAAAGTTGTAAAAGGCGCTAAGCGCTAGTCCACCAATAAAGTACCGTCTAGCAATTAGTCAGAATTAATCAAATTAAAATAAAACAGAGACGATTACAGACTAATAGCAGGTAGATGGGCAACAAGCTGTGCCGCTACCCCCTTCAAATTGATATTTTTATATGGTTTGCTTGAAAACTGGGCAGAATTTGCAAATTTTGTCGCTGACTAGACCCGACAAACGATTGACAAAAAAATGACAATTAGTGGCCAACTAACTATTAATCACATACTACTAGTCGCGATTTTTACAACATTGGTGTTAGCTATTATAAGCAAAACTTTCAAAAAGAAAAAATAAAAAAGATCTAAAATTAGCTATTATAAGCAAAACTTCCCAAAAAGAAAAAAAATCTAAAATTGGAAAAAGAAATGTGGAGAAAATGATTGTTGAAGATTCCAATGGAAGAATTGGAACACAACTGCCCACCTTCACCCTGTCAAATTGTTATCGCAGAGAACTCTTTCGACCAAAGTGCACATAATAATAATAATCACCTAGCTCCAGAAGCTATTTGTTTGTTGACTAGGTTCCAAAAGGTTGTCTACAGTTGCTCTTCAAAGGGGGCAGGGGTTTGTCTTTAATAGGCTAGGGTTTGCTATTTAGAAAGGGGTAGCGGCGCAACTTGTTGCTCGCTTACCTGCGATTTTGATGTAACTCGGCCAGTTTTTATATTAATGAATTAATGATTTGGATTTAAAAAAAGAAAAGAATCTTCAATTATAAAATAAGTGAAATCGGTTTTTTTAAACATTAACAACGGCAAATCATACTAAAACAAAACGAAAATATAGAAATCAGAAAAGAGAACAGAGAGGAACTATAACGATCGAAAATCGCTTATCAATAGTTGTGATATAAGATTTTTCGGATGAAATGAATTTATAGAAACAGGGATTAGGGTTTCGTGTGCGTGAATAGTTTAATGGGCTGAAGATGGTTAATAATCGGCCCAATAAAGTGATTATCAGTTTTATGATCTTTATCACATAAACGGATAGGGATGGAAACAAGTTTAGAGGGTGTTTGGGGTTTAGTTTTGAAAATAGATTATGCGTTTTGAATAATCAGAATCAGATAATTAGCTGTAACACAACGTGCTGCAGAAAGATAGTGTTTGGATTTGATTATATTGTTTGATATCACAATAATCAAATAATCAACTATTTGAGTGTTTGGCAAATATATATATTTTAAAAAATAAATAAATTTTGATCTCTACAAAACGTAAAAAATCAGTTTTTGTGGAATCCTGTTTTCCTACAGTAAAGGGTAGCCTACTTTTGGATTATCATGTTTGATCTCTACAAAACGTAAAAAATCAGTTTTTATTAATTTTTTACCAAACACTCAAAATAGATTTTTTGCGATTTCAAAACACAATAATCAAAAAATCAGGTTGAAAAACATCCCAAACACACCCTTAGAGCATGTACAATAGATACATATTTGGTTGATGTTTTTAGATGCCACATAGGCGCTTGCCCCACCAAATAAAAACATTATTTCTCTCTCCTTTCTCTTCACTCTCACTCACATAACCCATTTTTTCTCATTCTTCACCACATACATATTCACACACTCTCTCCTCCAACTCATCCACTCTCTCCTCCACATCATCTTCCCTCTCCTTAAAAACACCAAAATATTCTCCTATTATGGATGCTCTTACAGGCTTTAGAGGTATTCGTTGTCACACCCGACCCGCAGCGGAATAAGAGTCGGGGCATAATTGGGTTATCACCAAAGCTCATGATATTTACTAATATGTTTCATATTTATTAAAGTCAAAATTACATTCCCAAATATCCAAACATGTCCATACAATACAAAGAGAATAAACCAAACAAAACAATCCCAAACTCTAAATCATTTTATTCTTATAGTCCAATCCTAAGTGTTTCTTGCTGCAGCTGGTCTACCTGTATCATGTGTAAAAATGGGGGGTTTTGGGTCAACATAAGTTGGCGAGTGAACCTTGTTAGATAAAATTTGTTATTGATTTTCTTGTTAGTTTATCAATGAAAAATTGTGCATAATCATAAATGAGCAAAAGTAAATAACCAAGCAGTAGCAATAACAATCACAACTATAACATACAATAACACATGATAGCATACATTAACATACCAACATCATACGATAAATAACATGAATGAAACTGTGCGATCAAGGCTCAATCAAACGGAGCCGATCGTATTGCATATACTGAAAATGATAAATGTCTGTGCGATCAAGGCTCAATCAAACGGAGCCGATCGTATGTGGGCACGCCAGGTTCACGCTCATAATGTAATGGGGAACATGCTCAACGCTCATAATGTAATGGGGAGCGGCGGCCTATGAAATTGCATGTACTGAAATAATAAATTGAATCTAACAAACAGTTGTAACAAGCTGAATACACAAGTTCATGATATGATGTATGCACAATGGTTAAATATAATATATAGCAAGACACATGATACACCCCAAAATAAAATGGGGAATTTGTAAAGATTCACTCACATTGGGTGCGTTTGAATGGAGATGATGAGATGCGCACGAGTCGGGAGAGTTGAACAACGAGAATTACTAACCTAAATAATGACAGAAAAATATAGTAAATGAGTGGATTTTATTAAGGATTTTAATGGAATTTTTAGATATATTTTTGTGAGTTTAAGGCTATTTTCTATCTTTAAAAATATTATTTTTAAGTATTTTTAATTGATTTTTAAATTAAATTAAATAAATAAAAATATAAAAAAAATTGTTTATTTTTGCGTTGACCGTTGACCGTTGACTTGTTGACCTGTTGACCGGTTCGGTCAGTGTGCATGTATGCGCTGGGTGAGACTCGAACCCGAGACCTCCCGTACGCGTGCACGCAGCTCTACCAACTGAGCTACGTGTCTAACCCGAAATAATCTTGTTTTTAATTATATTTATATACTAATTCGATTTATTCAAAATTCATTTGTTTTTAAAAAAAATTTTAATTCATCGAACCGGTGCCGTTAACCAGACTCGAACGCGTGACGTGCGACTTAGTGTTGCACACAGTCCACCGCTGGACTGTGTGTCTAACCTGATTAATATTTTGGTTTATATTATACTTAACAATTAACGGAGTTAACCCGGTTCAGCTTTAAACAAAAAAGCATTTTATTACATAGAGGGTGCGTGTATCAGGGATCGAACTCATGACGTGCGCGTATTATTTGCACACAGTCCACCGCTGGACTGTGTGTCTAACCCGTTTAAAATACCAATTTTAATTATACTTATAGTGTTATCACAGTCATCTTCTTCGTTGGATTTTACCGACAGCAGATTACACCATTAAATCTTGTTAATTCGATTGTTAATATTGCACAGACTAACATGAAATAGCAGAGATGATAATTAGAGGAAAACATACCGGTGAACGATTGATTACAGAGTTCTGGCAAGGCGTCGGTCTCTGTTTTTAAGAACTTCAACTGAGCAAATCAATTAATCGTTTTGATTAGCTAATCATGAAATTGAAGTGCTACACAAACGTTATCAGTGTGTTTGAAGGTCCTTACCGTTTCACAGACGAAGATATAGATTTTCAGAAGTTTTCCGGCGAACTGGAATTATCTGATAACAGTGTCTGAATTCGATCTCAAGTGAAAGGTTTGAGTTAGAAATAGCTTAACAACTGTTATACTACGACGGTGTTGAAGAACTTACCGATTTGAGGAAAAATACGGTTTTCCGGCGAACTTGCAGAATTTTCCGGCGAACTGATTTAAGCTTTCTGATGGACTGAATGTATGACGAAAATGAAATGGAAAGTTGGTATGATGTTTCTGAGTCGCGAGAGGGGTCTTGATTGAAGTAATTTGGACTTTGATTATTTTCGGTTATAAAAACCGATGATGATCAAAATTGAAGTTCATTCAAATCCGAATTGATTAAAATCGTCGGTGCATTGGTTATAAACCTGAAATCGCGATTATTCAAACGTTTAGACGGTTGAATAGCCGATTTCAGTTTTTCAGTTGGCGTAACCGGTTTATCTAGGTTTGCATATAAGACTCATTTGTTTCCTAGAGTTGACAGAAAACAAACAAGTGGCGGAGTGGTTATGCGTGTGAGTGTTAAGTCTTTGAAGTTACAAGTTCCGGCTGACCCGGGTTCGAGCCCCGGCAGCAACATTTTATTTTTATTTATTTTGTTTTCACTTTTTATCAAATATAATTTTTATAGTTTAGTTTGTTTATTAATTATGTATCATTAAAAATCAAAATAACCATAAATACTCCACGTGACATTTATAACTTGATATTCGATTACAAAACGGAGCGGGTTTGGAAACCCGTTTTTGACAAATGTTACATTCGTTATAAGCTCGGTTAAAAGTTTGAACGAGCCAAAATTTTAACGAGCCAGAGCTCGAGACTGACATAAAAAGCTCGTTTAGGCTCGTGATGCTAAACGAGCCCAAATAAAATTTTAGATTTTTATATACAATATTATAATAATGATGATAACATTACCTAGCTCCGCTTGAGACAAGTTTTGGCTCATTTAAGCGATATTGAAATGAGCACAAGTAGAGCTTTTAGCTCGTTTGAAGTTGTTATCAAAATAGCTCGAGCTTTGTTGAGTCGTACTCGAGCTTTAGGTTTTACTTGTGAATCAAGCTTGAGCTCAAATAAGAAGGCTTGAACCAAGCCTAGCTCGAGCCTACTCGGACTCGGTCCAGCTTGTTTACACCCCTAGATAAACATATGACATGTATTATAACTGATATTTAATATAATTTAAGTAATTTTAATAAAGATTACAAGATTCATGTTGTAATTAGGTAGTGGATCAAGTATAAGTCAACATTTTTATACGATAATTTTGGTATGACAAGTCTTCTTTTCAATTTAAACAAAAAAGGTATTAGGATATTTTTTTTCCTTGAATCTATTTCATCTCTAATTTTCAAACAGTTATAACTTTTTAATATAATAATGTATTATTTTTAAATTATGTTGTATTAACGAACATTTCATTCTCTTTAATTTGAGCAGAATATTGCTATAATTTTCTTAGTTTTTAAAATTTTATTTTACAAGCTATAAAGTTATGTGATTTGTATAATGTTACATGATTATGTTCCAATACATAATTATGTAGCATATGTGCAAATATTTTCAAATGCTCAATGTGACCCTACATCTATAATCACGTACCATATTTACAAGGGTAATGTCACATGATTATGTATCAGTACGTAACTACGTTATTATAATTTTTTTGATTGTATGGTTTTTTTTTTACTAAAGTTATTCTTATTAAAGTTGTTCTTATTATGTGATTATAGATTCAATGTAATGTAATGAGAACTTAATTGTTTTTATGCTATTACGTGATTAGATCTGTAATATAAGTCGTTACGTGATTATAGATGTAGTGTTACATTGAGCATGTGTTATTGTTTGCACACATAGTACGTAATTATTATTGAACATTTGTTATTGCTTTGCATGCATGGTAAGTCATTACTACATTGTGTAATTGTTACTACTTTGCATACATGATACGTAATTCTAGATTTAGGTATACATTTGAGTGTCTGGTACTTGATTTAGGTATTCATTGATCATTTGGTACGTGATTATAAGTGTAGTGATACATTGAGAATTTGTTATTGTTTGCACGTATAGTACGTGATTTAGGTTATATTGATTATGCTCTAGAACTTAGTTACGTACTGGAACATAATCACGTAACTTTATAGCTTATAAAAAAACTATGAAAAGTATAACAAAAGCATACTCAAATTAAAAAGAATAAAAATGCTCATTAATATGGTATAATATCTTAAAAATCATTACCGTATTAAAAAGTTATAGCCATTTGAAAATCAAGGAGGGAAGAAGTTCAAGGAAGAAAAGACTAGAATACCCTTTTTGTATTTGTTTTTTCAATTGTATGATTCTGATATTTACAAAATTACCACCGCTTCACTTTGAGTTGTTGATCTTGGAAATGGATGGCTAAGATTGTCTCCTACACGTCGCACACAAAAACTCTCTTGTATGGGAGACAACCTCATTGTGATTAGATACGGAGTGGAGGGGCATGAAGTGCTATGTGGCAGCCACGTCAACAGAGGGGCGTGGTAAAAAAACACGGACGGGGCATGAAAGTGGCGTTATTAAAAAATAATAAATAAATAAATAAACATCAACCAATCAAAACCAACCCAAACTACACCTACCAATCAAGAGCCTCCAAATCACCACATCAAAACACCCCACGCCGGTGAAGATCATCCCGCCCCTTTCCCCACGCCGCCCTCCATGCCATGTTCGGGTTGGTGTGCTGGGCGTGGACTGGCTTCCACGCCAATTTTCCAAGCCCATCCTTAAAGTCTTATTACGTGCTTGATTTGAACTAGTTAGAGGTAAGCATATTAATGCTACAATCGATAACCGAAACAATTTTAACTGATAACCGACATAATTGATGTTTTTGAGGCATTGATTAGCCGACCAATCAGTTATGGTTTTGGTTTTGAAGGCTTGGTTAACCACGATGAAAATAACCAAACTGGTTCTCGGGCTTTTGTGTTTCATCTTCTTCATACATGCATGAACTACACCTACATTCACGGCTTGGAATCATCGACCATTGAACCATTCACCGATTTTAATCACCTTCTCCATTGATTCACAGGATTTTTGTTTCTATCTTCTTCAACATTGGATCATTTCTAATCGAATTTAACCGTAACCAAGCTCCTTAACCAGTTACTCATAACCAAAGTTCGGTTATAGTTACAGTTAAAGAAATCACATAACCAAGACTATCGGTTATGGTTATCATCAAAGGTGAAAATTAAACTGAACTACGATTTGCACACCCCTAGAACTAGTTACATGTAACCTAGTAGTGCATCCCTTAAAACTTGGTTAAACTATGTCTAATTTCGATAATGTATTAAAAAGGAATAATAAATAACATTTTCAAATTGTTAAAGACACTAAAATCTTCAAATCGTTACAAAATCTAGAAGGTTTGAACCATACTTGCATGTTTGTTACTTAGTTATTTCAGATCAGTTGTGAGTAAAGTTTAAGATCGGTTTTCAAGTGACAAATCACAAAATGGCGATTTTGTAACCTCATAAAATTATACCGTTAAGAAAATCATAAACCCGACAAGTAATAAGTAATCAGATATCGAGTACCTGACAAGTATAAGACATACTATAGAATTTGTTTTTACAATCGTGATTCGGGCCATTACCACACATTACCATACCTATACAATTTACACATTTTTTCTTGATTGGTGATTATAAGTCTGCAAAGACTTGCAATTTCACTTATAACTTGTGTTAATGAACAAACACACACACATTGTGCCTATTATTACAATACACACCTAACAACGTACCATAATAACCTCTAAAATAGATGTGTGCTAACAGTACCAGATTCAGTGCCATATTATCACAAAACTTAACGATAGTTGCGGTATTTGGGGCTGTACATGCAGCTCTCCGCATATGCTACAAGGTCTGCTGGTTGAGGAAGACGAGTCGCCAAACCCACTATCTTGCATCATAACTAACTTTTATACTACTCTTTTCTAGTTCATTACTAACTTTTAACCAAGTTTAAATTATCAAAATCAAGCCCTTGGTCTAGTATTCATGATCAATATCACTATCTTGCATCATAACTTCAGTTTTCTCATAACTGAACATACAAAATCATGTGTTCCTCACAAGGACATAAAAACCCACTTTAGCATTCTTAAAGCTGATATAGAACTCCGGGTCTCTGTTGATTTTAGGCCGACTCTCTGAAGGAACTTCCCCTCCTCTATTAAGGGAAAGATGGAATTCTATCGGAGGGACCCGGCAGTGGATTAATTCCGTTGTCCCCCTTTCATAGTTTTCAACACTAAATAAATCAAACTTTCAACTAGGGTTTACTCCTAGACATGGTTTCAACATAGCAACACTCATACATTCAATATTCAAGCATGAATTTCAATTATGTGTTTATCAAGATTTCAAGATATCACCAAATTACAAAATTTGACATACCTTTTGATCTCATAGCTTAGGTGATCATGAATTTAGTTGAAGCCCCAATTTTTTTGGCTTGATTCATCTTCGATTTGATCAATTTTGTGAGTTTTAGGGTTTGAAGGGAAGAACCCTTTTTCTCTTGTGCATGTGTCGACCAGAACACACACTTAAGTGTGTGTGTTTTGGTGTTTTGATTTTTATTAATTAAAACCATTTCCTCATTTAACTCTTTTAGTCCCTCAAGCTTTCTAGAGTTGTCAAAAGGATTATTAACCAAGTTTTCTTTATTGTTTTTAAATAATTAACTAACTAGGTTGATATTCCTAGTTACTTAGTGGGTTCGGGAGGTTATAACCCGTTTTTGTTAAGTCCCGTTAACTCAGACCTCTTTTGAACCCCATTTTCTCAAAGCTATTATTCTCCTTTTATTTAATATTAGGTTTATTTATTTAAATCCTAATATTTACCGGGCTAAATCTTTTTACCACTAACGGTATCTTACCCGTTCATCAATAATAACATGGTTTGATTTCCAAACCCGTTTTTGGGGTGTTACAATAACATATTTAAATAATCCAAACTATTAGCTGTTGGCAAAAACAATCAGAACTTCAAAATAACCAATAATGGTCTCAGCTTTTCATATATTGTAAATCAACAGACCCTTACTAAACCAAAAAAGATGAGAGGACAAAAAGAAATTAAGGTTCTATTTGTAAAGGTTCATTAAACTAGTTTACATACGTGAAAGGGTGGAACAATCACTAATTTATTTTAAAGTTAATACCTTTACCGGCCAACCACTAATAGTTTAGATTATTAAAATCCATTATTCTTTTTTTTTTTCATATTTAGAGTTTCAATTTCTAAGGTTTCCATCTACATTTACTACAAATAAGTTTCCTTATCTACATGTTCCGATATGAATTAAATTGTTAATGTTAATTTCATACTCTGATTTTTTATTTACAAATAAACAACCATACAATAAATCATATCTGTTTATCAAGTACTAACTGTTAATTTCCTATATGAATTATATGGTTTTTATATGGTTTGGCTAGAATCTAGCCAGATTTTATAAACTTTTGATCAGCTGGTTAGACCCGATTAGAGCCGACTAACGATTAACAGATCAATTAACGAAAAATTACTCGACTACTGACCTACTAGCAATTAATCATCGACTAGTCCCAAATTTTACATCATTGTTAGCTATTACAAGCAATACTTTCGAAAAGAAAAAAAAAGATCTAAAATTAGAAGAAAAAAAATTGTGGAGAAAATGATTGTTGAAGATTCCAATGGAAGAATTGGAACACAACTGCCCACCTTCACCCTGTCAAATTGTTATCGCAGAGAACTCTTTCGACCAAAGTGCACATAATAAGCACAAAGCCGATACACACTATCTCTGCATTATTTTCAACTTCATTTTCAATTATAAAATAACTGAAACCAGTTTTAAAATAACACAACGGCAAATCATATTAAAGTATTAAACAAAAACGAAAATATAGAAATCTGAAAAGACTCAAAGAGAACATTGAGAAATTATTTAATACGAATGATAATCGCCGCTCAATAGTTGTGATGTGTAAGACCTTCTGGGCTAGCCCAGTTGGTCATGGCAATGAAAAGGTGGAGGGCCGGTCACCGGTTCAAATCCTTGGAGCCACCCCGAGTTTTATACTACAGTGCATTTACTCCAGAGAGTCCCCGACTCTTGTGGAAGGTGCAACTACACGCTTCCGGTTGTCGGGTGGGCAGTAGGCTGGAAATTTTCTCGGGGAACGCCTTAGCCAAACTCTGATGCACCAAGCGTGGGCTCAGTTAAGACAACATAGTCTTGGATGCCGGAGTGGGGCGGAGGGGCCTACCCGAGTTATAGGGTAGGTGCGATCTCTATCGCCTGTTCTAGAAATATCGCCGTTCAAAAAAAATAGTTGTGATGTGTAGTTTTTTGGGATGAAATGAATTTATAGAAATAGAGATTAGGGTTTCGTGTGAGGGAATAGTTTAATGGGCTGAAGATGAAGATGGGTAATAATCGGCCCAACAAAGTGATTATCAGTTTTATGATCTTTTACTCTTTTGTCACATAAATAGATAGGGAGCTACTTGTTATAGGCTCGGTTAAAAGTTCGAACGAGCCAAAATTTTAACGAGCCCGAGCTATGACTAAAATAAAAAGCTCCTAAACGAGTCCAAATAAAATTCTATTTTTTTATATATAGTATTATGATAATGATGATAACATTGTCGAGCTCAGCTCGAGACGAGCTTTGGTTCATTTAAGCGATATTGAAACAAGCTCGAGCTTTAGGTTTTACTCACAAGTCGAGCTCGAGCTCAAATAAGAAGGCTTGAACCGAGCTCGAGCTTCTTAAAAATATGACAAGCCGAGCTCGAGCCTATTCGGACACAGTCCGGCTCATTTACACCACTACATAAACGTACGACATGTATTATTAACTGATATTTAATATAGTTTAATTAATTTTAATAATAATTAGAAGATTCATGTTGTAATTAGGTAGTGGATCAAGTACAAGACAACATTTTCATACAAAGTGTATGTGACAATTTGGATATGACAAGTGTTCTTTTCAATCTAAAGAAAGAAAGGTATTATGATTTTTTCCCTTAGAATCTAATGGATCCCTAATTTTCAAACGGTTATAACTTTTTAATACAATAATATATTATTTTTAAATTATATCGCGTTTCATTCTCTTTAATTTGAGCAGAATATTGCAATAGTTTTCTTAATTTTTTAAATTTCTATCTTACAAGCTATAAAGTTACGTAATTCATGTAACATTACATGATTATATTTGTAACACCCCGACCCGCAGCGGAAATAAGAGTCGGGGCATAATTGGGTTATCACCAAAGCACATGACATTTACTATTATGTTTCATAATTAAATGAAGTCAAAGTTACATTTCTCAAACATCCAAACATGTCCATTCATTACAAGGGAAAATAACCAAAAATAATCCAAATACTAAATCGTTTTATTCCTTCTAATCCAGGTCCTACGTGTTCCTAGCTGCTGCTGGTTCACCTGTATCATGTGTAAAACAGGAGGTTTTTGGGTCAACATAAGTTGGCGAGTGAACCTTATAGATAAACATTTGATAATAATTGTCTGGTTAGTTTATCAATAAAATATTGTGCATAATCATAAAAGAGCACATGTATGGAATCAAACATTGGCAAGCATCAATTAACAATCGATAACATACATGAACATACCAACAGCATATAACAATTAACATAATTGAACTGTGCGATCAAGGCTCAATCAAACGGAGCCGATCGTATTGCATGAACTGGAAATGTAAATTGGACTGTGCGCTCAAGGCTCAATCAAACGGAGCCGAACGTATTGCATGAATTGGAAATGTAAATTGAACTGTGCACTCAAGGCTCAATCAAACGGAGCCGAGCGTATTGCATGTATTGAAATGTAAAATGAAATGACCGATCAAGGCTCAATCAAACGGAGCCGATCGTGCGGGCACGCCCTGATCAACCGCATAATAATATGGGGATCAAACTCAACCTCGATGGATGGGGAGCTACGGCCTCGGCAATTGCATGTACTGAAATAATAATTTGCAAACAATAATAACTACTTAACAGCAACAAACTAATACACATGTCATGATATGATATATGCACAATAACTTGGTTATAATATGTAAATGAACAAGACACATGATACACCCCAAAAACGTGATTAAAACGGGGAATTTGAAGGGTTCACTCACATTGGGTGCGTTGAATTTGAGATGGTGAGATGCGCACGATTTAGACGAAGCGAGTCAACGAGGAATCACTAACCTAAATAATAATGGAAAGAATATATTTAAATGAATGGATTTTATTAAAGATTTTAATGGGATTTTTAGATATATTTTTGTGAGTTTATGGCTATTTTCTATCTTTAAAAATGTTATTTTTAAGTATTTTTAATTGATTTTTGAATTAAAATAAACAAATAAATATTTAAAAAAAAATATTATTTTTTACTGTTTGACCGTTGACCGGTTCGGTCAGCGGTAAATACTTGCGCCAAGCGGGATTCGAACCGGTGACCTTCCGTTCACGCGCACGTAGCTCTACCAACTGAGCTACGTGACTAACCCGTTAGAAATCCAGTTTTAATTATATTTATACACTTATTCGAATTTACCGAAAATTCCTTTATTTTGCAAAACGTTTTAATCTCATTGAACCGGTGCTTGTGACGGGACTCGATCGCGCGACGTGAAGTTTGTTTTGCACACAGTCCACCGCTGGACTGTGTGTCTAACCCGGTTATATTTTTTATTTATATTAAACTTAACAACTACCCGTTCTAACCCGGTTAATTCATGAATAAAAAGAGTGTTATTACGTGAAGCGTGTGCGCAGTAAGGATCGAACTCGGGACGTGTATGTTAACTTTGCACACAGTCCACCGCTGGACTGTGTGTCTAACCCGTTTATTATCCGAATTTTATTTAATCTTATCCCGGTTTTCAGTTCATCTTCTTCACTACAATTACCGACTTCACATCAAACGACTGGTTCTTGATTTAACTGTTTAATTAACATGACTACTAGCTTGAATGAACAAAACCGAACAGTTTGGTGAAAGGAAATACCGGACAGGTCGTCTTCTTCAGGAAGTCCGACGAGAACAGGCAACTCTGCTTTTGAACCTTCGGCTGAGAGGGTCTAACAACAGAATTAAAGAATTAGATTTGAAATTGAACTAGAGTACATGGATTATTAGCACGATTGAATGTGTTTACCGTTAACTAGCGAGTTTCCGGCAAAATCCAGAATTTCTCCGGCGAACCCAGAAATCCAGCAAGGTCTTCTGTGACTGATTTTGAGTGACGGATTAATGTTAGTAGAGTCCTAACAATGGATTGAAACCGCAAAAGAGGAAAATCTTACCGGTTTGTGTTGAACACGGTTTTCCGGCGAGATTTGCAGAGAATTCCGGCGAACAGTTTTTTTGTGCTCAAAAGACTTGAAAACGCGACGAAAAGGAATTGGAATGTATTTGAGACGGTTCTGAATCGCAATAATGATTGGAACCTGAATTATTTGGAGTTTGAATGCCTTTCGGTTTCAAAACCCGCAACTTGAAGTTTATTCAATTTGAACTTAATTAGAAACCGATATTCATCGGTTATAAGTTAGCTAAACGAACTAAAACTGATTTGGCGATTCGGTTTACCGATTTCCGTTAATCAGATATCATTAACCGTTAATTCGTGTTTGCGTATAAAACTCAATTGTTTTCCTAAGGTTAACAGAAAACAATTGGTGGCGGAGTGGTTAACGGATCGGTGGATAAGTTAGTGGAGGCTGTTGACCCGGGTTCGAGTCCGGTCAGCTACAAATGTTTTTTATTTTTTATTTTAACTTTTTATCAAATATAATTTTTATAGTTTAGTTTATATATTAATTATGTAATGTTTAAACTCAAAATACTCATAAATACTTAATGAAATTTCATAACTTGGTATTTGGTTACAAAACGGAGCGGGTTTTGGAGACCCGATTTATACAAATGTTACAATATTCAAGTACGTAATTATGTACCACATGTGCAATCAGTAACAAATAGTCAATGTGACCCTACATCTATAATCACGTACCATATGTAACAATTGTAATGTCACATGATTATGTATCAACACGTAATTATGTTATTATAGTTTTTTGATTGAATATTTTTTTTACTAAAGTTATGCTTATTATGTGATTATACATTCAATATAATGAGAACTTAATTGTTTTTATGCTGTTACGTGATTAGATCCAAATATAATTAGTTACATGATTTTAGATGTAGTGTTAAATTGAGCATTTGTTACTGCATGCACACATAATATGTGACTATTATTGAACATTTGTTATTGCTTTGCACACGGGGTACATAATTATTACATTGGATATTTGTTACTACTTTGCACACATGATATATAATTATATTTTAAGTATATATTTGAGTATCTGGTATGTGATTTAGATATCTATTGATCATTTGGTACGTGGTTATAATATAAATGCAGTGTTACATTAAGAATTTGTTACTGCTTGCACATATGGTACATGATTTAGGTGTTTATTGATTATGCTCCAGAACGTAATTACGTACTGAAACATAATCACGTAACGTTACACAATCACGTAACTTTATAGTTTGTAAAAAAGTTAAAAATTAAGAAAACCATAGAAGTAGAATATTCAAATTAAAGAGAATAAAATGCTCATTAAATCATTAATACGGTGTACTATTTTTAAAAGATGTATTAACTAACGGTGTAATATTTAAAAAAAAATTATTATCGTATTAACAAGTTCCATTTGAAAATTAAGGAGGGAAGAAGTTCAAGGAAGAAAAGACCATGATACTCTTTTTGTATTTTTTTTTTTCAATTGTATGATTTAAAATTGCCACCAATTAATTTTGAGTTGTTGATCTTGGAAATGGATGGCTGAGATTGTCTCCTACACTTCACACACAAAAACTCTCTTTTACGGGAGACAACCTCATTGTAATTATTATGTTCTCGATTTTTTTTGTCTAGGTTTGAACTAGTTAGAGGTAAGCATATTAATGCTACAATCGCTAACCGAACCAATTTTTCGTGATGGTATGGTTTTGAGGCATTGATTAACCGACCAATCAATTACGGTTTTGGTTTTGAAGATTTGTTTAACCGTGATGAAAATATCAAAACCTGTTCACGAGCTTTGTGTTTCATCTTCTTCATACATGCATGAATATCACCTCCTACTTGTACATGAACAAAACCTGCCATTCACCGATTTTAATCACCTTCTCCATTGATTCACGGGATTTGTGTTTCTAACTTCTTCAACATTGGATCATTTTTAACCGAATTTAACCGTAACCGAGCTCCTTAACCATTACCCATAATCGAAGTTCGGTTGTGATTATGATTATATAAATCACATAACTATCGGTTATGGTTATTGTTGAAGGAGAAAATTAAACTTAACTGCGATTTGCACACCCCAAGAACTAGTAACTAGTAGTGCATCCCTTGGTAGCAAAACTTGCTTAAACTATGTCTAATTTCGATAATGTATTAAAAAGGAATAATAAATAACATTTTAAATTTGTTAAAGATACTAAAAACTTCAATTTTTTACAAAATCTAGAAGGGTTGAAACTGTACTTGCCTGTTTGTTATTTCAAATCAGTTGTAAGAAAAGTTTTAAGACCGGGTTTTTAAGGTAATCTTGTAACCACATAAGATTATACCATTAGGAAAATCATAAACCCGACAAGTAATAAGATATCGAGTACCTGACAAGTATCGGACATAATATAGAATTTGTTTTTACAATCGGGATCCGGGCCATTACCACACGTTACCATACCTATACAATTTACACATTTTTTTCTTGATTGGTGATTATAAGTCTGCAAAAAAATGCAATTTCACTTATAACTTGTGTTAACGAACAAACACACACACACATTGTGCTATTATTACAATACACACCTAACAACGTACCATAATAACCTCTAAAATAGCTGTGCTAGCAGTACCAGATTCAGTGCCATATTATCACAAAATTTAACGATAGTTGCGGTATTTTGGGTTGTACATGCAGCTCTCCACATATGCTACAAGGTCTTCTGGTTGCGGAAGACAAGTCGCCAAACCTGCAAACCCCAAAAATGAAAACAATCAGTTTAGATACAAGAGTGTAATACCGGTTTTGTACAGTTCAGAACCGGTCCGGTTGACCGGACCATGAACCAGTTACACTGTTTCATTAAATAAATAGAGTAAAATGTCATTTTTATCCCAAAAGTTCAGCTAGTTTTTGCGACTTACATTCAACGGGTTAGTTTTTTTTCGCATCTGGATCCAAAAGGTTTGAAATCTTGCCGTTTCATCCGACTTGTTAGCTCCATCTATTTTTCTCCGTTAAGTCAGGGGTATTTTCGTCTGTTTTGGTAATTAAATGGGCAATTCGGTCTTTTGAATACTTGTACATTACGCTAAATGCTTGTACATAAAGTGAAAAAGACCAAATAACCTTTAAGTTAACAAAAAAGACGAAAAGATCCCTGACTTCACGAAGAAAAATAAATGGAGTTAACAAGCCAGATGAAAGTGGCAAGATTTCAAACCTTTTGGATCCAGATGCGAAAAAACAAACCTTTGGATGAAAGTCCCAAAATTGGCCAAATTTCAGAGACGAAAATGGCAATTTACTCAATAAAAGAAAATAAATGGTTTTGGAACAGACAATATTTAAGAGGGCCCGGTCTGGTTTCAATTCAGTTGTCTGGTTTCAATGGTTTGGGCAGATTTTTGCACACCAGGGTCTAAGAAATTGTTTTCAGAAACTCTAAACCAAGACCCTAACAGAATATAGCCGCACTGGCTCGGTTTTTTGTTTTGTTGGTCCGGACCGATATGGAGAGAGGTCTCACCGAGTTCATATGCTTTGGCTGCCACCCCGGCTGCAATGTGAGCAGAAATCTTGCGGATGTTGGTGAACGGTTGGTATATTAACCCGTTGGCAAAATGTTCCGGTGTAACTTGTTCAGCTAGAGCCTCAGCTGTTCCATTTAATTAAAAAACGAGATTAAATAACATAATAAAATGTACAAAATAACGGTAAATATTGACAAAAGAATAAATCATGAGGATCGTTCAGTGTCACTTTTTAGTGTGCGTCACATGGTCCGATGACTCAGGTCCCGTCGGGTCAGGTTGATTCACAAAACCGTTGTCCATTTTTTAAAAATGAATATTAAATTAACGTAGTAAGGTTATAACAACATATATTGTTAAAGATAATAAACAACTATATTGTTAAAGATAATAATACAATTGTTTAGAAATTAGAATGAAATGATGCAGGACATTGCAACATTCTGAATACGCTTTGAAAGGCTTTTACTCATTGGATATGTTTTCTTTGGGGAATCTTTGTAAAACCCTATGAGTTTTCTTAAAATCCATAGATTAAGGGGCTGTTTGGCAACTTTTGAATGGTTAAGTGCTGAATCAGTAAGAGGTTTGAACCAATAAGAGGTCTAAACCATCAAGAGTCAATCTAATGCTTAACCCTTCAAAGGCAAATGTCTGACCAATTCAGATCAGAGGTCTTAACCATTTAGACTCGGTATAATGCTTAACCATTCAGAGGCAAATGAGGCAAATGTCTGAACCATTCATACATTTACTCGCGAAACAAACAGTTTGAACCATTAAGTGATGAACCTGAACCATTCAGAGCCTCATTAAGAGATAAACAAACAGCCTCTAAGTCCCTATACTTCATTTTTGATCTAATACATCCTTGGATTCACTTTTGCATGATTCATAGTTATCAATCGAATAGCGACAAATAGCGACGAGGTATCTATATGCTACGTAGCGATAGCGATGAAATAGCGCCCGCTATTTCGTGTTTAGCGATGAGTTAATTAAAAATTTAAGAAATAAAAAATAGCTATTTATACCATTTTTATATATATATAATGTTAATTTTAAACTTTTAATGTAAAAATTTTTAAGTTTATGGACCAAACGTAAATTAGTAAAAATATAGGAGGTTAAATGTTAAAATACACAAACTAGTTTTACACATTTCTGGAATTTTTTACAAGTTTAAGGGACTATATGTTAACCAGTGAAAAGATGGAGGGGTTAAAGGTTAAAAATCATAAAGTTATTTAACCCTAAAAAGCTAAAACACAAAACACGCAACCGCTTTTCTTCCCTTCTTCTTCTTCTTCCTGTGTTTTCCAGCAGAAATTACAACACCGAATCGTCGCCGGAATCCCGCTATATTCACGCTATGGAGCCGCTAAGTGATATATTGCGAGGTATGGTCAATTCGCTATGAAGCGAACGCTGTCTTCGCTATCGATAACTATGGCATGATTACACCCTGGACTTTTCAAACTTAACGATTAAGTCCCAGAATTTTATATTTAACATTTTTACATGATAGAATCCTTCAACGTTTTTAAAATAATGATAAGGTCCATTTTTGCATGATTTGAGTCTCAATTCTCTAAATTCAACTAAAAGAACATTTTATCTTAGTTCTACAAGTCATGCAAAAAATAAAGTCCAAGGGGTTATTTTTTAAATTCAAAATTTCCAGAATTGCCCGTTGTCGTTATAGCAATTTTCCCATCTTACCAAACTAACCTGTTATTAATAAAACACAATCCAAATTTACGCAAAATAAACTTACAGGCGGCTAAAAGCATGTCATCATGAACACGGATAGCACCAGAAATTATCAAGCCCAGACCAAATCCAGGGAAGATATATGCATTGTTGGACTGATATAATAAAGAAAAAAAATCAATCATTTTTGATGTTTTATCAAAACATTATAGACCAATGTTAATATTAAGGTTTAAGAAGAAGTAGTCAACAGGAGCAAATGGACTACCACTCGTAAAGATTGCAATCAACAAAGTAGATATAGATAACTAGTTGGAAAACTTATATCCACTAAACAAATCGCAAATCAACTTGATTCAGCTCGAGTATTATAGTACTCGACCTGTAAAGCTGGCAAGCCTTATCGAGCTTGTGTTATTTTGGGCGGTTTTAGCGTTTTCATGCATTTTAATATACAATATTGAATCGGTTAATAATGTCCTTGAATAACACTATCACCAAAAAGTTATTATACAAATTAATCGAGCCATTTCTCACACACATCCTATATATACTTAAAATGCTATTTTGTCAGCATCAACCAACTTTGGTCCCTCAACTTTTGTAATGACATATTTGGCCCCTCAACTTTAAAAATGATATGTTTAGCCTCACAACTTTTGTCAACATTAACCAACTTTGGTAATGACATGCTTAGCCCCTCAAATTTAATAATTACATGTTTAGCCCCTCAACTTTAATAAGGTTTCCTTTTTTTAATTTACCCTTGCACTTTATTATAGTTAGTATTTAAACCTTTGCTTATTTTATCTATGTTTCAAACCAGCTACGAAGTGCGGGTGGTAACCCACTAGTAACTAACAAAAAAAAAATCAAATAGCGTGTTTTACTTTTCCTATAACAGTTGCATATTGTGTACAGTTTGATGTAGAATGTAGGAAGGACGGTAGTATTATAGTCAAATGTTAAACTTTTTTTAAATTTCATCCAATGAAATCTTAAAGACTATTTTTGTGATCTAAGAATGTAATCGTATTTAATTAATATATTAGTTATTTACAAAAAAAAAACCAAAGATGGACAAGCATAAGTGTTGGTGGGTCAACCTGAGCTGACCCTAATAAATTACCCAACTGCCCATTTTGCTACCCACACAAGAGAGTGAGGTTCAAACCTTGACGGCATCCAAGAATTCATGAACAGGTTCATGATCATGGGCCCAAGGTTTCTTAAAATCTACGCGTGAACTAACTAACGATCAAACCCTACAAAATAATGAACAAAAGAACGAATGATTACCGTTACAATAAGAAAAGAATGAGAGAAAAGAAGGATGTGTTTTTTTTAACAGTCATTACCTTCTAGTCCACAAGCCAAATCTTCTTCCGGGTCTCTTCTAATGGAGCGTTTGTCTGCATATATTATTGTATAAAAAAACATCCATCATATAACCTCCCTATTAATCCCTCTTAATATTGTAATTAACTTTGGTAATCTGTAATTTTATTTGACACTAATTGTTTATGAAAAATGTTAAGATTTTGTACAAAAAACGTTTGGGGCCAACCCAACTTGAACAAAAGGTAACCTATTTTAACCGGCAACTCAAACTGACCAACCCACCCATTTCACAATTATGGCTTGGGAAACTAACTAACCTTCCCACTCGCCCTTCTTTGCCTTAAACCAATGTAGAATTCATCGTTCTGCATCTGCTCGTTATTGGTCCCGACATCAATGGTTATTGGCAAGCACTGCAAATATTTTACAATATGATATCAATGTAATTATTTTTTATGCTTTAGATATAAAAGCACAATAACAGGAAATTTCAAAATAAATTTGTGTTCTTGGGCTGACTCGTATCATACTATCTCGGTAAGTCTTGTCCTCAAAAAGGAAACATGCTTCTAATTATTGGCTTGAGTTGTGATAATTCGACATCACATGTATAAGTGTTTTATTTTACCTTAAAAGATCAGCTGCAATATCAAAAACTAATTCCCAGATGATAATATTGTTGGATTCGGTGGTATCAATTTTACTTTTTATCAAAACAGGTTTGATATATTTTATTAACTAAATATATAATTAATAAAAACACAACGGAATAAATATAAATAATCAACACCAAAAGTGAACCGAACAGGATCATGGTTACAAACATGCAAATACGGTACACATATTATTAATCTTCTGATGAGATTAAATATACCCTATGGTTAATAATTAACCGTGTGAGACACCAAGTTACAACGAACGAGTGCTAGATACAAACAAGAACGATTTGGCTTAGGCTTACGATGATCACAATTCAAGATGTATAAAATGGGCAGCACTTTTCTTCTTTGAAGTGGCGACTGCCTTTTGTTTTGATGGTCACACAAAAACAAAAAGGGAGATGCCTTTTTCTTGACGGCAAACTATATTTATATACATGAAGATAATCAGGTTATTATTATAAGTATTAGGTTAATACTAATAACCTTTTAATCACAAGCTAATCATCTCTCGGGCCCCTAAAGCCCAACACGTCTAGCACAAGCCCAAATGCGATACGAAGCCCGGAATCCAAAGTTTAATTAAACAAGTAATTAAACGTTACATTATTTATAACAGTATAAATAATAAATCCCGTTCCGCGAGAATACATAATTTATTCTAGATAATATATGTATCGTCCCGTATTAGTTCGTGGTTACTAGTTAATCGAGTTAAGTGGATTTAATGTTCGTTGCCCAAGGTGAAACTCTTACGGGTCATAGCTCGGTCAGCAACGTTGACTTATCGAACCCGTACATATAAATCCAACAATCTCCCACTTGGACGGCCTTCGATAGAATCCTCAACGCAGATAGTCAGCGGCGCTCTAGCTGCACATGGCTACCCCCAACAAGGTATGTCACTTTAAAGTCATTAACCAAATCACCTTGCCATTAGTAACAACTTACTATTGCAAGACAATAGACTTATGGTAATTGTTGTCATTCATCCTTTCTGTTTGGAAGTCAACTCCTTGAGTCCAAAGTCAGAATAGTCTTAATTCAGAATCTTTCCCACGAGTCTGACCGACTACGGATAATTTAGAATGCAAGATTCACGGATTAAACGTATTAAAATCGAACACAGTTATAAGATTCAGAATTGCATTTAGCCAGTAAATCAAGAATGAATTCAAAAGTACAACTGTTAAAAGTTCGTACATCCAAATACTAAATCAAAACATACAGCTAGCAAATCTAAGCCCGATAGCATCCATGTGCTGATCATGCTTGTCCTGAGTCATGGGCTTAGTAAACGGGTCTGCTAGGTTTTGATCTGTGTTCACTTTGCTTATCACGATGTCTCCATGTTCCACAATTTCCCGTATGTAGGGGAACTTCTTAGAATGTGCTTGGCCCTGTGATGAGATCTGGGCTCTTTGGCTTGAGCAATAGCACCTGTGTTATCACAGAATATCTTGATGGGTTTTTTAATGCTTTGAACCACATCGAGATCGGTTATGAATTTCTTCATCCAAGCAGCCTCCTTTGCAGCATCTGATGCGGCTATATATTCAGATTCGGTGGTTGAATCTGCCACCACACTCTGCTTGGAGCTCTTCCATGAGATAGCTCCTCCATTTAGAGTGAATACAAAACCTGATTGTGAACGAGAGTCATCTCGGTCGGTTTGAAAACTGGCATCAGTGTAACATCTTACAGTGAGCTCTTCTTCTACTACTCCAAATACTAAAAACATATCTTTAGTTCTTCTCAGATACTTCATAATGTTCTTGACAATAGTCCAATGGGTAATGCTAGGAGTTTGCTGATAACGACTAGTCATGCTTAAAGCATGCGAGACGTCAGGTCTAGTACATAACATAGCATACATGATAGAACCAATCGCTGAAGTATATGGAACTGATTCCATTCGCTTAATTTCAATGTCCGTTTTGCGATTTGTTCAACAAAGTCCCTTTAGTCATAGGAACGCCTCCTTTCTTGGAGTTTTCCATCTTAAAGCGTCCCATCATTTTATCTATGTATGTGCTTTGACTTAGCCCTAGAAGCCGCTTAGATCTATCACTATAGATCTTGATTCCTAGAATATAAGCTGCTTCTCCAAGAACTTTCATTGCGAAACAAGTTCCCAAATAGTGTTTAACTTCGTTAAGCATAGGGACGCCGTTTCCAACGATCAGCATATCATCCACATACAGGATGAGGAATGATATAGTGCTCCCATTAGCCTTTCTGTAAACACAAGGCTCATCTTCATTCTTGACAAAACCAAACTCTTTGATCTTCTGGTCAAAACGAAGATTCCAGCTACGAGATGCTTGCTTGAGTCCATAAATGGACTTATTTAGTTTACACACCCTATAAGGATATTTTGGATCAACAAAACCATCTGGCTGAACCATATAGACATCTTCAGAGAGATGCCCATTAAGAAAAGCGGTTTGACATCCATTTGCCATATCTCGTAGTCATAGTACGCGGCTATGGCAAGCAATATCCTGATCGATTTGATCATAGCAACGGGGAGAAGGTTACATCATAGTCAATACCCTGAGTTTGAGTGAAACCCTTCGCAACTAGCGGTGCTTTATAGGTGTGTACATTTCCATGCATATTGGTTTTTCTCTTAAAAACTCATTTGCTCCCTACTGCCCGAGATTCGGGGGGTAGCTCAACCAAGTCCCAGACTTGATTATCACGCATAGATTGCATCTCAGCGTTCATGACTTCTAGCCATTTTGTAGATTCAGGATCTGAGATAGCAGATTTCTAGTTAGCAGGTTCATCATTAGACTCATCTACTACCAAGACTTCAGCACCTTCAAGATGCCAAAGGTATCTATCAGGTTCTTTACGAGTCCTGCTACTTTTGCGAACGCCTGTGTTTATGTCTGATACATCAGCAACAATTTCTTGTTGTTCAGACGTTTCGACTTCATCAGCGGTTGTTGTTGGTTCTCGAATTTCTTCAAGATCAACTACATTATTTCCAGTTCCTCGGTTAAGAAGTTCTTCCTCGAGAAAGCGTCCCTTCCTTTTGATGGAAATAACATTTGCATCAGGATGGTAGAAATAATATCCGCTTTTTTTATAGTATCCGACGAAAATAACCTTTTCGCCTCGAGGATCGAGATTATCATCAGAATCACTTGTGATGTATGCATCACATCCCCATACTCGAAGGTATTCCGAATCGGGTTTACGCCCATTCCATATCTCATATGGGGTTTTGTTTACCTTTTTAGTTGGAGCTAGATTGACAATGCAGGCGGCAGTCATAAGAGCATGACCCCAAAATGAGTGAGGCAAGTTAGTTCTACACATCATCGATCGAACAATATTAAGTAGGGTTCGATTTCTCCTTTCGCTCACGCCATTAAGTTGGGGTGTGCCAGGTGGAGTGGGTTCTGAAATTATTCCACACTTTTTCACATGATTGAGGAACTCGAAGCTGAAGTATTCGCCACCTCGATTTGATCGAAGTATTTTTATCTTTCTAGTAAGTTGGTTTTCTACTTCATTTTGAAACTCTTTGAACTTTTCAAAAGTTTCATGCTTATGCTTCATAAGATATACATAAGCATATCGACTATAATCGTCGATGAAAGTAACGAAGTATCTTTCATGGTTTCTAGTCATGGTTCTGAAAGGGCCACATACATCAGTGTGAATGAGTCCTAGCAGACCATTGGCCCGTTAACCAACACCAGTGAAGGGGCACTTTGTGAGTTTGCCAGCTAAGCAAGATTCGCAATCATTAAAGGAGTCCTGTCCAGTGGATTCAAGAATAACCTCGGATTGGAGCCATTTTATGTGTGCCTTACTTATGTGGCCAAGTCTACAATGCCATAGAAAGGTTTCATTAATACCAGCTTTGTTACGCTTAGAAAGATGATATATGTTATTACATGTTTGAACATCAATCTCATAAATACCATTTCGAGGTTTAGCCTCAAAATAAAAAACATCATTCAAGTAGGTAGAAATAGAAACACCATTAAAAACGTACTTGAAACCTTTTTCAAACAAAAGGGAAACCGAAATAATGTTTCTGGTTATACCAGGTGCAAACAAACAATTGTTTAAATTAACTACAAGGCCAGAAGGACATCAAAAATGAAATGTGCCAGTTCAAGAACGGGCACTCTTTTCCCATCACCAACGATGAGTTCCATGTCGCCTTGTTTCAGCTTCCTCCACTTTTCAGGCTCCTGCAAAACATTAGTGATGTGGTAACCACACCCGATATCAAATACCCATATATTGCTGGAAACAGTAAAAAGTTCAATAACATAAATGAGAATACCTGAAGAAGTGCCAATGTTATTGGCCTTGTTCGCCTTCAGCTTGTCTAGATATTGTGGGCAGTTCCTTTTCCAGTGCCCCATTTGGTTGCATTCAAAGCACTGACGCTCCTGGGAAGGGGGTGGTTAAGCAACCTGCTTGTTGTTGGTGGCAGGTTTGGCAGCAACAACATCCATTTTCTTGCCTCTGCTATTATGAGCCCTTTTCTTGTTGTTGGGCTTCTTAACACCACCGGAATTGACCATCAGAACTTGGTTGGTATTATTTGGAATGTTCATCTCAGCCGTTTTGAGCATACCATGTAGCTCAGGCACAGTCTTCACCCAAGCATTCATATTATAGTTCATAATGAACTGGTCATATGAGCTAGGGAGAGAGTTCAAGATGAAGTCCGCTGCCATTTCATTATGCAGGGGATAACCAAGTTTGTTCATCTGGTCAATGTACCCTTTCATCTTAAGCACATGAGTACTGACACAAGATCATTCTTGCATTTTACAGTTTATGAGCTGTTTCATGGTGTCATATCGCTCCTGTTGGGCTTGTTTCTGAAACATGCCTTTCAGTTGCTTAATCATGTCATAAGCATCCTTATCTTCCATGTTCTTCTGAAGTTCAGGAGCCATGGTGGCTTGCATAAGGCAGGCTACCTCAACGGCATCCTCGTTATGCTTTTTCAATGCCTTACGAGCAGTATTAGTGTTACTTTCAGGCTCGGTAGGGACTGGGCCATCTAAGATATAGAGCTTTTCGCCATCTTGAGAACTATTCTCAAATTGCGGTGCCATTCGAGAAAGTTGGTGTTATTTAGCTTTTCCTTTTCAAGTATAGACTTAAGAGCGAAGAAGTTGTTTTCATTTGACATCTGTTACATAAGCAAAGAGATTTTTAATTAGTATTTTCGATGTAAATTTCCTTATTTAATTAATGACCCATTACAGTAATTAGAACAAGGAATGAGAATCTGGCTATGTCAGTAGTAAAGGCAGCTGTGGCATGCACTTTAGTAAGTGACTAGGCAGACTGACAACGAGTGTCAGTTTGTGAGAATTGCACAACTCTCGAGTATGAGGCCGCTAAGACAACTCTTGTCTATGCATTGATACGTTTAGCCTCATCTATGCCGACTTTTTACTTTCGAGACAGCTGGAGCATGTGATGAGAAAAGAAAAAGTAATAGTCGTCCTAAAAGAGGTACTTGTGGAAGGGCCGGATGTGTCAACGAAACCCTTGCACTTTGGAAGGATAAGCTAGGCATCAAGTGTGGTGGTGTAACTCCAAACACTAATGGTTTGCTTTCTGTTCCAAGCGTAGCTTGTGATAGGATGGCATAGACTATTGATTTTAATTATGGGTTAATTTAATATTTACCAAATAGGGTCGTAAGAGCCAATTTAAGTATATATTTAGTCATGACATCTTGATGAATCCTTTCATCTCTCAGGACACTTAATTTTAAATAACCTATTAAAACTAAGTTTGTCGCGACTTGTATAAGCATATAAAAGTTAATAGTTTCAAAACTATTAAGCTATGAGTTTTAAAAGTTAAAACTTGTTAAATTTCAAAAACTCTAATGGTTATTATTTCCTTTAAAATAAACTATTTGTTTTATAACAAATATTTGCAAGTTGTAAAACTCAGTTTAGAACTTGTTATAATTGATTGTGAACATTTTAAAACACCTTTTAAAAGTTTGGTATTAGGTTGGTATGTTATATTACAATTTATAAGATAAAAGCAACCATAATAGCAAAAATAAATATGTAAATCTTTAGGCCATTTTGTTTGTTCTTGCTAGAGCCAAATAACAATACCAAACTGGGTCATGGGGTAACAAACAACTACAAGGATGGACCTAGTGCATCTAGTTGTCTTGAGCACCTCCATGATTCTTGTAATGTCTTCAATTTTGTCTTCGGGTCTTCAACATTATAATATTAAAATATAATAAAAATTGAAACCCTAATCTATTACAACGTTGAGCCACAAAGTGGGCCAAAAACCACAAAACCAAAACAAAAACAAGTACAAGGTCGACCAGATTTACATATTCAACACAATCATATTAAAGTGGTCAATCTTTTTGGTCAAATATAAACAAAAAAAACTTTTGACCAAATAACTTGTGGCACAAGAAATATAGATCTGAAACTTTAAACATCTTAAAGTTTGAGATCTATAACCGGCTAAAAGGACCGGTTTCGATTTGCATGTTGTAAGCGTGGCTCTGATACCATTGTTGTGATAATTCGACGATCACATGTTTAAGTGTTTTATTTTACCTTAAAAGATCAGCTGCAATATCAAAAACTAACTCCCAAATGATAATATAGTTGGGATTCGGTGGTATCAATTTTACTTTTTATCAAAACAGGTTTGATATATTTTATTAACTAAATATATAATTAATAAAAATGCAGCGGAATAAATATAAATAATCAACACCAAAAATGAACCGAACAGGATCATAGTTACAAACATGCAAATACGGTACACATATTATTAATCTACTTACGAGATTAAATATACCCTATGGTTAATAATTAACCGTGTGAGACACCAAGGTACAACGAACGAGTGCTAGATACAAACACGAAGATTTGGCTTAGGCTTACGGTGATCACAATTCACGATGTATAAAATGGGCGGCACTTTTCTTCTTTGAAGTGGCGACTGCCTTTTGTTTTGATGGTCACACAAAAACAAAAAGGGAGATGCCATTTTCTTGAAGGCAAACTATATTTATATACATGAAGATAATTAGGTTATTATTTTTAGTATTAGGTTAAAATTAATAACATTTTAATCACAAGCTAATCATCTCTCAGGCCCCTAAAGCCCAACACGTCTAGCACAAGCCCAAATGCGATACGAAGCCCGGAATCCAAAGTTTAATTTAGACAAGTAATTAAACGTTACATTATTTATAACAGTATAAATAATAAATCCCGTTCCACGAGAATACATAATTTATTCTAGTTAATATATGTATCGTCCCGCTATTAGTTCGTGGTTACCAGTTAATCGAGTTAAGTGGATTTAATGTTCGTTGCCCAAGGTGTAACTCTTACGGGTTATAGCTCGGTCAGCAACGTTGACTTATCGAACCCGTACATATAAATCCAACAATCTCCCACTTGGACGGCCTTCGATAGAATCCTCAACGCAGACAGTCAGCGGCGCTCTAGCTGCACATGGCTACCCCCAACAAGGTATGACACTTTAAAGTCATTAACAAATCACCTTGCCATTAGTAACAACTTACTATTGCAAGACAATAGACTTATGGTAATTGTTGTCATTCATCCTTTCAGTTTGGAAGTCAACTCCTTGAGTCCAAAGTCAGAATAGTCTTAATTCAGAATCTTTCCCACGAGTCTGACCGACTACGGATAATTTAGAATGCAAGATTCACGGATTAAACGTATTAAAATCGAACACAGTTATAAGATTCAGAATTGCATTTAGCCAGTAAATCAAGAATGAATTCAAAAGTACAACTGTTAAAAGTTCGTACATCCAAATACTAAATCAAAACATACAGCTAGCAAATCTAAGCCCGATAGCATCCATGTGCTGATCATGCTTGTCCTGAGTCATGGGCTTAGTAAACGGGTCTGCTAGGTTTTGATCTGTGTTCACTTTGCTTATCACGATGTCTCCATGTTCCACAATTTCCCGTATGTAGGGGAACTTCTTAGAATGTGCTTGGCCCTGTGATGAGATCTGGGCTCTTTGGCTTGAGCAATAGCACCTGTGTTATCACAGAATATCTTGATGGGTTTTTTAATGCTTTGAACCACATCGAGATCGGTTATGAATTTCTTCATCCAAGCAGCCTCCTTTGCAGCATCTGATGCGGCTATATATTCAGATTCGGTGGTTGAATCTGCCACCACACTCTGCTTGGAGCTCTTCCATGAGATAGCTCCTCCATTTAGAGTGAATACAAAACCTGATTGTGAACGAGAGTCATCTCGGTCGGTTTGAAAACTGGCATCAGTGTAACATCTTACAGTGAGCTCTTCTTCTACTACTCCAAATACTAAAAACATATCTTTAGTTCTTCTAAGATACTTCAAAATGTTCTTGACAATAGTCCAATGGGCAATGCTAGGAGTTTGCTGATAACGCCTAGTCATGCTTAAAGCATGCGAGACGTCAGGTCTAGTACATAACATAGCATACATGATAGAACCAATCGCTGAAGCATATGGAACTGCTTCCATTCGCTTAATTTCAATGTCCGTTTTGCGATTTGTTCAACAAAGTCCCTTTAGTCATAGGAACGCCTCATTTCTTGGAGTTTTCCATCTTAAAACGTCCCATCATTTTATCTATGTATGTGCTTTGACTTAGCCCTAGAAGCCGCTTAGATCTATCCCTATAGATCTTGATTCCTAGAAAATAAGCTGCTTCTCCAAGATCTTTCATTGCGAAACAAGTTCCCAAATAGTGTTTAACCTCGTTAAGCATAGGGACGTTGTTTCCAACGATCAGCATATCATCCACATACAGGATGAGGAATGATATAGTGCTCCCATTAGCCTTTCTGCAAACACAAGGCTCATCTTCATTCTTGACAAAACCAAACTCTTTGATCTTCTGGTCAAAACGAAGATTCCAGCTACGAGATGCTTGCTTGAGTCCATAAATGGACTTATTTAGTTTACACACCCTATAGGGATATTTTGGATCAACAAAACCATCTGGCTGAACCATATAGACATCTTCAGAGAGATGCCCATTAAGAAAAGCGGTTTTGACATCCATTTGCCATATCTCGTAGTCATAGTACGCGGCTTTGGCAAGCAATATCCTGATCGATTTGATCATAGCAACGGGCGAGAAGGTTTCATCATAGTCAATACCCTGAGTTTGAGTGAAACCCTTCGCAACTAGCGGTGCTTTATAGGTGTGTACATTTCCATGCATATCGGTTTTTCTCTTAAAAACCCATTTGCTCCCTACTGCCCGAGATTCGGGGGGTAGCTCAACCAAGTCTCAGGCTTGGTTATCACGCATAGATTGCATCTCAGCGTTCATGGCTTCTAGACATTTTGTAGATTCAGGATCTGAGATAGCAGATTTGTAGTTAGCAGGTTCGTCATTAGACTCATCTACTACCAAGACTTCAGCACCTTCAAGATGCCAAAGGTATCTATCAGGTTCTTTACGAGTCCTGCTACTTTTGCGAACGCCTGTGTTTATGTCTGATTCATCAGCAACAATTTCTTGTTGTTCAGACGTTCCAACTTCATCAGCGGTTGTTGTTGGTTCTCGAATTTCTTCAAGATCAACCACATTATTTCCAGTTCCTCGGTTAAGAAGTTCTTCCTCGAGAAAGCGTCCCTTCCTTTTGATGGAAATAACATTTGCATCAGGATGGTAGAAATAATATCCGTTTTTTTATAGTATCCGACGAAAATAACCTTTTCGCCTCGAGGATCGAGATTATCATCAGAATCACTTGTGATGTATGCATCACATCCCCATACTCGAAGGTATTCCGAATCGGGTTTACGCCTATTCCATATCTCATATGGGGTTCTGTTTACCTTTTTAGTTGGAGCTAGATTGACAATGAGGGCGGCAGTCATAAGAGCATGGCCCCAAAATGAGTGAGGCAAGTTAGTTCTACACATCATCGATCAAACCATATCAAGTAGGGTTCGATTTCTCCTTTCGCTCACGCCATTAAGTTGGGGTGTGCCAGGTGGAGTGGGTTCTGAAATTATTCCACACTCTTTCAGATGATTGAGGAACTCGAAGCTGAAGTATTCGCCACCCTGATTTGATCGAAGTATTTTTATCTTTCTAGTAAGTTGATTTTCGACTTCATTTTGAAACTCTTTGAACTTTTCAAAAGTTTCATACTTATGCTTCATAAGATATACATAAGCATATCGACTATAATCGTCGATGAAAGTAACGAAGTATCTTTCATGGTTTCTAGTCATGGTTCTGAAAGGGCCACATACATCGGTGTGAATGAGTCCTAGCAGACCATTGGCCCGTTAACCAACACCAGTGAAGGGGCACTTTGTGAGTTTGCCAGCTAAGCAAGATTCGCAATCATTAAAGGAGTCCTGTCCAGTGGATTCAAGAATAACCTTGGAATGGAGCCATTTTATGCGTGCCTTACTTATGTGGCCAAGTCTACAATGCCATAGAAAGGTTTCATTAATACCAGCTTTGTTACGCTTAGAAAGATGATATATGTTATTACATGTTTGAACATCAATCTCATAAATACCATTTCGAGGTTTAGCCTCAAAATAAAAAAAACATCATTCAAGTGGGCAGAAATAGAAACACCATTAAAAACGTACTTGAAACCTTGTTCAAACAAAAGGGAAACCGAAATTATGTTTCTGGTTATACCAGGTGCAAACAAACAATGGTTTAAATTAACTACAAGGCCAGAAGGACATAAAAATGAAATGTGCCAGTTGCAAGAACGGGCACTCTTTTCCCATCACCAACGATGAGTTCCATGTCGCCTTGTTTCAGCTTCCTCCACTTTTCAGGCTCCTGCAAAACATTAGTGATGTGGTAACCACACCCGGTATCAAATACCCATGTATTGCTGGAAACAGTAAAAAGTTCAATAACATAAATGAGAATACCTAAAGAAGTGCCAATGTTATTGGCCTTGTTCGCCTTCAGCTTGGCTGGATATTGTGGGCAGTTCCTTTTCCAGTGCCCCATTTGGTTGCATTCAAAGCACTGACACTCCTGGGGAGGGGGTGGTTAAGCAACCTGCTTGTTGTTGGTGGCAGGTTTGGCAGCAACAACAACCATTTTCTTGCCTCTGCTATTATGAGCCATTTTCTTGTTGTTGGGCTTCTTAACACCACCGGACTTGACCATCAGGACTTGATTGGTTTTAGCCTCATCTATGCCGACTTTTTACTTTCGAGACAGCTGGAGCATGTGATGAGAAAAGAAAAAGTAATAGTCGTCCTAAAAGAGGTACTTGTGGAAGGGCCGGATGTGTCAACGAAACCCTTGCACCTTGGAAGGATAAGCTAGGCATCAAGTGTGGTGCTGTAGCTCCAAACACTAATGGTTTGCTTTCCGTTCCAAGCGTAGCTTGTGATAGGATGGCATAGACTATTGATTTTAATTATGGGTTAATTTAATATTTACCAAATAGGGTCGTAAGAGCCAATTTTAGTATATATTTAGTGATGACATCTTGATGAATCATTTCATCTCTCAGGACACTTAATTTTAAATAATCTATTAAAACTAAGTTTGTCGCGACTTGTATAACCATATAAAAGTTAATAGTTTCAAAACTATTAAGCTATGAGTTTTAAAAGTTAAAACTTCTTAAATTTTAAAAACTCTAATGGTTATTATTTCCTTTAAAATAAACTATTTGTTTTATAACAAATATTTGCAAGTTGTAAAACTCAGTTTAGAACTTGTTATAATTGATTGTGAACATTTTAAAACACCTTTTAAAAGTTTGGTATTAGGTTGGTATGTTATATTACAATTTATAAGATAAAAGCAACCATAATAGCAAAAATAAATATGTAAATCTTTAGGCCATTTTGTTTGTTCTTGCTAGAGCCAAATAACAATACCAAACTGGGTCATGGGGTAACAAACAACTACAAGGATGGACCTAGTGCATCTAGTTGTCTTGAGCACCTCCATGATTCTTGTAATGTCTTCAATTTTGTCTTTGGGTCTTCAACATTATAATATTAAAATATAATAAAAATTGAAACCCTAATCTATTACAACGTTGAGCCACAAAGTGGGCCAAAAACCACAAAACCAAAACAAAAACAAGTACAAGGTCGACCAGATTTACATATTCAACACAATCATATTAAAGTGGTCAATCTTTTTGGTCAAATATAAACAAAAAAAACTTTTGACCAAATAACTTGTGGCACAAGAAATATAGATCTGAAACTTTAAACATCTTAAAGTTTGAGATCTATAACCGGCTAAAAGGACCGGTTTCGATTTGCATGTTGTAAGCGTGGCTCTGATACCATTGTTGTGATAATTCGACGATCACATGTTTAAGTGTTTTATTTTACCTTAAAAGATCAGCTGCAATATCAAAAACTAACTCCCAAATGATAATATAGTTGGGATTCGGTGGTATCAATTTTACTTTTTATCAAAACAGGTTTGATATATTTTATTAACTAAATATATAATTAATAAAAACGCAGCGGAATAAATATAAATAATCAACACCAAAAATGAACCGAACAGGATCATAGTTACAAACATGCAAATACGGTACACATATTATTAATCTATTGATGAAATTAAATATACCTTGTGGTTAATATTAACCGTGTGAGACATCAAGGTACAACGAATGAGTGCTAAATACAAACACGAACGATTTGGCTTAGGCTTACGATGATCACAATTCACGATGTATAAAATGGGCGGCACTTTTCTTCTTTGAAGTGGCGACTGCCTTTTGTTTTGATGGTCACACAAAAACAAAAAGGGAGATGCCTTTTTTCTTGACGGCAAACTATATTTATATACATGAAGATAATTAGGTTATTATTATTAGTATTAGGTTAATATTAATAACCTTTTAATCACAAGCTAATCATCTCTCGGGCCTCTAAAGCCCAACACGTCTAGCACAAGCCCAAATGCGATACGAAGCCCGGAATCCAAAGTTTAATTAAACGTTACATTATTTATAACACGTATAAATAATAAATCCCATTCCGCGAGAATACATAATTTATTCTAGATAATGTATGTATCGTCCCGCTATTAGTTCGTGGTTACCAGTTAATCGAGTTAAGTGGATTTAATGTTCGTTGCCTAAGGTGTAACTCTTACTGGTCATAGCTCGGTCGGTAGCGTTGACTTATCGAACCCGTACATATAAATCCAACAAATATAATCAAATGTAGTACGGAATCAGTGTATACAAAACACTAAAACTTAATTTTAAGACTTCAGGTCGCAAGAATCAGACAGTCAGTTTCACAACCCAAGTTCAGTCACCCTCTAAATAAACTTAAAACCAGTCCAGTCCATCTTAATAACTGACGTATTATTATTACATAAGTGAACAAAGATAAAGAGTGCAAACAAATTTGTCATTTCAAAAAGGCAAGGTTAATTATCCAACCATGCATGCCACTTGATTTGTTTCAAAAAATTATATAATCTTAAATTGGAAGGTCGGTGCCGACCGACCACCTTTCTGATTTGACACAAATCACCCCGACTTTTAAAAATTGATAAAATTCACCCTTTAAATTTCTAACTTGACAAAAATGACCCTCCTACTTTCTAACATCACAAAAAAGGCCCCATACTTTCTAACTTCTCTTTAACCCTCAAACTTTTGACATGAAACCCATTCTACCCCCAAACTCTGCTATAATGTCAAAGGTAACCCTCTAACTTTGTAAATGTTACTTTCACCCCCTCAAGTTTCTAAATTTTCGAGCTTACCCTAAAACTAATTTCTTACGTTTTTATTTTTATGGACATGTCGGTATAAATTTGAGTTCGTCTACGCTTTAACGTAATTTTTGTTTAAAAACGAGTCGGGTCAATTATAAATTGCTTTTTTTATCGTACGTTTTGACGTTAATTTTGTTTGAAAACAAATCGGGTCAAATGTAATATGTTTTGATTCGACGTTATAAATTTGAGTTATCATACATTTTGACATAAATTTAGTTCGGAAACGAGTCTGATCGAATGTAGTCTATATGTTACAATTTCGCGTATGGCGCCGCCGCACGTGCAGCGGGTAAGAAAACTAGTAAGCTATAAAAAACAAAAATTACAAGTAGATAAATAAAACATTCACCTGGCAGCCAAGGTCTCCTAAGCCTAAGATTCGCTCACCATCGGTAACAACTATAACTTGGATTTTTTTCTGAGGCCAATTCTCCAATATCTCAAGGACTTTTCCCCTGTGAAAATAATTAATAGCTAATTATATTAATAAAATAACGAAAAAACTCTCATGTACATGAGGAAACAATGGAGGTGGGAACTTGCTTGTCTTTCAAACTAATATATAGACCCTGTGGGTTCTTGAAGATGGTCCCGTATTTTTGGCATGCTTCACCAACGGTTGGTGTGTATACAATTGGGAGAAGTTCCTCAACATTTTCAATTAATAGCTTGTAGAACAGTCTCTCATTTTTCTCCTGCCAAAGAGGATGCATACACAGTTAATAATAATTACAACAAAATAAAAAGAGCAAAATGCCGTTTTCATCCCTGTTTTGCGGCTTTCGTCCAAATGTTTGTTTTTCCGTATCTGGAGAGAAAAGGTTTGAAATCTTGCCATTTTCATCCGGCTCGTTAAATCCATCCTTTTTTTCCGTTAAGTCAGGGGTATTTTCGTCTTTTTTGTTAACTTAAAAAAGACCAAATTGCCCTTTAAGTTAACAAAAAAGACGGAAATACCCATGACTTAACGGTGAAAAATGGATGGAGTTGACAAGCTGGATGAAAATGGCAAGATTTCAACCAGATGCAGAAAAACAAACCTTTGGACGAAAGTTGCAAAACTCGCCAAACCTGAGGGACAAAAATGGCATTTTATTCAAAAAAAAAAAACGATGTGATAAAACAGTCTCACTTTTTAATTGACCCGTTTCATAAATATATAGTTTAGAAATGCCACTTCCATATAAGTTGCAAGGTTTACCTGAAGATCCATCATGGCTTGGTACCTTTGTACTGGTATTTCATACTGACGGATATTATGCATCATCTTTTTACCTGGTTATCAACAGCATTACAAATATAAAAATTTTCTCCATGTATGCACATATTAAAATTTAAAAACTACGAAAACAGAAGTGAAGATGTGTACAAAAAATATAAATACCTGGAGATCGTGATTGACAACAACCGGAGGAAGAAGACCACGTAAATAGTGAGCATCTCTCTCTTTGTCTGCCTGATGAAGAAATATTATTATTATTATATTCAGTAACCTAATTGTACCATGTATATACCTCTTATTCTTGTACATGTACACTTTGAGCACCTAATACAAAGAAGAACTAGTTGTGGGAATGGATGTAGGTCAGATTAGACCGAACCACTATAAATCTTGTGTTCTTGTTGTTGTGATTTTGAGTGTGTGAGTGTGTGAGCTGGCTGCAGATTGTTCAACATGTTGAAACTATGCCTCTGGGTGACCTTTTAACAAACCGGGAGTTGTACGGTGTTAATTATACTCTTGGGTGTGCCTAATATTGGCCAAGGGAGGCTTTACGTGCTAATTATAACGTTATACGCAAGTTTGAAAGTCATAGGGGCCAAAATGAGCAACAAATGAAAGTTTTGGGTGTACTGGCCAGGCCTCGACCGTAGCTTATGGTTCAGGGACCATAGCTTACGGTTCAGGTCTACCAGCATTGATATTTTTGCTTGGAGGCTACTCCAAGCTTCCAAAACTCATCAAAACGAAACCTTGGGCTTGTTGGCTGTTTAGGACACGTTTTAGGACACTTGTTGTCATCTCCTAAACTCTCATAACACTTGGATTGATCTCAAAGATCCTTCAAACACTTTAAATAGGTGTCATGTTCTTTCATTTGAACTTGCACCTTCTTCTTTCACTCTCCTCTCATCTTTGGAGATTCCCAGCTATCGGTATTTAAATGTTTTTTTTATTATGTTTTACAAATCTTACGATTCTTTATATTATGTTTTATAAATCTCACATTTTTTTATTTGTTACATATTTTTCTATTATGTTACACTTTTTTATATCTTAAATATTGTTTTTTACTATGTTTCAATTTTTATATACAGGTGACTCTCAAAGAGCAACGGACTTTCGGAGGCATGTACGTGACACCTTCCACACAGCATAGGGCTTACCAACATGTGGATCAACTTTTCGAGAAATGGAGGGAAACGTGTAGAAAAATTACTGTCTTCAACGCCATCATCAACAACTTGGTCAATCAATGCAGCAGTCGACCAAGGGGTGCAAGTGATGTTGGCTTGCATATCCATGCGCACAAAGCCTACAAACTAGATAAAGGTAACACTTTTACAATTGATGAAGTGTGGCAAATTTAGGAAAAAGCACAAAATGACATCTTGTCCCGCCTACGGACATTCGGGAGTCACGCTCCAAACTATCAAAGAGCGTATTGTCCATCGACGTGGGTTCCAATGCGCGTTCCCATTTTAATTTTAATGATTCGTAGTACAAGTTTGAAATACCAGAAGAGCCAGCTCATGAAGTTCGTCCTATTGGGGGAAGTCGTGCTAAGGCAAAAAAATAAAACAAAGGCGTAGGCTCGTCTTCGAGTCAAGTTGATCTCGAAGCAAAAAATAGATAAAATTGATGGGCGAATCGCCGAATTGTCATCCCTCAAACAACATAAAACTGATACTATTAATCTTATGGTGCTTTCGATGAAACCCAAGGATATGGACAACACCAACAAAGAAATACTTAAGCACAAAAAAACATTATTAGCCAACGATTTCGTTCACAAATGAATTAGTTTTAATCTTAATATATTTTATTATAGTATTTATTTTTTTAATCTAGGACTTTTATGTTTAATGTTTTTTTAGTTTAGCACTTTATGTTTTAATGTATTTTTTAATTTAGGATTTATGTTTTAATGTATTTTTATTATTTCCTTGAATACTTTGTTATATTTATTTAGTTTTTAGGTTAATTAATTATTCTTCCGGTGAAGAAGAATGCATGGTTGTGATTTTCGCTGAATTGAATCGGTAAATTCCTAGTTTCTTCTTTCATTTTGATCACGTGTATGTTGATTGATTGTGATTATCTGAAATTTGTGCAGTTGTGATTGGTTTTTAAAATTAGGGATTTTGTTAGGGTTTGGCCATCCATTTATTTATTTGTTTAGATTGGCAGGGAGAGCAGGTTGGTGAAAGAAATACTTAAGCAAAAAAAGGAAGGAATACTTAAGCACAAAAAAAGCATTATTAGCCAACGATTTTGTTCACCAATGAATTAGTTTTAATCTTAATATATTTTTATTATAGTATTTATTTATTTTTTAATCTATGACTTTTATGTTTAATGTATTTTTAGTTTAGCACTTTATGTTTTAATGTACTTTTTTAATTTAGGATTTATGTTTTAATCTATTTTTATTATTTCTTTGAATACTTTGCTATATTTATTTAGTTTAGGTTAATTAATTATTCTTCCGGTGAAGAAGAATGCGTGGTTGTGATTGCCGCTGAATTGAATCGCCAGTTTCTTTCTTCCATTTTGATCACGTGTATGTTGATTGATTGAGATTATCTGAAATTTGTGTAGTTGTGATTGGTTTTTAGAATTAGGGATTTTGTTAGGGTTTTGCCATCCATTTATTTATTTAGATAGGTAGGCAGGGCCGGGCAGGTTGATGGAAGAGATACTTAAACACAAAAAGAGAAATAAATACTTAAGCACAAAAAAAGAAATAAATACCGGGCGGCTCTGGATTTGAGAGAGATGAATTGAAAGTATGGTTTAAATCTTGAATGTGGAGCCTGAATCATGTATGTTATATATGTGGAGGCAGAATTTTGAATTTTTAATCTAGATAAAGGTTTTGAATTTTAAATGTGGGCAGAGATTTGAATTTTAAATTTGGTTTTGAATAGTTATATATTATTTATTATTTATTCTAATTATGACATCAGCGTAGACTACGTGGCATATCTCAGAAGTTGACACGTAAGCAAATCGAGGTCAACGGCTAATCCCCTTTTATAGAAAGTATAGATTTTTTATCTAGGACTTTTATGTTTAATGTATGAGTTAATTACTGTTTTCGTCCATGTGGTTTGTCAAAAGTTACTATTTCAGTCCATTAGTATAAAAATTGCGATTTCAGTCCCAGTGGTTTCACTTTCGTCAGTCCACCTCGCAACCATTTCAGTCCCTGTACTTACAAAATAAATGGATTGAAGTGGTTACGAAAGTGAAACCACAGGGACTGAAATGGTTACGAAAATGAAACCACAGGGACTAAAATCGCAATTTTTAAACTAATGGACTGAAATAGTGATTTTTGACAAACCACAGGGACGAAAACAGTAATTAACTCTTAATGCATTTTTAGTTTAGCACCTTATGTTTTAATGTATTTTTTTAATTTAGGATTTATGTTTTAATGTATTTTTATTATTTCTTTGAATACTTTGTGATATTTATTTAGTTTTTAGGTTAATTAATTATTCTACCGATGAAGAAGAATGCGTGGTTGTGATTGTCGCTGAATAAAATCGGTAAATTCCCAGTTTCTTTCTTTCATTTTGATCACGTGTATGTTGATTGACTGAGATTATCTGAAATTTGTGTAGTTGTGATTGGTGTTTAGACTTAGGGATTTTGTTAGGGTTTGGCCATCCATTTATTTATTTAGATTGGCAGGCAGGGCAGGTTGATGGAAGAAATACTTAAGCAAAAAAAAGAAAGAAATACTTAAGCATAAAAAAAGCATTATTAGCCAACGATTTCGCTCACAAATGAATTAGTTTTAATCTTAATATATTTTTATTATAGTATTTATTTTTTTAATCTTAGGACTTTTATGTTTAATGTATTTTTAGTTTAGCACTTTATGTTTTAATGTATTTTTTAATTTAGGATTTATGTTTTAATGTATTTTTATTATTTCTTTGAATACTTTGTGATATTTTATTTAGTTTTTAGGTTAATTAATTATTCTACCGGTGAAGAAGAATGCGTGGTTGTGATTGTCGCTGAATTGAATCGCTTTCCCAGTTTCTTTCTTTCATTTTGATCACGTGTATCTTGATTGATTGAGATTATCTGAAATTTGTGCAGTTGAGATTGATTTTTAGAATTAGGGATTTTGTTAGGGTTTGTCCATCCATTTATTTATTTAGATTGGCAAGGGGCAGGTTGAGGTAAGAAATACTTAAGCACAAAAAAAGAAAGAAATACTTAAGCATAAAAAAAGCATAATTAGCCAACAATTTCGTTCACAAATGAATTAGTTTTAATCTTAATATATTTTTATTATAGTATTTATTTTTTTTTAATCTAGGACTTTTATGTTTAATGTATTTTTAGTTTAGCACTTTTTGTTTTAATGTATTTTTTAATTTAGGATTTATGTTTTAATGTATTTTTATTTTTTCTTTGAATACTTCGTTATATTTATTCAGTTTTTAGGTTAATTAATTATTCTTCCGGTGAAGAAGAATGCGTGGTTGTGATTGTCGCTGAATAAAATCTGTAAATTCCCAGTTTCTTTCTTTCATTTTGATAACGTGTATGTTGATTGATTGAGATTATCTGAAATTTGTGTAGTTGTGATTGGTGTTTAGACTTAGGGATTTTATTAGGGTTTGGCCATCCATTTATTTATTTAGATTGGCAGGCAGGGCAGGGCAGGTTGATGGAAGAAATACTTAAGCAAAAAAAAAAGAAAGAAATACTTAAGCATAAAAAAAGCATTATTAGCCAACGATTTCGCTCACAAATGAATTAGTTTTAATCTTAATATATTTTTAATATAGTATTTATTTTTTTTAATCTTAGGACTTTTATGTTTAATGTATTTTTAGTTTAGCACTTTATGTTTTAATGTATTTTTTAATTTAGGATTTATGTTTTAATGTATTTTTATTTTTTCTTGAATACTTCGTTATATTTATTCAGTTTTTAGGTTAATTAATTATTCTTCCGGTGAAGAAGAATGCGTGGTTGTGATTGTCGCTGAATAAAATCGGTAAATTCCCAGTTTCTTTCTTTCATTTTGATCACGTGTATGTTGATTGATTGAGAGTATCTGAAATTTGTATAGTTGTGATTGGTGTTTAGAATTAAGGATTTTGTTAGGGTTTGGCCATCCATTTATTTATTTAGATTGGCAGGCAAGGCAGGACAGGTTGATCGAAGAAATAATTAAACACAAAAAAAAAAAAAAAATACTTAAGCACAAAAAAAGCATTATTAGCCAACGATTTCTTTTACAAATGAACTTGTTTTAATCTTAATATATTATTTTATAGTATTTATTTTTTTAATCTAGGACTTTTATGTTTAATGTTTTTTTAGTTTAGCACTTTATGTTTTAATATATTTTTTAATTTAGGATTTATGTTTTATTGTATTTTATTTTTTCTTTGAAAACTTCGTTATATTTATTCAGTTTTTAGGTTAATTAATTATTCTTCCGGTGAAGAAGAATGCGTGGTTGTGATTGTCGCTGAATAAAATCGGTAAATTCCCAGTTTCTTTCTTTCATTTTGATCACGTGTATGTTGATTGATTGAGATTATCTGAAATTTGTGTAGTTGTGATTGGTGTTTAGAATTAGGGCTTTTGTTAGGGTTTGGCCATCCATTTATTTATTTAGATTGGCAGGCAGGGCAGGGCAGGGCAGGTTGATGGAAGAAATACTTAAGCAAAAAAAAGAAAGAAATACTTAAGCATAAAAAAGCATTATTAGTCAATGATTTCGCTCAGAAATGAATTAGTTTTAATCTTAATATATTTGTATTATAGTATTTATTTTTTTTAATCTAGGATATTTATGTTTAATGTATTTTTAGTTTAGCACTTTATGTTTTAATGTATTTTTTAATTTAGGATTTATGTTTTAATGTATTTTTACTTTTTCTTCGAATACTTCGTTATATTTATTCAGTTTTTAGGTTAATTAATTATTCTTCCGGTGAAGAAGAATGCGGGTTGTGATTGTCGCTGAATTGAATCGGTAAATTCCCAGTTTCTTTCTTCCATTTTGATCACGTGTATGTTGATTGATTGAGAGTATCTGAAATTTGTATAGTTGTGATTGGTGTTTAGAATTAAGGATTTTGTTAGGGTTTGGCCATCCATTTATTTATTTAGATTGGCAGGCAAGGCAGGACAGGTTGATCGAAGAAATACATAAACACAAAAAAAAAAAAAATACTTAAGCAAAAAAAAGCATTATTAGCCAACGATTTCTTTTACAAATGAACTTGTTTTAATCTTACTATATTTTTTTATAGTATTTATTTTTTTAATCTAGGACTTTTATGTTTAATGTTTTTTTAGTTTAGCACTTTATGTTTTAATTTATTTTTTAATTTAGGATTTATGTTTTAATGTATTTTTTTTTTTCTTTGAATACTTCGTTATATTTATTCAGTTTTTAGGTTAATTAATTATTCTTCCGGTGAAGAAGAATGCGTGGTTGTGATTGTCGCTAAATAAAATCGATAAATTCCCAGTTTCTTTCTTTCATTTTGATCACGTGTATGTTGATTGATTGATATTATCTGAAATTTGTGTAGTTGTGATTGGTGTTTAGAATTAGGGATTTTGTTAGGGTTTGGCCATCCATTTATTTATTTAGATTGGAGGGCAGGGCAGGTTGATGGAAGAAATACTTAAGCAAAAAAAATAAAGAAATACTTAAGCATAAAAAAAGCATTATTAGCCAACGATTTCGCTCACAAATGAATTAGTTTTAATCTTAATATATTTTTATTATAGTATTTATTTTTTTTAATCTAGGACTTTTATGTTTAATGTTTTTTTAGTTTAGCACTTTATGTTTTAATATATTTTTTAATTTAGGATTTATGTTTTAAGGTATTTTTATTTTTTCTTTGAATACTTCGTTATATTTATTCAGTTTTTAGGTTAATTAATTATTCTTCCGGTGAAGAAGAATGCGTGGTTGTGATTGTCGCTGAATAAAATCGGTAAATTCCCAGTTTCTTTCTTTCATTTTGATCACGTGTATGTTGATTGATTGAGATTATCTGAAATTTGTGTAGTTGTGATTGGTGTTTAGAATTAGGGATTTTATTAGGGTTTGGCCATCCATTTATTTATTTAGATTGGCAGGCAGGGCAGGTTGATGGAAGAAATACTTAAGCAAAAAAAAGAAAGAAATACTTAAGCATAAAAAAAGCAATATTAGCCAACGATTTCGCTCACAAATGAATTTGTTTTAATCTTAATATATTTTTATTATAGTATTTATTTTTTTTAATCTAGGACTTTTATGTTTAATGTGTTTTTAGTTTAGCACTTTATGTTTTAATGTATTTTTTAATTTAGGAATTATGTTTTAATGTAATTTTATTATTTATTTGAATACTTTGTTATTTTATTTAGTTTTTAGGTTAATTAATTATTCTTCCGATGAAGAAGAATGCGTGGTTGTGAATGTCGCTGAATTGAATCGGTAAATTCCCAGTTTCTATATTCCATTTTGATCACGTGTATGTTGATTGATTGAGATTGTCTGAAATTTGTGTAGTTGTGATTGGTTTTTAGAATTAGGGATTTTGTTAGGGTTTGGCCATACATTTATTTATTTAGATTGGCGGGTAGGGCAGGGAAGGTTGATGGAAGAAATACTTAAGCATAAAAAAAGAAAGAAATACTTAAGCACAAAAAGCATTATTAACCAACGATTTCGTTCACAAATGAATTGTTTTAATCTTAACTAGTAGTAAGACCCGTGTGAACACACGACTAGGTTTAATAATGATCGCAATCAGGTACTAAAAAACAGATTATAATATATCATTTAAATTGTTTGCGTTTAGTTATATATCTTTATAAAACAATGTTAAAGACAGAATGTGTTACGACATAAAATTTTTACGAAAAAACTACAATTGTAAAAATTAAGACCAATACTTACAAATTGTAATCATTGACAAACTTATAGCATGCTTCAAGTGTATAATCACATACCAAAAAAACGATCCATAGCAAGAAGCTATCGATCCGAATACAACAAAAACGAAACAGAAAACAAATTTATCTTTAGCTATTACAACTTTTAGGACACTTTCATACTTGTATATCGAACCTTCGCCAATCCTTCCACGAGATCCCTTTGAATTTTGATCTAAACATCAAGCATTCACGCGCCAATTCTTTTATATCTTCGATCGTCTGGCTTTTGTTTACGTTCACGCCTTGGAATCTTTTTTTGTTTCTCGCTTTCCAAATCATCCATAATGTCAATAGAAAAACCTTCATGCACAATCTTTATCCTACACGCAGAAAGTCCCAACCCATTTATATCTTTTAGTAGCTCCCCAGTTGTTCCATACGTACATCCAGCATGTAGTTTCATCCAGTTAAAGATCCCTTGCCAAATTTATGCAGCAAAATTGCAGTTTAACAACAGGTGGTTTACTGTCCTCCGTTCATGAGTAGGCATTTACCTTCATATCAACTCCTTTGTCCTCCGTTCGTATAACTCAACTGAGCCGATCCACTTGAACATGCTGGTTCACCAGCATTCGAGATGTCCATTGGAGGTCTACGGCGTTTACTTCTGGTTGCGGTTGGTGGAGCTAAATCGGCTGGAACCGCAGGTGCTATGTAAGTTTCGATCTCCCATGGTGAAACCCTTTCGGGCCTTATAATAGATGCCGATTCATCCCACTGAACCTCGTGTGGTCAACGAAAGGTTTGACCTTTTAGTTTATCAAACAAATCACAGATCTAAATTCTAAACAGACATCAAGAATATATTATATAATTTATATTATACATATATTTATCAACCTTCAATGATCGCCACTTGGAGTCTTCCCATTGAGGCAATCGGTCTTCAGCTCCAACGATTGTACCAGTAAACCTACACAGGTTCGACAAATTTTAAACGATGAGCATCCATATGTAGACGTATTTAAAAAAGGATTAAACAACGAATCATACATCCATACCTTCTTTCAGGAGAATCCTCACCCTCGAAGGGCATCTTAAATCTCATCCCGATGTTAAAAGCATTATTTGTAGCTTCTATGTACTTGTCTAAACTGATGATGAATTGACTTGTCCTAAAACACAGATCAACATTCACCAAATGTTATATAAAACAGTCCAAATATCAATTTTTTCAAGTAACCGAGGCATCATTGATCATACATTGGTTTGTAGTAAACTGTAAACTGGGCTTGAGTTTGAACCGCATGCGATGCGGTTGCAAGCACACCCAAATGCCTACTTTGGATAGAAATCACTGTTTTCTCCCCTATAAACACCAATATTTAAGTCAAAATAGTATAACATGTACAAACTTTATACGTGAATGATTAAATTTAAAAATAATAATAATACCTAACAAATACAAATGAATCGCCTGTCACTAATCGCTTATTAATAATAAAGGTACCCCATACTGTTGTAAGTAGATGCCGTCTCAGTTGACCCTTATAGATATGCTTAAATTTCCACTCGGCACCATGTAGATCAAGCGCTAATAAGTCTTGAGTAGGGGTCGGTTGAATCATGTCCTTAGTAACCACAAAACCATAAAAAATAGATCATTACTAAAAAAAATAGAAAGAATAGCGAATTTACCAATGCAGACAGGCACGCGGTAGCGTGCTTTCGGAGCACAGAAAACCCACCATGCGTGCTCGTATCCGAAGCGGTCAAGACTTTGCTGAAAGATTACGATTGGCATCGGGGGCTCGGGTAGGCATTCATCGAGACTTGTAGGCTCGCTTTGCTGCAAAAAAATGCGACATTAAGGTGAGAAAAACATGATTTTGAATTAGTTATAGCTTCCATGTACTCGAATGATAATACTTAAACATATTTTCTCACACCAATTGATCTGCCATAATACATAGATCCGGTCAAACAACCAGATTTCAAAACAAAATTATAAATTATCAATCAGCAACACATCAAACAGATTGCAAAATCAAACGCATAACAACATTTGATCCAAATCATCAAACCGAAGGACCTCCGAAATAAAAACTATCGATCAAGTTTTAAAAATCAAACAAGTTCCAAAATCAAAGGCACAAACAACTTTTTAATTCAAATCACCGAACAAAGACGATACGGAAGAAACCTAATGACACTGGTATATGGAGATCCGCAACAACATCTTCAAAATCAGAACTATCGAGCAAGTTGCTTTAAAATCAAAAGTTGAGAATGCAGAAGACACCAGAAGGTAACAGCCTGTTGAAGATGATGACGAAAATTATTATTTTTGAAATATACGTGACGATTAAAGGGTGTATATAACCAACCATTTGTATGTCGGTTAGGACTTGTTTAACAGAAAATTTCATCATCATCAAGCTCACCAGCAGGCTAACCTCAACATCATCAACATTCAACACCCAGCAATAACACTAACAACAGCAGACAACAATCTTTCTCTCAGATTAGAACATCGAGCCAATCAACAGCCCAGAATCGCAATGGTTAGCAACCACGCTCTTCTCGGTAAACATTTTCGAACACAAACAACTACAAAAATGTTCGAAATAGTCACACGAACATAAATTTCTACCTTAATTCGTACAATCAAAGCATCAATTGCAGATTCTAACACCAAAACATCAATTAATTCGAGTCTTTGAGAAAGAGATTTACCTCTCTCGTAGTAGCTTGTCATACACATTGACTCACCTATGAGGATTTGTCAAGCGAATCTACATGCATTCTTGAACCCTACAATCAAGAACAATAACAAATTTGATGAACCAAAATGACAAAAATAACCTCAGTCTCACTAAAAATTTCCTTATTTTACCTCTGATCATTTATTAGGTGAAAACACTTCCTCTGCTCCTTGTCTAATAGATGAAGTTGATAGGATTGGAGGAAGATATGCCATTTTTAACTTGCACTCTTCCATTGCATTCCCTGAATCATTGGTAAAGTGTGATACAAACAATTAGAAAGTAAACATATTTAAACTACTAAATGCCAAACTTCAATGAATCAATAGCGACTAATTTTCTGTAATTTCTACATTATCATTGCACTCTAAAATCTTATGCCAAAGATGTTTAGAAACGACATGCCAAGCGGCAATCGTTTCATCTCTAGGGTTTCTATCGGATAAAGCAGAACCAAGCATCCATCACTGGAAATGATAGAGTTATAGGAGCCGTATATGGCCGAAAAGTCGAATTGTGGAATTTTTTGAATATCAAATTTGATACCAAAAAACGAACAAAAACTAAACACGACGGTAAATCTTTTAGGCTCAGAATTGGATATTCGTTGAGGCTGCATGTCATAATACTTGCCACGCCTAAACAACAAACACGCAAATATTTTTTTTTTGCATCATCACAGCCTTTAGACATTAAACATCGTGGCTAGCTTTGATGGCTTTGGATATTGAATTTATATCTTATATATTCACCACAGTAGCAAAATCTCTTCATTGAGCCAAGTAACAGCCCAACATCCAGGAATTAATTTCTCTCGGATGAGTTATGCTTCATCATCATCGAGCCAAGCAACAACCCTATCTCCTCATCATCCATATCAAGTAATCTATTTCTATAAGATGAGGGAAGTTTCATCATCATCAAGCTCACCAGCAGACTAACCTCAACATCATCAATATTCAACACCCAACAATAACACTAACAACAGCAGACAACAATCTTTCTCTCAGATCAGAACATCAAGTCAATCTACAGCTCATAATCGCAATGGTTTAGAAACCACGCTCTTTTCGGTAGACATTTTCGAACACAAACAGCTACAAAAATGTTCGAAGTCAGTCACACGAACATAAATTTCTATCTGAATTCGTACAATCAAAGCATCAATTGCAGATTCTAACACCAAAATATCAATTAATTCGAGTCTTTAAGAAAGAGATTTACCTCTCTCGTATTAGTTTCTGTTCCCAAATGAGTATAACCTCATCGTCGTTAGTGACCACCGGATCTAAAATCCCAAATTTGAAAACCCTAAAATACCAAATAAAAAAAGGGAACAGAAAAATAAACCAACCAGCAAACACAAATGAATATAACAACATGAAATAGCCAACCGGAGAGCAACAAAGAAAACTCACAGAAGCTGGTGACGGCCTCTAAACGAAACCGAGGTTATTTGAGAGAAACATATGCTGGAGATGTTCAAAAATGACGGGCCAAGCCGGCTTCGCCGGGAACGGCATGCCAAGCGGCAATGGTTTCATCTCTAGGGTTTCTCTCTCTAACCTCTCCCGTTGGAACGACAGGCCAGATCTCTTTACAACGATGTCGAAGAATCGAGCAACGAAAATGTTGGAACGATGATCTGTTAATCGTTAACCGGCTGAATCATGGGAGCTCTGGATCTGAGAGAGATGAATTGAAAGTGTGGTTTAAATCTTGAATGTGGAGCCTGAATCATGTATGTTATATATGTGGAGGCAGAATTTTGAATTTTGAATCTAGATAAAGGTTTTGAATTTTAAATGTGGGTAGAGATTTGAATTTTAAATTTGGTTTTGAATAGTTATATATTATTTATTATTTATTCTAACTATGACATCAGCGTGGATTACGTGGCATATCTCAGAGGTTGACACGTAAGCAAATCGAGGTCAGCGGCTAATCCACTTTTATAGAAAGTATAGATTTTTTTAATCTAGGACTTTTATTTTTAATGTATTTTTAGTTTAGCACTTTATGTTTTAATGTATTTTTTTTAATTTTGGATTTATGTTTTAATGTATTATTATTATTTCTTTGAATACTTTGTTATATTTATTTAGTTTTTAGGTTAATTAATTATTCTTCCGGTGAAGAAGAATGCGTGGTTTGTGATTGTCGCTGAATTGAATCGGTAAATTCCCAGTTTCTATATTCCATTTTGATCACGTGTATGTTGATTGATTGAGATTATCTGAAATTTGTGTAGTTGTGATTGGTTTTTAGAATTAGAGATTTTGTTAGGGTTTGGCCATACATTTATTTATTTATTTAGATTGGCATGCAGGTTGATGGAAGGCTGCTCACTTGCAGCATATTTGAAGGTGTTTGTTGTTCGTCCGGTCCTCGCTTTCTCATTCGTACTTTGCTTGGTTGTTGTTGGTTGGTTTTTGGCTTGGAAGCTTCTGCTGGTTCACGTCCCCTTGGTCCATGAGATCTTTGGTCTTAAAAATAAACACCATCCTCCCAAACCCTTAACTCGCGGCCGCTTTTCACGTTTTTACAATTCCAACGTCTCTGCTTCTTGGTAAATTTCTACTTCCGCGTCTGTCAGTCTCTCTTGTTGTCACGCTCAAAGCATAACAATGAATGAAATCTTTCGTGGTTCTAACTTCACTTTTATGATGGATGGATGGATGGATACTAGATGTCATTGGTTGTAGACTATTATATCCTTGGTTTTAAAAAAACGTTAGGGTTTGGTATGTGATGTGAAGCTGGCGCCTCAAACCAATCCTATATGTGATTTTGTTAATGTATTATACCAATTTGAAATACGTAGACGATTTCTAAAATGTTTTCTTTTTGGATTCAAAGATAGCATAATGGCGTTGAGGCGTATGCTTGGGTTCTCTGATGGTGAGCTAATGAGATCTGATGCAAAACCTTGCTTGAGGTTGATGAGGCATACTGCTGGGGTTTTTAGTGTTGGTGGAGTCTTAGGATTTTGGATTCTCTGTCGTTTGCATTACGGTTTGTTCTCTTCTTCTTACACTTATATGCCATGTTCCTGTTGTTTTTTACATGTTGCTGCAAAAGGACCGTATGCAGCATCCAAATCTGATTCTTCTCACATGTTTATAACATACTGAATGATGATGTTGTATACTTATTAGAGCATGGCTTGCAGGTCCTAGAGTGAATGTTCCTCGAAGTCTGAGGTGGGCAGGGACCGGGCCATCACTGTAAGCGCGGGCACAGCTTTACTGGTTCGCCTTTTCAGCCCCGAGTGTGAACCCCAGAACATTGAGGCTTATGACAAGAAAAAATAAAATATGTCTCTCTCAGATCATGACTAAATGGATTATTATGTCAATGTGGTTTGATTTGATTTTGTAAAATACTAAGCTTGGATTTCTATCTACTTGTGCTTTGTTTTTCGCTTTGGAATGCCCATGAACTTGTATGATACACACTTTGGTTGTGTATGTCTCAATTGCATACAAAAATTAGGATCAAACTAGTAGACATGATCCTGCTCGTTATTATGAAAAAAGAAGAAATATTTAAATGTGTAATAACTAAAAAATAACGGTGATGTGGAGTAAAAGGGGCGTAAAACCATAGTAGTGAGACTATAAGGTTTGGGAGAGGCATGAAGCATCACGTATCAGCCACATCAGCAAGGGACGTTGTAAAAAAAGCACAGGGTGGAAGGGGCTTAAAAAGTGGAGTTTAAAAAAATAAACACAACCAATCACAATCAACCTAAACAACAACAACCAATCACATTCAACCACTTCACAACTCTCAAACCCTCCATGCCCATGTGAATTCCCACACCCTGGTCACCACGCCATGGGAAGGGTGGTGTGCTGGTGTTGGGGAAGCCCCACGCCACCCCTTCCACATCCACACTGTGTGGCCTGAAAAAAAAGTGAAGGAAAAGGGGGAGGCGATGTGTTAGTGAGGTGGCAGTTACTTTATGACGTGATAGTGATGTGTAGTCGGGCATGAAACGGTAGGAAATGGCCTTAGCGACACATCAATGGCAATTGTACAGGGGGCTTTATTGTCAATCAGCTTGTGGTGGGATAACGCTACTTTCATCATTACTCAATCTTTTTATTTATATTTTTATTAAATTTAAATAATAAATAAATTAAACATATAAATATTAACACTCTCTATTTCTACCCATTTCTTTCATTTTTCTACACTTTTTCACAAAAATGATGAATCTACGGTTAAAATTGGCTAAATTTTGAATATGTCACAGATAATCACCTAAATACAAACCCTTGAATTTTGATAGCTAAATTCAACCGTTTTCATGTCCAAAATGTCAATAACCATGTCGGATAACCTCACTTCGCTCGAACTTGGACTACAAGTTCGCCCGAAGTTGGCATAAAATCACAATTTCTGTTGATTTTTAACAACTTCACGCGAAGTTGTTTTGATTTTTCAGAGATTTTTGATCAAGGTCGCCCGAACTTGTCACATTTTGCTGAAAATTGATACATCACAAAAGGTAAATTTTTCTTTGAAAATTACTACAAATTCTCCCGAACTTGTTGCAAAGTGAGGGTTTCTGAATTTTTATCACAAGTTCGCCCGAACTTGCTGAAAAGTGAAACTATTTTGTTGCCTGCACAAGTTCACCCGAACTTGTTTGTTTGCTAATCAATTTTCAAGTGTTTTTGAACGTGTTTCAGTCATAATCATCAGATTTTCGTTTTTAATTCAAATTAAATATTAAAATTCAAAAACGACACGCTACAATTAAACAACAAAAAGACATTTTTGCTCGTCTTCGTTTTTGTCGTCGTCGTCGACAGCACGGTTACCCCATAGAGCTTCAACCAAATACACTCGAAGATTCAAGTGTGTTTCCCTGTGACGTATTTTCATTCGGATAACTTCTTTCTGGGCGTAGCTTAAGAGTTGGTTTGTTGTGAAGGTGTCGTCGAATTCGGCGCATAAGGCTCTTCTCGTGTCCTTCACGTTTCTCCGTTTTTTTTTTTGTCTTTTCATAACTATACGAGGGTTGGACAATGATAGTCCATCGCTGCTTTAACGCTCCGAACATCCGTTTAACATTTTTTCTTGTCTCTATCAATCATATTTTTTGAGGATGTTCTATTTCGGTCTCCCTCCCCTATTAAATTCCCTAACAATCATATTTTTCCAGCATTTCCAAAATGTCGTGTAAACCACAAGAGGAGCGGCCTTCTTCCATGTTTTTAACCTCGTTTGTTTTGACATTTTAATGTTAGCCGGTCTTTTGGATTATAAGAAAATTATTCAAAGATACTCAAATCCACACTTAGGCTATAGGGTGTGGTCATGACCCTCATGACTACCATGACCATCCACATAAGCGTCATGTCATCCATTATCCAAAACCACTATTCTAAGGGTGTGGTCATGACTCAAACCACTATCCCCTTTATTTTTTAATTTATTTTTGTCTTAATTGGGAGAGTCGTGGTTGTCCTGGTTTAACCCACGTGAACCGCCATGATTTAATGAGGGGTGGTGTAGCACATGAATAATGGTTCTATATGGCAAATCATGACCCAACCATAACCCCCATACGCCTTAGCCTTATATGTTTGGATATAGTCAACTAAACACCTATAGTTAATATAGACCAATTAGAGTTGAACTAGTCGTTAAATTCGAAATTGGTCGTTATGTTTCTTGGTATAGGGTGGGTATGCTAAAAGAACACACTAATTGGACTTGCTTGTGTAGCATAAACAGAAAATCTATTGGTTCAAGTAGAGGTGTACAAAATGGATATTTTTCTAACCAGTTTTGGTTATGGAACCGGTTATTGCTATAACCGGTTCAATTCTGATTTCGTTTATTTGACCAAAACATCATACCCTAGGCACCCGGTTTCGGGTAGTGTTTTGTTCCGGTTTTTAAAAAACCAGATTTTAAAATACCCTATTTTCATGTTATTCTATATCCTATTTTCGAGTTGTTTAATACCCTATTTTCAGGTTTTACTCCATTGCGTTTTTGTTACTCTATTTTCTTGTCTTTTATTATTATTATATTATTAAATATGCTTTATATAATGTAAATAAATGAAATAACATTAATTTTTAAGATAGATACTAGAATCATGTATCGGGTATAGTCAGGTATAATTGGTTGTTTTTGTCTGGTTTCGGATATTAATTGGGTATGATCGGTTCCAGTTCCGGGTATTGAGATCAAAATGCATGTCCTAGGGTCGGTTTCGGTTTCGAGTATAGAATATCCGGGTAACGAGTTCGGGTTACTTTATCAGGTCCAGTTCCGGATATGGTTTTTTTTTTTTTTTTTGCACCTCTAGGTTCAAGAAAACTATTGTTAGATTGGGCTCATTGAAGTATTAAATTAGCTTATGTGCTTTGTTAAAGTGTAGCTGCAAGGTTTTCCCTATGGAAGTGTTATCTTAGTCTATCCAATTTAATTTCTCAACTCTCACATATGATTCATATAAATATTTTCTAATTGATTTTGTTTATTTTTTTCATGTTTGAGCTTCTTATTTTGATGTGGGTTGTTAAAGTGTTGATGGGCTTGTTACAGTTGGAATAAAGGCTTATTGTACTTGAATTTGGGCTTAGAAGTTGTTCTTGATAGTTATGAGTTTCGTAACAGCTACATTTTGGGCTTAAGTGGGTTTTCATCATTGTGTTCACTATGATGAAAATTTTGTTCTTGTTGACTTGTTATGTTTTAGAGATCATAAGAAGTCTTTAAGGGGCTGTTTGTTTCAACTCTTAATTATTTAGACATTTTAGTAGTTTAGCACTTAATATTTAGACTGATTGTTTCACGAGCAAATGTCTGAATGGTTAAGTATTATAGGGTAAGACCATTTATACCAACTTGGTTAAGACATTTTACTGGTTCAGCACTTGATAGTTCAATCTCTTACTGGTAGAGCGCCAAACCCCTTTGTGTTGCTTTGATTCTGTTAAGCTTTCTTCCTTCATCGTATAGTTCTTGATGTCTAAGGTTTAATAAACTTTTGGTTTGGTATTGTTCATGTTTAAGTGTTTAATTCATGATTCTTGACATAGTTACAAATGGCATTCTTGACCAACTAAAGAATGTTCGTAATTATTGATTGTTAACTTAGTTAGCTTGAATTACATGGCGAAGAATGTGAATTAGATTGGAACCTATGAATTATGACCTTGTAATTTAGTAGCAAGTGTTATTTACAATTACAATTCATAATGTCATATTATACTGTTTTTAGTAAATTGGAATTATTTGGGGTTGAATATGTAAAATAACTCTTAACATAAATTGTCATCGGTGCGGTCATTTTAGTTAATGCATAAACCAAAACCAAAACCATAACCAAACAATTCGGTTACCAAATATCATAACCGTTTGCAGTTAATCCTTTATTTGCAGTTAATTCAGTTTTCGTTCGATTACAGGTCCTATTCATTTCTTTTTATTCATATTTGGAGTTTCACTTTCTAAGGTTTCCCTCTACATATACTAATGGTTACCAATACGACAATACTTACAAATAAACAACCATCCAATCAATGTACTTTAACTATCTATGCAAAATCATATTTAATTCATGGTTAAATAATTAAACACTAACTTAAAAACATATGGATTCAGCTATGTTTAGAACCGGATAATTTAGTTATCAAAAACATAAAACCGGCCCCTCAGTTATTTCAGTTTATTTCGGTTAATTCAGTTTTATGTTCACTCCAAGCCATGAGTACAGAATTGTTTTTTTTTTTTAAACAGGTCAACCCGAACGAACAAGACCTATTCGGCCCACTTTTAGTTGGTGCTCACCGGTTGAACTAGTTAGTCCGTAGCCGCAATAAGACAAATATGTTGTTTTGAAGCTTCTCTCATGTAAGTAGAATACGGTGTATGTTAGTCAACCTTGTAAAAAGCGTTAGGCGCTAGTCTACCAGTGAGGCTCCCACTAGCTAGCAATTAATCAAGATTAATCAGATTAAGATTTATATATGGTTTGGCTGAAATCTGACCAGAATTCACAAACTTTTGGCCAGCTGGTTAAACCTAACTAGAGTCGACTACTGATTAATGGATCAATTAACGAAAAATTATTCAATTACTGACCGACTAGCAATTAATCGCGATGTTAGCTGTTATAAGCAAAACTTCTGAAAAGAAAAAATAAAAAAACATTCAAAATTACAAAAAAAAAATGTGGAGAAAATGATTGTTGAAGATTCCAATGGAAGAATTGGAACACAACTGCCCACCTTCACCATGTCAGATTGTTGTTGCAGAGAACTCTTTCGACCAAAGTGCACATAATAATAATAATAATAATAATAATAATAATAATAATAATAATAATAATAATAATGATAATAATAATATAATAATAATAATAATAATAATAATAATCACATAGCCGATACACATTATCTCTGCATTATTTTCAATTTCATCTTCAGTTATAAAAAAAAATGAAATCAAATTTTAAAAACTAGAAATCAGAAAAGAGAAGATAGGGAAATTAATTCAATTGCTAATCGACGCTCCGTAGTTGTAATATATGGGATTTTTTGGGATGGAAGGGATTTATTGGAAGAGGGATTAGGGTTTTGTGTGGTTGAGATACACGAAATAGTTTAATGGGCTGAAGATGGGTAATAATCGGCCCAATAAAGTGAGTATCAGTTTTATCTTTTATCACATCACATAAGCATAGATGTATTATTAACTTTTAGTAACCCAATAAAGTAATCATCAGTTTTATCTTTTATCAGATCACATAAACATAGATTATAGGATATAAAAAAAAGTTTTATATTTGATAAATAATAAATCTTGGATAGTGAAACCACTACAAACACAAATCTTGGTGAAAATAAGCGAGTGGAAGAAAAAATATAAACCTGATGATTACTTTATTGATCATCAGTAATTATTAGTTCTATCTTTCATCAGTTTTATCTTTAGGTCTACAACGGTCACAAGGGAATATTTAAGATATCCCTAGAATATAGGATAGTTTGTTATCTTTGATTACTATTTAAAGGGGACCTAGATCAGCGATAGAACACACACAATTTCGTACACTTTCACTTTTTAACTGCAGCAACACTCGAAAACACTCTCATCACTCACACTATTCGATCATTGTAACACTTAGAGCAGATCCAAGGAGTATCCCGAAGTTGTATCCTCCTTTTAAATCAATAAGAAGAACAAGGCAGCTGACGATTGTCAGCTCCCGATCCCGAGGTTTTATGCCGGCAATCTAGATTGATCAAGGGCTTTCCTCGTATATCACGTGTCAATTTTTACTTTATTGCATTGTTTTTACAAATTGATATAGTTCTGTATCCTGGAACTATATCCTGAAACTGCTTGTACTTTCAACCAAGTAAACACATTTTTATCAAGTCTACATAGCACACTACCTCACAAACTAAATTTGATCACTAAATTGCTTCGGTAATTTTTGACCAAAACAACATGTATTATAAACTAATATTTAATGTAATGGTAAAGGATCATATACAACACATACGCGACCAAGGGAGGACAAGTGTTCTTGCCTTGAAGGGCAATTTAGTCCTTTCTCACTTAAACAACTTTACTCCTTGATTTTCAAACGGCTATAACTCTTTCATTCATTAATATTTTTTTTTAAAGTTACAATGTATTAACGAGCATTTTATTTCTTTATTTCGAGCACCCCATTACTATAGTTTTCTTAAAAAAAGTTACAGATTTTGAATATCCGTTAGTTCATTACATGATTTAGAATACCTGTTACGTGATTACACATTCGACATAAACCATTACGTGATAACACATTTAGTATAAATCCATTACGTGATTACACATTCAATATGATTTGTTGTAACTGATGTTGTTATAATTATGCTTATTACGTAACTACACATTCAATAATAAGAACTTGATTGTTTATGCTTTTATTACGTGGTTAAATCTATAATATATAGCATTATATGGTTCTTATAGTTTGATTTGACTATTGTTTTGTATATAATTTATCGTTAATGCGTGATTGGACTTGAAATATTTGGTATTTCATTTGAAATATTATGAATTACATGTTTTTGTTTATACGTAATTATGTAATCACTCAGTGTGGTATCATATAAAATACTATAATGAAATCACGTAATCACAAAATGAGTATTCAAAATCACGTAGTCACGTAATAATACATAGTCAGCTATTATTATGTAACTATGTAATCACTTAGTGGGGTATCACATAATATAATGAAATCACGTAATCACGTAGTCATGCTGGGTTTTCAAAATCACGTAATGGGTATTCAAAATCATGTAAAAAAAATTAAGAAAACTATAGCAATAGACTGCTCGAATTAAAGAGGATAAAATGCTCGTTAATATGGTGTAATTTAAAAAAAAAATACTAATATATGAAAAAGTTATAGTCGTTTAAAAATCAATGGGAGAAAGAGTTCAAGTGTGAAATGACCAATATACCCTTTTGCTATTTGTTTCTTCAATTGTTTGAATCCTATATTTACAGAAATGCCATTGGATTACTTTGAGTCATTGATCTTGGAAGATCAATGGCTCACATACTCACGTATGCTTCGTACATTATCTTGTACAGAAGCCAGCCTCTTAATATAATTTAATTAATTTTAATGATTAGAAGATTCATATTGTATTTAGGTAATGGATAAGTACACTATAACATTTTCATACTAGGTGTACACGACAATTTGGATATAACAAGTGCTCTTTTCAATTTAAAGAAAAAAAGTGTTATGATTTTTTTTTCCCTTAAACCAACTCCACCCTCAATTATCAAGTAGAAGGGGCAATTTCATCTATACTCCTATAAACTTGCAAAATATCATATATACTCATGTTCAAGTGGAAGGGGTAATTTCATCTATACTCCTATAAACTTGCAAAATATCATATATACTCATGCAAAATTATAAATATCATATATACCCTTACAAAATAGTTGAAATATCAAATATACCAAATTCATTAAAAACAATTTAATAAAAGACAATTTTACCCTTATTTTTCTAAAACTTTGAAATCTCATATATGACCTTTAACTTCAAATATTATATTATTCATTTCTAGCTTAATTTATTTAGCTTAAATATTATACACGGAGAATACTATTGTTTATGGGAAAAATAAAAAAATAGGAAAAATAAATTTAAGCTTAAAATATGTTATATAAAAATATGAAGTTAAAAGATGAGCATATATGAAAACTTAGAAATTAAAAACTAAGGGTAAAATGATTATTTATTAGATTATTTTTAACAAATTGGGTATATTTGATATTTTAACTATTTTGTAAGGGCATATATAATATTTTTAGTTTTGATTGGGTATATATGAAAATTTTCAAGTTTATAAGGGTGTGTATGAAATTAATCCTAACTTTTTCATACGATAATATTTTTTTAAAAACTACACCGTACTATAGAGCATTTCATTCTCTTTAATTTGTGCAAACTATTACTATCGTTTTCTTAATTTTTAAAGATTTTATTTGGCAAGCTATATAGTTACGTGATTTGTGTAACGTTACGTGATTATATTCCAATACGTAATTACGTATCATATATGCAAACAGTAACAAATGCTCAATGTGACCCTACATCTATAATCATGTGCCATATGTAACAAGTGTAATGTCACATGATTATGTATCAATACCTAATTACGTTATCATAGTTTTTTTATTGAATATTTTTTACTAAAGTTATGCTTATTACGTGATTATACATTCAATATAACGAGAACTTAATTTTTTATGTTATTACGTAATTATATTTGTAACATCAGTCGTTAAGTGATTATAGATGTAGTGTTACATTTAATATTTATTAGTGTTGTATGCATGGTACGTGATTATCATTTCAACATTTGTTATTGTTTTGCACACATACTACGTGATTATTACATTGAGTATTTGTTATTACTTTGTGCAAATGGTACGTAATTATATATTTAGGTATAAATTTGAGTGTTTGGTACGTGATTTAGGTATTCATTGATCATTTGGTACGTAATTATAAATGCAGTGTTACATTGAGAATTTATTATTGCTTGGCCATATGGTACGTGATTTAGGTATTTATTGATTACGCTCCATAACGTAATCACGTACTGGAACATAATCACATAATGTTACCAAATCACGTAACTTCATATCTTGTAAAAAAATTAAGAAAACTATAGCAATAACATACTCAAATTAAAGAGAAATGAAACACTCATTAATATGATATAATATTTTAAATAAATATATATATATATATAGCTAGAGGATCCTGTAAAAAAGTCCCAAAGTGTGAGAAGGATAAGAAAGAATCTAAACCATTAGATCTTTAATCTAATAGTTGAGATCTTGATGGCAATCTTATAAATAGTATAACAATTAAAATAATTAATTTTCTAGATTAAGGGTATAAAGGTAAAATTAACATTTTTATTTTAGAAAGTCACATGCAATCCACATGCAAGTTCCCCTTTTATTTTTTAAACGCCAATAACTTTTTACACGTAACTCGTTTTTTTTTAAATTACACCATAATAACGAGTGTTTTTTAATCTATAATATGAGTACCATATTACTATACTTATATACAGAAAAAAAATTACGTTCAATCGAATGTTTCAGCTAATGGTTTTTTGTTTCAGTTCATAGTGTTATATAATTATTGAATTGTATTATATATGTGTTGAATGGTGTTATATAATTATTAAATGGTGTTATATACTTATTGGGGTGGGGATCCTGCGCAAAGTGTGTTTTTCCTAGAAAGTCTAGGAAGTGATCTGGGCCATCCGATGGGTGTGTTTAATGGTTGAGATCATCTTGGTGGCATTTTGGTAATATGTGTGTCTTAAAAATAGGATTATTTAATTAATTATGGGTAAATGTGTCATTTAAGGTGTTTTAAATAAGGAAATATTAACAATCATAAAACCACCTCCAAAAGTGTCGCAATTTTTTTCTCTCTCTCTAATCCCCCACATTTGAAACCACCTAATCATACAAAAAATAACAATAAATCAGATCTAGATGTGTTCATGGTAGTGTGTTTTATCGATAAAACACAATGTGATGAACTAGTGTCTGACTGCTAAAACACAACATCACCTGAAACGAGTAACTGCTAAAACACAGTGTTGTGAAATAGTACCTGAAACGAGTAACTGCTAAAACACAGTGTGATGAAACAGTACATGAAACCAGTAACTGCTAAAACACATTGTGATGAACCAAGTATAAAACACAGTGTGATGAACCAAGTATAAAACACAGTGTGATGATACAGTACCTGAAACCAGTAACAGCTAAAACACAGTGTTATGAAACAGTACCTGAAACGAGTAACTGCTAAAACACAGTGTGATGAAACAGTACCTGAAACCAGTAACTACTAAAACACATTGTGATGAACCCAGTATAAAACACAGCGTGAAGAAATTGTTAAAGATTTGAATTTCGTAATTAAAGTAACTGCCATTTTGAAATCGTAATGATTTGAAATTGTCAAAGAGATATACATTTCCATAATTATCTAGATAGTTAGTTAGGATATATAATATTTCAAAATTAAATTAATAATCAAATTACCTTCATGCCTTTTTGAATAAAAAAACTAAAATCCACATGTCACCTCCCTATTGCTTCCTAGACTTTCTAGGATATTTAGGCTTTCTAGCCAACTCCCACCCTACCTATTGAATGGTGTTATATATCGCTAAATGGTTGTTGCAATGTTATTCATAGTGTTTTTATAGAGATCTTTAAAATTGTGTTTTATACTTATTGAATGGTGTTATATAATTATTGAATGGTGTTATATACGTGCTGAATGGTGTTTGCAGTGTTATTCGGTATTCCTATAAATTAGGGTGGCGGTTTATGGAAGGTTTTGAATTAATTAAATCAATGATAAAATTACTTGATTACCCTTTTCAATTAATTTAGATCTAATGGCTGAGATCCTTTCTTACCTTTCTCATACTTTTGGTCTTTTTTACAATAACCTTACCCTATATATATATATATATATATATATATATATATATATTATATATATATAAAATATATAGGGCAAGGATCCTAAGAGAAGTCCACCCTATTTGAGAAACTTGAGAAGCATTCTGGACCACATATTTCTCTAAGTTTTTCGTAATATACACATACGTATAGTTTAAAATTAACTGTATACATATATGTACATCGAATTATACACATATGTATATAGTCAATTTTAAACTATACGTATGTGTATATTACGAAAAGCTTAGAGAAAATGTGTGGTTCAGAATATTTCTCAAGTTTCTCAATTAGCCTAGTGCTTCTCACATGATCCTAACCCTATATATATCAATGTATTAAAAAGTTACATCCATTTGAAAATCAAGGAGAGGAGTTCAATTGTATGATTCTGATCTTTACAAATTGTCACCGCTTCATTTTGAGTTGTTAATCTTGAAAATGGATGGCTGATATTGTCTCTTACACTTCGCACACAAAAACTCTCTTGCATGGGAGACGAAGTCATTAGTTATGATATGCTTGATTTTTTTCATCTAGGTTTTAACTAGTTAGAGGTAAGCATATTAATGTTATAAGCAATAACAGAACCAATTTCATTTAATAACCGACATAAGTGATGGTTGTGACCAATGGTTTTGGTTTTGAAAGTTTGGTTAACCCTGATGAAAATAACCAAACTGCTTCTCGAGCTTTGTGTTTCATCTTCTTCATACATGCATGAACTACACCTACATTCACGGCTTGGAATCATCGACCATTGAACCAAATACCCATAACCAAAGTTCAGTTATGGTTACAGTTAAAGAAATCACATAACCAAGACTATCGGTTATGGCCATTGTTGAAGGTGAAAATTAAACTAAACTTCGATTTGCATCCCTTAGCGAAACTTGCTTAAACTATGTCTAATTTCGATAATGTATTAAAAAGGAATAATAAATAACATTTTGAATTTGTTAAAGATACTAAAAACTTCAAATCGTTACAAAATCTAGAAGGGTAGGAACCATACTGGTTTGTTCAGTTGTTTGTTATTTCAAATCAGTAGTGAGAAAAGTTTAAGACCCGGTTTTTAAGAGGGGAATCACAAAATGGTAATCTTGTAACCACATAAGATTATACCATTAGGAAAATCATAAACGCGACAAGTAATCAGATACCGAGTACCTGACAAGCATGAGACATACTATAGAATTTGTTTTTACAAACGGGATTCGGGCCATTACCGCACATTACCATACCTATACAGTTTACGCATTTTCTTGGTGATTATAAGTTCCAAAGACTTGCAATTTCACTTATAACTTTTGTTGATGAACAAACACACACACACATTGTGCCTATTATTACAAATACACACCTAACAAAGTACCGTACTAACCTCTAAAATAGTTGTGTGCTAACAGTACCAGATTCAGTGCCATATTATCACAAAATTAACGATAGTTGCGGTATTTGGGGCTGTACATGCAGCTCTCCGCATATGCTACAAGGTCTGCTGGTTGAGGTAGACGAGTCGCCAAACCTGCAAACCCCAAAAAACGAAAATGAAAACAAACAGTTTAGACCAAGAGTGTAATACCGGTTTGTACAGTTCAGAAGCGGTCCGGTAAAGAACCGGACCATGAATGAGTTACACTGTTTCATTAAATAAAATAGAGAAAAATGTCATTTTTGTCCCTGAGGTTCGGCCAGTTTTGCAACTTTCGTCCAAAGGTTTGTTTTTTCGAATCTAGATCCAAAAGGTTTGAAATTTTGCTATTTTCATCTGACTCGTTAACTCCATCCATTTTTCTCCGTTAAGGATATTTTCGTCTTTTTTGTTAACTTAAAGGGCAATTTGGTCTTTTGAGTACTTGTACGCTATGCTAAATTCATGTACATAAAATGAAAAAGACCGAATTGCCCTTTTAAGTTAACAAAAAAGACGGAAATATCCCTGATTAACGGAGAAAAATGGATGGAGTTAACGGATCGGATGAAAATGGCAAGATTTCAAACCTTTTGGATCTAGATGCGGAAAAACAAACCTTTGGACGAAATTCGCAAAACTAGCCAAACCTCAAGGACAAAAATGACATTTTACTCGATAAAATAAAAAATGGTTTTGGACCAGACAATATTCAAGAGGGCCCGCTCCGGTTTCAATTCAGCCGTCTAGTTTCAATGCGTTGGACGGATTTCTGCACACAAGGGTCTAAGAAATTGTTTTCAGAAACTCTAAAACCCAGACTCCAACGCAATATAGCCGCACTGGCTCAGTTTTTTTGTTTTGTTGGTCCGGACCAATATGGAGAGAGGTCTCACCGAGTTCATATGCTTTGGCTGCCACCCTGGCTGCAATGTGAGCAGAAATCTTGCGGATGTTGGTGAATGGTGGGTAAATTAGCCCATTGGCAAAATGCTCCGGTGTAACTTGTTCAGCTAGAGCCTCAGCTGTTCCATTTAATAAAAAAACGAAATTAAGTTACATAATAAAAATGTTCAAAATAACGATAGATAAATGACAACTTGGTTCAGGTTGATTCACAAAACCGTTGTCCATCTTTCTCATATTAGATGAAGTATAGTTACAAAAACTATATTGTTAAGATAATAATACAACTATTTCGAAACTAGAATAAAATGATTTAGAAATTGCAACAGTCTGAATACGCTTTGGGATACTTTGTACTCGTTGGATATGTTTCTTTGGGGACTTATTGTAAAATCCCTATGAGGTTTTTCAAAATTTATACATTAAGTCCCTATACTACATTTTTGAATGAATACATCCCTGGACTTCACTTTTGCATGATTACACCCCTGTACTTTTCAAACCTAACGATAAAGTCCCTGAGTTTTATATTTAACAAAAACTCCTTTTTTACATGATAAAATCCTTAAACGCTTTTAAAACAATGAAGTCTCAATTCTCTAAATCGAATTAAAAGAAACATTTTATCTTAGTTTATAAGTCATGCAAAAAATAAAGTCCAAGGGCTTATTTAAGTTTAAAAAATGTCCATAAGGTTTTCTTTATCAAGAATTGCCCGTTTTCGTTATAGCAATTTTCCCATCTTACCCGTTATTAATAAAATAAAATAAAATCCAAATTTATGTAAAATAAACTTACAGGCTGCTAAAAGCATGTCATCATGAACACGGATAGCACCAGAAATTATCAGGCCCAGACCAAATCCCGGGAAGATATATGCATTGTTGGACTGATAAGCAAATAAAAATGAATCATTCGTTGCTTTATCGAAACATTATAGACCAACTTTAATATTAAGGTTTAAGAAGTTGTGACCTGGCCAGATACATAGTTCTTTCCATTATAGTCAACAGGAGCAAAGGGACTGCCACTCGCAAAGATTGCACGACCCTGCAATCAACAAAGTAGATATATTCATTTTATTATATAACTAGCAAAAATGCCCGCGCTATACAACGGGTTACGATCGGTATCGGTGTGGTTTGATTGGAAATATCACATGTACACGTTCGAAGTCGAGTCGCTCACATGGCATTAATGCTTATAAAATTCAAGAGTTCGTAGTATTTTTATATGACACAGCTAAAATATATTAATCTACTAATCATTAATACGATCAATAATCTTAATATATAAATACAATTATTATATTATAGAATTAAATTATATATCTATTAAATTGTTTACAAAACTATATTAAGAGATGTTAATATACCACATATCATTAATCTTATATATCTATTATTATTATTATAAATATACTATGTTAATGAAATAGTAACGTAAATGATGTATGAGATGTTAAATAAAATAATAAAATGGAAAGAAACAGGAATAAGTTATATATATATCAAACAGTTTACAAAAATTATTATTATTATTATTATTATTATTATTATTATTATTATTATTATTATTATTATTATTATTATTATTATTATTATTATTATTATAAATATACTATATTAATGTAATAGCACTCTAGACAGAAATTAATATGATAAAGATACTGTAAAAATTAATAATAAGGGGAAAACAAAAAGAAAACCCAAAAAAATGAATAGGGAAAAACAAAAAGAAAAAGGTATCAAGGAAAACAAATGGACCAATAGAAAAAAAGTACTATTTACCAAAGTTACAATTGTTGTGTTATTAATAATAATTAATAATAATATTAATAATAATAATAATTAATTAATAATAATAATAATTAGTAATAATAATAATTAATAACTAGTTTGAAAACGCATATCCACTACAGAAATCGCAGATCAACTTATTCCAGTAAAGCAAGCTCGGGTATTATAATACTCGACCCGTAAAGCTGGCAGTGGCAAAGCTTGAGATTTCCGACCGGGGGGTCGAAAACGTATATACCCAAAAATTTCTATAAAGCTGGGGGTCGAAAACGTAAATACCCAAAATTTCTATACGAAAACTACATATTCTCCACCACTGAGCGAAAAGTTCAGGGGGTCGGCCGCCCCTCCCGCCTCAACTATCCTACGCCCCTGAAAGCTGGCAAGCCTTATCGAGCTTGTGTTATTTTGAGGTTTTAGTGTTTTCATGCATTTTAATACACAAGTATAGAATTGGTTAATAATGTCCTTGAATAACACTACCACCAAAAAGTTATTATACAAATTAATCGAGCCATTTCTCACACACATTATATATATACTTGAAATGCTATTTTGTCAACATCAACTAACTTTGGTCCCTCAACTTTGGCATCAACCAATTTTGGCCCCTCAACATTGGTAATGACATAGTTAACCCCTCAACTTTTATAATGATATGTTTAGCCCTCAACTTTAATAATTGACATGTTTAGCCCACAACTTATGTCAACATCAACCAACTTTAGCCCCTCAACTTTGGTAATGACAAACTTAGCCCCTCAACCTTAATAATTACATGTTTAACCCCTCAACTTTAATAAGGTTTTCATTTTTAATTTTCATTATTTACCCTTACACTTTATTATAGTTACTATTTAGATCTTCGCTTGTTTTTATCTACATTTCGAACCTGCTGCGAAGCGCGGGTGGTAACCCACTAGTAACTAACAAAGAAATTTAAAAAACAAATTACACATTTTACTTTTCCTATAACAGTTGCATTATTGTGTACAGTTGATGGGAATGTAGGTAGAAGAATAGTGGTTATACCTCACTCCAGGTGTAAGCTTGCTCAGCGGTGCATTCGGATTGTGAAGTCGGGTTGGAAAGAGCAAGAATAATAGGTTTCTACAAAAAAATGAAGCGTATTTATGGGCGTTTACTTTCTAATATATTTTTATAAAGGCAGTCAAATAAACTCTTGGGTACAAATCATTACCTTATTAAAAGATGACATAGCTTCAACAACTTCTTTAGTAAAAGTCTGTCCTGCCCCTGATGATCCAATCAACACCGTTGGCTTGATTGACTGGTAACACAAGAATGTGAGGTGATTACAGAGTTTTATGTGATAGTGGGTCAATTTGGATTCTGAAAACAGGTTAAGAGTTGACCAGCAAACACTTTGTGTCCATTTTTGTGGATATTTAATGTATTAATAGTGATTAGAAAGACAACACTGTAACTATTACATGATGATCTAGATATTTGAACAAAAAGAATTTGGGTGGTTATATTCATTAAAAATATACTTTCGGCGACTTCAACCTGATCAGTCAATTTTTGAATCATTCGCCTTTCAGTTGTTTTTTATTTTTTTGCTTTGACCCGTCCAAGAACCATTCCGTTAAAACCAAAACTTAAGCTAACAAAAACATCAAATATACTCACATGTTAAACTATTTAAAATTTCATCCAATGGAATTATAACTTATAAGACTATTTTTATGATCAAGAATGTAATTGTATCTAATATATTAGTTATTTACAAAAAAAAATAAAAAATAAAAAAAACCCCAACGTTGGACACACATAAGTGATGGTCGGTCAACCTGAGCCGACCCACCCGTCTGACCCTAACAAGTTACCCAACTGCCCATTTTGCTACCCACACAAGAGAGTGAGATTCAAACCTTGACGGCATCCAAGAATTCATGAACGACCCACCCGTCTGACCCTAACAAGTTACCCAACTGCCCATTTTGCTACCCACACAAGAGAGTGAGATTCAAACCTTGACGGCATCCAAGAATTCATGAACAGGTTCATGATCATGGGCCCAAGGCTTCTTAAAATGCTGAAGTGAATCTACGCGTGAACTAACGATCAAACCCTACAAAATAATGTAACCAAATAGCAAACAATTATAATTGTTACAATAAGAAAAGAATGAGAGAAGAAGGATGTGTTTTCTTCATAGTCATTACCTTCGAGTCCACAAGCCAAATCTTCTTCCGGGTCTCTTCTAATGGAGCGTTTGTCTGCATGATTGTATAAAACATCCATCATATAACCTCCCTATTAATCCCTCTTTTTTGGGTGGTGGTATTGTTTGGTGTGTGTGTGGGGGTCTCAAGAATTAGATTAGAGGTTTCAACTTCAACCCATTTTCTTGTGAATAGGACATTTTGTGGGTGTGCTTTATCTCATAAAGATCAAATTAATCAAATCAAAACAACCTTCTAAATTGCTTTATTCAAAAAATTGAATTATTGTTGTAATAATATTCCCTCCGACCCAAAATAAGCGTCGAGAAAAAAAAGACTTAATGTACGTACATTTAATGTAGTTTTATTTATTTGAATGTCACATTTGCCTTTAATGCATTTAAGATATCAATCGAGTTGGAAATACTGCAAAACTTAGTGATAAGAACTTCTATGGGTAAAATGGGAAATAAAGTATACTATAACTATCATCTGAGAAATAAAAGTTGCGTTTTGGGACAGTAGGAGTAGTTTTGTAATCATATTTCAGTACTAATTATTAATAATAGTAACCAAGACTTTTGGTTCTCGGTCAATCCAATTTGACCCGTCTAGACTCCTAAATATTTTATTTGTGCAACAAGTACAAAAGTTATCCATTTCAACTTGTTAAACAAGATATTTCCTAACCTGCTTTGATATTTCGAGAGCTATGAGTTCAGCAATGCCTGTGCCAGCCTGGAAAAACAAGAGCTATAAGTGAGACAAAAAGCAAAATAAAATAAAACTATTTAAGAAGTAGAAAGAAGATGAACTATTTAGTAATAAGTACGATTGTCTAACCTCTCCAGCTCCGAGGAACAAAAATTTATGATCTGCCAAGGATCCACCAACTAGTTTTAATGCAGAAATAAGCCCTGCAAGCACCACCGATGCGGTCCCCTAAAACAAAATAAGACGTTTATTTAAGCACGTAAATTAGATACATATACTTATAAAAGGGTGGTTCTGCGTTCTATTGCATACAGATATCGACGGGTCAAACCAAAAAAATTAGCTAAGGGGGGAACGGATTGCAAGTCCCCCCAAAAAGCTAATTTTAATTAAAAAAACTCATAAATTTATTCAAATAGAGTAAAGTACACGGATGGTCCCTGTGGTTAACCAAAATTTTTTATTTAGTCCCTAGCTTTTCAAAAGTACACAAATGGTCCTTCTGGTTTGTACTTTGTAACGCATTTCACCCCCAACTTTTGCCAAAAGTACATGGATGGTCCCTGTGGTTTGCACTTTGTAACGCATTTAGTCACTAAAGTTGGGGACAAAATGCGTTACAAAGTGCAAACCACAAGGACCCTACGTGTACTTTTGGTAAAAGTTGAGGACTAAATTATAATTGAATCTGAATTCCTTGATTTCTATTGATGAAGAAGAGAACAATATATAATACAAGAACCTAACTAACTCCTAACTAATTCAGGGATAATTCCTAACTAATTTAGGGATAAAATATAAACCGGATATACATAAGAAATACATAGATATACATAAACTATAAAACGGATATACATCCGCTAATACGCCCCCGCAGTCGTAGCAGTAGGTCTTCCGATGCATAGACTGGACCGAAATCGTTGAAACAACTGGCGTGGAAGACCCTTGGTGAATATGTCAGCGTATTGATAGTCTGCTGGAACATGAAGAACTTTGACAGAACCCATACGAACCTTCTCGCGAACAAAATGAATGTCAATCTCGATATGCTTGGATCGTTGATGTTGGACCGGATTCTGAGATAAGTAGACAGCAGAGATATTGTCACAGTAGACAACTGTGGCCCGGGTAATTGGAAGATGGAGTTCGAGAAGCAGGTTTCTGAGCCATGTTGTTTCTGCAACAGTGTTGGCCACACCTCTGTATTCAGCCTCGGCACTGGAACGTGAGATAATCGCCTGACGTTTTGAGGACCAAGAAACCAGATTATCACCGAGGAAGACACAGTAACCTGAAGTAGACCGTCGTGAATCAGGGCAGCCTCCCCAATCCGCATCAGAATAGGCTGTGATATGAGCTGACTTGGATGGTAAAATAGAGATTCCATAGTCTAGTGTACCCTTGAGGTATCGAAGGAGCCGTTTCATGAACTGGAAATGAGGATCTCGAGGGGAGTGCATAAATAAACATAGTTGTTGCACCGCATATGATATATCAGGTCGTGTGAAGGTTAAATACTGCAGTGCACCAGCAAGGCTACGATATAAGGCACCATCTGAGAAGGGTTCTCCAGCAGTTGCACTTAGTTTAGAATTAGTGTCAGTAGGTGTGGCACATGGTTTACAATTTTCCATTTTAGCACGAGCTAAGATCTCTGCTGCATATGTGGTCTGAGATAAGAACAGGCCACCATGTCGTCGGGTTACCGCAATCCCGAGAAAGTGATGTAGTGGTCCGAGATCAGACATGGCAAATTCCCTGGAAAGAGTGGCAATGAAGTGCTGCAAAAGTGTCGGATTGGAGGCTGTCAAGATGATGTCGTCTACATAGAGAAGTAAATATGCCATTTGATCACCCTGTTTGTAGACGAACAAAGAAGTATCACTCGTGGTAGATCGAAAACCACACTTTTGTATATAGGAAGCAAATCTGAGGTACCACGCACGTGGAGCTTGTTTTAGCCCATATAAAGACTTTTGAAGTCGACAAACATGCTTTGGATTTTTACTGTCAACAAACCCAGGTGGCTGAAACATGTAAACAGTTTCATTAAGGTCCCCGTGTAGGAAAGCGTTCTTGACATCCAGTTGATGAATGGGCCAAGAACGTGAAGTTGCTAAGCTGAGGACAGTACGAATCGTAGTGGGCTTAACCACTGGGCTGAATGTCTCGTCACAATCAACACCCACCTGTTGAGATTTGCCATTTACAACCAAACGCGCTTTGTAGCGCTGTAATGTACCATTGGCATGGTATTTGTGGCGAAATAGCCACATACATCTGATAATATGAGCATCTGCAGGTCTTGGCACAAGCTCCCATGTATTATTAGCTATTAATGCCTGGTATTCGTCGGTCATAGCCGAGTGCCAGTTCTGGTCGGTCAAGGCCTGGGTGTGGGATTTGGGTAGTGGGGAAATATTATGCTCGGAGGTGGCTAAGAGGGTGGGATCTGTTGAGGGTAGGGAACCCGTTTTAGACCGGGTCTGCATAGGGTGGGTAGAGGGTGGCGGTGTCAGGTTAGATTGTGACGGAGCTAGGGTGGTATGTGCATGTTCTGGGAAGAAAACAGGTCTGGATGCAGTAGAATCAGACCTGTTTCTGCGGCTGTAAGTGTGGGTAAGGGGTGGGGAATGTGGCTGTGAGACCGTGGGGGTGGGGGTTGGTGTGGAAGCATGGGCTGGAAAAAAAATGGGTCTGGATGTTGCTGGGTCAGACCTGTTTCGTCGGCTGTAGGTGTGGGTTATGGGTGGTTTAGATGGTTTGGACGTAGTAGTGGTGTCGGTTGTGGGAGGAGAGGAGGTGAAATGAAAGGGGGTACTCATGGGTGAAGGTTCCGAATCTGGGTGAGAGCTTGGGGTGATATGAGGTGTAGGTGGGGTAGAGAAAGGAAAAGTGGATTCGTCAAAGGTGACGTGACGTGATAAATAGACACGTCCAGTTGAGGGGTCTAAGCATCGGTATCCACGATAATTCATTGGATATCCGAGAAAGATGCATGGTGTAGAACGGCGGGCTAGTTTGTGGGGTCGAGTGGCATTGTGATTTGGAAAACAAGCACACCCGAAGGTGCGAAGGTGAGTGTAGGTGGGATGCCGGTGATAGAGTTTGTATGTGGGGGTTAGAAAGTTATGGAGTTTGGTAGGAAGAATGTTATGTAAATAGACGGCAGTGTGAAGTGCTTCAACCCAGAAATGGGAAGGTAGGGAAGCATGGGTAAGGAGGGACATAATGATGTCATTAATTCGTCGGATCATACGTTCCGCCTTACCATTTTGTTGTGAAGTTTGGGGACATGAAAATCGAAATTGAAGGCCGTGAGTGACAGCGAATGATTGAAATTTGGAATTATCAAACTCACCACCCATGTCATACTGAAAAGTTTTGATATATTTATTAAATTGGGTTTGGACAAGGCGGTGAAATTGAGTAAATTTGGTGAAGGTTTCGGATTTATATTTGAGTGGATAAGCCCAAACAAATTGGGTGTGGTCGTCAAGAGGACCATGTAATATTTGTAACCTGTGTTGCTGGGTATAGGTGAAGTCCACAAGTCACAATGTATGATGTCAAAAGGTTGAAAAGTAACGGAATCAGAATCATGAAATGGTAAACGCTTATGTTTAGCAATTTGACAAGAGTTGCAAAAGAAATTGTTCTTAGATTTATTACAAGAAATTAAATTACGAGAAACTAAGAAATCCATAATAAAATTGCCAGGATGGCCAAGGCGATCATGCCAAACATTAGAGAGCGAAGAAGTAAGCAAAGCAGAAGCAGGTTGGTTGGTTTTGGTGTTGAAGGAGTACAGTGGGCCGGTACTATTGTGGCGGCTCAGGAGCGTTCCATTCTTGTAGTCCTTCACAGAAAAGCCAAAAGGGTCAAAAGACATAGAAACCATATTGTCAGTAGTGAATTTACGAACTGAAACAAGGTTTCGGATAATATTTGGGGTGTAAAGGACATTTTTAAGGGTGTAGGGGCGGTCCCGGGAATTGGGTGATTGAATGGTTGTATGACCGGACCCGTGAATTGGCACACGGTTACCATTTCCAACAAATACAGAATTAATAGTAGTAGTACAAGGAGTGTGAATATTACCTGGTTCGTGTGTCAAATGATCAGAGGCACCGGTGTCAGCAACCCAACTGTCATCTCCCGAGTTCAGTGCCATCGCCTGGAAAGCTGCCCCTAATTCTGATGGTTCCAGTGGGTTTACATCTGCCAAGTGGGCCTGAGCAGGTGGAGTGGACCAGGGCTGGTGCTGTCGTGAAGTTGGGCCAGTGGCCTGTGGAGGCTGAGTTGGGTAGGGACATGGTGGGGCCGCAGCCCACCATGGTGGCCAGTAGGGGGATGGACCTGGGCTCCAGACATTGGGTCGGACCAATTGATGCTGGGCCGAAGACTGAAAAGAACCACGAGGCTGGTTGCGGTTAGAGGGCTGCTGATTACCACGACCTGTGCGATGTTGCTGTTGACCGAATGACTGCTAAGGCCTGTGAAATTGACGTCTTGGCTGCTGTCGGTTGTTGTTGCGATAATGAGGGGGGTCCCGGCGGGCCGTAGGTGGCTCGCGAGACACTTGGGCAACAACAGCCGGGTTGGAGGCAATAGAGTCCCGTGCTTGTTGGCGACGCAGATCTGAGTCCAGCATGTCACAGGCATCTTCCCATGAGGGAAGGGTGTTATTGATGATAGAGGCTTGAACATCGAATTCCGGTGGTAAGCCTCGAACCAGCTGCAGGACAAGGCGATCTTCTGTGACTGGTTGCTCAACAGCTTTCAGTTGGTCAGCGAGATACTTAAGACGCTGACAGTAGTCTTGGAGGCTGGGCATGGAGCGCAGGGTAAGATTGACAAACTCTGTTTCAAGGGCTGCTGCACGGGCGCCCTTGTTGTTCAGAAAGATTTTCCGAATCCGGGTCCATGCGCCATAAGCTGTTGTTTCCTCATCAAGAATACGTGCCAGCAGGTCATCTGAAAGTGTCCCATAGATCCACTGAAGCACAAGAGAGTCAATTTTGGCCCAGTTGGAGTAGTCCGGATCTGTTTTGGCAGGCGGTTCAGTGCCATCAATGTGGTGTAGCACCTCGTAACCGCGTGCATGCAGGGTGAACAGCTTGACCCATGATGCATAGGTGACTTTGGAACCATCCAAAACACGAACTTTGTGCTGGATGTTAGTCACCGAATAAGCAGGGTGAAGGCTGTCAGTGTGCTTGGAGGATTCTGGTTTGTCTGACATCGAGATGAACAAAAGAAGGAAAAAGAATCGGCTGCAGGGTCCGTGGACAGGGGCTGCTGCGGATGAACAAAAGAAGGAAAAAGAATCGGCTGCAGGGTCCGTGGACAGGGGCTGCTGTGGATGAACAAAAGAAGGAAAAAGAATCGGCTGCAGGGTCCGTGGACAGGGGCTGCTGCGGATTTGTTTTAGGTCAGAGCAGTAGGCTCTGATACCATATAATTGAATCTGAATTCCTTGATTTCTATTGATGAAGAAGAGAACAATATATAATACAAGAACCTAACTAACTCCTAACTAATTCAGGGATAATTCCTAACTAATTTAGGGATAAAATATAAACCGGATATACATAAGAAATACATAGATATACATAAACTATAAAACGGATATACATCCGCTAATATAAATGTGTTATAAAGTGCAAGCCATGGGGACCACCTGTGTACTTTTCGAAAGCTAGGGACTGAATCCAAAATTTTGGTTAACCATAGGGACCATCTTTGTACTTTACTCAATATATAGGCATAAAGATGTAATAATACTGTTTTTGTAATCATAATTAGCAGATTACTTGTTAATTGAAAATGTAAAACCATGAAAAAAAGTGTTTTGTGGGTTAATCATCTGACCCATTTTACCCTTGCTAAAAATGACCAGATTCTACCTAACCCGTCTGGGCACGTCATCCAGCCCATCGGGCCTGCCCAACTTCCAAGGTAATGCCAATGGAATGATCCATTGCATTCCATTATCATGTTTGGTGTTTGTGGTGTTACTTATTGTCAATTTCCCATTTGAATTACCATTTGCCATGACATGCTCAGACAGACTGCTAATTTCGTTTATTTTTATATTTCAAAATAGAATCCCTACTTCATATTATATATAATTCAATAAAAAAACTTTTATATGTTCTAAACAAAAGGATAAAAAAATTAATGCTTCAAGAGAATTTTAATGAAAATTATAATTAGAAGAAAGATACTTATTTTTAGAAAAACTAAAACTTATTTTAACTAGAGTTTAAAAAGCTTTTGATAACTAATGATATTGTATATTTGTGATTCAAACCATCCTCCTAAAGAACGGAAATCTTTGAAATGGAAGGAGCCACATTCCTTATGAAATGGTCCCTTCACATTCCTAAAATTTATAGAAAAATGTTTTTTCTATATGGTCAGAATGGCCCGCTCCATTCCTGCATACCAAATACTACCTTAGTACTCTAGTGTACCTGTATATCGTCGTTAAAAACAAGATGGGTGGTTCTATACTTCTCAAGAAGATCAAAGGCGTTGTGGTTTGCAAAATCTTCAAACTGAAAAGAGAAGATAAACAGAGGTGATGAGTACCATATCTGTGAGCAAGAAAGAAACAAGATAAATGAGAAAGGTAAAAAGGAAGATAAAAGTTGCTAACCTGAATGAGGACCTTTTCCCCATAGTTCTGCTTGACAGCAGACATGAATTCGCTCATAAGTTCGGCATATTCCTAGCAAATACAGAAAAGGAACTGATAATCATTGAATTCAAAAGGATACACGTTTTTGACCCCTTAACTAATTGGGTTAATTCAGGTTGTCTTTATTCTCTAACTGGTCAATAAAATAAAAGCTAAAAAGGCAAGATTGAATGGGTCAAAAGTCGCCAATGGTGCATTTTATTGCATAAAACCTTCTAAATCATTAAAAAAAATTACAGCATTACTGAAATAATGGCCTCAACTAATTGCATATACAAAATATAAAGTTTTTTTATGGATATGCACTTTTATGTTATCTTTCTTCAAAATGGGACAAATGCGGGTTATCTTTATTCTCTAATGGAATGGAATAAATAGTGAAATAAATAGAAGCCAAAAGAAACAGGTCGAACGAGTCCAAAGTCGCCAAAGGTGTGTTCTGTAGTGCATAACACCTCCTAGATCATTTTAACAAAAAATTACTCGTTTTGTCTAGATAATTTTATTGGACAAAAAAAAGGTTTGGGGCCAACCCAACTTGAAAAAAAAATTACCCGTTTTGACCGGCAACTAGGGGTGAAGACAAGCCGAGCCCAACTAGGCTCAAGCTCGGCTCGTCATGCTTTTATGAAGCTTGAGCTTGGTTTGAGCCGATTATTTTGAGATTGAACATTTGAGCTCGGCTCGAAAGTAAAACCCAAGAGCTCGAGTTCGGAGCAGCTCGGCTCGAGGCAATTTGAGAACAATTTTAAACTAACTAAAAGCTCGACTTGAGCTCGCTTCGGTAGCTTAAACAGTTAAACGAGCCAAAGCTCGGCTCGCCAATGTTAAATAGTAGGTATATTATATATAAAAAATAATAATATAAAATTTGTTTGGGCCCGTTTAGGCTCGCAAGCCTAAACGAGCTTTGTATGCAAAGCTCGGGCTCGATAACTAAACGAGTCATATTTCAGGCTCAAGCTCCTGAAGACTCGGATCGTTCGAGCTTTTTACCGATCCGATCCCAAGTAGCACTCGAGCCGCTCCCCCTCGTTTACACCCCTACCGGCAACTCAACCCGCCCATGACACAATTAAGGCTTGGAAACTAGCTAACCTTCCCACTCGCCCTTCTTTGCCTTAGACCAATGTAGAACTCATCGTTCAACATCTTCTCGTTATTGGTCCCGACATCAATGGTTATTGGCAAGCACTGCAAATATTTTACAATATGATATTAATGTAAATATATAATGCTTTAGTAAAAAAATTAAGAAAAATGCATACAAACGGAAACACAATGGCAGGAAATCACAAACATTTGAGATTTTGAGGTTATACTTCTAACCAATTTACCTATATATTTGGGTTATGTTTAATCTCTAATGAGTCAAAGAGTAAAATGAGAATAAAATAGAAACTATTAATAAAAAAACCTAACAGTTTTGTACATAACGTGTTCAGGTCAACCCAACCTGGCTTGACCCATTTTCACAATACCAAAAATTACCCTTTTTTACTCGCTACCCAAGCTACCACTATGCCTCCTCTAATTCATTTTCGCAAAATGATTTGGCATAAGTAAGTAAAAAAGATCTACATAAACTAATTTTGCATATATCAAAGTCATATTCACAAAAAAGCTAATAATAGAGCTGTTTTCTATGTAAATACTTACGGCTGAAGGACGAATTCCTCCAAGAGCTGTATAGAGAGAGAGCTTTCCCACAGGTATGCCCATTCCCTGGTAAGTATTTGCACAAAAGAAAATTAATAATCATAATCAGAATCAGATAATAATCTGTAACAAATCAGGTTGTAGACATAGCGTCTAGATGTGCTTTTTGGCTTAAAGTTGTGAAATTTGATAATCACATGTTTAAGTGTTTGACAGATTCTGATTGTTCAAGAACAAATATAAAAGGACCAAAATGAATGCATTTATAGTAAAGAGAAGTTTAAATGAACTTGAGTGGGGTTAAATGGTTAATAGATGGTTTTATTTTACCTTAAAAGATCAGCTGCAATATCAAAAACTAACTAATTGACTCCCAAATGATAATATAACAAAAGTAGTATGAAATCAGTACATACAAAACACTAAAACTTAATTTTGAGACTTCAGGTCGCAAGAATCAGACAGTCAGTTTCACAACCCGAGTTCAATCGCCCTCTAAATAAGGCATCTTTAAAACTTAAAACCAGTCCATCTTTAATAACTGATGTATTATTACATAAATGAACAAAGATAAAGAGTAACACATTTGTTATTGCAAAAAGGCAAGGTTTTTATCCAACCATGCCACTTGATTTTAGTTCTTGTTTCAAAAAATTATATTATATAATCTTAAACTGAAATGTCGGTGCCGACCACTTTCTGATTTGACAAAAATCACCCCAACTTTTCTAAATTGACAAAATTCACCCCTTAAATTTCTAACTTGACAAAAACCAATTTTCTTTCTTGACAAAAATGACCCTCCTACTTTCTAACTTGACCAAAAAGGCCCCCATACTTTCTAATTCTCTTTAACCCTCAAACTTTTGACATGTAACACATCAGTGCCGTCTTAGAGGGTGTGCAAAGTGTGATATCGAACAGGGCCCATATTTTCAAGGGCCCAAAAAAATTATATCGTTATATTTATATATAAAATATTTACAGTCCTAAATAAAACATTAACATTTTTGTAGCTCTAATAGGTTTGCGTTTACTTGTCAATACATGAGTCTTTGGTTTGAGACATGACAACATTCTTTTTTTCTCCTATTTTTTTGGTTTTCATTTGTTCAAGCTTGGGGCCGAAAGGCCAAACATAAAGTAGAAGAAAAGGGTTCTAAAAATGTTGAGTTTGTTACACAATACATAAAGATATTCATATTACAAATTAAGTTTCTTTTTTGTTTGATTTGTTTTTATTACTTTTAATTGTTTTGTTAATATTGAAATGTTTATTTAAGTTTAAAATAAAACTTTTTTGCTTATATTAAATTGGTTAATCGTTTATCTATGTTAATTTTTATTATATGTTATTGAGTTTAACACGTAATTACTCGAATATATAGGGGCTCATTTTTATTTTTTTTTGCGCAGGGTCCAAAGGGCCCTCGAGCTCTCGGGGGCGGCCCTATAAATTCTACCCCAAACTATGCTATAGTGTCAAATGTAACCCTCTAACTTTGTAAATGTCACTTTCACCCCCTCAAGCTTCTAAAGTTTCGAGCTTACCCTAAAACTAATTTCTTACGTTTTTATTTTTATGGATGTGTCGGTATAATTCGAGTTTGTCTACACTTCAACGTAATTTTTGTTTGAAAAGTAATAAGTTTTGATCCGATGTTATAAATTTGAGTTATCAGACGTTTTGACGTAAATTTAGTTCAAAACGAGTCTGGTCGATTGTAGTCTATACATTAACGTTTTGTGTATGGCGCCGCCACAACGTGCAGCGGGTAAAATTCTAGTAAGCTATAAAAATACAAGTAGATAAATAAAACATTTACCTGGCAACCAAGGTCTCCTAAGCCTAAGATTCGCTCACCATCGGTAACAACTATAACTTGGATTTTTTTCTGAGGCCAATTCTTCAATATCTCAAGGACTTTTCCCCTGTGGAAATAATTAATAGCTAATTATATTAATAATATAATGAAAAAAACTCTCATGTACATGAGGAAACAATGGTGGTGGGAACTTGCTTGTCTTTCAAACTAATATATAGACCCTGTGGGTTCTTGAAGATGGTCCCGTATTTTTGGCATGCTTCACCAACAGTTGGTGTGTATACAATTGGGAGAAGCTCCTCGACGTTTTCAATTAATAGCTTGTAGAACAGTCTCTCATTTTTCTCCTGCCAAAGAGGATGCATACACAATTAATAATAGTTACAACAAAAAAAGAGTAAAATGCCATTTCCGTCCCTGAGGTTTGGCCAGTTTTGCGACTTTCGTCCAAAAGGTTTGTTTTTCTGCATCTGGATCCAAAGGTTTGAAATCTTGCCATTTTCATCCGGCTCGTTAAATCCATCCATTTTTCTCCGTTAAGTCGAGGGTATTTTCGTCTTTTTTGTTAACTTAAAGGGAAATTCGGTCTTTGAATACTTGTACATTATGCTCAATGCTTGTACATAACGTGAAAAAGACCGAATTTCCCTTTAAGTTAACAAAAAAGACGGAAATACCCCTGACTTAACGGAGAAAGATGGATGGAGTTAACAAGCCGGATGAATATGGCAAGATTTCAAACCTTTTGGATCCAGATGTGGAAAAACAATCCTTTGGACGAAAGTCGCAAGACTGGCCAAAACCTCGGGGACAAAAATGCCATTTTACTCAAAAAAAGATGTGAAAAACAGTCTCATTTTTTAATTGACCCGTTTGAGATAAACATAGCCCAAATTGGCCTATTCATAAGTATATAGGTTAGAAATGCCACTTCTATGTAAGTTGCAAGGTTTACCTGAAGATCCATCATGGCTTGGTACCTTTGTAGTGGTATTTCATATTGACGGATATTATGCATCATCTTTTTTACCTGGTTATCAACACCATTACAATATAAAAAAAAATCTCCATTTGTCCACATATTAAAATTTGAAAAGTACGAAAACAGAAGCTGAGATGTGTACAAAAAATATAAATACCTGAAGATCGTGATTGACGACAACCGGAGGAAGAAGACCACGTAAATAATGAGCATCTCTCTCTTTCTCAGTGAAGGCTAGACCTTTGTTGTGATGCGGGTCCCGCAACAACGAATATCCACTACATAAAGACAGAATTATTCATAACTTTTAAGTTAAATATAAGACTCATATCATGTTACATTAAAATAAAAAAATTAAGCAATATATTGAAGTCTTCGCACAGTGAGCAGTTAAATATAAAACTCATATCATGTTACATTAAAATAAAAAATTTAAGCAATATATTGAAGTCTTCGGCACAGTGAGCAAAGCAATATTCTTAAATTTTAAATAATCACAAATTGACTACATGAAGTACTCGCAATATGTCAAAAACTATAAATTCAGAAATTGGTGATTGCATAGAGCCAACAAACAACCTGGACAGTTGAAACCTACAGTTTGTTTTATTCAAACAAATGGTCCTCCTTTTCACTTCCAAATTTAACCATTTTGAAATATTATTTTAAGGTTGTTGTAGGGCGGTGATGGGTCTACATGGCACTAGCCTCCTTTTTATGTTAATAGATGTGTGTATAAATTTTACTATTTTAGTTTTAAAAAAAAACACATAAAGCGAATCTGCAAGCATACACAACCTTATGCTTGGATTTTAATTTTTAACCAAACTTTTGGGTAAAAAATAAATACAAACCGGTCATCATCATTATGTTATAAAAAATAAATATATTTATTAGTTTTTCGCCCAAGGATGACAGGATGTAGAATCCATATCAAAATGAAATATTGAAACCATAATCTGCTTTTGCGTCTGTATTTTAGTGAACCACACTTTTACAAACAATTTTTATATTCAAATAGAGTTTTAATAAGGCTAGGTTTAAGAGAGAAAAGAAATGCATAAATTATTGTACTTTATCCGCTTATCATCAACCACCTTTAGGTTGTTATAAAAGTAAATAATCCATGTCATCAGCACTTAAACTCAGCCTTAAAGCTCATATAAATAGAAATAATATACAAAACATTATTTAAAGTGCATGACCGTGACGAGTAAAAACTAAAAGGAACATTGGAATCATCGACATCAGAATCCGGACAGGAATCAGTTGTTACCTAGCAACAGAAACAGACCACGGAGTGATGAAATGGTCCTCAGTGGCGGTATCCTCTCCGTACACGTCTTCAACACCACCACCAACAGCCGCAGTCGGCTTCGCACTATCAGAATCGGCGACTTCAACAGCCACCGGAGCATTCACATCCTTAACAGCACTATCCACCGACACACCAACGTTCCTCTCTGGTCGACCATTAGAATTCACCATAGCTACCACCATAGGACGCCTCACCGGCAGCCTCAACGACTGCGATTGCGTCCTTGAAACTCCAGAAATGTGTTCTTCTACAAAAAAACAAATCAAAACCAGATTACACGTTAATCTGTACCAAATGCTGATCTAAACTTCCAAACTTACTATACTTATCCTAATTTCATCCAGAAATTTGCATTTACGTAAGTAAAATACTAAAATCAAAGAAACTGAAAAACGATTGAAACTTAAATCGAATTTACAAACAATCGATTATATCAAATGCTGAACTATGCTTCTAAACTTAGTATCCTAAAAATTAACCGAAAATTGTTCAAAAAATTGCATGTGCCAAAGTAAAACCGAAGGAATCGAAAAACTATTGAAATCGAAATAAAATCACAAACAAAAAGTTATATCAAATGCTGATCTACACTCCTAAACTTAATACGTTCAAATTAACCGACAATTGTAATAAATTTGCATGTACGTAAGTAAAATCCAAAAAAAATGAAAAAAACGACTGAAATCGAAATTAAATTTACAAACAATATGCTGATCTAACCTTCTAAACTTAATATGCTCATATTAACCAATTATAATCCATAAATTTGCATATACGTAAGTAAAATCCATAAAACTAAAAAACGACTGAAATCAAAATCAAATTACAAACAATCGATCCACAACTAATGCTGATCTAACCTTCTAAACTTAATTGCTCAAATTAACCTAAAATTATCCACAAATTTGCATGTAACCGTAACAGAAATCGAAGAAATTGAAAAACAACTGAAATCAAAATTACTTTACAAACAATCGACCTACAACTAATGCTGATCTAACCTTCTAAACTTAATACGCTCAAATTAACCTAAAAACTATCCACAAATTTGCATGTCCGTAAGTAAAGTCGATGAAACTGAAAACGACTGAAATCAAAATCAATTTACACACAATCGATCCAAGACTATAGCTGATCTAAGCTTCTAAACTTAATATGCTCAAATTAACCTAAAATTATCCACAAATTTGCATGTAAGTAAATCAAAACTGAAACTGAAAACGACTGAAATCAAAATCAATTTACACACAATCGATTAAAACTAATGCTGATCTAAGCTTCTAAACCTAAAACACTCAAATTAACCTAAAATTATCCACAAATTTGCAAGTAATTAACGAAAACTGAAACAGAAATCGAAGAAATTGAGAAATTACCACAAATGATGAACTGTTTAAGGACGTCATGACGAGAGAGACGAGTGTGTGCTAGGGCAAAATATGTATGTATCGCTCACACACACACACTCAGTGTGTTGGTGTGTTGGTTACTGTATTTGTATCGGCGATATGTATGACGGTTTTTGTGTGTGAAATGTGCGAAGCAAAAAGTTAGTCAATATTGTGACTGCAACTTGTAATTCTCCGCAGGGGTTCCCCCACACAAGTGATCAGCACGACACATCACTCTCACGTGATTACTTTTTTTTATTTTTTTTAAACTTTTTATATTTTAAAATATTATATTGTATCAAACTTCTTTTCAATTATATTACTTTTTTTTTCTAGTAGTTTTACTTTTAGTAATAGATTTTCAATATTTTTAATATTTTAGTAGTTTTATGATTGGGTTAATATCAATACAAAGTTCCCAAAAGTTAAGAAGTTGTGAGAAGGGTATCAAACGGATTTCGATTGACCTCATTCAAGCGACATTAGAATCATCTCATCGAACTCTACAATATGAGATTTTGTATTTTCCCTTGTAGATGTTTAGCTTATAGATTTTAGAATTTTTGTTTAGATCATTGTGTCTTTTTATTTATTATTGTGTTTTTCTATATTTGCTTCGTTGTTTCTTTTTTTCGACATTGTGTTATACTTTTTGGCATTGTGTTATATTTTGTTCGACGTTGTGTTATATTTTGTGATTCATTTTGTCTTTTTACACTTCTTATTTTTGTGAAACTTTGTAAAATAACTTAACCCTTATGATTGAACCTTGCGATTTTTGAACACCTGACACTAGAGTTCTTTAAATTACTTAGAAATGATTAATATGTACTAGTTGCATTTGAAAAATAAAGTGAAAAACAAAGAATAAGTGAGAATTTGATTATTAACGGTAGGTAACATGTCCTGGTCTTGATTACCTCAAAAATCTCATTGTAACTATTAGTTTTCCGGTTACAAAGACAAGAGTATCATTATATATATGACCTGACCCGATTCAAACATAATATTTAGACGTTGAGTTAAGAGACATTCAAGCACCGGAAAAAGTGACCCTGTCTTAGGTCTGTCACTATTTGTCCTAGCCGTTTACAGGGACGATTTGATAGAGGCGGATGGTTTACCTAAGACAGTTTGTTTCGAACAAAAAGTAATGTGTTGTGATGATCGGAAGTTTTCAACATGAACCAAGAGGAAGAAGACCAAGACAACTAGTGGTGGGGTTGTCAATAGTTGTACCTACCAAAAAGATTTTTGCGTTTATTAAACTAACCTTGTTTATTATTGCACTCTTTTAGTTTAATACATTATAAATATTTAATAAGTAGCTTAAAGTATAAAAAGAAGTAGCTAATAAAATAAAAAACTTATTATTACAAATAATTTATCGTATTTATTTACAAAAATATATATAAAAAAACTAAATAGTTTATTATAACAAATAATGTGGTTACAAAAAAAAGATATAAAAGTTGATAACGACTGACGGTGTAGAAAATGTAAGAATATTTATAGTTACGTTTGTTGTCGTTTATGTGTACGTTTACCGCTACAAATGATGATGCGTTCTAGTGATACTAAGAGGGTGTTTGGGATTACGTTTTGAAGTGATTATTTGATTATTGCGTTTGTAAAACATAAATAATCTAAAAAAGTGTTTTGATGAAAAAGTGATTATCTGCCTCCAAAACGCAGTTTTGGAGAAGCATGTACCTACATGCTTTTTCAAAACGCAGTTTTGAAAATGCAAAATCTATTTTTAAAACGCATAATCTATTTTGAAAACGTAACACCAAATACCCCTAAGTATTTTGTTATTTACACACTCCTATGGTTTTCCAAGTCAATCTTATAATGTTTCTTTTATAACTTTCATTTTTCTTGCATGCAATCTTCTTGTATTTGTTTTTTTATCAAGTGCAAGTCGAAACCAGATTTGTGTTAAGTGTGTTACGTAGTTTGTATGTTATTTAGATTTTTGCCAATGTGGAGTAGTCCACTTGATAGAGACACTTGTCTCTTAAAAACGAGGTAAAAATTATTGACGTGTAACATTTGACGTTCAAAAAAAATGTTATTTAATTTTTTTAACTATAATATATTATTATAGTTTATAGATGTTATACATTATAAGAAGACGATATATGAAAGGATATATCTGAAAATAAAATTAACAAAAAATACAATTTGAAAACTATATGATATGGATTGGCATTTCGCAGTTAACACATGCCAAATGTTTGGAAATGATATGTACGACTAAAACGTTAGAAACGAGGATGACTGGTATGTGTTGCATGCGTGACGGATGCCAAAATAATATTCAACTCACCCAACTTGACCAGGTTGGTGTGTATAGTTTGACCCAAAATATACATCAAAGTCAGTTTAGAACACCCAGGGCCGGCCCAACAGGCATAAGACCTAGGCCCAAGCCTCGGGCCACCACTATTGAAGGGCCACATAAATATTAAATTCGATTTATCCTTTTTTTATACAAATATTAAATTGAAGATGATATAATATAATACATTTAAAATAAACAGAACTACTACTAATTACGCTAGACGATTTACTCGTCTTCCTCGCCCTCTTCGTCTTCCAGACCGTTTTAAGTGTTATTTACATATTATATTTTTCACTCATATAACTTAAGGCATTTATTTATGTAAATATTAAATAGAAGATAAATAATAGAATACATCTAAAAAATAGAACTACTACTTATTACGCCAAACCATATACTCGTCTTCCACGACAACTTTACTCGTCTTCCTCGCCATTGTCGTCGTCTTCCAGACCGTTTTAAGTGTTAAACATTTACATATTATATTTTTTCACTCATATAACTAAAGGCCTATATATAACATCTACTTTGTTTTTAATGATACCATAGTAATAATAATAAAGAATAAATAACATGATTTATTAATTCATTCTGTCTTAAAGAACAAAAGAAAACCATGACAAGTAGTCAAATTTTTTTAACGTAAAATCAAAACCCTATGAATTTAAAAACCAATAATTTGTAAATGTGTCTAAGAATCACCCAACCTATTTATGAGTCGAAAGGGCCACTATGTCAGGTTAATTACGAAGAAATTCGAATTTCCCCTTACACAATATTAATTTTTTTCCTAAGGGGATACCATTAAAATTTCGCCTAACCTGTCATTTTAGGGGAGGCCTAACAAGTAATCAATTAGAAGTATTTTGGAAACATGAATAACTTGAAATTAATAGACTAGTCCAATAATATACATAATATATGATACGTTTAACATGTTTATCTAAGCATGTTAAAAAAGTTGATGGGTTATATTAATGTTGTACAAATTGTAAAAAAATAAATAAAAAAATAGGAGATTTAACCTGTAAGTTATTCTTTTTCGTTTTTAGCTTTATTTATTAATAGGTTGGGTGGCCAACCCTTATTTACAAACCTAGATTGATATTAACGCATTTATTAAAAACGACATGCATGCAAACATGTTTATGAGGTGACCGCCAATGAACTCTAGTTCAACTAGTACGAGGATTTAAGTTCTTCTGTGAATACTCAAGTTCGAATCCCCCTTGGTGCAAAATAGAATGAGGCACTGGTGGGTAATGATAGGAGACCCAGGGAACCTGGGTTCGATCCTTGAGTTAAACGGGTTTTACCGGTAATTTCACTGTCGTGCCTATGGACGGGTGGGTTACCGGGTTTCCCCCGGAAGTGGTGGTGGACGACTCGGGTTACTCTCGGAGTACTCCGTTTGTCAAGTGGGTGCCCGAGAGTACTCGGGATTGATTTGTTGGCCGTTCAAAAAAAATAAATGAGGTGACCGGTAAAGTCCCAACACAATACTTAGTTATTTTTGTTAATAATAATCACACTTTGATGTATTTGTGTTATGGAGAGACCAGGTGGATCAAATAAAATGTTCAAAGTTTCTAAACACTTACATATGTATTTGATTTAACTAAAATCTCCAAACTTTATAATCATATATGTATATTTGTCACACTTTAATCCTTTTAACTAAACATAGTTGTAATGAAAAAAATCCACAAATTTATAGTATCTAATCTGATACGAGCCTTGTTATATTTATGGCGATTAATTAAAAACGTAACAATGCATAAAAAAAATAAAGAAGGGCTAGAGGCGATGTCCCTTCCAATTGTTTGTGAATGTACATTTTTTTCATTTAACATTAATAATTACATCGAGATAGAAAATAAACGGGCAACAAGCTGCGCCATTGATCCATTAAAACAAACATCAAATATTGCAAGTTTGATGCATTGTTGTAATGAGTTTCGTATTGTTAGCGTCAAATAAATGTTTGGTTCACTATATGTTGTAATAAGTTTTGAGATACATGTGCATACTATCAAACTTTGTACATGTTTGATTAACTCTAGTAGTGAGTTTTGAGTCGATATTATATAACGTTGTGTCAGTAGTAAGTTTTGAGTCGATATTATACAACGTTGTGTCAACACATTAAAAAGGTGTGTGGACTCATTATAAGGTAAGCGTTGAGATGCTTGATTCCATGTTCCCATTTTCTTTTATGCACAAATATGAAGTCGTCTAAACCCGATTACATGAGTGCATCAAACACTTCAAGTGTGATTCACTTTTATAATGGATTTAATGCATAACTAACAACAACGTGAAAACCCAATACGGTTGTGCGTCAACACATTTGTAGACTTGATGTATGCGTTTGAAAAGACCGTTTTGTCAAATTTTATAACTTGATTTTTTAACTTCAACACTCAACAAACTAACAGCTCATATCTTTAAAGTACTATTGTTGTAAAAAAATAAATGAGACGTGTTCATCACAAAACATCCCTGTCATTGATGTTAAAACAAATTTTTTGTTTGATATACTACATGCATATATTAGATACATGATTTTGGAGAAAAACTTAGTAAAACAATGTTTTTTATTCGTATAATTTAAAATATATATTGTTAGAAACGTGTAATGTTTAATTGTTACTAAAGTTATATCCTTATATGACATTTACTAGGATATAACCCGTGTATTACACGGGTTGAATATGAATTTTATTTACTAAATAATAAAAATATATCTTTAAAAACCTACTTTATTGCACGAGTTGTATAAATTTAATTTTATATATTAAAAAGTTATATAGGAACCATATTGTACGGGTTGAATAAATGTAATTTTATATACCAAATAATAAAAAAAGTTATATTTTTAAAACCACGTGTATTACACGGGGTGAATAAATAGTTTACCAAATAATAAAAAAAGTTATATCTTTAAAAACTCTCGTGTATTACACGGCTTGAATAAAATTGATTTTATGTAACAAATAATAAGAAAATTATATTTAAAAAAATTAATGAATATACTTGGTACGCGATAGATATGGTGATTACGGAGATGATTATTAAAAGAAGATATACTGGTCAAACGTGTTATTCAAAAGCAAATAAGCAGCCATTTGAGTGATAAAATATAAATTATATTTAAAAAATTTGTAATAAATTAATTTAAAAAAACTAAGACTTTGTTTTATTAGTAAAATCAATAATTTATATTTGTAATTTTATTTGGTATTATTTTATTATAAATGCTAATCATACATATAATTTATTATGTCTTAAGTTATTGATGTCATCCAAAATGTTTTTCGATTTTATGTCTAGCATTATATATACTACGGTAAAAGTTTAAAGTTTATTAGAGTTGTAAATGAGAAGTATACATTAAATTTAAAATAAATAATAATTATCTATAGTTAAGTAGAAGAGATTAAACAAAACAATATTTAGTAGGAGAAGTTATCTTAAAAGAGATTAAACTAAATACTAATTATTTATAAAATATAAAACTTAATAATATTTAGTAGAAGAGTTATCTATAATTAATTAAAGAATTAAACTAAAATAATAATTATTCGTAAGAATGGCCTAATATCATAAAAATGTCTCAAAATGATTTCTTTTATTATATAGTATAGGAGATGTTTAGAAGACTTGTGATCCATGTTTAAACAACAAGTCGTTCCTATCTACCTGCCATGAGGTAGTTTTTACTTTAAGGTCCTTGTACATTAACTTAACACCATACTAGCCCTTCTATTTTTCACCACAAAAATGATAAGCTTGTTTAATTGATTGTTCTCCCTATCAAGTGTAGATTTGTAGTTTTGCTGTTTTCTATTAGTTTGCATAGTTTGAACTATTAAATGGTTCCCTACTCAAGGCCGGCTTCAGAAGAAGTGAAATAAAACAATCGTTTTAGGCCTCCACTTCTCTAGGGACCTAAATTCTAAAAGAATAAACTTATTATATGTAGGTGATTTGACTTTAAAATTGTTGATATTGAGATTTATTATCTATAATTATGTATACAAAGAGATGATATACGAATCAATCGTAGGATTTAAAGCGACATTTTTCATTTTATTTTTTACGAAAAGGGTCTCAATTTATTATCTGCTTTGGTGTATAATATTTTGAGCCGGCCCTGCCACTACTATACCTCGGGTATATTGTGACTGTGAAACTTGTTCTTTTCACAAGATCATCAATAATACTAATTGATAAATATGCAAGAATATATAAGATATTAACTTTAGATGAAAGAATATTAATGCATTTTACAAGGGTGGAAATGTAATCTATGTGAAACCGAAACCAAAATGGCTACTTCAAGCTACTTGAGTGGCAAGCCCCATTGTGGGCCACAAGTTTTTAATGGTACCTACTTTCGTAGACAAAGACCCTACTCTGTTTAAAAAAAAAACTTACTAAAGCCACATTCATATTATTATTATTATCTAGTTAAATGTCGGTGCTATTTAGTAAAGTAGTCCTCATTTTATATTTTTATTTCAGCCATTTTGTATTGTCTTTTTTGCATGTTTGGTCCCTCAAGCCTACATTAGTTTGAAACTTACATACAACATTTACTAACTCGATGCCTCTTTTTGTATTTTGATTTCAACTCTTCATTTGTTCTTTCCTACACATTTAGGTGTTTTCCTTTTTTCAAGAAGTGCTTCCTGACCTCTTATGTCTGCGTCCGCCAGACCACGTGCAGACCTTTGGGTTTGAAGACTGTTTGTTTTCTCGAAGACCTTTCTTAAAAAATGTCAGCAATACCTCTTTTTGGTGCAGACCTTGACTCAAGTCTTCTAACCTCTTCTCCTCTTTAACATTTCTCCTCTTCTCTTCTGCCTCATTTCAAATACAGGTCTCACACACACAAACCCTAATTTCTTCTCCTCTAACCTTCCCTCCTCCCAGCCACCACCTCCATACCCGTCGCCGCCCACATCCCCATCCGTCGCTGCCCATCTCCGCCACCTCCTCATCTGCCATCGTTCTCTTCCTCAACCTCCATTCCCCCTGCCGCCGCAACCTTCCTCCACCTCCATACGAGTTCCGGCACGTGCTCCCCCACCTCCACGTTCTCCGGCGACGTGCTCCCCCTCCTCCACGAGTTCCGACGACCTGCTCCCCCACCTCCACAGTAGGGTATGTTGATGTTGATTATGATTATTATAATTTTTCTAGTTTAAATTCTAATTTTTGTTTTTTATATTCTGATTTTGATTATGATTATGTTAATTTTGAGGTTTAAATGGAATATAGATGTTGATGTTGATAAATTGTTTGATTATAATTGTTCATCTTGATAAATTGTTTGATTATAATTGTTCAGAGCGAAGTATAAAACAAACAGTCTTCTTCTTGCAGACTGCAGAGGTTTGGTCCACCTCTTCAGCTGCAGATGTGGTCCGCATACTGCAGACGTTTTACCTCTGAAAAACAAACAACAGCTTAGTCCCTCCTCTTACGTTACTTTGAACTTTACAATTTTTAAGGGAACACTTACTTTTTGCTTATGATATGAAGAGACAAGTTTGTTAAAACGTTTGTTTAACTACAACAAAATATTTACTTCTAACATATGATTCCTAGAACATAAATAATGTGTTTTTAAATTTAGTTTGCATGTCGAAAATGATCATTATCATATAATAATTACCGTATACATTTTCCCGGTCTCATTGAACGGGTGTGGACCATCTCATAGAAGACAAGCAATAACCCATCCATTTGATGTTTACAAGGATCCCGAATGTCGGCGTTATGAACTCAAATTGCTTTACATTTTACTTATAATTCTTCATTTGATTTTTACTAAGTATATGTGCTGCAATGCGTGTAGGCAAAATTACCATACAACTTTTGAACAAATATCGATGACATTTCTTTTTTGGCCCACTCTACTAGGCGACATTTTCAATTTACTCCCTTTGTTTGGTTAACTATCTTTTTTCTCCTAAACTTTTATGCAACGACAGATCTCCCTCTTAAGTTTCTAACTTTTCGCCTTTAGATGTCGCTCTAAATTTGAAGCGGGTACATGATTCGTCACAACTTTATACATTTTGTTTAATCGTACGGTATCTTTATACGTTTCTTCCGTACGCTTAAACACGTTAACGTCACTGTGCCAACACGTTTAACGAATGCAAACATGCTCTTAAATCTTAATACACCTTGTGTAAAAGGTGTCCCGCCGCAACGCGCGAGCACCTTATTTTTTGTCACACCCCAACCGATGGCGGAAACATCAGGATGAGACGAACAAATCGTTCAAAAGCATTATAACACTATTTGTGACGATATGTTTAAATCAAATTTCATTAATGACTAAAGATTCAAATACAAAGATTCCGAATAATAGTCAACAATTGTTTCAAAACGACATAACATCAAAATAGATAAATTAATCTAGGGTGTATCTAAGTCCACCTAAAATTTGTTTCATCTTGTAACATCACCTCATCAATCAACCTGCAACATGTATTAAAATATATCAACAAAAAGTTGGCGAGCATACAAGTTTTGTTACGTAGCATAATATAGAATAAATTTGTTTAAAGTCTCATATCCAACATGAACCATAATATGCAAGTTTACTAGCATGCCGAAACTGTGTACTATATGTTCAAACCCAAGAATCCAACGCATTAAAGTAGCCTATCCCAATAGAGTAGCGGGAGGTTAACATGTTTAACTTAACAATACCTCAAGTTTCGTGGGCGGTGCGTTAATTCTACAGCGCTATAATTGTTAAGGTAGGCTAGCAAAGTTAATGAAGCATATATCGACACAAATAGTTTACATAACATACAAGTCTAATAAGCATCAAGTAGTTTCATGTGAAGCATGGATAGAGATTAAAATAGTTTATGTGTCGTGTGATTTTTGTATAATATACATGTTGCACCCAAAGTGTAAAAAGGAAAAAGGGATCGAGTATGCTCACGGTTTTGCAAGCTTTCCCACTTGAAATCTCGAGAACGTTGTTGGTTGATGGATTAGTTTTCGAGCACCTTGTCCTTCTACACGAAGAAACATAGGCATGTGAGTATTGGGAATTAACGGAAGGTTATGGATTCAGAATTAAAATAACGTGAAATTAGTATTATGAAAGTAATCATCTTGTACTCATAACACTTGTTCTTGACACTATAGAACCTCAAGGGTTTGGTATGTTTTTATGGATTCAAAGATCCATTAGAATCGTAACAAGTGTATGGTCTTTAGATGATGTAACCTACTATTTTGACAAATGACCACTCGTTCATCATCAAGAGTTCGATTACTTTGATAATATATAAGTATTATATAGTGTACATTAAGTCATATAGGTCAAGCATGAGGTAGGGGTTGAACCATCCATTTAGGAACCTCTTTGTAGTTTACATAAGTCAAGTAGGAGGTGGGAGGATTTACCATCCACTTAAGACCTCTTTGGATTCACCACTACACATGTGTCTTAGACACAAGGAAGGTCATAAATTTACAAGTAAGGAATGAAATGAAACAACTAAGCTATGAAAATCATCAAGTAGTGTGTGGATTCAATGATGGTAGTCCAAGCTAATCCAAATATCACACATTCATCAAGCTTAACTTGAACACTACTTGTGGGTGTAAACCCTAGTCGAAAACAGAAAGTTTGTGAGGTTTTATCTTCTAGTTTGACGTGTCTCAACCTTGTTTTTAAGCCTAACCAACCACATATAGTGTTGTAAGCATTAGGACATAGGTTTGAGATGAGTTGAACTCAAGTTAAACAAGTTTTATAAAAGTTTGAAGAATATAAATCAAAACAGTCCACTTTGGAGCCTTTTTCGTGACATTCCAGGGCCTGATTTTCCATGGAAAACCATTAGAGATGTGCACAAGATCAAACCAGCAAGTGGGAAAAAGAATCGAGTGTTTTCGTTGAGAAACGAGTGAGTTACACTCACTTTAGTGAAGAAGAGTAATTTGCCCGAATTTGCAACTTTCAGCTTGATTATGGAGGATTTGAGAGTGTTTTGATGATTAGAAAAGTGTAAAAAAAGCTTGGATTATGCTTGAGTTTTATAGGGAAGGATTAGGGTTGGGTTTGGTGAAGTAATTAATGTTAAGACAAGTTTAAAACTCAAAATAAACCCAAAAATCCCGCTAAAACGCGCTTGAGAAGGGGTTTGGTCGCGACTGCCAGGTTCATTTTAACAAGTGTATAAATGAATTTTGGGGCTGGGTTTGTTCAATGTGAAGACTCCAGCAGAGTGGCTGGGCGCGCGTATGGTGAAACGTTGACCCGGGTTCAGTCATGTGGTGTCCGTTTTTTATTCTTTTCCTTATTTTCAAGTTTTCTTAAATTACACAAACAGTCCCTGTACTACAGTTTCAGTAATTGCACTTTTAGTCCCTCACATTTAACTAACTAAGTTAAATGGAATACTTGGGTTTAATAACTAAATAACTTAAAAAAAACTTAACTAAGTTAATGAATTATTAAACTTTTTAAGGTAAAAAAAATCTTATTCTTTTTAAAAATTTAATAAATAAACAATCATTTATATAAAAAAAATAAATAAAGAATGAGTAAATAATGAGTAAAATATATTTAAATGAATAGATAAATAACTAAATAGACGCGAAAATACGGAGCGTTACATTTTTCATTCTTTAACTTGATAAAAAAACTATATTCTTACATACTTATTTTTATGGATGTGTCAGTACATTCACGTTTCGTTGTAAACGGTATAAATTCACGTTTTGGCGTTCGACGTAAACTGTATAATTACATTTCGGCCAAAGTAATCTGGAAATGAGTCGGGTCAAATTTAATGCGTTTTCTGCTTATTTCTATGTACATTTTCAATTATTTTACATTTTGACGTAAATAAAAAATACGTTATTTTCTCATGTGCTTATATTTATGTACATGTCGATATAAATTCACTTTTCGTTGTAAACATTATAAATCATGCTTCGATATAATTTTTTCGGAGACGATTCGAGTGAAATATAATACGTTTTCATACTTATTTTTAAGTACGCTTTTTGGTCTACATGTTTACGTGTGAGTTACACTACGTTTTGATGCCGCTAAGTCCTAATACAAATGTAAGGGTGGTGTAGTGGTTAGGGGGAACCCCACTAAACGAACCAACCTGCTTTCGATTTCGTTTCTTTTGTAAGCTATAAATTCAATTTACTTTTATATGGTTACATTAAGTTATATCAGATATGTAAAAACATGCGTTTTTATACGGTTGACATTACATAACGCTTAACCTAATCCATTTGATGTTTGAATGAACCACGCCGCAACGTGCGCGAGCGTTATAACTAGTATATGTATTAATTTATAACATTTGAAGGAATAATATTTTTTGTCTTTTGTGACTTTTTTCTTTTTATTCTTTTTTGTTTTACATAATAAACTTAAAAGAGTTTAATTTTTTTTATTTAATTTTGTTTCAAGTTTTTTTTTTGGATTTGGCCATTTTAGTATGGTGTTTGCTGATCATATTTGGTCCCTCAAGTTTGTTTTTTAACCCTTTTGACTTTCTAATACGTGTTGATATAAATTTGACTTTGTCTATGTTTTTACTCACATGAGTCACTAGGTGTTAAAATTCGTGCTTTTGTTTACATCGTTTTCCGGTTTTGGTCGCCATTTAGTTGTTACTTAGCACAATTTTACTCTCCTACCCCACAACGCTGGTAGCACGATTTTGCGACCCCACCCCGCAACGCGGGGTCTTAAGACTAGTTAGTATGGATTCACATTCAATAACACTCCTTCCACCTCAGTCAACAACGCCCTCTTCACTTTAACCCTTAGACCATAGGTAATGGTTAATGCCCACTAAGAGGCATTTTTCACCACATCATCATCGTAATGCCCCTTCCAAAGGGGTGTAACGGTTAATGCCATTTCATTTATTATTTTCCATTATTTTTTTCTATTTGGGCATTATCATAGAAATGCCCCACCCTTTTCATGCCCCTCTAATGTCTAAGGGGGTGGTGTTGAGGGCATTATTAAACCTTTTCATGCCCTTATAACGCTCATTACACATGGTCTTAAAAAACCGAAAAAATAAATACTGTGTGTGTGGGGAAGAGGGTTTTAACCCATTTATTGGTTGTTAGACGGAAAAAGATTGCTTATGTGGCACTAATATGCTTATACGTCACTGATATTACACAATGGAGCGTAAGCAGCTTAAAGAGCATTATACATTTCTCTAAATACACATTTCTCTAAATAATACTTGAAGAGCATTATACATTACCATTTGATTATTTTTGCAATGTTTTCAACTAGTAAATTTCCTCGCGCGTTGTGGCGGATCCAAATGTAAAGAACTCGTATTTGTACAGTAAACACATGAATCGTTTCAAAACAAAAGTTATGTTAAAACGTAGATAATCTGAAGATGTACAAAAAAATAAACACGGAAACATATCATATATGGCCCCACTTATTTGCAAAAGAAATTTTCGTCGCGCAACAACCTGAACTTATACCGACACGTAAAAAAATAAGAAAAAAATATGTTTTTTTGAGTTAAAAATGGTACCGCGCATTACGGTGGCGCCGAAATGTAAAATAAGTCGAATTTATAAAGTCTAATGAAAACATATTATATTTGATCCCACTTGTTGTAAAACAAAATTGATGCAAAACGTAGATCAACTGAAAATGTAAAAAATCTGAACTTATACCCACACGTACATAAAAATAAGAATTTTTTTTACATTTTTTTAAGTTAAATGGAACGCGCGTTGTTGTGGCGCCGAAACGTAAAGTAAGTCAAATTTATACAGTTTAATGAAAACATATTATATTTGACCCGAATTGTTATAAAACAAAATATATGCCAAAACGTAAATCATATGAAAACGTAAAAAAGCAACAAGAAAACATACTATATCTGAGCCTACCTATTTTTAAAGAAACGTAATCAGCTTTACCAACTCGTACATAAATATAAGCACGTAAAAAATATTTTAAAGTTTTTAGAAAGTTGAAGGGTTGTAGGCATCAATACTAAATATTAAAGGTAAAGGCTAAAAAACACATATTAAAAAAAAACCTAACCAATAGCAGGTGCCATGCGGCCATGCACTGGTCATCCAAGTTGTTATTGTAGGTTATATAGAGTATAGAATAGTTCAGTTTACCAAAAACCGTTGGACTATTAATTGGAATGCGAAATGATTTTTTTTTTCAATGAAATAGCTACAATTTAAGCAGCCCATCGAGCTATAGTACAAGATTAAATTGAGCCAGGAGGCCCAAGATTAATAAATAGGCTAAAATCACAAGAAGCATATATAAGCCATGCATGACCCAATTAAATAGTTCCGGGTAGGCGGAGCGGATAGTGTCAGGTGGCCCATGTGAGGCCCAATTATATTTGAAGCAACACATTTAGTTATTTTTTTTGTTAACAATCTACTGATTATATCAATTTTGCTACATCTTTTTTTGTGTGTATTGTACTATTGTTGAAAGGTGGTAAATCCATCATTGTTAAGTCACCAAAACTAAGTCATAACTTTTGTGGGTTTTGTCTATGGTAGCCGGGCTTTTTTCGAGTCTTTTAAAACTTTCTTGTAAGTGTATCGACTTCAAATTCGAGAACAAAATAAACTCAAAACATACAACGATTCAAGTTAATCCTTAGGGAACATTTGGTTCACAGGAATTCAACGAATTTAAAGGAATTGGAATCTGAATTTCATATCTTATGGAGTTTGGTTCACAAACATTTGATGGAATTGGAATTTCAATTCTAATCTTCATGTGTTTGGTTGACAATGGAATTCGAATTGTGCATGAATTACTTAAAATTCATTTAACTAAAGGAATTCAAAATCATTCCTATATGTGAAGGAATTAAAGTAAATTCATTTGAATCCTTGACCGCTTCGACCCGAATGGTTTCGACCCACATCGTTTCAACTTGTATCGTTTCCACCCGTACTGTTTTGAATCTAACCGTTTCGACGCAAACCGTTTCGACGTTAACCGTTTCGACCAATATTGTTTTGAGTCGAACCGTTTTGACGTGAACGGTTTTGACCTGTACCGTTTCGACGCGAACGGTTTCGACCCATATCGTTTCGAATTGAACCGTTTCGACCCGTACCGTTTCGACGCAAACGGTTTCGACTGTACCGTTTCGACGCAAACGGTTTCGACCGTACCGTTTCGACGCGAACCATTTGGACCCGTACTGTTTCGAACCGAACCGTTTCGATCCACACTGTTCCACCCGTACCATTTCGACCCAAACCGGGGGTTGTGGGTGCCGGGGTGATGGATTCCAATTCATTTGACAACCAAACACAAAAAAAATGGAACTGAGATTCCAATTCCAACAATTTCCAAATCCAATTGGAATGTTAAAAGTATAAAATCCAATTCCTTTAAATTCTAATTCATATACAAATTCAAATTCCAATACATTCCTTTAACCAAACACTTCCTTATACTCCATTAGGTATTTGCAAACACGTGGTTATGGTAAACTTTTGTTGTACATAGTTGAGAGGAGCTCAAACAAACTTGGTTTTATATGAGATCTTCAACCATTATTAAAATTGAGCTCTAACAAGTTCGTAATGTTATTGAGTTATCCAAGCACCTAACTAAACTCAAAGTGTTTCTCATGCCAAGTTTCAATCTACATGGAGAAAATTTGGATAAACTATTAAATTAAGGTTTTGATCAAAATCGAAAAAACTGGATAAACTATTAAATTAAGTTTGATCCTAGTCCAACTACGAGTGTGAACTATTAATACACTCGTGAGTTCTCATTGTCGGCTCACTAAAAACTCAAAATACAAACATCATCATCATCATACTCAGTAAATCCCACCAATAGTAAAACTTAGGTAGGGTCTAAGGAGGGTAAGATGTAGACAACCTTACCTCTACCCCGTAGGAATAGAGAGGCTGCTTCCGGCTTTGATAGTGGCTACATAAGGAACATAACACTCAACAATTGGGACAAAAACCGATTAGTGCATTTACCCCCTTGTCTTTTGGCTATCAACTCCACCACATGATGCATGATTAACCGTCCCTTGCTTTTAACGTTATTTCACTAAATTAGTAAAATAACGTTAAAATTAGTGCACTTTCACTTTTGACCCTCTGTGGGTCCACACATATATACATTATATGCACATACCGCTAGCAAGGTTGAAAAAACTCAAAATACAAACAATCAAATAATTTATTTATACGTTTTGTAATTTCTTAAGAGTGACAAGTGAGATGTGAAAACAACCATTATATTTATATATTTTTTATTTATAGGTTTTTAAGAATGAAAATCAAATGATAGCTTTAGGGTTGTAAACGAACATAACGAGCATGAATAAGGTCTTGTTCGTGTTTGTTCATTAAGGAATGAACTTGTTCATGAACGACGTTCATTAAAGAAATGAACATACTCATGAACACTTACCGAACGTAGAAGAACGCAACTGAGCACACAAACAAATGTTCATGAACGTAAATGAACACAAACGAACATTATATATTCATTTAAAAATAAAATTTGCATTTTACATCAGAAAGATAACAAAAAATCCACTATAACTAAATAAGTATTCAACTTATAATTCGTACAAAAACTAAGAAGTTTGTCAAACTTTAACACAAAAATATCAAATGATGTTGGTTGAGACATATAGTATAACTTTGGTTTCAAATTTTAAAACTAAATCCAATAAAATAAAAATAAAACATAAAAAAAATTTAAATGAGCGAACATATATGAACACATTATCGAACGTTCACAAACATAAACTAACTAACACTTCCTTTGTTTATTACATTCGTTTAACTTATCAAACGAAATTTCTTATTCGTCTTTGTTTATTTATTAAACGAACAAATATATAAAATTTTTCTAGCAAACAGTCCACCATGTTCAATTGGATTATAGTAAAAAAAAAAAAAAAAAAACAAAACAAAACGGATAATAAATCAATTTTGGCAATAAAACTTTATTTCATAACACTAAAACACCATATTCTGAACGTTACTTTTAAGCAGCAAATGGTTTTCTGAAACGGTCACTATCAGACTGAAACCCTAACTCGAATTTCGAGTCCAATTTCACTCAAATCAACGTCAATCGGAGGCGATGAACGACGGCGACGGAGACAAACGCCGCTGAAAGACGGTCACGGTTAATCACACATCGTTCCGCCTTCAATTTCTCACCGGAATCGTTATTTGCCGTTGAGTTTATCGCCACCTAACACCGGCCGATTGACGATGACAATTGAAGTAATGGAGATTGCAGAAACAGAGGATGCTTCTGAATTTACACTCGCGGAGGTATATGTTATATTAATTTTGCATAAACTTTAAGCTAATTTGTACTTTTAGTTGTTGATAAATGTTTTAAATTGTGTATCGATTGATGTGATGGTATAATTTATGCTTTGGTTGTGTTTATTATCTAAATCGGTAACTTCTGATCGTGTAGTTTGGTTCAGGCATTGTATTGTGTGTGTCTGTGTGTTTGTTAATTATTATTTTATAATTTTAATGTTATGCACTTTCTAAATCGGCATCGTCTGATCATGATAGTTTGGTTCAGGCATTGTGTGTGTGTTTAATTAGTTTTAGGGAAAATAGCGAATATGCACTTTGAATGGTCAAAGTTTCGAAAATAGCCAATTCAAATGGCTCTTTAAAAATTTTCCTCAAACCTGAAGCGTCTCAACCAGCAACCAATCCACAAAAGTCACGTGTCCACAAGTGCTGAAACGTCTCAGAACACTGAAAGTTCTTAGCTGAGACGTTTCAGTTGGCTAGCTGAGCCGTTTCAGTCGGCTTGCCCCTTGAGCCGGTAACGTGGATGGCTAGCCGATTGAAAGTTCTCGGCTGAGTACCTTCCACATGGCTCAATCTGTTTCCGTCAGCTCCAAAACTCAAGCCGTTTCAGCTGAGATCTAAGACTTTTCATCTCTGCCAAGCCGTTTCAGCCGAGATCTAAGACTTTTCATCATTTCCAAGCCGTTTCAGCTTATCCTGAGCCATTTCCGTACAAAAGGAAGCCCTTTCACGTTTTTCTAAGACATTTCATCGGATTTAATAAAGAAAAGGGACCATAAAGAACAGGGAAAATTACGATTTTGTCTCTTGACCAACCATCTTTACCAATTTGTCACCCTCATGCACCCGTTGATTGAATCCTTATAATTTGGCTTATTTAGTTCGTTGGCTTGGCTGATTTCTCACTTTTTTTTATTCTATTTAATATCTCATATAAAAGATAGATTTTTAATATAAAACAAATATTTATTAATATAAATTATAACATAAAATTTTACAACATAACTTAAATATTACAACCTAAAAGATGTGACTTAAATATAAAGTTTGAAAGTTTCAAACATGAAAAAGTGTTGAAAGTCCTCCTCGTAAAGCATAGCGTAGTCGAATAGGGCCTCTTGAATGACCTATTCTTCATCCATGTTGTTCTCCTGGTTTTTAACGTTTTCGTACCTTCCTAGGAGAACAACATGGATGAAGAAGAGGTCATTCAAGAGGCCCTGCTCGACTACGCTATGCTTTACGAGGAGGACTTTCAACACTTTTCCGTGTTTGAAACTTTCATATTTTATATTTAAGTCACGTCTTTAAGGTTGTAATATTTAAGTTATGTTGTAAAATTTTATGTTATAATTTATATTAATATAAATATCTGTTTTATATTAAAAATCTATCTTTTATATGAGATATTAAATAGGATAAAAAAAGTGAGAAGTCAGCCGAGCCAACGAACTGAATAAGCCAAATTGGTAAAAGATGGTTGGTCAAGAGACAAATTCGTAATTTTCCCTTTTCTTTATTAAATCCGATGAAACGTCTTAGAAAAATGTGAAAGGGCTTCCTTTTGTACGGAAATGGCTCAGGATTAGCTGAAACGGCTTGGAAATGATGAAAATTCTTAGATCTCAGCTGAAACGGCTTGGCAAAGATGAAAAGTCTTTGATCTCAGCTGAAACGTCTTGAGTTTTGGAGCTGACGGAAACAGCTTGAGCCATGTGGAAGGTACCCAACTGAGAACTTTCAACAGGCTAGCCATCCACGTTACCGGCTCAAGGGGCAAGCCGACTGAAACGGCTCAGCTAGCCAACTGAAATGTCTCAGCTAAGAACTTTCAGTGTGTCCTGAGACGTTTCAGCAATTGTGGACACGTGCTTTCGTGATTGGTTGCTGGTTGAGACGTTTCAGGTTTGAGGAAAAGTCTTAAAGAGCCGTTTGAATTGGCTATTTTCGAAACTTTGACCATTCAAAGGCCATATTCCTATTTTCCCTTATTTTTATGTTCTACAATTTCTAAATCGGTAACTTCCGATGGTGATAGTTTGGTTCATACATTGTGTGTGTATATATATTTTGTTTTTTTTATATTTTTTAATTTAATGTTCTGCACTTTTTAGATCGGTAATTGCTGATCATGATAGTTTGGTTCAAGCATTGTGTGTATAGTTTTTTTATATTTTTATTTAGTGTTCTGCACTTTCTAAATCGGCAACTTCTGATCGTGATAGTTTGGTTAACACGTTCTGTTTGTAGTTTTTTTTTAATGTTTTGGACCTTCTAAACCGGTAACTTTTGATTGTGATAGTTTGATTCATACATTGTGTGTGTAAAGGTTTTATATTTTTTATTTATTTAGTGTTCTGCACTTTTGAAACCGGTAACTTCTGATCGTGATAGTTTGGTTCAGGCATTTTGTTTGTGTGTGTGTTTATATTTTTTTAATGTTTTGCACTATCTAAATCAGTAACTTCTGAACCTGATAGTTGGTTCAGGCATTGTGTGTGTAGTTCTTATTCTTTTATTTTTTTAATGTTTCTTAGTGTTTTGCACTTTTTAAATCAGCAACTTCTGATCATGATAGTTTGGTTCAGGAATTGTGTGTTTTGTGTTTTTTTTATATATTATTTTAATAAATGTTTAGCATTTTCTTCTTTGAATCTTTGTTAAGTGGTCTAACTTTTGCCTGAATTGTTTTTGTGGTAAATTGCTTTATTTGATGTCAATTTGTAATCTCAACAAAAAGCACTTTGATTTCCAGAAAAGGGTGATTCCATAAATAAAGGGTAACTCTTGTGGTTTTGCTTACTTTATACCACTATATCCAAAAACATGCTGGATGACTAAAATGCCCTTGCTTATTCACTATGTTGTAAGGGCATTTTCAATTTTCATCATGTGACATTTTTTTGGCTGGAATTGGTGTAAATGTAACAAGATACATATGTTAATCCTAATAATTGTAACACATTTACATAAGAGTTGGATATGTGATCTATAATATAAAGTAGTTTGAATCATCATGGTCATCATCATACTCAGTAAATCCCACCAATAGCAAAGCTAAGGTAGGGTCTGAGGAGGGTAAGAATGTAGACAACCACCTCTACCCCGTAGGAATAGAGAGGCTGCTTCCCGTGAGACCCCCGGGTCGATAGTAGTTTTGCATCAAGCCTTGGACATAAGGCAGATAACACTCAACAATTGGGACAAAAGCCGATTATTGAATATACCCCCTTGTCTTTTGGCTATCAACGCCACCACATGATGCATGATTAACCGTTCCTCGCTTTTTAACTTTATTTTCACGAAATTAGTAAAATAACGTTACATTAGTGCACACTTTCACTTTTGGGTGGGTTAACAAAAATCACATACATCATCATTAGTGATAAATGTTTATCAATATCAATAATTTTTTTTGGTAGGTCCTAGAAATGGAACACCTATACCGGAAGCAGGGTAAAGAAGTAAAACAGCAGGAGTTTTGCGAAGAACTCGCAGCCAAGTTCAGGTACAATTTTGCTTAAAATGTGTGTCGTGATTGAAGTTTCTTGATTACTAGTTTTTCTGTTAACCTTTATCTTCATTGCAGTGGCTCGGCTATTCGAAATGGAAAATCTATTATTACATGGGACCAGGTTTGTTTGTAAAATCTATCAAATTGTGGTCGAGTAAAATGCATTTTCGTCCCTGAGATTTGGTCAGTTTTGCGACTTTCGTCCCAAGGTTTGTTTTTCCGCATATGGATCCAAAAGGTTTTAAATCTTGCCATTTTCATCCAGCTCGTTAATTCCATCCATTTTTCTCCGTTAAGTTAGAGGTATTTTTGTCTTTTTTGCTAACTTAAAGGGCAATTCGGTCTTTTTCACGTTATGTACAAGTATTCAAAATACCCTTACTAAATAAAAAAGACGAAAATACCCTGACTTAACGGAGATGGATGGAGTTAATGAGCTGGATGAAAATGGCAAGATTTCAAACCATTTGGATCCAGATGCGGAAAAACAAAAACCTTTGGACGAAAGTCGCAAAACTAGCCAAACCTCAGGGACGAAAATGACATTTTACTCAAACGTTATGTAGTTACTAAAAATAAAGGCTAAATAAAAGGTGTCATCTTTCTGGACTATACAATGAGAAGTTATTGAAAAAGTGTCATCCTTTTAGCACTCTTTGGTGCAAAATACACAATCAAATATTTGTAGTTAATTTTCTCTGTAATATCATTTCTTAAGATACTGTTGCTCATCCATTAAACCTTTCAACGAAATTGTAACATTTTAGTTTAGGAAAGTCCGTTTCTATTGAAGCAACGAACACAAGATCAGTCTACGCATTAACTACATTATGTAAACAATCTGACTGTTTAACGAACTTTTTGATAGGTACACACCTGGTTCCTTGATAGACAGTTATTTTCAGCAGTTAAGAACAAAAGCTCAGCGGTTGATTCAAATGTAGTGAAAAATAAGCTTGCAATTATAAACTCTTCGCCAACTGCTCTAAAAAAATTTGTTGCCTTATCAAAAGCACATGCTGCAGCTGAAATACCTAAGAAGCCCAAAGGTGTTTGAAGTAATTAAATATTCATTTTTTTTCTCATATTAAGCATGAAACTTATCATTCTGATTCTACAGCTCAAAGAGTTGAAGAAACTACAGATTTGATGTTTGAAGCTTTATCAGCAAAGGATCTTGCTTGGTGAGTAACCGTAAATACATGTCGTTTGTTTTGAGATATTCTTTTTTGTGAGACGTGAAAGGGATAAATATAATTTGACGTCACCCAAGTATTCAAGTTTTTCCATTAAGGCTAAATTATATCTAAAGTAATCTATAATGTGTCCATTTTCAAATAACATGTTCGTAGCGCTGCAAACGAACCGAACGATTCGTTTGTTAAGGAAATATATGTGTTCATAATCTGTTCATGAACACTTACCGAACAAGATTTTCTGTTCGTGTTCCTTTGTTAACTTTAGGTAACGAATGCAAACGGACGTTCACGAACACAAATGAAAACAAACGAACACAAACAAGCTTTCATGAACAAAATATATAATACATTGATACTTATTCAATATTTTATTTGTTTATATTTTGAAGTATTTTAATAAAATATATAATTAACAACACTGATGAACTATTGAAAACAAACGAACATAAACGAACACGTTACCGAACATTCACGAACATAAATGAACGAACGTGACATTTCTTTCTTGTTCGTGCTTGTTCATTTATTAAAAAAAACGAACTTCCCGCCGAACGGTTCACGAACCGTTCGCTGAACATTCGGTTCGTTTGCAGCTCTACATGTTCGTCATTAAGCTGGTTTTCAGCGAGATTTGGTCTAAGCGAACCATCTACGTACTTGGGTTGCCTGTAAAATAGTTTCATGTGCATGGGTGACCTTAATGAATAAAGTTGGATACATGATTGGTCTCCACATGAATAGTTGACTTTGAAGTGGCAATGATGTAATATGTCCTTCACTATTTTTCCAGGTTTGATGTTGCTTCATTCCTTACTTTCAGATTTATGTACACTGGGGAGCTTGTAAGACTTTGTTGCAACAATTACATATATCACAAAATTGGTTAATGTAGAGGTGGTAGCTTTAGTGGGTCAAAATGGGTATTTTTAGAACAATCTGAAACGGGTGAGGCTGGGCTTAGCTCGCGGCTCGAGACTCGCTTGAAAAAAACTCGTTCGAAAAAAGCTCGTTTTGTTTTCAAGCGAGCCGAGCCAACTTGTTTTGTAATCATGCCGAACCCGAGCCAGGGTTCTCGGCTCATGGCTCGACTCGTGACTCAACTCGATGGCTAGGCTCTGTGGCTCAACTCAATGCTCATATGTATGTGTGTATACATGTTTTTATATTTAGGGTCAAAGTTGGTTAATGCCAAAGTTGAGGGGCCAAAGTTGGTTGATGTGACAAAATAGCATATATAATATGATTTTGGATAAAATGACTTAGGAGGTCGGTCCCGTTTAAAATTTACACTTTGGTCTACTTTTGACGTGTTATACTGGTTTGTAGCCAATTTCACCTGTTTTTAACTACTTTTTATATGATTTGCCTTTAGTAGTCACATAGTTACAGTGTAAATTATTATTGCAGAAAAAATTACTTCAAATAAAATGATTTAAGGCAGTATGCATGAAAAGATCAAATGTTACCCTTTTGGTCTTTTACAGGAAGTTAAGGTGAGATTTTCTGGTTTTAGTCATGATCAAGACGAGTGGGTCAATGTTAGAAGTGCGATACGTGAGCGGTCAATCCCCTTAGAGGCTTCAGAATGCCACAAAGTCAAAGTTGGTGATCTTTTGCTATGCTACAGGGTATCATTTACATTCGACCCGTTTAACTCGTTTTGCATTTAGCCGACACATTTTAGTGTTTTACCTGTTAATAAAATACAGCCCTGATTATTGCTACAAGACTCTTCTCTCATTGTACTATAAATAGGGTGTAAAGTTTGGTCAGTTTATGATAATTTTTTCTTGTCTTTGTTGATATTATATCAGGCAAATGAAGACCATGCACTTTATTCTGATGCACACGTTGTAAGGGTTGAAAGACGGTTGCATGATAAAGATGATTGCATCTGTACCTTTGTGGTTCGGTTCGAGTATGATAATGCTGAGGTAACTAAAATTATTGAAGTTTCACTCATATTCGTGCTGTCATCAAATGGTATTGTTACTAAAGGTTTTGTAGCAATAAAATTAGCGCTTGACTTGTTTGACCGTTTCCTCGTTATTAACGTTTCCAAGTTTTTTTCTTTTCGAAGTTTATTGTTTTTTGAACATTTAGTTTGTCAAATGTGACTGTAAGAGGCCGTGATTTTGATCTGGGTCAAAATTAGAATATGGCTTGGGTTGATTTTAGCTTTTATCTAACGGGCCAACTTTGTCAAGCTAATGGATATGATACTCTCGAAACTGGTCAAACACGCTGCATATGTCAAATGAAGTTTAAGTTACCTAAAACATTTTTAAATGCATAAAAGTATCATCAATTACTTTCTTTTGCAATGATATAGTTTTTATAATCATATTGTGTGCTTTAGTTGTGGGTTAGCCTGACCCAACTCCACCCACGTCTAAAAGATTACCCCGTTTTGACCTCTTAACCAAATTATCCAACCAATCCACTTTGTCAACGTTTAATGGGGTGTTTGGGCCAGGATTGCTAATTAATCCGCTTATTTAGAATAACATATCTTATCCACGAATCATTTCGACTAGTCCCAATACCCAAACACCCCCTTTGATGAGTCAGCTTGTTTTGTTGACACTATTGTCTTATTTGTTATTTGATTTTTTGCTTTTGTTTTGACCAGGTGGAACTTAACTGTAGCGAGATATGTTGCAGGCCATCTTCAAGTCTCTAGGACTGTTTTTCTTTTATATCTGAATAACCTAGAGACAGTATTTAACAATTTATGTTGTATTAATATGGAGATAATATTTGGTTATTTATGCTAGTGATGTGGAAGTCGATCGAAAGTGGACTTGATAATACTTGGTTGGGACTTCCTGCTCACCCTGCCGGTATGGTTTGTATGAGGTGGCAATTTTGTGTTTCGACGTTTTGTAGACGAACAAGACAATTCAAGAAACTTGTTTCTTGTGATTTGTTTAGATATAAAGAACCAAACAAGGGTTCCATGTATGGAACTATCAATCTAAATCTTAATAATATACCTGAATTTTGGATTTGAATTATACTTATTTGATCACGCTTGATGCGTACAACATAGATTTTTTGTTGGCTGGCGACACATAGAAGGTACCATCTACTCCTTCAAATGTCCCAATTCGGATGACAAAGCCAAACCAGATTTCCTAAGCTTTTACAGCCGTTTCATGCTTGGAATAAAAATATATATTATTTTTATCGGCAAATTTGGATCACTGACGGGCCATTGGAGTATCATCGTATTACCAACGGAACCGAAACCCAATAAATCTGAGAAAAATCCCTTCGTTAGAATCGAGCCCGTAATCTAATAGTCCCTAAGTCTTATCTCACATTTAAAATCTCACTATCTATAATGTCATAGACGAATAAAAATATTTAGCAGAAGACAAGTTTCATATATTTTGCAACAAAACATAGAAGACTTTATAAAGTACTTCTCCATTACAACTATCTTTGCACATCTTCCCACACCACTTTCTTTTTCTAACGTTTCTTTTCGAGTAAATAATTGGTTTTTATGTTCGGTCTATTGTCGTTTACAACAGCCTGGACTTGACCTTTTGTATCAAAATTGAATTTTGTGAAACTTAGTTAGCAATCAATGGCATCATGTTGTGCTTTATAATGTTTGTTGAATACTTGTATGTTTCAAGCTTTAAAGTGCACTTTTAAAGGATACAACTAAGTATTAATAAATTATAATCGCTTTGATGGTTATTATGTAAAGTGCTTGGATGATGCACAAGACGCAATACCGGTATGAAGCATACTTGAGAAGGAGGAAGTAACAAGTATTATTGGTAGGAAAAATAATTTAATCTTTTCTCAAATGAATTAGTTTCTCTATTGATTTTCAAACGGCAATAACTTTTTTATACGTTAATATATTTTAAAATACACCGTATTAACGAGCATTTTATTCTCTTTAATTCAAGTAGTGTATTTCTGTAGTTTTCTTAAAAATACTACATGATTTTAAATACCCATTACGTGATTACGTGATTTTAATTATCCAGTGCATGACTACGTGATTATGAAAATGTCCCCCCTTTATTTGTAGTCATTGATTTTGGGAGACCAATGGTTGTGAGTGTCTCCTATCATTCGCACAGGAACTGTGTCTTGTACGGTATCTCTTATTATTATTATTATCATTATGTAAAACAACCTTTTCATTTAGTTACTCTCAAATTATTTATTGCGTCATAAAGAAAACTAAATAAAGGACGTACAAATGTACAAATATAGCAAAAGGATATGCACTTGGTATATGTATCAAAACTTTAGAAATCGTAGTCCTTCCATTTACGACCACCTTTAAACATCTTCCCACTTCCTCTCTTTAATGTCAATTTTAGAATAAATAATTGGTTTTTAGTGTTTGCTTTTACGTCTTTTTCAAAAGTCGTGACATGACATTTCTATATAGATATATAGATTATTTGATTGTTATAATTGTTCATATGGATGTGCCAATGCACGTTGTCTTAAAATATTTCAGGTCTCAAAATTCACCTTAAAATAATCATATCACTTAACTCAATTTAAACAATAGTTAAATCGCTAACAATGTTAATTATAATTAATTTTAAATAAAGAATTACAAGAATCATATAATGTTTTTGTATGTGATGCTTAACTGGTATAATAATAAGACAAAAAATGGAATTGTCTTTTATATTATATTATACTAAAAACGAAATGTGAATGTGTGTGTATATATATAGAAAGTTTAAAATATAATAATTCTTAATGTGCAATGCGTACGTATAACGTGTGTAATTATGAATATAACATGCGTGATTAAAGTTTACTATACGTGATTTGTTACTTTTTTTTGGTGACCACATGCATGATTATAGTCACCATGCTTGATTATGGTCTTTATTCATTCGTTATTATGGTTTTTTGTTTATGCGTGATTATGGTTTGAGTTATATAACAGGCGTAATTTACTCGCGTATGCAACACTGTCACACCCTGATTTCCACGTGTATCCCGATGGACCCGGGTGGGGAATATTGTGACGTAAGATTGATATCGTCATAGTCAAACAAACACAGCACAACGGAAGCCTTGGATTTAAAATATTATTACAAACCGAAATATTCAAAGTTTGAAATAATAATACATGGCATGTAATAAAAAGATCCAGAGGCGGATCGAAATGAATATACAAAATATTGTTCAACAGTCTTCGGACAACTAAGGACTTGCAAAATCCTCTGTCACTACCAAGCAGCTCCCGGCCTATTATGTGTCGCAACTTGTAACTTAATCTTTTGAAAATACATCGGATAAACTGATAAATACTAATAACTGACACATTTTGAAAATCATTTAAAAATTGTTTTAAGTGCACTTGGCACATTTTTATAAATAACTTCAAAATGACCTTGTTTACAGTTTTACATGTTTGCCAATATATATGGGGTCCAGCCCAGAAACCGAATAACCTGATTAACCGACACACCACTTATAATCCACCAATGGGATTTAAAAATATTTAGCATTCGCATCTGTCAGGTGTATGCCTACATCCCGTGCTTAAGATCGTGGCCATTGGTAACTTAAATGAGCCGAGGAAATCCAGGACATGGTCGAGTTAACCCCCAATGTTTAAGTTATCAAACAAAACGTAATAAAACGGGTTATGAAGATTTAGTTAAATTACAATCCGACAACATGATCCCATACCCGACCAAGCGGTATTATAATACCGTATTCCAAGCCCATATAGGGAAAATAGGCTAAAAGTATTTACCTGAGCTAATTCTTCAAAAGATAATAACTCAGCCGTTAATTCAAGAAAGTAAGCTTAGATAACAATCTACCGGGAGGATTTGGTCTGGAATGATGGTATTAATAACCAATTAGAATGCTAACGGGTCCTATCTACATCATAGACTCGGACCGGCTAACTTAAAATAATAATTACGTACTAAACGCTAGATTAAGCGATGATCGGAATAGAATGTAGTTTAAACCCGACAAGTACTAAGACTTGTTTAATATGGGTAAACATATTAAATGATTTTGAAGTAAAAATGATAAGATTAAACCCTTTTCGGTTTAGGTACGTAAACTAGTCACGTAGGCTTAACCGTTCACATATAAGCGAAACCGGGTAACCGGATGAGTCATATACAAGTTCCATATGCCAATATGTTTTAAGTATGTTTAATATCAGTAAGGTATTAATATGGATGCCCATTTATGTTTTAAAATCAAGTTACGCCTTAAAAGGGCGTTTTGGTCTTTTTACGCCTTATAAAAGAGGTTTGCGAGTAAACTGATGTTAAGGTCATAAACATTCTGTAAAAATATGTATTTTATGATGTTATACCAGTAGGATATCAAATATATGTGTGGTTGTTATTTTTAAACCCAACTATGTCCGGTAGGGGCATTTTAGTCATTTCACACATACTTTTGATGTCTTATTTGGGATTCTGAGTTTGAGACTTGTACCTACTGTAAAAGTATTTAAAGTAAGTTTAGAATTCAGTAGGTAACAAGTATTGGTTCATAGTTATGGTTTTAAACCATACTATGCGCCGAAACGGCGATAAATGCGGTAATGACGATTTAAGCGATGTTTTATAAAAATTGAGATAGTGATCAAGTTTATATATTCAAAATATATTATTTAAAATAATATATCAGTAGGTAAAAGGTTTAGATCTCAAAAGTATTATTAAAGTCACTTGATGCACCGAAAGGGCATTATCGGCATTATATAAGGATTTGTATACAAACTCAGTTCCTAATCTGTGTTGGTATCTCAAATAATCCATATTATGATATTACATCAGTAGGCTATTAGTTTTGGTGAAGAAATCATGTTTAAACCGTTTAAAATGTCAAAAAGAGCATTTTAGTCATTTTGAAGCAATATTAACGACATTTGATCAAAACTCAGCCTATGACCAGAATGTTGACATCAAAATAAATTAATTAAGTTAGCATATCAGTTTGTAAGTCATTTATATGTTTGTTTATGGCCTAAACTTTGTAAGTCATTTATATGTTTGACATCAAAATAAATTAATTAAGTTAACTTCAAAAATAAAATTAATTAAGTTAACTTCAAAAATAATCATTGGCATTTCCAACTTCAAAAATAACAACTGACAGTCCCAACTATTGACAAATTGGCCACCAATAGACCCTGACTAACAAAATTCTAACGACGTTAGTCTCCGGTTGCCGGAAAAACCATTTTTAGCGAGAAAAAAGTTTCTAAAGGTTCGATCTAAGGTTACAAAGATGTTTGGCAGAAGATGTTAAGTTTTCCGGCCAAAAAGTTGAGTATTCCGGCAAAAAGAAGTTTTCCAACGACTTCAATAATTGGGGCTTTTACTAGAAAGGTGTCTAAAGGTCCGTAATAAGGTTACAAAGAGGTTTGAGACGAAAATGTTTAGTTTTCCGGCCAAAAAGGTTTTTCCGGCGGCCGAAGACTAACGTCGTTAGAGTTCTGTTAGTCAGGGTCCATTGGAGACCAATATGTTAATAGTTGGGACTGCTAGTGGTTATTTCTGAAGTTGTGACTGTTGGCGGCCAACGACGAATAGTTGAGATTATTAAAATCCAATATTTTTTTTTGATGATGTACTTTAATTAAAATAAGGGTTGTATTAAAAAATGGTTTTGGATCAGTTTCTTTTGTTTATTTTTACGGATCTCGTAATATTTAACATTATCAAGATAACCCATATGTTTATGATAATTCTTTGCTTAAAATTTTTGGTATCATAATATTAAAAAAAAAGTTAAAAATGAAAGAAAGTATCTTTTGTAAAGTTACACTTCTATAATTATTTGGCACGCAGATTCTGAACGTCCCTTGTATAGAAAAGAAAAAGTTGATTGGTTTTTCAAAACGCCGCATCCACTCTCTTTCTTTTGTCCAATAATATGACGTACAAAATGAGTTAGCATAAAATAAGGGTGGAAGGATACTTCTTTCATCTACCCTATTTGATCTTTAATCTTATATTATCATGTCATTTTTACACTAGCCGGTCTTTAATCTTATATTGTCATGTCGTTTAAAAATATGTGTTCGACTAAAATTAAACAAATGAACACAAATATAACACTTTCGCACTTAAAAATGAATTTTATTGATAACATTATTTTGTTTACATATATTTTAAGATTTAATATATACCCTTGACTCTTGAGGTCTTGATAAGCAACATTTCTTCGGCGTTGAATCTTTTTAACCCAATATCACTACCCATTATTTGGTTAGAATTAGATAAGGGTTAAAATAATCCTTTCCCATTGTTATTATTAAGATGAAACTTGGGCATCCAAAATGCTTTAAGGCCCATCAAGCTAAATATCTTACGGCCCAGTTATTTTCTCAAGATTTTAAAGATTTGAGTAAATTTTTACGAGGTTTGTTACTTTTGACACTTTAGTCCAAATCTCAAATATTTAAATCTGGGTCTTTATAGTTTCAGTTTTGTTAGCATTTTGGTCCAAAAGCAAAGTCAGCTTAGATTTCTAAAAAAAATATGATTTTTGTCCTTTTACTCGGTTTAATAAAGGGCAAAATGATCATTATCTGAAATAAATCTAAATAATAAAACAAACAAGATTTAAAACATAAACCCATCTCTCTCTAAATCCACCATCCAAAACTACCCCAACTCCATCTGTCACCACCACCACACCATCCAACCACCACCACCACCACCACCCGACCTTCACCACCACTACCACCACCATCACCACAACAATTCCACTACTATATTATTCATTTTTTAAATGCCACTCCATTAGTAAAATTTGCTACGATCACCCAGTGGACTCATCCAGCTACAAAAAGAACAAGTATGCATTCATGGAAATTCATGAAATTTAAAAGAAGAAAGTAATTCTTAGAAATTGTGAGCTAACCATCTTTTCCTTTTTCTAATTTAATGTCTGTACTAAAAAAAATGTTGCTGCAACTTCTATGATTTCAATTGTTTTGTAAAGTGTTCTTACCAGCCCAAATTAGCATTTAATGATCGATTCAATATCAGGTAAAAGAGTAAATTACAAGTTTTGTCCTTTATGTTTGTCCCAAATTTCAGGCGCTGTACTTTACCTTCAAAATTGACTAGTTTTGGACTTAATGTTTCAAAATCTTACACGTTATATCCTTTAGGCCAAACCTAGTTAAACTTTTTGGTTAAATCTGATCATGTACCTTGCACATGAGGTCATTTTTGTCATTTCATTATCCAGGGACTATTTGCAAATAACATATGTCTAAGGACCATTATGTACAAAAATTAAAAACATTAAAATAAAACCACCACCATCACCTCCCGCAACTTCCACCACTCCTCTCCCTTCCGTCTCTCTCTCAGCCATTGACCACCACCATCTCCGACAACAAACCCCTCTCTCTCTTTACCACCGCCACCATCAGCCTCCACCGCTGCCACCTGGTATCTTCCACCACAACCATAGAAACCCAACCCTCACCATATAAATCTACCACCATCGCACCCACAACTGCTAAACCCACCGTCACCATCGCACCCACCACAATCAACCACCCACCGTCACCATTGCACCCACCACAATCAACCACCCACCACCGCCACCGCTAAACAAACCTCCACCACACCACCACGACCACCACCTGTCACCACCCGCTCCGACCCCCACACCACCATTACCACCTCTACTGAGATCTATCAACTGACTCATCAGTCCCAACGTTCACCGTCGCGATTGACCACTCCCACTGGCCTTGTCTCTTAAATTAGTTTGAGATGTTGTTTCAACTCCATATAATCCTGCAGATGTAGATGATTCTTCGGACCTCCAAGGTCCATTGTTGGTGCATTTTCTTGGAGAGGGAGTTAGAGAGAGAGAGAGTAGAGAGCATGAGGGAGAGCAGAGGTAGAGAGAGAGTTTTTATATCTTTATTTTTTTTACCTAACTAGTCTCTTGTTATAAGTTATTTACATAATAGCCCCTGGACAGATGAAATGGCAAGAATGCCCTCATGTACAAGGCACATGATCAGATTTAACCAAAAAATCTAACTAGGTTTGGCCTAAAGGACATAACGTGTAAGATTTTGAAACATTAAGTCCAAAACTAGTCAATTTTGAAGGTAAAGGACAACGCCTGAAATTTGGGACAAACATAAATGACAAAACTTGTAATTTATTCCAGGTAAAAAAATCTTGTATATTAGGACTAGTGTGTGATTCGGGTAAAAAAATCACAGATTCATCTTGTATATTAGGGCTCGTGTGTGATTCAATTCAATTTGCGCTTATCACAGAAATCACCCACAACCAACAACCCACCATCGTCACCTCCAGTATTTGAAAGGGTTAACCATCGACAAAAAAAAAACCACCCACCGCCTCAAAACCAACAACCATCACCACCATATAAGGGTCGAAACATACTTACTCATCGGCTTACTTCTAGAACCGCCGGCGTTGTTAGGGTTTAGACCCTTGTATCGTTGCCGCTACTAATGACACCTGAATCCACCAGATCTCGGCCGTAAACAGAAGCCCAATGCTTCTGCCGTCGCCTCACTTGTCTCAACCATACCACCATAGTGTCTGCCACAAAATAGAACTCCGGACAACGAGAAGACGTGGTAGTGCGATGAAGATGGTGGGGGTTGTCTGAAGTTAGAGAGATAGTGACTTGAGAGAGAAAGGATGGTTGTTTATACTTACATGATTTTTTAATAGTTTGTTATAATAAAACTCATAATGACTATTTTGCCCTTTATTAAACTGAGAAAAAGAACAAAAAATCAGATTTTTTTTGAGAAATCTGAGCTGACTTTGCTTTTGGACCAAAATGACAACAAAATTGAAACAACAGTGACCCAAATTTAAAAAGTTTGAGTTTTGGACTAAAGTGAAAAAAGTAACCAAACCTCAGGAACCAAAATAGCAGTTTACTCTAAAGATTTTTAGACGAGTTATGTTGAGGGCACCAACTTGATTAAACATCTTGAAAAATTTTGTGGTTGTAGAGATTGGAAACAAAATGCTCCAAATTGTGAAGCATACCTTTTCTTTTCACCACTTTGATTTTTAAAGAAGTACAAGAAAACCTTTAATAAAAAGTGACACTTCAATTCGGTTAAAAAATTGTTATATAATGAATGAACATAAATGAAAGTAAATGAACGAATAAACAAACATATTACTGAATGTTCATGAACACAATCGAACAAAAGAGACCTTTGTTCGTGTTCGTTCATTTAGTTAATCGAACGAAATATTTTTTTTGTGTTTGTTTATTTGTTAAACAAACAAATATTTCCGTCAAAGGATTCACAAACAGCTCGCTGAATGTTTGGTTGCTTTAGAACACGAGACGTTTCAACAAATACAAAACATGACTCATGAATTATGAGTATACTGTTTTTATAATAACTAGACTAGATTATGGGGTAGGGTAGGTAGTGATGGAAACAAAAGATTTTGTTGCAATATAAATACGTGTTCCTAACTTTTATACAACATACAAATTGACATGAAATTAAGCCTCCAAGACTTTTGACCTTTGGCTTCCTGAATGTAGTTGTGTTTGTAATTTGTATGCTTATTGCTTAACGACTAAGGAACCTGTTACGTATTTAACCTCTACAGTCTCAACCCGCAAAAAGTTTTATAGCCGGGACCCCATTTTTAAGTTTGTAATAATGATTTTATATTTTATGTAAAAATAAAATAAAAAAGAGTTAAATGTCATTTTAGTTCCTTTGCTTTATGTTATTTTGCAGTTTATTCCAAATGTTTTATTTTCACATGTGAGTCCAAAAATGTTTAACCATTGCCATTTTAGTCCGCTTGGTTAACTTTATCAATTTTTTTGTTCACGAGAAAAGTAATCCGGTCATTTTGTATGTAGTTCTGTTAACTAGAAGGGCTATTCGGCCATATAAAATGACCGAATGGCCCTTCTCGTTAACAGAAAAAATGGATGAAATTAACTCAGTGGATTAAAATGGCAACGATGAAACATTTTTGGACCCACATGTGAAAAATGAAACATTTAGACTAAACTGGCAAAATCAACAAAACCACATGAATTAAAATGGCATTTAACTCTCATATATTATACTTTAATAATCAATCATATATTATACTTTAGTAATCAAACAAATACAACAACTACAATGACGAGCTCAGTAATTTGAAACATACCGAATAAAGGTAGGGTTTTTCTTGTGACTTTCTTAATTAAATTCCATCATTTTTTTTATGTTAACGTTTTCATAATTATTGATGTTAACTTTCATAATTATTAATGGCATAAATAGCAATTTATGCCATCATGTGTAGTTCGGGTTGAACAACATCATTGGGTCATAGCGCATATACAAAGCGGTTGGTTGTAAATAGCCTTTCTGAGATGGACCATATATTGTCACAAGCTTTTCGTGCGATGAAAATACTTCTGCAATGACTTTAACTAGCGACAATGTGTGTTGGCATTAATAAAATCCGTCATACAATCCTTAACTATGCGAAGACTCCAGATCGAATTTGCTTCTTCGAAGCATTAGCGGCTACAATTATGGCTACTTTGTTTTCTAAGTCAGTAATATTGTGACTGCACAATATGTAGCAATCGTCACAAAATAGTGACTATACCATCATCACAAAATTTGTCATAAATTTTGCAACATATTTTATGTTGGGGAATTTTGTATACCACGGACAATAATCTGGGACGCGTGTAATCACTTTGAGATCAAATTATTTCGGTGTTTCTATCGAATAATTCAATCGGATACAACCCAGAATCGAGACAAAACTTAGTATGTTTGTATTGCAATTCGTATTAACCAGAGAGAGTGATCAAGAACCCTGATTTCAAATTTTGGTGATTAAACTGGTAACTATCTCAAGACAGCTATTTTAATTTAAATTAAAATTGGGTCCTAAATGCCTTTACTTTTTATCTAAGAAATTATGACGACTTTTTATCTTAAAATCGACCCCAACCAAGGGTTGCTTGTAACATCCGTCGAAAAACGGGTTTTCAAAACCTGCTTCGTTTATTAACCGAACAATCAGTTTTAAACTTTTGTTGTTTATTTATGACTTATTTTAATTTTAAGCGATACATAATTAATAAACAAATTAGAAGATATAAATTATAATTGTTAAAAAGTAAAAGAAAATTAATTAAAAAGAGAAACCGGCTGCCGGGAGTCGAATCCGGGTCAGCCGGGAATCAACAAGTCTTAACCTTCACACATACAACCACTCCGCCACTTTGGTTATTTGATAACATATCGAAACAATTAATTCAAATAATAAAACACGGAAATCAAATCCAGTCAAAGTCGCGCCCAAATCGCAGTCGTCGGAAAACCCGACGATTTCGTTGATAATTGACGGTTTCTTCTAATTTAACCGAAGAATTAACCTCACCGTCGTTTATAACCGATGTCTGAACCCGCGACATCAGTCGTAACCGCCAGAGAACGGCTGACCATGAATCGAGACTGAAATCAGACCCCATGCGTCTCGATTCTTCCCTATAAATTCACCCACAATTCACTGGTAGCCTTTTCGCTCAAAATCGCACATTTTCTCGACGAAATTTCACTCGCCGGAAATATCCTGCCATCACCGGACTTTCGCCGGAAAACCGAGACTCACATCCACACGGTAATTCCCTCGACTCTTTCCGTTTCAATCAATTGTTAGACTGTTACTAACACAAATCCACCATCAGAATCAATCCCAGACAACGTAGCCGGAATATTCAGCTCTCGCCGGAAAACCTCCGAAATTTCTGATATCACGTTGTGAATCGGTATAACCCTTCAAACTCCTGTTAATCCTTGTTTAAGTACCTCAATTTCATAACTAATCGAACAGAACTGTTAATTGATTCTAACAGCCGAAGTTCACAAACAGAGCCGACGAATCTTTGCCGGAGTTCGGTGAAAGACACTGATCGGTACATCCTTTCCCCAAACTCTCTCCATTCATTACCTTTCAATTACTTATAATGTTTGAAAATCAAATTAGACATAAATCAGTCAAAACAGCCGGACTTTGTTTTCTGGGTAAAGTTTAACGAAGAAGATGAAGCTTCGGTTGTATATATATCTAATTAAAACAAGGTATATGAACGGGTTAGACATACAGTCCAGCGGTGGACTATGTGCAAACAAATACACATACGACGCGAGTTCGAATCCTGTCCCAACCTTACTCTCTTGAAATAAAAATGCCCTTTTTAACTGAACCAGGTTAACTCACAAAATCATGTTAAGTATAATAAAAACCGGATTATTAACCAGGTTAGACACACAGTCCAGCGGTGGACTGTGTGCACGTTAACCCACAGGTCCCGGGTTCGAGACCTGTGGTCAGCACCGGTTCGATACATTTAAAATCCTTTTTAAAAATAAACGATTTTCAGATTAAATTAAATAGTATATAAGTATAATTAAAAACAGAATTATTTCGGGTTAGACACGTAGCTCAGTTGGTAGAGCTGCGTGCACGCGTACGGGAGGTCACCGGTTCGAACCTCACTCAGTGCAACAATATAACCGACCGAACCGGTCAACGGTCAACAGTCATGGTCAACGGTCAACGGTCAAAGTCAAAAAGTCAACATTTTTTATTATTTTTATTTATTTATTTAATTTAAAAATAACGTTTTTAAAGTTAGAAAGTAGCCTTAAACTCACAAAAATATATCCAAAAATCCTACTAAATAGTTAATAAAATCCACATACTTACCGTACCTTTTCGTTATTAATTAGGTTAGTTATCTCCCGTCGATCAATCCTCTAAACTCGTGCGCATTCAACACCTTCAAACAAACGCACCCAAGGTGAGTGAATCTCTACCAAATTCCCCGTTTTAATCACATTTTGGGGTGTATCATGTGTCGCTATTTATTTATTATAATTAAACACTTGTGCATCCATCATGTTCATGATCAAATGTGTATTCAATGTGTATCAGTTGTTTGTGTGATTGAAGTTTAGATTTAATTTATCATTTTCAGTACATACATTTCATAGGCCGCCGCTCCCCATTACCTATGAGCGTGAGCTGTTCCCCATTACTTATGAGCGTGAACCAGGCATTGCCAACATAAGATCGGCTCCGTTTGATTGAGCCTTGATCTCACATACATTAGCATAGGCCGTCCGTTCCCCATTACCTATGAGCGTGAACGGGACGTTGCCAACATATACATTGTCATTCTTATTTCATGCTTAAGCAAGGTGGTTTGTGATCGTTATGTTTACATACATTGTTCATATATGATTATTACACAATTTTCCTAAATTAATTCAATAATGAATCAATAACAAATGTTTTTAACAAGGTTCACTCGCCAACTTTTGTTGACCCAAAATTTCCCATTTTTACACATGATACAGGTGATCAAGTTGAAGCAAGAAACATATAGGGCGGCTTAGAAGAATAAACCAGTTTAGATTATGGATTGTTTTAGTTAATTTTCCCTTTCCTTGTATTGTATGAATTTGACTTGGAACTTTGAAATGTAATTTGAATTTAATAAATATGAAACATATTAGTAAACATCATAAGCTTTGGTGATAACCCAATTGTACCCCGACTCTTATTCCGCTGCGGGTCGGGGTGTGATATTGCTCCCCTTGGACCCTGCTCTTAGGGGCGCTTCCCCTGAACTCTCGTCAAGAAGCCGTTGCCCCATTGAAACCCTCATTGATTAGGGGCTCTGCTCGAAACTTTAAGAATTATAACAATTAAAAAAAAGTACACTCCCGTATTCTAAAACTTGCTTGACATGTATTATATTACATTAAAATATCCAAACATTTATTCTTCAACAGCATTATAAATTCAAGAGGCATTTGTCACAAGTGTAACTAATTAACCAACAAGAAAACGACAAGAACCATATAGACAATTATAATAATACCGTTTTTAACAATCTTTATTTCACTCTCCATTACATATAGTTATTATCCATACACTACGTATACATACACACTTAATAATATTCTCATATATCGATCATGAAGGTGTTAGTACTTGAGTGATTTTATTTTAGTTGAGTCACTACCCCCATGCGTACTCGTACCCATATGTATCAATTACAATTCACTAGTTAATCAAATATATTTCCTTTCATATTTTATAACTTCAATATTTCTTAAAGTATATCTTAAATAGATTCGACAACATTGAATTACAATGTTTTTTTTTCGATAACATTGAATTACAATGTTTTTATTTTTTATTTTATGTAATATACCTATAATATCATAAATTAAAAAAACAAACATTTCTAATGTATTGTTTCGAGTGCTAGCTTCTAATAAGTATTAACAAGCCTAAAGATTCATCACTTGTGGCCTAGTGGTGAGAGACTTGAATTCTCTAGTGGAGACTCAAGTTTCTCCACTTATGTCACTTTTGGTGGATTAAGGAAATGAAGGATTTGAGCTAGGTATTGTGCGAGGTTGTTAGTTCAAATCCCGAGCCTACCCGGGTTTTTGTCCCACCGTGTGTTACGACAGAGAGTTTTGCTCTTGTTTTGACATAACGACTGTCAAGTGACAGTCGTCAATATGGTGTCCCGGGGAACGCCCAATGTAAACTCTGAAGCCAGTATGAGCACAATTAAGACAATATAGTCTGGCTTGAGTGAAGCAACGAGGCTCTTCAATTTAAGGAGTGCGATGATGAAACACAAAAAAGTCTCCGTTCCAAAAAAAATATTAAAAAATAACAAGCCCAAAGATTAGTTAATAATGCAAAATCATTTTTGTTATAGAAATAGATGAAAAGAGATACAAATGACAGATAACAAGCCCAAAGATTAGTTAATAATGCAAAATCAATTTTGTTATAGAAATAGATGAAAAGAGATACAAATGACAGAATGAGAAGATCACAAGTTATAGTCTCGTGTAACCCCATGAAGAAGAAGCTAATGACAATTCAAGTCCCTTAATTAGCTTTCTCGTCTCAAATCACTATAAAACTTCATTATAAACTTGTCAGCAGCTTCATCCACATCATCCTCACCATTACTTAACGGAAACAGCGAGTCCGTTATCCTCAGCTGCTTAACCACCGGACTCTTCCCAAAAACCGGCGATGAGGTTGCACTTGTAAGCATGTCCTCAAGTGCCTTCATAACCGTAGCATTGATAGTTATGTTATTATTGTTAGGGTTTTTTGTTGTGGGTTGAGAAGAGAGATAGTGGGGTGGTGTTCGCAGCTGAATTCGTCGTCGGTTGGTGGTGGGGGTGGCGGTGGCGGTGGAAGGTGGTGGCAGCCCAGTGGTGGTGGTGGTGGAAGAGAAGGTTTTGTAGGGATTTTCCGACGAGCTTGCTACGTTTTATCATCATGTTAAGATCGGTGAATATTTTTGCTTTGGTAATGCCTTTTTTCAACATGAGGAAGATTGCATGTATTAAGCTCCATGCCTTTTTAGCTTTTATTGGTGTGTTTTGCTCCATTCTCTCTCTAGGGTTTTGAGGAGAGAGATAGATGTGTTTGAGTTTGAGATCGATGGGGAGCAAGGGTATTTATAGGGTGAAAGATTGTGGGTTGTGTTAGTCTAGTTTGATACAAGGATGATTGTGTTTGGGGTGAGTAATTTTTTTCGTGGACTCGATTGTAAAACGCTGTCTCATATCGATTCAATACATGTCAAATATTTATTGGATAAGTATTCGTTAGGTATAAGATGTGTCTGTTAGTTTTTAAAACAAATTTTTATCTGTAGGGACTTTGAAATACTTTCTTACAATTTTAACTTTTATATAATTCTATTATTCAAGGAAATTATATATATGGAAACTTAAAATTAATGAACTAGTAGTATTTTATTAGCAAAAAAAAAAATATATATATATATATATATATATGAAAATATAATGTTACGGGCATGGTTTGAGTAGTACAGTTATGCATATATATGTTTCGAGTGATAATTGGTTAGGTATCACCTAATACGAACACGTTTCATGTCCGCTAAAAAATTAAAACTTATTCAATACCCGAATACATGTCCGAAATATTTATAGTTTGTCGTCGGTTCTGGTTCTTGCCGTCAGTATTAGTTTGACAGACAAAAAAAAATCTTTCTACAAGTTTAAAAATAAAGGAAATGAAGTCTTATAATTTCTTGGAACAAATAGAAGTTATAGTCGTATTCAATTACGAAACTTACCAATTCAATTTTACCTTTGTAAATTAATTGAACTAGTATGATGGACCCGCGTTGCGGTGGGAGCGTAAAACTGTGACAAATAGCATCAATGTCACACCACGCTAACAACCACTTAAAACATAGAAAATAATACTTAACTTGATTTAGGAATTGCACGTTGCAACGAACCTGTCAAACTGGAAAAAAAAGACGAAACAATAACCTTGAACCACTCATGCACGTTGAGTCATGTTAACTCGCAAAATTTAGAATGAAATATAAAACAAAACATAAAAAACGTTGAACAAAACATGAACGTTGCGTCGTGTTAACTTTCAAAATTTTGAAAAAAACGTAAAACGATTTTGCGAAATATGAAAAGTATAGATGACTAAAGTTGAAAGTAAAAAGTTTTAGATTAAATTAGAAAATATGAAAACTTTTGAGTTAAATGTAAAAAAACAAGTAACTTTGGGATAAAAAATGTTATATCATATATTTTGTTTTTTTGAAAACCTCCCTAAGCCTATAGTATAACACTCTATGCATGAAATTCTTGCAAATTTATAACAGGTAAATTGCATTTTATAAACTAAAAGTGTTGGATTTATAAAAGATTTTGTAATCACGTTGTACACGGGCCATCTAAAAAATTAACTTTATGCAAATTTCAATATATATAATACTTAACAGAAAGTAGTGGTGAAGTTATACTATTGCTTGATATAATTAAATAAATGTAAGCTTTAAGTTGGGTGACATCAATATTGTCTTAAGCGGTATTATAACATGTTTTTTTTTTACTTTGGTTAATAAGGGCAAGATACTTTAAAAAGATGATTCATATGTTTAATATTATATTTAATAGTAGAATCTAAATATTTATAACGAAGAAAGATATTATAGTTTTTTTTATAACATGTGTTTGCTTTGTACTTTGGTTAATAAGGGCAAAATACTTTAGAAAGATGATTCATATGCGTAATATTATATTTAATAGTAGAATATAAATATTTAAAAATGAAGACACATGTATTATCAATGTTTTAAAAACCAGTTCAAACCGACCAGTAGTATCAGTTGAACCGTCCGATACATCCAATTAAATCGTTTATGTGCCCAATTCGATACTGTATAAAAACCAGATTTTAAAATATTAGATATTAAAGTGTTTTACGTTCCTTTCGAGTTTCAACTACTATACCCATGACAATTTAAAATATCAACTTTGCATGGCTTTTTTCGGTCCTTGTCATTGAGGGTGATGGTGGAACAAGTCGAGGTATCATGCACCTAGAAAGTTGGTTGACTTGTCAAAAGGTAAATATTGAATATAATTAATTGCATTAATTTTTTTATTTACCTTTAGCTTATTATAAATGAACCTTTTAAAATTAATGGGTATATATTTTTCAAGAAGTAAAATATCTTCTATTAGTTTTTATTGTATTAAAATTTACAACCTTAATTTGTTTACTTTTTTTTAATGACAACCACGAAATATATATATATATAGGTGAGGATCATTTCAGAACTAAAAATAATTTCAGAACTTAGAGAACTCATCTGAACCATTTAACTATTAGATCAATGGCTCAAATCCAAAATGGCTTTTTGGTAATTGTCTAGAATTTAGAGGAGATTAAAGAAATGTGATAAGGGTAGTATAGGTATTTTATTTCATCCATACCATAACAAATCCAAGTTTCTCTCCGTATATCTCGGTTCAACAAAAAGATTAAGCCTATAACTTTTTTAAATTCATCAAATCAGTGCTGCAATGTGCTAGTCTGTGTGTTTTGGGTAAGATTATGTGTGTTTTGGGTAGCATATAGGTATTCACACGTGTATTCCCTTTAATTGTTTGGGTGTTGGTGGTGAAAAATAAACCCTCATTTAACTATTTTTCAATCCCTCTCTTTTTTATTTCTACTTTAGTTTCTTAGCTCATTCATGGATCTCTTTTTCCCTGAAAATAATTAGATTTGCACAGATGTGTCAAACAAAAGTAATTATAGTTTGATGTAACGCATGTGCACGTTGAGTAAAACTGAATTTTGAAATGAAAAATACATTTGCCATAGTCATGTGTTTGAGGAATATATATATATTTTTTACATGGGAATTACATCAATAACTAGTTTAGGTTTTTTTTGCTTCTTATGCATGAACATATCGTATTATTTACACATGTGTAAATGTATTATTTACATATATGTAAATGGTTTATTTACTCATATGTATAATAAAGTGTCATGAAGAAATAGTTAATTTGTCAACTTAAGTTTTTATTGATTTAAATTTTATAGAACTATTTAATTAAAACTGTAGTTTATTTATTATTATTTAACAAACAAAGATAAAAGTTTTAATATTAAAGTTGTTTAGATTGACCAATATGTTCTTTACCTTTTGAATATGCTGTTTAATCTTTTATTTATAATTAGTATAAAGATTTGCATGTATGTAAAGAGAATATCAGTTTAAAGAAAAAGATAATCAATATGAATATTTACATACATGCAAATAAAGTTTCATCTTTGAAAAAAATATGATGAAGAGTTTGAAAATTTACATATATGTAAACAATATACTTATACATATGTAAATAGAAGATCATTAGTTAGTTTGATTATTTATCAGGTTAGAAAAAATAAAAGATCATATTCCTCGATGAGTTTAATAATTAACATACATGTAAAGGGTAGAGAGGGGAGGAGGAAAAGGAGAGAGAGAATTAACTAATTAATTAATAAGAGAGAGAAATTATTTAAAAGATTACTATTTTACCCTTTTAATTTATTTTAAAACTTTTATGACCTAAAAAATTAGTGGTTCATAATGGTTCAGCAAGTTCTCATTAAAAGTAGAGTTAAATGCTTGGTTGGTTCATGTGGTTTCCAAATATTGCAGACTTGGTCTCAGTAGTTTAATAATTACAGACTTGGTCTCTGTGTTTGTAATTTTTACACTCGTGTGGTCCTTATCACTAACCTAAGTTAAGTTATCCAGTTAAGTTTGTATTAAATTACCAAAGTACCCTTACTAATTAAGAAAAAATAAATAGAAAAAAAGTTTAATTAAAACAAATATCTATGTGGGTCCCACCCTCACTTCTTCTTCCCCCAATCTCCATCATCACTACTACCCCTGTATATTTCTCTCTCTTTGTAACCAGGTCCCTCTCTCTTTTCAAACAAGCACCACCACCATAGAACACCTACCACCACCACACCTCCACCACCCGAACACCCACTGCCACCTCTACAAGCACCACATTTTCTCTCTCTCTCTCTCTTTGCCCAGCCCAGGTCTTTCTCTGTCTCTCTTCGCGTCTGAATCACTCCGGCGCCGGTGAAACAAATTTGCCGAAAAACTCTATAAACGATACCAAACTACCAACAAGTCTCTCTCTCTCTTTCTCTTCAGACGCGGTAGATTGACAGGGGGAGGTGCTGATCCGTTGACCGAAATTTCGATAGTGGTGGTGCCGCTGACCTTCGTCCGGAGAAGAAAGGCGGTTTGGTACCGGTGAAGAAACAGAGGATGGATCGGACCTCCTTGCCGGAAAAAAAACGTTTTTGATGCATCTGTTTATCCGTATACGATCTGTTCATGAATTTAGTTGTATTGTTGGTTTGGTTTATCTATATATATGTAAGTGTTATGTTTATCCGTTGATAAATTGATGCATCTGTTTATGCTTATATGATATTTTCATGATCTTATTTTGTTAAATTGATCAGTTTTCCTTATCGATAGTGTACTGTATCTATATCTAAATGTAATGTGTTGGGTTGAAGGTGATGGTGGAACCGGAGGTAGAGGTGGTGGTGGGTTTAAGTTGCAGGTGGTGGTGGATTTGAGAGAGGGGGAGGAAGATGAGGGGGGGCACCTATCTTTATTTATTTTTATTTTTTTAATTGGTCAGGGGTAATTTAGTCATTTCGCGCATACTTAACTAAGAAATTTAACACAGGTTACTGATAAGGATCACCTGAGTGCAAAAATACAAACACTGGGACCAAGTGTGTAATTATTAAACCATTGGGACCAAGTTTGCAATATTTGCAAACCACAGGGACCAACCAGACATTTAACTCTTAAAAGTAAGGTTCTGAAAAGAACCCAATCCTATATATATAGCGTCCAACAAGAAGTTTAAGAAAATACAACAAAGTCCAAAAAAGAAATTACAACATAGCGAAAATATAAAAAATTTTCGAGTCGTTCCACTCTAGTTTGTTTACTTAGCATAGGAGGTTTATGAGAATGCAGGCGACTGAGGGGGCACCCTTCTGTTTTCTACTCATTTTAATTAACCAAAAGCAATTTTAGTGTTCAAAAGTGCATTACTAAATCATTTCATAAATGGGTCTGTTTTCTTTTTTTAATCTCACGGTGATTCCCTTTTGTGTTTGGTAAAGTTAGTGATTCCCTTTAATCTCAACATGTTGATTAGTCTTGAACAAAAGGTGTGTTAAAGAGGTACCATTTGGATTCCTCCTTTTCAAAAGCTGGACAACTTCGTTTTTTATTTCTTTTGCTTTTAACGTTAATTATTTTTATTTTTACGGGTTTATTTCTTTTGCTTTTAACGTTAATTATTTTCATTTTTACGGGAAGAAACATGATCTTATAATCAAATTAATGGTACATACAGATGGCCTACATGACCATGGTGGAACATGATTGATTAACAAGAAGCTCAGACAATTTATCATCGAACCATTAGTTAGGGTTCTGAAGTGATACCTCAAGATGAATTTGATAAGAACGATTAATTGGCTAACACCCAAATACGTATGCCTGTTATCGGTACCAAGTAAACAGCTCCATAAAAACTTGATTACAAATTGTTTACCCTACCAACGGTATTTACAATCTAACCTAACACATTACACCTTAATTCGGATTTATCATGTAACACCCAACCCGAAATGGGCTGACGTGTCACTCATACAGATATCAAAACTAAAACCAAATCCATAACATTGAAAACAAAAGATCCTAATTACACTTAAGTTGAAATAAAATCAAGACTAAGTAAATAACTTAGGCTTTGAATATAAAAGGATACCAAAATTGTTAGGGTTTACACAAATGACAAAAGCCAGAAACTAAAAGCAACCCCCTAGTAATATCACTATTGACATCACAACCCCTCATTTATCTTGCTGTTTCAGATCACTAAAAAACCTTCTTATGAACTGGTCAGCAGCCTTGTCCACCTGACCATCTTCCAAACCGTGAGCTACCGGAAACGGTGAATACACGGCATCGCTTGTTAGCATATGTAGAACTTTAATGACGGTCGGGTCTATTGTTATATCATCACAATCGTCCATAGCAAGTGGCGGGTTAGGGTTAACAAGACGGTGGCAGTTGTTTTGGCGTTTGTTGTGGGTGGAAAAGAGAGAGAGTGGGTAACGATGGGTGTTGCTACTGCTGAATTCGTATTCGCCAGATGGTGATTTTCGGGCCATCTTGCCATGCTTCATCATCATGTTAAGAATAACCAATAACTTTCTTTTAGACATATCTTTTTTCAGCGTGAAGAATATCGCATGCACCAACCGCCATACTTTGTTTGTGATTAGTGGTAGTTTTGCCTCCATTCTCTCTCTAGGGGCTTGATTATTATTTTGATGAGAGAGATTGAAGAGCTTGATGTTTGTAGTTAAAGAATGGGAAGATGACATGGGTATATAAAGGAAAAAAATATTAAGATGCATGGAAAGAAAAACTAAAAAGAAAGCGACTTCATAACGCGATGTTGACTCTCAATAATTGAAACGTTAGTCATCGAGACTTTAGTGAGAGTTTTTGGACGTTGAAAACAAGATTATAATAAATTAAAATGGCTCAATTATTTGCACTTTATTAATAAAATTAAATTTAATTGAAGATTTCATGTAAAGAATTCTTTGGTTAAACAAAATTGTTTATTCACATATATATCGGGTTAGAAATGTTACTCGTTTGAGATTGTATCGAACAGACACATGAAGGTTAGGGTTTGCGCCATAACCTCATACATTTAAACGATCGTTTAAGTTTTTCATCGAACGGTCATATGAGTAATTTGGGGGTGGCTTAGGATTAACAGGGCCCTTAAGTAAACATAGTTAAATGCTTACCAATGTTTTATAGGGTTAAAATGTTATTCTTCTAAAATTATTATGGCATCGTGTAAGGGTTACGACTGATGAAACAATCTTTACAGCAAAACGAGGACATCATCGGTGTGAACTCATACGACTATAACTGTTTTTTGAACGACAAATTTGGATCATTGACGGACCACTGGAGTGTTATCGGTGCCACCAACAAAACCATCTGATCATATCCATCTCCACTATGCTATAATGCCTATACAGCTTCCATTAAATGCTATTTATACAATAACTAGTTACACCGGGACGATCAGGACCTCAGACCAATCATGCTCAGTTATGAACAATGACCACCTTTGTACATTAGAAAGTTTTATATTTGGTATTATATTACTAATATATGCATAGAATATTGTCTAATATACATACATATATATATATACCTGTAATGACAACATACAAAATATCTCCTTTAGTAACTAAAGAAAAAGGGTTAAATGCACGTACCCCTGACCGCGGGAGGGTTTTCCCTCCCCAAGCTAGCTTAGCCCCATAGCTGCCTGGCGGTTACTACCCAGCAGGATTATTCGGGCCGAGCTGGACTCGAACCCGCGTCCTCCGTTTAGAATAGGTGAGGCTGGCCACTGGGCTGACACCCCGTGGTTCTTTAGTAACTATATATATGATACAGAATTAATACAACAATATTGTTTATGTTTTCTCTCTAATACAAATAGCGCTTAAGTTTCTTATCAACCAAAGAATTACGCTATTAAGTGCATTTTGTAATCATTAAAAAATGCGTCTGATTGTTTCTTTTGATATTCACTTATTCATTAATGGGTTGCTTCGGTGGCTTTGTAATATATAAAATACTTAGTTGGGGAACACAGAAATATCAAATAAAATTGTGTTACACCAATGTCATATTGGCTTTTTCTTTCCAAAAGTCGGTCATTCTTGGTTTTTCACTTTTAACGTCTTTAATTTTAGAAATTAGATATATGAATCATATGGTAAATATTTAATAACCCTCATATGGATGACGTATACCACACCATAATTCACCACGCAGTGTGTGAAAAAGTTCACATAAAAACCATGATGTAACAATATAATTAGGGCTGTAAATGAATCGAACGAACACGAACAAAGTCAGTCTTGTTTGTTTTCATTTGTTAAGGACATAATGTGTTCATGAACAGTTCATGAACACTTACCGAATGATATTTATGTTTGTGTTCGTTCATTGAGAATATGAACATGTTCACGAACGATTCACGAACACAAACACAAACGATCATAAATAAACTTGGCGAAGGCGGTCGGAGTCTAGAAATGGATGTATGATGGATCAATGCTGGAACTTGTGATCCTAGTAGTGGAACGGAGATCCATGTCGATGTGAATAATGAGGAAGTGAAGAGGAATAGTGTAAAAAAGGTAGGAATAGGTTTTTACATTTTAATTATTAGGGTAATAATTTAAATATAATATAAATGTACAAAGATATTTAATGAACAAAATAAACAGAGAAAAAATGAACAAACGTTCACGAACACAATTGAACGAACGAGAGCTTTGTTCATATCCGTTTATTTAACTAATCGAACGGAATATCTTGTTCATGTTCATTTCTTTATTAAACGAACGAACGTAAACGAACTTCCTGTTTAACAGTTCCTGAACTGTTCGCTAAACGTTCAGTTCGTTTACAACCCTAAATATTATAAATGAGATTTTATCGCGATTGAAATGGCTTGTTCGTTCATGCTTACTCCATGAAAGATAAACTCAATATTTTTACCCTTTGTCTTTATCTAGGACTAGATAATGAAGCACAATTATTTACATGACGATATACATTTTGTGTATAACAAGTTAACGTCACCCCACGGGATGTGGATTATGAAATTCCTTTGTATCATTATATGACATGCGCAATATTAGATATAATCATGAAAACATACACATCCATCAAATAATTATATACTAATACAATTATCAACTTATTAAGTTGTATCCCTGATTAAACATCATGTCTATTCATACCAAAATCAATTAATATTCTTACGCTTCTAACACCATCGCGATGTACCGTTTCAAAAAGAAAAGTCACGGTTCAAAAGTCAAACCGTTAATTGGACCTTATCCCACCGTTTCAACATCTATATCTATTAATTAATTACACATAGACCTTATCCCACCGTTTCAATTCAATCAGCAACATAATCTTCCGGCGATTAATTCCGGTATGTATTTCTACACCCATGGTTAAGGATTGCAACTGTGAAATTAGGTTCCAAATTTTTTTAATTTGTTATTATAAGCATTTCATTGTCGGAATGGCGGTTGTTTGGAATCATGACTGTGTTGATGATGAAAATTTTTTGCATAATTTGTTAACTGTTACCGTAAGTGTGTCGTCATGACTGTTATTTGGAATCGAACATGATCTATGAAAAATGCATGATCGGATCAGTAGTTTTGAACCGATGACAACAATCAGTGAAATACGCTCCGATTTCGTTAAATTATTAATTTGCGGCTGCGTTTCATCATAATAATTACGGTTATTTGGAATCATGAACATGTTGATGATAGAAAAAAAAAATATTGACATTAGGTTTCTATCATCTTCATTTTATCTTGAAATGACGGTTATTTTCATTCGTTTTTTGTAAAAATTAGTTTATTGAAAATATGGTGAAAGTCCATGACCCTTTATGCTAATTGAATTTATGCTGCTTCTGTGTTTCAATTTATATGCTTTTGTGTGACAAGTTTTCCATATTTGGGCTAGAAAAAGATTTCTTTTGAACTTATTAAATATTTACAATTGAAAACCCAGTCTACGTTAGATGAGATATAAAGTATATTAGCGGCTAATGTTTACATAATTAGAATTGAAATCATGAATTGCGTGTGTAGGCAAGCAAAATAAAAAAAAATGTTTTGCATAAACGAATAATTTCGCATCTTATATATTGATACTACAGATTTCTGTAATCAACATTCCGCCGCAACGCGCGGGTGGCGTCAACTCGTTACATGACATTTTGTAATGCATGTGCTAATACATAAAGTTTATACATTAAGATCATGTTTGAGATTAGACGTCAACTCGTTACATGACATTTTGTAATGCATGTGCTAATACATAAAGTTTATACATTAAGATCATGTTTGAGATTATATTTAGAACCTCTTTATTAACTTTTTAAAATGACTTTTTCCTCTTATAAATGACTTTTGAAAAAGTTAATAAGTTCATAAAGAGGTTCTAAATGGAATCACAAACATTGCCTAAGTATTAGACCATTTAGACATTATTATAAATGTGAATAAACATGTTTTTTGTACATAAATTGATTTAAAACAGTTTTAGAAATATGTTTAAACTACTACAAAATATAATAATAAAACGGTATACAAAAACAAAGCAGAATTTCTACGCCCTTTTAATAAAACAATTCAAAAATAGGTAAAAATAGAAGTGTGTCGTAAATTGGTATACAAAAACAAAGCAGAATCCTAACATGCCCAATTCATGAAACCAAACCAAAACCATGATTCAGTTTTGTTTTTCAAGCAATTTAATTTTAGTTTATTCTAATAATAATTAATTGTCGATTTACCAATGATTTACCAATGGGCTGGTACCATAACATATAAGCCCAACAAACTTGCAAAAGTTGGGCCATCATGCAAAGGTCCGAACCTGTATAAACCATAAGTCTAAAAATAAAGGGAAAGAGGTTCGTTGAACGAACAGAAAAAAAATTATGGACATTCGATCTTCTAGATCGTTCTTCGAGCCTTCCAACCAGTAAGTTTCAACTTTTAGGGGCTGTTTGACAACTTCTGAATGGCTAAGTGCTAATCAGTAAAAGGTCTGAACCATTAAGTGCTGAACCAGTAAGAGGTCTGAACCATTAAGAGCCAGTATCATGTTTAACCGTTCAGAGGCAAACGTCTGACCAATTCAGATTAGAGGTCTTAACCATTCAGACTCTGTATAAATCTTAACCATTCAGAGGCAAATGTCTTAACCATTCAGACATTTGCTTGCGAAACAAACAGTCTGAACCATTAAGTGCTGAACCAGTAAGAGGTCTGAACCAGTAAGAGCCTCATTAAGAGGTAAACAAAAGCCCCTTAGTTTCTTTGATAAAAATTAAATGTATAAAACATGTAGAAGTTGTATTAAATTTAATCGTGCATTGCATATCTTCACAAATTCGACCATCTACAGTTTGTTTTATAATTTGTGTTTCATTATTGCAATAATAACAACGATTTGATTATGCGTCGAGTCTTTTTATTTTTTATTTTTTGTCTACAAGAACTTTCATGACCCTTTTTTCGTTCTTCTTGAACGGATATTTCCGTTTGTCTGACTTAGTCGGTGATAAACACATATTTTTCAGAGACAAATTTGCAGCACTTAGCGATCTAATTTACAGGGACGATGATCAATTGAAGGGGAACGCAGAATGAAAGGGTGTGAGTAAAATGAATTAAAGGGTGTGACTTTTAAATAAAAATGACATAACCTAAGTTGCTAATTGTATAAAGGTATATTCAATTCTAACATGAAACCGAGTTTTATCGTTATCGAATGCGCGCTCTTTTGGTCTACACTCGGATATAGCACTAAAGACACATCGAGTTCACAAGTAAGTAGCTAGATTTATTTATTTTTTCTTAAGGCAAAAGATGGACACTTTATTATCAAATACAAATATATCTATTTCAACTTACGAGGTATATCTTTTAACCTTTCTATTCTAGCCTCTTTAACGGTTGTGTGAAAGCAAGATGCTCTACGTTCATAATTATGGAGCATACTTTTTATATATGATGCACCAAATTGAAAGTTGTATTAGTATACGATGAAAGTTTGTTTACGAAACCCTGAAACATTATGGTCAAATTAGAAGCGATCATACACTCTTGTGGAAATCGAATCCACGATTTATTGGTCTCAAAATCTTATCCTATTCCCAAGATGCCACTAAACTATTAAGCCATGTACGAAAGGTTGTCTCAGTAACTTTGTTTGTGGAGTAAACTGCTAAAATGGTCCATGAGGTTTGCTCATTTTTGCCAGTTTAGTGTAAAACCTAAACTTTTTTGTATTTGGGTCCTTAGAGCATTCACAGAGTGTGGTCTTTATAATATAAATAGTATAAAAAGTGGTTGTGAGTGGAAGAGAGAAAAAATGTTACTGTTCATATGTATATTTGGGGGACGCTGTTCACCCTCTATATTTTTTAATATATATTGAAAGTGGTTGTGAGTGAAGGAGAGAGAAAATGTAATGATAAAGGTATAAAAATATTATTTAATTGAAAATGAGAGAGAAAAAGTATTTGTTTTTAGTGAAAATATATTGATATAGGAGTTGTTTTTAGTAGAATGTATGTATATTTTTAGGGGGTTGGATGTGAATGCTCTTATGGTTTCAATTTTGTTGTCATTTTCATTCAAAATCAAATTCTGGTAAGATTTTTCGTTAAAATCCAGTTTTTGGTCTTTTTCTTCTCCTTTTTAATAAAGGGCAAAATGCTCTTTTAATGTTTTATTGTAAAAATCTTTTAATAAAATATCCGAATTACCCTTCTCGTTAACAAAAAAAATAGATGAAATTAACCTACTGGACTAAATGGCAAAGGTGAAACCTTTTTTGACCCAAAACGAAAAATGAAACATTTGAACTAAATTAACAAAAGGACTCAAAACATAGGGACTAAAATGATATTTAACTCTATCATTTTTATATAAACTTTTATTATAAAGTAATCACCTTAATGCATGGAATGTGAAAATAGAATGATATTACACTACTAGAAAACTTGACAATTGCGACTGAAATTTGCGACAAAAAAGGTTACAAAGTTTACGACGAATTTCTGACGAAAATCATAGTGTCGAAATTAATAACCAACCCAGAATTAACGCAAAACAGTCGCAAAGTTTGCAACCATTTTTATAGTCGGAAATTGGTTGCAAAAATATTAAATTAAAAATTTCTTTGACAAAACGGTTGCAATAACATATAAAAATGAATACCAAAAATTTATTTTGTGAACGTTTAGGCGGTAGCAACCAGACTTTACGTTACTTAGCAAGAGAGGTTTGTGACTTTGCTTTTTGGTGGAAGAAAGTTTCAAATTCACCCACGAAACCACCCAACGGCTTCTTAAAACTTTCTTGCCGACTCGTAATATAAATGTATACTTTATATAAATTATACATGCTATATAAAGTGATGGAATGCAAACGGTAACATTAATACAAATTATTATTATTTAAATTTCAATTTCACACTTTATATTTTAATTTAATAGTATATGTCTTAAATTCATTTACTTAGTATTTAACTTTATTATTCTCTAGTAGCTTGTATTCGTTAACTTATTATAAAAAGTTGAATGCGTATGTGTAGTAAATTTTTTCCGATATTTCAATATAAGTTTTTTTTAAACGAACTCATATTTATAATAAAGTATGTCTTCGTATCGTAAGATATTTAATTAACACTCAATATTTAAATTACTTCTTTTTCAAAACGACTAACTTAGGTATTAATTAAACCTACACATCAAATTTACTTTGATGTTTGTTCGAGGATGGAATCCTCAATCACTCAAGAAAAAACACCCTTACAATACACCATGACACTACTAGTTGACAAATATATTTACGCATGCAATATGCATAGGTTTAATTGCTTATATGTATAATTTATATTATATACTAGATTAGAAAACACGTGTATTATATGAGTTGGTTAGAAAAAGCATTAGTTAGTTAGTCACAAAAATTTATTAACTATATATCAATATTTTAAGCTAAGATATAATTAATATTTTCATTTAACTTTTTAAGATGAATAAATAATAGGGGTAAGATCAAATAAAAGAATGGTTTTGTCTAAGTAGGATGAGAAAGAATCTTAACCATTCATTTTCAAATCAATGGTTATGATACACATCAAATTTACTTTGATGTTTGTTCGAGGATGGAATCCTCAATCACTCAAGAAAAAACACCCTTACAATACACCATGACACTACTAGTTGACAAATATATTTACGCATGCAATATGCATAGGTTTAATTGCTTATATGTATAATTTATATTATATACTAGATTAGAAAACACGTGTATTATATGAGTTGGTTAGAAAAAGCATTAGTTAGTTAGTCACAAAAATTTATTAACTATATATCAATATTTTAAGCTAAGATATAATTAATATTTTCATTTAACTTTTTAAGATGAATAAATAATAGGGGTAAGATCAAATAAAAGAATGGTTTTGTCTAAGTAGGATGAGAAAGAATCTTAACCATTAATTTTCAAATCAATGGTTATGATAAAAATGTAGGAAAAAAAAATGTAGGGGTATCTTGGTAAAATCTTATTTATTGACTTTTTCTCTCCACATGCATATTCCTCCGCTATTTTTTAAACGTTCATAACTTTTTTATACGATATTATTTTTTCATAAAAATTTCACCATAAAATTGAGCGTATTTTTATCTTTAATTTGAGTACCATATTGCTATATAAAATATGACGACTAAAAAAACCCACAAAAATGTGTTGTATTTCTATGTTGTATAGCATTTTTTGCGCTGGATTTTTCTACTATATTTTTGTGCTATATTTTTTTGTATTTAAATTTTTTGTCTTAAGTTTTTTTTTCCTGAAATTTTTGTACTGTATTTTTATGTGCTGAATTTTTTTGTGCTAAATTTTTTGTGCTAATTTTTTTGTACTAGATTTTTTTTGTTATATTTTTTAGAAAACAAAAATGATGACACATGTCATTTTCACATAAAGACCAAAACTTTTTAGTACCAAAATGTCCTTCTTTCCTACTTATAAGGACTGCCACATGTCACTACCACAATCCTTCTTAGGCTACTTAGGCAAAATCCACTTTTTAGTGGATCCTTCCCCTAAATAATATACAAAGAATCTTTTTTCTACTAATTGCTTGCTTAAAACATCATGATAATTACTAAACTCTCTTGCAGCCCAAACACTTAACACGTTTGAAGTTGCTTACTTCTTTTCATAATCAAAATCAGTGAAAACTGAATTTTTTTTACAAATGGTTAGATCACACAAACTATAGTACTCTCGCTTATAACCCCCTAAAGAATTATCTAATGACACTCTAGTCCCTCATTTAGTTTGCTGTCTCAAATCGCTATAGAACCTCATGATAAACTTGTCAGCAGCTTCATCCACCTGATCATCTTCGTCACCGTTACTTAATGGAAACGGCGAGTCCGTTATCCTCAGCTGCTTAACCACCGGACTTTCCCCAAAAACCGGCGATGCGGTTGGGCTTGCGCTTGTCAACATCTCCAAGGTACTCTTCATAATCTTAGCATTGATAAATATGTCATTATTTTCATCAAGAGAAGTCATGTCACATTTATGGTGTTTGTGTTGGTTTTTCTTGTTGGAGAAGAGTTTGAGTGGGTATGAAGGGGTGTTGCTACAGCTGAATTCGTATTCGTTGGGCAAGGATTTTCGGGTGATCTTGCCATGTTTAATCATCATGTTAAGATCCGCGAATATTTTTGCTTTGGAAATGCCTTTCTTCAACATGAAGAACAAGACACGCATCAAGCTCCACAACTTTTTCCCCATCAATGGAAGATTTTGCTCTATTGTTTCTCTAGGGGTTTGATGTGCTAGAGAGATGTTATTTGAGGCTAAAGAAGGAAGGAGGGGCACTAGTATTTAAAGGGAGAAATGAGGGCCGGCTTTGTTAGATAGTGAGATAGTATTACTTTTTTTTCTTATTCACAATCCTAATTTTACACCATATATAATCCATCCAAATACATATATTATATATACATATAATTTGTAACATATTTATGCATCATGGTTTGTACCAAGATGCTTATGTGGGTTGTATCCACTAAAGACAAACATACAATTTGCAACATAAATGCTTAACAAATTTGTATATTTGTAATTTTTATATTTATACATGTAGTAGTATTATTTTCAACATCTAAATAGGGATTACCTTGGTATCGACCGGTATCGAAAATCCCCAAAAGTGAATACTGGTACCGGTACCGAATATACAGGTATGATACGGTTCAGTACCGGTATTTGAGGGTAAAAAACGGTAAATACCGGTACCGGAAATGTTAAAAATCGGTACCGAAATAAATGCCTAACAAATTTATATATTTATACATATAGTAGTATAATTTTCAACATCTAAATAAGGATGAGCTTGGTATTGACCGGTATCGAAAATCCCTTAAAGTGGATACCGGTATCGAATATACCTGGTACGGTACGATTCGGTACCAGTATTTGAGGGTAAAAACCGGTAATACCGGTACCGAAAATGTACCCGGTTTGATAAATTCGATACCGATACCTGGTACCATTTACTCATCCCTACATCTAAAGGCATAAGGATATTGTACACTTTACTTTAGTGTTTTTTTCCTGCATCAATTTCTTGCATTATGGGTTATATTTGATTGTAAACTTTTAAAATAATGGTCATGTATTTGTTTCCTATTCGGTATTTGTATTTATTTGACATATGGCTCTTTAAAACCCAGACTTCTCTTCATTATCTCTCTCTCTCTCAGATCTTTTTCTCTCTCTTTGAAACTTTCTCTCTTAGTTGCAGACACTTTCCAATGAGTTTTTGTCTGAGCATTACGGACCTTACGCGGTCGTATTTTTGTAGAGAAAGGAACATCAATGGGGTTTCTAGAAAGAGAAACAGAGCGAGATGAGTATTATCTTGATCTTTAGCAAAAAGAAATTATAAAGTTAAACTTCACGTAATTAAAGTGTCTTTCGATGTGAGTCACCATATCTCAGCTTAGCATGCTTTTAGCCTCCCGCCGCAACGCGGGGAAGCTTACATCTAGTTAAGATATAAAATCTTACTATTTTGCACGGTTTTAAAAAACCAGTTTAACCCGGCTGGTTGAACGGTTAACCAGATGTCGAATGTTTTTCCGGCACGAATCATACCGATAAAAACTGTTGAAATGACAAAGAAGTTGTACCGCTGGTAAATTGGGTTATACCGGTACGGGTTAATACCGAGCCAAAGGTTAAATTTTTAAAGTTTTAATTTTTATGGGCCTAAAAAGATGATTGTTTACCTTCTTAATAAAAAGTGTAAAACTCAGCGGCCACAATTAATAATCTATATCCGTCAAACTTCTTCCTCAAAGATAGAAAATTATTGGGTTTTTCAAATTAAATTTGATTATGGGTTAACTTTTGAATTTTTTTTAATTATGGAATGATGTAGTTTTGAATTGGTTTTTTAGTTGAAATTATATTTTATGAATTTATAGAGTTAATTAGTCAATACGGTTGAACTGTTTAGTACAACCCAATTCATCTGGTTGAACAGTCTAACCCGATGTGATTTAAAAATCGATTTCTAAAACTTTGTTATATTGTTGATTGAATTCACAAATCTTATTAGGCCAAAGTCCTCTTGACCAAGGGCGTAGCTTAGAGGGAGGCCGGGGCACCCGACCTCCCGAACATTTCGCTCTGCAGTGTCCGGCTTTTAATTTTTTAGGTATATACGTTTTCGACCTCTCGGTCAGAAGTCTCAAGTTTCGCCACAGCTCTTAGACAATTAATTCAGTTTGATACCACAAAAAGTTGTTTTCGAGAATAACATAAGAACCAAATACATGGTATATTACCTTTCTTGCCAATATATTTTTTACCTTTGTAAATTATTTTAGTTACATTGTATATTCTATTTATATAAAAATCTTGGATTTACGGAAATTTGGTGACCACGTTTTACACGGTCCATTTAAAGAATTGTGAAATATAGGTTAACGCATAATTGAATAATACTTAGCACAAATAGTGGTGTATGATAATATTAATTAAAGGTAGATGCTGTATGACATCAACATTGCCTTAGTCGGTATTATAAAATATGCTATCATTATACTTCGTTAAAGTAAGGGCAAAATACTTAAGAAGATTCAACATAGCGAAAATACTTAGGGTGAACAGAGTGGTGCAGTAAACACTTCGTAAAGCGGGTTACCGATCGGTCATACCGCCACCGAAGGTGTTTACCGATCGGGTTTTGTTGAAATCGATGAGTGGTCACCGATTCAGTGAGAGGGAGGGAAGGGGCTCTTTAAAGAAACAGTTTACCTAAACCCTGTTAGATAAACCATCGTCAACGTTTTTGAGCATTAGGTAAGTTAATTTGATGAATATCATCAAAGTATAATTACAAAACGTATATAGTTAACCGCATAATTTTAAACGTTTAAGACTCGTTTAATTTACGGAATTCATTTGGATTATAATAGAAGTTAGAAGAGGGAATTGAATTTTTTTTCTTCAGTCTTTTTTCAATATAACTTCTTTTTTCAACTTAGTGAATAAAATTGTGAGTTAGGATTTAGGAGAGAGAATTGAATTTTCATTTGTTCACTTAATGAAGTTTAACTTCTTTTTTCAGCTTAGTGAATGAATTCCACATTTCAGTTGCAATTTTAGTTCCTCTAGTATAACCATTATGTCAACCATAGTCTAAAATAGTTAAATTACTAAGGTTTGTATCACCTCTTACTAATTCTATTAAAAGACTACTTCTAAATTAGTTAACATTAGACGTGTTTGTTTCACTAGAAAGATACTTCTGAATCAAACATCAAATATCTTATCCATTAAGTTTTAAAATAATACTAAATGAAAATTTATCTCTTTAGCTCTTCGCATGTGTTAATAACCTTCACCTGACCACTCATACACCGCCTCCTCAACCCACTACCATTTCCTCCACTACCAACCACCAGCACATCTTCGTACTCTTATTAGCCCGTAGTTTACTGGTTCAGAGTCTCTTACTAGTCAGACCTGTTACAGGCTTAGCACTTACGATCGCGGAGTTTTACAAATAACCACTAACGTTTTTTTTGGAACTGAAAATTTCTTTTGTTCCTGTCCTATGGGACTTAAACCCAAGGCATCCCCTCCCAACATGTTTAAATGTTTTGCTTTTGCCAATTGACCACCACCTCGTTGGTTCAAATAACCAGTAACTTAACTTTCATAAACTAAATGTAATTTTTATTTTCAAAAATAAAATATGTTATACTACTATTTATTGAATTAAGTATTACTAGATTGATTTGTATACTTAGGTGCTGTTTGTTTTTGAAGAGTAAAAGGTCTGCAGTCTGCGGCCACATCTGCAGGCATCTGCAGAAGAAGAGGTGGACCAAAGGTCTGCATCTGCAAGGAGAACAGTGTTTGTTTACTACAAAAACCTCTTCTCTTCCCTCACACAACACACAACACACACAGACCACTCCTCTCTTCTCTCTCTCTCTCTCTGCCTTCATCTACCACCACCACCACAATCACTGCCACCACCTCATCTACCACCGTCCACCTGCCACCATCACAACCAACAACCACCGTCAAGCACCAACGCCCCCTGACTCCTGCCGCGAAGCCAAGCACCACCGCAAACCCACCACCACCGCGCCACCTCCGCCATAGCACCACCGCCACCGTCGTCTCCTGTCGCTCCCTCTCTCTCTACGGTCCTCTCTCTCACTGATCTCTCTCTTCTTTCTCTCTCTCTCTTTACGGTCTCTCTCTACGGTCATTCCTCTCTCTCTCCATCGATGATGATGGTGGTGGACTGTGTAGCTCCGATGATGATGGTGGTGGTTGAAGGGGTATGGCCCCAAAAACCTTGCGCCAACCAAGGGAACCATACCCACTATTTACTTCTAAGAAGACCTTGCGCAGACTTCTATATCAAGGAAAGTCACTGAAACCCTGCGCCAAGTATCCAAAGAAGGAAAGGATCACTTAACCACCTTGCGCGGGCTAGCGCAAGGTTCAAAGTTAACCTTGATCAAATTCCTTGGATAACACTTTATGTACAAACCTTGCGCCGATATTTATATCAAAGCAAGTACTCACCAAAAACGCTGCGCCAAGCAGCAGGAAGAGGAAAGAAGATCAGTTAACTAACTTGCGCTTCTCGCGCAAGGAAATAGTTAATCTGAGAAATTATTCCTAGTAAAAATCCTTGAGTTGGTGCAGAAGCAAATGGAATCTTTTCTGTTGTAACAGACTGTACACGTGGCAAGCAATAGATGGGTAACAGCTGTGAAACCTTCTAGAAGCCACTACTACCCAATCGTGCAAAGCATCTTTTGGTTACAACCAATTGCCACATGGCAGCATCTAGACGACTGAGAAAGATCACGGTGATGACATGCTCACTTTTTATAACCACAAAACTTAACGGAATAGCAAAAGATTCCGTTAAAGTTATCATCTCTCATTTTGGCGCCAAACTCTGGCTATAAATAAGTAACTTGGACTTCAAGTAGAAGGTATTCACTCTCAACTACTCTCTCTCTTACTATACTTTACTTCCGACTACCTGTATTTATTCTCACGCCGGAGGGTGGTCACGGAGATAACCCCCCTTCTCCCCGTGTGAGCTAACGGTGTTCTGTTTTGCAGGATCAGTTGGAGTATTGTTACATTCATCATCGTGAAACCAAACGAATGATTAATCCCTTTATGCAGAGCCCATTCCATAGATCTACTTAGATTCCGATCTAAGTGATTTAGGGTTTCTTCAGTGGTGATGTATCAGGTGGCGGAGGTGGTTCTAGTTTCTGGGTTTTGTTCTATTGATGTGACGTGGTGTGTGGTTGTGGTGACGGTGGTGGTGAGGATTGACGTGACGGTGTGGTGAGAATTGACGGTGACCGTGATGTGGTGGATCTGGGTGGTGGAGGTTGAAGAGGAGAGGAGAGAAGAGGTTTGAAGGCATGGGTATAATTGCTTGGGGAAGAGGTGAGGCAGAGGTAAAAGGTCTGCAAATCTTCAAGAAACCAAACAAGCTGCAGAACCCTTTTGTCTGCGCGGGTCTGCGCGACGCAGACATAAGTGCTCAGAAAAGCTTTTGCCCAAAAAACAAACACCACCTTAACAAAGGAGATCTGTTATGACCATGGACTCTTTAGATTGTGAATGTACATGGAAAGACACAAATCAGGGGGCACACTCCTGGTTTCTACCCAACTTCTAATTAACCAAACACATTTTGATTGTTCAAAAGTGCCTTTCTTAATCATTACAAAAACGGGTTTGTTTGTTTTATTTTTAATATTAACTTAGAATTTTTTTTGAACGTTTGGTAAAGTAAAGACTAAAGACATGAATTATAACATATATATTGATTTGCCTAACGCAAAAGGGTCTTCCTTTTCAAAAGTTAGAAAACTTCTCTTTTTGCATTTAACTTTCCTTTATATTTTGGGGGATAAAACATGAAATTTTTATGATAAAAATGCTGGTACAAGATGGCGTACACGACAATGTCATTCAAATGAAAAATCTATAAATGTTAAATTAAGGTTAAATAAGCAATTTACAAAAGTAGATGACAATTTGCTGTTTTTTTCTGACATGTACATGACATCATATCCACATCTATGGTTTCTTATTCATTTTGCAAGGAGGACAAGGTTTTTTTTTTTTTTTGGTTTCATCATTGAAGAAAAAGATTTGTTGAAACGCGAAGATATCCTCGTTAACCGAACTAGGATGGTGGTAGACTTCAAACATCGTTCATCATCTAAGCAAACTTTCGTTTTGGTTGTGTCTGTTGCAAAGGTTGTGGCAGGGGTCGGCGTATTGGGCTTATCAACCTAGGCTAAGGTCTAGAGCCACAAAAACAAGGGCCTTTAATTTTTTTCATACATTGCACTTGTTTCTTTGTCTATTTAAACAACATTTATAGGTCCAAGATTTAGGATTTTACTCCCACTGTCCACGTACAACATTTATTGGTCCAAGATTTTTAGGTGGAATTTAAATACCCGTGGCCACCATTAGAGCACTAGTGAGGTTTGTTGGTTTCTTATGTGTTTCTTTAATTTTTGTCTTCATCCGTGTGCGAAAAATCATGGTTTCTAGCTCGGGCATGTAGGGATTATCAGGTTAATTGAGATGGGTTTTATTGTTCTTTCACACCATAATTGGAAAAATAAATAAAATTTATATAACAAATATTTAAGTCCATCTTAGAAAATGATACAAAATTGCCGATTGGTCGACTACTTGATTCTTGTTTTCACAAAAAGAAATGATACAAAATTGTAAGGGTTACACAAATGACAAAGCTTGTAACGCAGGGAAAGTATCAAGTATAATTTCAGATAACCCCCTAATAAATGCACTATTGACATCACAACCCCTCATAAATTTTGTTGTCTCAGATCATTAAAAAACCTTCTTATGAACTTGTCAGCAGCTTCGTCCACCTGACCATCTTCGTAACCTTGAGCTACCTCAACCGGTGAGTCCGTTATCTTCAAATGCTCAACTGCGGGGTTTTTCATCATATTGAGAACCTTCATGACGTTGGGTCTATCGTTATGTCATCACAATCGTCCAAAGACAAAGGTGGGTTAGAGTTTGAATGAACATGGCGGTTGTTTTGGTGTTTCTTGTGGGTGGAAAAGAGAGACAATGGGTAATGTTTCGGCAGCTGAATTCATATTCGCTCAAAGGTGATTTTTCGGCGATCTTTTCACGCTTCATCACCGAGTTAAAATGAAGTAAAAACTTCTTTTTGGAAATATCTTTTTTCAACGTAAAGATATCGCACGCACCAAACTCCATATTTTCTTGGTGATTATTGGTATTTTTTTGCTCCATTCTCTCTCTTGGGTTTTGATTATTGTTTTGATGAGAGAGAGAGATTTAGGAATTTGATGTTTGCAATTGCAGTTTGATAATGGGAAGATTGGTTAGAGTATTTAAAGGGGAAAAAGGTAAAAGTTGTAAGGAATTAAAAAAATAAAAAGGAACCCACTTCACACGCAATGTTGACTTAAAAAAGTTGGTCATTGAAATTTAAGTTGGCATGTTGAAAACAAAGTCTATAAAATAAAACATGGTTTATTGTTATAATATATATATATAAACCAGAAAACTTGCTAAGTTACATTAAAACAGAAGGTAGACGGGCAACAAGCTGCACCGCTAACCCTTTCTGAATTATAAACTCTAACATTCCAAACACTAACCCTGCCCCCTTGGTACAAAATCACATATGTGTATGGTAGGTTTGGTTTAAGTTGTTAAGGAAATCAAAACACTAGTCCATACATCAGAAGGCCCTACTGCAAAACTGCCTTGATCAAGTATCTCTTACTGAAATGAAGACAAATGGTTTTGAGTGGAAGCAAGGATGGAAGATTTACAATAAAAGCATTGAAGAAACAACTGGGAGAGATAAGTAATGTGTAGATTCAGAACATGACAACAACATCAAAAACTCTAAATGAATTATGGAACCCATGGGTTCCAAGGAAAATTAACTTTTTTTTCATGGAGAGCTTTAATGGACAAATTCCCCCCCCCCCCCCCCCCCCCCCCCCCCCCAAGTCGCTTTGAAGAAAATAGGTATGAAGTCACTAGAGGATGATTGTGTGTGGTGTAACAATGGCAAAGACGAGCCGACCCATAGTATGGTAAAAATTCTCTAAAATTATCTGAAGTAATATCGTCATGGATTAGGTTTCATAACCATCCAGCCACTCACAATTTCCTTAGTTGTTCTTCTTGGGCGACTCATTGTGCGTGAACGCTATTCAGAAGAATTGCATCTCGGCCATATTAATTCATGATGATGGCGTGGGTACGCTGGAGAAAGAGGAACGGCTAGGTTTTTAATAAAAAAGAAGCATCGGTTCAGAGTATCGTTGAAGATATCAAAACTCTTTCTTTTCTTTTCTTTAGGTTAAAAATAGGTCTAGATTATAAGGTATTTCATGGGATAACTGAGGTTAGTTCAAAATAGGTGAGTAAGTTTTGATGTAACACATAGGGGGTCTTCTGAATTTTGTATTGTGTTCTTAGCTTCTTGCTAAGGTCTTTGTGTTTGAGTAATATCAGTTTCATTTTGCCGCCCAAAAAAATATTATTCGATATGCTCTTATCGACCAAAATCGATTTATCCTTATATGCTACATTCAAGTAGGTATGATGTTGAATCTGTAAGGTCACCTAATCCAAGATCTCACTCAACTAAGACAATCAACAGGTGTGCGGAATCCACCTGATGATCAACCACTGTAGGATGTAGAATTAGAATGCAAGATTTATGAGAGAAATCAAGAATACATAGAGTATTCTTGATGTTGAGGATGAATGACGTCACACGCAGTAGCCGCCAGACCAAAACACACACAATGATTAGGGTATGAAAAGGTGAACACATTTCCACAAAAGAATCGTCGTCTTGTCATTACCACATAAAGGTTTATATACAAGACAAACTCCGGACAAACACTTGTCCGGAGACAAAACAAAAGCCCAAGGCCCACACACTAGCAAAACTCGGACTCCCACACACAAGGGAAGTCCGGACACCAACTAACTACTAAACTCAGACGTGGTAATACATAAACCAAGTCCGGATTACATGAAGACTAAAACTCGGACGCATCACTTAGACAAAACTCGGACTATAAAGTCCTTATACATACACGGACTACTTGACTTGTTTTCAATACTTTTATATAAAAGACCCTATAGATTGAGAGCCTGCACTTATTACAGTCAAAGTGCATTAACAGAATCATATCATATTTTTTAGTTTGGTTTTACCATACCAAGATCAAAAAGAAAATAAAGGAAATTCAAGCAAACCTAATACGAGTAACCTATTTAGGCTATAACTACAACATCACAACTCTATGAAACAGTGCCAAACAACAAATTAAACCCCTAAGCCAATGTTGAATGTGAAAATAAACGCCTAACTTTTTGTAAATTATTGAGTTACATTATATATTTTACTTATATAAAAGTCTTGGTTTTATGAAAATTTGGTGACCACGTTATACACGGTTCATTTAAAGAATTATAAAATATAACTTTAGGCCTAGTTGAATAACACTTAGCACAAGTAGTGGTGTATGAATAAATAAAATAAAAGGTTGATGTTAATGACATCAACATTGCCTTAAGAGGGTATTATAACATATGTATGTTTTCATTGTACTTCATTAAAATTGGGCAAGATACTTAAGAAGATTCAATTAATCTTTCGAAAAGGCGTTTACTAGGCTTTTTTGGTCCGTGGAGGGGGTGGTGAATCCCTTTCACGTCGAGGTATGCATCTAAAAAATTGGTGACGATCATCAAAACATAAAATATAGAACTTATATTACTAACTTCATAATTTTTTAACGTTAAATTCGCGCTTGATTAATGACACTCATAAGAATCGAAATTTAAAAATACTTTACAAATTGTGCTTGATTGCTTGATGAATTGTGAGAGAATTGATTTTTTTTCTTCATAATTCAGTTTAACTTCATTTTTCTTAGCATATGAAATCCGAATTTCAGTTGCGATTTTAGTTTCTTTAAATACATACATTGTTTCAACTATAGTCTTACATTTTAACTTAACTTACAAAAACTAAATGTGTAATTTATTTTTCAAACAAGTAAAATTTATTCTGTTACTGTTTATTGAATTAAATGTTACTTAATTGATTTGTTTACTTAGCAAATAAGATTATTAGAGTTTTTTTCCAAATAGGTGTAAGTGGAAAAAGAATTTATCAAAATGGGTGATTTGAAAAATATTTACTAAAATGGGTGTTTTTTTTATTTTTAACTAATCTATTATAAATCTTTTTTTTAACTCAATCAACCTATTATTGCTTTTATACTTTTTTTTTCATTCAACTCATTGTTTTTTTTACACATATACATAGCTAACTTATTATATTCTTTTTTAACTTTTATGATCAAACCATGTTAAACAAATTGAAATTTTTGAGAAATACGTCTCATATTGTTTTTAGATAATATTTCATTTACTATTTTGTATGTGTACATATTATCATGTCAATACTCTTGCATTTTAAATTATCAATTTATTTTTTCAAAAGTCACGAATAACAACTTTTTTTTTCATTTTGTTAATGAACTAACATGAACACATTTTGTTTACGTTCGTTCATTTGAATTTGTTTAAGTTGGTTCATTTACTTTTATTTATGTTCGCTTGTTTACGTTAACTTATTTTCATTGGTTTGGTTATATTTAAATTCGTTGTTTACGTTTCTCTATGTAAACAATTATTTTTTTAGTTACACTACAATTTCGTCTAGTTTTATAAGTTTGAAATATTACCCATTATTGACTAATCTACTTTTATTAATTTTTCCTAATAAATTGAGGTTCATGCTTGATATTACCATTATCTTCGTGCTTATTTATAATCCTGAGGTTACAGGAAAAAACTTTATACTAAAATTATATGTCTTACATAAATATAAAAGGAATAAAAAAAGAAAAGCATTTTAAAAAAACATTTAAAAAAATTAAAATAAGTCAGTTAATAAATAAAATAAAAGGTATAATGAGTTGTTTGGTTAAAAACTTGATATTGAAATTAAAAATAAAAGCAAAAAATACAATATATTATTTTAAATAAAAAACAACTCAAACACTCATTTTGGTAAATAATTTATTAAATCACCTATTTTAGAAAATATTTTTTCCACTATCACCAATTTAGGAAAAAACTTAAAGAAAATACTTATTTTGGTAAATATTTTTCAAATCACTAATTTTGGTAAATATTTTTTCCACCATCACCTTTTAGGAAAAAACTCAGATTATTATGACCATGGACCCTTTATAAATGGTGAATGTACATGGAAAGACAAAAATAGGGGGGCACACTCCTGGTTTCTACCCAACTTCTAATTAAACAAACACATTTTGATAGTTCAAAAGTGCCTTTCTTTATCATTACAAAAATGGTTTTGTTTGTTTTCTTTTTTAATATTAACTTAAATATTTTTTGAACGTTTGGTAAAGTAAAGACTAAAGACATGAAAGATAACATGTATATTGAAAAATCGGTTTATTTGTTTTCTTTTTTAATATTAACTTAAATATTTTTTGAACGTTTGGTAAAGTAAAGACTAAAGACATGAAATATAACATGTATGTTGAAAAATGGGTTTGTTTGTTTTCTTTTTTAATATTAACTTTAGATTTTTTTGAGCGTTTGGTAAAGTAAAGACTAAAGACATGAATTATAACATATATATTGATTTGCCTAACGCAAAAGGGTAAAATTTTAGCTCCTTTTCAAAAGCTAGAAAACTTCTCTTTTTGCATTTAACGTTCCTTTATTTTTTGGGGGAAAGAACGTGAATTATATGATGAAAATGTTGGTACAATATGGCGTACACGACTCGTGGTGGAATATAACTGATTAAATATTTAGAAATTTTCTTTTACAAAACTATGAGTTGTCGTATACTTAAAATAGAAATCTTTACGTGTTTATGTTTATCATTTGCAACGATGGCTACCGGTGGCAATTGGTGGTATGTGGTGGTCCAAAAAGATTCATGCAAAGCTTTTTTAACCATTTAAATGAAAATCGTATAAAATTTAAATTTAAATGTTATTAAAGGTAATATAGCAATTTTCAAAACTATGCAACATAATATTACTGATTAATAGCTACTATATTTATACGACATAACTACTATATTTTTTTTTCATGGACATGACATCATATCCACATTTATGGTTTCTTATTCATTTTGCAAGGAATAGGAGTGGGTTCTACAAGAAGGATGAAAGCCTTTTCAACCAAAAATTCTCTTTAACTGATCGAATCGGGATGGTGGTTCATGATCTACGCAAACTTTTGCTTTGGTTGTGTCGTCGCAAAGGGTGTTGTGAACGGTGGTGGGTTTTATGCCGAATCTATTGTTGGTTTCTTATGTGTTTCTTTCATTAATATTGTCTTTCGTCCGTGTGCGAAAAATAATGGTTTCTAGTTAGGCCAATGTAGGGTTTATCGGGTTTCGATTGGTCTTATTTTTCTATCATATGTAGGGTTTATCGGGTTTCGATTGGTCTTATTTTTCTTTCATACCATAATTTTTTACTAAGTCACCAATATTATAATAAGCTATCGGCTAAATGTGTAGCCAATTACCTATTTGTTAAAATTTATCAGAATTTTGAGCAGTATTACATAAAAGAATTATGTCAACCACCAACATCTTATCTTAATCTTAATCTTAATATATAATAAAAGAAACTCATTCTAGGAGACGTGTTGAATTTCTAGAGCTTTTCCCGCACAAAGTCTTGACCCGGAAATATGGTACACGGGTATCCTAATATCCGCCCGTTCCTTTCAATTTTCTGTGCGAACACTAAAACTATCGTCCTTTTTCATCTTCTATGTGGAAACCCTAATGTCAAAATCTCTCAGACGTGAAATGTTCAACTTAGGGTTTTATTGTGGTCAGATTTGTTCATCTTTTGATGTTAAATTTGATTTTTATCTTACCGTTATCTTCCTCTTCGTCACTTTATTATTCATGGAAATTTTGCATATCGTTTCACATGGGATATCTTACCACAACTCAATCTGGTAATTTTGTTTTTATGATGAAGTTTGAGTTCAAATCTGGTTGGAAGATAACGTTTTCCGTTGTTTTTATGATGTTGTACAAAGATCCATCATTTGACCCGACCATTTTACTAGGTATACAAAAGAGTCTAAAAATATGTGCTTGATTGTTTCTACCCAACCCATTTTCGGCTCTACTATGTCAAATTGATGTAATCTTTTCATAAAAAAAATCTTTGGATTGAGATATAACGTGTCCCGTTTGCGGTATGCGCATATAATGTATATATGTGTGGCCGCTCGGGGGGGGGGGGGCAAAAGTGAAAGTGCACTACTTTTAACGTTACGTTATTTACTAATTTCATGAAAATAGCGTTAAAAGAGTGAGATGATTAATCATGCATCATGTGGTGGCGTTGATAGCCGAAAGACATGGGAGTACATGCACTAATCAGCATTTGTCTCAATTGCTTAGTGTTAAGTGCCTTATGTCCAAGGCTTGATGCAAAACTACTATCGAACCGGTCTCACCGGAAGCAGCCTCTTTATTCCTACGGGTAGAGGTAAGGTTGTCTACATCTTACCCTCCTCAGACCCTACCTTAGTTTTGCTATTGGTGGGATGTACTGAGTATGATGATGGTGGATTGAAATAGAAAAACATGTCTCAGTACAAGAGTTAAATCTATTACCTAGAATATGAGTTTAAATTCACGATTGTTGAAAATGTTATGGTGATTAATCTAGATTTGATAAATAACTTAACTACTAGGATTTTGATGTAAGTTCATTTACTCTCTGTTGTTTTTTGTCTGTGCTTATAAATTCATCGTTGGTTTCTTTTAGTGACTTAGGAGTTGTTTGTTTACCTCTTAATGAGGCTTTGAATGGTTTAGACCTCTTACTGGTTTAGCACTTAATGGTTCAGCCTGTTTGTTTCGCGAGCAAATGTCTGAATGGTTAAACCTTTGCCTCTGAATGGTTAAGCATTATATTTGAATAAAAAACGGGGGCATGACATAAGATTAAAGTTCGGTGGCCGTTAGAGATAATGTTAGTGTCATCATATAGATTAGCTAAGCGGATAATAGTTAATTTTTATGTTCATTATATATTTTTCTTTTCGGACAGTTATTACGAACGTATTGATTCTTATGATTCTTTAGATGAGAAACACAAAGTGAGTATATTTTAATTTATGTTTGACATATGATTTATGGAAATAAATTAGTTGGATACTTTTTTTATAGAGTTTGATTTTTATTTGTTTTTCATTGTAGGTATTATTTGCTGATGGAGATGAATTTGAATGTATTTTTCCTTATTGAATCTGATGTGGTTTAAAATTTATGCGCATTTGTGGCTAATTCTTTATACATGTTTGCAGCAGTTCATGTTACCTATTAATGAGGAAACAAGCTCCTATTTGGCAATTTTGTTTTGTATCGATTTGGTATATATATTATATGAATTGTGTTTTTACATTTCTGTTTTCATATCTATTACTAATTGGTATATTTTCAAGTTAGTTAAATGCACTTGGAAACTTATTGAATTTATTTTCATTTAATTTTGATTAAATATGAACAAATTCAATGTATTTTCATTCGTTAAACCGCGTGAACACGCGGGCTCTAACCTAGTATTTTATAGAAACTTTACGATTTTAAATTACCTTTCCACAATAATATAGATGACTGGCAAATATATCCATCTTTTATAAGTGAATAATTGTATATGAATTTTTAATATTAATATTAATATTTTTATTAAACATCAAAATTCTCACACTGTTCCAAATTTTTATTCTCATTTTTAATAGACATAACACTAATTATTTATTAATAAAATCTAATAAAAAAACTTATAAAGTTACATCAAAACAGAAGGTAAATAGAAACAATTTCAATTTTAGCTATTTTAAAACTGATATGTGTTTAAATCATATATAATATAATATGCGTAAATCATATAATACATGTTGGAAATTTTAAGGGTTAACATACAAGTTGGTATGTTACCTTCATCCCACATTGGTGGGGATAATGAAAGTTGAGTGGTTTATAAGGGATTACCCCTTATGGGCCTCCAAAGTGTTAAATGGGTTGAGAAGTGGGTAAAGCCCACATGCGCGCCGAGCCGAGCCGCGAGCTCGCGAATGGTCGCGTTTGCACCATGCATCGTCGCTAGGAGTGGAGGAGCTTTTATTTTTAGCTAGGGTCCGGTTCAGGTGCGCCTGATCTGTGAATGGGATAAGATTGGGATAGAGATGAATTCGAATTTGTATGGGATATCTCCAGGAATTCGAATTCGAATCTGGTAGATGAGGGTTATCACATTCCCCGTTTTTTCTCATTCTCAGTCATGATCTCAGCCTATAAATAAAAGTCTCCTGCTACCCATTCTGTACTCAACATTTTCGCAACCTCCCTCTCGTGTTCCTGTTTCTTCTTCAGCTTCTGCGTTTTCTGGTTTCCATTGCTGTTGGAATACCAGATCAGTTCTGCATTAAATCGTGGGAGTTTACGCTGCAACTCACAGCAATACGAGCGCGTAATAAATCCTTTAAGGACAGGAATCATCCGCGCAGTTCGAAGATCTCATTTCTTAATGGCCAGGTTGGTTTTTTAATTTGTTTGTTCTTTAATTCGTCCGATAACGGGACAGTCTCCTTCTAGCTTTCTTCAATCAGTTTGCTCATGTTGGAACAAACTGATTTGGCCAATAACTCGGTAACTAATAAAATAATTAATATTCTGTTTGATTAAATTATTTTCTAACAATTCAAATATCACAACTGGTTGTCAATATTGCAAAGCCACTTATTACACTAATAGAAAATTGGTTATACTTGGAGATTGAAATTACGATTGGTGATGAGTTTGAGAACGATATTTTAGTGACTTAACTAGTGGTCGCAATACTTGCAAGTGGATTGCAACCACTTCAAGTTTGTGACCGGGATGCTACTGTTAGTGTTGCAAATGACTTGCAACTTATCGTGTTTCAATTGACTCGCAATTGGATTTGCGACCGATAGTGTAATGACTCGCAAATGGGTTTGCTATTGATAATGTTGCAAATGACTTGCGATCTGCAACCACATTAACTTAGAAAACAAAAAGCATGATTTTTTCATTTAAATATGCTAATAATTTAATAAAAATAAAATGTAAATATTAAAACTAAAAAAATATTTGAATTATACAAACATTCTAATTAGGCTGGTTTCATACCAAATAGCACATCAAATATGTTTTTCGGTGTTGTACCTACCATATAGATTTTTTATTTTAAAATCTAAAAAATATTAAAAAATAACTTCATGTACGTGTTAAAAGAAGTTTAATGCCTAATACATAAAAAATTAACATTTTAGGGTTATGCCCATGCTAAGTTTAAAAAAAATTCGTTTGTAGTTTAAAAAGTTATAATGAAATTCTTAATAAAATCTTTAACTGAATAATAGATATAGTAACTTGAAGTATATTGCCGATTGGTTGATTACTTGATTCTTGTTTTCACTAAAAGAAATGATACAAAAGATACCAAAATTGTTTGGGTTACACAAATGTCAAAGGCATGAAACGCAGGGAAAGGATCAAGTATAATTTCAGATAACCCCCTATTAAGTTAACTATTGACATTATAACCCTTCATATATTTTGCTGTCTTAGATCACTAAAAAACCTTCTTATGAACTTGTCAGCGGCCTCGTCCACATGACCATCTTCGTAACCTTGAGCTACCGGAACCGGTGAGTCCGTTATCTTCATATGCTCAACTGCGGGGTTTGTCATCATATTGAGAACCTTAATTACGGCTGGGTCTATTTTTATGTCGTCATCATAATCGTCCACAGCCAGAGGCGGGTTAGGGTTAGCAAGACGGTTCGGAAAAGAGAGAGAGAGTGGGTATGAATTCATATTCGCCCGAAGGTGATTTTGTCACGCTTCATCACCGTATTAAAATGAAGCAAGAACTTCTTTTTAGAAATATCTTTTTTCAACGTGAAGACTATCGCGCGCACCAAGCTCCATATTTTCTTAGTGATTATTGGTAATTTTTGCTCCATTCTCTCTCTTGGTTTTTTATTATTGCTTTGATGAGAGAGAGAGAGAGATTTAGGAAGTTTGATGTTTGCAATTGCAGTTTGATAATGGGAAGATTGCAAAGGTATTTAAAGGAATAAAAAAAGTAGAAGGTGCAAGGAAAGAAAGAATAAAAAGGAACCCACTTCACACGCAATGTTGGCTCTCAGTAAAAGAAAGTTGGTCATTAAAATTTGTGTTTGCATGTTGAAAACAAGTTTATAAAATAACCCAATAATGCTTTTGCACTTTACTTATAAAATTCAATTGAAGTTTTCTTTGTGGAGACTTTTTTTTTTATAAATATTGTTAGTTGTTTAGACAAACCAAGACAAAGTTGTTTATATTGATTTGTGATATCATTATGGTTACAATGATAATCTCTTTGTATAGAGAAACATGTTATATAATCTATTTTATTACCATCACTAAATATATGTTGGTCTAATATGTTTATTCACTAATCCCATGTGTTCATGGAGGGATAGAATTATAGAAATGTTATCTTTTGAACTTATTATGATATTGTGTGAAGTTATGAAGTCATGATGAAACAAAACTTTATTTGAGATGCTCTTATTGACCAAACAAATTAGTTCTCAATACTTATATGATACATTCAAATAAGTCACCATCATTATCATCATCATACTCAGTAAATCCCACCAATAGTAAAGCTAAAGTAGGGTCTGAAGATGGTAAGATGTCGACAGCCTTACCTCTACCCCGCAGGAATAGAGATGCTGCTTCCAGTGAGACCCCCGGCTCACCCCCGACTCGATAGTAGTTTTGCATCAAGCCTTGGACATAAGGCACATAACACTCGGAAATCAAGGCAAAGGTCAATTAGTGCATGTACTCCCTTGTCTTTCGGCTATCAACCCCACCACATGATGTATGATTAACCATCCCCTCTTTTAACATTATATTCACGAAATTAGTAAAATAACGTTAAAATTAGTGCACTTTCACTTTTGCCCCCCGAGCGCCCACACATATATACATTATATGCGTATGCCCGGGCGAATACATTCAAATAAGTATGATTTTGAATCATATATCATATTTTTATTTTTGGTTTTACTATACAAAAATCAACAAGAAAATAAAGAAAATTCAAGCATAACACCAAACCTGATACGAGTACCTGGTTATAATTACAACATCCCAAATCTATGAACCGATACCGGAGAACAAAATCCCTAACTCAATGTTGAATGTGATGAGTAAAATGCTTAATTATCACCACTTCTTGAAGAAGATCTCAACACAGGTCATTCCTCATATCTGGTTTTGTACGGAATCTAATAAGAATGAAACCACGGTCGAAGTACTAGTTAAAAAGTTGTCTCAAATTTAAAATATATTTCCTCTTATTTATCAAGCAAAGCACGTCGACATCGTTTTAGTTTGTCTTGATATTGGAAGTGCTTTTCAATGGGGAGGGTGTTGGGCATGGTTGACACGCGGGCTGGGTAGGCTTCACTGGCAAGACCAAAAAAATCGGGGTATGATAGGGCTTGGGTTTGGGTGTGGCTTGGCCAAATTCATTTTATTTTTTCTTTTTTTTCTAAATTAATGGATAAACCATAGGGTAGGGTGCACCCAATGTCCACCAGCCAGCTTAGATGGGTAGCACCGTCTAACGCCCGGGCTGAAACCTCCGCCCAAAGGGCCACGCCCAAACCCAAACCCACTCGGGATGGTCATATGGGCGTTTCCCCCAACCCACGCCCCATACCCCATAGTCTAATACTCATGATTGTAAAAATCTTGACTAAGCGCCTAATAATCACTAATCATTATAAATGGAGAATGTTTATTATGTTTTTGTATATTCTAATATTACAACATATGCCTTTATATAGGCCATTACATATGAAAGGAGATAAACGTACAGGAGGTTATTAAGCCTATATACAAGAGAATTGATTGATTGAGATTTAAATTATAATTAGGGTGATTGAGCTTTGACATAGGAGAGATTTGAGGCATGTAATTGGGATGGAATATTCTATTCCCTTATACGCCCCCGCAAGATGGAGGATCCGTCGGATACACCAATCTTGGACCGATTACGTAAAAATGGGGCTCTCGTCAAAGGTTTAGTAAGCATATCTGCTAGTTGATCCTGTGAGTTGATGTGAAGGACACGTAGTTTTCCAGCTGAGACTTGTTCTCGTACAAAGTGGTAGTCAAGTGCCACATGCTTCATGCGAGAATGGTAGACCGGATTTACACATAGGTATGTAGCGCCTGTATTGTCACAATATAGAGTTGGTGTAACTGTTGATGAGATTCCAAGATCTTGTAATAAGTGTTTAGTCCATGTGAGTTCGGCAGATGCATTTGCTAAGGCCTTATATTCTGCTTCAGTGGATGACCGAGAGACCGACTTTTGGCGAGTGGATTTCCACGATATAATATTTGTCCCTAAGTAGAGAATATAGGCTGTAGTAGACCAACCAGAATCATGTACACCACCCCAATCCGAATCAGAGAAGGCCGAGAGATTAAGAGAGGAGGTGCGATTTAGAAAGAGTCCATGATGAATGGTTCCTTTAAGGTAACGAAGGACACGTTTGAGAGACTGCCAATGTGTTTGGCGTGGGTTGTGCATGAATTGAGATAATTTGTTGATCGCAAAGGAGATATCTGGGCAGGTGAAAGATAGATATTGTAAGGTTCCCACGAGTTTCCTGTACGGTGTGGCATCCACCGAAGGAGAAGGATCAGAAACGGTTAATGGTTCGGTAGCACTTAGGGGAGTAGTGACATCTTTTGCACCGTCCATGTGAAATTGTTCCAAAAGGTCTTGGATGTAACGGTGTTGAGACAAGAATAGTCCGGTTGGTGTCGGAATAACTTCTACACCGAGGAAGTGATGTAGCATGCCAAGGTCCTTGATGGAGAACTTGGTACCTAAGGCTTGAATTAAGTGATTAAGAAAATTGGTGTCATTTCCCGTGAGAACAATATCGTCAACATAAACCATAAAATAACACGTGATATTTTGATGTTGGTAGATGAAAAGTGATGCATCGGCTTGGGATTTCCGAAATCTAAAGCGAGTGAGAAATTGAGTGAGCTCATTGTACCAGGCACGGGGAGCTTGTTTTAGCCCGTATAGAGATTTTTTAAGTTTGCATATGTGTTGTGGGTAACGAGGATCCTCGTAGCCTGGTGGTTGAGTCATAAATACGTCTTCATGTAGTGTGCCATGAAGGAAGGCGTTATTAACATCGAGTTGACGCAAAGGCCAATTTTTAGAGAGGGCTATGGTAAGGATTGTTCGAATAGTGATTGGTTTTGTAACCGGACTGAAGGTGTCAAAGTAGTCCTTCCCGTGTTGTTGAAGAAAACCCTTAGCCACTAGACGAGCTTTGTGTTTGGCAATGGAGCCATCAGGATTGCGTTTGATTCTAAAGATCCATTTGCAACCAATTGGTTCGTGGGAAGTAGGTGGAACTAGTTCCCACGTTTGATTGTGTAGGAGAGCGTTAAACTCAGAGTCCATAGCACGTCTCCATTGTGGATCCTTAGATGCTTGCGTATAAGTAGTGGGTTCAATGGTGGGCGGTAAAGGATGTAGGGTGGTGTGGTTTAGAAGGTTGGGATTGTAGTATTTGGGATTTGGTTTTCGGGTTCGGGATGGACGAGCTTGTTCAGGAGCCGGAATGGAGGTGGGTGCGGTTGAAGTGTGGGTAGAGGAAGTTGTATCTGTTTCATGGTGAGAAGGTGTAGAGTGATGTTCATTAGGAGTGGTGGGAGTTGGAGATGGGTCAGGTTGGTAGGATGATGAAGGTGAAGGATGAGATGGTGATGTAGTGGGTTGGGTGGATTCGGTTGTAGGTGTAGGGCTAGGCGTGAGTTCAGTGGGTGGGTTGGGTGCGGTGGGAGCTGAAGTGGAGTGATTTTGTGGTGTTGGTACTTGAGGGGGAGAAGGGTGATCAGGTGATAACCGATCAGGGGAGGTGGAAATGAGTGTAGGGTGAGGCAAATGTGTAGAATGCTTAGGATGAGTTAAGGGAGATAAGGTGCAAGGTTTATGAGTTGGAGGTGGAGGCATGAAGGAATCAACAGTGGGTAAGGGAATTGGGTTTGGTCCATTTGTTGTGAATGGGAATATGTGATCAATGAACTCTACGTGACGAGAGTGATAGAGGCGATGAGTGGTAGGATCATAGCATTTATAGGCGGATTTAGAAGACGAGTACCCAAGGAAAATGCACTTGGCGGACCGAGGATGTAGTTTGGAGTTGGCATATGGACGAAGCCATGGGAAACACAAGCAACCAAACGGCTTAAGTTTATTGTAAGCGGGAGGTGTTTTATACAACTTTTCAAATGGTGACAGGTAGTCAAGAATTGGTGTTGGAAGGCGATTAATTAGATGGACGGCAATTTGAAATGCGTGAGACCAAAAGGGTAGGGGAAGATTCGCATGGTGCAAAAGAGATAACCCGGTTTCGACTATGTGTCGATGGCGTCGTTCGGCCACTCCATTTTGTTCCGGAGTATGTGGCGGAGTTGTAAAATGAGAAATTCCATGCTTTTGAAGGAAGGGAAGGAGACCAATGTATTCGCCCCCATTGTCCGAGAAAAGAGACACTAAAGGAGTATGAAAATTTTTTTCAACAAGAGCTTTAAATTGTGGAAATAAGATTGAGACGTTCGATTTTCTTTTGATAGGGTATAACCACGTATATTTTGTGTAGAAATCAACAAAAATAACATAGTATTTGAAACCGTCATTTGAGAGTTGTACGGGACCCCAAACATCCGAATAGACCAATTCAAGAGGTTTAGTTGCCCGAAATGAATTTTCACCAAAAGGTGTTTATGGCTTTTATTAATTTTGCAAGCATCACAATGAAATAGGTCGTTGGACAAGTTATTGTATTCAAAGCCTAACTTATTTAGTAAATTTTTTAGAACTTTGATGGATGGATGTCCAAGCTTGTGATGCCATGAAAGGAGAGAACTCGAAGACTTGGTTGCTGAATTGACTTGCATCGGATGGCAAGAGTCTGGTGTCGCATAGTAGACATCGTTAATGTTGACTCCCCGCATGAGTCGCGCCCCCGTGCGAAGGTCCTTTACAAAGAAATGAAACGGAAAAAATTCAACAGAAACGTGATTAGTCTTGCAAAGTTTTGCTACGGAAATAAGATGATTACGTAACTTGGGAACAAGGAGAATATTAGTTAATTTAAGTGAACGAGTGGAAGTTGGAATAGAACCGGGACCGGTATGAGTGATAGCGAGAGTATTACCATTTCCTAGAATGATCTCATCAGGCCCGCCATATTCGGAGAGATGGTGCACAAAGGCCTGGTCGGGGTGTGCGTGGTCGGATGCACCGCTGTCAAACATTAGAGAAGAGGACGAGGACGCCATGGTAGAGTTGACTGTGGAGTTCGTTGTTGAAGTAGCCAATGCAAGGTTATTTTTTTGGAGAAACCTTGCAAAGTTGCGACAGTCCTTGGTATCATGTCCTGGAATGCTGCAAAACTGACAAAATGAGTTGTTACGGTTTATGCGATAATTATTGGTCGAGCCATTGTGATTGGCTGTTGTGAGTTGTCGCTTCCCAGAGGCAGTTGGCCGATTGGAAAACCGGGCAGCAGGTCGGTATTGGTTGCGCGGGCCTTGTCTTTGGGCTGTGTTAACAGTAGTAAGAATTGGGGCAGGTTTGGACTCCAAGAGAGATCGCTCATGGTGCAGTGATTTCTTTATAGTCTTCACCAAGGTGTGCAAGAATGTGGCTGTGAGATCATCATCGTCAACAGGTTTTTGAGCCAGTGCCAGTTCATCCGCAATGGATTTCATCTCATTGAGATATTCAGCTACGGGTCGGGAGCCTTTGTTGGTGGTGGATAGTTTGGTGCGGAGCGAGATGATGCGAGAACGCGAGACGCTAGCATAGCTCTCGGAGAGGCGCTGGAAGAGTTGTCGTGCGGTATCGGCTGAGGAGACGAGTGGCTGAATAGTATCGGAGCAGCTTCCGAGCAGCGCTCCGAGTAAAATCTGGTCTTGGCGATACCAGTCACGATATTCAGCATTTGGTTTTCCATCAAGAACTTTCGGTGGTGGGTCGGATAAACCATCAACGAATTGTTCAAGTGCGAGTCCTCGTAGAGTGGATAGGACCTGTTTTCGCCATGAGGGGAAGTTGTTTGTGGTTAGTTTGATTGGGAAGTGGGTGTGCGTGGAGAGTTCGATGATGTTGGTTTTGGAGGTCGACATTGTTGCAGGTTTGAAGTGCACTGTGCGAAAGAGAGAATAGGATCGAAAAAAAAAAATCTCAGAGGAGAGGATTGGCTCTGATTACCATATAAATGGAGAATGTTTATTATGTTTTTGTATATTCTACTATTACAACATATGCCTTTATATAGGCCATTACATATGAAAGGAGATAAACGTACAGGAGATAATTAAGCCTATATACAAGAGAATTGATTGATTGAGATTTAAATTATAATTAGGGTGATTGAGCTTTGACATAGGAGAGATTTGAGGCATGTAATTGGGATGGAATATTCTATTCCCTTATAATCATCACCTCACCACTCGACTGGCGACTAACAATTACTATAGCACTCCTAATACTACTAGAAATAAGGTATTACTAACAAAAGAATTCAAGTTTTTTCCCAACGGATTACCGGTACAAAATAAATCATATATATGCGAGTGTTTTTCATATAAAAAAATACTGAAAAAGGCATTATCATTGTGCTAATCCCATACTTTGGTTACTTAAATAATTCTACACCATTAAACAGTGACGGAGCTAGAAAAAATTTTAGGAGTATCCATTTTTTTACCTAGGAGCGTTCTTAAGAAGTTAAGGGCCTTAGCAGCTAACTTAAAAAAATAGGGTTTCAACTTTTCAATATGTTTAGATAAAAGATTTATTATTTTTTATTTTTTAATATAATCCAACGAATATGAACGAACATAACCGACATATTTTTGAAGTTCACGAACGTAGTCGAACGAACAAGACACGTGTTCGTGTTCGTTCGCTAAGCTAACCGAACAAAAATTTTTGTTTGTGTTCGTTCTTTAAGCTAATCGAACGGACATAAACGAACTTTCAGCCGAACGATTTACGAATTGGTCGCTGAACATTCAGTCGTTTACAACCCTAAATGAGAGTACACCACATAAGAGAAAGTTATCAAATAGATTTATATAAGGCTTTAAATATTATTTAAAAGTTTTGTAGGTTATATTTAGTTTGTAATATAAATATATTAAATAATAAAGAACCGATAACTTATTAGTAAAGTAAATTTAAACTTAATCCAATGATAACTAACAAAGTAAAGAGTAAATAAATAAGTTAATATTTTCAGTGAATTAAATAAGGGTGTAAAACAAGTAAATTGGTTATAAAGTAAAAAAATAAATAAAACAACTAATAAAATGACTTTCTAACATTACATTAGGTAGGTGAAGCTTTTTGGCCGTTTCATTCATTTTCCCGTTGTTTGTATTAGGGATAACTTTGCTAAATAGTAACCAAGTTTTAGAAATGTTTCAATTAGGTCATTCATAAACTTTTTTGTTCCAATTAAGTCACTAAATTTTAATTTGTGTTTCAATCCTAGATCTTTTACCTAAATAGAAAGTCATCCATCTTATTTTACATTTATTTATGTTTGTTTAATATGCTGACATAGCTTATAAATGTCTAACATGAATTAAAAAAGTGCAAAATATTTTTTTAATTGTGAAAAACTTTAAATTTTTGTAACTATAAAATATTTTCATTAACTCTATCCAATTATAGAGTTAAGTAAACTAATTAAGTTAAAAGAGATTGAGGTATAATTTCATTTATTAATTAATTTATTTATACTACTTATTATGTCTGCATATTTAAGAAAGAAGAAAACTCAATAAATGCCTAGTTTACCTGCTATTCAGGTCAATTATATAGAATTAGAACATAATTTAAACTTTAGTGACCTAATTAGAACAAATTATTTTATGAATGACTTAATTGAAACACCTCTAAAACTTGGTTACTATTCTATGAAATATTCCCTTTATATTATTGGAATAATGAATTTTAATACTTCAAACTATTAGTTGTTGGTCGTTAATGGTCTAAACTTCAAAAATAACCATTGATGGTCTCACATTTTCACATATTATAAACCAATGAACTTTTACTATCAGAAAAGGAAAATTGGGACAAAAATAAATTAAGGTTCTATTAGTAAAGCTCCGTTGGTTTACAATATGTATATTTTCACATATTGTAAACCAATGGACTTTTACTATCGGGAAAAGGAAAATTGGGACAAAACTAACTTAAGGTTCTATTAGTAAAGGTCCATTGGTTTACAGTATGTGAAAATGTGAGACCACCACTGGTTATTTTTAAAATTGGGACTGTTGTCAGCCAATGACTAATAGTTAGGATTATTAAAACTTTTATTCCTATATTATAATATAATACAACTTCATCTTCTTCAGTTTTTTAAGGTGCCGCTGCAACTTTCATGGCCGGAATTTTCGTTTCCGTTGATCAGAAATTTTCATTTCATCTCATTTTCATCTATACTCTGGGGTATCCTAATGTTTGCTTAGAGGTGTCCTCAATAAATAAAACGTAGAAATAAAAAAGAAGTTTTACTTCGCCAAGAAAGTTGAGGGATATCCCAGACAACCCCTTGGCTCCACATAGATCCGGCCCTGCCATTAAACTTTTATTTAGGGTGTGATCAACTTTGTTTTGAAAAGCACATGCCATGATGTGATTTTTTTTTGCTATACTTTAAATTGTCTTTCATATTGCTTTTCCTCGTTTTAGTTATTAATTGGGGAAATGAATCTCGTGTTTAGGCGGCGTGACATTGAAAAGTTGATATTTTACGAGCACACCAGAAAGAAACAACTAAAAAAGGATCAAAAAGGAAGAAGAAAATGCGCGCGTAAATTAGAAATCTAAAAAGCTAGTGATCCTTAATGTAAGTGAAGTAAAGGTTGGTAATAGTCAATCGACTAAAGGAACTAAAATACATCTTATTCTTTTGGTTGGATTGAATATACATAACTTTATTTGTTTCACGCGTCTTTCACAACTTGTTAGAAATATCAAATTATACAATTGTTAAAAGTATACTTGAATCTTTTATAATTCAAGTAATTTTTAGGTGAATTTAAGATCACGTTTTGAATACCGAGCATTCCAGTTGTTATTTTTTAACAACGTAAGAGGACACAGAATACTCGGTACCCGCATTACCCATGAACCTAATGTGTAATAGTTAATTGACGTGTATGATTCAAGTATTATGCATGATTTTGTAATCTGGTATGAAACTGTAATTGATTACGAAAATTTGTCTCATACATGACACACTTTCATGCTTAGTACGCTTTCTAATATACTAGTCATTAGTCAAAAGCCAATGGGTATTTTAGTATTGTTTTTACCCCATTTTACACAAATCAAATTGAATACAAATTTGGATTACCTAGAAATAATTGGATTTGTTGTCCTTGATTAAAAAAGAAAAAATAATTAGACAGTTTGATGGTATGAAGGCATGTTAATTAATAATATCTTGAGGTTCTAGGTAACACAGCCAGACTTTACATTACTTAGCAAAAGAGTTTTGTACCATGCTTTTGGTGGAGGAAAGCTCAATGCCTTGATTCACCCATGAAGCTACCCGACATCTTCACAATTTTCTTTTTCGGGCTTTATTATAAACTAGTAGAATTCTTTCGAGCTTACGACGGGAATTCAACGGGTATAAGTTTGGTTCATTATGGTATTGATAACATACTAGCACTCAGTATAGCAGTTGAAAGTAAAAAACTTAAATAAATAAATAAAGTCGTGAATGGCAGAAAGGATGTGTATACATGTATTATATCGACACAAAATGCATATCAGTAACAATTTTGATAACACCGAGAAACTGATACCGATATCCGCTGAGAGTGGTTCAGTTCATCACATCACTGATATGTTTCCAACACCCGCTATAACCTACAATAAAAAAAGCATCTTTCTTGAATACAACTATGCTTTCAGCATTGTTTGATCGAATTAGTTTGGCTTCGTTGGGCGCCAGGAACTAACCAATCGTTTTCATTTTGGTTCGGTTTGTTATGATACTGACACTTGCTATACTAAATTAAACATTAAGTGTCTAATTTCTGCAACATACATTCATCACTAGTCGTTACCACTGAATCGATGTCAACCTTGTACAACCGCTTGCTTGATGTAATAGTCCATTTTTTTAAAAACATAAAATAATAATTCTTGAATTTTATTTGTTGGCTCATTGTCGTTTAAAAGGGGAGGATCCAATGTTTTAAAAACTGGTTCAAACCGGCTGGTTGAACAGTCTGGTAGAACCGGTTAAACCGCCCGGTACACCCAGTTGTATCAAACGATACACCCAATTAAAATTTTAAGCCAAATCATGTACGGTATAAAAACGGATTTTAAAACATTGGGAGGATCAAATGAGAAAAAATCAATTTAAGAAAAAGAGAAGAAAATAGTATAATGGTAAAACATTAAATAACTTATAACTCCTTTCATTAATTATTCTATTTTTAATTAATTAGTAAATTTCATTTTATCCTACACACATAAAATTTTATTTTTACTATATTTTACACATGTCAAATTTTACCCTACACTCTAAATTAATTTCTTTTAAAGAGGAAGACTGCAAATATTAATTTTCAAAAATAAGTTACAGATTAATGTAGTTAGCTATTAAGACTATGGGGTGTGGTGGGGTTTGGGATGGGAGCATGGGTTGACATGTGGCGGAGGTGGGGTCCAGCCGAGGGGGATGGACTGCGTGGATTTTTGGCTGTGTGGGCTGGCGTATATTATATTTTATGCTAAGATTTTTTATAAATAAAACACACCACTAAATTTTTTTTAAAAAAGTTACATAATTCCTAACAAATTAAGAAAAAACAACTTAATTAATAAATCCTAAAAAATTAAAAAAAAGTCCTATTAAATCCTAAAAAATAATAAAACACTAAGTAATAAACCCTAAAAAAATAAAAATTACAAAGTACGATAAATATTAAAATGGGGAACCCACTTAAATTTCGTGTTCCCATCGTGCTTGTAGTCGATTTTGGCGATCTCCACCCGATCATCGTGACTAAGCTCGCCCGCAGGGACACGATTGTAGCATATTTTAAACCTTTCCAGCTTCGGTTTTAGTTCACGCCACTTATGTTGGCACGCGTTCAAGTTGTGACGATTGTTACCAACATGTTGTTGATATTGACGAAAATCTTGTGCACAGTACGCGGTTTGACCCCGACCAAGTGCACGTTGTGCGTCGACGATCGATGTCACGAGCGCAATTTTCACCTCTTCAGTCCAATTCACCATTTTCTTGGTTGGTTTTGGAAGTGGGTTTGTGATTGAGAGTAGTAAAAAAAAATAAAGTTTTGGGTGGTATTTATAGGTAAAAAAGAGTAAAATTTTAAAAAAAAATTGATTTTTTTACAAAAGAACCGCCATCCTAACGGCTAGCCCCATCGGTCAGCAAAAGTCGGCCAATCCTAGCGGTCCAGCTCATCTCGCCAACCCGCCCACGCTAAGCTCAAACACCACGCCAGCGGGGCAACGCCGCTACCCACGCTGGCTCGGTGTGGCCATAGCGGTGTTGCTTGGCCAGCCACGCCAAATCTCACGCCCACACCTAGCGGTCTAAGAGAATATTACAAATTAATGGTCTATATAAGCTTTACCAGTATACCCTTACAAAATACAAATATCAAATGAAACACAATGAATCATGTTATTGATTGAAACTTTTTTTCTCATTTGAATCATCCACTATCATTTAAAGCCTGAAAATGCATATACGTTTTTCAACGTTATTTAATCTTGTAATAAGTAATTAGAGTCCGGATACCCTACAAAACACAATTCTAAAGCATACGCAAGAAGAATGGAGTAACAAGTGTCATTGGTAGGAAGTATAATTTTGTCCTTTCTGAAGTGAACTAGTTTCTCTCTTAATTTCCAAATAGCTGTAATTTTTTCATACCTTAATATATTTTAAAAAAAATAAAACCGTCTTAACGAGCATTTCATTCTCTTTAATTCGAGCAGCCTAAAACTATAGTTTTCGTTAAAAAAATTATTTCATTACATGATTACGTGATTTTAAATACCTAGTAAATGACTACGTGATTTTGAATACATATTATGTGATTACACATTCAACACAATCATTACGTGATTACACATTCAATAATAAAAATTTGATTGTTTATGTTTTATAACGTGATTAAATCTCTAATATACGACATTACGTGGTTATTATAGGTTGATTTGACTACTGTTTTGGACATAGTTTATCCTTAATACGTGCTTATATCTGAAATATTAGGTATTCCATATGAAATATTATGTATTACATGTTTTGTTTTTACGTAATTATGTAATCACTCAGCGAGGCTTCACATAAATACTATAATGAAATCACGTAATCACGAAATGTGTATTCAAATCACGAAGTCACGTAAGACTATATAGTCAACTATTGTTACGTAATTATGTAATTACTTAGTGGGGTTACACATAAAATACTATAATGAAATCACGTAATCACATGCTGGCAATCCAAACTCGCGTAGTCACATATTGGGTATTCAAAATCACGTAATGGGTATTCGAAATCCTATAATTTTTTTAAGAAAACTATAGCACTAGTCTGCTCGATTAAAGAGAATGAAATGATCGTTAATATGGTGTTTTTTTTAAATAATAACTTATGAAAAAGCTAGTCGTTCTGAAAATTCAACTGGGGAAATGAGTTCAAGTAAGAAAGGAGTATACTACTTTTTCTATGTTTGTTTCTTCAATTGTTTGAATATGAGATTTACCAATATGTCACCGTCTAATTCTAAACCATTAATCTTGGGATCAATGGATGAGTTTCTCTCGTAGCCTCCGTACGCTTTCAATGTCTTGTATTTCAAGTAATTAATGTATGAGATATGATTAAAACATTACTATAAATAAACCAAAGTATTTGAATAATACAATTTAAAATATTACTATAATCATTTAGATATATATTATATAACTTATTAACTTTTATTAAATTTTACAAAACCATTCTTTTGTAATCATATAACACCAAGTTGTATGCAACTCAACTTTTAAACTAGCAATATAGAAAACATTTTCAATCTTTCAAAGTACATTTCGTAATCACTACCAAAATGGGTTGTTTGATTATATGCTAATACGAATTGGTTTCTTTCTAAGGGACTAGCTTTACGGTATGAAAGAAAAGGTTTATTTGAACATCACAAAATAATAATGGTCCAAAGCAAAAGAATACGTCAAACCGGTACTACTTGGTTCTTCTTTTCAAAAGGTTGCTAGCTTCATTTAAATTTTTTTCCGGTCGAATTCATGAATCATCTCATAAATTAATAATTTTGTTTACTCATGAATCATCTCATAAATTAATAATTTTGTTTACAACAAACCGCCTAAAGAAATAGGTCGACTCAAATGAACTATAACCTGAACAAGGCTCTAACATTCGGGTGTTAATCGTGTTAGGTTGATGGGTTGTGGTTTGGTTGAAATGTTCAACCCAAACCCGACCCATATTATTATTCGGGTCAAAGAGTTCAACCCTAACCCGCACACATATAAATTTGGGTTAATCCGAACCCGACCTGCTTAACCTAACAAGATGCTACTAAATAGAGATAATTTCAATAAACTGGATTTACCTAGCTAAACTTGGGTCAGGTTTTGATACCAAGTTGATCGAATAGCTACCAGACTCATAATTGGAACAACAAGATAGATGGATTAACTGTACCAACATAAAAGGGAAGAACTTTTACGTCTGGAGTTACAGTACCTAATTAAGTAATGGTCAAACACATCTGAATATGCCTACTAATAGGAATAATGTATTTTAATAATCTTAACTATTAGTCGTTCGCCGACAATCCTTTCAACTTCAAAAATAACCGGTGGTCACACGTTTCCACATATTGTAAACCAATGGATATTTACTAACAGAAAAGGAAAATGAGACAAAAAGAAATGAGAAATTGGTCTGTAATAATCCCACCTAGATCTTGTTGGTCATTAATAATCTCACCTCAGAATATTCCCCCCACCAGTCCCACCTCTCACATATTTTTCCTACAGTGGTCCCCGTTAAAAAAACTTAACGGAGTTAAGCTTTTCCAAATTACAAACAGATTTTTTAGGGCTTTTGATCAGAACGATGATACGAGTCCATTGATGTAAAACTTACCTCGAAACGGTGCTAGTTGAGACCATTGTAGGAAAAATAGGTGAAATGTGGGACTAGTGGGGAAATATTCTGAGGTGAGATTATTAATGGCCAATAAGGTCTAGGTGGGATTATTAATAGCCAATAATGTTATGATAGTAAATGTTCATTGGTTTACAATATGTGAAAACGTAAGACCATCACTGACTGTTGCCGGCCAAGGGCTCATAGTTGAGCTTATTAAAATCAACTAGTAATATGACCCATGGGCGATGCGCCGCGGGCCCGTTGCAAATATCGTATGGATTAGCCCAAGCATTAGGTGATGCGTTTACCATATGTAAATGCGTGCTTCGACATGTTCAATTGAGTAAACGTTGTAGTGAACCCGACTACGGCTATGAAGTTGATGTGGCTAATAAATTAAAGAGAAGCGTATGAAGTTGAGTAAGTTATGTTATGAAAACCGAAACGTAAGATAAAAATATTGAAATCACAATTTTTTTTAAAGTTGTTAGACGATTATTACGACACGCGAATTCGATTCTTTTACCCACATGGTATGACATTTTAATTTATTAAAGTAATTTAAAATTAAGTTAAATTAAATTAAAAACTAAGAATAAATTAAAGGAAAAATAAGGAAACAGAGTGGTGGTCGGTGGTTTGGCCACCGACATTTACGTTTCATATATTATACAATTATTCCCTAATAATATGACAGTTTCATATATTAGTTAATTAGTGTTTTTGTCTTTATGTATTGTCAAAAATCACTATTTCAGCTCATTAGTTTAAAAATTATGATTTCAGTCCCTGTGGTTTTACTTTCGTAACCATTTCAGTCCCTGTGGTTTCACTTTCGTAACCATTTCAGTCCCTGTGGTTTCACTTTCGTAACCACTTCAGTCTATCTATTCTGTAAGTACATGGACTGAAATGGTTGCGAGGTGGACTGAAATGGTTACGAAAGTGAAACCACAGGGACTGAAATCGCAATTTTTAAACTAATGGACTGAAATAGTGATTTTTGACAAACCAAATGGACGAAAACAGTAATTAACACTTCATATATTATACAATTCCCTAATAATATGACAAATCGAATTAAACCTTCTTTTAATTAACTAGCATACAAATATGATATTTTTAAACAAAATACACATTTACAATCTAGCAAGATGCTATGAAAATGGAGATAATGCTATGTATTGGATATGCTTAAAATTGGGCTAGAAGAATTGATAGTTTTTGAACAATATACAAGAGAAGGAAATCCTAATTAATCAACCTAACTATAACATATATATATTAAGATAACATGATAAACTAAGGGTCAAGTAAATATATAATAGGATAAAGGCTATGCATGTGTTAATTATATCTAAAATAATATAATTGCTTTCTAAAACTAAATATAACTTTATTTTTCAACAAGTATTATATAATATATTATGTTAGTTTGTATATATTAGATATAATACTGGAAGCTGCATTTGTTTACTTAGCATGGAGGTTTGTCATGGCCGAGGGGATGTACATGGAAAGACAAATCAGGGGGGCACAGGCACACTCCTGTTTTCTACCCAACTTCTAATTAACCAAAGGCAATTTGGTTGTTCAAAATTGCATTTCTCAATCATTACAAAAATGAGTTTGGTTGTTCTCTTTTTCTATTTCAGTGAGATATTATTTTGAGTGACGGAAGTAAAGGTTAAGGACTATGTAATATAACATATATATATATATATACATATAGGGGATGGATCATGAGAAAACTAGTTTAAATAAAAAACCAAAAAACTAACTAAAAAAATCAAAAAACATATCAATTTTTTTTGATTTTTTAATAAAAAATCGCTATATATATTATATAAAAAAACTTTAAAAAATAAAATAAAAAACATATATGCACTGTGCAACATATACATATAATGCACATATGTAGTACACATATAGTGCACATGTGCAGTACAAGTTTTTTTTTTTGAAAAAAAGTTTTTTTTATACATAAAAAGCAGCGATTTTTTTATAAAAAAAAATTGTATGTTTTTTATGTTTTTTTTGCTTTTTAGTTAGTTTCCTAGTTTTCTCATTTATATCTTTCTCATTACCTCTCCCATATATATATATATATATATATATATAGGAGAGTTATCTTGAGAACGGAGTTTTTTTGTGAGAACACTAAGAACCATTTCTCCCATAGATCATCCTAAATTAAAGGCTAAGATTAAAGGGATTTAAATAAGAAGGAAACCTAAATTAAAAGACTAAGGGGCATTATTGTCAAAAATCAAAACACAAAACCCCTCGATCTTTCAAAAAAACCACACCAAAAACCACGATGAAAAAATCTTCAATTTCAAAATCACAAACCCTTCAATCGATCTCTGAGAATGAATCAAATCCCTTCAATCGATCTCTCTCTCACCTTGTTTCGTCTTCTATTTCATCGTCTCCAACAACATAATTATCTTCATTCACACTTCTGTAAGTTCTTCTTCGATTTTGTACTTTTCAATGGCGATCGTACTTTTCCGATTATGTTTTCATTTGGTTTTGGTTTGCGATTGTATTGTTTTTTTGTTTGTTGATTTTGGTATTATAGCTCTAAAAGATTATGCTAAGCTGACTTGAACGTTACGTCATGGTTATTTGGATTGTTAGCTTATGGATCTGAATAGCTCATGTATTTACTTTTTGTAGTTGTGGTTATCTGATTTGATAAAGTGTATGTATGTGACAATTTATATGAGTTTTGAGGTTCACTTGAGTTGAGGATTTACTTTAAAACATGAAAGCTAGTTAAAACTGGTGTGATTATATCAAATTCTAATAGTTTATTGCAACAGTATGCTGATTAAAATCTAAAGCTGAAACACTAAAGCTTATATTTTGAATTTAAACTTTTGACTATTTTTGTATCATAGTTAGAACAGTGATAAGGAAGTAGATATCATGAGTTATTATTGTATACAATATTTGAGATGTTGCAATAATTAGATAGATGTGTATGGAAAATACTTGATAATCATGTTTTTATTAAACATTTCTTTGATATTTAATTGTAATAGATAGCTTACTGCAATGGTTTTTTTTTAATTAGGCATAAATTGTTGTCTTGTACTTGCATTATTAGCTTGCTGCAGTAGTTTTTTGGTGGAGGAAACCATGTTCCTGCATTTACACTAATAAGTGGTGGAAAACTTGATGGGAACAATTTGGCTATTCGAGTAAGATGGTGTTTTACTCTACTCTATTTCATAAATTTTAGTGGATTCTGTCTTATTTAGTGCATGGGTCAAGCCTAGAAATTGTTATGACCTTTAACAAAAAGTTGCAGGTTTTTAAGGGAAGTAATGTTGACACTAAACATTGATTCATTGACCATAGGTAGAATGGTTGTCTTAGCATATGGAACCATATGACATACCCATGTATAAGTAGTGGATGCTATGTATAGATGTTGGGATAGAAGTTTTGTGAAAGCCTGTTTAGGTACAATCTTATTTTCTTTATTTATTTTCTTAATGTTCTTTGGTGTATGTCTGTTTGGAGTTTGGGCAGGTTGAGGAATGAGGATGATGTTGCTGCTTGGTCGAGTTCAAGGTTTTTGGGAAGCTCAAGATGGACTCTCGGATGTTATGCTTTAGATGTTTTAATGTATCGGTCGTGTTTGATTGTTTTTGTTTTTTGGATGGTTTAGGTTGTTTGAAACTTGATTGTATAGATTTCTTTTTGTGTTAGACTTAGGTCGGGTGTGGCTTTAAGTCTAGAATAGGTTGTTTGTTATTTCTAGTTTAGGTCATGGGTGGGGTCTTGTTAGGTTCTATTTGTTAGACTATAACTAATGGTTTGGGGTTGGTGTCTTCCTTAGGGTATATCATGGGAAGCCCAATGCCCGTAGGTTGTAAATATATTTGGTTATCAATAAAATTTACTAGGGTGTCATCCTCTTTTACATAAGATACTATCTTGTTTAATTCATTTACACATGTGTAAAGGAGCAGCAAATGTGTAAAACAAAAACAATTAATTGACAGGGAACAATTTACGTATGTGTAAATGAGCTGGAAATGTGTAGAACATAAATAATTAAGTGACCACATAACAGTTTACACATGTGTAATTGAGCTGAAAATGTATAAAACAGAACCAATTAGTGACAAGGAACAATTTACACTTGTGTAATTCAACTGAAAATGTGTAAAGCATAAAAAAATAATTGTCAGGGAACAAATTTACACATATGTAAATCATAAATGCAATAGTCACAGTGAACAATTTACACATGTTTAAAACGTAAAACAAACACTTACACATGTGTATATCACATCTCCACCCCCAGAATAGATATGAAGGTTTACACATGTATAAATCATATTAGCTTAAATATAATAACAGTTAGATGGTATTATTTGTGATTGAATACCGGTTAGTTACATAGCGACATATGAGTATATTGTGTTTATCTGTACCAAAGTGGAGCGTGTTCAGTCCCACGAAGAGGTTTTGGGAGTAGATTTCAGGGGTCGAAAGTGGTTTTAGGAGTAGATTTAAGGGGGGTGTGTGTGTTTGCCGTTAAAAAAATCTAACTAAAGATTGGATGCGGATTGTTTTTACCTGAAACTAGGGATATCTAGAATGGGTCAATCTGGTTGAAAGTTTTCTAAAGCCGTTTTTTACTAGGAAAAATTTTATAAATCATTTTGTTTCAAATTTAGTTTTTTATTGTGATAATGTTATTTGTGGAGTCATAATTAACATTTGCATCTTGCTGTTTCTACACACATTGGACATGAAATCACCCTGATCATTTGTGTCTGGACTTTGTTAGTTGTACGTGATTGGTAAACATTGTGGAGCAATGGCTGGCTACACATTTTCACTTTTTCACCCAGAGAAAGTTGGAGTTATAACACTTCAAACCCTCCCTGAAGATATGGCAGGTACTCATTTTTATATTGTAATATGTACACAATAAAGTTATATATTTTTATAATTCTATATTCAATGCATGTTAAAAGCAAATGTTTATAACAAGTTAACTGTAATATGTATTATGTATTCGTTCTATCTGGATTTCATGAAGGTTGTAAGGCAACATCAATAAATATGTGGACTTCATCTTTCCTTTAGAAATAATAAGCCAATGCAGACCCTTCAGAGTAGGGATGAGCTCGGTACCAACAGGTACCCAAAATTGGGTACTGACACCATACCAAACCGAACTGAAAACGCCAGAAGTCGGTACTGATTTAGTACCGAAATTATTTTGGTTCGGGATATTCCGTACCGGTACCGATACCGATACGATTTGCTCATCCCTACTTCAGAGAAAAGGTCATATATATATTGTGATCTCTCTTTCCATATTTCTTTTTATCTTTAGAACCTTGGTTTTAAAAATCGAGAAGCGCACAAAAGCGACAAAGTGTAAAACCAAGGCGTGAAGCGCCAGGCACAAAAGAGCACCATTTTCGTACCTGATATGACATTAAACAACCCGTCCATGGACGGGTTATAGTTTTGAATTTTTGACAAGTGAAATCTTTATCTTTACAACATATTTAACAACAGAATTGAACTAAACATTCATTTCAACATTCAAGTTCTGATATCTTTCTACCATAATAATCTTGCATATTTTCGAATTTTATGATAGTGGGCATAATCTTGTCACCAATAAATTTGTGTGTAGTTTTTGGTAAGCAAGTGTAAAGTACCAAATACCTTTTAGAAAATGATACCATCATGGGATGTTGATCTGGTGTAGGTACTTGGACTAGCTAGGAATGTCATCTGTTTATGACACGAAACATACGGCAGACTCATATTTATTTGAGGAAACTATTGTTTGCTCAATACTACAGCTTTTGAGACAAATCCAGATTACTACCGGTTCATAATTGAATTTTTGTATTATGCTTTGAATTTTGAGGTCAAAGTTGGAGATTGGCAGGCTTTAAAGGTGATAACTTGATGGGAATTTGTTCCTTCTCTCCATCGCTTTTCTTTGGCATTATTTGATGGGTAGAAGGCGATCCTATGCGCATTGCGCCAAAGAATTTGTAAGCTTCCTGTATTATTTGAACAATGTGGTGTTCCTAAACATGTATTATCTGTAAGATAAAAAGAATGGACAAATAATATTGACGTGTCTGCCCAACTTGACATGTCCCATTGCCAGTTACTCAACCAATACTACCCTTTTGTTTTGCTACCAAATTATATCTGAAAATTGCAATGACCCGAAAGGGTGCTATAGTCATTTCCCATGAAGCTTCTAATTAATTGCAGAAGAGAATAACGTTGCTACTAATCAATCTAGACAACAAAAGCTTATTAGCTAGCTTTGGTGTTTAAACTATTGTTTGTCGAGTGAGTTTACTGGCTAACCATATGTTAACTAGAGGGGTCAAAATGGGTGCTTTTGCTGGTTGAGCAACATACTAAAAACATGCACACCTTTAGTCGATTTTATGTATATAGTTAGTGCAACAAATACACTTATAAAATCTATATTAGTTCAATTACTTGGTCCTATGTTAGTGATGTTTGTAGTTATGGCTCATGTTTGATATGTTTTGTTTGAATCTATCCAGCATAAGATTAAGACTACAAAAGCCCTTCAGTACAGAAGAATTAGAAGTAAGTAACTTTTTAGAATATGTACTATGCATCTTTACATAGCAAAACCTTAATGTTGTATGATTATAATTTAGGATCAAACATCGGTCCACAGTAAGCGTTCGTATGGGAGTGCTTGCTCATGCTCTCAAGGTAAAGTATCTCCAAGAAAGAAGAAAACTTTGGGGACTACAAATGCTTACTTTACTAGGTGACTAGAGAAGAAGATTCCTTTGATTGGTTCAAAAGGGTCATGAATGAAGTTCCTAAGCTTGATCATCAGGTATACATATCAAACCAACATTCAAAGATTTTTTTGATTTCCAAGTCATTGATGAATAAACTTTATGTTTAGGATGTTATAGAGATGCATAACTAGCTAACAAGTGTGTATGAAGAAGATGATGCGCGATCAGCTCTCATCACCATGGTTCAAGCTCTTATCCATTCCTAGAAAACTTCATTAATAGGTTTGAACTCATTTAGCAGATGGCCAAAAATGGAAGAAAGATTTTCTCTTAAACTTGCAAAAAAGCATGTTGGTGTTAGGATAGGTGAGTTAGTGTGCCAATTTGTTTATATTTACATATGTTAAAAGAGTAATATTGGACATTTATTAAACAAATAATGTTTTGTTTAAAATAAAAACAATAAAATACCGGTACCGGAAAATTCCCAAAAAATGGGTACCGCTATCGGTACCGAACATACCCGGTACGGTACGGTTTGGTGGTGGTTCGGTACGGGTACGGTATTTGAGGGTAAAAACCGCTAAATAACTGTATCGAAAACTGTCAAAAGTCTGTACTGAATCGGAACCGAAAATGTGTAACAACTCGGAAATCCGTTGTTATCCTTTCATTATGTTTTTCCGTTTATCTACCCTTCTACTCCCGAGATTCGGTTAATAATAAAAAGTTATGCTAATTAATTGTGGTATTGTATGTTATCGCATCTAATCGCTTAATAAATCGCACCGCTAATCTCATCGCATCGCAAATCGCAGTTATTTATGTGGTTTTATGTTATTTATGTGTTATGTGTGTTTGTGGTTATAATTACAATCGTTATCGCATCGCTCTCGCACTCTCGAATCGCTAAATCGCACTATTATATCAACTATAACGCTTAACGCTTTAATTTAACGCTTAATATAACTATCTAATGCGAACCGAATGACTAAACGAACCCTTAACGCGAAATAATCGAAGAAAACCCAACCTTTGGGTCAAGTTCGCTCGAACTTGGCGACCCCAAGTTCAGCCGAACTTGACTGGCCAAAACTCAGGTTCTCTCCTCTAACTCAAGTTCGCTCGAACTTGCCTGAATCTTTAGAGATTCAGCAAGTTCGGCCGAACTTAACCTCATGCTCTCCAAAATCCCTCAAGTCCGCTCGAACTTCGGCCGAACTTGTCTCCCTCAGCCCCTTCTCCTATAAATACCAAGCTCTGTTCACTCACTTGAACTTGCTGCAAGTTCGCCCAGAGCTCTTAAAACCTGAAACCTTAGTGTTCTAAGTAAGAATCGACCCGATTTCACTGCAACAACGTTTATCAACAACCAACAAAAATTTACAACGATTTTGCACAAGGATCTACCTTCGTTTTCATCAAAAACTCATTCTTTTACGAAAATCTTCATCTTTTTCTTCAAAACTTCTGTTTTTAACTTAGATCTACACTATACGAGTTCGTTTGGTGCTAGCAGAGGCTTCCCAAACACGAGATCTGCAAGATCTCGGCTTGTAAGTTCTAGATCTGAGAAAACTTTTGACAAGTATCAATTTTGACATAAAATACGGACATTTGAGGCTGTTTTGTTCATTTTCTGATATGAAACGAAGCATCTATCATTCAAGATCCCAGATCTGGAAGCACAAGGACGTTTATGTTGCTTTACACAAGCCGGACTAATCCGAACGAACCCCGAGTTCGCCCGGATTAGCCCACGCTTTTGTAAAACGGCTAAAACAGCTCTAAAAGACCTCTCCGACCTAAGTTTGCTCAGTAGCACAGGGTTGGAGGGATGAACACTCGATTTTCCTCAGCAAACAACGCGAAAACGCAAGATTTTAGTCCCGAAAACATCAAGTTCGCTCGAGAATCCCCAGCTCACTGGTCAAGTTCGACCGAACTTGCACCCATATGAGTCAAGTTCGACCGAACTTAGGTCAATTTCTCCAAAATTTCTTACAAGTTCGCTCGAACTTGTCTAGTTTCTTAGGAAACCAAACAAGTTCGCCCGAACTTGACTTGTCAGTAAGAATTTCTTACAAGTTCGCCCGAACTTGACAAGTTTCTCAGGAAACTCATCAAGTTCGACCGAACTTGACTCTAAACCCACCAAAACCCAGCAAGTTCGCTCGAACTTGTGTGTTTACACACAAGTTCGCCCGAACTTGGCTACTGCCCAACGAAGACTTAACCGTTTCAGCTTTTCGGAGACTGATGCACTTCTGTTCGTGTATGCAGGCTGATCCGGCGCTCTTCTCGACTCTTCTCAGATCACTAATCTTACCTAAAACGCACCCACAGTGAGTACACTTGACCTATTTTCGCTTTAAAACGCACTTTTGGATGTTACATTCCTATATTAAAATCACATCACAAATCAAACTGTTTATCACACGCGAATAATCTGATTGTGTATGCTCAATACGTGATACTAGAAACATGTGACTACGACTTGTTTTTGTTAACTTGTCTCCTTAGCTAGTATGGTACTATAGTGTGGCTTACACCCAAACGTCTAGTTAGGATGGACGCGCAAGCCTTCTCACGGTAGTTGGCATGAGAAATGAGCCTATGTTATGTTAAGTGTTTTTGCGTATCATGATATGTAATTAGATTTTTTCGCAAACGCTTTCTCGACTATGCTAGTATTATACAAACTCGTATGCTCACCTTTACTTAATTGTATTGACTTGTATTTTAACGTATGTAACGGGTTGAGGATTTATAGCTTGGATGCCTTGGATGTTGCATGTGTAGTTTAGTTTGTTTTAGAACGGTTGTAATAAAATCTAGGGGAGATCGAATTGGATTGTGTTTAAGAGATTTTGTTGGTATGTAATGGTTATTTTGAAGGTTTATGAGTTTAATAGTATGGGATATTAAATGTTGATGTTTATCTTTGAAATGGTTGTTATGGAAATTCTCTTGATCAATCTGGTTCGCCTAGTGCCACTACCCCGATGATTCCGCCACCGGTTGGGGTGTGACAAAATGTACTCGGTTCGGTAAATTCGGTACCGGTACCTGGTACCATTTGCTCATCCCTAATTTTCATGAAAGACTTTCATGGTGGGATCTATATCATGTCAAGCCTTCCATCACTTACCTAAAGGGCTCATGTTTTATCCTGCCATGCCTTCTATTTCTGAATACATGATGTCTTAATGGTGAAGTATATGAGAAATGGGTTTAATGTTATATAGTTCCATCATGATTTACTTGATCTTGCAAGGCCTCTCTTCATTTTTGGAGGTATTGTAACTTTAGTTAGTGATGGAAGAGAAACATTGTTTAGATGCATGTCACTTGTGCAATCTTATAAATGAACTTATTTCATATTTCATTTGAATGCCTTATTATTTTCTTCTTGCAGGATATACAATCTTATAAAAGTTCAGGAGTGTACACACATGAGGTTTGTGCTTTTGCTTTCTTACTATTTTGATGCAAGCTCTCAGAGATGATTGTATTTTTGGTTTGGTTACAGTAAAATTGGATCGAGCGGTATGAGGTAGAGTATGCCTAAGGGATGACAGTGAGAGAGGATATTGTACAAATTACTCATCTTTGGCATGGGAGTTTTTTAAAAAATGGTCTTTTGTTTAGAATACAATGAATTTTTTTGTCTTTATACCATTAATATACCCGTCCGGTGAACGGGTATTAAACTAGTTGTCATGGTGCTAATCCCATGCTTTGGTTACTTAAATAATTAGGCGCTATTAAACCTTTATTTAATGTTGTCAACTTCATTATAAAATAACATGCATGATGTGATTTCTTTATTATGGATTGAATTGGCTGTCATAATGCTTTTCGTCCTTATAATAATTGAGGAAAGCAATCTCGTGTTTAGGCACGATATGATGGCGTGACACTAAAAAGTTGGTGGTGATATTTTTATGAGCTCACCAAAAACAACTCAAAATAATGGAAAAGGAAAAGAAAATGCGTGAATTAGAGTGATCCTTACCTAAGTGAAGTAAAGGTTTATCGAAGAAACATCGGTTCTAATTCGTAGGAGATAGAGCATTAAGTTGGTATTTCGATCAGGGTTATCTTCTAGTCTCTTCTTCAATCGGTAGAACTCTTTGCTAATGATCTGCAAAACAGAAGACCGTGAGCTCTTTACAAGAAGGAGAGTTAGGGGGTTCTTCTTGTAACCACCTTTAAGCGTGAGAGTAAACAGTGTTTTTTTCTAGAGAGAGAAAGGAAAAAAGTTGGTGTTTAGAGTGAGAGAGTAAGAAATCAAATCCTTAAACCTTTGGTAGAGGTTGGTATTTATAGCCAAAAGGTTGGAGAAGGAGGTGGGTTGATAGGTTCACTAGCCGGATTCACTTTCAAGGAACATTTATTTGGTCCCCTCTAACACAACAGGTAGTGCCTGCAGAGGTGGGAGTATGATGACGCGCTGTGATTGGCTACACGTCACCTTCCAAATTACTTGTTGTCGTATCTGTCATCAATCCTTAGTGGATATAATAGAGGAGTGTGTGGTGCATGCTGATTGGCTACACGTCATTGTCCTTTGTACTGTTTGTCCCATGGACGATTGATCATTGTGGGGATCGTCTGTAGTAGAATTGGGCGCATGCTGATTGGTTGCAAATTGCTACCACCTGAATTGCATGTACTTTTTGTGAGCTAGCATGGTTGCGCGTTAACAATAGCAGCCCACGCAGGAACCTTGGAAAGAACCAAGTGTTTTTAGATTTATAGGTATGGTCTTGCATGCACATGGGTTGGGTCGCGACACTCACGACAATTGGGACCATCCTCCTTCATTTACAATATCAATCGAATTAAGGAACTAAAATACATCATATTTTTTATTGGATTACACTACAAGAATCTGACACCTTTAGCGGTGACAGGTGTCGCTGGTATTGATATAATTTGTCGCCGGTATTGATGGGCCGCTATTGAACAAAATGTCGTCGGTATTGCTTACGTCGCCGCTAATGACTCTGCTGGAGGATAGCCGGAAAGTTCACCGGAGACGGATTTCCAGATTTCAAACATACAAATCATCACTGTTTGTTTATACTCGAAATGAAACTTAAACCAAATAATAAAAAATCGGTTAATTTCTTATTAAGATCCATTTACATTACATGGTTTTTACAAATACAAAATAAGTGGACTGAGCTATAAACAAACACTACATAACTCTACAAAAACTACAACGGTGTGGTTGTTATGGCGGTGATTGACGGTGGCGGATGACGGCGGCTTTGCTGGGTGGTGAACTGTAGAATGTCGGAGGTTGATGGTGGCGGTTGGCGGCAGAAGGTGGTGATTGTTGCTTGGTGGTAAATGCTGGAGTTTGATGAACATGAAGGTTGAAATGGGTGTTTGAGATGGGTGTGTATTTCTTTGAGCAGGAGATTGATGGTAGCCATTAGATCAGTTTTTAATCAATGGACAGCAGCAACTCTGGAAGAGGCACACGGATCGAGCCTTTAGCGACGACAAGGAGCAATAGCTGCGACGTTGTTGCTTTTGTCGCCGCTAAAGGTTAGTTTTCTTGTAGTGTTAAATATACATACTTTTGTTCACGTAATTCACATTTCAAGCTTAACGTAAGTAACAACAAAATTACATGGTTGTATTTGTTGCTTGCGCTAATAACAACTTAGTTGAGAAAAAACCTAAATATAATGGAAAAACTTGAAACACTCGTGACTGATAATTGAACGAGTATATGGAGATGAGATTAGTTTCAAAAAAATCTATATACATAGGATAGGTAAGTATATTATCAGGTGATACGAACCCGTTGAATCAGAACCCGTTACCCGAATCAAAACCGCATATGTTAATAATCCAAAAAACGTTAATGGTATTTTGAAATCATTAGATATGTAAAATTATAGAAGTTTTAAAAGTGAGTTTGAATATTTTATATTTCAAATAGATGTTTAATTTTAATATGAGTTGAAGATTATATTTCGATAATGAGTAATTTAACCGCATAAAACAATAAATAGGTATATCCATGTACCAAATGAGTAATGTGCAACAGTTACTCGACGTGTATTTGACTGAGTATGAGACATGTGACTAAGATTACACGTTGTCATCTGTGCGGTTTCCATTATACCTTTTTCTATTGTCTAAGAAAAAATATTTAACTCATCTCAACATGTTCTAACCGCATTTTACATAAATGAAGTCGAGTACATACTTTAGTTACCTGTAAAATTATTTGATTGGTAGTGCAAATTAAAAAAAAATAGCTTGATAGTATATATCAATACACGAATCGAACGTTTAGCAAACAGTTCGTGAATCGTTCGGCGGGAAGTTTGTTTATGTTCGTTCAATTAGCTTAACGCACGAATAAAAACAAAAATTTTCGTCCGGTTAGCTTAGCGAATGAACACGAACGAAGGTCTCGTTCATTCGACCGCGTTTGTGAACATTTGGTAATTATGTTCAGTTACCTTCATGTTCGTTTAATTATATTAAAAAATAATAAACCTTTTATCTAAACATATTGAAAACTTAAAACCCTATTTTTTTATAAGTTAGCTAAAATTTGGGCGTTCAATACATTTTTAGGATAATTATGTCTAAGTTAGTTAAACTTTGAATAGTTATGTCTAAGTAATTATGGATAATTATGTCTAAGTTAGTTAAACTTGATTCATCGTTTATGATTGTAGTAGACTTCTTGTGTTTTGATGTATCATTTGATGGTTGTATTTAACTACTTATGTCGAATGTTTAAGGTTAATAATGTTTTTATTATTTTTATTTTCAAATTTCAAGTTAAATGTTTGTGTACGTTCGTTTTTATTCGTTTGTGGTCGAGACCAGCGTTCACGAACTGTTCGTTAACAACTGAATTTCATTAACGAATGAACATGAACACGAACAGAAACTTATGTTCAGTATGCGTTCGTAAACAGTTCGCAAAGATGATAATTTCATTAACGAAAGAACACGAACATGGTCTTGCTTGTGTTCGTTCAGTTTAATTACAGCCCTACCTATTGACAATATCCAGAGGTTCTAGGCAGGTAACACAAAACCAGAGCTAACATTACTTAGCAAGAGAGTTTTGTCACTTTGTGACCATGCTTTTGGTGGAAGAAAGTTCTATGCGTTGATTCACCTACATAGGGTTAGATGCAAAGAATGAAGGCATACTTTCGTATAACTTTTTACTCAATTTGGTTTATTTAATTGTATATTACGTTTTAATCATAAATAATAATAACATAATAGTTTTAAAAATCATCAGGTATGGTTGGTTGAAGTTCGATTTTTTGTCGAAGTGTACGTTATATTGTAATTAGTTTGTGTTGTATAACGTAATACAAAAATGATTGGCTATCTAACTACATAATACGATATACACTACAAGATTCTTGACCTGTGACAACGAAAAACTTAAGGGCTATAACGACATGTCAATATAGGCTTTACGAACGACATGTTATGACTCAATGTTTTGCTGGTATAGATTCATACCCATAGGGTTTAGATGTCGTTGGCATAGATGTCCTCACTGGACCCTGTTGCGACGACATGTAACGGGTACAAGGTTGTTGCAAGAGTTCAAAGGAAAAAAACGTCTTTTTAAGTGAAGTGGTGCGTCAATTTTTCCTACTCTCTCTTAAACTATTGAGACAACATGTCGTCATGACATGTGTGCAAGACTCTAAAATATGAGGAACCCTATGGCAATGATATGCCGCAGGTATAGGGTTCATCGCCGTAGACCCGGTTTCTTATAGTGATATATCCTATCAAAAAAAAACAAAAGAAAAGCCAGGGACTAACATCTAATTTTTGCACTTCAAACACATTTAAACTAAAAAAAATTAAAGCCCGAGTTATATTAAGAGTAATATGGACCAGTCTGTCATAATAACTAAGTTGTAGTTGTTAAGAGATTTGATTGTGTATGATCAGGTGGTATGGTAGTACATTAACCCAAGTTTGGTAGCACACATGTAGTAGCGATTAATGTTATGTATAAATTTTCCCATTGTCACGTAACTCACTAACCCATTGAATTAACTCTTTGAGTAATTAATGTATGAGATGTGGTAAGAAAAACAATACCATAAATTAACAAAAGTATTTGAGTATATAATACAATTTAAAAATTAAAAATTTCTATAAGCATTCAAATATATCTTACAAGACTTGTTAACTTTTTTGTACTTTTATAACATCATCAATCTAGCTGTTTGCGACTCAATTTTATAGTACAAAGCATTTTAAATCTTTCAAAGTACAATTCGTAATCATTACTAAAACGGGTTGTTTGATTATGCTAATACGAATTGGTTTCTTTCTAAGGGACTAGCTTTACCGTATGAAAGAAAAGGTTTATTGGAACATCACATTATTAATATTGATCCAATGCTTGAATGCGTCAAACCAAGACTGCTTTGTGCTCCTTTTTAAAAGTTTGCTAGCTTCATTTGATTTTTTTTCCTTTGAATTCATGAATGACCTCATGTTGAATGTTAATCATCCCAATAGCAAGCAATAACGGATGAAACATAGGACCCACTTCATTTTTTCTTTAAAACAAAAAATAAAGGGGGGGGGGGGTGTTAACCCATTACGTGATTGTTATTAGAGGGACACCATTGCTTATCTGCATGGAGCTGAGGTGTTGTTAATGGAGCCCTTAGGGGCTCTGTCCCATACCTTACAGCCTAATACTCATATAGGCAATAAACTAAACTATATAGAGGCATGGAGTTGATACGTGGTTGATCCAAGAAACTAACATACTGATACTTGGATCAACTAAGCAACGGAAATGAGCTAGAAAAGAGCCCAACTTAATAAGGATGTATTTTTTACGTTGGGGTTACAGAGCTATAAGTAAATATTCAAATCATATGACAAACAAGGTATGCGATGGATCGATGTTTCTTTTCTTTTCTTTTCGACAACATATTTCATTTAGTTTTCCGAGTATTTGACTAGTAAAGATTTCTTAGTGTATTCCGAAAATGAATTGCATTGAGCAATATAAGGATCAAGGAAATCTAATCAACATACAAGTGTTAACAATTATTAAGATAACATGGTAATCAAGGGTCTAATATACTTTAATAGGATAAAGAATATATATATATAGTAATTACATCTTTACAGTTCAAATAGGAGGAATACAAACATTCAAACCGGAGCAGATCTATATAAAAAGATAAAGAATGATGATAAGCCGTTTGTGAAGATTTCAATCAACATATTGAGAACTTAAAGGCATATGAAGAACTCGTAGTTGAACCAATGCCACCTTTTCACCTCTTCTAGGCCTTGGGAAAATATTATCATATTTCGTATGCCTCTTTTAAAGCAAAATAACACCTTATATTCGAATGTTAAATGGTTGGATAAACAACTCATTGTTATTTATCATCCAAGTTTATGTGTTCTAGCCTTCGACCGGAATGCCTTATTGCTAGCAAATTTACGAGTTCAAATAGTTGGACAAAGCCGAAATTGGGCTTGGAAAAGTTCCAACGCCAATCGCGTTAGTTCTAAAGTTTGAATTCCGAAACACAATTCGCTTAGAAAAAATAAAATGCCAATTTTACGTAAATTAGAGTGTCCTAAACCTTATTTAGATGTATTAAAGTCTTGACTTATTTAAGATACACATATTAAAACAGAAAACATCAGCTACTCGCACACTCGTTACATATGTAAAGGCAACTCGATATTTTTCTTTGTCATGGATATCATGTAGATGCTTTTGTTGACGCTAAACACTACTTTATAATTCTTTGATCACTTTATATACAATTCATGTATATCGTAGTAAAAAAATTTCTTATTATTTGTGAATCTTCGGAATGATACTTCATTAGATTTGACTTGTTTAAGAGATAAGGAGGTATCATTCTATCTTTTTCTCACAAGTATTTGTATTCGAACCATTTTTTTACGGACAATTACTATACCAAAACTATACTAAATCCTTTTATCGTGTGAAATAAGTCTATAGGTTATTTTTTTTAAGTATTAATCTTTTTGTTTATTTTTCAATTTCAATAATGTTTTAAAACTCCCGATTAACAAAACCTTTAAATAAAAGCATTAAAGATTCTTCTTAAAATTAACCAATCCATGTATAGGTAGCAATCCAAATCATAGTTAGGGGATGTTCGAATATGCAGACCATGTAATATCATAGTGTCATGATTAGTTTAAAGTTTAAACGGCAATATTTAGATACTTAATCCTTTTAGTGTTTAATTAGTAAGTTTCGATTATTTAAACAGCTTGTGGATAAAATACGCATGTATTTATTCAAAGCTAAATGTACAACATCACATTTTCTATCTTTATATATCTTTATATAAGTTACATGTTTTTGTAAAGAAAAAATATAAAACTTCAATAAAAAAATAGCATCATCATACTCAATAAATCCCCACAATAGCAAAACTAATGTAGGGTCTGAAGAGGGTAAAATGTAGACAGTCTTACCTCTATCCAGTAGGAATAGAGAGGTTGTTTCTAGTAAGACACACGGCTCGATAATAGTTTTGTATCAAGCCTTGGACATAAGGCACATAACACCCAGCAATTGAGCAAAGACCGATTAGTACATGTACCCCCTTGTCTTTCGGTTATCAACGCCATCATATGATACATGATTAACATCCTCCTCTTTTAACGTTATTTTCACGAAATTAGTAAAATAACGTTAAAATTAGTGCACTTTCACTTTTTATCCCTAACACCCACACAGATGTACATTCTATATGCATATCGTAAAGGGGACGTTATATATAACATATATTCCAACAACTAATAAACACCTTTTCGTGACAGAATAAACAAATAATGAGAGGTGGGGTGAAGGTTCCTAAGTAAACTATAAGCTATGTAAAAGCAAAAGTAAACATGACTACTAATCAATACGTAAAAAATATATAATACTTATAATTTGAGCTCCAAACGTCAAATCAAAATTAAAAATATAACAAAAGACAAATAGCTTAGTGCTTACACTCGACAATTTATTTCCATATAAAATAATCAAAGAGAGAAAACATTTTAGGGACGTATACCTAAAACAAGAAATAAAATGATAAAATCTTGAAATAGTCTTGCACAACCCCTTAAGAATAACCTAATTACACATTAAACCCCTTTTCAACTTTCCAACTTCAAACCATTATAGAACCTCAATATGAACTTCTCAGCATCTTCATCCACCTGACCACCATCATCACCGTTACTTAACGGAAACGGCGAGTCCGTTATCCTCAGCTGCTTAACCACCGGACTCTTGCGGTACCCGGGCGAGGCGGCGACACGTGTCAGCATCTCCAAGGTCTTAACATGATCAAGAGTTATATTATTATTAACATGGTTTTGGTGTTGAGGGGTGGTGGTGCAGCTGAACTCATCATCGGTTGGTGGTGGGGTGGGGTAGGGGAGGTGGTGGGGGTGGCGGTGGAATGTGGTGGCAGCCCAGTGGTGGTGGTGGTGGAAGAGAAGGTTGTGTAGGGTTTTTCCGGCGATCTTGCCACGTTTCATCATTGTGTTAAGATCGGCAAAGAGTTTTGTTTTGGAGATGGTTTTTTTTAGCATGAAGAACATGATACGTAGCATGTTCCATGTTTTTTTGGCTAGGATTTGTGGGTTTTGCTCCATTCTCTCTCTGGGATTGTTTTGAGTGTTTATATAAGAGAGAGAGAGAGAGAGTATGATATTTTATGTATTTAGAGAGAGAGAGAGAGAGAGAGTGTGTGTGTGTGTATGGTGTTTTATGTTTCATTGCAGTTAAAAGGAGGTGGTATAGGGGGGTATTTAAAGGGAGAAACTTGTTGGGAAATAAAGGGTTTTTTTCAATTGTTTTGGGGGCACATGGTAATTGCAAATACAGGGTTTGGTATGCAAGCCTACTTCTAAATATCTATGTCACAATTTTTAAAGTTTAACATTAAATTTTATTAAATTTTTTTAAAGTGTCTAAAGTTAACACACACTATAAGCTTGAAATAGGGGCAGTGTCTTTGTGGCTAGCTAGTGCTTGTTCAACTACAGAGTGTAAATGATTGTATATATATTACAAATTGTTATGTTATGTAATGTTATCTTGTGTCTTGTACGTTATGTTACGTTTTACTTTAATGTATGTAAAGTTCACATATATTCTTATGAAACTATAACTCACTCTACGTAGCTAACTTTTAGTATGCACATTAGTTTAAAGTGTAGGTCTATACAAGAGCTATGTAGATGTCTTGGGCATTGGATTGTAGGTTGCCTCCATCCTGTGCACTAGCATCCTAATTATCTTTATACGTATTTCAAACACTAAGCTTTTTGGCTTTGGCATGTACACTTTTGGATGTTGAGACTTGTTTGTGGTGAATGTTTCCATTGCTTTTGGATGAAATTTTCGTTAGACGATGTGCCAAAGACTAAATCCAACGAATGAGATCTTCGAGTCTGTGGAGTTTCAAAAGAACCAAAAAAATTGATTATGTTTAACTCATTTGATTTTGAACAAACTTTTATCGAAACGTGGATAAAATTAAGCGTGTCGCAACGGTATATTTATAATTTTATAAAATGTTACATTATATGATCAAATAACAAAAAAAAGTGAAGTAACCTTGACAACTTATAAATTTGTGTTGCGATTACTTGTACATTACTACTTACAAGTTACAACCTGGTCTCAATAAAACTTATATCGAGTTATTTTAAAGATAACCATGTCGTAACGGCATAGTCGGAATTTCAGAGAAAGTCACATTTTAAAGGTTATAAAGAAAACAACATGCATTTAAAATTAATAAACTAAAAAAATAGGTAAAGAAGATTAAAAATAATAATAATAATCATAATAAATAAATAACTATTAAGAATTGAACAATAGCAATGTACAATATGAAAGCACCAAGATTTACTAATGAAATGGCCCATTATCTTACATTTTGGGTCTAGTTTCTATTTCTTATGGGGTAAACATTCAAACAATTTCTTTTGGTCGTAGGTTCACAAAAGCTATTCTTATGGTCATCATCGGAAAACATACGAGTCACTTGATTGTCGTTAATAAAAGTTACAACGAAAAAAATTGTGGATCTTACTCAGTCCTAAAGCCCCAGGTCAGCCTCTAGCTACAATGCTTATAGGTTAAAAATCGGTGTAATCTAAACAACATGTGAAGTTGTGAACACATATCATCCCTTGACTCGTCACAATGATTTATTTCTTAATACCGAACTCCGACATGAGAGTTAGTATGTGTGTTCCAAGAGAGAAACTGTATGGTAATGTGTGTATTGATTCTATTGAATGATTATATATCGGTTGAAGTTGATGGTATTTATGGGTCGGTCATATAGTATAAATCTGTTATAAACATTATACAACCGTCAGCCGCGATAGATCACTTACAATGTCTCACACAACATTAACAAAACATATTGTATCAATCGTTCGAGGGTAACATAAAAACTCATAGGTGTTTGATACCATTTACGGCAAGTGTAGTAGAGGTGTTACGTGACGCTGATGTAACCTTTTAAATTAAAATTATATAAACAACTAAATATGGTTTTGTTTTGGCTAGTGGAGTGAGCCAAATTTTGAAAGATACGTAATAACCAAAAACTATATAAATAACATAGCTATTATGGTTCGGTTTGGTTTGGTTTGGTTTGGTTTGGTTTTTTATTGAGTTAATTACTGTTTTCGTCCATGTGGTTTGTCATAAATCACTATTTCAGTCCATTAGTTTAAAAATTACGATTTCAGTCCCTGTGGTTTCACTTTCGTAACCATTTCAGTCCCTGTGATTTCACTTTCGTAACCACTTCAATCCATTTATTCTGTAAGTACAGGGACTGAAATGGTTGCGAGGTGGACTGAAATGGTTATCGAAAGTGAAACCACAGGGACTAAAATCGCAATTTTTAAACTAATAGACTGAAACAGTGATTTTTGACAAACCATAGGGACGAAGACAGTAATTAACTCTTTTTTATTTGATGTGAAAAGGTAAAACTTTAAATTGGTTTCTTTACAACTAATGATCATCTGTAATTTATATTATTTTAAAGAGACAAAATCCTATTTTCGGTTAAAACAAACATGGAAAACCATATATACTTTACTTAGCAAGGTAGGTTTGTCACCATGCATGCTTTTGAAGGTAAAAGTCCCATGCACCGATACATATAATAAAATGAAATAAATAGACTCACTATCACAAATGCATAGACACGTGTTTATATTTTTTTTATTTGAACGGAAAGAATACACATGTGCTTATATTTTTTTATTTATAACGGCAAGAATACACATGTATTTATAAATAAGGGTATCTTTGTCTTAGGGGTTGTTTGGTAATATTGAGTCATTAAAAGACCTAGCCGATTAAGATGTAGCCTTTGAACTGGTCATTATGTTTCTAAAACTTACCTATTAAGATCTCTATAAACCATTAATAGGCGACTTTTAAGTAAATCAAAGACGCGCTACATCTGACCGATCTAAATATAGTCTCTTAGTGAAATCATTAAAAATCTACCAAACAGTCTCATAGACTCTTAGTTGCCCAATAGCTACTCTACTCTTAGAATCACCATACTTACACTTCACAAGATTTGAACTAATAGTCATTTGATTACAAAGCACACGACTTTACTACCATGGTCTTCTTGAGAACGCCTTCTTTTATATACAACATTATTTATCAAAATATTTAGGTAAATAATATTTAATGTCATTCAATGTTAACTAATTACTATGATCACTTACTTTAGGGCTTGAAAATTTTCAATTAACGTAATATTTCACTTTTAATATAACTAAAAAACAGGTTCTAGGTTTTTCAATGTATATAAGCTAGTTTTTTTAGTTTCTCTTGATAGAATCCGGTTTCTTGTACATAACCGGGTTTATATATAGTTTGTTTGTTATAAACCAGGCTCCATCAGTATTCTCATAGATTCTTTTTATATTGTGTAATGTTGTATTTATTCTTGATAAATGACTTTATTTCCCACATCAACTTCTTCTATGACTCTCTTGATACTTGTAATTCTCCTATTTATTAATATGAAAAAAAAACTAACAATGAGCTTGGTTTTAAAAAGTGTGAGACACTTCGAGTCGTTCACATCCTAAAAACTGAGGCACACATGAAGAGTGTCAACACACATCTTGTGATACAACCGTCTGCATTTGGCGGCCTAAACACTACCTTTTGTGATCGCTACGTATCAACCTCTCTAAGGCACGGTGGGCCACCTCATACGTCTGGCTCACCTTTTAAAACATTATGGTGAGTATAAACTTAGAAAATATGTTCAACGCAGAAAAAACCGAAAAATGCAAGAACTTTCGTCTGGCTAAATAATAAACGAGAAGTTATTTCTTAAGAACGACACACATTGCTATAGCTATTAACCGAGCATATATATCATAGAAAGCGGTCTTTCTTTTCAATCACTATTAATGTATGTATTTCTTAGTGCTTTTAGCCTTCCCCTTTGACACACTAGAAAATCATGGGCATAGACATGAACTCTATTAGGTTTTCAACTGGTCCAACTTACATATAAACTTTTATTTTTGAAATAAAATTTTGATCTAAAACTTTTATTTTTATGTGAATGCGCTCCACACAACAGGTCCAGCTTCCGTAGCCATTGTTTTTTTCTACATTACGTCTAGTTACTTCAAGAGTTAACAATCTTGTTTTGACAAATTATCGATTAAAACGCTTTAATTTGTAATGGTGGGGGGTGTTGTGAAGACTCGAGATGACAAAACATTTGAAGATGAACAACTTAAAACAACATTAACATCATCCATAAGATGATTGGTATAAAATCTTTTGAAACTTGATGTAAAAGCTTTTAAAAAAGTAGTATAAAAAGTCTTATACTTTGCAAAGAAAAGGAATAGTTTGATTCCCTAACAATTACATAAAATATTGAATTATAGATAGATTAAAACAATATTGTTAGCATTACTATTGTATTAATTACTTTTCTGGTGGATATGATATTTTATAAGTTATAGAGCTAACTCAATGTAAATATTGATTAACCTACATTTTACTCAATACAAAATTGACTGAAACTCAATGTATCTGACAAAGTCAGATAAGAGGTCTTAACCATACAGACTCAGCATAATGTTTAACTACTCAGAGGCATATGTTTGAATCATTCAGACATCTACTCGTAAAACAAACAATTGAAACCATTAAGTGTTTAACCAATAAGAGATCTAAACTATTAAGAGTTAAAACAATCAACCCCTAACTTTCAGAAGTGACCCATGTGGGCCTCCCTTGTCACTTGTTATCATGCACCACCAAATATGCCCATATAAAACATATGTCATCTAGACACTTGCAACATATATTAAGTTTTGTGGGTACGGTTATATGAGATATTTTGTAGTTCAATTGTGAAAAACTTTTATAACAAGTGTAGTTATGGATCCACCAACAGATCATATAAAGGTTTGATGGGCCAATTCTTAGCCTGATCATCATGCCTAATTTCCTAAAAACTGTTGTTTGGGATTTAATTTAACTCGATATTCAAAGGTTTTTTTTTGTTAATTTTCCTTTTATATATTTGTCTATCAGTATCATTGTGTGATACATTGGATATTATTTATACGTTCGAAATCTTACAAAAGATAATTTAGTATTTTAATAACATATTAAAATTTTGGTTTGTTGCCAATGAGGCCTAGCTCAATTGGTGAAAATGGGGAGATAGAGCTAAGGCCGGGTGGAGGTTGGGGGTTTGACTCCGGTTGGACGTGTATTTACAACTTATGGAGGGGTATATATAGGCTCGAACGGACTTGTTGGGATTTTGACCCAACCCCTATAAGGCTTGGTAAATCGATGCCATTATAAAAAAATGAAAAAAAAAAATAAAATAAAAACTTTGGTTTGTTTCGGAACTTTAATTTCATTGTAGCCTTTATACATGTTTTTTTTTCACCAGGTCAATGTTTTTGATGCTAAGTTGTCTGTGATCAACTCGGCGTCATAATTTTCAGATCGGATTAGGTCACTTATTTAAATACAATGTCATTCAAAAAAACAATACAAAAGATTGTTAATTCCAAATTCTATAATTGCTTTTTGAAAATGAGTTTTTTTTAATCAAAACAAGATTGAAATGCATCATAAAAAATATATACATAAAAAAAACTTTAGAAAGAATACAAGTGTAGCCAACAAGGTTTGAAACCTGATTAATCAATTCAAGGGATATGGAGTTAACCACTCAAATCATCCATCATTGTTTATTTTAATCACAAAACAAATTCTTGGTATGTGATGGAAGTTTAAAATACCCTTAAATAAATTAAAAAAAACGATACAATACGTTACATATAAAACAATAAAATTGTAGGTTGCTTGATCCCGGACCACATTATGTAGGTTCGCCCCTAATTATAAGTACAACATAGTGTGCTTTGTTATACAGCACAACCCTACAACTTCGACAAAGATGAGACATACAACATGAGATAACATCATTTTATATCATGATAATTTTGCATATCTAAAATTTGAATTCTTGATTTGCTGATCGGAACTCCATCGCTTGTTATTTGACGCAAAAGAATGTGTATCTTGCCATCGAAAAGATGGTCAAAGTAGCAAACTTGTATGTTGTTTTTGGAAAGGCGACTTTTTTGTATTAGGATACCGCACTTTCAAAATTGGAGAGTCTCGTTGCCCCACTCAGGCCAGACTATGTTGTTGTGTTAACCGGGCCCACGCTGGCTTCCGAGTTTGGCTTGGGCGTTCCCTCGCCGATTACCACTTGACAAACATATCACCACAACAGTTGAACACTCTCTGGCGTAAGTAGCAAACTTGTATGTTGATAGAAGAATACAATGTACCAATATTGTTCAAAAGTGCATGACGTGATCACTACCAAAATGGGTTTCTTTCAAAGGGTTTTTGAAAATAAAGATGAAAAGATGATGACATATTGATTGATCAAACTCAAAAGTGTCTGTCAAACCGGTACAATTTCGCTTTCTCTTTTGCAAAAGTTGGCTAGCTTCGTTTGCTTTTTTTAATTTTCTAAGCAAAATAATATTAGTATATGTATAGATCCCAATTAAAACACAAAGCTTAAACAATTGACTAAAACCAAAAACAATTTGGATTGGAGCTCATTTTTTTACGAACGGCGGTATTTTTATTGAATAAATAAAAACAAAACAAGAGGCCAGCAAAAAGCTGGGAATCCCAAAACGGAAACCAAAGTTACATAATCACGTCTCTAATATTAACATTGTACCAACGCCCCCACTCAAGGTTCTTTATTGTTGACCTATTTTTAACCCACATAAACGTCTTTTATGTCTTCCACAACCTTCCCCACCCGTAACGGATTGGAGCTAATGGTTTATGTTTTTGGGTTTTTAATCGGTTTGAACCGAAATTGAATTACTATTTTGGTTTTCGATTTGGTTAGAGTTAGTATCGTAATGAAGCAGCCAGTTTAAACAGTTGGAGTAACCAACTGGATCAACCCGAAAATATATGAAAACCCTCTTCTATTAATAATGATGAACACGACAAATAGGAATAATACGTGACACTTTATTTATACGAGATATAAATTAACTCTAACCCAACTCGGACTTTATTTAAATAATCAAAATTGATAAACATGACAAATTAAACAATAAATAAAATAGTAATCAAGCGATCCGACTTCATCACCTAATGCCCCAACTCCATTTCTCGGGTGATCTCTAGTGTGAACGCAGAAGAAGGAAGATCTATAGTGTGTGTTAGTTGAGAATGTCAGCGGGTTATAGAGATAAGATATGTAAGGTATAAGGCGTGGTGAATAAACTTCATGGGTGATTAAAAATGTACCCTTAAATTTAACACTAAAACTAACTGTTGACAAACGGTTGAGACAGCAATCTGGACCAAAACTCAGGAAGGCAAATTGCACTTTACCCGTTAAAACACATCAACCTTAACATGCAAACACTTAAAAATCATGTAACACAAACACAATCCGTATATCTCATTTATCTAAACAGGTTGACAGGTAATAATTAAGCTATAAACATATCAATCGAATTGGTGGGTTGTAAAACCAATATAAACTAGTCAAAAACAAGTTAAGTGGGTCAACCAGTTCAATTAAACAAATCAGCCCAATCACAGTCTGTTTATTCGAAAACGCCAACCTAAACACAACTCGTTTACAACACCGGTTAGGACCGACCCCTAATTCCCATAATGTAAAACACATGGTAAACATAAAAAGGACATCCAACCCAAACTACGTACAACATGTATCAAAACAATAACGTTAAACGAACCACAACGCGTGTCAACCGAAATAAATAGTATGGCTACTAGGCACAACACAAGTCCGGTGCAAGTACTACATACAATACGAGTGATAAATAGCGGTAGGGTTTATACATCAAACCACAAGAATCCATCCAAACATAGTGGAATCTTCAAAATCAAAATAACTTAGTATTCATCAAACAAACGACCAGTTGATGAACATAAAGCAAATACAGTGAGGGTTTTCTTCGTCGTTCAGTACTTTCCACGCCACGGCTCTCTCATAGGAAACGGGTCGCCCCATGCTTGACGAACACACCCCTCCTTGAAGGCATGCAAAACCCTGCCACCAAATGCCAAATCTTTACCACTGATCGTTTTATTTTGTAATGGTTGCAATTTTGACCCGTTTACTTGCAAACGAGTCGGTTTGGGTTATGTTTCATTTTTACGGGTCAATTGTTTAGGAGAAGAAATTAACCCTCGAGGGAACAGATGAAACGGGTCGAATATTGCCAATGTGTATTTTAAATGTATAAGGAATACTGAATCGAAGAATTAGAATATTCTTGTATCAATATTTCGTACTAATACTTTATAAAACTTATTAAAAATAGGTGGCAGTTTATTTTGGGTTTGTTTTACGACAAACGGGTCAAGTCAGTATCTATAATAAATAAAATCAGCTGAAAAGGAAACGTGTCTAACGGGTCACAAATCCTCCAAAGTGTATCTTTGATGTATTATGTAAAAAGATTTGGTGGTCATATTTCATAATAAAAATATTTAAGATTGGTACAATTTTTGACCCATTTAGTTTTGAACTGAGTTGGATTGGGTTATGTTATATCTCTAGCAGGTCTAATTGGTATATTAAAAAATTAGATATAAATAATAATAAGAGGAAATGGTCGAAAATCCCCAAAGTGTAGGTTTTAATACATACAACTAACTAAATCACTAATAAAAATTTTAAAAAGTGGAGATAAAGTGTTTCGGGTCAACCTATCGTGACTCGTTCACCATTTGTGACCCATAACCCAACTCACCTGATCCACCCATTTTGCCCCCTCAAGTTATACAAGTCATCTAAAGTATAAATAACTCAAGAAAACAATTGGCAAACCTGTTGCATTATCTGTGCAAATTCTGTGAAAAGACCTTTTCGCCCATGCTCATCGAGAACTTTTTCTAAACTTATGTCTTGAAGTGCAACCAATGTTGTCTCGAGCATATCTAGCCCAGCCTGGTTGGCAAACGTGAACACGGGCATTGCCTACACAAAAAAGTTGTATGAGCATCAATGATTCGAGATTATTTTTCTAAATGGTAATTTACTTTGCACTAGGGCTGCAAATGAACTTATCGTTCAGCGAACAATTCATGAACCGTGCGGCGGAAAGTTCATTTGTGTTCGCTCATTTAATAAATTAACGAGCACGAACAACAAATTCCGTTCGTCTAGTTAAATGAACGAACATGAACAGAGGCCACGTTCGTTCATTTATGTTCCTGAACGTTGTGTGACGTTTTATTATGTTCGTTTATGTTTGATAGTTCAATAGGGTTTTAAACTTTTATATTGTATTTGAATAATTCAAAATTCCCACTAATAAAATATTTAATAAATGTTGTTGTATTGTATATTGCATGCCTTATAATATATGTTCGTATGTGTTCATTTATGTTCACAAACGCTTGTGTTCATGAACTTTTTTTGCGTCCGTTTGTGTCTATTGCCAAAATTAACTAACGAATACGAACATGTTCATTTCCTTAATGAATGAACACGAACAAAAAATCTCATTCGGTAAGTGTTCATGAAAAGTTTGTTAATACAATAATTTCCTTAACGAACAATCGTCCTGTTCGTTTGAAGCCCTACTTTCCACGGTATAAAATAGAATTATATAAAAAAAAATTCTTAACGGGTTGTATATAAAATTGACCTTAAGAGAGCAGCACATGATTGCATCTGAGTGGCTCCAAAGTGATTTCAACACGTTTTCGCTTCCAGATTTAAGCAGCTCCACACCCAAGTAACAACTACAACAATTTCAAAAATAATTAATAAAAACCGACAACTTATTACAATAAAAAAAGTAAAAATTGTTACATAAAATGGAACCGTTGATATTTTTACCTGTGGCTGCGAGAAATCCATCGAGCCAGAATATGTGCTTCAGGGGTGCCTAAAGGTGCATGAAGGGCACCATTAGGGTTCATGGTAGGAGATAGAGCCGATGCAACCCGTTGAACCGAAGATATAATGGATCGAACATATTGACGGGCTATAGTTGCAACGGTTTCTTGCATGTGACTCTCACATGCAAATTCAAATGCAATTGTCATCACGGATCTTGCAGTGCCACTAGTAACATTATGGTTGCTTGAAAGTTTAGACCCGGACCCACCGATTTCGAGAGCAGAAGCAAGATCAAGGGTGCGATTCGGAGTCGAACCATCCTGCGTTGTTACAAAAATAAATAAGATTATAAGAACTTGGAATTTATTTTGTAGGTATAAGTAACGAAAACAACAGCGAAGAGACAATGTGGTGACATGAAAGGGTGAATTGGGTTATGTTCTAACCCACTAATTATTTACGGGTCAACCCAACCCGGGCCAATTTTAATGGTTTAATCCACAGAAAAAAAAATTGTTTCGGCCCATTAATGCGAAGAACGCCTTATATTATTTTAGGCTCCCACTATTCCCACATCCCTAAAATCTTATTTTCACACCCCTCCATTTATACGACCCGTGTAGAGTTATACGGGTCGTATACGAGAATGTTTAGTGAATGTTTTTTTGTCTCCATCCATATGAGCCGTATAACATTACACGACCCGTATAGAATATTTAATATTATATGACCCATATAATGCTATACGAGCCATATAGCATTATACGACCAAGTATTTGTCAAGTCATATTATTCTACATGGGTTGTATAACCCTAAACGACCCGTATAGCGGGTGTGAAAATAAGATTTTGGGGTGTGGCTTTATTAACACCCTTATTTTATTAAAAGATAATTTAAATTACTACAGTAATAATAATTTCTGTAATCGCATTTAAAGTTTTACTTATTTATAAAAATGGACAAAAGGACGTCACTGCAGGTCAACTAAACCTCCCCATGATGCCACCAGGCAACATGGGAAAATTTGCTTATTTCTGGTAATATTAGTTTTTGTCCTAGACAAATTTATTAAAAAATTAACATTATTACAAATAGCTATATTTCTGTAATAATGTTAACGCGTTAGCTAAATATACAAATGGACAAATGATCATCCCATCCGGATCCAATCCAACCTATAAAATTACAATTTTAACCCACCACCCAACAAGCCTGGCCCACTCAAGTTTCCAACGTTAGGTAACATGAAATCTAACCTTAGTTGGATCAAGAGGAATGATACGAAAACCAGAAGGCAAAAGCGGGGCGTCATCAGCAAAGGAAGCGTCGATGGGGGCGAATATGAGTTCGGCACACATGCCAACAGCATTCTCATCCATTCCATTGCATAGCTTTAAAAAATTAAGTTACAAAGGAAGTGTTAGATCTCCTTGTTCATGTGTATAAAACTATATAAAAAGGGCTAATTGCATAAAACATGACCAAAATACCCTTCAAATTTATTTTATTTTGATTATAAAAGAAAAGGACTAAGAAACTTATAAAATAGTGGGATAATGTATGAGGAGGCCACCAAAACATCAATAATAATAGTCATTTCAAGGGCATTTTGGTCACTTTATTCCAGATTTATTAAAACAACGTGCGTTGTTCTAATCCAATATCCGCAATGGTAACAAGCAAAAAAGTTTAGTGACCCCGATGGAAGCTTGATGAAAATGCATTACTATTTATGCAATTAGCAATATCGAAATAAAATTACGAAAGAAAACAAACTTGCAGGAGAAACATATCTCTCGGTATTAAGGATTCTTCGGGACAATGCCCAACACCCTCCATCTTAATAACCTCCAACAACTAAACAACACAAAGAAAATCATAATTAAACAAACATTATAATTTAAAATCAATCATTAATGTATATATAAAATAAGGACGTGGTTAATCCCATAGTTGTTATTGAATAGCGACAAATAGCGATAAGGTACCTAAATGCTACACAGCGAATAGCGAAAAATAGCGGGCGGCTATTTTATAAATAGCGATACACTAGATTTTTCTTTAAAAAATTTATTTGTATATTATATCAAAATACCAGGCATATATATATGCTATTTTACACGTATATTTAACAAAAATCTCAAATCCAGCTATTTTATAGTATATTTAATTGTTATTTATATTTAAAAACAAAAACAAAATAAGTGTCGCTATTCTCGCTATCCATCACTACAACCCTAATAGCGACAATAGACCTATGATGTACTGGGACGGGTACGGGAACGGGGTACGGGGACGGGTACGGGGAACGGCAAAACTAAAAAATTCAAGAAGCGGGGACGGGACGAGTACGGGAATAAAAACATATAAAAAAATAAATATATATCAAAGATAATGTAACACAAAACCCCAAAATAGTTATATATTGATGTAATTAGGAAGACATGAGATTTTTGAGCTTTGTAAAAATAGATCTCTACATTAGATTAAATAATGTATTAAATACAAAAATTGTAAGTAATTAACTAAAAATAAAAACAATAGGAATTTATAAATTTTTAATGTTAAGTCAAAAATATAAATAAAGAATAACTAAAAATCGTAGATGTTCGTAAAAAAGAAAAACATTTCAGTAAATAATAGATTTCAATATTAGATTTTTATAAGTGAGTTGGGGGCCACAAACTAAAATTTTAAAAGCCACTAAATGTAAATAGGGTTGCCCTTTTATTTATCATCTTCTTCCAAACTAACAGCCTTTGTAACATCTGCGACTGCAACCCTTCAACTCACCGGAGAAAAATCATTACGGCCATCGTCCTTACTTCTCTTTTGTTTATCTTTCAACTCACTGGCAGCCGTCCCCGAAACCTTTAGTTGCCGTCCCCACATCCCGGAATCGTCTCGCTGCCGTCCCCAAATTCCCGGAAACGTTTGAGGGACGGCCCCATGGCGTTTCCATTCCGTTTCCGTCCCCAAACAGTCCCCGGGACGGGTACTCAATGGTCTGAGCCGTCCCCGTGCTTCATAGCAATAGACCAATACGCTACGATCGCTATTGACAACTATGGTCAATCCATAAAACCCCTATTCCCTTAACACGTGACAGGGTCCGTTTCATTTTATTATAAACTTACAACGTAGGCCCTTAAACATCAATATTAAATATATATATATACACACACACACACACCAATATTAATTAATTGTATCAATAAATGGGAATGATGTCAACTTGCCTCTTCATGCTCAACCATGTGGGCCAGAGGAAGAATCACTTGACCCCGAAAACTACTGATTCGCGCTCCTGGTAGACTACAAGGACCAAGTTTAACAGCAGCAGCCGAATACGCATCCATATTGTTATCTGCCCATTCTGAACGGTGTTCCCGTAAAAACCTAAGCAAGAGAGCCGGCGGAACATTCTAGAAATAACAAAAAACACAAAAAAATTAGCATAAAAAATGAAAATGATGCAACTAAACAAAATATCTAACCTGTAAAAGCATTGATGCTTTCGCGCACAAGACGGCATTACTAACTGACTGGTACCCATTAGCAATAGGTAAATTCAATCCCATAAGCTTTTCGGGTGAAGAGTTAACAAGAATGGTGACATCATCAACTCCATCGTTGGCCATTAATGACCATCCCTCATCGTTAAACCCGTTTAGAGCCTCGTTAAAACCCCTGCTTAACCTCTGGCTAAGTGCCCGTAATGCTGCGGGTCTCCGGCCCCAACTATTCGGGGCACCCGATTGTGAAAGTTCGAGAGCAATTTGCCTTAGCTGGCGTAACGCCTATTAAATAAAAGAATATTAATTCCAAATTATCAAGTTACATATGAAATAAATTTAGGGGTGCAAACGAGCCGAGCGGCTCGCGAGCTGCTCAAGATTGGCTCAAGAAAAAGCTCCAAATGAGCCAAACCTTATCGAGCCTGAGCCGAAAATAAAGCTCGTTTATTTATCGAGCCTGGCATATGAAGCTCGTCAGGCCCGTCGAGCCTTAGTGTAATATTAGTTTTTTTAATATTTAATAATATTCACCCCTTATTTAAAGTTGTCTGGGAATGCCGAGCTTATTTAAACTTGTTTACGAGCTGAGCCCGAACCTAAAAATAAGCTTGTTTCCCGAGCTTCACTTATTGAGCTCGCGAACCTAAACGAGTCTATAATTTATATTATTCCTATTTAATATATAAATAAATAGATAATAAGCGAGCCGAGCTCAAGCTTGAGAAACTACCAACGAGCCGAGCCCGAGCTTTGAAAACAAAGCTCGAACCAAGCCGGGCTCGTGCTCAAGCTCTCCTAAGTTAATTGAGCTTGAGCCTGGTCGAGCTCAGGCTCGGCTTGTTTGCACCCCTAGAAATAATAGGGGCATTCATCGAGTCTAGATCGTTTACCATCATTGTAGTTTTTTGAGCAAGCATGGTTGATGATTCGTATAACGGGCGCAAGACTTCTGGCACACTCCACGCCTAAATATTAAAACAAATAACTAAAATAAAAAGATAGCCCAACTTGACCCGTTTTAATTAATATTAAACACAATTTACCTCTAAATTCATATGATCCACAATATGAATTATCGAACCACCTTCACAGGGTCTAATTAAGTACCCACTCGGCAGCATTTCGGCTCGTACAAAGTTTGGAACTGACAGTATGCTCGGACCATTTTGGGTGTTGTTTAGTGATCTTTCACAAACCTAACCACATAACAAGAAATTAAATCTTCACAATATACTTATGTAGAAAATGATAAATTACTAACGAAAATAAAAAATATATATATATATGTACCACTAAACTGCCATCTTCCGTAACAGAAGTATAACGTAACAACAAGAAGTCACGAGCAGTAACCAGAGTTGTAGGAGCGTAAAGCTAGAAAACAATAACAGAGCATTTTAGAACAACAGAACATAAAAACAGGTGGGACCGTAAGGGGTCATGATCTATGCAGTTAATATCGCCAATATATCACCGATATATCGGTTATCGGTCCCCTGGTGAGATATCAGTGCAAAATATGGGTCAGAATAGACTATTGGTAAGTCTTAATCAGTTCCTACTTGCTACAATTATTAGTGTTTTGCAAGTTACAAAAGGTTAATTTGTTAACGGTAAGAGAGTATACTGAATTGTTAGCGTTAAATTGCTATACATATAAACTCAGCATGATATTAAAATTACCGATATCCCGCCGCAATTTCCAATAACTCAAATCTCGGTCCTTGACCGATATCCGATTTTTACCGCATTAACTGCTTAGGTCATGATGGATAATTTTGTGAGTCAAAGCGGATTTTACCTGCAGGTATAGGATCTCAATGGTTCCACCATTGGCAGTAGGAAGCACGTTGAGGATATCAACAGCTCGGCAATCACGAAACCACGAGGGGCGATCCTTGAGGATTTCCACAACCTAAGACACGAAAGTCAAAGGTCAAAAGGACCACATCTTTGCTCTACAACCATAGACTTAAGTAAGTATGAGATGATATTACGAACCCGTGTAGGCTCGAGAGCAACCAAACCGCATGCTCGTGCTGCCACTCCAGTGCAACCATGAGAAATAGCAACGATTCCAATGGAATCCGGACCAGGCTGCAAGTCAACATAGACAACAAAAAATTCAAAATTACATCAACAAAAAATAATTAGAAGTCACTGCAAATTATGTATACTATAAATATGCTATTTTGTCCCATCAACCAACTTTGGCCCCTCAACTTTGGCATTAACAGCCTTTAGCCCCTCAGCATAAATTATGACATGTTTAGCCTCTCAACTTTGGTAAAGACAATGTTTAGCCCCTTAACTAAAACAACTTTAGCCCCTCAACTTTAATAATAAACAACTTTAGCCCCTCAACTTTAATAATAACACGTTTAGCCCCTCAGCTTTAATGATAAACAATTTAGCCCTTCAACTTCAATAATGACATGTTTAGCCCCTTAACTAAAACAACTTTAGCCCCTCAACTTTAATAATGGCATGTTTAGCCCCTCAACTTTAATAACGACATGTTTAGCCCCTTAACTAAAACATCGAACAACTTTAACTCTCACGATTTGCTTATTTTTATCCACGTTTCAAACCCACTGCAGAATGTGGGTGGTAACCCACTGGTATATTATAAAATCGAATATTATTGTTCAATCTGATAAATAGTATAGACCAAGAATACAAGGTTTCACATGGACTTTTTGGTTTCACTATGAGTTAACTAAAATGGTGGAATTAAGCATATAATGTTGCAAATTACCTTCATTCCAGGCATTTGGACCCACTCAATAGCGGTTCCAGTTGCCTTCGAAAGAAACTCTGCTAAAGTTTCTTCTGCAATGGACAAAAGTCTGCATAACATAACGATAAAAATATAAATATGAATAATGGTAAAGTTAACATCTGTTGCTGAATAATAATGAAGCTGAATTAATCTTTGACTAACCCTGCAGGACTAGCATCCCGTGGAGGGTGTTGAGGTGTCAATCGGTGTTGACCGTTCGTCACAGCCGATTCACAGCTAGTGTCTTTGGCAGAAAGTGCAGTCTGCAATATCAAAACAGCAACATATTAGCGACAAATAATGTAGATATATACACTTTTCTTACTTCAATTTCTTATATGTTTCTACAAATCTAGTTTTAAAAAAAATTTGCAAAAACTAATAATCACTTTTAATGGCATTGGATAGGGCTGCAAACGAACTGAACGTTCAGCGACCAGTTCGTGAACCGTTCGGTGGGAGCCGGGAAGTTCGTTTGTGTTCGTTCGTTTAATAAATGAACGAACATGAACAAAGATCGCGTTCGCTCATTTATGTTCGTTAGTGTTCGGTAACGTGTTCGTTTATGTTTGATAGTTCATTAGGGTTTTTTTATTTTTATAATGTTTATATATACATCAAAATTCATACTGATAAACTATTTAATAAATACTAATGTATCGTATATTTAATCTAATATTTAATATATGTTCGTTTCTATTCATGAATGCTTGTTTTTGTTCGTCTGTGTTCATGAAAATTTCTTTGTCCGTATGCATTCGTTTGTGTTCGTTACTTAAAAATCTATAATTAATGAATGAACACGAACATGAAATCTCGTTCGGTAAGTGTTCATGAACTCTTCGTGAATACTTTTATTTCCTTAACTTGCAGCCCTAGTTTTGAGTGTTTGGCAAATGTCGGCTATTTAAGTAGTTGATAGATAAAGTAGTGATGTGATATATAAATAAATTTACTGTACAATCTGACAATCAATTTTGGTGCATCTAGTATCAAACTAGTTATACAAAACTAATTAATTGAGGTCCTAACACGATCACAAAATAGAAAAATAAAATAAATAAAAAAACTCACATTTTGAGTATGCTGCCGAAAGTAGCCATTTTCATACACAAGGTGTGACACTTGTTTTTGCAATCTATCATTTTCTTCCATTAAAAGCTTGTTCATGGCTGACAGCTTTCGGTTCACAGTTTGAAGGCGTGAAGCTTCTTTCCTCTGTTTTTCTCGACATCTATACATTAAAAATAACAATCTTTTTTTATTACTTTTTTCTAAAAAGTAAGCACAAATTAAACTAACAAGAGATAAAAATGTAAACCCATAACACCGTATCCATATCATAAAAATATAATCTTTGTAATTACATAACACCTTTTATAGACTACAACAAACATATCACACAAAAAAAAGCTTTTTTAATACTTATTTCTCGTAGAACAGGTAAAAGAAACAGAATTTGACCAAATAAGGTAATACAATGATAATCCAAAAACATTATTTTAACATCTTTGTAAATACTTGAAAAGGAAAGGGCCAAACTTTGAACGAACAAGCGACCATGATGAACACACATAACACTTTTTATAGATTACAACAAACATATCACAAAAAGATATTCGGTATTAATCTTTTTCTTTATAGAATAATGAAAAGAAGCAAAACATACATCATAAAATCACAAGGAAATTTTCAAGATAAAGACCGTATATTTTAATCTGTTTGATCATGAAACAATGAACGGAAACAAAGATTGATTAACAAGCCACTAATCGGAACCCACAACGCAGTTGCAAAATCACAACAAACATTGCAAAAAAAGATACGATCTTTTTATATTTTTTCGATTACAGAACAGCGAAAAAGAACAAAGATTGAAGAACAAACAACTAAATTTGAAACCTGCAACATAATGACATATCAATCACAACAAGCATTTCACAAAGAGAGATAATTTTGATCTTTCGATTAAAAAACCACAGCATACATCAAACAATACACAAAAATTAGAATCTTTTTTAATATTTGATATTATGGAACACTGAGAAAACAAAACTTGAATAACAAGGAATTACAACTGAAACCAACATCACATATTTATAAAAATAAAACCTAAACATTTCACATATAAAGAACAATCTTTAAAAAAAATTATCACATGACGATAAAAAGAACCAAAGATTGAACTAAAACATTAAACTACAATCACTACCCACAACACATATCAAATTACACCAAACATTGAAAATGGCCGGTTTTGGCCATTTTCTTTGGGTCCTCCACTGCAGCGCAGTGGTTGTTCCCATCTCGGTGAAGGCTTGGCCCGGGGTTTTCCCCGGGTTCGAGTCCAAGGGGGGGCGCAGTTTTACCTATTCCATGGGGTTTCTGCGCATCAGGGGTGTGCTACGCTTTCTAGTGGTGGTCAAGTAGTCGGCCTTTGGACATAGCTCCGAAAGGGTGGGTTAACACCTGGAAAGCAGTTAGCCGTTCAAAAAAAAATTCACCCAAAAAAAGACATTTTTTTACTCTTTTCAACACAACAATGAATACAACAAACACTTCACAAACAAAAAGACAATGATTCGCAATATGTTCAGTTACAGAACAATGAAAAGAATCAAGCATTGAAAACAAAGAGCTACAAGCACACCCCACAACACATATAACAAATCACTACATTTAAATAACACCAAGAAACCAAAAAAAATGTACAATTCTATCGATATCAATGCGCACCTTCGATTCTGGAACCAAACTTTAATCTGTTTAGGCTCAATGTTCGACAAAATCGGGCATTCTCGAATGAGCTGCTGGCGTCGAAGAGAACTCGGTTTCGGACATTCATGATAAAGTCTTTCGAGTGCTTCAACCTGCTCAGGTGTGTAGCGAACATATTTCCCATTATCCATTATCGCCCCTTTACCATCCTTGCAGGCCATTGCCATCATCACTCAAAACCGAAAAAAACACAATCTTTTTTCACCTTTTGATATCTTTTTTCACTAAAACCTCTCAAACCAGCTGATTAACTCACAACCCACTAATTATAACACCTTCCCACTTAAAATAATACTAAAAAATGCTAAAACTAATAGCTTGAAACCATTTTGTTGGCATGTTTACAAGATAAAGAACAAGTATTTCACCAAACCCTTCTTTTTTTCTTGCAAATCACACCCTTTTCTGAGCTTTTAACTGTGATGCTTTGAAACCCTAAAAGAAAAACACTAAAAACACAATCTTTTTTCACTAAAACCCTTCAAAACAGCAGATAAACTCAAAACCCACTAATTATAACACATACCCACTTGAAATTAACACTAAAAACACACATCTTTTTCCACTTTTTGATCTCTTTTTTCACTAAAACCCTTCAAAACAGCTAATAAACCCAAAACCCACTAATAATAACATATACCCACTTGAAAGTAACCTAAAAAATAACAAATAAACCTACTTTTTTAGCATGTTTACAAGATCAAAACCAAATTTTTCACCAAACCCTTCTTTTTTTTCTTGCAAAACACACCCTTTTCAGAGCTTTCAACTGCAACAATTTCAAACCCTAAAGAAAAAACTAAAAACACAAAGATCTGCATCTCAACCTAGCTGGCTCCAAACAACCCTAACCTCTGAACCCAGTTGATTTCTTGAATCTTTTTTCTTGCTAGCAAATAAAGATTGCATCTTGCAACAGAACATGATGGGTGCTATGAAGTTTTTAGGGTTCTAAAAAAAGAGGAAAGTGAGTAGGGTGGTAAAGAGTCTTTAAAGACTGTTTGGATTTGTTGTTACCTCATTTGCTGTTTTCCATCAATGTCAAAGCTTAAAACAGTTGCTAGCTACTGTACCAATCTTGATGTCAAGAATATAATAACGTTTGAATCTTTATGGGTCTTTCTTTGGTTTGTTTTAATGTTTACCATACCCTCCATCCCTATTGTTTATAGCCCTTGGTTTTTGCTAAATTTACAGAAATGCCATTTTGGTGGTTAGGGTGGTGAAAGGGGGTAAGAGATGGGTGGCAGGTGATGTAAATATGTTGAAAAGGAAGGGTAAAGGATCAAGATAAGGCGGGAAGTAGGAGAGGTTCATGAAAATAGGAGAAAGATAGGAAAGAAGACATCATGATGATGGTTTTGCATGCGGCCTTGATTCTACTTTCTTTTAAAATTTTGGAACCTTTTTATCTGTCTTTTATATTATTATTTTATTGAGTTTAAATTTTCAAAAACTTTTTATTTTTTTTTTATTTGTTTAATAAATGACTATCATGTGTTTTGACTCCACAAATTCACAAAATGTGTATTTGTTGAGGGTGGTTGTCCTTGTGTGAAACCTGAAAAGTATCGTGGATTTGTGTCATTTTTTTAAATTTTAATTACTGATGAACTACTAAAGTATCTTCGTTTTATCAGAGAAATTATTTGATCATATCTATTTTCACAAGGCAGTAATGCCTATACATCATTTCAGGAGAAAACTCAATAAATCTGGGAAAAAACCTCTTGTTGGAATCGAACTCGGGACCGAATGGTCGCTAAGTCTTATCTCACCCCTAAGATAACACTAGGCTATAATGTCATAGGCTGGATTTGTGGTTGTTAAGCAATGTTTATTAAAGAGGTAGTAGATGGTGTTAACGATTGCGGTTTAAGAGTAAAGTAGTAAAAGTAATAGAGACATTAACGGTTTTCTACTAGCATTGTTGCGGTTTCATTTGTTTTGCTTGGTTTGATGAAAATTGTTCGGTTTATTTGTATTAGATCTGGCTCATAGCTGAACTAGTCGCTCATATGTTCAAAACGTTGGCTTTAAGCATTTAAGCTAGTTGGATAAGAAGTAATAAGATGAAAAATATCAAAAGAGTAGAAAACGTGAGGATTTAATAAAGGGCACTTCAACTTATTTATTTATTTATTATGACACCATGAATTAAGTAATATTATTATCAGGTACAATGATTCGTGGGGTGGCGGGTGCTTACCTTGAAAAAAATAGTGTATTATTTAGGAAAAACCCAGATCACGCCCTTTATAATTGTGATAAAATCTTCTGATCGCACCCTCTGAAAATAGATCATGGGTCTACCACTAATTATTACTTTTATTCTTATGTTGTTTTATCGGTTACGATATATCTTTTATTCTATATTGATATAAAGTTTACTTCAAGGAACTTGATACTTGACAAAACCTTCTAATAAAACGAGATGGTGTCTCTACACTAATTACTCCACACACCAATGCTAACTTTTTACGATTGTACCCTGCGGAAACTAAGACTATAAGAAGTAGAGGGGCATGAAAGAGTGGCGTTATTGACATGTGGTTGTCACGTCAGCACGCGTCAGAAAAATGGTGTGGTGCAGAAAAAGGAGGAGTGTCGTAGTTAGTGACATTTAAAAAAACAAGAACCAATCAAAACCAACTAATGAAATGCCGTCACCTCACCACCCATAAACCCTCCGCATCGGTGAAGATTTCCTGCCCCACACACCACGCCACCCTCCACACAACACGCGAGTCGGTGTGCCCGGCGTGGAGTGACTGTCACACCACAAATTCACGCCTACATTGTGTGGTCTAATAGTATATGCGTGTTAGACTATACGAAAGAAATGTTTAACGCAAACATACATAAAGAGAGAAAGAAAGAAAGAAACGTCATTATATTTTGAAAGAACTAATGTGGTATACATGTTATATACATTTGTGAGGTATGTATCTTACATATATCATATGATAATCAACAGTTAACCGATTAGATAGTCGTGTGACACTCACATGGATAGGATCACTTGCAGGGGCAGATTTACAATGATGCCAGGGGATGCACGGGACACCCCTCAACTTTTTTGACGAAGTGCAATTTTCTTTTTTATATTTGTTTTATCTATTAAGGACACCCTTAAACAAATATTAGGATACCCCTAAGTTGAGTGTAGATGAAAATAAGATGAAATGAAAATCTTCATGTTGACGGAAAGGAAAAATCCCGGTTGCCGGAAAGTTGCAGCACCATTGGTAAAAGAATTGGAGAAGATGAACTTAAATATTTAAGAGTTAAATGCTTGGTTGGTCCCTGTGGTTTGCAAAAATTGCAGACTTGGTCCTAATGCACCAATTACACACTTGGTCCCTGTGGTTGTAATTTTTGCACTCGGTTGGTCCTTATCACTAACATCTGTTAAGTCCATGTTAAATGACCAAAATACCCTTGCTTATTACCAAGTTATATATATCTTCACAGGTCTCTTCTCAAACAAGCAGCACAACCACCACCATATCACCTCCGCCGCCATCTCACCTCCACCCCCGAACACCCACCACCACCGTCTCACCTCCGCCACTTCTCACCTCCACCCCGGAACACCAAAACACCCACCAACACTGAAACCCCCACCACCAACGAACACCTCCACCACCGGGCAGGCTATCACCACCGCTGATAACCACAACACCAGCTCGTTGCCCCTGCTGCTTCACACCGCCACAACCACTTCTTCCCCAAATCACCGCCACACACATATGCATCAATTACACATAACACTCGTCAATTTTTAAATAGCACAAACAATCAGGAACAAAATTACACAAAAACAAATCATCAGAAACTAAACACGATGCAGTGAAATCGAAGGGGCGATGGAGGAGCCGGCGATGTCGGATCTGATGATGCACATATCGTTAGTGGAAGATGGGTTGCAGGTTCATTTTTCCGGTAGTAGGTTCCGGCAGTTCGATGTGCATCATCAACTGGGAGGTAGAGAGAGAGGTTGAAGGGTGTACGGTGGAGGTTGAAGGAGATGGCGATGGCAATGGCGGTAGGTTTTGTGGTGGTGGGCGGTGGTTTACAATGACGGCAGCAGTAGCGGCGGCTGGTGTGGTGTTCCGACGACCCACGTCATTTTTCTGGCGGGTTGGGTAGTTGAGGGCAGTGAGGGTGGTGGTCGTTGGTTGTTATTAGGTGGTAGGTTTTTTTAGGAGATAAGATGATGATGAAGAGGCCCCCTGTTTTAAGTTTAGGAAAATAGGGAGATTAATTACCTGAAACAGTGAATGGGAGGAGAAGGTAGGAGACGGCGGTGGAGGCGGCGGTGGAGGTGGGAGACGGTGGTCTTGTGGTTTTAGAGAGAGAAAAGGAAAGTGAGAGAGAGAGATCAGGGTGAAGAAGAAGAAGAAGGTGTTTATTTATTCTTGTTTTTTAATAGTAAGGGTAGTGTGGTAATTTTACATAGACTTAACTGAGAAAGTTAACATGAGTTAGTCATAAGGACCACCCGAGTGCAAAAATTACAACCATTAGGACCAAATTGAGACAAAATCTGCAATTTTCGTAAACCACAGTGACCAACCAAACATTTAACTCAATATTTAAATACAAGCACATCGAAATTCATAATTATTTAGTTAATATGAGCACATCGGAATTCCAAAAAGTACACACATGTCTGCAAAATAAATGTAATATCTCAATAGTCAAATTTTATTTAATATTTAATCATTGATTTTATTTAATTTATTGTTTGTTTTATTTTAATTTTACTTTGTTTATTTATCTTTTTATTTAGTATATTTAGTTTATTAATAAGTTTTTAGTTTTTTTTTATTGTTGGAGATTTTTCTATTATAAACCAAATATTATGTATAAAAATTCTAAATAACATTTAAAGTTTTACAGAAAACTATATCATAACGTTCTCGTATGGTACACCCAAAAAAAAACAAGTAATATGTACTTTAGAATGTAATAAATAAAGTTATATTTGTATCCTATAGTTAAATTGTTTCCTTCTCTCATTTAATTAAAGAGTGACACTCTATTAAAAATTATGGATTAAGAAATATTGATTAACTTCTTTCAAGTCCTTAAAGGATAGTCTCGTGATAAAGTGGTGCATTCTCAACCAAGTGGTTGCGGGTTCAAATCCTACAAATGACAGGTGTAATGATTTTAGCCAGTCAAAAAACAAAGAGGTTTCACAACACACGTATCTATACAATAATACATTATTTCAATTACATCTTATCTCAAAATATTATATTATAATTTCTAAATCTTATACTAAATGTTTAACTGTTTCTACCAAAGGGTTTTGGTATTAAGGTGTTGGATAAAACTTCGTTTTCCCATGTGGTAAGAGTTCAAATCCCATTGGTGACAAAATTAAGCCGTTCAAAGAAAAAATTGTCTAATTGATTTAATATTTTCTTATTTAACATATGTAACAAATAGGTTGCAAGCTTGTAATTATATGTATACTAGGCGTACAAGGCCTCTAATGGCCCCATTTTTACTAGCCGCACATGACCCCTAAGTACCCTCCAATTCTTAGTGGCGGCCGTAGGTAAAAAATTTAGGACACCCCTAAAGTTTTCTTCTAGTTCCGTCACTGGTCACTTGGTCTCCTTAGCATATAAATAAAAAATATCATATTTATCACACTTAACTCAATTATAAAGTTAAGGGGCCAAGGGAAAGTAAAGCCAACAATATGTCACCTCCAATCGTAATTCAATGTTTTTGTTTTACATTATTTTAAAATTAGAATTTAATAACTAGAATAGATAACAGTTTGACTATTTAATTTAAAAACTAATTTGCTTGTAATTAAACATTGTATATGTAGGTTTTACACAAGTTAATAACATTTAAACTACTAGTAAATCAAGTTATAATAAACGTTGATAAAGAAGAAGAATATGATTGTCTGTGGTGTGTGTGTGGGGTCAAGTAGAAGGAGAGGGAAGAGAGAAAGACCGTAAAGAAACGGAAGAGAGCCAAGAGAGAGGGGTGAAGCGCTAATTAAATTAGACCGTTTTTGTAAAAGTTAAGAACTTTGAGGGCAATTTTGTTATTTTGTCGATGGCTATGCAAGAGACTTTTATCTTTAAGATATAGTAAATTCCTAGATATTTCACGTAAATACACCACAATTTGTATCTGATAAGATTTGAATTCACAACCTTATATTTTTTTAAACAAAATCCTCAACCTCTTTTGATCGTAAAGTACACCATGATATTCTTCTAAGGACAAAATAACTATTATTTAACAAACGCATTTAATGGGAGTTAATTACATCGTTAGTCCTTGTGGTTCTATTAAAATAACAACAATGGGTACTAACCTTTTTTTTGTTGCAACATTGAGTACTATGGTTTCATTTTTGTAACAATGTTGGGTATTAAGGCAAATCTAAGTTATAAACTAATAATAAATTATGGGTATTTTTCTTATTGCACATAAACTATTTTTTATACATATTAACATTTATTTTCAAGATATATAATTAACCAAATATGATAGATTAAATGAATAATAATACTTTGGTTCATAGTTTAGCAAAGGAAAATTTTTTTCCTAATTATAACACAAACTAAATATGAATTTTCTAAACTTAGATTATTTAAGCAAATCAATATTAAAAAGGGCGTTTATATAAGTAGACTTATTATTATGAAAAAATCACCAAATAAGGGAGATTGTTATAATGCTCTTCAAATCCTTTTTGTCTCTTTTTGAACAAATGTTTTTGTTTGATTTTGTTCGAATGATGAAAATATAGAATTATACATTTGATGAAACTAACGAAGGTTTCATCAATCTCAGGTTGACTTTGTTTGAAGATTGGGAAAACGGAAAATAATTTCATTAGTGAAACTAACTTTGTTTTCACTAATAACAACAATGAATTTTTTTATGAAATTATCAAGAGACAAATACACTTTGTTTTTGCCTATGGCACTAGTGATTTTTGTTTTGTTTTATTATCTTTTTATGAAATCAACTAAGGATGGAAACAAAGACAATAATTTTTTTGTGAACCTGCTGTAACCTATGTATGTTTTTCCAAATATGTATTTACCCACTGGTATTTGATTGTAAACTAATGTATCATATTTGCTTAATTTAAATAACTTTTGTCAAAACTTTTGAGTAATCAGAAACATTAAAACTAGAGCATAATAACAATCTCCCTTATTTGGTGATTTATTCATAAGAATAAGTCTACTTATATGAACGCCCATTTTAATTTTGTTTTGCTTAAATAATCTAAGTTTACAAGATTCATATTTAGTTTCTGTTTGATTTAGGAAAGAAAATCCTTTGCTAAACTATTAACCAAAGTATTATTATTCATTTAACTATCATATTTGGTTAATTATATATCTTGAAATAAATATTAATATGTATATTAATTAGTTTATGTGCAATAAGAAAAATACTCATAATTTATTTTTAGTTTATAACTAAGATTTGCTTAATACCCAACATTGTTACAAAAATAAAACCATAGTACTCAATGTTGAAACAAGAAAAGGTTAGTATCCAATGTTGTTATTTTAACAAAACCACAGGGACTAACGATGTAATTAACTCCATTTAATAGTTTACTTTAACAACTGATAAATATATAATATATTCTTAATTTTCGAATAAAAGAAACTTGTAAAATTCTACGATTTAAATATTTTGAAAACTGGACCAATCACACCCCACTGCTAGTTTACAAATTAGACCAATCACTGGTTGAACCATCACTCACCAAAAACGTCATATCCAACCAGTGGTGGTTCATCTCAAGCGAACCAAACGATTGAGGGGTTGACCGATCAAACATAAAACATTTTATCAATCTTCTATCTTGTCCTTTTTTTTCTCATGCCTGCCCATTTAAAGGAAAATACAAAAATATATCATGCATTGTACTTTCGAAGGAAAATATTTAACATCACGAAAGGGTAGTAAAGTACTGCTTTCGAAGAAAAATATTTAACATCACGAAAGGTAGCAAAGTACGTATTTTCTTGAGGATTTTCATAACTCAAAATGTACTTGTCCTTACTATGATTAAATAGTCATAATACATTCTAATGTAAAAGCTAGTTATTTTAGTTTTTAGACTATTTGTTGTGGTTCAGGTGAGTATACGGATTTTCATGACTCAAAGTCAAAGTATACAAGTCCAACCTATGATTATATAGTCATAATAAATTCTAATGTAAAAGCTAGTTTTGTTTTTAGTTTTTAGATTATCCGTTTGTGGGCCAGGTGGGCACCCAAATTCATCTTCTAATATTGCAACACATGAAGGTGATTAGACGTCTCTGCTCACGCCCCTGCTAAGCTTGGCCGTTGTGGTATTCGCAAGCCACCGTGGTAGCCGAGGATGTTAAAGAACCAAAAGATTATAAATTTTAATTCCTGTATAATAATGGTGTACCAAAGGTGTACTATAGGGTAACATAACCATACTCCTTTGACCCTGGGTTCACAGGCCAGTGGTCATGGCAATGAACAGGTAGAGGCTTGGTCACAAGTTCGAAACCCGGGAGCCACCCTGAGTTTTCTATTACAGCGTATTTACTCCAGAGAGTTGGCTTTCACAATAGGGTCGACTCTTGTGGAGCTTGTGGAGGGTGCAACTCCTGTCAAGTGGCAGGGGGCTGAAAATTTTCTCGGGGATAGCCAAGCCACATTCGATCAAGGCGTGGACCCGGTTTAGACAACATAGTCCTTGGTAATGAGTGGGGTGACGGGCCTGCGACTAGCAGGTGTGAATTAACCGTCTATTGTGAAGTTCACCTATAAAAAAAACCATACTCCTTTTACAGTGATTTGGCATGTGACGGTTATCAAATTTTAGAGCAAGGGATGTGTGCGCCTCCTGACTGAAGTAAATAACTACTGTGCATGTGTTTATGCCACGTTACCAGATACATGAATGAACCCAAATTAATGGTTTACCAACGTCACAAATTTTTATAGGTTAGCTTAAAGAGTCATCCTATTGAGACACCCAAATTTCTTATTTTGACACCCGTTCATGCGGGTCGCATAGGCCCATGCGCCCTACATGGGGTTAAGGTTTCCCGACAAAGGCAGCAGACTGACATGTCTGCGTGGAAACACGCGAACCTCGTATCCATGCGCCACGCAGAGGCCCATGCGGGTCGCATAGGGTACCAAGAATCAGAATATAACCTCGTACACCTGCGTGACCTAAAGTTGATGTGCATGTTTGAACACAATGCGCCCGCAATGGCCTCTGCAGGGCGCATGGACCCTCCAGAAAGGCTATAAGACCATGCATTATCGTTGGTTATCGTATGAGATTTCAAACTCCATAATAAACCTTTCAAATCACAATCATGTATATTCACAGTATGTCGTGGTTTTTCGGAATATTCGGTGAGGATTCTAACGATGGTGTTGTTCCAGACTCATACGAGACCGCCATTTCTGATTCTTACGAATCTTCGTTTCAGCCCAACCATTACGAGGAAGTTGTCAACCGCGTCCCTTCTCATGTCGACATTCCGCCTCTTCCAGACTCGAACTACTCACCACACAGTTATTCCGGAGGTTATTCTAGATACAACTACGGAGGTGATAATTCGTATGCAGAGGGTAATTTTCATCACGAATATGACGAGGAAGAAATCAAACTGGAAGATGAGGAGGAAAAAAATACACCCTATCATAGTTTCCTATGCAACTAATCAGGGTTTTGCCTCCCATGAAGAGATGGAGGATTGGGTAGATAGGAGGGCTCGTAATCACGGCTGCATCGTTAAGTGTGGAAGATCGAAGAAGAAACATGGTGAATTCGTGAGGGTGTGGATACATTGTATCCTTAGTGGTGATCGTAAGAGTGTAGCCACTGTTCGAAAAACCGGTAGCAAAAAAACTCGTTGCCCTTTTGAACTGATAGGGTTCTATGATGAAATGCTTAACGTTTGGCGGCTACAGTTAAGAACGAGTCACACAACCACTCTCCTCTTGAAACTTTAGAGGGGCACGCGTATGCTAGAAGACTTTCTGAGGACGAATACAGATTAGTGGAGCAGCTGGCCGAGCAAGACATTCCCACACGTAACATCTTGGCAACATTAAGGAATCAGAACCCTAATGATTGACAGTATTCATTTACAGGGGAAGCTCCCATTCACTTCCATTGACAAAATGTGGACAAAGCTTGATCTCAAACCGGTAACGAAAAAAGAGCTAGAATTTGACTTGAACGGCGAATTTGAGAAATTGAAAGAAATATTCAGGCCACACCCTACCCAAGTCAAAAAAAAGTATGTTTGAGAAAATGATTCAAGCGATTACACCGGGAAATCCCAAAAAAACCCTCCTGTCGTTAAACAAAATACTCGTGGTCGACCAACCTTGAAGGTCCAAGAACAAAGAAGACAGGAGGCTGCTCGTCATAGCTCATACGTGTCCTCCCAACAAAGCACTTACGGGTCTTCCTCCGAAGCTCCTCGTCATAGCTCGTACACACAATCAGAAGACTTTAAAAGACCGAGCGCCGTGACAAGGCCTGTAAAGCAATGTAGTCGTTCAACTCCCACGCAACGACAATATGACCCTGAGTTTCCCTTAATCCACGGGGGTACGGATATTTACACAATTGCCAAGTATAAGAATCACATTCCTAGAATCTTTCATCCTTACATATCCGTAATAAAGAATGTAAATCCAGATGGTCATGGTGGATTTCGAGCTACAGCTTTGGGCTTAGGGTGGGAGGAAAAGGACTTCAGAGACGTAAGACGGCAGTTGGTAGATGAGATGGTAAGAAACCAGAGCATTTGGTTCCCAATTTTCGAGGCGATGGAGCGTGGAAAATATAAGACCCTGTTAGACAGCATAAATTTCGACTCGTTAGAAATGGCATCATCTGAACATTGGATGGATATGCCTTATACAGGACTTCTTATTGCCGAGAGATTTGGTGTGATCGTTCATACTTTGGATACGAGGGGCTCTGATACTAGTTTCCTAATTACGAAGGGTCCAGATGATGTCGTGTTCCCTCATCGATCTGTTACGGTTGTGTACCTTCGTGAATCCGAACATTTTATACCTGTGAAGTTGGAAGGACAGTATCCGATGCCTACTCCGAACTTTTTATGGGCCGAGATTCATCAAAACGCCGCTTCGGGCTGGTTACAACGTACGACAACCGACTAGATATGTATCGTGGTCGACTAAACCCTAAAATAGATCTTAACGCTATCGATATACCCGAGTCCTCACATGAGACCTCACATGAATATTTGTAGATTTATTATTAACATTTACACTTATCAATTTTTATTGTAAATTAACAATCTAATTTTTAAATAAAAAAATAAAAAAAAACAACCAATGCGCCCCGCAGAGGCCTATGCGCGGCGCATGGGATCAAAGAAACACAAAAGCACACGGATCGCTGACGTGGCTCGGCCCAAGAGCATCGCATGTGATTGATACTAATGCGCCCCGCAGAGGCCCAAGAGCATCGCATGGGATCAAAGAAACACAAAAGCACATGGATCTCTGACGTGGCTCGGCCCAAGAGCATCGCATAGGATTGATACCCATGCGCCCCGCAGAGGCCCAAGCTTCGCATGGGATTGATACCTATGCGCCCCGCAGAGGCCCAAGAGCATCGCATGGGATTGATACCCATGCGCCCCGCAGAGGCCTATGCGGGTCGCTTAGTGTTCAAATAGAAAAAGTGAGTGTCCCAATAGACGGAGCCTAGCTTAAATTGTATCAAATCCATTTTGACGGGATTCGAACTCTTGACGTTAAGAAAAGTAACATTATACCAACACCCCAGTGATTATGACTAGGGCTGTAAATGAACCGAACAAACAGAACAAGACTTTGTTCGTGTTCATTCGTTAAGAAAATAAAGATTTTATGTTCGTTCATTAAGAAAATAAATGTGTTCACGAACCGATTTTCGGTGAAAGCAATAGAGGCTATAGGCGGATAGCAGAGGGAGCAATTGGAACTTAAAGACATAATCATGGAACAATAAACAAAATGAGAACAAGGCTTCTTTTTAATTTTTAGGATAATAAAATAAATTAAAGTTAAAGAATATAAAAATTTTAGATAAAATAAATAAACTCTCATGAACAACACTAACAAACGAAGAGGAACGAATGCTCACAAACATGTCACCGAACGTTCACGAACACAACTGAACGAAAGAGACCTATGTTTATGTTCGTTCATTTAACTAATCGTACGAAATTTTCTGTTCATGTTCCTTCATTTCTTAAACGAACGAACGTAAACAAACTTTTCGCCGAACAGTTCATGAACTGTTTCTTGAACTTTCAGTTCGATTACAGCCCTAGTTTTGACTTTTGACAATTAGACTCAACCCTCTACCCTTTATAGACTAGTTCGGTTCGATTGAGTTCGCATCCCACATGTTTTATGTACGTAGTAATGGTTTATAACATATTAAACAATAACGAAAAGGATACAGTTTATGTGTATATATATATAGGATTCGGTTCAAGAAAGAACCAATCCCAGTTGCGAGAACCATGAGAACTCCTATCATCCAATAGCATATTTACACATCACCCATAACCAAATTAAATCAAAATGGTATTTTAGTCTTTTACTTCCCATGTCACATCTTTTCTCTCTCTTCTATTTAAAAGTCAATATGTCACATTATTTCTTTCTCTTCTATTTAAAACTCAACATGTCACATCTTTTCTCTCTCTTCTATTTAAAATATAACATGAGACATCTATTGAGTCGTGATTCTTGGGGTGAGTTCGTTTAGTAAGATCCTCAAATTTCATAAACCCGAAATAGGGGTGTCGGGGGCGTAAAAAGATGTTTGGCGTAAAAAAATTTTGTAAAACAGTTTTGAACTAATTTGCGAAAATAGGGTGAAAAAAGCCCGAAAATAGGGTACCTGGTTTCTTAAGAACCGGAAACCGAACCCTACCCATAAGTGGGCACATAGGGTATGGTTTTTTGGTCAAATAACCGGTACCGAACCGATTATAATAATAACCGGTTCCAACCTTTAAAACGAGAAACCGAAACTGGTTCCATAACCGAAACCGGTTATTCAAAATACCCGGTTTGTGCACCTCTAAGGCAAGCAGTCTATTTTTTAATGGACGCTAAGTTTCTAAGAGCATTCATATCAACTTTGCTATCCGAATTCACATAATTACATTAAAAATGGTTATATTTTCCACCCTATATCTACCATATTGACGAATGACATTGACTAAAGCACATCCTACCTCGGTTAATGTTTCTGTAGTGTTGGTATGCTAGTCTACATGGGCAGGAATCAGGATCATGGATGGAATAGAGTTGCTGAATGGGCTTATTATCTTGGCATGGTTATTGTTGACTTGTCACATGCTGGGAGAATGGTTTAGGGGTATCAATTTATGACATAACCTAAAAACACGATAGAAACCTAGCTAATACAAAATTCTTGAGTTTGGGTTTAGTCTAAATGGATTTGGGTCACTTTCAGGTTGAACTTATGAACCCATTTAGCTAAACGTGTAACGTTTGGCGGTTTGACCCGTTTAACTCATTTATGTTATACTATATATTTTATAATATGTTTTATGTCATAAAATAAATATTTTGTGTATTTTATTCCATAATGATAACTTAAAAAGATTAACCGGAATAAGATTTTATAATTTTAATGTAATTGTATTGTATTATATAAATTTGTGTGTTTTTGTAGTAGTTTTTAATTTTAAATATTTATTTGCGGGGATAAAAATTAAAATAAAAAATTCCGGGTTAAACGGGTTGTGTTCGGGTCAACATGCAAATATTCGGGTTCATATGTATGACAAGATTTTCGGGTTCAGGTCATGTGGGGGTTCGTCTAATATTTTTGGGTTCCGATCGGATTAAACCCGCCAACCCGCAAATACGACCCATTAAGCACCCTTAGTTTATGAAGTGAAAATTTTGTAATTGATTAAGTTGTACCTTTAAATCAAGAGTATTATTGTTTTTAAGAGTTAAATGTTTTTTTAGTCCATGTGGTTTGAGTCGTTTTGTCAGTTTAGTCCAAATGTTTCGTTTTTCGTCTATGTGTCCAAAAAGGTTTCACCATTGCCATTTTAGTCCACTAGGTTAACTTCATCATTTTTTCTGTTAACGAGAAAGGCAATTCGGTCATTTTATATGTAATTCTGTTAACTAGAGGGACAAGGCCATATAAAATTACCGAATTGCCCTTCTTGTAAGAGAAATAGTGAATAAAGTTAACCCAATGGACTAAAATGGCAACGGTGAAACCTTTTTGAACTCACATACGAAAAATGAAACGTTTGAACGAAACTGTCAAAATAGTTCAAACCACAAAAACTAAAATGGAATTCAACTCTGTTTTTAACTTGACCTTAGCCTTTCTACAATTCCTTTTAGGAGATTAAAAAAACATTGGATGCACTATTATTACAACAATGCATTTAACTCTATTATATTATAACGTTTCGTCTAAACCATTAAGATAATGTGTATAAGTGATTAAGCTAGACTTGACAAAAAAAAGTGATTAAGCTGGTACGTCTAAACCGTGAGTTTAATGCATTACAATGGTGCATGTTACTATTCATTTTTATTTGTTTTTTTATAACGACGTTTGATACATTATTAGCTATAAGTTCTTTTTATCGTTACAATCGTGTATCTAACCCATTATATGATGTTTCAGACTTTATGTATGTTTATTGTTTTCAAAACTTTATTTGTTGCAAACATGATGTTTCAGACTTTATGTATGTTTATTGTTTTCAAAACTGTATTTGTTGCAAACATAAACATGTTCTTTTAGCTATATTTGACTTTTTTTTAGATAATAATTCACGTACATGTAGTTAGGATAATTTGTATAATTGTTTATTTGTATTGTATATTGTAAAATTCTATTAACTAGTTAGATGCCCGCCCGCGTTGCGGGGCAGTGGCCGAATAATGAGCGAGTGTTAGGCAGCTCATTGACATGGAAAACAATTAAATCGAGTAAACCAGTAAAAACATAACACTTTTATAGTTTCGTTAAAAAAACTAAAACAATGGCAATACTGTTATTTTTAACTAATGAAAGGTTATATTTTTTCACGGGTGTAAAATCGTAATTTGCCAAAATTTAAAGTGATGCCAATACTGAAATTGAAACTAGGGGCAAAAGTGTAAATCTGCAAAAGGGCGAATTCGTACTTTGAACTTAGGGCAACACAGTAATATAAATTTAAACTAAAGACATAACCGTAATTTTAGGCGGGAGGCAAAACCATATTTTTATTTTGAACCGAGGGCATAATCGTAATTTTGAGTTGGAGCTAAAAGCGTAATTTTATTCTGAACATGGGCAAAACCGTAACTGAGGCCGAAATCATAAAAACGGGGAAAAATCGTAATTTTAAGGTGGGGGCGAGAACATATTTTTTTTATTTGAACAGGGGTGAAAACGTAATTTTGAGCTCAGGGCGAAATTGTTATTTCAAGTCGTGGGAAAAATCGTAAATTTTTGCTGGGGCCAAAAGCGTAATTTTATTTTGAGCAGGGGCAAAATCGTAGTTTTAAAGTGGGGGCAAACCCGTAATTTTACTGCGTAAACAAATAATAAACGGTTGGTCCAGTGGGAGAGTGCCATGCCAGTTGCCTGGCACTATTCTGAGGGCAAACCCGTAATTTTACAGCGTAAACAAATAATAAACGGCTTGTCCAACGGGGGAGTGCCAGGCCAGCTGCCTGGCAGTATTCCTTTTTTTTCGAGTCGTGAGCAAAATCGTAATTTTTGGCTGGAGCCAAAAGCGTAATTTTATTTTGAGCAGAGGGCAAAATCGTAATTTTAAAGTGGGGGCAAATCCGTAAAATTACAACGTAAACAAATAATAAACGTTTGCTCCAATAGGGGAGTGCCATGCTAGCTGCCTGACACTATTCGGGGGGCAAACTCGTAATTTTACAGCGTAAACAAATAATAAACAGCTGGTCCAATGGGGGAGTGCCAAGCCAACTGCCTGACACTATTTATCTTTTTATATTAAAAATACTATTCAAAAGGTTCAAAATTTATTGTATGATAATGATAATGATAATTTGAACTCTATGGTTTATTTGTGTTGTATATTATAACATTATACTAATTTGAACTCTTTATGGTAAGACTTATATACGTACACACTTTTTATATTTTCCAAAAATGTTAATACATTCCTTTTTATACTATTGAATTCTCTTTGAATCATTGATGAATACATTCCTTTTTATACATTTGTATTTTCTTTGAATCATTGATGATTGATCAATGATGATCATGAATAAAGGTGCATAAACCGGTTAATTTTAATAATTGGTTTGGTTAATCAGTTATACCGGTTAATTTAATTTTAACCGGTTACTTTTTTAACTGGTCTGGTTAACAACCGGTTATTTTCGATTAACTAATCGGTTTTTTGCCTTTTCCTTGAATTTTTCTGGTTTTTTTCGGTTAACCGGTCTACCGGTAAAAAAAAACCGGTTCCTATACTAAATATCCCTAATCAGTTACTAACCTACGGTTAAAAATAATCACTAACCGGTTATTCCTTGAGCGGTTAATAACCGGTTTATGATTATTAACCGCTTTGGCCCAGTGGTCATGCAATGATGGGAGCAAAGGCTTGGTCTACAGTTCGATTCCCGGAGCACAGCCGAGTTTTCTATTGCATTGCATTTACTCCATAGAGTCTTAGACTTTTGTGGAGGGTGCAACTATATGCTCCCGGTCATTCGGGTGGGCGGTAGACTGGAAATTTTCTCGGGGAGCGCCAAGCCAAACTCTGATGCCAAGCGTGGCCCGGTTAAGACAACATAGTCTTGGCCAGAGTGGGGTGGAGGGCCTGCCGATGAGATGAGTGCGATATCTATCGCCTGTTGTAGAAAGTTGCCGTTCAAAAAAAAATTAACCGGTTATGTTGTGCTCCTCTAATCATGAATGTTAAATTATGTAGATGAATGGAAACAAAAACCCCCGGTCCAGTAATCTGACCCAACAGTATGGGCCCAATCTGCCTAGGGTGTTGGGTTTTGTTGGATATAATTAAGACGGGTCTAGGCCTCTATGGTTCTATTTTGAAAATACCAAATGGCAAGATGGGCCGATGGGGGTACATATTTGGTTAACTCATATTCTGATCGGGGAATTCTATTGGTAGATCATCCAATCTATCCGTACACTTTATTTTTTATTTTTCAATACGGGTCGTATAGAATTACACAGGTCGTATTGGTTCAAAAGTCAAAAGTCAAATCTGTATGTGTTGGTTTTTGTCTGGTGGCTGGCTACACCTATACGGGTTGTATTGCATTGGTTTTTTTTTTCAATTTTTTGTATACATTTAATCATAATTTTAACGAAGTTCAATAAAAGAATTCCTTTATTTTCTAAATAAAAAAACATTCTTAAAAATTTATCATTAGTATAGGTTTGGTACATGTTTATTATACTATAGTATCTATGTTATAACCGTATTATATACTACACTTTTTAAAAAAAAAATTGTATACATTTAGTCGTAGTTTTAACAAAGTTTAATAAAAGAATTCTTTTATTTTTTAAACAAAAAATATTTAAAAAAAATTATCATGTAGTATAGGTTTGAAAAAGTAATACGACCCGTATAGGCCTATATGACCCATATTGAATGTGTCGATTTAAGAATTCAGGTGTGCCAATAATACAACCCATTGTGATTATAGACTTTTCCCCAATATAAAATTAAAGAAAAATATAGGGTGAACACGAGCCGAGCTGAGCCGAGCCTGAGCTCAACTAGGCTCGAGCTCGAGCTCCTTTAACTTATGAAAGCTTGAGCTTAGCTCGTTTATTACTTATAAACTAATACTTATTAGTTATACTTGCTATTTTCTATATAATTTAGTTATTATTTCAAAATTTTATTACTAATATATATATATATATACCGTATTATATACTACACTTTTTTTAAAAAAAATTGTATACATTTAGTCGTAGTTTTAACAAAGTTTAATAAAAGAATTCTTTTATTTTTTAAACAAAAAATATTTTTAAAAAATTATCATGTAGTATAGGTTTGAAAAAGTACTACGACCCGTATAGGCCTATACTACCCATATTGAATGTGTCGATTTAAGAATTCAGGTGTCCCAATAATACAACCCATTGTGATTATAGACTTTTCCCCAATATAAAATTAAAGAAAAATATAGGGTGAACACGAGCCGAGCTGAGCCGAGCCCGAGCTCCTTTAACTTATGAAAGCTTGAGCTTAGCTCGTTTATTACTTATAAACTAATACTTATTAGTTAAATTGCTATTTTCTATATAATTTAGTTATTATTTCAAAATTTTATTACTAATATACATACATATATATATATATTATATATATATATATATATAAAGGCTCGTTTAGGCTCGCGAGCCGGCTTGAGCTCGATAAGCAAAGCGTGGGCACGGGCTTGCTCACTAAACGAACTTGTTTTTGGGCTCGAGCCTGTTTAAGCTTAGCTCGTTCAAGCATTTTTCACGGTTCGTTTGCACCCCTAGAAAAACAAGATGAAAATTTTAAATCGTCCAACAACTTGTACCCAATCTTTTGAAAGTTAAATGTATGAAGTTAAACGTGTTAAATATTGATTATTATTTTAAAAACAAGTTTGTTTTTTTACCATAAGTATTTTTTTTTCATGTTGGCAAAAGTATTTTGAACACGGAATCTATTAAACCTTTAAACGGTTTTTAAATATACAAATGTTTAAAAATATCATTTTAACATTGGTATTTGTTAAACATACAATTGTGTTGTGTTAATGTTTGGTTTGACATTTGTGAAGGTCTTGTAAATGACTTGATGTGAAGAGTTTCATGTTATAAAGTTAAGGGTGTTAATTATTGTATCAATAGAGTTCAAGGGGATTAAGTTGCTGTCTTAAATGTTTAGCTACAACTTTGGCATATAAAAACTTAAGTGATGAATTGTAGCTGATACGTTGGACGAGTATTCACTCTTTTAATTTCTAAATATTAATATAAAAATTCAAGGTTGCAATCATTATAGTAAATAAATTATGAGCAATAATATTTATTTTAAAATAAAAGATACGTCTGAATGAATCATCAATGTCTAACCCGAGCATTTAAACTCTAATGACCAAACTAGTATAGAGATAAAAAGTAATTGAGATGGAAGAAAATATTTGAACGATTGAATGAACGACTGAGGGTATGTTTGGAATGAAGCTTTTAGGAGCTTCTAGATTAAGCTCTTTGGTTGAAGGAGCTTGAAGCTTTTGATTGAACACTCTACTAGTGTTTGTTTAGAAGGAGCTAACTTTTTAATGCACCAACTTTTGGTTATGTCTATTTTGGTCATTTTATACATTTTATTAAAAGCTCCAGTTACTCTACTCTGACAAACACCTAAATATATCTAAAAAGCTACAACTACAACTATAACTGCCAACTTCCAGCTACTTTTGCCAAACATACCTTGAAGCTCCATGGCTTTTATACATTTGGATCTTGAATCGCTTCCTGACCCGTACAATTAACCAATCTGCAAGCCCATTATACTACCTTGATGCTCAGTTCAATTCATATACACAGCTCATAAAAAAATAAGACAATTAATTAGAACTAAACTAAAGAATGTAATTGCGAAATGTATAAAATATAATCGGTAATTTTAACAACACCCCCCCCCCCATACACACACACAATCCCATTACCTGAATGGATCAAACATGTTTAACTAATCACATAAAAACTTATGAGCTTGACCTAAAACACCTTTAATGAACAACTATGCAGGTTGGTTTTTTTAACCAACTCTAATAGTTTTAATAACAACATTTGATATGTGATCCCATAAAAGAACAAATCCAACTCAAAATTTCAATGTGGTTCGGTCATGATATTACATGATATTCAACATCAGCTGAAGACCTAAAAACAACTGACTGTTTTTTACTTTTCCATGAAACCAAACTCTTTCCAAGAAAAACAATAACTAGTCCGTGATCTTTATGAAAATTAAGGCGTTTTCCTCAATCTAAATCTGCATATGCAGTCAAATCAAAAGTTTCCCGTTACTAAATAACACTCCTTTTCCGGAAGCAGATTTAGGATACCTTAACAAAAAAAAGCTATTTTCAAATGTCCTTCAGTTCGACTATGCATATGTTGACTAAGGAAATGTACAACATAAGATATATCTGGTTGTGTATGAGCTAAATCGACCAGTTTAGCTATGAAGTTTTAACATTATCAAGACTCTTGGTATTACTTTCAATAGTGTGGACAAAATATGACTTTGATCAATAGGATTATAAAATGGTTTGCAAGCAAGCATGTCATACTCAACTAATAAATATGTACTTACAAATCCCAATGAAGATTTCATCCGCCCATTTGGCTACTTACATTTTCAAGTACCAACCTCGTCATTCACATCACCCATGATCAAGTTCATTAGACATGTGTAGATATTATGCATTTTTGCATTTCACTTTCACACACATTAAAAGTTAAGACTTTTTTTTGTCACCGACACATAATGTTCATACAAACCAGATAGTCCATAAAGTATTAGATCATTGTAAAATTGGACCCCAGACACGTTTTGCATGTCATCACCCCTCTTAACAATTTATCTATTTTAACGTGTTACACATTTTCACTTACACTGCCCGAAGAAGATTTCATTTGCTCATTTGGCCACATACATTTTCAAGTACCAACCTTGTCGTTCACAATCACCCATGATCAAGTTGATGTAGATTATGTGCAAAGTTTTGCATTTCACATACTCAGGCACAACTAAAGTTAAGAATTTTGTCTTTGTCACCGACACATATTGTTAATACGAACCATATAGTTTATAAAGTGCCGGGTCGATTGTATAACTGGACCCCGAACACGTTTTGCATGAAGGTTATTCAATAGTAATTGAAATTATAACTTCTACTTATTCAATTATTGTATGCTTATTTCACTGTTTGCCAAAAATGTACACACTTTAAATAGCAAAGGAGACAAGACCTAATCATTTGTAAGCAAAAGGGCCCAAATGGATCAGATTCAACTGCTTTCTATAACAACCATTATATATATTTAATTCCTTTAACTTTATTGTTTTGTAACTTTTCTCATAATATGTCTTCGTATAACTTTGATAAAGTCTTGTTTGATAGATGAACTTCCTAAAGCAACACACCCCACGAATGGTCTATTAGTGCTATTGTCCTTTTGTTTGTAACATATAGTTCATGTCATTATTTAGGTTACATCACCTTTTGCCTCTATAGATATCACATGCATCCGATATATAGACATGTTTGTAGTCTTTTTTTTTTTTTTAACTTTATATAGTTTAGAAGTGACATCTAAACGCTCATACATGTTACTTACAATGAAATGTGTGAGGTTTATGGTATGTTTGGCAAGGAGCTTTTAGGAGTTTTTAGGAGCTTTTAGCTTTAAGCTTAAAAAAAAGCTCCTGATCAATAAAAAGACTTGTTTGGTTGAAGGGACTTAAAGTTTTTAGGTTAGAAGCTTGAAGCTTTTGGTTAAACGCTACTAGTAGCTTTAGAAGAAGCTACAAGCTTTTAGGGAAAAATGACCATTTTAACCTCTAAAGATTTTAATGTACCAACTTTTTAATGTCTATTTTGGTCATCTTATACATTTTATTAAAAGTTCTGTCAAACACCTAAATATTTTAAAAAGCTACAGCCATCAGCCTCCAGTCTCCAGCCACCAACCATCAGCCAACAACTATTTTGCCAAAGAGTAAATCAAATAGGGGACACATGTTATTACGTGGGATGATCTTTATAGAGTTTTCCCTCCTAAATTGTATTACTCATTATTTATCTCTACTTAATTTAATATTACATTAATTTGTTATGAATATTAGGTATATGTTACCAAAGACTTATCTCTACTTAATTTAATATTTTATTAATTTGTTATGAATATAGGTACATGTTACCAAAGACATATATACATTTATGAAGATAACTATATGTTACCATTGATATATTTACGAATTTTGGATTTTAAGTCTATCTTTTTTTTATTAACTAGGATATCCTTAAATTTCATAATATTTATCTAAATAATATAAACAAAGTGTTTGATTATCTTTATCTATTATAATATTAACAAAAATAAAAATAATGTATTATTTGTAATCTTTTTATTGATTAATAATCAAACACATATCAATATCAATATCTACAAATCAAATGAAACCCACATTTTATGGGATGTTTTCATGGAGTTTTTCTGTCAAAATTATATTATTTCTCATTTATCTTTAATATTTCTTTAATAACTATTTCATAATTAATCGTTAATAGCATGTCCTCTCATTTTAAGTTTCTAAAATTCTTCAAAACTGAAGTTATATACGTTTAATTAACAAGTTCATAATAGGCTATTAATTAATCCTAATAACCAATCATACGTTTTAACTCTTTCAAAAACAATCTTTGAAACATATTGAGGTGTCACCGACGCAAATATTGTAAGTTTTTTTTTACCTTATACATGAGTTTATTTTTAAAATGTAATGTCAGACACGTAAAATAACAAAAATACAACATATGCCAACTCTTTTGATATGACGAGGAAAAAACATTTTTTATTTAACATTTCAGATGGTATAATATATATGTATTTTCTAAGTTTATTTTTTCAAAAAAAATATATAGATATATTTCTTGTAGTTTTGTATCCGTCGAGAGGTCTAAATTTAAAAAGTTGTTTTCGGATAATCATAGATCCAATATGATATCTAAAACCAACAAATTCTAACAAAATATCATCATCAAATCTTTCGAAATCTGTTATATATGATCTACAAAATAGAACACCAGTAAAACAGTTTACCAACAAAACAATACTTACCAATTTATTCATTATTTGTACATTTCTTAAAACATTTATGTTCTCACTGAGTCCAGGCCTAAATTCTAATAAATTTTATATGTATGACGGTTATTTTAATTTATGTATAATCTCAGTTACTTATAGTTTTAAAGCTATTACAAGTTTTAGTTGTTACACCCATGTAATAACCTAGTTTTATTATAAGTTAGATTATGCGTACTGTATCTTATTATTTTATATCTATTACATTTTGATTTAGTTACGATCTATTTATATGTAGATAAATAGATTTATGTTGTAACGCTATACTTGGTCTAAAATGGAAGTAAACGAATGACCATCATATTTAACGAATCGAATGGATTAAAACAAACATTTTGTATACATTTACATAAGGCCGGATATAAGGATTTAACTTAAACTACACAAATGGTCTTTGTGATTTACTAAAATTTACGAAAAATGATCCTTAGGCTGAGTGCTTGCCGCAAGTGATAAGCGTCGATTTAATGTCCTAGGTGGCATGTGAAGAGTGGATGAGGAAATCACAACCCCATCGGCAAGAGGCGTAAGATCTTAATCCCCAATGATAAAACTACAAAGGAAATTACACTTATACATGTCGATTCCAATCGGCAAGTTAAGCAAACACCATTCCGCATGCGTTGGTGTCGATAATGGCGCTACTTTTTCATTCATGCCATTAGGGAGACGCTGAACCCACTGCCTCCACCCTTATATGTGATTGATTAAACCAATGGTCGCTATGGTTAAAACTTGTTTGGGATTTATTCTTGAATGTGGATTGAAGTTAAATTATTGTTTTCAAAATAAAAATAATATGTTACCCATTTTTATAAATCACTCGTATGCATGGTTGTAAAAGTCGCTAGGCGCTCCCTAGTCGGTCGACCGGGGAGTTGAGAGTACTCGGTCTAGGCGTAGAGTACTCGGGGAGTACTCGAACATGTTAAATTATGAAGAAATTACTTTCTGGAGATTAAATATGTGCCAAATAACATAAATATACTAATATTTCTAACAAAATACATGAACATGATATTTATTCTTTAATATGATAGGCATAGAAATTATGTTTTATTATTATTTAAGTCTAACTAGGCCCGAGTTGACCTACTAGATCCAATTATGGCTGAGGTTGACCACATTTGACCGATTCCGAGTAATTAGGCGGAGTCGAAGAAAGTCGCCTCGGCAGCCTACCTTGTAGCAACCAGTCGGGGAGTACTCGATCTTGAAAACCTTCTTTTACAACCATGTTCGTATGGAGATATGTATGTTGGCACCATGGTCCGATGAAAATGAAGAAGAAAAAAGTTGCAACTATTTGTCATATGTTGACAAAAAAAATGGAGTTTTTTCCCAAACTAGTGTTGGTGAAAAAAATATTTATCAAAATGGTGTTTCTTGGCTATTTTGTATGTGTCTTTTCTTTTTAACCAACATATCAAACTTTTATAACATTTCTATTAAATTAATGATGTGTATATTTTTTATTCTTTAAAAATTTATATTTTTTAACAATCTAATATATGTTTTTTAAAATTTATTTCTGTGATCAACTTTTTATACTTTTCTTAGCAATAACTCTTTTAAAAAAACATATTAGTTTTCTTTTTCTTTTCCTATAAAATTTAATATTTATTTATTTCTTTATACTTATATTACACTTTCTTATGTTTTTAATAAATCGATCCTGAAATACCTTTTTTTCTTAAACAAGAACTGATTTTTTTCCTCAACGTAATTAACAGTAGTTCAAGACTAATCCAAGTTAATATGATTACTATGATTATTTTATTAATGTTAAAATATAATTACTAGTTACTAGGCACTGTGGTGCACCATGAAATTTTTTTAGTTTTCACATTTTACCACATCCGTTTGTTATTCATAATATCACAATCAGCAATCCATATAATCAAGAATCCATATGCATATTTGTCTGATGGATTACGCACCTCTTGGTGAAACAACAAAATTCAATCCTTTGCCTTTGTATTTTTTAGTTCATATTTACTTTTTAAATTATATGCCAGAAATTGTAAAAAATATTTTGAGCTGCAATTTGTAAATAAAATTTTAGTTATAAATTGTAATATAAATAAAGATAAGAGGTTATTCTGTGAAAATAAAATTGTAATAATCTCTTAGATCATTTCTATTATATGAATTCCCAGTTAATCACTAATCTTTAAAGAATTAAAAAATAGATACTAGATTAATTTAATAGAAATATTAAAAAAAAAGTTGAACATATTGGTTAAAAAAAGACACATACAAAATAGACAAAAAAACACCATTTTGGTAAATAGTTTTCAATAAACAATATTTTGGTAAATATTTTTTCCACAACTAGTTTGAGATAAAAACTCTAAAAAATGAAACATGATTTTACAATATGTGGAAATTTGTTCCAATAATCATGGATTTGAGTTAATTAATATAAGAAACGGTTTAAATATGACCTTCACATATACGGACTTCGTACTTGTAATGACGAAAGTTTTTATAGATGGATCCTGTGTCACATCCTGACCCGCAGCGGAAATGGTAGTCGGGGCATGATTGGTTTTCATCAAAGCTCATGACATTTACTATAAAGTTTCATATTTATTATTTCTTTTTAAAGAAGAAGTTACAATAAACATACAAGCACAACATGTTCAAATACATTTTTCATGACTTCTTTATTTTTTTTCTAAGGCAATTTCCTATGTGTTTCTTGCTTCAACATGTCCACCTGTATCATGTGTAAAAATAGGGTTTTGGGTCAACAAAAGTTGGCGAGTGAATCTTATGAAAACATTTGTACGAATTTATTATATTGGTTATAAAAAGGTGCATAACCACATATGAGTAAACGTAAATGTAAATTTAATCACCATACACATAATATCAATTAATGCACAAGCACACACCAAATGATGAACAATAAGATCAAGGCTCAATCAAACGGAGCCGATCTAATGAGGCACGCGATGTTCAACTCGTCTCCAACGAGGAACTGATGGGCCTAATGAATGATTTGCACGCAACTTGACAAAATGTAAACACACATCGCAACAAACAACATTTACATGACAAGTTTAGATCATATAATGGTAATAGCACAAGTTTGAGTAAACGAAGTAATTAAAGCGACACATGATACACCCCAAAACATGAATAAAAAAGGGAATTTGTAAGAATTCACTCACAGTGGGTGCGTTCCTTGATAATGATGAATGCGCACGAATTTATGATTCAACCGACGAGGGAAAACTAACCTAAATAATAACGTAATAATTCGATAAATAAATAAATTTCATTTGAAATTAATATTTTTAATTAGTGCTCTTAATGAGATTTTTAGATTTATTTTTGTGAATTTAATGCAAATTTTTAGGCTTTAAAACTTATTTTGAGGTATTTTTAATTAATTTTCAAAGAAAATAAAAAGGATTTTTAATTAAAAAAATTACCCTTTTTCCTAGGGTTGACTGGTCAACGGCCGGTTCAACCGGTTTAATTATTGGTAGCGTGCGAGGTTCGAACTCGTGACCTCCCGTATGCGTGCACGCAGCTCTACCAACTGAGCTACGTGTCTAACCCGAATGATTCTTGATTTTTATTATACTTATATACTTGTTAGGTTAAACCAGAATTAATATAATTAAAAAGATTAAAATCAATCGAACCGGTGCGCAGGATATGTTTCGAACTCGTGACCCCGACGTTGTTTTGCACCCAGCCCTACCAACTGGGCTGGGTGTCTAACCCGGTAAATAAAGGATTTTAATAATATTTATATATTATATGTATTGTTTTATATTAAAGTTATAAAAATGCTCGGTTTATATAAAGGATTCGGCATTATCTATGGGACTCGAACTCGGGATCTTCGCGTTTCAAATGCACACAGTCCACCACTGGACTGTGTGTCTAACCCGATTAAAATCCCATTTTTAATTATATTTATAAACTCTTTGAAACTTCATCTTCTTCCTTAAATCAAACCCAGAAACAAAATCCGACTGTTATCTTTTTTAACAGTCTTGGGTTACCTGATTGAAATCTAAAACATACTAAATACAAGATATAAAAAGGTTTAGAGGGTTATACCATCCGAAAACAAGATTCCAGTTTTCCGGCGTCGGATTCCGGCGACGAACAAGAATTTCTGACAACATGTTTTGAAAGAAAATTTCGAGAAGAAGAGAGTGATTCTGAGCGAATTGATCACAAGGAAATGGTAGGATATTTATAGGGTGAACAAGAGATTTCAGTTTCAAGACCAAAATCATGGTCAAGGATTTCAAACTTTAAAAGAAACGGTTTTTGGATCAATTGAGTTTTGAATTGTGGTTATAACTGATGTTAATCATCAGTTACACCCATTTGATTACGGAGTCAACTGCTCAATTTCGATGATTATCTTGAATCAGTTTCAGCGGTTACAGACTAGGTATTGCAGGGAGAGTTACTGGTTCCGTTATAAGTTTTATATGTTTATCTAATTTGAACACAAAGTGTGTGTGGTCCAGTGGTGTGGACTGTGTGTGTACAAGCGGGAGACCCGGGTTCGAGACCCGGCTACTCCTTTTTATTTTTATTTTACTTTTTAATTTATTATTAAAGATTAATTTAACTTACTTATTGTTTTATTTATTAATTATGGTTTTTAATTTCTAAAATATTTATTAATTAGGAGATATTTAAAATAACCGGCATAATAAATACGCAACAAACTTTTAACCGAATATTTGATTATTAAAGGAAGCGAGTTTTGAAACCCGTTTTACGACGAATGTTACAGTATCCCTTATGTTTGACTCGAAGGGAGGGTGTTTTAATTTGACAATTACATAATTAGAAGAGGGTGAGAGTTTAAGTTTTATTTGAGGCGGTAACGTTCCTAGTAAGGGTTGAATACCCTGCTACAGGAATCGCTTTTTGATGCCTAAAGTATAAAAATGCGGAACATGGATAAACAGAGTTGATTGACTAGGTATGATTTCATGCATAAGAGTTTTGAGGGAATTGATACGTTTGAAAAGATAAGGTTATATCATAAAACAAAACTTCAACTATGACGATATTAAAACCTACACGGAACTTCTCATAACCGCCTGACAATACCTCTGATCCTTTGACAAGAATACTTATATATAGGAAGTACCAGCGGCGTATCCACCATATTCTTGTCAAATTTTCATTGGCTTTGTCAGTAAGTTATAATTAGTTCCATGTGACTCTAAAATCTACAAAACAACCACAACAACCAAAACTTGAGTCTCGAATCTGAAAGAATACATGACTGAATGATGACAGTACCTCTCTCGTTTGTTATGATGAAGGGGCCAGTCTATGTATGTCACACCCTGACCCGCAGCGGAATAAGAGTCGGGGCATAATTGGGTTATCACCAAAGCTCATGATGTTTACTAAAATGTTTCATATTTATTAAATTCAAATTACAACTTAAATGTTCAAATCAAATTCATACAATACAAGGAAATGAAAACTAAATAAAACAATCCAAAGCTTAAACTGATTTATTCTTCTAAGCCTTCCTATGTGTTTCTTGCCTCAACTGGATCACCTGTATCATGTGTAAAATGGGGGAAATTTTGGGTCAACAAAAGTTGGCGAGTGAACCTTGTTAAAAACATTTGTTATTGATTTCCTGTTGTATTTAATATGGAAAAATTGTGCAATAATCATATGTGAGCAAACATATATAAACAAACAATCACAAACCACCTTGAATGAGTAAATGACATGAATGATAATGTATTGTGAGATCAAGGCTCAATCAAACGGAGCCGATCGTATGAAATGTATGATGATGTATGTGAGATCAAGGCTCAATCAAATGGAGCCGATCGAATGAGGCACCTGTACTCAACCCGTCTCCCACGGGGAGCTGATGGGCCTAATGGAATGTATGTACTGAAAATGATAAATTTAATCTAAACATAAACCACACAACAATTGATACATATTGGATACACATTTGTTCATGGATATGATGGATGCACAAGTGTTTAAATATAATAAATAATTAAGCGACACATGATACACCCCAAAATGTGATTAAAACGGGGAATTGGTAGAGATTCACTCACATTGGGTGCGTTCTTTTGATGATGTTGAATGCGCACGAGTTTTGGGATTTGATCGACGAGGAAAAACTAACCTAAAATAATAACGAAATGGTTCGGTAAATAAGTGGATTTTATTAACAATTTTAATAGGATTTTTAGATTTATTTTTGTGAGTTTAAGGTCATTTTCTAACTTTAAAAATATTATTTTTAAGTATTTTTAATTGACTTTTAAATTAAATAAATAAGTAAAAAAATTAAAAAATTTGACTTTTGTTGACCGTTGACCGGTCCGTTGACCGTTGACCGTTGACCGGTCGGACTGTGGTTGAGTGTGCATTGAGTGAGGTTCGAACCCGGGACCTCTCGTACGCGTGCACGCAGCTCTACCAACTGAGCTACGTGTCTAACCCGAAATATTCTATGTTTTAATTATATATATACTAATTAAATGTTAATTTATTTGGTTTATATTAAAATGGATTTAAAGTGGTCGAACTGGTTGCAGGGACCCGGATCGAACTCGGGTCCTTCGGTTTGTAAGCGCACAGCCCAACCAGTTGGGCTGTGTGTCTTATCTGTTTAACTTACGGTTTATATTAATCTTATAGACATACTGTGACTTGATCTGATTCTGTTTTAAAAAAAATTGTTTTAATTCGGAAAGTCGGTAGTTAAAAGGTTCGAACTCGTGACATGCGCTGTGTGTTTGCACACAGTCCATCGCTGGACTGTGTGTCTAACCGGTTTAATATCTTGTTTTAATTAAACTTATACATAATGTTCGACTTCGTCTTCTTCATTCAAAGACACAGACAAACGATATCCGACTGTTCTGGTTTAAATCGTTCGTCGAACATATAAGTGGTTGAAATGTAATGGATAAAAAGAGTTACGGAATCGAATGTACCGAGCAGACTGTTTTTCTCAGAATTCCGGCAATGGTCGTCGGCTCTGATTTGTGAATTCCGTCTGATTGAATCAATTAACAGTTTTGATCGATGAGTTGTGAAATTAAGTTACTATACAAGAGATATCAGGGGGTTTAGATGATTGTACCGATTATAGTGTGATTTCGAAAATTTTCCAGAGATTTTCCGGTGAGTGCAGAATATCCGGTAACGTCGTCTGGGACCGATTCTGGTTGAAGGATTGAAGTTAGTATAAGTCTAACAATGGATTGAAAACGAAAGAGTCGAGAATTTACCGATTTGGTGTAAGTCTCGGTTTTCCGGCGAAAGTCCGGTGATTGCAGAATATCTCCGGCGAGTGCTATTGCTTCGAGAAATTGTGCGATTTTGAGCGAAAAGATTACCAGAGACTTGGGTGTGTATTTATAGGGCAGAATCAGGATGAATTGAGTCCGAATTTGGTCTTGATTCGTGGTCAAGTTTTCCGGCGGTTATGACTGAGATTGCGGGATTAGACATCGGTTATAACCGATGTCGAAGTTAATATACGCGTTCAGTCAAAGGAAACGGTCGAAGTCTCGCGAAATCGTTGGGATTTCCGGCGACTGCGGATTGGGCGCGCTGATCACTGGGTTTGATTTAGAGTTTCATGATAAATGTTAATTGTTTCAGTATATTAACCAAATGCAGCGTGTGGCGGAGTGGTGTTGTGGTTGTTTGGCGAACTAGCTGACCCGGGTTCGAAACCCGGCAGCTTGTTATTATTATTATTTTTTTTTGCACTAATTTTTAATTTTTAATAATTATAGTTTTTGAATTCTAATATGTTTATTAAATATGTATTGTTTAAAATTAAAATGAACCATTTATACGCGATAAAAAAATTATAACTGACTATTCGATTAATAAACGAAGCGGGTTTTTGGAAACCCGTTTTTCGACGGATGTTACAGTATCCCCTACTTTTAGAAATTTCGTCCCGAAATTTAAGTAGTAGTGGTAACAGGAAAAAGATGCGGGTATTTCTCGCGCATTGAGTCTTCACGTTCCCAAGTAAATTCAGGTCCTCGTTTCGACTCCCAGCGTACCCTGACAATTGGAATACGACTTCGTCTTAAACGCTTCTCTCCGAAGTCCATAATTTCTACTGGTCTTTCAATGAAATGCATAGATTCATCGACTTGAATGTCTTCTAGAGGAATATGGAGGTTTTCATCGGCGAGGCACTTCTTCAAGTTTGATACGTGGAATGTGGGATGAATTCCTGTTGAGCTCTTCTGGTAGGTCAAGCTTGTATGCTACAGGTCCTACTCTTTCGAGTATCTTGAAAGGTCCTACGTAGCGTGGTGCTAGCTTGCCCTTCTGGCCAAAACGAACCACTCCCTTCTACGGTGATACTTTTAAAAGTACTTGGTCACCAATGTTAAACTCCAAGGGCTTTCGTCGTTTGTCTGCATAACTCTTTTGACGACTTTGTACCGCTAGAAGACTGTTTCGAATTTGATGGATCTTGTCTGTTGTTTCTTGAATTAATTCTGGACCGGTGATTTGTGCTTCTCCAATTTAGTGCCAACATACTGGAGATCGGCACTTACGACCATATAAAGCTTCGAAAGGAGCCATGCCGATACTTGAATGATAGCTGTTGTTGTACGAAAATTCAACTAATGGTAGATGAACGTCCCAATTCCCTTTGAAGTCTATGACACATGCCCGAAGCATGTCTTCAAGAGTTTGGATGGTGCGTTCAGATTGTCCATCAGTTTGAGGATGAAAAGCGGTACTGAGGTCTAATCGTGTACCCAAGGCGGCTTGTACAGCTTGCATGTTCGTGAAGTGAAACGACCATCATGGTCTGAAATGATGCTTAAAGGTACACCATGACGGCTTACGATTTCGCTGATATAGATACGAGCTAACTTTTCGTTTTTGAAGTCCTCGCGAATCGGAATGAAATGGGCTGATTTTGTAAGACGATCAATGATTACCCATATGGTGTCATACCCACTGGAGGTGCGAGGTAACCCGGTAATGAAGTCCATGGTTATGTTTTCCCACTTCCATACAGGTATTTCAGGTTGGGTTAGAAGTCCTGAAGGTCTTTGATGTTCAGCTTTTACTTTGGAACAGGTAAGGCACTTGGAAACAAAGACAGCGATATCCTTTTTCATGCCAGGCCACCAGTAGGTGTATCGAAGGTCTTGATACATCTTGTCGGCTCCTGGGTGTACAGAGTACCGTGTTTTGTGCGCCTCATTCATAAGGAAATCACGAAGGTTATCGCGATCGGGAATCTACATGCGATTTAGATAGTATAGAATACCGTCGGATTTGGTTTCGATTTTGAGTTCCGCTCCACAAGATAGCTCATCCGTATGTTGTTTTCTGTTACAGAAACATGTTGAGCTTCTCGGATTCGATCTTTGATGTTGGTTATGATTTGCGAACATAGAAGATGAATGGAGTTCGCATAACCTTTTCGACTGAGCGCATCGGCCACCACGTTTGCCTTGCCAGGATGATACCGAATTTCACAGTCGTAGTTGTTAAGAAGTTCAACCCATCTTCGTTGCCTCATATTCAACTCCTTTTGGTTAAAGATATGTTGGAGGCTCTTGTGGTCAGTGTATATTTCACACTTGGTACCGTAGAGGTAATGTCTCCATATCTTAAGAGCGAATACAACGGCTCCAAGTTCTAGGTCGTGGGTGGTGTAGTTCTTCTCATGAACTTTGAGTTGTCTAGAAGCATAGGCTATCACTTTTCCTCTTTGCATTAATACGCAGCCTAGCCCTTGCCCTGATGCGTCGCAATATACTACAAAGTCATCGCAACCTTCGGGGAGTGTGAGGATAGGTGCGTCACAAAGCTTTTGCTTAAGGGTTTGGAAGGCTTCTTCTTGTTTAGGTCCCCATAAGAAGGGTTTTCCTTTATGAGTCAAAGCTGTGGTACAGCAATACGGGAGAAATTCGCAATGAAACGACGATAGTAACCAGCCAAACCAAGAAATGATCTTACTTCGGTAGGGGTACGTGGCGCTTGCCATTCCTGTACTGCTTTGATCTTTGAGGGGTCGACATGTATTCCCTTGTCATTGACGACATGTCCAAGGAATTGTACTTCTCTTAACCAGAATTCACATTTGGAGAATTTAGCGTAGAGCTTTTCAGTCCTTAAGAGTGTGAGGATGAGTTGAAGGTGTCGTTCATGATCATATTTAGACTTTGAGTAGATGAGGATGTCATCGATGAAGACTATGACAAAGCGATCGAGGTAGGGTTTGCATACCCTATTCATTAGATCCATGAATACAGCTGGGGCGTTGGTTAATCCAAATGGCATGACCATGAATTCGTAATGACCGTAACGAGTTCGGAAGGCGGTCTTTGGGACGTCTTCTTCATGTACTCTGAGTTGATGATAACCAGAACGAAGGTCGATTTTTGAAAAACAGGTGGCGCCTTGAAGTTGGTCTAGGAGGTCAACGATGCGGGGTAAAGGGTAGCGGTTCTTGACCGTTAACTTGTTGAGTTCTCTGTAGTCGATACACATGCGAAACGTTCCATCTTTCTTCTTCACAAAAAGAACAGGTGCACCCCAAGGCGATGAGCTAGGACATATGAATCCTTTGTCAGTCAATCCTTGCAGTTGACTGGCCAGCTCTTGCATTTCGGATGGGGCTAACCTATAAGGAGATTTTGAGACTGGTGTAGCGCCAGGAATAAGATCAATGCGGAATTCGACTTCTCTCATGGGAGGAAGTCCTGAGATGTCGTCGGGAAAGACTTGTGGGAATTCTTTCACTACAGGTATATCTTCGAGTTTCTTCTCCTTGTTTCCCTTCTTGACGACGTGAGTTAGGAACGCGACATAGTTCTTACGGAGATACTTTCGGGCTTGAAGGCAGGACATCAATTTGAGTCCTTTCGAAGGGGTTTCTCCAAAGATTCGTAGGGTTTGACCATCTGCAAGAGGAATGCGAATGAACTTTTCGCGGCATACTACTTCAGCATGATGTTGGCTGAGCAGTTCATACCGATTATAATGTCGAAACTTCCCAACTTCATAGGAATGAGGTCAACTGGAAAATCGTGATCGTTTAGAGTGAGGGTACAATTTCGTATAATAGAGTTTAATGAGACCGGTTTTCCGTCAGCAACTTCCACTGTTATGGATTCCATGAGATTATCACGAGTTTGATTGAGGATGGGTTCAAATTCTAAGGACACAAAACTCTTATCCGCGCCAGTATCAAATAACATGGATGCATAACTACCATTGATGAGAAACGTACCGTTAACCACGTTGTTGTCAGCCCTAGCTTGATTGGCGTTGATGTTGAAAGCTCTTCCTCTAGCAGGTGGAGGAACTTGGTTAGCTTGGTTCACCATATTTGCTTGAGCTTGGGCATGAATGATGTTCACCAAGCGTGGACAAGTGTTTCTAAAGTGGTTTGGGTCTCCACAATTGTAACAAGCTCGCATGGGTTGCATCATGGGATAGTTGGGTTGGTAGTAGGATTGGGCTATATGTTAGGCAGGTGGTAGGAGTAAAGGTTGTTGGGCTTGACCCACTATCTGATGATGAGTTTGGGTTGAGGGTTGATTGCGGTTCATTCGCTGAAGTGTGCGACAGGTTTGGATGGTGTGACCCGCACGGCCACAACTGGTGCAATGTTGGCAAGGAGTTTCTGGGAGGTGATGGTATTGACAACGGCTGCATTTTGGGTATGGGCCTGAGTAGGGCTTTTTATATGGTGCAGCTGAGGGAGCAACTTGGGTGATTGGTGCGGCAGTGATAGGAGGGTTTGTTTGTGTGACAGCAAAGTTCCTATTGTTTCGCTTCCTCTTACCAGCAAACTTCGAAGAGGAGACAGTATGGTTTGAAGTTTGAGCCTCAATGGGGGCTTTCTTTTTCTCCTCTTGAATTTACCGTTTCAGATGCGATTCTCGGTAAGTTCGGTAGCTAGTTCCATTGCGACTTCAAGTGTTGCAGGCGAAGTGCTTAGAACCGAGTCTTGAATTTTCGAGGGGAGGCCTCGAATGTAGTGTTCAACCAAGCGGTACACTGGGGTGAACAAGTTGGGGATCATTTGGTTCAGCTCGAGAAATCTTTTGTTGTAGGAAGTATGATCTCCTTCCTTTTGTTTTAACGAGTGGAATTCATCTTCCAACTTCTTGATTTCGCTTCTTGGACAGAAGCGTCTTGTCATTATTTCCCTTAACTCTTCCCATGTTAAGGCCATAGCATCTTCGACTCCTCTCTTACCCTTTTCTGTGTTCCACCAGGTAAGGGCTACCCCAAACAGTCTCCCGGTTGCGTAACGTACCTTGCGATCCTCGGGACAATCGCAATTGAGGAAGGTGTTCTCCATTTCCTCAAACCAGTGGAGGAGAGCAGTGACACCTTCGGTCCCTTCATATTTTGGGGGATCGCAAGACTTGAAGTGTTTGTAGGAGCACTTTTTGGAGGGAGGGTTGTCGACGTTCTGGTCTTCTTGATTGGGAGGGTTGATGGGATTCACGGTGAGAGCTTGTTGGACTTGAATTACGATGTCAGGAAGCACTGCGGCCATTTGTTTTGCAATTTGGGTGGCCAAGCGTTCGTTTGACCTTCCTGACTTTCTACCTCCACGTAGCTGCCTAGCCGACATCTACAGGAACATACATAGGAAGATTGTGAGTTTGAGAAGTTTTTAGGTGTTATGTGTCGTTAAAAGTAATAAAATAACATAATCATCAATAATGCAACTACATCCACAGGATGTCTTGGGTTTGCTCATGTTTGGGGCCTCCAATGTCCCCCATACCATCGCCTGTATAGTCATGTGGGCCCCCATGACTATTGGCTTAGTAGGATTCACATTGGTGTTGGCGGTTTAACACTCGCATCACCCGAATGAAAACATGAAATATGATTGCGAGATGTATGGTAGGAGGGTGTCCAGGTATAGACACAATGACAACTCAAAGTGGGGTTAGCTCACACGACGTTTGGTATAGCATGCTTTCGCCTAATAGGTCCTTCGTACTCTCATCGTTAGTCCCCAGGAAGGCAAACTGGTCCTTTATTTTGGATTTATACGAATGCCAAGCCTAGACAGGATGTTCCGACTACCGGTACTCGTACCCTTCCAGTTACTACATGCCCGTCATAGGAACTAACTTTGACGTGATTCGAAAATACAAAAATCGTTGCAAAAATCATAGGAATTGTGAGGTGTGTGCTCTCATGATATGGTATGTTATGAGGATATGATTTAGGATGAGCATTGTATAATAATATGTACTTATCTTGAATCAGTTTCGGCGGTTACAGACTTGGTATTGCAGGGAGAGTTACTGGTTCCGTTATAAGTTTTATATGTTTATCTAATTTGAACACAAAGTGTGTGTCGTCCAGTGGTGTGGACTGTGTGTGTACAAGCGGGAGACCCGGGTTCGAGACCCGGCTACTCCTTTTTATTTTTATTTTACTTTTTAATTTATTATTAAAGATTAATTTAACTTACTTATTGTTTTATTTATTAATTATGGTTTTTAATTTCTAAAATATTTATTAATTAGGAGATATCTAAAATAACCGGCATAATAAATACGCAACGAACTTTTAACCGAATATTTGATTATTAAACGAAGCGAGTTTTGAACCCGTTTTACGACGAATGTTACAGTATCCCTTATGTTTGACTCGAAGGGAAGGTGTTTTAATTTGACAATTACATAATTAGAAGAGGGTGAGAGTTTAAGTTTTATTTGAGGCGGTAACGTTCCTAGTAAGGGTTGAATACCCTGCTACAGGAATCGCTTTTTGATGCCTAAAGTATAAAAATGCGGAACATGGATAAACAGAGTTGATTGACTAGGTATGATTTCATGCATAAGAGTTTTGAGGGAATTGATACGTTTGAAAAGATAAGGTTATATCATAAAACAAAACTTCAACTATGACGATATTAAAACCTACACGGAACTTCTCATAACCGCCTGACAATACCTCTGATCCTTTGACAAGAATACTTATATATAGGAAGTACCAGCGGCGTATCCACCATATTCTTGTCAAATTTTCATTGGCTTTGTCAGTAAGTTATAATTAGTTCCATGTGACTCTAAAATCTACAAAACAACCACAACAACCAAAACTTGAGTCTCGAATCTGAAAGAATACATGACTGAATGATGACAATACCTCTCTCGTTTGTTATGATGAAGGGGCCAGTCTATGTATGTCACACCCCGACCCGTAGCGGAATAAGAGTCGGGGCATAATTGGGTTATCACCAAAGCTCATGATGTTTACTAAAATGTTTCATATTTATTAAATTCAAATTACAACTTAAATGTTCAAATCAAATTCATACAATACAAGGAAATGAAAACTAAATAAAACAATCCAAAGCTTAAACTGATTTATTCTTCTAAGCCTTCCTATGTGTTTCTTGCCTCAACTGGATCACCTGTATCATGTGTAAAATGGGGGAAATTTTGGGTCAACAAAAGTTGGCGAGTGAACCTTGTTAAAAACATTTGTTATTGATTTCCTGTTGTATTTAATATGGAAAAATTATGCAATAATCATATGTGAGCAAACATATATAAACAAACAATCACAAACCACCTTGAATGAGTAAATGACATGAATGATAATGTATTGTGAGATCAAGGCTCAATCAAACGGAGCCGATCGTATGAAATGTATGATGATGTATGTGAGATCAAGGCTCAATCAAACGGAGCCGATCGAATGAGGCACCTGTACTTAACCCGTCTCCCACGGGGAGCTGATGGGCCTAATGGAATGTATGTACTGAAAATGATAAATTTAATCTAAACATAAACCACACAACAATTGATACATATTGGATACACATTTGTTCATGGATATGATGGATGCACAAGTGTTTAAATATAATAAATAATTAAGCGACACATGATACACCCCAAAATGTGATTAAAACGGGGAATTGGTAGAGATTCACTCACATTGGGTGCGTTCTTTTGATGATGTAGAATGCGCACGAGTTTTGGGATTTTGATCGATGAGTTGTGAAATTAAGTTACTATACAAGAGATATCAGGGGGTTTAGATGATTGTACCGATTTACAGTGTGATTTCGGAAATTTTCCAGAGATTTTCCGGCGAGTGCAGAATATCCGGCAACGTCGTCTGGGACCGATTCTGGTTGAAGGATTGAAGTTAGTATAAGTCTTACAATGGATTGAAAACGAAAGAGTCGAGAATTTACCGATTTGGTGTAAGTCTCAGTTTTCCGGCGAAAGTCCGGCGATGCAGAATATCTCCGGCGAGTGCTATTGCTTCGAGAAATTGTGCGATTTTGAGCGAAAACATTACCAGAGACTTGGGTGTGTATTTATAGGGCGGTATCAGGATGAATTGAGTCCGAATTTGGTCTTGATTCGTGGTCAAGACTTTTCCGGCGGTTATGACTGAGATTGCGGGATTAGACATCGGTTATAACCGATGTCGAAGTTAATACACGCGTTCAGTCACAGGAAACGGTCGAAGTATCGCGAAATCGTCGGGATTTCCGGCGACTGCGGATTGGGCGCGCTGATCACTGGGGTTGATTTAGAGTTTCATGATAAATGTTAATTGTTTCAGTATATTAACCAAAGGCAGCGTGTGGCGGAGTGGTGTTGTGGTTGTTTGGTGAACTAGCTGACCCGGGTTCGAAACCCGGCAGCTTGTTATTATTATTATTTTTTTTGCACTAATTTTTAATTTATAATAATTATAGTTTTTAAATTCTAATATGTTTATTAAATATGTATTGTTTAAAATTAAAATGAACCATTTATACGCGACAAAAAAATTATAACTGACTATTCGATTAATAAACGAAGCGGGTTTTGGAAACCCGTTTTTCGACGGATGTTACAATGTAAAAGTGAGACACAACCCAACTTCTTTAAATGATGAGATCGTGATACGTCGTGATGTATGATGATATGAAAGTTAACTCAATGAGTAAAGACATAAAATAAAACTGTAACATCAATTCGCATTAAAATTCTTGGATACATAAATTCCCAATTTATAACAGGGATACGTAAAGATTGAGAAATCATAAAGAAATCATAAAAACTAGACGGTTGGAGTTGAGTCTTGATTCTTGGTGAGGGAAGGCTAGTTGGGTGGTTCGTTTGGGCCGTTATTATCTTCAACAGGAGTGGCGTTGATGTTGTAAGCTCTTCCTCTTACTGGTGGTGGAGTTGGGTTTGCTTGATTTGCTTGGTTAACTGGGTTTGCTTGAGCTTGGGCGTTTATGATGTTAACCAATCGAGGGCACGCGTTTCTAAAATGGGTAGGGTCCCCACAATTAAAGCAAGCTCGAACATGTGGAAACATGAGGTATTGGGGTTGTTGATATGATTGGATCATGTTTTGGGTAGGGGGTGAAGCTTGGTTTGGAGGGGTACGACAAGTTCTGCTCAAATGACCATAACCCCCACAATTAGCACACAGTCGACAAGGTACGTTAGATGGATGGTGATAAAAACAGGTGTTGCATTGAGGGTGAGGTCTAATATAAGGTTTCTTATTTGGGTAAATAGAGTTGGGTGCTACTTGAGTGATTGGGATAGCTTGGAGGGGTACGACTTGTGGAGATGGTTGATTGCCTTGGGTGACAGCGAAATTCTGCCCATCTCGTTTTCTCTTAGAAGTGGGTTGAGAAGAGGATTCGGTCTGGGTTGAGTTTGAGGTTTCGGTTGACGCTTTATCCTTCTTCTTCTCCTCCTTGAAGTCTTTATTCCGTATGCGGTTTTCGGTGAGCTCTGTAGCTAACTCCATTGCTGCTTCCAAAGTTGCAGGTGTGGTACTTATTACAGGGTCTTGAATTTTTTAAGGGAGACCTCGAATGTAGTGTTCGATCAAACGGTAGAGGGGAATGAACAAGTTGGGGACCATCTGATTCAACTCAAGGAATCTCTTGTTGTATGTGGTATGGTCGCCCTCCTTTTGTTTCAAAGAGTAGAACTCATCTTCTAATTTCTTGATTTCACTTCTTGGACAGAAACGTCTTGTCATGATCTCCCTCAACTCTTCCCAAGTCAAGGTCATAGCATCCTCAGCACCTCGCTTGCCATTCTCCGTATTCCACCATGTAAGTGCTACTCCGAACAAACGATCGGTAGCATATCGCACCTTGCGATCATCGGGACAGTCGCAATTGAGAAAAGTGTTTTCCATCTCCTCAAACCAATGGAGGAGAGCGGTGACACCTTCAGTCCCTTCGTATTTTGGAGGATCGCAGGATTTGAAATGCTTGAAGGTGCATTTAGTGGTATTTGGGGGAGGGTTGACAACGTTTTGATCTTCTTGGTTGATTGGGTTGACGAGATTAGCGGTAAGGGCTTGTTGAACTTGACTACGATGTTGGGGATTACGGCGGCCATTTGTTGAGCGATTTGGGCGGCCATGCGCTCGCGGAATTTTTCTGATCTCCTACCTCTACGAGGGTTACTAGAAGACATCTACAAGGAATACGTATCGAGAGTATGAGTTTGACGTTTTAGGTGTCATGTGTCGTATTTAGAAATGAACATTCACAAAACAATTGAAGAAAATTTATTTGCTACATCCATAGGATGTCTTGGGCTTTGCTCATGTTTGGGCTCCCGTATGTCCCCTTACTTGGCCTTGGTAGTCATGTGGGCCCCCATGACTGCTGGGCTATGGTACGGTTCATATTGGTGTTGGCCTGTTAACACTTGCGCCACCCGAATGAAAATCGTAAAACATGATAGCAAAGTATAACGTCGGAGGGTGTCCTGGTATGGACACAATGACAACTCAAAGTAGGGTTAGTTCGAACGACGTTTGGTGTGGCATGCTTTGGCCTAATAGGTCCTTCGTACTCTCATCGTTAGTCCCTAGGTAGGTAAACTGGTCCGTTATATTGGATTTATACGAATGCCAACCTAGACAGGACGTTTCGACTATCGGTACTTGTACCCTTCCAGTTACTACCTGCCCGTCGTAGAACTCACTTTGATGAGATTGAAAAACGAAAAATGCCACAAAATCTTGAATAAAGGAAATATGTGGATGATTTGAATATGTGAACATTGAAATATGCATGATGAATGTATATGTAAGCATGTTATGTTTGACAACAAGTATAACTCATTAAGTATCACACAAAATGATAGTGGAAGTGTTTACATGCATTTGTGTGTGTAATAAATACGAAACAAATAAACATCATGAGTTTGCGTGTAACCACATAAACAATTAAAATCTAATCAACTATAGTATAGGCTCTAAGGGTCTAATAACCTATCCTATATCCCTATAGTCAAAAGCTCTGATACCAATCTGTCACACCCCTGACCCGCAACGGAAATGGTAGTCGGGGCATGATTGGGTTTTCATCAAAGCTCATGACATTTACTATAAAGTTTCATATTTATTATTTCTTTTTAAAGAAGAAGTTACAATAAACATACAAGCACAACATGTTCAAATACATTTTTCATGACTTCTTTATTTTTCTTCTAAGGCAATTTCCTATGTGTTCCTTGCTTCAACCTGTCCACCTGTATGATGTGTAAAAATAGGGTTTTGGGTCAACAAAAGTTGGCGAATGAATCTTATGAAAACATTTGTACGAATTTATTATATTGGTTATAAAAAGGTGCATAACCACATATGAGTAAACGTAAATGTAATTTTAATCACCATACACATAATATCAATTAGTGCACAAGCACACACCAAATGATGAACAATAAGATCAAGGCTCAATCAAACGGAGCCGATCTAATGAGGCACGCGATGTTCAACTCGTCTCCAACGAGGAACTGATGGGCCTAATGAATGATTTGCACGCAACTTGACAAAATGTAAACACACATCACAACAAACAACATTTACATGACAAGTTTAGATCATATAATGGTAATAGCACAAGTTTGAGTAAACGAAGTAACTAAAGCGATACATGATACACCCCAAAACATGAATAAAAAAGGGAATTTGTAAGAATTCACTCACAGTGGGTGTGTTCCTTGATAATGATGAATGCGCACGAATTTATGATTCAACCGACGAGGGAAAACTAACCTAAATAATAACGTAATAATTTGATAAATAAATAAATTTCATTTGAAATTAATATTTTTAATTAGTGCTCTTAATGAGATTTTTAGATTTATTTTTGTGAATTTAATGCAAATTTTTAGGCTTTAAAACTTATTTTGAGGTATTTTTAAGTAATTTTCAAAGAAAATAAAAAGGATTTTTAATTAAAAAAATTACCCTTTTTCCTAGGGTTGACTGGTCAACGGCCGGTTCAACCGGTTTAATTATTGGTAGCGTGCGAGGTTCGAACTCATAACAAGGTTATTCGAATTACGGAAACGGAGGCGAAGCGTATCCTCAGGCTGAATATTCGTACGGTCTTCCAAACTATCCCGACTTTGGTCACGGTTGTGAGCAGAGCTTTGAACATCAAGTTTATTCAGAACTCGGTGATGATGGAGAGCAGGAGGATGTGTCAGTTGACGAGGAAGGTTGTTACCCGGTTACATTTTCGTTTGATACAACGCAGAAGTTTTCGTCACGTAAAGAGCTGGTGCGTTGGGTACAAGACACGGCAAAAGACAATGGTTACCTCATTGTGATCAAAAGGTCGAATAAAAGAGGAGAGAATTACAAGATTCGGTTTCAATGCACTCTTGGTGGGGAGCATAAGAGTATAGCTACATAGAGGAAAACGGGTAGCAAGAAAATAGGCTGCCCGTTCGAGATGATCGGGTTTTCGGAATCAAACGGTAAGGTTTGGAAGATCGAGGTGACGAAGGCGAAGCACAACCACACTCCTATCGAAAACCTGGAAGGATACGCGTATGCGAGGAGGCTTTATTTGGATGATAAATTAATGGTTGAGCATCTGGCGGAGCAACATATTCCCAACCGTAGTATCTGGCGAACGCTGACGAAAAACAAACCGGATAGAAAGCTTATTCCGAAAGATATACACAACGCTGTTCAAAAGATCAATGTCAGAAAAAATGTCGGTAAGTCTCCGATGCAAAAACTTGAAAACATTCTTCGTGAAAAAGATTACACTTATTACATGCGCACGAATGAGATATCAAACGCAGTTGAAGATGTCTTCTTTGTTCACAAAAAAATCATTCACTGTGTGGTGTGCCTTCCCGCATGTGCTAATGAATGACGCCACCTACAAAACGAACATGTACAACCTGCCGTTTGTTCAGGTCGTAGGAATGACATCGACAAACAAATCGTTTACGGCTGCTGGTGCGGTAATTTCCGATGAGAAGTTAGAGAACTACCTATGGGTGCTGCAGAGGATCAAGTCTATGTTGGCAGGCTGTATGGAGCCGCGCGTGATTTTAACAGATAGGGATTTTGCGCTAATTAACGTGTGTGAACAAGTTTTTCCAAAAGCGCAGAAGTATCTTTGTCGGTTCGATATTCAACAAAATATTAACAAGAATAGCAAGAAGAAATTCTCAGACAAGCAGTGGAAAGAATTCATACGTTCATTTTGGACATTGTGTGAATCTACGACCGAGGAAATATACAGGTATAACTTGGAAAACCTTGAAGCACAGCTGAAAGAAGATGGTCGTGAACGTGAGTATTTCTTACATAATTATGTTCACCCGACTATTTACGTTTTTATATAATAACAAAAACTCACTATTTACGTTTTTTAATTTCAGAGGTTTTTGATTATTTGAGGAAATCCTGGTTGGATCCATACCGTGAAAAGTTTGTATCTTGCTGGACTAACAAAACTATTAACTTTCACCAAACTACGACCAACAGGGTTGAGGGAATGCATGCAAGACTAAAAAGTCTATTTCCAAGTCATCGCAACACACTGGATAAACTTGTATTGTATGTTGATCATGTTGTTGACATACAATACGCCGAGATTAGAACTAGCTTTGAAACAAGCCCCCGAAAAGTGATTAACCACCACAAGGATCATCCCATGCTTGAAAATATTCTCAGAAAGGGTTCAATATTTGCGATTGAGCTTTTGAATATGGAGCTAAAGCGTAAGGAAGACGGGTTGAGAGCCTACAGTTCAAGTTGTGGTTGCCAACTTTTTACCAGTTGTGGTTTGCCATGTGCCTGTTGCTTGGAAAAGTTGGAAAATAACGGTAATTAATTATTTTGTCCTTTGCCGTTGTGATTTTGCCATCTAATTTTTGTTTCCGTCCACAGGTCAGCAAATCCGTATCAATTCGATAGACGTGTTCTGGAAGAAGCTTGACTTCAAGCCGGCGAGGAATAAGATAGAGGATATTGATGTAGACGCAGAATTCGAAAAATTGAAACAACAGATCGATCCAACACCTCCTCAAGTGAAAAGGAGCTTCTTTGAAAAGTTTCAGCAAATCCTCAATCCAGGCAACAGTAACAAAAAACCTCCTGTTGTTTTGAAGAAAACTCGCGGTCTCCCAACATTGAAAACGCAGAAACAAAGAAAGGTTGAAGCGGCCAGAAAAAAGCTCGTATATTCCGTCGGAACAACTTGGCTCGAAGCCTCAGACGATCTCCCCCGTCACAGCTCGTACGTATCATCCCAAGACTCTGGAAGACAAAAGAAAAGCCAAACGCTCCACAAACACCCTGATTTCACGATGATCAAGCTTGGTCCTAAGACGGATATAGCGATCCGCAACTACGTTTCTCAGATTCCTGAAGTGTTCCATCCATACATCGTGAGAATAAAAGACGTGAGACCAGACGGTCATTGTGGGTTTCGATCAGTAGCTGTTGGGTTAGGAATGAAACAATCAAAGTATTTGACTATCCGGAAACAACTTATAATGGAGTACGAACGAATGAATTGCTTTGGAGGCAGGTTTTCGATCCGAAAAACATAGGACATTATGATTCGCTAGTCAGACGGATCGAATTCGAGGGGGTGGGACGAGCAGGTAACGAAAATTACATGACAATGCCTGAGACGGGGTTTCTTATTGCCCAACGATACAGTGTGATTGTTCACACCTTCGCCATTCGTGGGAGCGATACAATTTTCCCTCTACTGGGCGGGCCAGACGAATCCGAGCAACCTCACCAGGTGGTTGCAGTTGTGTTCGTCGACAATGGGCATTTCATCCATGTAGAGCTTGGAGGATGGTATCCAATGCCACCCACAAACCCCCAGTGGACAGCGAACAGATCAGTGTGCGCAGCTGCTTGGCATACATTATATAGGGATCAGATCAGCGCGTACCAAATGTTTACGTACAAACCCCCGGACTTTAATGTAACGCCATATGTTCAAGATGTAGGTTAAATAGGTGTAATATTAATCATGTTAATTCATTTATAATCCAAGAGTACGTTTATGTTTTTTACTTACATGCGTTGAATCATTTACAATCCAAGTGTGTGTATGTGGTTTGCTAAGTATATGCGCTTTTGTACAATAGTGAACGTAACGACCAACATACGTGACAAAACCGAATAATACACATAGTAAATGTTATAATACAGCTTTTAACGACAAAATACGATAAGCATTGATCCGGTATGGCGCGCGTACATGCAATACCGCACGTCGGACTACAAGTGAAATCAAAATAGAAACACACGAAATCGTGAATACAGCACCCGAGCTGACTGAACTTATCTGGAATTTGAGGTATAGACTATAAACTTCCCAAAAAGAAATAAAATGGCAAATTACGTCACGTTACAACATGTGTCGATGCGTTTTTGAATTATAATCAAATTAAAAATTAATTAAAAAAGGCCAAAGCGCCCGCTTAGGCCTAAGCGGGGCGTTTCATTTCAAATTTTTTAGTTTTAACCCAAAACGCAGCGTTTGGGATTAAAATTGAAAAATTTGAAATGAAATGCCAAGCTTAGTCCTAAGCGGGGCGCTATGGACCCACGTTTTAACCCAAAGCGACATGCTTCACCCTCAAACTCACAAAACTTCAAAACACACACACCAACAGTGCGATTTACACACACTAGCCTCGTTTGAGCTCGTTTGAAGTCCATTTCCGGTGATTCGACTCTCATTAGGTATGATCGTTGCCCCATACTCATTTATTCCATTAGATTATTCATTTGAGGTTTGTTTGGGTTCGATTTGGGGGGTTCCGGCCAGCTAGCGCCGCTATGCTCAATAAGAAAGAGGCAAAGCGCGGCTCTTGGCCCTAAGCGCCCCGCTTTGCCTTGTTTTTTTTAAATTTTTTAAAGTTACTTAGTTTATATTATTGTTATTAATAATAGTTTAATTATTGTTATTAATAATAGTTTAATTAGTTTATATTATGGTTATTAATAATAGTTTAATTAGTTTATATTATTGTTATTAATAATATTTTAATTATTTTTAATAATAGTTATTTTTTTAATTGATAATTTATGGTTTGTTTATTATTTAATTGTTAATAATAGTTATTGTTATTTGTTTTTTAGTTGTTATTGTTATTAATATTTCTTTAATAATAGTTATTGTTTAATTATTGATGATTGCTTTGTTAAAACGCATATATGGATATGGATGATTTTGATGTCGACATGGATGCGGGGTTGGAGGATCAGGGCGCTGATCCAACCCCGAACCACCAGTATCTCGCGTTCCCGGCAAGTGAGGATAAGCATGAGAGGTGCGCGAGGTTGCGCGTCATGTCGATAGGGGCGCACGTCGGGATTGACTGGGGCTTGTTGGAGACTGTACAGGAGGCGCCTAGGGCGAGGGATATTATAGGGTTGGATTCCCCGTGGGCCCGTTTATTCCAGGGGCGGCGGAGGACTCGTACCGTGAGCTTACGTTCGAGTTTATCGCGTCGTTTGTATTCACTCCGCATCCGGCGGATTACGTGGAGGACCCGACCCATCCTCAGCACGAGATTACCTTCCTCCTGGCCACCCAGGAGTTTGGGATGAGTCTTAGGCAGTTCGCCGTCCATGCAGGTTTGTACACCGCAGCTGAGCTTGATACAGATTTATATACGCACGGTTAGAGCCTTGGACAGGCAGACCCTTATTAGTTTCTGGAGGGCTATTGCGAGGGTTCCCTTTGGGAATCCTCGCAAAAGGCCTCCACCATCAGAGACCCCCTGTTTAGGTACCTGCATCGCATTATCGCGTCCTCGATCGTGCCCCGGTTTCACAGCCGGGACAAGGTCAACAAGGGGGACCTTTTTTACCTGTACTGCTTGCTGCGGCCTCACCCGTGTGCGCTGGCTCACTGCTTGGCCGAGTACTATGCTTCTGCTTATCATAAGCAGGAGCGCGGCAGGCTTTTTGGCGGATGCTACGCACCATCATCGCCCGATCTTTAGAGCTCGTGCCCGAGAGTGATCCGCTATTGGCCCCGCCTATTCCGTCGACTTTATTAGGCCGGGCGTCAGCGTCGTCCATGGGCATACTGCACTAGTTTGACGTTGGCTACCGGTTTCGGGGCCGCGATGGGGGTGTTTGGGTGCCGGAGCCGCTGTTGCCTGAGGTGATCCCCATAGTTGTCGAGATCACCGAGGGCATACTAGCGCCTTGGTTGTTCAGGCGGCGGCTTACGAGGCTTAGCTTGCAGCTCTGGGTCTGCCACCGCCTCAGGATGACCAGCCACCGCCGCCGCCACCGCCACCGCCACCGCCTCATGATCAGGAGCATGAGCCTTCATGGTGACCCGCCACCACCGACCGCCTCCACACCCCCCGCAGTACCCAGAGCATGTCATTGCCGACCTGCCTCCTGCTGCGCAGGCGGTGGCGAGGGACTTCGATCGGCGCCTCCGGCGGTTTGAAGCGACAGCGGCGTGGATTATCCAAACGCTCATGGCTATCAGCGCACATTTGGGACTGCCGGAGATTCCACTGCCACCGTCTCCACCGCGGAGGATCAGTAGATTTACTTTGTTTAGTTTTTTTCCTGTATTAGACATTATGTTTTGTTTTGTATGTACAAACCGACTATTTATGTATATATGCAGTTGATCTTTTATGTATGCTTGTGTGGATTGTTTGCGATTATTTCATACGTCTCGTTCGCGACATATCGTACGGTGTTTTTATTAAACATGTTCGTGTAATTCATTAAAATTTAAATCGGATCACATTTATACAAAAAAAATTAAATTATATACGTTTGTAAGAAATAAAACGATTGATTGCGCTTATTTCATACGTCTCATTCGCGACATATCGTACGGTGTTTTAATTAAATATGTTCGGGTAATTTATTAAAATAAAATGGATAACATTTATAAAAACAACTTTAAATAGTATACGTTTGTAAGAAATAAAACAAGTTTGTAATATAAATGTCCGTTTTGTAAACATAAAATAAAAATCTACAACTTTTCAAAAAATAACACAACCAAATACAACAAAAACAATCAACCAACAACCCATTTTTTCACCAAAACCAAACCCATTCCACCAAATTAAGTCTGGCAGCCCAAAGGTCCCGCTTTGATCATAGCGGGACGCTTCTTACTAGGGTCAACAGACAAGGACTGACAGGCTCAGTCCTTGTCTGTTGACTTTACATTGAAACGCCCGCTTTGATCATAGCGGGCGCTTTAATGTTTGTAAATAGATTAGTGCGTGTGTAGAATAGACAAGGCCTTTATAGATTTGTTTATATGTCAAATCCTCATAATTGTCTTTAATAGATAATTGGTTAAGAAGTAATTTGATCTTGACTTTATAGATACATTGATTATTGTATAATGTCAATTAGGAGGAGAAAAATGATTATTATTGCTATAAAATGTCAATTTGGAAGATAACAGAAAGACAATTTTTTGATGTTTGATTATGTTTATGCAAACACTTAAAAAAATGAAAGTAAATTTTCCAAACATTTTGGACCAAGGGGATTAGGCCATTAGTCATGTAGGCATGGGAAGGGATTGTAAAGGAAAAATATGTCCATGAGACGAACATAATTAAGGGAAAGGCATGCCTAGAGATGTTTACATGTGAGTGGGAGATTATGATAGAGATGTAGATGGTTGTTCGATTCGATTTGCATGAGAATATAGTTCATAATAATTAATGAATCTAGTACGAAAGTACGAAACGAAAACAAATCACAATACATGTCATAACTAATGGGCTCGTCTTAAATTAGATTGTGCGTCTTCTTTAAGGGTGTTGTTTGTTTTTTAAGAGGTAAAACGTATGCAGTATGCGGACCACATCTTTAGACATCTGTAGAAGAAGAAGTGGACCAAACCTTTGCAGTCTTCAAAGAGAAAGCTGTTTGTTTTTTAACGTATGTAGACTTCTAAAATAAATTGTTGGTGGTGTACTGACGGTGATGGTGGGTGGTGTGGCTGGGCTGTGGTGGTGGTTGGTGGACGGTGGTGGTGATGGATGGTGGTGTTGGTGGACGGTGATGGTGGTAGACAGTGGTGGTGGTGGTCGTGATGGACGGTGGTGGGTGGTGGACGGTAGTGGTGTTTAACCCTCTTCAAAACTTAGAAAATCTTAGAAGTGGCAGGGCCAAGTCTGCACCGAGAAGAGCTCGTGCAGACATTTTTTAATGAAACGTCTTAGGAAAAACAAACGGTCTGCATATGGTCATGTCTACGCGACACAGACAGGAGAGCCTGCGCGGATGCAACTTTGAAAAAAGAAGATCAATTTTAAAACTTAGGGACGTCTTGTTTAAACTTGTTTTGGCTTTTGAAACCTAGGGTCGATGCCTAATTTGAATGTTTTTTTTTAATTTTTAAAACCCAGGCCAGTGGTGGATTTAAATATTTCCAATTTTAAACTCGTGGTTGGTGCACAATTTGTAATTTATTCCATGGGGTGGATCTGAGGACATAGTCGCTACGACAATAGGCATTGAGGGAAGCTATGGTGACATAAGTTACGATTGATACGACATGATGACAAAAGAAAATACATAGAACCTAATCAAGATATTTGTATAACGTGTCCCTTAGGCAAGACGGGAGGGAGATGGAAGGAACGAAAGTTGTCACACAAGGGGCGGGGTGAAGAGGGTCAATGACCAACCAGTATTTGGTGACGAAACCCCTAATAATCTGATACAATATATGATAATAGAAATTCCTTAAAATATTTTGTATTATTAATCGGCTATATATAGAGACTCAATAAGGATAACTAGAAAAGAAACATAATTGAAATACAATAAGAATAATTACAAATAAAACTGAATTAAATTATATCTTAAAATTATGATAGAAATAAGTTTTGATAAACCCAATATATATGCTATGTAACACTAAAGATTGATGTGTGAATAGATAAAGATATGATTTGAATGCGGACAAAAAGAATGTGTGGAAAATATGGAATGAGTTTAAAATACTTATGATTTTTTAATAAAAAGTTTAACTAAATCATAGATGGATCAAAACAAAAACAACTCTTTTTGAAAAAAGAAAACAATAGTTTTATAATTGAAGGTTAGGATATAATAGGAAGTGTGTTTTATATAGGAAGGATATGAAGTAATCTTGACAATTTATTAAATAATCAATGACTAATATTAAATGAGTGAGATGAATAAAAAAAAGGAGGCTCGTGGGTTATTATAAGGGTATTCTAGTCCTCCAAGTCAATTGTTTCTCTCTCTTATAATCCCCCCTCGTTTTTAAAACGTCAATAACTTTTAATTAAAATAGATTTAATTAAAGAAAATACGATATTATTTTTTTATATAAATTGCACCATAAAAACGAACGTTTTTTAATTTTAAAACGAGCACAGTATTGCTATACTTTTGGAAAAAAAAAATTCGATAACCCAGATGCGTAAAACGCAATGGACAAAAAGCACAAAAAATGTCTTTTCTAAAACGCAATGGACGAAAAACACAAAAGAAAATGTTTTTTTCTAAAACGCAATAGACAAAAAACACAAAAGAAAGTGTTTTTTGCTAAAACGCAATGGATAAAAAACATATAGTAAGTGTTCTTTCAAAAACGCAATGGACTAGAAACACAAAAGAAAGTTTTATTTCTAAAACACAATGGACAAAAACACAAAAAATGTATTTTCTAAAACGCAATGGACTAAAAACATAAAAGAAAGTGTTTTTCTAAAACGTAATGGACAAAAGCATAAGAATATATATTTTTTCTCTAAAACGCAATAAACTAAAAATTGTTTATTGTGTCATATAAAACGCAATAGATTTATATTATGTTATTAATGTATAAAACACTGGTTGCGATAAAAAAACAATAATACAAAGGTTAAATATGTAAAACGCATTGAATTTCTCACTGATTCTCTAAAATAATGATTGCCATGAAAAGGAGAATAATATAAAACGAAAAGTGTAAAACGCAATGGACTTTTAGTCCATTATAACATTTATTGTTGTTGAACCAATACTTACTTAGAATCTTCCGATACATTCTTATGGTCCTCCAAACTATTTCCATGGTGATCAAGTTAACATAACAAACAAGGAACATAGCAGCCAACTAATTTTTACCACATTCCAATCATTTCAGCAGTTCGTATATTAATGTTATTAACCATAATGTAGCTTTGATCCATCACAATGACCCGACCCAACTCCAGTTAGCTTGTTTGTACAATTTAACTCCATTTGAATAAGCAACATTTAACATTCTAAATATTAGATTAAACCCAACCCAAAGGTTAACCACTTGCAGCAATTTACAACAAATATCAAAGAAATCTTAAGATATAAAATGCAATGAACCGGGATTGCAGAGAGGAATGTCGTAGGAGTCGAGTTTGTAGAGAGGACCGTCACCGGAGCCAGAGGTGGTGGTTGCTAGCCGGATTGTGGGAGTCGAGTTCGAGTAAGAGTGTGGATACGAGATGGTTGCGAGATCGGTGTTGTGGTAGGTGGTGGTGGTTAAGGCGGCGGCGGGTGCCGTGGTGGTTATGGCAATGGTGGTTGTGGTGGTGGTGGGTGATGGTGTGGTGGAGCGGTGGTGGTGTAGGGTTGAGTTGAAGAGTAAAGAAATGGGTTCTTTTTAGATCTAGGGTCGTATTTGAGATTTTTTGGACTAGAATGCCCCTTCCTATTATTTTTATCTTTGCCATGTGTCACTTTCTTATTGTTTCCTATTATTCTCATCTAAAACAAACTTCCTATTTGATACTTACCCTTAGACTACCCGGTATGGGGGCCGGCATATGCCCGGCAAGGCCCGGCGCCGGACCCCCATACCGCCCCATTGCTCCGACAAGTTGTTTGGTCCGGCACACCCGACTCTTCCCTGCCGCAGGTGCCATGCCTCTTCCTCTCTCACACATCTATACATACATACACATATATATAAAGGGGTTCATCCCCCCACCCCCTAGGTCTATCCCCTTTAACTCCACCCTCCTACTTATCCTACTGGCACTGACGTGACGGTTCATCCTCATGAGGATGAGTCTCTCCATACCCTTTAGCCTTATACTTGGATTACTAGACGATATATGATTGTTAATTAATTCGCACATGTTTCACATGCTCTATACTTCATTTAATCCATTGGGCCCAAAGGGAATCATTTCATTAAGCCCATTTTTGTCATCAATTACATGGAATCATTTAATTTAATAAGAAAACAAAAGCAATCATGTCTGGAATAATGATATTTAATAATATTGACTTTTCGCTTATTTACAGCTATTTTTAGTTACTATTTTTAGTTATATATTGTTGGAATCAGTCTCGAAGAACTTAGATATCTTTGGGATCTTGCTATTCAAACACGGAGCAACTTATTTTCACACTCCAAAGCACCTTACTTTGGCTAAAGCGGGGCGTTTACGGTTACTTTACCAGACAAAAGGTGAAGTGACTGATGTCTGAGTGACATAAAGGTGATACGAGGTTGAGCAGGTACGATGTTGTCCTATGACCCCTAAGCGTTGCGCTTTGGCCAAAGCGCGGCGCTTCGACCCAAATATTTGCCTTTAAAGCTTGCCCGGGAGAAGAGTTAACGCATTCGATACAAACTCATTATATTTGTTTCTGTTGTGTTTCATCAAAATAACGCACGGTTACGATGTCGTGGTTAAGTAACTATCTTTTCGGTGAATATTCTAACGAGTCAGTTGTTCCTGATTCTTACGAGGGGACCGCTATTTCCGACACGTATGAGAAACCGGTCTTGTCCAACTTGAGGGAGGAGGAGGAGGTTGTATCTGGCATTCGCTATCGGGATAACACGGTGGAGCTGGATTTGAATATCCCTGTGGATGACCCGTACGCACAACAAGGTTATTCGAATTACGGATACGGAGGCGAAGCGTATCCTCAGGCTGAATATTCGTACGGTCTTCCAAACTATCCCGACTTTGGTCACGGTTGTGAGCAGAGCTTTGAACATCAAGTTTATTCGGAACTCGGTGACGATGGAGAGCAGGAGGATGTGTCAGTTGACGAGGAAGGTTGTTACCCTGGTTACATTTTCGTTTGATACAACGCAGAAGTTTTTGTCACGTAAAGAGCTGGTGCGTTGGGTACAAGACACGGCAAAAGACAAAGGTTACCTCATTGTGATCAAGAAGTCGAATAAAAGAGGAGAGAATTACAAGATTTGGTTTCAATGCACTCTTAGTGGGGAGCATAAGAGTATAGCTACACAGAGGAAAACGGGTAGCAAGAAAATAGGCTGCCCGTTCGAGATGATCGGGTTTTTGGAATCAAACGGTAAGGTTTGGAAGATCTAGGTGACGAAGGCGAAGCATAACCACACTATCGAATACCTAGAAGGACACGCGTATGCGAGGAGGCTTTCTTCGGATGATAAATTAATGGTTGAGCATCTGGCGGAGCAAGATATTCCCAACCGTAGTATCTGGCGAACGCTGACGAAAAACAAACCGGATAGAAAGCTTATTCCGAAGATATACACAACGCTGTTCAAAAGATCAATGTCAGAAAAAATGTCGGTAAGTCTCCGATACAAAAACTTGAAAACATTCGTCGTGAAAAAGATTACACTTATTACATGCGCACGAATGAGATATCAAACGCAGTTGAAGATGTCTTCTTTGTTCACAAAAAATCATTCACTGTGTGGTGTGCCTTCCCGCATGTGCTAATGATTGACGCCACCTACAAAACGAACATGTACAACCTGCCGTTTGTTCAGGTCGTAGGAATGACGTCGACAAACAAATCGTTTACGGCTGCTGGTTCGGTAATTTCCGATGAGAAGTTAGCGAACTACCTATGGGTGCTGCAGAGGATCAAGTCTATGTTGGCAGGCTGTATGGAGCCGCGCGTGATTTTAACAGATAAGGATTTTGCGCTAATTAACGCGTGTGAACAAGTTTTTCCAAAAGCGCAGAAGTATCTTTGTCGGTTCCATATTCAACAAAATATTAACAAGAATAGCAAGAAGAAATTCTCAGACAAGCAGTGGAAAGAATTCGTACGTTCATTTTGGACATTGTGCGAATCTACGACCGAGGAAATATACAGGTATAACTTGGAAAACCTTGAAGCACAGCTGAAAGAAGATGGTCGTGAACGTGAGTATTCCTTACATAATTATGTTCAACCGACTATTTACGTTTTTATATAATAACAAAAACTCACTATTTACGTTTTTTAATTTCAGAGGTTTTTGATTATTTGAGGAAATCCTGGTTGGAACCATACCGTGAAAAGTTAGTATCTTGCTGGACTAACAAAACTATTAACTTTCACCAAACTACGACCAACTGGGTTGAGGGAATGCATGCAAGACTAAAAAGTCTCTTTCCAAGTCATCGCAACACACTGGATAAACTTGTATTGTATGTTGATCATGTTGTTGACATACAATACGCCGAGATTAGAACTAGCTTTGAAACAAGCCTCCGAAAAGTGATTAACCACCACAAGGATCATCCCATGCTTGAAAGTATTCTCAGAAAGGTTTCAATATTTGCGATTGAGCTTTTGAATATGGAGCTAAAGCGTAAGGAAGACGGGTTGAGAGCCTACGGTTCAAGCTGTGGTTGCCAACTTTTTACCAATTGTGGTTTGCCATGTGCCTGTTGCTTGGAAAAGTTGGAAAATAACGGTAATTAATTATTTTGTCCTTTGCCGTTGTGATTTTGCCATCTAATTTTTGTTTCCGTCCACAGGTCAGCAAATCCGTATCAATTCGATAGACGTGTTCTGGAAGAAGCTTGACTTCAAGCCGGCGAGGAATAAGATAGAGGATATTGATGTAGACGCAGAATTCGAAAAATTGAAATAACAGATCGATCCAACACCTCCTCAAGTGAAAAGGAGCTTCTTTGAAAAGTTTCAGCAAATCCTCAATCCAGGCAACAGTAACAAAAAACCTCCTGTTGTTTTGAAGAAAACTCGCGGTCGCCCAACATTGAAAACGCAGGAACAAAGAAAGGTTGAAGCGGCAGAAAAAGCTCGTATATTCCGTCAGAAAAACTTGGCTCGAAGCCTCAGACGATCTCCCCTGTCACAGCTCCTACGTATCATCCCAAGACTCTGGAAGACAAAAGAAAACCCAACCGCTCCACGAACACCCTGATTTTACGATGATCAAGCTCCGGTCCTAAGACGATATAGCGATCCGCAACTACACTTCTCAGATTCCTGAAGTGTTCCATCCATACATCGTGAGAATAAAGGACGTGATACCAGACGGTCATTGCGGGTTTCGATTAGTAGCTGTTGGGTTAGGAATGAAACAATCAAAGTATTTGATTATCCGGAAACAACTTATAATGGAGTTACGTATGAATGAATTGCTTTGGAGGCAGGTTTTCAATCCGGAAAACATAGGACATTATGATTCGCTAGTCAGACGGATCGAATTCGAGGGGGTGGGACGAGCAGGTATCGAAAATTACATGACAATGCCTGAGACGGGGTTTGTTATTGCCCAACGATACGCTGTGATTGTTCACACCTTCGACATTCGTGGGAGCGATACAATTTTCCCTCTACTGAGCGGGCCAGACGAATCTGAGCAACCTCACCCAGGAGTTTGGGATGAGTCTTAGGCAGTTCGCCGTCCATGCAGGTTTGTACACCGCAGCTGAGCTTGATACATATTTATATACGCAGGGGTTAGAGTCTTGGACAGGCATACCCTTATTAGTTTCTGGAGGGCTATGGTGAGGGTTCCCTTTGGGAAATCCTCGCAAAAGGCCTCCATCATCAGAGACCTCCTGTTTAGGTACCTGCATCGCATTATCGCGTCCTTGATCGTACCCCGGTTTCACAGCCGGGACAAGGTCAACAAGGGGGACCTTTTTTACCTGTACTTCCTGCTGCGGCCTCACCCGTGCGCTCTGGCTCACTGCTTGGCCGAGTACTATGCTTCTGTTTATCATAAGCATGAGCGCGACATGCTTTTTGGCGGATGCTACACACCGTCATCGCCCGATCTTTAGGGCTCGTGCCCGAGAGTGATCCGCTATTGGCCCCGCCCATTCCGTCGACTTTATTAGGCCGGGCGTCAGCGTCGTCCATGGGCATACTGCACCAGTTTGACGTTGGCTACCGGTTTCGGGGCCGCGATGGGGTGTTTGGGTGCCGGAGCCGTCGTTGCCGGAGGTGATCCCCGTAGTTGTTGAGATCACCGAGGGCATACGAGCGCCACCGACTGTTCAGGCGGCGGCTTACAAGGCTCAGCTTGCAGCTCTGGGTCTGCCACCTCCTCAGGATGACCAGCCGCCACCGCCACCGCCTCACGATCAGGAGCATGAGTCTCAGGGTGGCCTGCCACCACCGCTGCCACCGCCTCCACACCCCCCGCAGTACCCACAGCATGTCATTGCCGACCTGCCTCCTGCTGCGCAGGCGGTGGCGAGGGACTTCGATCGGCGCCTCCAGCGGTTTGAGCGACAGCAGGCGTGGATTATCCAGACGCTCACGGCTATCAGCGCACATTTGGGACTGCCGGAGATTCCACTGCCACCGTCTCCACTGCCGGAGGATCATCCGGAGGATCAGTAGATTTACTTTGTTTAGTTTTTTTCCTGAATTAGACATTATGTTTTGTTTTGTATGTACAAACCGACTATTTATGTATATATGCAGTTGATCTTTTATGTATGCTTGTGTGGATTGTTTGCGATTATTTCATACGTCTCGTTCGCGACATATCGTACGGTGTTTTTATTAAACATGTTCGTGTAATTCATTGACAATTAAATCGGATAACATGTATACAAAAACTTTAAATTATATACGTTTATAAGAAATAAAACGATTGATTGCGCTTATTTAATACGTCTCATTCGCGACATATCGTACGGTGTTTTAATTAAATATGTTCGGGTGATTTATTAAAATAAAATGGGATAACATTTATAAAAACATCTTTAATTAGTATACGTTTGTAAGAAATAAAACAAGTTTGTAATATAAATGTCCGTTTTGTAAACATAAAACAAAAATCTACAACTTTTCAAAAAATAACACAACCAAATACAACAAAAACAATCAACCAACAACCCATTTTTTCACCAAAACCAAACCCATTCCACCAAATTAAGTCTGGCAGCTCAAAGCGTCCCGCTTTGATCATAGCGGGGCGCTTCATACTAGGGTCAACAGACAAGGACTGACATGCTCAGTCCTTGTCTGTTGACTTTACATTGAAACGCCCCACTTTGATCATAGTGGGACGCTTTGATGTGTGTAAATAGATTAGTGCGTGTGTGAATAGACCAGGCCTATATTTGATTCAAATTAAAATCAAAATCTACATTTGAATTCGGTTTTTGAATATTCAAATTCTGTTTGATTCAAAATCGAACTTACTATGAATCAAACTTACTATTTGAAATTCGAAACAAATAACAAGGTAGGGTAGTGTCTACCTGTCATTAGTCTGTAATCGTCTCTGTTTTATTATTAATATTAGTTCTTAAAATTGATGTAAGAAAAAAACAAATATGAATTTGTAATCTTCAATTCAATGCGAAATTCAAACGCGTAATTATACACACACAAACAAAATACACATAATTATAGAAACACAAAAGGCTACCATAGTGCTTTAAAAACTTAAAATTCTAACGTTAACTAATAAATCCGATGATCAACTAAATAAGCAATTACCCTGAAAATAACTAAATGACTAAAGTTCTAAATCTCAAATTTAGTAAGCGTCTTTAAGTTTTTTTTTATTTGGTTTATAATTCATTTAGTTTGCTACTTCGTTTAATGGGTTGTTATTTGATTTTGATTTCTAGAGCAATTTGTCAATAAGGCGTGTTCAGTATTTGAATCGGACTCGAAATTCTATTCGACCATAGAATCAAACTCTGAATCGATTTGAATCCAACTTAAAACTTTCAAATCGAATATGAACTCACTAATCGAAATTCGAATCGAATTAGAGTACATCTACAAAAATTTCAAGATTCGAATATCCGGAATTCGATTCGTTAAACACCCATAACATCGATCACTATCAGTAGAGTAGTAATTCGAATATGTATGAATTTAAGTTAGTTCTTATAGTTTATAGTTTTAAGAGCAAGGATGTTAAAAGGCGTGACAAAAGTTAACATATATTTTCACACACACATATATATACTGGGTTCTAGAGTGAACACTAGTGTATTTTATGAACTTAGTGAAAAAATCATGGCCATTTATTTACATCATCAAATCGTAAAATACACTAGTGTATTTTCATCCTCAAATCATAGCGATTGATTTATATTTGTGTATTGATAATCAAGGGCTAGGATTAGTTCACAATTAAAATGGTTGTTCACAAATGAACCTAACCCTATATATATATACATATATACATATATACATATACATATACATATATATATACATATATATACATATACATATACATATATATACACACACACACACACACACATATATATATATATATATATAGGGTAGGGTTATATAGAAAACCCTAAAAATTTGAGAAAACCCTAATTTGTTTATTTTTTTTTAAAATAATCATTCGGCGCTTTTTTGTTTTTTTACCCAAAACTCTTAAAAACATGTATATTACATGCGTTATTTTTTTCAAAAAAAAATATCGGGAGGTTGAGTTTTCTAGGGTTTTTTTTAAATTTTTAAGGTTTTCTATCTAAACTTATCCCTCTCTCTCTCTCTCTCTCTCTCTCTCTATATATATATATATATATAATATATATATATATATATATAAAACACCTAAATAATTTCACTTGTAAAAATAGTGTCTTTCCTCTATCAACACGATCATCGACCAAAAAGTTGTTTAATGCCTTTAATTACTTTTTGATTGTACTAAAAAGATAACAATAATTGTACTAGAACAAAAAGTATCAAACATAATATGAAATGTAATTGTATGTAGTGATCAAAATTATCTTGTGATTTAACAAACTTTTAATATTACTTCTTAAATCTATCAAACGTAATATGTTTTTTGGTTTTTCATGTTACATACTTCAAAACTTTAGTTTAATGTTATGATGTATCATGGCATCTGTTATTGTATCCAGCTTCTATCAGTATTATTTTCTAATATATAATAATATAATTTTATAATATATAATAATATAATTCTATAATTATTAGCAAATTACGAAAAACATGTCAAAATATATTAAACTTGTATAAAAAAATTGAAACTTATTTTTTTGAACGGCAATTTTGGATTACTGACGGATCACTGGAGTATCATCGTATCACCAACGGAACCATCCAACCACCCGATCATATCCATCTCCAAAAGGCCATAATGCTTATACACAAATTCAGAAGGAAACCCAATAAATCTGTGAAAAAACCCTAGTGAGAATCGAACTTGGGACCTGATGGTCCTTAAGCCTTATCGTTTAATGTAACGAAATAACAAATTTGCCATGTGTCGTTGATTCCTAATCCCTAATATTGCTTAATTCTGATCTTGTTTAATTACAACTAGCACCAACTCATAATCTCACCGAGTTCCTTTAGTTGACTAGAGTTAGTCAACAGTTGTTGTAATGGTGGTGTTGGAGTTCCGACGAACTCTAACATAATGAATGTTTTTGCATTGACTTCTAACATAATTTGTTTCATGTAGCGATTAACAAATTATCTTGAGTTAAATAAACTTTTGAAATTACTATCCAGTCTACCACAAGTGTTAACCTTTATAAGTTGGTGACCTTGTACAATAACAATTATGTCAAAGTTTGATATATGAATTAACATTAATTAAATTAAAAGAAGTTGTTGATTACTTGTTATAAACGTTACCAAATGCATTTAAGGTAAGTTTTGAAAGTTTGATACATCAAAATCGAAATTTTAAAGTTTGATACATCATAGATCTTTACGTATACTAAATAAATATAAAGTTTCAAAAGAGTTGACAAAAGTACCAACAATTAAAAAAAAGTTGGCTTTGTTACTTTGTTACCTACCCCATTAAATTCCCACACTCTTATCATCAATTTATGACATGAAGTTTTTTAATTTACCTTTAAAATAAAGGATTGATTAAATCAAAATATATCAATCTTCATTAACGTATCAAACACAACACACACACAAAAACACGTACACACACACTATATATATATATATATATATATATATATATATGTGTGTGTCTGTGTATAACATTACTATTACAAACTTTAGTTTAATGTATTCACCTTCTTTTAGCATAATAAGTAAGTAGTTTTTAAATTGTCTTTAAAATAAAGGATTGATTAAATCAAAATATATCAATCTTCATTAACGTATCAAGCACAATATATATATATATATATGTGTGTGTAACATTACTATTACAAACTTTAGTTTAATGTACCATATGTTAATGTATTCACCTTCTTTTAGTATTGTGCTTTAATTGATACTAGTATTAGTATTATCATATAACTATTAGCAAATTATGACATGTAATGAACTTTAATTAAAAATGTAAATATAGCGTTTGATATCACGAAACCATGGACTTTTAGTATATGCTACTGTAAACACCATCGTCGACGTCACACCATGATGTTTTTCTTCTTCAATGCACCAACTCTATTGTCGTCGTCAAACACTCAAATGCAATAACCCTATGGAGAAGGCACCAAGCGTATTACATGTGTATGAAAGAGCGACGATGAAGGAGGCATCGGTTGGAGAGTAGAGGTGGAGCTTGAACTCTTTAAAGAACCCTAAAAGTTTGTTTGTTTTTTGTATCATTGTATATATGTAAACATGTATTACATTACACATTAATAATATTACAAAAATCAATTATTAAACGTCAAATAATATACATACTTTAGTTAGCTAGCTCACATCGACTTGAAAATTATATAGGAACATATAAGTATAAGTTTCTGTTAACAACAATTGAAATGAAAATAAACACCATTTATTTATGTATAACAATTTGTATACAACATGGCGAAAAAATAAATATGAACAATAATAAACAAAAGAGTTAAATGCTATTTTAATCCTTGTGGTTTGTTTTGAGTCATTTTGACAGTTTAGTCTAAAGGTTTTATTTTTCGCATGTGGGTCCAAAAAGTTTTCATCGTTGCCATTTTAGTCCACTGTGTTAACTTCATCAATTTTTTCTGTTAACGAGAAGGACAATATGGCTGAATTACCCTTCTAGTTAACATAATTACATATAAAATGACCTAATTGCCATTTCGTTAACAGAAAAAATGGATGAAGTTAACCCAGTGGACTAAAATGGCAGCAGTAAAACATTTCTGGACCCACAGACGAAAAATAAAACATTTAGACTAAACTGAAAAAATGACCCAAACCACTGGGACTAAAATGACATTTAACTAACAAAATAAAGTTAAAATACATATATTTATATATTTGACAGTACGTTTAAAAAAGTGCATATTGTAACTATATCTTCAAGTACAACAACCACTAACAATCCCACAAGAACATACTGCCATTGTTCTCCGTCACCTGATCGGAAATATAATCAAGAAAACCATCGATATCTGCCACCGACCATGACGGATACACCCACCGGTCCAACAAGTCAAACCCGTCCAACTCGTATGGCGATTCTGGTGAGTCCAAACACCCCTTTAAACTCGGTAACTCGATAATCTCATCGAGTTTTTCCACTTGAGTGGAATAAGCCAACGGTTGTTGTAATGGCGGCATCGGAGGTTTGCTAAACTCGAACATAGCGGCTGCTTTTGCAGCCGCTTCTTGGACATGACGAGGAGAGAGAGAAACAGGACGAGGTAACGAGTCTTTGAGTTCGGGGAAATTAAGAATAACGGAAGGACCTGTTAAAAAGTTTTCAACAAAAAAAAAATTAATTTTAGTGCCAATGTTGGATCAAGTCATTATTCAACTTTCGTCAGTTAACCAGAGGGGGTCAAGAGGGTTTGCTAACTATCGTTACAAAAATTTGTTAGATTTATATATATAAAATCTGAGATTTTTCTAAAAATACACGTCTTTAAAGCCCTCTAGTTGTTAGGAATTTCACCAAAAAAGTAAACATGTCAGAGCCGATGTTGGGGGCCAAAAAGTTTCACTGACACATGTCTGGAGCCAATGTTGGGGGTCAAGAAGGTTTGCTGATCCTGACTACCAGAATACGTTGGATTATTATACATAAAATCTCACATTTTTCTAGAAAAAAACATATTTTAGACTCTCCGATTATAGCAGGTGCAGAAGAGAGCCTTGTGATGAACCTGATGAAAGAAGTTTTATAACCTTTGATCGATAAGGCGGCTGCATCATGAGCTCTAGCGGCCATCTCCGCGGTGGAAAACGTTCCGAGCCAAATGCGGGTCTTCTTTCGTGGTTGTCGGATTTCCGACACCCATTTTCCCCAAGTGCGCTTTCGAACACCCCGGAAAACGGGGTGTTTGTAGTTCTCCGGCCCGGCGGTTTTGACATCTTGGTCGGAAGTTTGAGGCTTGGAAGCCATGCGGTTTATAATAAATGGTAACCTTTTGTAGGTTTATATGCAGGAAATAATTCTGTTGTATGCAAATTCAAGAGGTTTTGGATGCTATTTTGTTTGGTAACATAGTGTTATTTATATTGATTTCATAAACACAATTATTTTCTGTTTTTTAGTAGACAATAATAATAATAATGTTTTAAGTACTTTTTATTAATAATAACAATCCTAATGTCCTAACATTGATTATGTTGGTGCGAAAATAGAAATGTATTGTTAGCTAAAAGTTTGTATATACAATAATATTAAATATTAAACATGCAAAAAAAATCCAATTTAGTGACACACTATTTTTACTTATTTATCTTTTATTTTTTATGTGTGTGTCACATTATATATATTTTATATATTGCATTAACTAAAATTATATTAAAAATGAATAAATTTACCCATTAACAATCACTACAAACATAGTGTTTAATTTTTTTATTTAAAGACCTTATAAATATTAAATTATTAACTATAAACCTTTTTATTATTAATTATATGATACCACTGTAATAAATAAAATTTTTTGTTAAAGATAAAGGTTAAATAGTAAGAATAGAATAGATCGAAAGGGAAAAAAAAAACAGAAATATGTTGCAAAAGTATTAAATACTAAGTGTTATAAACACGTGTGTTTTTGAACATTGAAGATTCTTTTGAATTATGATAAATTGATACATATCTAGTTATCTACTCTTTTCACCCTTTCTGGTGGCATGGTCATATAATGGATACAATATTAATATACCTTGAAGAGGTTTTTTTTCCCCTACTAATTATAATAACCTGAGTGCTATAGACAAGGCAGGACATATTATTAAACTGGCAGTTCTGAATATGAGCTGATGAAGTCATAATTAATTTTTAAAAATATTTTAGTATTACAAAACTTTAGTACTACATTGTTATTACAGTTGTATAAAAAATATACTATTTTCTTAAAAAATATAAAATAATAAATAGTATTTTAAGGTATAATGTTTATTTAATTTAGTTGTTGGAGATTAGTTAACGACCGACTTCTTATAGATATAAAAATAGAGTTGAATAAACGAAATATTAAATCATTAGTAATTAAATTAAAAAAATAAAATGTAAATGAGTGAAAAATGAGAAGTGAGAAAAAAATATTAAGCTCGCATAAAGATTCGCATAACACACAATGCAACCGATTACTTATATGTTAGACGTCGATATTCTGAGAGGTAAACATAAAATTGCCATTAAAAATAACCCTAAAACATGGAGTTATAGATAATTAAAATAAACGGAACCGTTAGTAGGTAGTGCAATATGTATCAGGTTTTTGTTTTAGCCAAAGATCGTTTTTTTACACCGGTCCAGTTTTTAACCAAACCGGTTTTTTTTGTGCGAAAAAAAAAACCAATAATCGATTAGTATGTGAACATGATACCAATACTAATACATTAACCAAATATTCGATTAGTCATTAGGGTTAGTTTCGATTTTGTTTTATTACAACTTTCGGTTATCGGGTCAGAATGGGTAATCACCCGATCAGATCCGTTAGTGGCCTATGCTCACCCCGCTATTGATAAAATATTTCTCACAATATATGATTAAATCTTTTATGTATTATGTACAAGGAATTATGTTGTCATTAGTGTTTCTATTTAAAGTTTATTATATATTAAGTGTGCCCCTATTTTAGAATCGCCATCATTTTGGGATTTAAAAAATTGACATTCGAGAATATAATGTACGTATAAATTAAAGTTTTCTTACTCAAAATTTTAATAACTGTCAAAGAATTTATAATTATTATAAATGATAATGTACGTATAAAATAAAGTTTTCTTACTCAAAATTTAATAACTATCTTTAGCAACCATCTTTTTGCTTCTTGTATGGTGGCGTGTAGGATATGGCATCATATATCTAGATGGTGTAAGGTTACGACTTTTCATGTTCACTCGGTCAGGGAGCTTTTGAAAATTCACGATAATATTGGATTGAGAGGTTTGCCGAAAGAGATTTTTCATGGTAATGTCTTGATAAGTTGTTGGAGTATATGGCAAGCCATGAATGAAGTTAAATCCTCTACTAGTCAAGCCCGGGTAGAAAATATTCTTAGTGAAATTAGATCGGTTGGTTTTTTGTGGATTAATAGTAGAATGAAAGTTAGGTCCGTGTCTTGGACCGAGTGGTGTAACTTTGTATATTTGTAGTTTGTTTTCGCTTCGCGCCCCTGTTTTGTGGGTTGGTATATTTTTTTATAAAGTTTACTTTTCAAAAAAAAAATTTAATACTATCAAAGAATTTATAAGTCTTCTAAATCATAATGTACGTATAAAATAAGTTTTCTTACTCAAAATTTAATAACTATCAAAGAATTTATAAGTATTATAAATCCATAATTCAATACGAAAAAAAAAACTTAAAATAAAAAGATGAGTAAGGAAAGTTATAAAGGGGTTAATACGTGGCACAACAGTTACTTTGACACGTATAAATTTGAGGACCAATAATTCATGCAAAAATGATATATCTAGTGCTTTGTCATAATTCATGCAAAAATGATATTTCTAGTGCTTTGTCTTTTATAAAATTAAAATTAAAATTAAAATAAATAACCGTTGGGACAGCCGACATCCTATGGTGTTCTTTCTTTTTACCGTTTTGCCGTTATGTCTTTCAACCGTGTCGTGTCGGTAACTGTAAAAGTAGTTTAAACTTAGAAAATCTTGTTAAAGCTAAATATACCGTTTTGGCATTTGTTTGGTATAGATTTGAAGGATAACATAAGATTATTTAACATCTTTTGGTGATTTATGATTGGTAGTTATATTATAACAACTCAAATCTAAAAATAATGAATGTTAAGGGCTATGTTGTTTACAAAACAATTAAATGCATGTTTTCAATTGTTAATCATACATATGTGGTTACAATGTAGTTGAAAATAAAATTTTATAAGAAAAGTAAGATGTGAATTACGGAAAATTGGATTCTCATAACCTTTAGTAACTGGCAGTTCTATTTTTTTATTCCCATGGCAGTCTTACCTATCAAATATTTTCATCGGTCTCAATTAAAAAAACATAAGTTTTTTTCCAAACTTACAAACTGATGTTAAAGGTCTTTTGATCAGAACGAGGATATGAGTCGATTGATATAAAAGTTACCTCGGAACAGTGTTCCAAACGACGAAAAGATGCTTCAATTCGGGTGTTTAAACTACAATTAACAAAAATCAAGCCATTTGAAGCACCGTTTCGAGTAAGTTTTACATGAGTTGACTCGTTTCACATGAGTTGACTCATATTCTCATTCTGATCAAAAGCTTTAAAACCATTGTTTGTAATTCAGAAAAAAAAAAACCTTAACTTCATTAAGTTTACTGAGGACCGGTGAAGGCAAAATATTTGAAAGGTAAGACTGACAGTGAGAATAAAAAAGTGAGACTGCAATAATGTCTTAAATCCAATTTCCATGTGAATTATGATCTTGATTAATTTTTAGAAGAGTAAAAGCACACACTCATCTAATATACTACATATTATTATACTTCATGGTGTAACTCAAGTCCTTGACTTCTAGGTGAGGGATACAATTTAAGAAGCGAAGATACCATTGCTTGAATTGCACTTTGATTCTTATTTATTTTCGTAAGACCGGTGGACAAAGTATTTTCCATATAGAGAGAATGGTTCCAACATGAAGCGGATAAATGATGCGGAGCGTACAAAGCATCGATACACCTTGTGTTTTGTAATTACGCAACATATATCTATCTGATAACGCACAACTCTATTAACAAACCCATGATTATACCTTATACGCATGGTATATGTACATTTCTTTTTACCAAATTTTTGTTTTCATTTTTAACTATATATCGCAATGCCAAACTAATAACAAAATCTCGAGTCCATGTCTTTATAGCCTAGTAGCATCTTTGGGACCAATAGGTCTTGGGTTCGATTCTCACAAAAGGGGTTTTTCTCATATTTATTGGGTTTCCTTCCTGAATTGGTGTATAGGCATTATGCCTAGATGGAGATGGATATGATCGATGGTTCTGCTGATGGCACGATGATACTCCAGTGGCTCGTAAACGATCCAAAATTGCCGTTAAAAAAACAAAATCTCAATTTAATGATATATATATATTTTATAAAAGTTATTTTAGATTAAAAGTAGTGGATAATTGTCACCGTCTCCTTTAGCATGTTTTGTCTTGATCAATAATCTAAACCACATTCTACACTTCTCATAAAAAAAATCATTATTATTTCATTTAACCTTTTTTATACAAAATGATAGTGTATTAATTTCGATATGAGTATATTCCATTTAACAAACATCAAACCAAATTACGTAACAATAGCAGGTAAATAGGTAACAAGCTGCACCGCAATTCTCTTTTAAATAGGAAATCCAATTCTATCGAAAACAAAACTCTGGTTCTTGGGCGTCGAGAATTGCTATGCACAACCTTCTGCAATCTATCTAGGAAACCGACAGCTTCAGGGGTAAGAGACCCAAAAGTATCAAAGGCAAAGGGAACACAAACATGTTAATTCTCAGCACAACTTTTTCATGCTGCACAGCCTGGCCAGCCACGAAACGGTTTTCACTGAGCCCAACAAGGGAGACACCCCGGTAAAATCCACACAGGCATGTGCCCCCACCTGCCACCCAAATACAAGAACATCCGCTAGCTTAAGAGTGAACCTCCCTTTAAGCGGCTCAGTCAAGAACTTCACATGGCTTCTTTTTTGGCGGAGATTCCTACCCGCTTAAACACATCACATAATATATCTCTGACCAAGTCATGTCTGTATTTGAAACCTGATAGCTCCTTGCAATGGACCATATACTTCCCAAAGTATCCAAACAAACTTTTTTGCAAACTGGGCAAGGCTCATCAACTTGAAACCAGGGGATTATTAACCGGTATTTAAGGATGGACCGATACTTCACCTTTGACATGTGTTGACCTAGACCTTCAATGGGGATAACGGTCGGAAAATCTTGAGCATGGGGCCCCGAAGACATTTGAACACCGCTTTCTGGCGAACGGATAGGTCAAACTTCTCTCCCAATTGTAGGTCCCGTAATCCGTATGGATCTTCACAGAATCATCTATCCAACCTAGAGTGCAGAATCCTCTAGATCAGATTTACACAGAAATATGAGTAGAAATAGAAATCACTATAAACCTGATCTTTATCTAACAAACGTTTACAATCAATCTAGATCACATGAATTCGTCCAAGCCAATCTCTTTACAAATTCTCTCTAAAACTCTATCTAAAGTGATTAACTGATCATTAACCTAAACCCTAATGCAAAGCTCTGTTTATATAGAGCAAGTTTGCAACATGGGCTAGGTCAAACCTCATGGGCTGCGAATTGGTCTAGGCCCAATTCGCCTACCACCACTCTTATGTGTGGGTGTGGTTAGCCTAATACTATAACTAACTATTACAAAGCCAAACCCGCTAACCGTTTATTATTTTACTACTTACAAGATATCCAAAGACCAAATCTAAGATGTTGTCACAAATATGCACCAACTAACCATGGGCGGCTTTACTATATAAGGTACTCACCAAAGTTTTTTGAGCCTTTGGAGGGGCGGTATCCTTATGAGCGAACCCGCCAAGAACAAGATCGGAAAGGGACCTCCGCAATGTACCTAGCGCACAACCATAATTGGCGTCCAACCCATCAATACCGCAGGATGTGGTCCGTATACTCAAGATTGTGCTCTCAAGATCACGAAAAGACCAAAGGTAAATAATTATAGGGTTATTGGATTTTATCACTCTCAACTATTGAGTATTGGCCGATGTCACTCCCAACTATTGCTTTGACTCTCACCACTTGCAACTTAACACTTTGCTTGTTGTGTCACTCTGGAGTTAAATAGAAAACTGAAGAACAAACCCTAACTTCGATTTGACGTGAGCTCTTTTCTACTTCTGCATCTGTGTCATCAGGAAACATGAACTCTTACCAAAAAATATGTTTTCTGGTTAACTCCAGAGTGACACAACACACAAAGTATTAAGTTGAAAGTGGTGAGAGTCAAAGTGATAGTTGAGAGTGACAGGGCCAATACCCAATAGTTGGGAGTGATAAATCCAATAACCCATAGTTATAAAACGTAACTTTATAAACTATAGTTTTCGTATACAAATTAAAAAGTTAGACCGAAGGTAATCATCTTATGGTTTTAAGTTCATGTGAGGCTAGTTTACTTGGAGAGTCACATACCTTTTAGAGAAGAGGTCGCAAGTTCAAACCTGAACAAAGATGTATCTTTGATTTATTGACGTAGTGTAGTGGAGAATTATTGCCATAAAAAATATGTTTGGTTTTATACTTTTAGTTTCCTTAGACTGGTCGGTTTCCATTTCTTTACTTACATCAACTAACTGAAATCACTATTTTTATGACAACTTGTAAGTAAATACTTATTAAGATTTGTTGGCAACTTATGGATGATTTGAGTGTAAAAAACTTTGTTAAAAGAACCATATTTTATAGATTAATTACATCTTAAAACTTGTAAATGGTAATTAAAACTATTGAGCAGTTTTGTTTTGGGTTAAAAATAAAATAGACTTGTTTAGCCGTATAGATGAAAAACATAGGATATACAAGATATGATAGACACGAAATACTAATTAATATATTTTAGAAAAGAAGAGTACTCTTGAAACAATGTTCCGTTTTACTCATAGTTCTTTTTAGAGGTGTACACTCTTTTTAGAGGTGTATAAAACCGGGCTTCTTTAATATCTGGGTATGGGTATAATTTTTTAATACAAAAACTCAGTTCTTTTTTATGACTAAGTATGGAAAATCGAGTATTGCTGATAATCAGGTCGGATTCGGGTCCGGGTCTGAGTCCAGGTAAGATATGGAACCCGGTATCCTATACTCGGGTATTTTAATACCCTATTTTCGGGTTTAGGAAAACCCCAGAAAACCATGTATTTTTCGGGTTTTTTCGGAGCTGTTGTTTTTGTAGGGGTTGCACACTTTTTTTGTTTTAACTCCCTTTTTTGCATTAAAAAATTATAAATATATTCAAAAATATTAATTAGAGTGTCAAATATTAATTACAAAAATATAAAAGTGCATGTATATTAGAGTGTCAAATATGAATTACGAAGATACATAATTTAAAAAGCTAAAAACATGGATTTATTAAGTTTCTTTTTTTTTTAATTTAGGGAACTACAAAAACATAAATAAAACATAGATAGATTCGATTAACTTGATTGTCTTCGTTTAGTTTTTGTCTAGTGGGCTCGAGCTCAACATATCTGCAAAGGTCATTTCAAAGTTATTATGGAATCCGATTTCAACATGGAACCACAATGAGCAAATTGAGCTTCCTTGGACCGAATGACATTTTACATAACTCGATATGAACCCAAATAGAAGGTAATCCAGTTGTAGAACCCATGCCATTGGAAGCGGAAGCCATTATCTATTGTTTACATAGAACTTTTTGGGATTTTTTTGATCTGTTTCAAGTGTGTGACTAAAGGAGAACACTAAACAACCATTTATACCAAGTGTAGGCGTATAGAAATATTCAAGTTGGATATGTATTTTTTTCATTTATAATCTAGACTAATCAATCCACTAAAAGAAATTATGAACATAATTAAATGTGTGGAACCTGATTAAATCATAAATAAACAGACCTTTAAGGGTTTGATCTCTCAGATATAATAAATTCGGTTGATTCTGATTAAGGAAACCGGTTATGAAGGAAAGACGCAAGTTTGACCTGAATACAACTTTGTTTTTTCCTCCATAGCCCGTTTTCTTCATTAAAAATTCATGTAACTAACTTAAAAGATGCGAGATGAAATCTTTTTGAGGGTTGCTTGATTGTTATTTTTTCGGTTTAATACGTTTGATTATGCTACCTATTTCTTGTATGGGCCTGGTTTGTGAATCTAAAATAGAACATATCAGGCTTGATTATCTGGTCAAACTGATGATTATTCGGCTACTGAGATTGAGACCTTTTGGTTTGAAAATTTAATAACATTCATAACGAAAATTCGTTTCTCTATTATTCTCATTTTCACATTCTTATTGAGTGGGATAGGGAGGGTTCAGGGCTGGGTGGAATACCTTTCCTTTCTTAAATACGTAGTTTTCTGAAAATTTCAAATAGTCGATTTCACTATCTAAATCTGTATCTGAAATTTTGTTTATTATGCAATAAATTTCTTAAATTGGTTAATATAAAGAAATTATTTCGGATACCCGAATTATCAGAAACTTTTTAAAAAGTTTATCTGAAATATACAAAATATCTGAAATTTCTAATTAAAATTCATCATTCAAGATTTTTTTTTAAATATTGGGATAATTCGGATTCATTGTATAGCTCGCTTTGTCATGAAATGTTTTATATATATATATATATAATTTAGATTAATGAGTTTACTCAAATATTCAAGCTAGATATGTGCTTTTTTTATCTATAATCTAGACTAATCAATCCACTAAAAAAATGGTGAGCCTAGTCAAATGTGTGAACCTGATTAAATCATAAATAAACAGACCTTTAAGGGTTTGTTCTTTTAGATATAATAAATTCGGTTGATTCTAATAAAGGAAACCGGTTATGAAGGAAAGACGCAAGTTTGACCTGAATACAACTTTGTTTTTTCCTCCGTAACATTTTCTTCACTAAAAATTTATGTAACTTTAAAGGTGCGAGATGAAATTCTATAGAGGGTTGTTTGATTGTGATTTAACTGGTTTCATACGTTTGATTATGCTCCCCATTTCTTGTCATGTTGTAGTGTTGGGCCTAGTTTGTGAATCTGGAATTTTTATTTCAAATAAATGAAATATCTTAAATTTCTAATTAATATTTACCATTTAACATTTTAAAAAAAAATCGGATATTTAGATACCGAAATATCCGATTTTTAATATTATCAGAATCCGAAGTTTCGGGTATATGACTTTCCGGATATCCAAAATTTCAGATATTTCGTATTCGGAATTTTGGATAATTTGGGTATCCGAAATAATTTCCAGACAAACCCCCCTCAGTCGGTTACACCCCCCCCCCCCCCCCCCCCCCCACCAGTTAATCGATGAGATGACCAAAGGCAGAGGCTGGAAGAGAAGCGAGTAAATAGTTCTCTCGATAGACCCTTCGTGAAGATATCCGTGTATTAAAAATCTCCCGGAATGTGTAAACCCGAGCTTCTCCTATGCGAACCTTTTCTGAAACGAAGTGTATGTTGAGTTCAACATGTTTGGTGTGTTGATGTTGTATCGGATTTATGGATAGGTACACTGCTGAAATGTAGTCATAGCAGACTATAGTTGCTTTCGTTTTTGGAACCAAGAGCTCAAAAAGAAGGTTACATAACCATGTTGTTAATGGAAACCGCATTGACTACACTACGGCATTCAGCTTTGACACTTGATCTAGAAATGATTGGTTGATGTTTTCATGACCAAGATAACCAGCTATCGTCAATAAAAACACAATATCCTGAAGTAGATCGTCTTAAGTCGGGACATCCACCCCAATCAGTATCCGAATAAGCAATTAGTTGATTAGATTTTGATGGAGTTATCAATCAACCATAATTAAAAAAATGCCTTTGAGATAACTTAGCACCCTTTTCACAAACCATAGATGGGTGTCTCGAGGAGCATGCATGAACAAACAAATTTGTTGCATCGCATAGGTAAGATCCAGGTGAGTAATAGTGAGATATTGAAGAGCCCCAACAAGTTGGTGATATAATGTGCCTTCGGTTAATAGATCTTGGGTTAGAGCACTTAGTCTGGAAGAGGTGTCAACCGATGTTGAGCACGTTTTACGGTTCGTCATATGAGCTTGTGATAGGATGTCACCAGCATAAGAGCCTTGAAATAGAACCTCCAACTTTAGTATCTTACTCCATTTAACATTTCCTTTTGGATTGAAAATATGGCTATAGTCATAGAAGTGATGATTTTATAACAAACTAAATTGAAAAAGAAGTGCATACCACTTGTTTATCCACAGTTGTTCCTATGGCAGAGTTAAAGGCATGCTATTTGTTCATGAATCAATGATAAAAAGAAAAAAAAAAATACAAGAAGATTGTAACACTCATCATGTATCCACATTGCATTGCTTTATAGTCCTTCAAATTCTCATTAGTCAGAATATGCCTAGTTTTGCAAAAGAGAAAAAGAACAAAAAAATAATCATGATTAACTAGAAATCTATTGTGTTGACAAATGAGACTTAACACTTCACCTTTATAAAAGAACGAACACCACATACCAACAACATCACTAGATTATATAAACATGAATAATATCCAGTAAAACCTCTATAATTTAATACTCTATAAATTAATAACCTCGATAAAATTAATTTTTTGTCCGGTCCCAACTTGGGACCATTACAAAGTTAGACCGGACTAATCGATAAAATAATAAGATAATATTTTTTTTGAAATCATAATGTAAATATATTGGTCTAAGCGAAACTATAAATTAATAATTACTAAAATATTCTAAAATTCTAGGATTTTCTAGTAAAAAATGAATCTAGAGTCACTTATTTTTTTGTGAACTTCAAATCTATATTGAGTTCATCTTCCATTGCACTTAACAGTTTTAGTTGTTGATTGGTCATCGTTGATTTTTTTAACACCTTTTAGTTTAGAAGCTATAGTTCATGTGATTTTAAAATTTATCATTAGACATTTTATAGTGATCAATCTAGATCTATGTATATTGAACTTGACAAATTCATTAATGTGTGAATGTACATAGAAATTTTGAAGGTCCTTGTTTCTGTTTTATTCAAAGAACGTAAATGAAAATTTTGAAGGTCGATGCATTAATATAAGAGTTGCTCACAAATACAAGCCAACTCTTTAAATTAATAATTTATTAATTTATCGATATAATATCGATAAATTAATAAAATATCCCGGTCCCAACATTATTAATTTATAAAGGTTTTATTGTATATGGCTTAGATAATGAATTTATAATACACATAAATTAACGGCAAAACATTGGATTGAAGTATCCTATGTTGCCAAACAAATTATCTAAAGCTTGAAGTCTAACGTCTCAAATTTAAAAACCCTAGAGAATCATATAACCCATTCTTCAAAAAAATAAGTCGATTAAGCTAAATAAAAATGTTGTGTATGGGTTCATCTACGTGAACTCCATTAGACAAACAGCGGGTCAATTTAGGTCAACTCAAACGTTTCACAAACCTATTCACGAACACCTGAATCATTCGTTGAAAGTTAGAAAAAAGAAACAACTTTACTAACTTCTACCCTAATCTTTTGCTTGAAGAGCATTAATGGGAAAATATTTAATGTTTATATAAGTAGTCAAATTTGGTTAGTAAAATCATCAACCTCTCACGATGAGTCAATTACTCACAATTTATATGATTTTTTTTTTTAAAACTAACTACATTTTTCACTTAGATTTATGTCCAAACATAATTCAACGTGGGCATAAGCACCTATCAACAATATCTAGTTGCCAAAAGGCCCAAAACACAATGTTAATGAACCATATTAGTACCATGGCCCATTCAAGGAACCCAACAATATAGCAAATCTGTTGGATCATGAAGAAAACATTTCTGAGTTTCCCAGCCCTTTTGTTTTGTGTACGGTTCTGGTTCCGGCTTTTGGCCAAAAAAACCATACCCTATATATCCTGTTCTAGTATGGAACTAGTTGTTCGGGTATTAAAAATACCGGTTTAGGGGTAGACCCCATGATAACAGAAGAGGTAGCACTTTCGAAAACCATTTCTAGTGTTTTTAGCGAGTTCTTTTTTTAACCAACTATTTATGCGAAGTCTATGGGTGGAGAAATACTTTAAAAAGCAAAAAAATAAAAAAGTCATATTTGAGGTTCTAATGGCTCTATGGCCTTTGGAAACATGTAGATCTCGGAAAAATACATTAGAAATGGTAATAACCGGTTACTTGATACCCGGGTTCGGGTATAGAAACCGGTTTCAGTTCCGGGTATAATTTGGGTATGAAGCGGGTACGGTTCCAGTACTGGGTATTAAGGTATAAATGTATTATGTATAACCTATGTGTACCCTACGGGTAGGGTTGGTTCCAGGTTTGGTTCATATATACCCGGTTCTAAAAACCCGGTTCCGTTTTTTTCCGGTACGGTTCTGGTTCCGGGTTTTTTTTTGCACCTCTAGTTTTTTTTTTTTTGCACATAATCTGTTTTAAGATATTTGTATATAACACAAAATTAAGTCAAATCATGCCATCTAACAAGGATCAAGTGCTTTGAATGTGGGTTAATGCTGTCATTAATGAGTTCATCAATCACATAATCAGGCTGGGTTTTCATTTATGGCAATTTGGACCTACTGCCTTTCGAATTTTTTTTTACGGCAAATTTCTTTTTAATTCATGTCGTCTGTGGGACTTGAATCCAAGACTTCCCCCTTATCCTCCCTCACCTAGGTGTTTAAAGGCTTTTGCCTTTGCCAATGGACCACCACCCCATTGGCATGTTTAAAGTTTACTGCTTTTCGAATTACACGTGAACTTGATGTTCTTATTAGGATTTAATGCACTCAACAATATGTTCTTTTGAACGGCTAACTGCTTTCCACGTGTAAACCCACCCTTTCGGAGCTATGTCCAAAGGCCGACTACTCGACCACCGCAAGAAAGCGTAGCACACCCCTGATGCGCAGAAACCCCGTGGAATAGGTAAAACTGCGCCCCCCTTGGACTCGAACCCGGGTAAAACCCCCGGGCCAAGCCTTCGCAAAATGACTGTCCCACCACTTGACCGGAACTCATTAATACCAAGGGGTTGTTTGTTTCAGCTTCTAATGAGTTCTTGATGGTTCAGATCTCTTATTGGTTTAGTACTTAATGGTTCAGATTGTTTGTCTCGCGAGCAGATGTTTGAATGGTTCAGACATTTGTCTCTAAATGGTTAAGCCTTATACTGAGTCTGAATGGTTAAGATATCTTATCTGAATTGGTCAAACATTTGTCTCTTAATGGTTAAGCATTATACTGGCTCTTAATGATTCGGACCTCGTACTGGTTAAAACTTAATGATTCAACACTTAATAGTTCAGACCTCGTATTGGTTAGCAATTACCCATTCAGAATTTGCCAACCCCTAAGAGCATTCACAATGGAATTCCTATATTTATGTGAGTGAGATAATTATATTACAAGGCTATGTGTTATGGGACTTGTTTGAGGCTTGGTTGAGAAAAAAGTGTTGGCATATGGCTGACACGTAGGTGCACTTTTCTCTCACCTAAAAATACCTAAAAAATCCTAAAATGAGTGTAATGGGAAGGGCTTTGTTGAAGGCTTGGTTGGTGATTAGGTAATTATTATTTAATTATTATTATTTTATATTTATATATCAGTTATGTAAAAACAATCAATTTAAACCACAAATAAGTTTTGACATTTATAAATCTAGTTTGTTAAATAAACAAAATTCAACCGAAATATTATGTTTAATTAATCTAGTTTGCTAAATAAAAAAAAACCAACTGAAATACTATGTTTAATATACAAACTAAATATTAAATTCGGAATTTGTCAAATTATTTCTTAAATAATACAAATTCTAGTTCAGTAATAAATAAAATATGTTAAAAAAATTGCAATGTTGGGTAATAAAATAACCCGTATAGTATGTTTTTTGTGGTGTTCCGTATATGATATATGATATATCTGACTCTAATATGTGTGAATTGGACTTTATACGATATACAAACACACACCATCTGTATGTATAATTAAACATTTTGGCGACATGTTTCAGTTGAACCAAAATATTACATGCCTAAAACCAAAAGGACTTTTGTAAAAGAGTGTTCAAGTGTTATTAGAAGTTTTTGTATGCATGTGAGCCAACGGGTCATATTTGAATGCCTTATAGGCGTGTTCAAGCTTTTTTGCTGATGCCATTATCTTGTAATATGTTGACTATACCAAAGAATTTGTGTTGGTTCCCCAACTAACTAATATCTTGTAATATGTTGACTATACCAAAAATTTTTCTTAGTTAATATCTGATGCTTCCATCGCCGGAACTCCCCATTGTCCTTGCCGGAACAACGATCCGCCCATGCATCTGCCAACACCGGTAGCAATCAACAACCTTCGGGGCAGCTCCAAACCTATAACCACAGAATAACTATCATACGTATGAGAATCGATGCACGATTACTTAACAATGGATGTAAGTTATTCAAGAAACTATTGTAACTTCATCAAAAATCCATATTGAAAAGTCATTAACTAAACAAATAATTAATTATGAGACAATCAAATATATGAAATCAGAAATCGATGAAGTGTAGGTGATTCCTCAAAGAGTACCGAAGTCAAGAAAAATCAATGATAAGCATATGAATAATTAATTATGATACAACCAAAAACGATGAATTTAAGTGATTCGGTCACTAACACCTTTGCACCCTCGAATCTTCATGCGAATAAAGGAGCATTGTCACTTAATTGGCTAAATCGACACCTTCGAGGGTTTCTACATCTTCCGTTCTGTGTGCGCCGGGGGCCACTCGCCGGCTCCGGATCTTTCTCTCTCGCTCTTTCTTCTCTTCTCATCTCTCTCTCTCTCTCTCTCTCTTTCCCTTTGTATCACCTTCTTTTCTTTCATCTCAAGAAACTATTTATATATTGAAATGGGTTGGTTCAAATATAATACGTTTTTGTGCTTTTTTCGTACCTTTTTAGTCGGTTTACATTTTGACAAAAATTTTGTTTAAAACAAGCCGGGTCAAATGTATTACGTTTCCATTAGATGTTAAAAATTCGAGTTACTTTACGTTTCGATGCTTCCGCAACGCGGCGTACCATTCTTTAACGTAAAAAACTGAATTTTCTTACGTACTTATTTTATGTACGTGTCTGTATAAGTTTAAACTTGTCAACGTTTAAACATAATTTTATTTCAAATAAGTCGGATCAAATATAATACGTTTTCGTGCTTATTTTTATATACGTTTTTAGTTTCTTTACTTTTTGACGTAAGTTTTGTTCAAAAACAAGTCGGGTAAAATATAATACGTTTTCATTAGACAGTACAAATTTGAGTTACTTTACATTTCGAACCCGTTATAACGCGCGAGAAACTTACCAGTTTTATACAAAGACATATAGAGGTGACACTTTAGATATCTAGTAAGTGCATCTTTCACATAGGGGAAACATCACATGCAGGTGGCCTTTATAAGATTGATAAAAATAAATAAAAACAAAAAGCTGGAATAGCTCAGTTGGTTAGAGCGTGTGGCTTTATTGTAATTTTGAAATTTAATAATCATTAAATACAGGAAATCTTTTTACACTTATGTTTGTTAATATTCAAAGTTCTCAATTGTCCTTTTAGTAAAGTATTTTGAGAATTTGATCATATATCAAACGGAAAACCACATGGACTAAAATGACATTTAATTCTATGAAAAATCTTTTAGCTTTCTGTTATTGAAGTTAAGGCGATTAAAATGACATGTTGCATCTTTGAGACAAACAGACCAAATAAAACGAATATGAGACATGGTAAATGGTCAGATATTACTTGGAACGGCCAGCGTCTGACTCTGAGGAAGTCGAGTCATACACAAGGGGTGTAAACGAGTCGAGTTTTTCATGAGCTACTCTAGACAGGCTCGCTACAAGCTTGAAGCAAGCCGAGCTTATATTGGATCTCTTTAATAAACGAGCTTAAAACACGAATCTCACATCTTAAACTTGACTAGGCTGGGTCTTAATGAGTCTATTGTATTTAAGTTCAAATTTATATCACATGAATTCAACTTTATAAATAACTCCACAAATTTAGACACTTAAATAAGTTCACAAACAAATTTACACACTTAAATAAATCCATTCATCATTCAGACTTCAATGCAACCTCTTTAACACGCGGAACTGATCTCCGAATTCAAACGCAGATCGCTAAAAAGATTTGAAAGAACATCACCCAAAGGAACGAATCCGCTCGCGTGTTTCAAGGGTTTAGGGGAATAGAAGCACAACAATGGTAGTAACCATTGTCATCATACTCAAACCTTTGTGAAAGATGAACTTCAGGAATAGCATATTCTCCCCATTCTTCTGAACCATATTGATTTATAATGCCTCGAGCGTCAAAAGGGGCAGCCTGTTCACCTGGATATCTCCTGTACAGTACAAAATTCCTGACATTTTTATGCATACTTCTATTTATAAACTGTTACTTCATCAGCATTAGCAACCCATGTATGTATCTGAATTCATTGAGAAAAATGCCCGGATAGTCCCCGTGGTTTGGTGAAATCTCACCTATAGTCCATACCTTTCTAAAATTACAGCTATGCTCCCTAACGTCCAGACTAACCCTATCCACATTAGGGACTATCCGAGAAACGAGTGTGCATAAGTCGGGGACATAACTGTAATTTTAGAAAGATAGGGACTATATGTGAAATTTCACCAAACCACATGGACTATCGGGGCATTTTTCTCGATTTCATTTATACTCGCTCTTAAAAAAGAGAGCATATACTCTCATCATTTAATATTCTTTTTGGTAGAAATCGATTTAAATGAAACCCATGTATGTATCTAATTTCATTGAGAAAAATGCTCCAGATAGTCCCTGTGGTTTGGTGAAATTTCACCTATAGTCCCTACCTTTTTAAAATTGCAGCTATGCTCCCTAACGTCCAAACTAACCCCATCCACGTTAGGGACTATCCGAGAAACGAGTGTGCAAAAGTTGGGGAGCATAACTGTAATTTTAGAAAGATAGGACCTATAAGTGAAATTTCACCAAACCACAGGGACTATCTAGGCATTTTTATCGATTTCATTTATACTTGCTCTTAAACAAAAGCATATATACTCATCATTTAACAGTTTTTTCTGTAGAAATCGGTTTAAATGAAACCATAGCTTATAATGTAAGTTCAATCTACGGGCGACTTTAATGAGAAAAAAAATTGAATATTTGAAGAAACGCCATTAAATTTTTTCAAAAAGAAAAAAATGATTTTGTTGAAATGTCAAAATGCTATAGGTTCAGAGTATTGTTTTTTTTCAAAAAATCAAGGGCATTTTCATCATTTTACGTCATTTTGGTCGAAATAATATAACTGAAACAAGATGCATGTTTGAGATATGAAATGTGAAATGAAATTGTTACAAAAATATAGAAGTAGGATTATATAACCTTGGCCTTTGTATTGTGTTCATCACTGTCACATGCAACTGCGTTGTAGTAAACTTAAAAATTAAATATTGAAAAAAAACACTAATACGGTTTTCAAAAATTGCAGTAAGAAAATGAAAATAACCAAAAACTAGCAAGTAGTATAACATACCTTTAATTTATAATTGGCGTCTTCCTTAAGAACAAGGCCGTCTTTTTTAAAAGCATCAGTGATGATTTCTTAAAAGAGTTCAGGGATAACACTAAAAATCTTCATTATTTCAAGAAAAAAGCCACATGATATTTCATTTTTTTGCTGCATTTGACAAGTAATTTTCCCATAAAATAACCAGATATGATGAAAATTTGCAAAAATAACAATTTTTCGTGGTCATTATTTTCTTTTTCTACGGAATATCTTTCCTAGTTTTTTTATTTTAAAAAATAATAATAAACCAGAGTAGCAGTTATTGAAATTTGAATTGAAAAATAATAAATTCTAACAGTGCAAAACTGGCAAAAATGCGTAAAATTGTTATTTTTGCAAAAAAAAAAAAAAAAAAAACTGGAATAAGTAAGTGGTTCATAGCATCTTGCTTTTTTATTCAAAAAACCAAAAATAAATGAAAATGAAAATAAAAAATAAATAGGTGCATATGAAGGTGGATACTGCACGCACGCAAAAGTCTTTCATCGCCATCTACTACTTCAACAGGAAGATAGAGAACATGAGCCTTTTCAAAAGAACCTTTCATGCAATTCTGTAAGGAGAAAGAATATAAATTTAATAAATACATATCTGAAGGTTGCTATTGTAATAATATTGTTTTGTAATCATATTTAAAGCATTGCTAACATGATATACTTTATTTGTTAAATGAACAGAAAGTGTTTACAGGTTAATCCAACCCTACCGGCCTGTTTTGTCACTTACTAAAAAGTGACTTTTTTAACCTGAAGCCATTTTGACCCATTACCCCAAACTACCCGCGGGTGCATCTTGTCACCCAAAGTTCTAATTTAATGCATTCAAAAAATCTATATGGTTTCTATTCAAATACTTTAATCACAGTTAACACATAAATAGCCTATATAATATGACTAGGGGTGCAAACGAGCCAAGCCGCTCGAGATCGGCTCGAGAAAAAGATCGAAACGAACCTAGCCTTATCGATCCTGAGCTAGCCTGAGCTTGAGCTTAAGATAAAGCTCGACTATTATTTATCGAGCCCGAGCTCGAGCCTGGCATGTGAAGCTCGTCAAGCTCGTCGAACCTTACGAGCCTTAGTGTAATATTATCTATACTACTTAAAGGACAAAGTCGGTGGAAACCCCACCGGCTTTGCCTCCTCCTCCCTATACTTTCATTATGTAACAATTTTAGCCCTTTTACTTTAATAACTTTAAAGTTTCATAAAAAGGCAAATTTAGCCCCTAAACGACTATTTTATTATACAAATAGTTTGCTTTTGACACCCCAACATTGTGGTAGTTTCCTTTCAGCCCCAACTTTGTTATAGTTTCCTTCTTACCCCAAAACTTTATCAAATTTTATCTTTGCCCTTTCTTAGCCCTTAAGTTTAGGAATGCAATTTTTAACTACTTAACTTTTTATGAAGTTTGTAAATGCCAATTTTGACCCCCTCGAGAGTTTTTGGCTTGACGACATAAATTCGAGTTAGTCGGGCCACGTATAATACGTTATGATTGTCCGATATAAATTCGGTTTACGTTACGTTTTGATCCAATCGCAATGCAACTATAGGATACATTGAGTTCAATCGAATACATCAAAATGTGCGTTTTCATATGGTTAACACATCACATAACGTTTGGACTAATCCGTTCGATATTTGCAAAGTACCCGCGCTGCAACGTGCGCGGTTCTTATTACTAGTTAGTTTTTTTATTAATAAACATTTACCTCTTATTTAAAGTTGTCTAGTAAACGAGCCGAGCCGAACTCGAACCTAAAAATAAGCTTGTTTCGTAAAGGAGCCCGAGCTTCACTTATCGAGCTCGCGAGCCTAAACGAATCTATTATTTCTATTATTTTTATTTAATATATTATATTAATTAATAGATAATAAACGTGCCGATCCCGAGCTTGAGAAACTACCAACGAGCTCGGGCTCGGCTTGGCTCGTTTGCACCCCTAAATATGACCTGTTTCAACCCGAACCCATTACCCAACCTGCGCGACCGGACTGAATCAGATCGCATAATCAGATATGCTTAAAGCTAGGGATAGTTAGTAGATGTACATAACCATTCCTAAATATAGTCTATATAGTTGACTAATTGACTCAATAACTAACTTATTCACAATCCAGCTAACCTAACCAACTGACTTAACTGCTAAAAATCCCACCGATAAACTGACACGTATCAAAAGATTCTTACCATCCCCTTAAGTTTAATAGATACAGGTTGGCCACCTAATGCATCCATAACTTCTGCTTCAATTCCCTGAGAGGTAATTAATAGATAGTGTATATATAGAAACGATTGTATAGTATCATAGGCATTTAATACTGATTGAGAGAATAACTCTCAGCCTCTTGTATGAAACACACAGAGAATTCTCATATCTTACAGAAATATCATAATAAAACAGCTGTTCCAATAAAAAGTATTTCAGTCAACCAAGAAAGTTTGACCAACTGAACTGACCTTAAATATGTTAACAGCAGCATCAACTTTTTCCTTGTTCCACAACTTGAGCATGAGCACAGTTAAGTGAAGTGTTTGTAGCTTAACAAAGATGGTTTTATCTACTCCCAGTTCTGTTGTAAGCAAATATCAGATAGAGTAAATTACTTTTTGAGTCCCTGTGTTTTAGTGGTTTTAACCACTTGAGTCCAAAATTAAAAAAAGCTTAACGTCCTGAGTCCCTAACTACTCATTTTATAACGTTTTGGGTCCAATTTTGTTGAAAAAATTGGACTCAAAAGGCTAAAAAATTGGACTCAAAAGGTTATAAAAAAAGCATCTAGGGACTCAGGTCGTTAAAGATTTCGATTTTGAACTCAAATAGTTAAAACCACTAAAACACAAGGACTCGATAAGATATTATTAAAATTAAAATCATATATAAATGTGGTAGTTAAGTTTTGAATCGTATAATTAGCAACGGGTTGAAAGTCACCTGAAGGGTTTGGATTATTGATCCCCAATACTGAATTCTGAAAATTGATAAGTTTCTCAACCAATTGTGGATGTGTAGCCAGTGGAAGTGATATGAAGTGAGTGTGGAGAAAGCGTGGGCTATTGACACCCTGTTCAAAATCATGAGTAATAAAGTACATGTGAGCATATTAAGTGAAATTACTAAGGTATTGAGATTAAATATAATAGAGGTTGCAAATGAACTGGTTGGGCGGGGCAGGTAACAAGTCAAAACAATGCGGGTCAAAACGATTCGGGCCAAAACAGGTTATTTTTATTATTATTATTATCTTTTACTAATTAATAAGATATTGACTTGGGATATAACTATATATGATAAATTGGGGCCCAAGGTGTTTTATGTATAAATGGTGCATCAGGGTTGTATTTTAATCATCTTGAATTTGATTAACTAATTTGGTATTTACCAACTGGGAGAGCTAATCGACCTCACTAACATCAAGTAAACCTTTTTTAATGGCAAAGAATCTACGTGTAAACCCACCCTGCTTGGAGCTATGCCCAAGGTCGACTCTTGTTTCACAAAAGAGGAGGTGCTGGATTCCATGATTGGTAACTAACCTCATCAATTACGGGTCGTATTTTTTCCAAAGCTCTACCCACACACTCAGAAGTGCCTTCAATGGCTGCAAAAAATCCTCGTTAATAATTTTCCACAATAAGACGATTGCATATGTCATGACTAAAAAGTGCAACGAATACACAATTTATATTTACAAATAATACGCCCTCAGCAGCAGCAGTAGCAACCATACCCAGTAAATCCCACAACTAGCAAAGTTGTTGGTAGGGTCTTGGGGGGGGGGGGGGGGGGGGGGGGGGGATTACTGGGATGTAGTCTAAGCTTACCTCTATTCATAAGGTCAATGAATGCATAAATTGTATACGAGAAAAAGGTCCTTTTGTAGAATAAGATAAAAAGCTTGTGAAGAAAATGACAAATGAATATTTTCATAGGTAAATTAAAAACAAGAAACATACTTAATGAGTATACGTTTGCTGACGATGAAAATACTAGTTGCGCTCCCGTTTCCGATTCAATCAAACTCCTGCAAATGGTTTAACGGAATTACATTTACTGCTACACAGTTACACGTATGTGTTTGTACTTGCATCCGGGGTTAACTTCATAAGGAGTGGGGTGGGCCAAAAATTCCGAATTTTTTTACAAGAAAATACATATATAACTAATTTGGTTCATCCCAACACTCTTTGCAAAAGAAAATTGAAAATTTCATTATTGTTGATCCACAGTCAAGTCTCATAGTCTCATGTCACAAATAAAAATTAATGTGATCATTGTATTTCTTTGAGCTTTAATGTTGGCTACGCTACTGCTTGCAACAAATATAAAAAGTGTAAGTTCCAAAAAGGCGTACCGTTTCCCTTGGAGGAAGCGAGACAGGAAAAACCCTACCTATATGATATTAAAACCAATGAGAACTAGAATAGGATAGCAAGAGAGAACACGCAAAAAGTAATCAAGCTTTCAGCGGTTTAGCCTTATTCAAAATATCCCCTCTATAACGTACCGGGATGAATAAATACTTATAACTCGACATTTATGACCATATACTTGGAGAAAATATATATCAAAGACTATTAAAAGAGTTAAGTGCCATTTACGTCCCTGTGATTTGTCGACTTTTGCTATTTCAGGCCACATTTCAAAATTGTACCATTTTCCTCCCTGACATTCTCAAAACGTGCCATTTCAAAATCTAGAGTAACATGCCATTTTCGCTCCTGAGCTAACGTGGACTAACTACAAGGCCATAAATGGCACTTAACTCCCATTAAAATTTTCGAATTTCATTTACCTTATGTAGCTTATTCTTGATCGGAACATGAAGTTGGGTGTGTTTATCATATATTCTTAGCTTTAATTGCAGAAAAAAAGGTAACAAACTTGACACAAAAAAACAAGAAAAGCAACAAAGTAGAAAATTCAAGCTTCACCTCCATAGAAATTGAATGTTTGCCTGTAGAAGACACCATCATGCTATTATTTGGTTCAGCCAGTTCAGTACCTAATGCGGCTCCCCCATGGCCAGCTTGACTTGCTAAACCACCACATTAAACCAAAGGCGTACAACATTACAACTTGTTGGAAATTTTTTAAATGTGATGAATGGAAATTTATTGAGATCATTCCTATTAAATTCTACATATAGTGACAAACTTTTGAGTAGAGTTATTTATGTCACTTGTTTAATTTCTATTAGAATAATAAACTTTTCATGTGGTGAATTGATGACAACTCCTGAGTAGAGTTTCTTTTATGACAATTGATTAGAGATTTCATGGCAAAATTAAGTCTCTAATCATGTTGGATTTTTCACCACCCATGGCTCTTGCATACTTAGTAGGCTATGTGCCTCTTTTGATGAGGCTAGATACAAGAAAGAGATATGTATGCAAAGAGTCCTTGGAGAAGAAGTACTTGATGACCCATATGTTGGGAACATATAGAGATAAGTTCCTCTACACGATTCAACTACATTTATATTCTTAGTTTCCAAAAGTTCTAACACTATGATTTTACCCGGTGTAACCTCGGGCGCGTGGCCTTCTCCGGCAGTACAAACTGCTTCGGCTGTTGTACCCTGGGAGACAGACGCGTCGTCTTTAGTAGAGGCGCGAAATCTGTTTAAGGGAAGCGTGTTGAACACGTGCCTCAGCCACAACCGTCAACATCGTTTGTTCTTTCTTACAGCAAGGGATACTACAAGAAGGCCTTGTTCGAGCACAAAGTTGATTACTCTACCTTTTGAAGATCTTGCTAAGGAGACTACAAGAATATGTTCCTAAAGATCAAGTTGAAGGCTTTATCTTTTGAATATATTGGTTTGAATCGATTGATTTATAAAATATATATTGTAGTTCATATTTAATTTTCGTTTGAATTTGTACACGGTCATGTACTACAATTTCCCAAATGTGTAAAGAGAGTATCTTTACTATTTTTTATTTATATAATTTTTTGACCTATGTGCTACACAACTCATTTTAAATATGAATATAAGATGTTATTTATTTTCAGGATATCATGTAAAGCAAACCATCGTCACCACATACATAGAACGAATTAAAGATCTACATAAAACATGTTAAGGAGAAAGGCTGAAAGAGTGATGGGAGGGGTGTTTATATGTGCATTTGAGGCTGTTATTGCAGGCTTTAAGTTGTAATAATCAGTTTGAATTTGGTAAAAGAATTTACAATTCCGATTTTGCGATTGTTAGGTTTCGAAATAGTCAAGTTTGGAAAAAGCATGGAAGAAGTAACCTTATAATGCAAAATCACAGTAATCTCTTAGAAATCACACAGCCAAAATCCCCCAAAAAAACAACATAAATCATAAATCCTCACCTTCTGATGAAGAAGCCTGCACAGAGGTTGCCTTCAATATGTTGTTTCCACCAACCATTTTATCACCACCGGTCGAGTAGCCTTTCTGCCATCAATTAGGACAGCAGAGTCAATGTTTTTGCAATGTTTGTAAACAATAGTTGATGAAAAAAAACACCAAAAATATGTGGATCTAAAGAAAAAAAGCAGCAATTATAAACTAATTACATTCAAAATGCTACAAAACATTCAAAAATTAAATTACAAACTGATTACATTTATAAAAACTCAAAATCAACCGATATTAAGAACGTAATCACTTATTATTAACTAATTACATTCAAAATGCTAAAGAAACCACTCAAAACCTACCGATTCTAAGAACAGAAACAGTAATCATAAATTAATAACATTCAAAATTCTATAAAACACTCAAAATCTACAGATTTTAACAACGGAAAAAACTAACTACATGCAAAATGCTAAAAAAACACTCAAAATCTACCGATTATGAGAACAGAAACAATAATTGTAACCTAATTAAATGCAATATGCTCGATTGTTCATTAGCGAGTAATTACAAACTAATTATATTCAAAACTAAAAAAACACTCAAAATTCTACAGATTTTAAGAACAAAAGCAGTAACTATAAACTAATTACATGCAAAATGCTTAAAAACACGCAAAATCTACCAATTTAAGAACAGAAACAGTAATTACAAACTAATTATATTCAAAAAGCTAAAAAAACTCAAAGTTGTACCGATTATAAGAACGTAAACAGTATTTATAACCTAATTACATACATTATGCTAAAAAAACACTCAAAGTCTACTGATTATAAGAACGGAAACAGTAATTATAACTTAAGTACATGTAAAATGCTTAATAAACACTCAAAATCTACTGTTCATAACAAAAACAGTAATTATGACGGTTATAACCTAATTACATACATTATGCTAAAAACACTCAAAGTCTACAGATTATAAGAACGGAAACAGTAATTATAGCTTAATTACATGTAAAATGCTTAAAAAAAACACTCAAAATCTACTGTTTATAACAGAAACAGTAATTATAACCTAATTACATGCAAAATGTTAAAAAAATACTCAAAATCTTCCGATTATGAGAACAGAAACAGTAATTATAACTTAATTACATGTAAAATGCTTAAAAAAACACTCAAAATCTACTGATTTTAAGAACAGAAACAGTAATGATAACCTAATTACATGCAAAAAACAAAAAAAAACACTCAAAATCTACCGATTATGAGAACAGAAACAGTAATTGTTACCTAATTACATGCAAAACGATCGTTAGCGAGTGAATTACGATCGATGATTCATCAACTTAACCTAATCAGTGTGAAGAATTAAAAAAAAATCCGATAAACCTGAAAGTAGGGCACTGATTTCGAAATTTGATACACGATTGTGAAATTCAGAGCAGCTTCTACACTGGAAACACGAATTCAACTTGTAAAAATGGAGTTAATACATGCATTTGCAGGTGTGTGTGATTGCTTGGTGAACAAGTCAAGGTGGTAGCATGAGCGCGCATTTTAGCCTAGCCGCCACGGTTATTTTATATATTTCAGCACGTAGGTGGACCACTATACCTTTCAAAATTATAATTTGGAGTTGTAAACAATACGAGTCGAGCTCGAGCCTTACACTATTCAAGCTCGGCTTGTTAGGTTTTTCTGATATAGGTTTTTGGGCTTGAGCTAGTTTAAGAAAGACCAGAAACTAGCCAATGCTCGGCTCGAGGTTGTCTTCGGTACCTTAATTGAGCCGAAGCTCGGTTGCGTATTAATTAATACAAATAAGTGTAAAAATAGTTAAGTTAAAACTTGAAAATACTTAAGGCTCGTTTAAAGGATCTTCTTACTGGAGCACGTGATTGATAACTAAACGAGCTTTATTTTAGGCTTGGGCCCGCTCATGCTCTATAAGACTAGGCTTGTTTCGAGTTCTTTATTGATCCGATCTTGATTAGCTCACGAGTAGCTTGGCTCGTTTGAACCCCTGATAACTAGTGAGATTCTGACTATTTTTGTATGTATATTGAATTGGTGTGTCTTAACTATTAGAGCTGATGCCACCATAAGAGTTTTTTGTGTTTGAGCTGGTGTCGCTCCTTGTTGCACACACAGTTGTGCGTAAATGAGATTCAAAGTCGCATGACTTTTTGCAAACCAGGAAGCGGGAGTCTCCCCTTCTAGTAATCCTGACATCGTAGTTGCTGAAGGACCGGCGCCGTGATTTGTTGGATTCACCGTTTGGGTGGTACGGGTACCATTCGCGCGGATGCCTCCAACTTCTGTGTAATCTCCGTCGGCATACCACTTGTGCTGAAGGACATGCGCGTTGTCCGCTACCGTGCTCATTCGAGAGACTTCACCGAGAGTTGGGAAAATGTTATCCTGACCAGCCATGGAGTCAGAATAAAAGCTCAAGAAGAAGATGGAAAGTGATTGTGAATAATCAGTGGGCGCCAATGAAGAAACACCAAACTAATCTGGTGATTAGTTTATGGTTTGTGCCTCGACAAATAAGGTTAATCTCGTCTAATAGCAAATCAAGATCCTGCAAAACCCGCAACACACCGTAAGCTCGTTTCAAGGAGGAGAATAGGGGGGTTCTCATTGTAACCACCCTCCGGCGTGAGAATAAGTATAGGTTTTTGAGGATAATTGTTTGTGTATTAAGTGAGAGAGTAAGAGAGCGATCCTTAAACCTGGAGGTGAAGTCCTCTATTTACAGTCGTAGTGATTCATGAAGAAGATGGGCTGATGGGTCTTGGGCCTGAGATCGACAACAATGAATATCCCTTCTACTCCCTCTGCCACGACCGTTAGTGGATATTGGCTAGAGGGCCGTTGGCGCACGTTGAATGGATCCACGTGTCCTGACAGTTGTCCTTGTTGCCCTGCGCTTTATAATACATCCTCTGAAAGTCGACGCAAGATCAAGCTTGGTCTTTCGTCAACAGGAACCAAGTGTCTAAAATGGTTGAATTTACTTCCTGGACTCGCGCGTGACCTTGGAGACATCCATTCGGTTGGCGCGAGGTCTAGGAAGTCATTAATTAAGCTTGTCTAAGGTATGGCCTCGCGCGCGACTAAGTTTAACTCGCTTGATCGGCGCCGGTTTGAGACCATACCCCTTCAGGATGTACATTGAATTGGTGTGTCTTAATTTTATAATTAATAGAAGGGACGATAGCTAGGTTTGGCTTAAATTGAATTGTATAAATGTTAAGTTATTATATGCTTAATAAATAGAGAAACTAATTATATGTTGAAAACCTTAAATGCATAGTGAGATTAAATACATAAGTTATAGCTTAAAGTCAGGGTCGGCCCGTGGGCCATTCAAATGAAGCAACGGCGTTGGGCCTTCAAAATTTTATGACGTTCACTTAAGAAAAAAGTATAAATTTAATATGAATATTAGTATTTGATTTGATGACCTATAAAAATGATTTTCTTGTATTGTAGTGGTAGGAAATCCAACACTCTCTGTAATGATTCACGGTTCGAATCCATAGAGCGTTGTTTTTTAATTAATATTTTTTATTTTGTTTTAAGCGGGTAGACACTCTAGGCCTAGAAAAGTTTTCTGATTTTTTTTTTGGTAGAAGGAATACGCTATTGTCATCTGCATCAATTGTTCCCTTCTACTCACGTATCTTAAATTGTATTAGTCAAATAATAGTCCTTTAAGTTAATTGCTTGTTTTTATTTTCTCATATATCCATGTTAAATCAATATCGAAAGGATGAATTTAGACATTTAAAAATGTTGATTTTTTTTCACAAAAGGCCTCAATATTTTTTCCGCTTTGGGCCTCCATATAGGTTGAACCGCCCCTGGTTAAAGTCGAGGTGGTGTGTTGCCTAAAGAGTGTCACACAAGTTGTGATAATCCCACAACCAAGGATTTAACACAATTGAAGTCTCATTATGAGTAAATTGATTATATCCGGTGAACAACTCATGGATCCAAGCAAATTTGTCACGTGTGAAATTTGTATGCTAAATTATAGGTATCTTGTTTCTTGAACACTAGTTTAAAGACCTTTATTATACGCGTATGTTGGTGAAATTTGAGGCATTTTTGTTGGTTTAAACCTCACATTACTTTAATGATTGAAGAAAAGGATTGTTGTAGTGACTAGTAAGTATATTGTTTAGATGAAATTTTCATAAGTTGTATTTCTTTGGGAAGGGTTGACTTTATTTAAGGTCAATTTACATTAGAGATGTTAGACGACCCAATATCACGCCCAAAGGACTTACGTCAAGTTGTATAGGTGTAAGTAAGACAAGTCGAGCCGTTCGTGAGCTACTCCTGCTGTCTAAAAGCTCAAAAAAGAACCTAAATGAGCTCGAGTTTATATTGAAGTTTACGAAGTAAACGATACCAAGCTTCACATATTGAGCTTGAACGAGCTTATTACTTAAATGTTTTATAACTAATATATAATATATATATCATCATCACCATCACCATCATCATCATCATCCTCGTCCGTCAGCCGTCGCCGCCGTCGTCGTCATCATCATCATCATCATTTATTATTTTATTATTATGTATACAAATGAAATAGTAACACTTGAATAATATACATTATATTATAATTATAAATACATAAGAACAAGTGTAAATGTATATAACTGCACAAACCCACAAATGCATATAGAAAAACTCCAACTTATCAAACAAATTGAGAGGCAAAACAAAACTACAATAATTCAGACATTTATATTCGTTTACAAACCAACCAGTCCTAATTATTTGTCGTTCAGACTTCGCCACAACCTCTTAACACTAGAACCGATTTCCGAATTCAGAGTTGATCACTTAAAAATAACATCTCCCAAGAAAAGCAGCGAGCTAACAGCATAACGAACTAATCGGCTTGCGTTGTTAGGAAGGGGAAAAGAGGCACAACAATGGTAGTAACCATTTTCGTCATACACAAACCTTTGCGAAAGATGAAGTTCGGGTAAAACATATTCTCCCATTCTTCTGAACCGTATTGCTCCATAATGCCTCGCGCATCAAACCAGTCAAACTTTCTTGTATCATTTTTATTCCTTCACATACATTATCCCTTTTTAGATGGATAATACATGTAAAATGAATTATGTAGAAAATAATAAATGGTCCTAGAATATTAATACCTTTTCCTTTGCCTTACATTCATCACTGTGGCATGCAACTGCATTGCAATAAATTTAAATATATATATATATATATATATAATATATATATATACATATTATAAAGATATTGAAATTGGTTTCTATAATTGCATTAAGATAATGAAAATAAGCAAAATTAGGGCTGCAAATGAACCGAACGGCCTTGTTTGGGTTCGTTTGTTAAGGAAATACATGTGTTCATGAACACTTAAGGAACAAATTTTTTTTTCGCTTTCGTTCGTTAAGGAAACGAACGCGTTCCTGTTCATGTTCGTTCGTTAATTTTAGGTACCGAACACAAATGAACTTTCATGAACACAAACAAGCGTTAATGAACAGAAACAAACACAATTAAACGTTCATGAACACAACACAAACAAACGTTCATGAACAGAAAACGGACATATATTAAATTTTGAATAAAATCGGCATCTTTCATCACAAGCATTAAGTAGATCCACCAAAAATATGCTAACCTAATTATCCAAACATCTCACCCTCCCCAATCTCACCCTCCCCAGACCCTATACAATAGCTTTGTTATTTGTGGGATTTAATGGGTACGATTGATTAATTGAATTATCCAAACATACTTGAGTACTTAACATAATCTTGATAAACATAATTAACATAAAATAGTGTCTCAAAAAACAAATAAACATAACCTAATATTAGGTACCGAACATAAATGAAGCATGTGTTCATGTTGGTCCATTTAACTAAACAAACGGAATTTCTTGTTCGTATTCGTTCATTAATTAAACGAACGAACACAAACGAATTTCCCGCCAAACGGTTCATGAACTGTTCGCTAAAACTTCAGTTCATTTGCAGCCCTAACCAAAATCTAGCAAGTAGTATAACATACCTTCAATGTTTGTTTGGCGTCTCTTTCAAGAACTAGACCACCTTTTACAAAAGCATCAGTTATGATCTCTAATAAAGTTCAGAAAAATAACACTAAAATATCTTCATTATACCAAGAAAAGGTCACGGGATGTTTCATCTTTTAGCTGCGTTTAACAAGAATATAAAAAAATGCATATAAAAACATGATATTGTGACTCGATTCCTAACTCTAGCAACCAACTACGAAAGTTCTCTAAAAGAGCAACAACCTTTTTTTCTTTTTGCAAAAATAACAATTTTTACAAGGTCTTTCTGTCTGGAATTTCTAATAATATATTCTGTAGAATTTGCTTTTTCAGAAATAATAAGTATTTGTTATTTAAGATTTAAAAAAAGAGTAAAATGCCATTTTCGTCCCTGAGGTTTGACCAGTTTTGCGACTTTCTTCCAAATGTTTGGTTTTCAGCATTTGTATCCAAAAAGTTTAAAATCTTTCCATTTTCATCCGACTCATTAACTCCATTCATTTTTATCTGTCAAGTCAGGGGTATTACCGTCTTTTTAGACATTTTTTATTAAACTAAAAACACTACAAGAAATTCTTTATTTCTTGTAGTGTTTTTAGTTTAATAAAAAATGTCTAAAAAGACGGTAATACCCCTGACTTGACAGATAAAAGTGAATGGAGTTAATGAGTCAGATGAAAACGGCAAGATTTCAAACTTTTTGGATCCAGATGCGAATAAACACACCTTTGGACGAAAGTCGCAAAACTGGCCAAACCCCAGGGACGAAAATGGCATTTTACTCTTTAAGAAAAATTAGTGACATATTATATTCCAAAGAAAAAAGACAATTTCTTGTAGTGTTTTTAGTTTAATAAAAAATGTCTAAAAAGACGGTAATACCCCTGACTTGACAGATAAAAGTGAATGGAGTTAATGAGTCGGATGAAAACGACAAGATTTCAAACTTTTTGGATCCAGATGCGAATAAACACACCTTTGGACGAAAGTCGCAAAACTGGCCAAACCCCAGGGACGAAAATGGCATTTTACTCTTTAAGAAAAATTAGTGACATATTATATTCCAAAGAAAAAAGATGAAATGGGCATGATGGGACGTGCAACGCTCGGCAATCAGGTGAAAATTTGTTATTTGCAATATAAAAAAAAAGAAGTGGAAGTTTGCTAAGGATCAAGTGATTTATGCATACAGTATCATGCTATTTTATGTAAAAAGTGATAAATAAAAATAAGCGTGTGCATATAAAAGGTGGATACTGCAGGCACGCAAAAGCCTATCCTCGCCACCTACTACTTCAACAGGTGCATAGAGAACACGCGCCTTTGCAAAAGAACCTTTCATGCACTCCTGAAAGGCGAAAGAATGAACTAATAAGTACAAAAAGAAAATAAATTAAATGCTACAGAAAACCTCCAATCAGATATGAAGGTGTTTGGATGTACTTCTGAAAGTGGTTGGTGAGATTTAGAGGTGACAATTTAGACTTGTTTATTAGTGATTGACTCTAGGGCTGTAAACAAACCGAACGTTCAGCAACAATTCGTGAACCGTTCGGCGGGAAGTTCGCTTGTGTTCGCTCGTTTAATAATTGAACGAACACGAACAAGAAATTTTGTTCATTTAGTTAAATGGACGAACATGAACAGAGGCCGTGTTCGTTCATTTATGTTCGTGAACGTTCAGTAACGTGTTCGTTTATGTTAGTTTGTGTTCGATAGTTCGTTAGTGCTTTTAGTTTTTACATTTTTTTATATACTTCAAAAGTCTGACAAATAAAACATTTAATAAGTATCAGTGTATTATATATTTTGTTCATGAACGGTTGTTCGTGTTCGTTTGTTTTCATTTGTGTTCATGAACATTAGTTTGTGTCCGTTTCCTAAAATTAACAAACGAACATGAACACGTTCATTTTGTTAACGAACGAACACGAATAGAAAATCTCGTTCGGTGAGTGACTGAGTGTTCATTCGCTTCATTTGCAGCACTGATTGGGTCAACTTGGGTTGTGTTTTAAAACTGGTCAAATATGCCAGATAAAAAATTCTAGCCTATAAAGGGACGCGTTTAAAGCCGTCCAGAACCTACTTTATGCATTCAATCTCCTAATTTTTTTCTATTCAAATCCTAAGGTTATTGTAATCATAATTAAATCGCTAATAATTTCTTAAAAAAATCAACATAAAGTGTTTATAGGTCTATACATCCCCTACCTGGCCTGTTTCTACCCATATTGAAATATACCTCTTTCAACCCGCCCATTACCCAACCTGCCTGACTGGACTGAATCAGACATCACAGTCAGATAATCAAATTTGGATAAAACAATATCTGATGATGAATAGCTACTTACGTGGACATTCAAATCTGAGTTTTTTAACCTTAACTAATTAAGATATAAGAATCAAAATCAGTTTACCCAAAACTAAATACTGTGACTTCAAATCGCAATGATCCGTTTAAACATGCCCAAACAGTCCATATAACTGAAATGTTAACCGAAGAAAGATTCTTACCAACCCCTTAAGTTTAATAAAAACAGGTCGGCCATCTAATGCATCCATTACTTCCGCTTCAATTCCCTGAGTGGTAAATGGCGATATAATAAAACAATTGTTTTACAAAAAGTCAACTAAGAAAGTTTGACCAAGTGAACCGACCTTGAATATCTTAGCAGCAGCATTGACTCTCTCCTTGTTCCACAACTTCAGCATGAGCACAGTTAAGTGAAATGTCTGTGGCTTAATGAAGATGGATTTATCTATTCCCAGTTCTGTTGTAAGCAAAATATCAGATATTAATATCACGTATAAACGTGCTAGTTTGGAATCGTTTAATTATGAATGGGTCAATTCAGGTTATGTTGTCTATAAAGGGTCAAACAGGTACAATAAAACATTGCTAGAAAGAGTAAACGGGTTGAAAGTCATTCACGGTGCATTTTTAATACATTAAATAGCCTTTTAATAAAACAAAAATTAGATTGTTACTGAAGTAATATATTAACTTTTTTAATCATACTCCTGCCTTTGGGGTATTGCCTAAAAAGTATTGGTACTGTGATAGAATCTGGAAACTGAAACTCTGATTATTGAAAGAACGATTACATAAATAGCCAAATTCGAGATAGGCTTGATCTCCAAAATAGCCAAATTCGAGATAGGCTTCATCTCCAATTTTAAGGTAAAAACCCTAATTTGATAATAATAAACATCCACTAAATAACTCCGACTAGAACAAGATACATATAAGCATTAATAGAGATAATAACTGGCCCTAAACTTTAGCTACTCATTTACCCTAGAACAAGATATATATAAGCATTAATAGAGATAATAACTGGCCCTAAACTTTAGCTACTCATTTACCCACTGCCTTTTTTTTTTTGATAGCTGCTTTGAACCAACTATGGGATCGTATCATACTGTTTTGACAATTTTTAAACTAACGGACTGCAATGGTTATTTTCAACAAACCACAGGGACGAAAAACGTAATTAACTCATTTGTTTATAAATTGGGTTTTAAATGAGTGGTATTTTAGTCTTTTCACCAAAAACTTAACGGTAAATTGGATGGGGTTAACGGAGGTGGACTGTAATTGTTACGAAAGTGAAAGTATTGGTACCGTTTTGGCAATTTTTAACTAATGGACTGTAATGGTTATTTTCAACAAACCACAGGGACGAAAAACGTAACTAACTCTGGATAAATTTATAAATATCAAGGGTAATTTTAGTAATTCATTCACATACCGGATAATGTAGAAGTCCTTGGCTTTGAGGTGGATGTAGATGTGGATTTAGAGGGGTAACTTACGAGAGGTATCTTAGTGGCATCCTCATTTGTACCCTCGTTATTAGAACTACCACCCAAAACCTCACTAGAGTTTGCATCGTTTATCCCTAATATAGAATTCTGAAAACCGATAAGTTTGTTGATGAATTGTGGATGTAGAGCCAGTGGAAGCGATACGAAGTGAGAGTAGTCAAGAGCCGGGCTTTTGACAACCTGTTCAATGTCATGTATAGATAACAAATTACATGTGAGCGAATTAAGTGAAACGGAAGGTAAAAAAGGATTTTCGGTTAAGAGCATAATAAAAAAAAGTAAAGTACACAGTTGGTCGTTGTGGTTTACCAAAATTTTGTATTTGGTCCCTAGCTTTCTAAAAGTACACGGATGGTCCCTATGGTTTGCACTTTGTAACACATTTAGTCCTCAGCCAACAAATCTAAAGGTTTTAGGAGGTCCAAGTTGGGACTAAATGAATTGCAAAGTTCAAACCACAGGGATACATGGATGGTTCTGGTGGTTTGAACTTTGCAACACATTTAGTCCCAAATTGGACCTGTTAAAACCTCTGGATTTGTTGGCTGAGGACTAAATGTGTTACAAAGTGCAAACCACAGGGACCATCCGTGTACCTTTGGGAAGCTAGGGACCATCTGTGTACTTTACACAAAAAATTTATTTAAAAGAGGCTTCCTCCTTTTACATGGAAAAATCCAAATATAACATCGATTAGACCTTTTATTCACTAAACAGTATTACATGATTGGTAACTAACCTCATCAATTAGGAGTTGTATTCTTTCGGAAGCTCTAGCCACGCTATCAGAAGTGCCTTCAATGACTGCAAAAAAGTGTCGTCTAAATAATTTTCCACAGTAAGACGAGACATATGTTATTACTGCTAAGTATATCGTACACAATTTATATTCATAAATAACAATTCCTGAACAAGATTAGTTGATTTGACCCGAGTTTGAAAAATGCAGCTACTGTTTTTACTGTCTCTGTGCTCTTTTATATGTAGCAACTATTTGTTACTCATCATTGTATGTTAGCGGATAATTAATTAAAGCAAGAAACGTACTTAATGATTCATCGTTTCTTGATGGTGGAAATATTAGTCTCGCCCCCGTTTCTTCTTCAATTTTCGCCTGTGTAGAACCCCTGCAGAGGGTTATAAAGAAAGTGTTACGTTCAATGGTGAAATGTACCTGCCCAAGTGTTTATATGTGTGTGTGTACTTGCAACATGTATAATTAGGTGTGAGTGGCAAAAAGGCGTACCATTTTCCTTTGATGAAGCGGAACAAGGAAGACCCTACCTATACGATATAACAACCAATAAGAACTAGAAGAGGAGAGCAAGAGATAACACGGCAACGTTTCCGCGCTTTAGCCTTATCCAGAATATCTCCTTTGCAGTGTTATAACTTATAAGCATCTCTAGGTGCTAGTAGGCCGGTGGGGTACCAACTAGCGATTAATAATTAATCGGGATTAATTGGAGTGGGATTTTATTTGTAATTTTCAGTTTTATATGTATATACACACATTTTTATATGTATTTTTTAATAGACATGTTTTAACACCTTCTTTGACCCGTATTTTAAAGTAGATAGGATTAATTGCCAGAATTTACAGGTTCGGTCAAGAATCTGGCCGAACTCGCTAGACTGGCACCGTTTTTTGGCTAATTAGAACTGAATTTGACCACTGCTGAGTGCTGACCGCCTACTGATTAATTGGACGATTAGATAAAAATTACTCGGTGAACCTCCGATTAGCGATTAATCGGGGACTAATCGGAGGTTAGTCGAGATTTTTACAACCATGCTCCTTTGTAATGCAACAATATGAAGGGATATTTATATTCAAATAATCAGCGTATACCAGGAGAAAAAAATTTAAACATCATTAAAATTTTGTAAATTTATTTAACTAATATTATTTATTCTTGATATGAAAATAAAGTTGGGTGTGTTTTTCATCTGTTCTTACTTCTTAACATTAATTGCAAAGAAAGGTAGAAACTTGACACAAAAACAAGAAAAGAAAAAAAGTAGAAAATTAAAGCTTTACCTCCAAAGAGATTGAATGTTTGTCTGTCGAAGACACCATCTTGCTACTACTTGATTCAGCCAAACTGCCACTGGAACTGCCATTATGGACTTGTACTTGACTCTTGACCTCAACATCTGTCACTAAACAGTACAACTTCTTATTAAATAACAGGCATACAACTCGTTTTAAATGTTAAACACTAACCCTCACCTTCTGTTGAACAAGCCTGCACAGAGACCCCCCTCCATTTTGGCCTCGTGTTATTGTTTCCACCAACCATCTTATTACTAGCGCACGAGTAGCCTTTCTGTCACTAATTAACAGCAGAGTAAATCATTTCCATATACGTACTTATCGGCTAGTTCTAGTCTAATGCAGAAACAAAAACACTCAAAATCAAAATACAATACAATTCCTGGTTTATCTAAAGATGCAAAAAGCTGTAAAACATCCAAAATCTACTGATTTTAAGAACATAAACAGTAATTAAAAACTAATTAAATTCAAAATGCTAAAATAACACTCAAAATCTACCAGTGTTAAAGAACGGAAACAGTTATTATAAACTAATTACATTCAAAATCCTTAAAAAACACACTCATTTAAGAACAGAAACACTAACATTCAAAATGCTAAAAAAGACACTCAAAACCTACTGATTTAAAGAACAAAAACAGTAATTATAAACTAACTACTTACAAAATGCTAAAAAAAAACACTCAAAACCTACCGATAATAAGAACGAAAACAGTAACTGTCTATGCAGTTAATCTCGGTGATATATCGGTCATCTCGGTCCCCTAGTAAAATATAGGTGTCAAATATCGGTCAGAATATCGGTACCGATATCATCGGCGATATTGACCGATATTACCGATATATTGATATGTACCAATTGGTTGATAGATAAATAATCCTTTGAGTGGATCAAGCTCAAAGAAAATTAGAAAGAAGCAAGACTTGAGATAACTCTATTTTTATTATTTTTCCTTCATATCTCTAAAACATCAAATGGCTTACATTATAAATACTAAGCTAAATAACTACCCACTATCCTAATATCTTGACCCACTATCTATAATTTAAAACATGCTTAATTAATAAATAAACTACATACTAAAATAAAACTTGACAACTAATTGAACATAATCGATATATCATCTATATTTGACCGACATAATCGATATATCACCGATATTTAACCGATATAATCGATATATCACCGAAATTTGACCGATATAACCGATATCGATATATCACCGAATTATTAGTGTTAAATTGCTGTATATAGAAATTCTGCATTATATTATAATTACGGATATCCCACTGATATCTCACCGAGATAATCTATATCTCAAATATCGGTCCTTGATCGAGATCCGATATTTTATTGCATTAACTGCATAGGTAACTGTAAACTAATTACATTCAAAATGCTAAAAAAAAACTATCAAAATCTACCAATTTTAAGAGCGGAAACAACATTTATAACCTAATTTCAAGCAACTTACGATCGATGATTCATCAATTTAACCTAATCAATGTAAACAATTCGAAGAATCGCTAAACCTGAAAGTAGGGCACTGATTTCGATACCTGATAGGCGATTGTGGAATTCAGAGCAGCTTCTACTCTGGAAACATGAATTTAAGTTGTAATTATGGAGTTGATATATGTATCTGCAAGTGTGTATGATCGGTTCAGTGAAGAAATCGTGTTCGTACCTGAATAGTGATAGCATGAGTGCGTATTTTAGCCGTCACGGCGCTACCGGGTTTCGGTTGTATGGATTTCTTTCTAAAAAAAATAACTTTAAACCATGTTACAACTATAACCCCCAGAGTTTAACGACCTTTACAAATCTTATTCTTTTACTTCTTACGATTAATGAACTATGTGCAATTTTGCAAGGCGACTTCTAAGTTATTTCCTTTTTAAAAGGCAGATCGAAACATGGAAAACCGTCGATTGGACAACTAAAGATTTACTCCAAAGACTTATTCGTACCTACATAAGAAACCTAACCCATTAAGAACAATAATTTCAGGCTTTGTTTTATTACTAGATAGCTGAAACCTGACCTAATGATTGAAAGTGGGGCTTTTAAGGGGCATTCCACTTGGGTCTTGAGGCAAGCAATGTCAAAGCCAAACACCTGAATTATCTCACGTATGCCACATCATCCTATGAAGTACTTTAAAAAGGGTCCCACTTATGTTGATGACACATGCACGTATTTTGCTGGAAACGAGTTTCTTAATTTTGGGAGTGTTCAACGGAGATTGTGACGAAGAAAAATGGTGTAACTGATTTCTTCTAAAGTTCATATTCTAATAAAAAAATTCAAATAATATATATTTTGCAAGTTAGAGGACAGATACGGGATGATTTTAATCACTATAAACCAATATCATACACACAACATTTCCAAAACAGTAGTTATGTCGAATCAATACAGAATATTTATTGGGAATTGCCACCTGCCGTTGGACCGTCACTTACTCATCAAACACGATATGACCTGGCCCATGCACCAAGTCCCGTTGTTGACGATGGAAGATTTGGGTTGTTTCGAAGACTTGGTTTATCTAGACCTGAGCCTTCTATGTTTAACAGGCACACTCGGATGGTATATGTTAAGGTAACTAGAAAAGGATAAGAGTTGTGTATTTTTTAAGTTGTTTTTGGTTAGTCTTAAGGCCCTTTTTCCTGATGATACATGTGGTGTGTTGATATTACATGTTTTCCGGATTTTTAGGTGCCACTGGTACTTAATTCACCTGTGGTGATCTTTTGTAGCCAATCTGATTAACACGAGACTTGTGGATGAAACAAACACTAGCCGGCTATGAGGTTATGATGTTATTTCTTTCCGAGAGATCATTATAGCGAAAATTTGTTTACATGTGTTCAACAAATGTATTGAATTAAGAAATCATTTGTTAAAGACAATTAACTTACAGAGGGTTACTACCGCCTCTCCATGTTCCATCAGAATATATATCCCCGCCTGACGTGTTTACTGAACTTTAGTCAAACCATCCTTTTGTGATTCCACTAACTTTTTACGGGCCTACGACTAGGTATGGTTGGTCACTTGGTTGTCCATTATTAGTTTATTACTGTGACGTTCGTCCTCCTCTAATGACCAATATTCTTCGCTTTGATCATAAGCTCATAGATTTTATTTTGTTAGAATAAGAACATTACACGAGGTCATAAATTTGTAATTACTTACATCAAATAGTCCTCCTCTTATCCACAGATATTGCCCAATTGCATTGATGTCATTGAGACGAGACATATTTAATAAACTGTCTCTCTTAAGCACTACTGATTTGGATTAAGGTACACACATAAAAAAAACCTACTTTAGGCATGTTTATTTGATAATTAATAGATAAGCGAATTAAATCAAAATGTCGATATGTCCGAGTGGTTAAGGAGACAGACTCGAAATCTGTTGGGCTTTGCCTGCGCAGGTTCGAATCCTGCTGTCGACGATTTTTTCTTACTTTTTTTCCACAAAGGGCAAATTCGTAATTTCACACTACCCATTTATCTCCTCAACAATCATATCTTTTTAATTTTTCTCATTATCTTCATCACTTTTAATGGCATCTTCCCTCCGACTGTATAATCTCCCACTCCATCTCCCCCAAAAACCCACAACAAACCCTAAATGCCACACTCCAATACGGTGCGGTCCACGAGACAACCGTGGACCGCTCTACAAAGGCCGAACGTTAAGCATAGAAGCAATCCAAGCCGTCCAATCACTCAAACGCTCACACCGTTCAGATCCTACCAATAACGACGCCGTTTCCAGAACCTTATCCCGGCTTGTGAAAGCTGATCTCGTTGCTGCTTTTAATGAACTTATTCGACAGGATCAGTTTGATCTTGCGGTTAAAGTGTTCTCAGCCATTAGATCTGAAGACTGGTATAAAACGGATTTGAATTTGTATGCGAAGCTGGTTACGGCTATGGCGAGTCAAGGTATGAGTTAGGGGTGTGTGTGGATCGATTTGGGTCGGTTTTTGTTTAAAACTGAACTAAATTGAAAACGGTTTGGTTTCGGTTTTTTCGGTTATCCGGTTTCAGTTTTGTAATCGTTAGTTTCTTATAAACTACTTAACACTAAAAACGAAATTAAATTCATAAATTTTTAATAACAAGCCATCAGATGAAAAGATTTAATACATCTATAGTTGTCAATACCAAGAGTAACCTAGACTATAGTTTTAGGCTCACTATTACCCATTGTTGCTGTCGGCGATGAGACTTAGGCTTCGACGTAGGCTGATGTCGGCCAGGGTGACACCAACCCCTTTTGTGAAGCTCCGTGGGGTGCGTCTCACGTAGGCCTTCTAGACCCGGGCAATCCAGCCACAAAAGAAGATAGGCGTCGGATGTATGGCTCTTGCCATTTGAGGCCATGTTCTTCAGTAACATGTAGGCAACGTTTAGGGGTTGTTGGTTTAGGATGCAGAGGCTAGACCTATAGTCTACATAGTTACGCTCGCTCTTAGGGCTGTAACGATAATAGCAACAATTTATTTATCTTTTTGTATTTTAATTCAAATAGCAATAAAATATAGCTATAAAACAGATGGATTTTAAGTTTTTGTTAAATATACATGTAATACGAGGGTATTTTAATATAATATACATCTAAATTATAAAAAAAAATTAGTGTATCACTATTTATGAAATAGCCGTCCACTATTTATCATTATCCGTTGTGTAGCATATAGGTACCTTATTTCTATTTGTCGCTATTCTCCGTTAACAACTATGAATACATCCATTTAAACAAAATCAATCGATTTAGTAAATACACTCAAATGAACTATTAATCTGACTCTTAACTTTAATGTGAGTCGGAATTTCGGTTAGGTTCCGTTTTTTCAGTTTTCAGAAAATGTGAAACCGAACCAAACCGTAAAATTTGGTTTTCAAAAAACATAAAACCAAACCATAGGTTTTTTTTGCGTGATTTGTTATTTTCACGGTTAATTTGGTTCCAATTTGGTTTTTCTGTTCAACTGGATCTTTTGGTTTCCGGAAAATATGAAGCCAAAACCAAACCGTAAAATTCGGTTTTCATAAAACATAAAACGAACCATTGATTTTTTTTGGGTTTTTTCATGATTCGGTTATTTTGGTTATAATTCGGTATTTTCGGTTTTATGCTCACTTCTAGGTATGACGGATGAAATTGACCAGCTGATGTGTGACGTTGAACCAGCGGATGTGGCTTCGGCCGAGGGTAAGGGACTTGTGACGGTTATAAAGGCGTTGCTGGCGGCTGATAGGGCGGAATCGACGGTTACGATTTACGAGATGATGAAGGCGGGTGGATGGAGGTGTAATTCTTCTGCTGATGATTATGTTGGTCAGGTGTTGAGTAGAGGGTTGAGGAGGTTAGGGAAGAAAGAAGTGGCTGATGAGATTGATTTGGAAATTGAGAGGGTGTCTGGTGGTGTATTGGAAAAGATGGTGGGTTAGAATTGTAAAATTGGTGTTTAGAAAGTTATTCAAGCAAAGTTCATAAGGTTGCGCTTTTTATAAATTACTCATCGACTTGTTAAAGTTTGATTTGCGCCACTCGAGATTGGCTTGCCACACGTTTGAATCAAGCCACTCGAGATTGGCTTACTAAAAGTTTGATTTGAGCTCGAGCCTACATATAAACTCGTTTAGTAAATGAAGCCGAGCCAAGCTTCGAGTGCCTAAAATAGTAATTTAAATAAAAATTTCAAATTATAAGTGAAATTATGAAAAAAAAAAATAACTAAATAAATCATATTATTTTATAATAATAGTTATAGTCTTTGACAGTGAATATAAACGAGCAGAGCTTGAGCTTAAAAACAAACCGAGCTCGAGCTCTCATAAGTTAACCAAGCCGGGCTTAGGGGTGTTCAAAAAACTTGCGGCTGGTGGCTCGCTCGGAAAAAACTCGAAAAAAGTTCGGCTTGAAAAAAGCTCGGTTGTAAACGAGCCGGCTCGGCTTAGCTCGATCTGTAAACAAGCCGGCTCGGCTCGGATAGGCTCCTAAGTCCATGAGCCGGCTCAAATTATATTATTTTATATGGATTAATTTAATTTTTAAATGTATTAAAGTAAAAATATGTGGGAGGGGTTGAAGTGTTAGCATAAACATACAAGAAAATAAATGAAAATTATACATATAATACTTTTAATATGCTTTTGGATCTTTTAATATATCTGCAATTTTTTTTCTGAAGTTAGAATCATTATCGACAGTGACGGAACCAGAAACTTTTATTCAGGGGGTCGTAGTATTAATCTTTTAAACTAAGTTGGTGACGTATGGCGATTAACCATTCTATTTACCATATAAATTAAAACCTCCCCAATGGACTTTCTACATACCAAATTGGTTAAAGGCCATTTTAAATTTAACCGAATAATAAATACTAAATTTAAAAAGTGGCGATTGACCTTTTGGTTGATGTAAAGCCGGGTCACCAACAATTTCATCTTCGGATAATTCGACTTCTTCGCGACTTTTTTTATTATTTTCATTAGTTTTTGACGGGATTTGATGAAGTCTCAATACTTGGTTTTGGTATTTTACCAAAGTATTTTGTCAAGCAGACGTTTCTACATATTGAATGATAGAAAAAAGATTGATAGAATTAACAATATATTGTAAGTTAAATTATAATATAGAATAGTATTTAATCTTTTTTGACAAGTAAATTACATTTAATCAAACAATAAATTCTAATTGTGCAATTAAAGTCAAACATATAAAAAGTAAAATCATACTTACTTCATCTTTTTGGAGTATACGGGTACTTCAAAGAATCAAAAGTGTGATGTTTATTGCGCATGATCAGAGAGACGGCAGAGTACAGAGATATGTATTGTCTTTTTCGTTGATTTGTTAATTGATACAAAAAAATATTAGGGTTGTTTATTTATTTAACATGGCCTAATAATAGGTATTAGACAGGTAGAAATTAGAAAAAAGCCCATATAAAATATCTAATAACACGCATTCAGCATCTGAAGCCTTCTTACTCAATCTTCTTCTCTACCCTTAACATCACAAAGCTATTTTGCCGGAGCTAGCAGCGCCGCAGCCGGACCACCGCATGTTGGCTGGAAAACTTCAAACGTGTTCTACCTTTTTCCTTTTAAATTTATAATGGTCTATGGAGGCAAACGAGGGGGGTCAAAATGTAAAGTTAGTTTCCGTCGAGTACTCTGTTTAAGAGAAAATTTGGCCGGCCGGGGGGTCAACGGACCCCCCTAACCCCCTGTAGATCCGCCGATGATTATCAAGACCCATATTAATCAATACTCCTTTATAGTCTTGATCCTGTACAATTTCATGATCAAGTAGAGTTTTCAGAGAAAGGAAGGAAACCGGATCGATTATGGATGGAAGCGAGGCAAAGAGAAAATGCCATCGATGTATATCAAGACCTATTTTCGCGCATATTTTATTAACACGAGTTTTATTTTTCATTATTTAAACGACTATTGTCACGTAAAAATACAAAATGGGTGTAAATGAATCTATGACACTCACGGGTTTGTGAGTTTGGGTTTACTGTAAAAATGTTCGGGTCAAATCCGTAAACACATTTACTTAAATGCGTGGTGTTCGGCTTTCTTTTTATATTTAAAACTGAGATAAAGTATAACATATGTGTATATATAGTTAAGAAACCATTGATATTTTAGTAGATACTTACATGGATCATGTCTGTCAAATCCGTATTGAAGATTGTAAAAACCAAAGGCTTGAAAAAAAATCCGCATGTTGAAAAAAAAAATCGCATGTTGTTAAAAAAACAAAACCCGCATGTTATGAACCATTATCTGTAAACTGCATCTAATACGCATTGTTCGTTAAGGCAATTTGTACGTTAACCAAGACGAACTCGATCAGTTATGGAATCTATGACAGGTTTGAAGAACGGTATGGGATTAGGTGACATCTGACCTATTAGCCGAACCCATTTGTTTCCCCAAACAGTGCACCAGATTAGCTTCTTGATTACTTCCTATTTAAAATTTATGGGGTTTAGGCTTTGAATCTACTTAGAAGTTGGAAGGCAATATTGCAGTAAAACACAGAGAAAACCAAAAAAAAAAAGACGATGAACCAAACGCCAAGTCTCGTTTTACTTAGATTTTCAAGGCACAAAAGTCCTACCATAATTTATAACTTGTACCAAACGACGAATGAAAAAGCGTATTTTTCAGCGAGAAAGAAAGAAAGTAATTATTATAACTACCCGCATATGGAAGATATTATAGCTTTGATCCTTGTGGCAGTCTCTTTGAGTTGTTCATCTTCAGACTCAAGCCATTTTTCCGACACAAATCTACAGAGTCGCAAATCTTCTTTAATTATCTCCCCCCTACAATAACACAAGCCTGTTTTAGAGACCCGCGTGTTGAATTGCTCAAGCTAAACACGGCCCATATATTTATTTGTGTCCGCACATTAATATAAACAGTTTACTATTCTAACACAAATAAAAACATACCTGTTGTTAGCATCCCTAACAACTTCAACAAACTTCAAAATATGAGGAGCATGAGGCTCCAAGATCTCAGGCTTTGACCTTTTACATCCTTGTATGATACCGGAATACGCCTTTAAGATACTTCGCTTCAACTGATTTCCATACTCCCCATCGTTCTATGCACACCCGTCGTCAGCAGCTTCTCTTATCAGTGGCATCACGAAAGAAACATGCTCTTCAAAATATATGCCAATTGCAAGTGCCGTGTCACCAAAACATGAAAAAATGGGAGGCTTAACAGACCGATGTAGTCTCCGAAACATAAATTTCTAACTAGCACTGCCACGAGATCATCACAAAAGGGTAGCACCTTGTAATCCAAAGCACGACATATATCACTAGCCATCCGACAGAAACGGAACAAACCTTGTATTCGTCCAACTTATGGCCCAGTAGCACAAGCAAGAGCACCAATAGCAAGCATTGCTTTTTCTTGAACGGTTGAGCTTCCGCAATATATAAACACTTGAGGTAACAGCATCATAATCTTATCGGCAACTTCAGATATAATGTGCATTAGATATTTATAAAATACAAACGGGTAAAGAGGTCAAGATGGATAAGTTTAGTATGTCAAAATACCAACCCCACCCACTAACACTTTTGTATTCTATAAACATCTAATGCACTAAATCTGACTAAAAACTACATCAAAGGAAAAAAAATCCATTTCTTTTAATAAAACAATTTAGGAGATTCTATGCACTTCAAAGTAACGGATGACCTTTTTTACCCGCCAACCCATTTAACATGTTTCCTTTTAATTAAATCTTATATTAACTCATTTAATTGTATGAGATATAATAATGCCCAAATCGACCCATTTTATGTAAATGGGTTGAAGTACCACCTTAACACCAACTTACCAATAATACAGTACCTAGGATTCATACCTTAGGTTTTTGCGGTTAACCTTCTGTTTAAAAACAACACAATTAACCAGACGAAAAACATGCAAAACATCTTCGTAAACGGTTTCCGTAGCAGTTGCAGTTAAAGCTAGAATTGGTACTTGTGAAAAATTTTCCTTCAATACACTAAGATCCTATACATAGCAGTAACCCTTAGTGTTTAAAAAAACCTAATATATTCTAAAGTTTGATGCAACGTGAATAAAATAATGCAGCTAAAAGCGTTACCTGAAAAGTTGTTCTGAAAGTACGCCCCCATTCGCTCACACAATGTGCTTCATCAATAACAATGTGCTCACAAACAAGTTAGACTGGTAGTTAATAGTAGATTGTTCATACTTAAACTTGCTTACAATTGTTAGATTGTTCATATTCGTTATATGATTCTCAATAAGTATAATCGACTTTAAAAGTAAAATGCCAGTAATAACAATTCAAAGAATTTGCAGGCATAAAACCCTATGAAAGATTTCAAGCACCTACTGTCTTAGTTTCTCTGGGGTGATGTATACCAGCTTGTATTTCATATCTGGAATGTCTTTCATAATGGCATATATTTCTTGAGACGCATCCGAACTAAAGTTAACAGCAGGAACTTTTACCTAAATTGTAAACAGAAAAATAACATAGTATCTTTAGATTTAGTCCCAATACAGATAATTAAAAAATGTTTACAGGAAAGAAATTCAAATGCACACCCTTTCGAGATGCGTAATTTGATCTTCAATAAGTGAAATAAGGGGTGAGATTACCAATGTTACGCCTTTTCCGATTGAAGCAGGTAGTTGCAATAAAACCAGCATTGTTCAAAACAAAGAATGCAAATTACAGAAGTAAAAAGATCTAATCATTATAGAAGCAAAAACTACCTGATAGGTCAGGCTTTTTCCACCTTCACTAGGCATTATAGCAAAAATACCGCGTCCGCTAATTGTTGCATTAATCACCTCTCTTTGGATTGTCTTAAAGAATTGGTTATGAAATGTTTCGATGTTTTGACTCTGAGGTGAACCAAGGAACAATTATCACCGAAAAACATAGTTATATGTTCATACAAAAGTGAGTGAAACTCCGAACAAAACATAGCTACTCGGTCTGGGGTGAGGTCCAATTTGGGGCCCAACCGGCTGTAAACCAAATATTCTCCGATTACGGTTCCATATAGGTGCCACGTACCTCCAATTGTTTGGTCCATGTAAAATCTCGACTACTCCAATTTGAACCTTCAACATTAATGACTTCCTCATACTTCAAGTTGTATGGTACTCCCTCCGCATAAGCTTTACCTGAAAAAGATATGTTAATATTATTATTACCCGCTGAGGAAAATGATACTAATGGTGAATTCCATCTATTATTTTGGGGTGATCAATAGAATATTATGTTACCGAAATTGTTTCTACTTGATCAAACCAATATCAAACAATTAAGAACAGTAGAATAGAAAGAATTACAACGAATAAAGCAACCTACTTCAAAGTTTAAACATGTGTAGTATTAGTGTCAAAGCCTACTTAGAAGTTTAAACGTCTGACCAAGCATGGCCAGTTGAGTTTAGGGATGAACAAATCAGACCCGGTACCGAATTTACCGAACCGGGTACTTTTTCGGTACCGATTCGGTACCGACTTTTGACATTTTCGGTACCGGTTCGGTACCGGTATTTACCGGATTGTACGCTCAAATACCGGTACCGATACCGAACCGTACCAAACCGGGTATATTCGGTACCGGTACCGGATGGTACCGAGCTCATCCCTAGTTGAGTTGAAAGATAATGAATCTGAATTTTAAAATACCATTAACAATGAGTAGTGGCGGATCTTGAAATTCTCGCCAGCAGTGGCAGACCCCGATTTTTTTCCTTGGGGGCAGAACTTTTTGGGTCGTTGTTCTATCGGTAAATATCAAAAAACTGATACGGTTCAGGTCAGGCATGTCGGGTCAGGTAAAACTTGTTGTGTCGCCAAAACTAATGTTTAATTCAAATAATCTAATAATTAATCTAGATTAATAGCTTCAATTAGCCAATTATTCTCAAACCTCAAGCAATAATTAACTTCACTTTGATCCACTAGTTGATTGCAACGAACGATGACAATAACTATTAAATCTTGTTTACCATTCTAGGCCATTGTAGGAAAAACATTTTAAGATGCCTATGCCTTAATCAACTGACTACTAACTAAGGTCCTTGTGGCGAAGCTTGAGATTTCCGACCTGGGGTCGAAAATATATATACCTACAAAATTTTATACGAAAACTACATACCGGACACTACTGAGCAAAAAGTTCGGCGGGTCGGACGCCCCTCCCCGTCCCCACTATGTTGCGCCATTGGTTGAGTGTTTTCAATATGGTCTACTTATACATAATTAACTAGTTAACTTTGCTCATGCTACACGACCTAAATTCGGTAGGTAAAATAAATGTAGTCTTTTAAACAATCAACATCTACATACAAGGTAAGTAGTATTTTTTATTATTATTGTTTTTTGAAAAGGCTATGCTTCATGAAATTTTATATATATTTTAAACTATTCTTTCAATATCGGTACCGGTACGGGTACCAAATTACTTGGTACGGTTCGGTATCGGTACAATACCAGTATTTGAGGTACCCGGTTCAGTAAATACAATACCGGATACCATTTGCTCATCCCTATCCTTTTATGTATACCTTTCGAAAATCTAACTATTTATCTGGTAACAAGTAGTATATGGAAACCGTCCCACATCGATCAGTTAGTGAAAGCGGAAGAGGTGCAAACCGAGTATTTAAATCAAGCAAGTGGGATTTTAAAATGCAACTCAAGCTACGACTGGGATTTGTTGGGAGAAACAAAAACAAATGGCGCTTTAACTAATATACTTTTTACACTAACTAGTTTCTCTCGGATACCTTGGCGGCGGCGGAGATGGTGTCGGAGCTGTGGAGACCAAGAGGGAGCTGTGGACCAGTGTGTGTGTTGTCTCTATGCTGCGTTAATTTTGCCCTGCCCTAATTTATGGAGTTTATCGATTGACAATAGGGGTGAGCATTAAACGGGTCTGACCCATCAGACCCACAAAACCCGTCTAGAACCGACCCGTTAAACCCGTATATGTAAGTTGTGGTCCGGTTCCCGGTTCCGGTAAATGTCCTCTTCATGGTTCCGGGTCGGGTCGGTTCCAAACCCGATGGTTATGTTTTATACCCGTGTGAACCATATAATTTAGGAGATGAGAATTTATAAGTTAAAACCTAAATTTTTAGGAGATTTGCTTGGCTATAATTAGGAAACCGAATCATTCTCAAATTACAACTCTACATCTAACACGATCAACTCTTATTTATATAAACAAACGTCAATGATCGATCTGATCTGGTCGTCTACATCAACAATCAGAGACCACCTTCTCAATCTTTTTGCAATTTCTTCTTACTTCTTCTTTGAAAGTTTACAACCACAACCCACAGGTGTATATGCAGTCAATATTATGTATAGGAATTTAATTTGCTTTAGATTTTTAGTGTATTTATGAATGTATGAATTAAAATAAAATTTAATATATGACTTTTAATAATAATTTATGCAATGTATAAATCTTCATTCAATAGTCAACTAAGTTCAAATTAGTGTTTTTATAGGAACGTTGCATTGTGGATGATTGATTGGGGCCTCGGTTTGTCTTAGATAATACGGCACAAACTAAAAAAATATGTTTTACGGTTATGTGGGTCTTATGTGAGAACCGACCCTTTCGGAACCTTTTGGAACCGAACCGACCCTGTACTAAAAGGGTCGGTTCCGGTTCATAAGATATGCTCTGAACGGTTCGCGGGTCGGGTCGGGTCTGACACGGTTCTGGTGGGTCTGACCCTTTTGCTCACCCCTGATTGACAATGTGGGGATTTTTTAAATTCAACCCTAAGTTTTAATTCAATTTTTAAATTCCACCCATATGTTTTAAATTTTAATTCGTAAATTGCTAAATCGTCCCTGAAGTTTCGAGCATGTTTGCCACTTTCATTCAAAACAACTTTTTTGTACAAAATAGTCATTCACTTTTGAGATTTTTGCCATTTTCACCCAAAAGTCTAATTTGCTTTTTTTCTGTCAAATATTTGGATGAAAATGACAAAAAAATACGAAATCTCATGAATGATTTTGGCAAAAAAAAAAAGTTAGACGTTTGGATGAAAATGACAAAAAAAATCCCAAAAGTGAAGGTCAATATGGTACAAAAAAATTGTTTTGGTTGAAATTAGCGAACATGCCCAAACCTCAGGGACGATTTTGACAATTTACTCCTCAATTTTTAAATTCCACCTATAGGTTTTGTATACTTCTTCTGATTTAGATTAAAATTTTGAATAACCCTACATATAAAATAAAGGTTATTATAAACTTATAAGTTTTTATTAAAGTGTATCTTAACCTTTAAAATTTGACAATGTCAAAATATAAAATTTTGAATTTACAATAAATACCAAAATGTCAATTGGTTATTAAATATAGGGAATATTTTATAAAACGGTAACAAGTTTTTGAACTGTTCCAATCAAGTCAGTTATAAAAATATTAATCAGACTTCGACTAAAATCTAAAAAAAATTTATATTTTGTACTCGTTAAGGATTCGACGCTCGTTACGGACGACTTCGATTAAAAAATAAAAATATTATATATTTTGGACTCGTTATGGTTTCAACACGCGTTACGGACGTACGCTCGTTACGGACGACATTGACTAAGAAATAAAAATATTATATGTTTTGGACTCGTTAGGGATTCGGCGCGCGTTAAGGACAACTTCCACTAAAAAATAAAGATATTATATGTTTTGGACTCGTTACGGATTCGACGCATGTTACGGACGTACGCTAGTTACGGACGACATCGACTAAAAAATAAAAATATTATATATTTTGGACTTGTTACGGATGTAATGCCTCGCTTTTCGCAGCTTTCCGTTTTTAGAAAGATTGTATCATATTTCTATTTTCGGAAACTCTTTCATTTGTAATCGTATCTCATCTTGAATCATTGTAAATTCGAGACTTTGATCGTAATGAAATTAATTTTTATGTGGAATATACATTACTTATACATGTTTATACATCGATTCATACACACGTTTATTAACATACTTCGTATCATAAATTAACTCGTAAATAATTATTGTGTAATTGTAATTCTTAAAACATTTCATTCATACAAGATACTTGGTTATTAAATCGCGAAAATTATAATCATTCAATCGCGAGAGTTACACTTATTTGACATTTTGTTATGTGTTACAAACTTGTTAAGTGTTAGTCTAGATTAATCTTTTCAAAACATGTTATTTTTGCTTATAAAACCTTAGGTTATAATAACCAAACATTAGGAATATCATGCCACACCTTCTTACAAGTTCATAACCCATTAAAAGGTAACAAATTAACCAATTAATAACCTTTAATTAGCAAAAAAAATAAAAATAAAAAAATGGCAGCCCACTTTTAAGGGTGTGTTTGGGCTTGTTTCAAGCCTTAATGCCCACTAAACACTCCCAAAGCCCAACCCAATGAAACCCTAATCCATCCCCTATATAACCCAAGCCTCCTACAAGCATTTTTCACTTTCAAAACACTCCCCATTCACTCTCAAACACTCCAAATCGCGGCTGAAATCAAGAGTTCGAGCAGATTCAGCACCTCCTACAAAAGTGAGCATAACTCACTCATTTCTTGGCCGATTTACTTGATTCTTTTTCTTACTTACTTGGATTAACCTTGGGTATGATTCCATGGTCTCTCCTTGGAGAATCCAGACTTGGAAGTTCCCCGAAAAGGGCTCCAAACTTTCTGTTTTGAATAAATCTTTTTAAAACTTATGTTTTACTTTCAAGAAACTTGAGTTCTTGTGCTCCTAATCACACTTATGATTAAGGAAGCCTAACCAAGCTTGTTTATATGAACTAAGGGCTAATCTAACACCAATAACTTTCTGTTTTCATAGAGCTTTAAGCTCACAATTGATGCCAAGCCAAGAGCTTGTTGATATTGTGTCTACCTTGGTTAGCTTGGGCTATCCTAAACCTAAAGACCACACGTCACTTGATGATTTCTCATCACTATCCTAAGCTAGTTTGCTAGTTGAAAGTAACACAACCCCGTCTAGCCATCGACGTGTGTTGACGTGTGCTTACCGGGTTAAGAATTACTTGACTACTTGGTATAGTGACACCATTTACATTCTTATTATTTATATTATATTCATATTGTTCATGACCCTCCTTGTGTCTATGACACTTGTGTAGTGGTGAATCCAATCGAGGTCCAAAGTGGATGGTTAATCCTCCCACCTCCTACATGACTAAATATCTATACGTATAATGGACTATAATATAATCCCAAAAACCAAACCCTTGATAATGACTAAGTAATCATCTATCGAGTTATTAAGTTTTGTAACATTCGTCAAAAAACGGGTTTCCAAAACCCGCTTCGCTTATTAACCGAACATCCAGTTAAGAATTTTCGTTGCATGTTTAGGGCTCAAACTAATTTTAAACAATACATAATTAATAAATATATTAGAATTTAAAAACCATAATTGATAACTAATAATAAAAAGTAAGAAAAAAATTAAATGGGACTGCCGGGTTTCGAACCCGGGTCTCCACCCAACCAACACACACAATACACCACTACACTACACCCACATATCTGTTGAAAACCTAAAGCAATTAAGTTATATACTAAAACAACGTTTGAATTTGAATCTCTGAACCCATAACAGTCGAAACCGGATTTCTAGCAAATCAAACAAATAACCGTTTTCCTTTTTGATTAACGCATGTTACGGCTTTCAATTATTAGACTTAACGGAAATTGTGAATCAATTCGTCTGAGCTAAATCATTGACCGTTAATCGTGAATGAAACCGAAAATCATAACTGCCTCTACTCTGTAAATAACAATCCTGGAATCCTTGTAAAAACTCGCTCATACACTTGCGTACACTCTCAAACACTCTGCACTCTCTGTCTTCCAAGATCACGTCGCCGGAATTCTCTGCAAGTCGCCGAAAAAACCGAACCCGTTTCATCTCTTTTGCCTTATCTTCGATAGAAGTCACCCATACTCACCTCAACTCCCTGTAAAGCTCTGTCGCAAGTCAAGCTTCGCCGAAAAATTGGAACTCGCCGGAGTTGGTCACTGGAATCGTCAAAGTGTTGTTCTCCAGAGGGTACGAACCTTTAAAACCTTTTTACATTCATATTTAATTCCGTTAATTCGTAAACCAGTAATCAGAATCGGTTAGATAAAGATAACAGTCGGATTTTTGAGTTCTGGGTTGTTTTAACGAAGAAGACGAAGTTTTGGATTGTGTATGTATTTAATATAAATCGGGTTATATCTCGGGTTAGACACACAGTCCAGCGGTGGACTGTGTGCATTTGAAACATAGAGATACCGAGTTCGAGTCTGTCCTTGTTCCGATTCGTCACAATATTCAAACATTTTTATAAAACCCAAATACGGAACCTTCAGTTAGTATATAAGATTAATAAAAACAAGTGTTTTAACCAGGTTAGACACACAGTCCAGCGGTGGACTGTGTGCGATTATCAAGCATACGTCCCGAGTTCAAGTTCTGTTTGTGTTCCGATCCACTGAAATAATATACCCTTTTTATATAAAAGCCAAATCCTGAAACATGTAATAAGTGTATAAGTATAATAAAAACCGGAATAATAACCAAGTTAGACACACAGTCCAGTGGTGGACTGTGTGCAAAAACATTAAGCACGTCGCGGGTTCGAGTCCAGGTTTCCGCACCGGTTCTGGCAATTATCAAGTTTTTAAATAAGGACATAAATGAATTAATCTAATTTGTATATATATATAATTAAAAACAGAAATATTTCGGGTTAGACACGTAGCTCAGTTGGTAGAGCTGCGTGCACGCGTACGGGAGGTCACGAGTTCGAACCTCACTCAGCGCAAACAAACACAAGGTCCGAACCGGTCAACAGTCAAACGGTCAACTGGTCAAAAAGTCAAAAAATTTTATTTTCTTTTATTTATTTATTTTATTTAAAAATCAATTAAAATACTTAAAAATAATATTTTTAAAGTTAGAAAATTTTCTTGAACTCACAAAAATAAACCGAACAATCCCATTAAGAACACTAATTAAAAATACTAATCTCAAATAAAAGTTTATTTATTTATCGAACTATTATGTTATTATTTAGGTTAGTTCCCTTGCCGATTAAATCCGAATTCGTGCGCATTCATCATCAATCCAAGAAACGCACCCACTGTGAGTGAATTCTTACAAATTCCCCTTTTTATTCATGTTTTGGGGTGTATCATGTGTCGCTTAAACTAATTCGCTTATTCAAACTCGTGCTATACCATTATATGATCTAAACTTAGAATGTAAATATTGTTTGTTGTTATGTATTACATATTGTCAAGTTGTATGCAAATTATTTATTAGGCCCATCAGTTCCTCGTGGGAGACGAGTTGAACAACGCGTGCCTCAAAACTCATTCATTAGGCCCATCAGTTCGTTGAACAACGCGTGCCTCAAAACTCATTCATTAGGCCCACCAGTTCCTCGTGGGAGACGAGTTGAACAACGCGTGCCTCAAAACAATCAATTGTTGTACTTGTATGATTTGATTGTATGATCTTCTTTAAAATTGTAATAATAAATATGAAACATTATAATAAATATCATGAGCTTTGATGAAAACCCAATCATACCCCGATCACCTTTTTCCGCTGCGGGTCGGGGTGTGACAGATTGGTATCAGAGCTTTTGACTATAGGGATATAGGATATGTTATTAGACCCTTAGAGCCTATACTATAGTTGATTAGATTTTAATTGTTTATGTGGTTATATGCAAACTCATGATGTTTATTTCTTTCATATTTATTACATACACAAATGCATGCAAACACTTCCAATATTACATTTTGTGATACATAATGAATTACACTTACGGTCAAACATACATACTTACATACGTATTCATCATACATATTTCAATGTTCACATATTCAAATCATCTTCATACTTCCGTTATTCAAGATTTTGTCGCATTTTTTTCATTTTTCAAATCTCATCAAAGTAAGTTCTGCGACGGGCATGTAGTAACTGTAAGGGTACAAGTACCGGTAGTCGGAACATCCTGTCTAGGTTGGCATTCGTATAAATCCAATATAACGGACCAGTTTGCCTACCTGGGGACTAACGATGAGAGTACGAAGGACCTATTAGGCCAAAGCATGCCACACCAAACGTCGTTCGAACTAACCCCACTTTGAGGTGTCACCGTGTCCACACCTGGATACATTCCGAATACCATACGTTACATACATATTTCTCGATTTTCTCCGGGTTTTAGTGTACATAACCAGGCTAACACATGCGTTTCTAGGCAATCCTACCAGATTCCTTGCATCATTAGAGTTCCTGCAACATGTATTAAAAAGCATGGATCAACAAAAGTATTGGCGAGCATACAAGTTTGAACATAAATATAAGTATAAAAAGTCGTATCAATTCTAACATGGCAACTTGCGTTAACGTGAAGCTAGCATACATAAACAACCTATGTATAACGAAGCATGAATAGACAAATGAAATTAACATGTATAAACAATCTAAGCTCAACTTTTAGCACGTATGAACAAGTTGCAATAATCATACGCAAGCGACCTAAGCATAATAATTAGCATGGACATACAATTAGAATCTATCACGTATAATTATCCTAAGTATGACGGGCGATACGTCCGATGGATTGAGTATTCGAATATTCTCGATTGTATAAACGAGCATTTGTTGTTTGATACATGTTGCACCCCAAAAAAATATATATATTTTAAGCGTAAAAAGGGTTCGAGTATGCTCACAGTTTCGCGTTGCCTTCCTTGGTAATCTCGTGAGGGGTTGGAGAGTTTGATAAGGGAGCGCCGAGGTTATTGTACATGGCAAACAAAGGCGATAGAATATTAGAGATTTCCGAAGTGTTCTTAAAATAAATATACCTTTATATTCATTTATTTTCGTCTTTATAAAAGTTCACTTAAACTTGATAGGTTTAGGTTTATAAGTATACACGCATCGTTTTAATGGATTTTAACAAAAAACGGACATTTTTTTGGACAATCCCGACAACCTATGTGTGTTCCAAAACTCAACAACAACATATGAAACAATATATATTCATTTATACGAGTTATGAAGACACGATTAGTGTACGGTTCAGGTTATAAATGTTATGTGAATCAAAACATTAGTTATATAAATAACAATAACAAAACGTGTCGATACAACTTATACATGTATATTGTGTTACATGCTACGTAGGGTCGATTTGCGATTAAAACAACATTAACATTAGTAATATATTAAGCTTCAAGATGTTAGTATTTACCGGACACCGAATCTGACTGGTTTGGCCACAGTTGACCCTTGACTAGATTTGACTCGAACCTTAAAACTGAGTCGTGCCATATCTGAAACAAGTGAGCCCGTTGACTCGTTAACCGAAACGTATTTGAAGCAAGTCTGAGTCGACTGAACCGAGTTGACTTGTGCCGTGTCAAATCGAGTCAACTAAACTCAACCGAGATTGAACTGGTCACGAGATAAGACCCGAAACTGAGTCTCACCACTGCCGTGAATCGCTCTGTCGTTGAACCAAAACCCAAACCGATCTGAGGTTGCCCTGAACTCGCGTATGAGACCCAAACCGAACATCTGGACCGTTGACCATCACCACCCCTGCTAACCCCCCTCCCATGGCCACCGTACTAGTGCCGTCGTCACCAAAGTGGTGGTCGGCCGGCGGTTTAAGAGAGATAGAGTTGAACGAGAGTAAAGAGAGATCAGGGGTGCTGCGTGGCCGGGGATCGGCGCCGGTGCTGGCTCCGATGCTCTGAACCGAGAGTAAGAGGGAGAGAACCGGGTGGGAATCGGGTGTCGCGGGTGAGAGGTGGAGTGTCGGGTTGTGAGAAAGGGAGACGGAGGTGGGTGTGGTCGGAGACAAGAAGCCGGAATCGCGAGGGAGAGAGAGGGGCAGGGGAGTGTGACGGCTGGTGTGTGTGTGTGTGTTGCGGCTGAATGTCTTACGTGTGTGCGTGTAGTGTAGTTTTATATATAGGGTTTAGAGTAGATTGGGCCTAAAGCCCGTTAGTTCGGTTCTTATGTTTAAAGCAGCCCATTTACGTCTTGAAAACCTGTGGTAGAAACCCAAACATCATAAAAATTTATAGGATATTATTGTTATCATTATTATTATAATTATTATTATTTTTTTATTAAATAAAAATGATAAAATACGAGTCGTTATAGTCTCCCCTCCTTTAGGAAATTTCGTCCTGAAATTTATGCAAGAGGAAGACTTTAGAAAGATGGCATTTCGAAGTATGTGTGAGTATAACCGAGAAATAGGTGGTGAGTGATTAAAGTTTGTATTTAATAGTAGAGAACCACTGAATTTCTCATGGCACGTTTTCACAAAAGTTCGGTAATATGGTAGAAACACTATATTATAGGAAGTACCAGCGGCGTATCCACCATGTTCGTACCATCTTACGTTCGTTTTGCTAATCGATGTCATGTTACGTTCCGTGTCACCAGCAGGGTTTATTAACGTATTAAAAGGGAGAATGATAAAGTATATGTATTTAAGTATGTCAGTATGACTGTATTTAAGTATGAGAGAGGTTATAAGTATGAGTATAAGTATGAATATGATTAAGATCTTTGATTAGTCTACATGTGATATTTAGTTAACTAGATTAACGCATTACTGGAATGTGATCTCACTGGTCAAACCATCGTGTCCGCAAGTATGTATGTTTGGCTTAACATGACCGCAAGTCCATGCGGCGGGCGTTACTCCTACAGCACTACACAAGCGCTATATATGTTAAGGTGCGGCTTGATCAAAGTTAATGACAAAATGTCAACCCAACGTTCAATGCAAGCGTCATCTAATCATAGCACATGTCGTCATTTCGTTGCTATGAAAAGATCCGTAATGTATAAGTGTCATCTAATCATAGCACATGTCATCATTTCGTTGCTATGAAAAGATCCGTAATGTATAAGCGTCATCTAATCATAGCACATGTCATCATTTCGTTGTTATGAAAAGATCCGTAATATATAAATGAATGACTTGACATTACCACAAATCCATGTGGCGGTGCGCTACTCCTATAGTGCTTCACAAGCACTACATATGTCAAGGTGTGGCTTCATCCGAAGCTAATGACCAGTTTATCACATAAAGAATGTCCAGAAATCCCGAATCAAGTATAACGTATCAATATGCGTGTATAAATTTTATCGTGTAAAAATGATGATTAGGTAACAAGTATTAACTCGCATAAAAGTTAAGTTAATATAAAAGAGAGGCTTGATAAGTATTGGAGTGCTTCGGGTTTAGAAGCTTCGACTATTCCAAAGTAAATCGTAAGTCCTTTCGAATTAGGGAGACATGCTTTGGCCTAATAGGTGAAATACTCTCGTCGACAGGCGATTACCGGTATTTACCCTTCCAGTTAATACATGTCCCTAGTTTGACCGAAAATACGAAACTTTGGCAAGATTGAAAGTTGAAGAGTAGGACCAGTCATCAAGGTGTGGATGTCAATCCTAGCTTGACAATTTCGTTTCCAAAATGTGGTTTATTGAACGAAACAAGATATAATCCCGAGTTGTCGATAAAGATCCACTAGATTATGAAATGGAACATCCCATCAAGGTATGGATATCACTCCTGACTTGATGGTGAAGTTCGTGCAAAGTACACGTAAGGTGGATTGAAATTCGTCACCAAAGGCGGGAATCACCCCTATTTGATGAGTCATTTCATTTGCGAGATAAGAGTATCTTCAAATATGTATTGCGTATAACGTAACAGGAAAAGCACTTTGTATAATTTAGACAAAAGAAGAGATAGAAGTAAAGTAGGAAGAATTAACATTTTAGGAAGAATCAAGAACGGTCAAAGTTTGGTACTTAAACTATAGACTAGGTCGAACATGGCAATTCAACCTAATTCCCTATAGTTATGGCTCTGATACCAATCTGTCACACCCCAACCGATGGCGGAAACATCAGGATGAGACGAAAACTAGATTGCAAAAGACTTCATAACGCTATTTGTGACAAGTATTTATTTATTGATTTTGCATTTCTTGAATAATATATAGAAAGTTTAAAACAAACACGACAAATGATCAAATAATAAACTTTCATTCCATATATAATAATTTAGTACATGATTTGGAAACAAATTACAACCAGTATTTAAAGTTCTATATGCGTTTCTAGGCAATCCTACTAGATTCCTTGCATCATCAGAGTTCCTGCAACACGTATTAAAAAGCATGGATCAACAAAAGTATTGGCGAGCATACAAGTTTGAACATAAATATAAGTATAAAAAGTCGTTTCAATTCTAACATGGCAACTTGCGTTAACGTGAAGCTAGCATACATAAACAACCTATGTATAACGAAGCATGAATAGACAAATGAAAATTAACATGTATAAACAATCTAAGCTCAACTTTTAGCACGTATGAACAAGTTGCAATAATCATACGCAAGCGATCTAAATAATTAGCATGGACATACAATTAGAATCTATCACGTATAATTATCCTAAGTATGACGAGTGATACGTCCGATGGATTGAGTATTCAAATATTCTCGATTGTATAAACGAGCATTTGTTGTTTGATACATGTTGCACCCCAAATATATATATATATATATATATTTTAAGCGTAAAAAGGGGTCGAGTATGTTCACAGTTTCGCGTTGCCTTCCTTGGTAATCTCGTGAGGGGCTGGAGAGTTTGATAAGGGAGCGCCGAGGTTATTGTACATGGGCAAACAAAGGCGATAGAATATTAGAGATTTCCGAAGTGTTCTTAAAATAAATATACCTTTATATTCATTTATTTTCGTCTTTATAAAAGTTCACTTAAACTTGATAGGTTTAGGTTTATAAGTATACACGCATCGTTTTAATGGATATTAACGAAAAACGGGCATTTTTTTTGGACAATCCCAACAACCAATGTGTCGATTACATTTCCAAAACTCATCAACAATATATGAAACAATATATATTCATTTATACGAGTTATGAAGACACGATTAGTGTACGGTTCAGGTTATAAATGTTATGTGAATCAAAACAGTAGTAATATAAATAATAATAACAAAACGTGTCGATACAACTTATACATGTATATAGTGTTACATGCTACGTAGGGTCGATTTGCGATTAAAACAACATTAACATTAGTAATATATTAAGCTTCAAGACGTTAGTATTTACCGGACACCGAATCTGACTGGTTTGGCCACAGTTGACCATCTTTGACCACATTTGACTCGAACCTCAAAACTGAGTCGTGCCGCATCTGAAACAAGTGAGCCCGTTGACTCGTTAACCGAACCGTATTTGAAGCAAGTCTGAGTCGACTGAACCGAGTTGACTCGTGCCGTGTCAAATCGAGTCAACTAAACTGAACCGAGATTGAACCGGTTACGGCTGGTGTGTGTGTGTTGCGGCTGAATGTCTTAAGTGTGTGTGTGTAGTGTAGTTTTGTATATAATAGGGTTTAGAGTAGGTTGGGCCTAAAGCCCGTTAGTTCGGCTCTTACGTTTAAAGCAGCCCACTTACGTCTTGAAAACATGTGGTAGAAACCCAAACGCCATAAAAATTTATAGGATATTATTGTTATCATTATTATAATTATTATTATTATTATTTTTATTATTATTATTTTTTCTTATTATTATTTTTATTAAATAAAAATAATAAAATACGAGTCGTTACATAACCAACCTTGACCGAGTTGATCGGGTTGACTCGCGTTGACCGGGTTAACCGAGTTGACTCATGATTCTGACTGAGCTTGACCCGAAACCAAAACTGACCCGTAGTTGTCTTGCTGAACCGAGCCAAGCATAAACCAAACCTGAGTTGACTTAACCCAAATCGATTTGACCCGAACTTGTCTAGCCACAACCCATGTTGTCTTGAACCCGAACTTAGAACTGAGCTAACCCGAACCAGAACCATTGTGAACCACAGTTGAACCAAGACTCTTATTCTCGAACCCAATCAGCCTCCACCATCATCGTCGCCGCCTGAACTCACCGGAAAACAGCACCCCACTGTCGCCGTCGCCGATCGCGGCCCTTCTGGCCGTCGACGAGACGGCGCTACCGTCTGTCATCATCGCGCCGCCTTAGAGGGTGGCCGGCCTCCTCCTTCTCCCTCCGTCGACTCTCTTTCTCTCTCTCCGACTTTCTCTCTCGCTCTCCGACTTTCTCTCTCTTCTCGATCTCTGTCTCTACGGCTTCCATTCTCTCCCATGTGTCTCTAGTGTCTCTAGTCTGGTGTTTGTGAGAGGGTAAAAGGAGAAATGAGGGGTTGGGTGTGCATGTGACTGGCCGGAAAACGGCACCGGCGTGCCGGCCGAAAACCGGTTCCGGTGACCGGGTTTTGAGTGAGAGCAGAGGGTTTTGTTTGGTGTGCTAGGGTTTGAATGAGGGAGTTGAAGGTGTCAGTTAGTATTTATAGTTAGGTTTTATTAGGTGGGTTGGGCCCAAGGCCCATTAGTGCGTGTCTAGTCTTTCGAGCGGCCCATTCGTGTTCCACGGCCCGGTTTCTTTCCCGAACTTCGTAATATGTCATAAAATAAAGTGTTAGGTTCAAAAGCACTTAAAATTGCATCGTTAGTCGTTATGTGACGCGTATGTTTGTCGTTGCGTTAAAACGCGTAAATTGCTTCGGTGGCCGTCTCTAATCCGTTTTTTCGATCTGGTTTCGACTGTGTATACTAAAATTCGATTACGAAGCTAAATTTGTCATAATATTTCAGTTTTGAAGGTGATACACATGTGTAATGCCTCTGTTTCGTTGCCGGTGCGCTCATGCAGTCGCGTTTTTCATACGCGCAAGCGTTTGGTGCCTTTCGAAGCACCATAAATTCGCCAAACTAAGTTCATATGCCTAAATTATACGTATAAGATTCGTGTTTGTCGGCCTTGTCAGTATTTTGTCCTGTGTCAATTCGTTGTCGCTTGTCGTTCAGCAGTTTTCCCGAAAATCACCATACACGCACTGTAGAGTTAGATAGGCGTTCCTAGGCATTTCAAATGCTTAATTAAGTTAATACGTGTCTTAAACACTATTTATTATCGCCTTAAACGTTTGTTAACCAAGTAATTAAAAGCTGAAAAGTACCGGTTGTCACATTCTCCCCCTGTTATAGGAATTGCGTCCTCGAAATTTTGACTTTGTTATCTTCTTAAATTTTTGTCATGCACATGTATGTAGGAATAATGTCGAGGTAATTGACCACAAGAATGAATCCAGACTTGTCCTTAGTGTATGAGTACAATGACTTGTTACGATAAGAAGAACCCGAAGGTTCAACTGAGTTTGCCTTCTGAGTTGATGCCAAGTGAACAAGATGTTATGATACATAGGAAATTAACCAATAAGATTTCAAGTGGACGTTCACAATATGCAAACGAATTCTAGAAACAATAAGTGTACTATAAATAGTACCTTACGTTAGTTGTTGTATGACTGAAACTCAAAATCAACAAGCTCAAGTAGAATAGGACCATGAAAAATGATTCGTCAACCATCGAACCATTAAATGAAATAAAATCTGTGTGTTGACATTATCGAACTGCAAGGATACACCAAAATACAACTGATCCTGGTATATCATTGTCTTAATACATAGTTGCATTAAGACCGTTTAATTGATGAGCCAAACGAAAACGAAAGGCACACATAGTTTCGCATGAAACGTTAATCATGATTAGCCCAAGCTACAAGTTTATGCCAACGCCACAAGGCGTTGTAGTGATTGAAATAATTCGACGATAGCGGTGGACGAACAAATTCACCGCGTTTGCAATAAGATAGAAGGTTCAACAAAGTAATTTCAGAATTTTATTCCAAATGAATTTCATAGAAAATTCGGGTCGATGACAAAAATAAATAACAAGTGAACGTCATCGAGTTTGCAAGTGGCACTGAAATAATCGTTAGAGGTACACCGAAACAAGCCATGAAATTGTGTACCATTTCTTAATACACGATTGTATTAAGAATGTTTCATGATAACGAATCAACAAGGCGGATTTAATAATAAATAAATAATAAATAATTGTATCCGTATGTGAAGTGTGTAGACGAAATCAGTACAAGCTTCAAATTAATGAAAAACGTCACCACAAGGTGTCGTAAACAACAAACGATTTAGTGAAGTTGAGATCAAACAAGTCTACTATGGTTCGAAGTAAATGAAATGCTTGTTGATATCACTTTGAATATGATGGTCTCAATCCATCATATAAAATCCTTGAATTGAATGGGTATAGTGAGCAAGTTTAGCCAACTAAACTTGATTTAGATATTGACCAACAATTATATATGTATTACCAAGGAAGTTTTTAACATGGCCATACGAAGACCATGTATGTGACTTGTCAAGATAAGTGCTTCAAGAATCTAGTTGACTCGATATCAATGAGTCAACTCTTGCAATAATGTAGGTCATCAAAGTTTCAATGCAATACTCTGTGTCGTGAAAACAATAAATGAAATATCGAAAGAACAACCCATTCAATGTGGAGTCCCTGATGGCTTCCACGAATCAAGCTAACCACATGCCAAATAAACAATGCATGCGTAGCGTATGAATTAGTCAAGAACCTGTAATTGGGTGTCCACTAATCAAGTATGAAATTCTCATAATGAGATGACCATTAGAGAGAGTAGAGGTGCAAGAATCTACTCACTATATGCAAAAGTCCCAATATTAAATAAAGAATTTAAGACTTACCTCGAATTTTGTGCAATGACCTGGTGTTATGTGACATCACCACGGGATGTCAATCTTGGCGTAGTCGCCGTTTAGGGAGTGGGGAGATGTGAGGACTTGTGTTTTCTGTTGCGATGCCGATAATCGTGATTTCCGCTAGTTTGTGAAGCCCTCGTTTGCAGGGCTACGTGGCAATAGTGGCATTCTGACTGACAGTCATTCCACTGACGGGATTTTGCATCGCTGTTGCATTGTTCATTCATGTTTTCCATAGGCCTTGCCTCGTACTTCGTACGTTTTGTATTTCTACATCCATGATGTATACGCTATGTTTCATGTTTTCAGGCACTTCGGCATTCTGTTTTTCGTAGGTGAACTGCTCTGGTTAGTAGAATAGCATAGATGACATAGATAAAATCGTTTGCCCGAGTTAATAGTCGTAGTTGCTACGAAACGACCTTTAATGAATTTTTGTCATAAGTTAACCAAAGGTCTTAGGTGTGTGTTTTTAAAACTTTCAAGTTCTGTTCAGTGTATGTAATCGTTTCGTATACCATGTATAAAACACCACACTAATGCATGTTTAGAAATCAATACGCTGACTCATTGTTTCGGCCACGGTTGGAACCCATGTATGTGTTCTAGGTGTTCTATGTGTTCAAGTCTTAATAAGCTAAGTCCCCAAGAGAAGTGAGGTATCACTACAGAAACCTAATTCGCTGAAACCTGTAGCTCTGACACCAATCTGTCACACCCCGAAATATCAGAGCTGGCGTGACTGGACTGGTATCTTCATTGCACAGCAGAAGTAAATATTAGCTAAGACTTATATAAAGTTGAACGCCTGCTAAGTACTCGAGTTCCAAATGGGTTCTCCTATTCCAACCGTGCCATAGTTTGACAATATAACATGAGAAAGAAACATGCGAAAAATCAACATAAAGTTGAGCGAGTTCATCGTCTGTTTGTTTTGTTTCAAATGAATCTTAAAACATTTGAAAATCATGCGATTGAAAATCATGTATTTGAAAATCACGCATTTGAAAACCGGTTTGTGAGATTATAGTATCTCAAAGCGTTTGAAATGTCATAACTGTATATCGGTATTTCAAATGTTTTCCATTATGTTTGTAAACCGATGCATGTAACTGTTGTGTTTCGGTAATAAAATCATAGTATGTAGAATGCCCATGAAATCTAAGGATCAATCAGTGGGTAGCGAACCCCCTAACATTATGTACCATAAGTAAATAACCAAACCGAGACAACTTTGTCATCATTTGGGCTCACAAAAGCACCCCACGGTTAACAAACTAGGAGTGAACCGTGTCTCAAGCTCAGTAGATCTACACCTTTTGCACCTTGGTCACTATGTGATTAATGGTTACCAACGTCATAATCCTACTTGCGTACATAGATCTATTGTCATCTAATTCCATAGCTACATACCGAATGTCATAATCTGTGTCGTTGGGCCTAGCCCATGTTATCTTGTCATCCGTGTTATTGGGCCTAGCCCATGTTATCTTGTTATCCATGTTGTTGGGCCTAGCCCATGTTATAAATTCAAGTATGTTTCGAGAACACATAGTCTTGTAAAAACTGATATGTTTGGCATAAACTTTTCATAAACCATTTGTGTTAACTGGAATACGTTTGTAATATGGTTTAGAAATATATGATTTACGTTTATCGAAATATTGTGTGCTTTCGCAAAACTTGCATGTCTTTCCACCCCCGAAAACATTTATAAAAATGTAAAACGGTAAAAAGTGGGGGTTATGAACTCACCTTGATGTCCTTGTGCAAAGCTAGCTTAATGTGATTCTGTAATGTCATTCCAGTAACGTGAACTCGCTAACGTGCAACTATAGCATTCCTATCAAGGAATTCAAGCTTATAAGTTTCTATTATGATAACGTAGTTAAACTACGTGTCCGAGCTTTACCGGATCATTAACAAACGATCCTAAAAAGGTGTTGTTATCTTGACATAGGATAACCGATCTATGGTTATTTGATCCCGTTTATAATCGGGATAAAACTAAGTCTTAAAAAGCGACTTAGTTTCCGAATGTACATATTTATATATTTAATATAAATATACTTTTGAAGTCGTGTTAGTTGTCGTCATTATAAATACGTAGAAGAATGATGCTAATACGACTCTCCGTAGTTTTTCGTAGATGTTCACACACACACATATATATATATATACACATATATGTAAAATGTTTCGTGTCCGAAAATAAGCGTCTTGTGTCTCGTTTATAATTAATAAAAATCATATAACCGGCGCTTGTTATATTCTTAAGATAAAGTGTCGTTCTTTGTTTAGAAGCCGGAAATAAATATAATAATTATATTTATTTTATGAAATATTCGAATCATCGTCTTTTGAAATAAAAATAAAACATTATATTCATTTGAATAAAAGTATGTGAATCGTCAACATTTGAATAAATGTAAAACATGATATTCGTTTATAAAATAATCTAACGTTTGAAGTAAGCATTTGGATTTTTGATGTTTGAAATAAATATAAAACAATATATTTATTTTGTATAGTTATTCGAGTTCTAAGCATTGGATATAACTATAAATATTTATTTCCATTTTATAAAAGCATACGAATCAATGACCTTTGAAATAGGTATAAACATGTTTATGTCGTAAAAGTTTCGTGTTCGGTTAACTAGTAAACCGTAATCGTTTGAAATGTTGTAAACTCGTTTTTGCGAATCGTGTAAATCATCGCACATAAATACATACTTATATTCATTTTTTTATGAAAATACTTTTGAGTCCTGATAGGCGTCGTTTTTAAAATATAGGCATGTTTCGTGTTACGGATTTTTAGGAAAACGGGCAGAGTTTCCTCTGTTTTTGGACGATCCCGACAATCAATATGTCGCTGTACTTTCAAAACACAACAACAATTCAACAATGTATATAAGTTTCCGTCATGTTCAAAAACATTAATTTTTATCGAATACGAGTCTAATTTATGTATTTGTATATATATTACTTCAAGATACATCGGTTTGTTTTAACTAATATATATACATATATATGTACGCAAGATATATCAACAAAATCAGGCATAAGTCCCAAAACATTATTTTTTTTCACGATCTTGTTAATTGGTTCGGATTAGAGCTCGATGTGGCGTTTAAATGATATTGATAAGACAAAAATTATAATAACTTTCGCGTCGTAAGTAATTTACCGAGTCCCGGGTTAACCGTTGACCCGACAGTTGACCGGGTTTGACCCATGTTGGCTGAGTTTGACTTTCGTTGACCGAATCGTAACCGAGCCCAAAACTGAACCCTTGACCATCTTTGACTACTGTTGACCGAACCGAAGTCGAGACTGATATTAACCAACCTTGACCGAGTTGATCGGTTGACTCGCGTTGACCCGGTTAACCGAGTTGACTCATGATTCTGACTGAGCTTGACCCGAAACCAAAACTGACCCGTAGTTGTCTTGCTAAAGCCAAGCATAAACCGTACCTGGGTTGACTTAACCCAAATCGAGTTGACCCGAACTTGTCTAGCCACAACCCATGTTGTCTTGAACCCGAACTCGGAATTGAGCTAACCCGAACCAGAACCATTGTGAACCATAGTTGAACCAAGACTCCTGTTCTCGAACCCAATCAGCCTCCACCATCATCGTCGCCGCCTGAACTCACCGGAAAAACCGTCGCCGTCGCCGATCGCGGCTCTTATGGCCATCGACAAGACGGCGCTGCTGTCTGTCATCGCCGCGCCGCCTTAGAGGGTGGCCGGCCTCCTCATTCTCCCTCCGTTGACTCTCTTTCTCTCTCTCTGACTTTCTCTCTCGCTCTCCGACTTTCTCTCACTTCTCGATCTCTGTCTCTACAGCTTCCATTCTCTCTCTTGCGTCTCTAGTCTAGTTGTTTGTGAGAGGGTAAAAGGGGAAATGAGAGGTTGGGTGTGCATGTGACTGGCCGGAAAACGGCACCGGCGTGCCGGCCGGAAACCGGTTCCGGTGACCGGGTTTTGAGTGAGAGCAGAGGGTTTTGTTTGGTGTGCAAGGGTTTGAATGAGGGAGGTGAAGGTGTAAGTTATTATTTATAGTTAGGTTTTATTAGGTGGGTTGGGCCCAAGGCCCATTAGTGCGTGTCTAGTCTTTCGAGCGACCCATTCGTGTTCCACGGCCCGGTTTCTTTCCCGAACTTCATAATATGTCATAAAATAAAGTTTTAGGTTCAAAAGCACTTAAAATTGCGTCGTTAGTCGTTATTTGACGCGTATGTTTGTCGTTGCGTTAAAACGCGTAAATTGCTTCGGTGGCCGTCTCTAATCTGTTTTTCAATCTGGTTTCGACTGTGTATACTAAAATTCGATTACAAAGCTAAATTTGCCATAATGTTTCAGTTAGGTGATACACATGTCTAATGCCTCCGTTTCGTTGCCGGTGCGCTCCTGCAGTCGCGTTTTTCGTACGCGCAAGCGTTTGGTGCCTTTCGAAGCACCATAAATTCGCCAAACTAAGTTCATATGCCTAAATTATGCGTATAAAATTCGTGTTTATCGGACTTGTCAATAATTTATCCCCTGCCAGTTCGTTGTCGCTTGTCGTTCAGCAGTTTTCCTGAAAATCACCATACGTGCACTGTAGAGTTAGATAGGCGTTCCTAGGCATTTCAAATGCCTAATTAAGTTAATACGTGTCTTAAAAACTATTTATTATCGCCTTAAACGTTTGTTAACCAAGTAATTAAAAGCTGAAAAGTACCGGTTGTCACAACTTGTTATGCTTAGATACATGCTAGAGTATACATGCTTGATCATTAACTTAGCTAGACCAAACTTATCATATATAGCGCTATAGGAGTAGCACACCACCCGTCGAGGTTATGTTAATATTATCATACTCATTTTAGTATTCTCGCTTTTGTGGCAAGGGAAGCTCGATCTCGTAAAACTTTTGTGGAAACTCAGGGTTTGATCTAGTAATGCATGATTAGTATATACTTTGCTTACAATTACCATGTGGATTCGAGTTATACATTTTATACTTATGCTATGTATCACCAAACTTGTGTACTCGCCTTTGCTTTTGCATCGAACTCGTATTTTTAACATGTTACAGGTTGATGAAGATGTTGCCATGAAAATTGAAGTAGTGATGATGACTAGATACATATTTAGAGGTTTAGGTTTACAAATGTTGTATCAAATTTTGCCCTTTGCTATTGTTGTATTTTGAAATACCTTGTATTGTATGACAATTTTTGTTATGAAATGAAATCCGGTTTAATTAAATATTGTAGCAATTAGTATTTATGAGCAATGATCAATCTCTTTCGTTTTCGTCCTGCCTCGATGTTTCCGCCATCGGTTGGGGTGTGACAACGGATTCGACGCCTGTTACGGATCTACGCTCGTTACGCATGAGACGGACGATAATACAAATATATTATATATTTAGGACTCTTTACACGCATGTTACGGAATACTCTCATTACAGACGACTCGGACTAAAAAATAAAAATATTATATAGTTACGCTCGTTAAGGATTTGACGCGCGTTACGGACTTACGGGCGTTACGGACCTACGCGCGTTACAGACAAACTCGAACTAAAAAAATGAAAATATTATATAATTACGGCTTGTTACGGATTCGACGCGCGTTACGGACCTATGCTCGTTACGGACGACTCGGACGATAATACAAATATATTATATATTTAGGACTCGTTACATTCGATACTGTAACACCCCAAAATCCAATGTTTTAACAAACATGGCATTTACTAGATTTATGGTGTGAAATAACTTAACTACTTTGATTAACCTAGTTAATATGAATGGTTAAATAAAAATAATGAGGAAAGTATAAGGGTCAACTTAGACATCTTTGGAAATTGGTGAAAGTGGTCAACAAAAGTAAAAATAGTTGTCAAAATTCAGCATTTTCATAATGTGTGAGGTGTGTGTGTCGACACACACTAGAAGGAGAAAAAGGGAGACTCAAATTGATGCAATTAGTCCAAACCGAAGAAGGATTTCAGCCTAATCTAATGCATGAACTCATTTTCTTGATGATCTAGCCCTTACAAACATGTGGTAAGTTGTAATTTTTGATTTGGTGATTTTGTATGAAATGGGTTTATGAACAATCCATGAATTAGCATGAAATTAAGCAAGAATATAAGTTAGAATCACCATGTGGAACATGAGCTATGCATGATTATGATTAGGGTAAATTACACTTTTCGTCCTTTATGTTTGTATCGAATTGCAATGGATAGCCTTTAACTTCAATAATTACAGTCACAATCCTTTATTTGGATAACTCATTACACTCTAGGTCCTTTAGCACTAACCTAGTTAAAATTTTAAGTTAAGTTTGATCATGTGCAAGGCACATGAGGGTATTTCGGTCATTTACCATATCCTTTTGATTCAAGTATTAGTAAAAAGCCTTATCCTTGGTGGTTTTCTTCTCTGCTAGCACCACCACATCACCACCATCACACCATCACTACCACCTGCCACAACCATCACCAATAAAAATCATTACCACCTGCCACAAGCATCACCAATAAAAATAACTGCTGTTTCACTGAGACATGCTAAGTTTTGATTTCAAAAAAAAAAGAAAGAGAAAGAATCCATAACATCAATTGTTTTGAACACTTGCTACACCCGATTCAACCTTACCTACATGAATTATGAAACCCAATTCGCAGTCTACCCCTTCAACCCATCATCCTAAACAACCATAATTTACACCCATTAAACAATTATCTTCCTATATATAAACTCTTCACACCCTTTAAACCCATCCTCCTTAACAATCATAATTTACTTAGATTTCACTCAACATTTGTGTTTGAATCAGTGGTCAACTAACAGGGCGCTGCCAGCGGTGAAGTGGCGGTGGATTGAGTCCAAAACTCAAACAAAATTTCATAACAAATCGACATGAGATCACTACCAACCCACCCAGTTGTTCATCAGTCGGATCTAAAACTCCAACAAGAAGATGTAGATCCGCCAGATCCGAAACTTGAACCAAAACAAAACAAACCTAGAAGATATGCAACCATTGTCGCTTCTCTCTCTCTCTCCCCCTCGTAACCCCGCCGCCACAACCCGTTCGCACGCCGCCGTGTGCAACCGCAACACCAATGCCCACTGCTCGTCCGGTAGAAGTGGTGAGGGAGATCGGAGGTTTGGATTTGGTCGGTTTAAAGGGTGTTGGTTTCTTGTTCGATTAATTAAAAGGTTGAATGGGTGTCGATTTATTGTTTGATTAATTAAAAGGTTGAATGGGTGAGGAAAATGGGAGGTGTGGATTTGGAAGGTGGGTGGGTTGAGGGTTTGATCAGAGAAGAGAGGTGTTAGTGGTGGGGTTGAAATTGAATACTGAACTATTTTATTTATAAAACAATTTACTAGATTGGTGAAAATACTAAACTACCCTTTTGTGATTAGAATTAACTTAAAATTTTAACTGGGTTAGTGCTAAAGGGCCTAGGGTGTAATGAGTTATCCGAATAAAGGATTGTGACTGTAATTATTGAAGTTAAAGGTTATCCATTGCAATTCGATACAAACATAAAGGACGAAAAAATTTACCCTTATGATTAATTTGATGTTTTGAGGGAAACCCATTTGTAGTGGTAAGGATGATGATATGGGCGTATCACCAATGTCTAATTCTTATGCAATTTTGATGTAGTATGTTGAATGTGATGAATTCTTGTTAGCTAATTTGAGCATGATATGAATTTATTTAATGTTTAGTTTGTGTTGATGAATGAAAGCAATAAGTAGAAATATTAGCATGAAATACTTCTACAGTGTGCTTAAAAAGTAGTATGCACACCAAGTGTTTGATGAATGTCTAAATGACATTAATATGTGAAATGGTATACAAGTAGAGGATAAATATGCATAGAAAGTGATAATGGTATATTTGATAGTAAACTAATATGAGAAATGTGTTGTTAGATGGAGTTCGTGTGAAAATTGAGATTTGTTAGTATGATATGGTAGAACGATGCACTATGAGCTTGTACCTTGTGTTGGAGTGGTATGATGTTCACCATATGCTTGAGTAATTTCGTAATTGAAATTTAGAAGTAATTATACACTAAATAGGAGACATGTGACATCACTATAAACATGATGAAGTTAGAATGAGGTTGATGTTAGTTGTAAAATTATATGATTTCTAGTATGGAAGGAATTGATTATGTTGTGTGGGTGCATATAATAAGATGATCATGTAGTAGTATATGTCATACAATATGAGTATGAAATGCATATGGTGTTAATACTATGGTTTACCACATTAAGATGGATACATGTTTATACGTTGAAAGTATGTAAGTAGGACAGTTGACTTTCTAAAAGTCAACAATGTATGAATAGCATGGTTAGACTTTTGGACCCAATTGTAAAAGTAGAGAAGTCATGTGTTATGTACTAGATGATTGATGTGTTAGGTATGATGATAATTAGTTGTGTGGATTTGGAATGAGGTGACTATTAGTACATGTTTTATACATGTGACAATTGATTAACGAAAGTCAAGTAATGTATGAATGGAAAGAAAATGAATGTTGGTGTGTATGCTCACATATGCTAACCATGTAAAGAACGTAATTACATGTAAGGACGGAAATCTTGTCAATTGACTCAAGCATGGATGGCTAACGGGTCAAGAAGAAGCAAGGAGACAAGCACGAATACGGACGTTTAAGGTAAGTGATTTTCGAACTAAATTTATTATTATGAATGAGTTTTTTATTGCAAAAAAAGATGAGAATTATGAAAGGATGGGTAAGTAATGGTAGAACGAAAATAAGTTCTTATACTTACAAATAATAGTAGTTTACAATGTTTAAGTTAAGTTTATAAATTTGTATTATGTTAAATGAAAGTACGTGGAAGTTCGATTTGTATGTAAATGTTTGGAATTGTTTGTTAATGACTGCCGTAGCCTATGGCTGGCATATCAACTGGGTAAGATGAACGTATGGGTTGTGATAATTCATCCGGGATATGTCTCAGTTGAGTCATGACTAATGGCCCAGATGACTAGATAACTCGTCTAGGTTATGCCTCAGAAATTGACTGATAACCCAGATGACCAAGTAACTCGTTTGGGTTATGCCTCAGAAATATTACAGAACTTCACCATACTAAGTGGATTATTAGTATCACGTTTGATGAAAGGTTTGAATTCTATAGTTATATAATAATTAACTAAAGAGTGTACCCCAAACTCATTAAAGAGTGTTTATGAGGTACGGTTAAGAATGGGGCGTGTATGCAAGTATGTGTGGGAACGAGATAAATATGTAGGAATGTATGAGTTGATTAACTGTATGTTAGTAGATGGAACCTACTAGTAAACACGAATAAAAATGAGTATACACGTAGGTTGGTGTGTACGAGACTTATATGTATAGTAGTTTGCGACTAAGAATTGTTAGTATGAATATGTGAGAATGTATGTTGTATGTAAGAGTTTGGATAGAGGGGTAGGTGTAGGAAGTAGGATTTATCATACTCGAAAGAGTTGGATTAGATATATGTATGCGTGTTATTGAACCATATGTATTCAAATGAGTGAGACTTGTATGTATGTATGTATGTATGTATGTATGGTGTAAATATACATGAGTATTAACAATGCTAACTGGGTTGCCTTCGAGAATGTTAATGAAATGCAGGTACATTATCGTCGACTTATTGAAGGTTAAACAACGAGATAAAATGTTTGGATTCAGAAAGATGACCAAATGGAATGTATATGAGGATAGAATGCAAGGTGATCCTATAATTATGAATCTTAGATTATTATAATGTCACCAAGTACTAATGATGTGAATGTATGTAGTGAATGCAGGTTGTACAGAATCACAGATCATCATCACGAGGTGTAAGCTGTCGAAGATCGAGTCAAAAGATAGATTGTACGGGAATATGTAATTAGGAAATTTAGTAAACATAAGTTATGTTTTATTTCATAAATGAGAACGAAGAATGTATTTATTGTAAAAGAGTTATTTTAAAATGGACTTTTAAGTATGTCAAGACGTTTATAAAGAAAGAAATTTTAAGGCTCGTATTTCCGTTGCGTCTTTATGGTTAAAACGTGTTAGGGTCTTACAGATACGCGTTACGGACGACACTCATTACGGACTACTTCGACTAAAAAATGAAAAATTATATATTAGAACTCGTTACGGATTCGACGCGTGTTACAGACCTATGCTCGTTACGGACGACTCGGACGATAAAATACATATATCATATATTTAGGACTCGTTACATTAGGAATTTGCCCCTATTCAAAATTACGATTTTGCCCCTGGTTCAAATTGCAATATTGCAATTGCTTTAACTTTTGACAAATTACGATTTTTCCCCAGTCCAAAATTACAGTTTTGCCCTCAGTTCAAGATTGCAATATTGGCATCATTTTAGTTTTTTTAGCAAAACTACTGAGGTGTTTTGTTTTAATTGGTTAACCCGATTTAGTTATTTTTCGTGTTAAGCAACTGTCTAACACTCGTTCATTAGTCCTGACAAATTATAATTTTGCCCCGAGCTCAAAATAACAGTCTTGCCATCGTTTTAGCTTCTTCTTCTTTTTTAAACAAACTATGACAGTGTTTTTATTATTTAATTAAGAAATATTCGGTATACCATCCCATTAGGGGTGTTCTTTGGGTTTTTTAATCGAGTTTCGGGTCGGGTTCTTCGGGTTTACAAAGCTAAATATTTAACCCAGACCGAACCATTCTAGGTTTGGGTTTTTCGGTGTTCGTAGATCGGGTTTCGATTGAAAATGAACTAGTTAAACATAAAAGTGCAACCTTTTTAAATTTTAAAATATCAATATTAGTTATTAGCGAACACTATAAAAACAATTGTGTAAAACAACTCTTGTATGTCGTTGAGAATGGAGGATATCGAAGATATGGAATGTATTATGTATGCTCTGATTTAAAACTTTTAGACATTAGAGATATGGATGGACTTCGTGATTTAAAATTTTTAGAAGAGTATGATGAAGTTTTTAGAAGATATGGTTGGCTATATCATGGAACAGTAAATGATTATTAGTTCATTTTATTTTATATATAGAAAAATTCTAATTGTTTTAAATCTATTTCGAGTTTTTCGGGTTAAACCGATACCCATTATTCAACCCGTTAACCAATCCATAGAACTATATACGGGTTCAGGTTTACAATTATTCGGTTACAGGTACTTCAGGTTTCGTCTACTTTAGGTGCGATTGACTTCGGTATCGGATTAAATTTCGTGTTTTGGTTAAAAAAGACACTCCTACTTCCCATGACGCGGATCAACTACATCAACTAGTAGTTATCTTAATTCAAAACTAACCATTGTCCAACACTTATGATAGGATCACCTTTTCCGAAAAAGCAAAATCATCCAACCACTGCTATACAAAAATAAAATAAATTGAAATAAAATTATCTCGAATGCGACCTCCCACCATGAAACCATACTCTCACGAAACCAAATCACATAAATATCCCGATAACCGTCTCTAATCTCGTTTATATTATTCATAGATAAAAATTAAAATATCCAAACACACAAATTCATAAAATGCGAGAAACGCTAGCGTCAACTTCCTCTTCAACATCACCGGCGACGCCGTCCGGTGGTGTTCCGCCGGCTGAATCGGCTTGGATTACTACATGTGAAAGAACATCACCTCGCTGGCAATCATTCGCACTTCCTCCTCAGGTATTGATTATTGATTATTGATTTTGTTTAATTTATTAGTTGATTGTTTGTTTATCATGTTGTTTCGCATCGGAAAGATACAAATATACAATCAGTGTTGCTGTTTGTTATTCGAATTAGTGAATTACAGTTCTGTTAGGTTGAAATTTCATGTGTACTTGCTCAAATTGTAGTTTTAGGTTGAAATTGTTGTAATTAGGAAATTAATTATTCAATCAGTGTTTCTGCTCTGTGACTTTTCGCGTTTGAAGTTTGGATTACGGTTCTGTTAGTTTGAGATTTCATGTGTAGTTGCTCCAATTGTAGCTTTAGGCTATGGAGATTCATTGGAGTTCCTGAATGCCAGATTAAAATTCGCGAGAATAGCAAATTGTCAATTGAATTTGTTGTCATTAGGAAATGATGCAATCAGTGTTACAGTTCTGTTAGTTTGAGATTTCATGTTTACATGCTTAAATTGTAGTTTTACGCCAAGGAGATTGGAGTTTCTGAATGAACTCGCGAGATTAACAAATTGTTGTAATTAGGAAATTATACAAGCAGTGTTACTGATCTGTGGCTTTTCGCGTTTGAAGTTTGGATTACGGTTCTGTTAGTTTGAGATTTCATGTGTAGTTGCTCCAATTGTCGCTTTAGGCTATGGAGATTCATTGGAGTTCCTGAATGAACTCGCCAGATTAGCTAATTGTTGTAATTAGGAAATGATATAATAAGTTTTACTGTTCTGTGATTTTTGCATTTGAAATTTTTAATGACGGTTCTGTTAGTTTGAGATTTCATGTGTACTTGCTTAAATTGTAGTTTTAGGCTATGGAGATTCATTGGAGTTCCAAATGAACTTGCCAGATTAGCAAATTGTAACCAGGAAATGATATAATAAGTGTTAAGTTTGAGATTTCATGTCTACTTGCTCAGATTGTAGTTTTAGGTCGTGGTGGTCCAAAATGAACTCGCCAGATTAGCAAACTGTCATTTGAAACTGTTGTAATCAGGAATATTCTGTTGAGCTAAATGAGTAGTTCTTTGTGCTCAATTTGTAGTTTTAGGCTATGCCGATTAGAGTTTCTAAATGACTAAATGAACTCGCCAGATTAACAAAGTGTCATTTAAAACTATTGCAATTAGGAATCTCCTGTTGAACTACATAAGTAGTTATTTGTGCTCAGACTGTAGTTTTAGGCTATGGAGATTGGAGTTCCTAAATGAACTTGCCAGGTTAGCAAACTGTCATTTGAAACTGTTGTAAGTAGGAATATTCTGATGAACTAAATAAGTAGTTACTTGTGTTCACACTGTAGTTTTAGGCTATGGAGACTGGAGTTTCTAAATGAACTTGCCAGATTGACAAACTGTCATTTGAAAATGTTGTAAATAGGCATCTCCTGTTGAACTAAATAAGTAGTTATATGCTAAGTTACCTACCGGATACAACACGATGTTCAGAAATCAGAACCACTCAACCACATAAAATCCAACATTACAACTCCATCTATCCAGGAGAGAGTTTGCGTTTTCACTTGTAATCGTGTCAGTACCGAGTTTGGTTGTGCAGTTTCAAAATTATTGTTGCAACTTAAAGTGAGAATCAGATAATCAGCAGATTGAAAGCAAGTTAGTTCAACCTGAAGATGAACTTGTACTTTTTAAATCCACCAACAGTAATCAGTTTGAAGTAAGCCTGATGCAAAGTGCTTATCGAAAACTTCTTTCAGCCTAAAATAAGCAGATAAGCATAAACACGTTTCTTCATCCAAACACTGACGGTCTACAATGTAAATCTGCTTTTAATGTAAGCAGTCCAATACGATATTCATCATGTTCATTTAATTTATGCTGTCAAATGCTAAGTTGATCATGATTCAGTTATATACGAAAAAGAGAGGGGAATAGTTATCCGATGCATGGTATGTAACAACGTATAACATGTTTTAAATTCTTTGCAGGCTGCAATTCCGATTGTGATATCCAGAGTTAACCAGGTGGATGCAGCAAGGCTTGATGTAGAGATGTCAGCCATGTTGAAAGAGCAATTGGTTAAGGTGTTCTCTGTAATGAAGGTATCACATAATACGGGTTTTGGTTTATGTTATTTAGGGCAAAATGTCACTATAAATATTAACCAAGTTAGACCATTATTACTTCCTAGGGCTGTAACCGAACCGGACGTTCAACGAACAAACACGAACAAGAAATTTCGTTCGATAAGTTAAACAAAGGAACATGAACAGAGGCTGGGTTCGTTTGTTTATGTTCGTGAGAGTTCGGTAATGTGTTCATTTATGTTTGCTCATTTGTGTATGTTCATTTAAAGGTTTTTCTATGTTATAGTTTTATTTAATTGGTTTTAGTTTTTAAAAACTTGAAACCGTAGTTATACTATAATCCTCCGCCAACATCCCTCATTTGACCATTTCGATGACTTCTTATTTGTGTTACTTATGTTTATGATTATTATGTCAACAATGTTCAGATAGTTATGTTAAGTTCTTATTTATTTTTGGTGGATTCTTCGTAATCTTTCTAATGAAAAATGGAGTTTTTTTTAAAAGAATATATAACGTTCGTTTGTGTTTATTTACCTTCATGAACATTTGTTTGTGTTTGTTTGCATTCGTTTACGTGTGTTCATGAACATGTTGATTTCCTTAATGAACGAACACGAACAAAGACTTGTTCGTCTTCGTTCGGTTCGTTTACAGCCCTATGCCCCCACCTATGCTCACATGGCTTTGCCAATAGTGTAAATTAGCTGACATGGTGTTCCAGTTGAATAATAATATGGCGGGATGCCACATCATCAGTTTTGTATGATTTGGTGTCTTATCAACTATTTTACCCAATTGGTATACCATGTCAACATACGTAACCTGGTGATACAGGTTTGCAGGTCAACTTTTGAAAAACATTTAGAATACTAGAACAAAAATAAAAATAAAGTGGTTAAATTTAAAGAAAATGCCATTTTCGTCCTTGAAGTTTGGCCAGTTTTCCGACTTTCGTCCAAATGTTTTTTTTTTTGCATCTGTATCCAGAAAGTTTAGAATATTGCATTTTCATCCGGCTCATTAACTCCATCCATTTTTCTCCGTTAAGTCAGGGGTGTTTTCGTCTTTTTTGTTAACTTAAAGGGCAATTTGGTCTTTTTTGATTTATGTACAGGCATATAGCATAATATACAAGTATTCAAAATACCCTTACTAAATAAAAAAGATGAAAATACCCCATGGAGAAAATGGACAGAGTTAACAAGCTAGATGAAAATGGCAAGATTTCAAATCTTTTGGATCCAACAAACCTTTAGACGAAAGTCGCAAAACTGGCCAAACCTTAGGGACGAAATAGCATTTTACTCATTTAAAAGAAAGGTTTTAAATGACCAAGGTGGAGCAATTATGAAAAGTATATAGTGACATTTGCTCTTTAATCTATCTCCTATTCTTATCTTTTTGGGAATAGCCAGGATTATTATTTCAATACGAAGCTGAACTTGATGCATTCCTTGAGTTTCTTATATGGAGGTTCTCCATATGGGTTGATAAACCTACACCAGGAAATGCTCTCATGAATCTAAGATATAGAGATGAACGGGCCATCGAGATGAGAGAAAAAGGTAAGAGGTCCTATGTTAGTTCAGTGTGAATGTATAACTTAGTTGTTCATATTATAGATTTGTATTTGTTGGCATAAGTTTTTGACAGATTGACCTGCAAACATTTTTTTTGTCTATTTATGGTTCTTTTATAACTACTTAATTCATCAATTATGATTAGGAAAAGAAGCTTTTCACAAGAATAATATAACAGTGATTAATGAGATTCTATGCGTGAAGATATATTTTGGGTGACTTTCAACTCGTTTGACTCGTTCCTCTTTTGGATAAAATTGACCCATTTGAGATGAAACACAAGACAAATCGACGCATTTGTAAGTAAATGGGTTGAAATTGCCACCTCTACAATACTACTGTTCGGTGATACCTTTATCAGAAGCTCTTACTCAAAGTTATACGGTTTGATTGGTGCTCTAACTGAATTAAAAGAATATTTTGTATTTGTATAAAAAACATATAAGAAGTTAAGAACTATAATATGTGCGTATATCACCTTATCCAGTTTTAGTGAAATTAGGACCAGACATTGTTCTATCTTATGTGGCTTACATCTTCATTAATTTCAATATCCAGTTAGAACGGGCTTGGAGGGACCTGGGCTCACTATGGCTCAAAAGATATGGTATTGTATTGCCACAGTTGGTGGCCAATATATATGGACCCGTCTACAATCCTTTTCTGCTTTTCGCAGATGGGGTGATTCTGAACAGGTATACGATATTGCATTTGAACTTTGTTGAACCCTAATCTCAGTACCTCATTCATTTTCAAAGTATTTAAATCTGGTGTTTGGTACCGAACGAACATGAATAGAGGCATGTTCGTGTTCGTTCATTTAACTTTAACCGAACACGAACCAACATATAATCGAACACATTTTTTTGTTCATGTTCGTTTATTAAGAAAATGAGCATGTTCGTGTTCGTTTACGTTCGTTTGTTTAAAACCTAAACGAATAGTTCACGAACATAAACAAACATAAACAACCAAACTTTAACGAACATAGTTTAACAAACAATAAACAACACATCATCATTATCATCATCGTACTCAGTAAATCCCACCAATAGCAAAGCTAAGGTAGGGTCTGAGGAGGGTAAGATGTAGACAGCCTTACCTCTAGCCCGAAGGAATGGAGAGGCTGCTTCCATTGAGAATCCTTGCTTCATAGTAGTTTTGCATCAAGCCTTGGACATAAGGCGCATAACTCTCGGCAAAAAGGCTGATTAGTGCATGTACCCTCTTGTCTTTTGGCTATCAACGCCACTACATGATGCACGATTAACCGTCCCCCGCTTTTAACGTTATTATCACGAAAAAAAAAGGTTAAAATTAGTGCAATTAATTGAACAAGCGTAAATGAACACAATTGAACATAATTGACTAAACATAAACAAACATAAAGTTATTTTTTTATATAAACAAGTGATAAATTAATGCTAAATTATGTTGGAAAACCCCTTTTGTTACTAGAAAGCTCAATTACCAATTAGTTATATTTATATAAGTAGTTAGAAAGTTCCTTTTATTTTTACTATAATATTAATATAAATATAACTACTTATGTATTTAAACTGGAAACAGACATAAACAAATGTAAATAAACGAACATAAACGAACGAACACTAATGGACGTTCACGAACATAAATGAACAAACAAATCATGTGTTCATGCTCGTTTGTTTAATTAAATGAACAAAAAATTGTGTTCATGTTCGTTCGTTTATTAAATAAACGAACAAGTTCTCGAACAGTCCATGAACGTTCGGTTCGTTTACAGGCCTATGTGGAATCAGAATTGAATTTTCATTTTTCATATTTTCCTGCCTCTATTATGTTCTCTCACCCATTTCTTTTCATGGACAGAGGTCTGTGGCTAATAGAGCTTGGTATATAATACAACGTATTGAAGGGTTTTATAAAGCTGCATCTTTCACCAATTTGCTTATATTTCTATACACCGGGAGGTATGCTATAAGCTCTCTGAGCTATTCTTATTTTTATAAGAGTAAAATGCCATTTTCGTCCATGAGGTTTGGTCAGTTTTGCGACTTTCGTCCAAAGGTTTGCTTTATTACATCTAGATCCAAAAGGTTTGAAATCTTGCCATTTTCATCCAACTCGTTAACTCTATCCATTTTCCCCTGTTAAGTCAGGGGTATTTTCGTCTTTTTTATTAAGGGTATTTTGAATACTTGTACATTATGCTAAATGATTGTACATAAAGTGAAAAAGACCGAATTGCCCTTTAAATTAATGAAAAAGACAAAAATACCCCTGACTTAACGGAGAAAAGTGGATGTAGTTAATGAGCCGTATGAAAATGGCAAGATTTCAAACCTTTTGGATGTAGATGCGGAAAAATAAACCTTTGGACGAAAGTCGCAAAACTAGCCAAACCTCAGGGACGGAAATGACATTTTACTCTTAGGATAATTATGCTGATTTATTATTTTAGTTATTACACACTGAAAACTACTATTAAATCGAATTAAGGTTCTTCTTATAGTGTGGGAGTTTTTTATTGTCTTACGGATAATAACTGACACCTTTTTTTGACCGTTTTGTATACATTGATCGAGGCACCAGTTTCAATCAGTTCAAATTATTTGAATCTAGATATTAACAGTTGGTTATTATTTTAATTATTATTACAGATATAGGAATCTGATTGAGAGAGCTCTACGAGCTAGACTTGTTTACGGGAGCCCTCATATGAACCGCGCTGTTAGCTTCGAGTACATGAATCGTCAGTTAGTTTGGAATGAATTTTCGGTAATATTTACTCTCATTTGACTTTTATATGAATAAATTTGACTCTCTTGCATTCACAGGATGAATGTGTCAAATTGATTGTGTTGTTTTTTGCAATCATTGGCTTGCATTTTGTAACGAATTTAGTCCTCAACCTTTGAAAAACCTACATGGATGGTCCATGTGGTTTGTACTTTGTAACGCATGTAGTCCCCAACTTGGACCAGCTGAAACCTTTAGATTTGTTAGTTGTGGACTAAATGCGTTACAAAGTGCAAACCTTAGGGACCATCCGTGTACTTTTGAAAAGCTAGAGACCAAATCCAAAATTTTGGTTAACCACAGGGACCATCCGTGTGCTTTACTTGTTTAAAAATAAAAACCAAAAAATATAGGATGAAAGTGTTCAGGGTCATTCCAACCCGCCCATTTTCTCATATCTAGTAAAGTGGATCATCTAATTCTATTCATCATGTTTCTTTTTCCATGAAAATGCATGGGATAGAATGGTAAATATCACAAGGCTGACTTTGTTCGATATGAGCTCTAATTTCATGTAGTTGACCATTTTGACTTTTGCAGGAAATGTTGCTGTTACTGCTTCCTATTCTTAATTCGGCTTCAATTAAAAGTCTTTTTTGTCCGTTTTCAAAGGATAAATCTCCAGGTTCCACCGGGGATGAAACCCAATGCCCCATTTGTCACATCAATCCAACAATCGCATATGTAGCTCTTCCATGTCAGCACAGGTAAATATTCATCAAATTACAGCAATTTCATATATCATTTTTACTTTCATAATATCATATCGAGTAAAATGCCATTTTCGTGCCTAAGGTTTGGCCAGTTTTGTGATTTTCGTCCAAAGGTTTGTTTTTCCGCATCTGGATCCAAAAGGTTTGAAATCTTGCCATTTTCATCCGGATTGTTAACTCCATCCATTTTTCTTCGTTAAATTAGGGGGTTTTTTGTCTTTTTTGTTAACTTAAAGGGCAATTCGGTCGTTTGAATACTTGTACGTTATGCTTAATGCTTGTACATAAAGTGAAAAAGACCAAATTGCCGAGAAGCAGATTTATTCTATACTCGATAAGTACCAATACGCAATGGGGAAGTTAATGCGATCTTCTATGAGCGAATGTGCCCATACTTGTTCATCATTAGAGGACACTAGTCGTAAATCATTTTCTAACAAAAAGACGGAAATACCTCTGACGTAACGGAGAAAAATGGATGGAGTTAACGAGCCGGATGCAGAAAACAAACATTTGGACGAAAATCACAAAACTGACCAAACCTCAGGATGAAAATGGCATTTTACTCTTTATCATATTTTAAAGGAAAATATTATATTTACTTCCATGGTAAATACATAAAATCCGTAACTTGTAACATTTTTTACATTGAATTAATGAAAGAGAACATTATAAGCTAAGATGATCAACAGTAACACGTTTTTTTACCTATTTTTTATTCCTTGGAATAGATTGTTTTAACTTATAAGTAACTAATTTAATTATGTTTAATATGGAATGAGTAAATAACGATATATGATACTTTTGATGATGTGTTCATAGGGTAAATATGATAACTGAGAAATAAACAAATCGACCCGTTATAAGTGAGTCGGTCGAAATTGATATTACTTTCTTATAAAACATAAAAAAGAGACAAAATTGGTTACGGGTCAACGAGGCCCGGACCAATAAAATAGTCCATTTCAACCAAAAGCCGTTACTCTCATACCCATCAGACCATACAAAAGATGAATTACCACTTTGAATGTTACGTCAAATGTCGATTAAAGCCTTAATAGATACCTAAGACAAACAATTTTCAAGAAATTTGTATATTTTAAGGTTAAAATTTGTTTTATTCATATTTTATATACTTTTTTTTTTCGATTGTCAGGTATTGTTACTACTGTCTTAGAACACGGTGTGCTGCAACTACATCATTTCGGTGCTCCAGATGTAGTGAACCAGTTGTTGCTATGCAACGACATGGTTCCATCAACACATAGCAAGTAAATCAAGTATATGCTACAACAAAAAAAATGAAGGGCAAGTACAAACACAACTACTTATTTGCTGGAAAAAAAATATAAAAATAAAAAAAGAATTGATTTTTGTTTTTTAGCAATAGAAAATTCTTCCCTGGAGTCTGTTTGGAAATTTAAAAGCGATTATTTGTGCTACTGTAATTTCAAGTAGCAGAGCGTTTTCGAATTTGCATGATATATATTTATCATATTTACCAAAAAAATGAATATCAACATTAAATATGGTTTTAAAGTTTATAACGTTTATACCTTTTTTTCCATAATAAGCGTCATTGGGTCTCACTGATTACTGTTACCGTTTTGGGTTTGAAGGGTCCTAATGTTTTATGAGAACAGTGTATAATGGATATATGTTGTAGGTAAAAAGGTTAGTAAATGATATATATTTGATACTATGGTTATTAATAAGTTAATTATGATATTCGTGCAAGTTTTTAGAGGATGTATGAATTTGTCATGTTTAGTGTGAGAAATTGATTTTGATTATGTGCTTGTTTCCTAGATTTCATGGAATGTAATGGGGTTACGGGTTCACTAGCTACCCATTAACAATGCCACGTAGGCTGTTGGCGACGGTTAACCCACGCCTGCTAGTTAACAGCGGCCGTGAATGGGGATTGAATGTCTTCATTGTTAACCCGTTAACTATGTTAATGGGAATAATGGTGGGGCCCATGGATGTGGGAACCAATTACATACCACTTCTTTTTATTTATTGATATTGGGTGTTTAGTTAACTCACAACACATAGTTAACAGGTATTAGTAAATGGTCAAGCTCTTATGTGGTAATAACGTGACGGTTATGTGACAATGAGTTTAGTTAACTCACAACACATAGTCTCAGACAGGCACCGTTTGCAACACCCTAGGCCAGCTATTTTGTTCCGCTTGATGTGGGTCATTGGTTTTGTTTTATCATGGACTCATGATGAGAGGGTCATTGATGTGTCCCCAACTCTTGATGAGTGGTATGTCCGTTACATGACTTTCCTTAATCGTGAGCCTTTCTCAATTCTCATATAAGAACCTAAAGCGTTTCAACACAAATGAGTATATGTGATCTTCAAACATCTAACCAATCACAATCTATCACCATCAAGGACCGATAAAATCTAGTGTGTAGCAACCTTTCATCACCCCAGATTATTCCGTATCGATCCTTGTCCATTACGCATTCTTGATTAATAAAATATACAAAATGCGAATTAAATATTATATTGGCTCTTGCAATGAATGATTCGAAGAATGACTTTATTATTATAAGATGATTGGTCTGTATAGAGGTTTTAACTCTTCTCATAATTGCTATATACTAATTATAAGAAATAGACAACTTACAACTTTAATAGACGTTTAACCTTAGCAAAAATACTATTTATTTCACTATCTCGACCTCAACTTGTTTCAGCTGTAACTTTTACTGTGCATGACTAACAATCAACTAACAACTATTTTAAAAAGAGTTAACTGCTATTTTCGTCCATGGGGTTTGTTCACTTTTGTCATTTCAGTCTAATTTTAAAAAATGCACCAGTTTCCTCCCTGACATACTGGAACGTGTCATTTCAGTTCAAAAATTAAAGCACAGTTAAGTCAGACAAGTTTAATAAAGGGTATTTTTGTCCTCATATTTATTTTATTTTCACCTTATTTTATGTCTGACTAATGAAAGGACAAAAATACTCTTCGATAAACCTGTATGACTTAACTGAGTTTTAATTTTTGGACTGAAATGACACGTTTCTAGTATGTCAGGGAGGAAACTGATGCATTTTTGAAAATTGGACTGAAATAACAAAAATGAACAAATCACAGGGACGAAAATGACAGTTAACTCTTTAAAAAAATAAGAACTTTTGGCCGCTATGGTTAATGGTTGATATTAGTTTATATTTAAAAGATAATCTTTCACATTTGATTTTTATAAACTTCTAATACTACCCACTTGGCCACTTCCAAAAATATGTAATTGCAAATGGTTCCTGTTTGCATTAATATGATTTGCTTTTCTGGATTTTGGACTCCCAAACATCTAACATACTTAATAGTGAAAAGGTTGTGTAGTTCGTGATGTGTCTTGTCTTTTATTGTAATTAACACTAAAATATATAAATATTCAAAACTAATAGTTTATAATAAGTTATGAAAACTGATCGGGTATGAAGCTGATTCTGATAATCACAATCTTATACCTGATTACAAAACCGTTTCTAATATATGTTAACACTTGCTCATTCTCCATCGGGTTTGCGTGTATAGATATGGGTATCCGGTATATCCGTCTACGGTTTTATGTGGTTAGAAGTTACCTAATTGGATGAATCGCTCCCGAAAACATATCTATTGGTTCTCTCCAATTGGTTGGACCGTAGGTGTGTTGATTTACTTTACGATCATCTACCAGTGCAAAGTCCCTTTTCAAGTCTAGGATGGTGCCAAGGTCCCTGGTTCAATTCTAGGATGGCCCATCTGGGTTAAAGAAAAGGTAGTAGTGGAGTGGTTGGGGAAAAATTGGTATTACTTGTGACTAAGGTTCGATTCCTACTCTCCTCATTATTTTCTGCGGCATCCAGGTGAAGAGCGAAGACGGGTGGGGCCGGTTCGAGTAGTCGACCTTGGCTAAAAGGGCTGACAGCGGTCGAGTAGTCGACCTTGGGCAAAACGCCCGGTGTCACGGTAGTTGACACGTCATGCTTTGCCGTTAAAAAAAGAAGCAAATATATTATTGTTGTTGCATTTGACACATCCTATTCATGCTTATCATACTTTAAAAAAAAACCTTTGATATCATGATAATTGCACACCACTTAAGCGACCGAAGTTTTCTTTCAATATCTCAAATGCATCAACCTCTCCATTTAATATTTTTAATAGCATATGATTCAATGCTGGGTATACTAATGCAGACTTTTAAGGTGTTTGATTTTTATTTAATTTAATTGTTGTCTGATAAATTATATTTATTAACTTAAGAAAAAATAAGTATGTGTTTAGTTTTTTTTTCTTGAGTACCTATATTAATTTTGTTGATAACGGAGTTGTATTTAAAGTAGAGTGTTTTTTTAAGTCTCGTAGGCAATACAAGTGTTGGTACCGTGCTCGTACCCAAACGAGCCGAACCGATTCTGGCTAACAACATCGATACCGGTATTTATTTTTGTGGTTTTAGATCGGTGTAAAACATTTATCAATATTCTTTTGGCAATATCGCGACTTAATTTTTTTTATCTTTCGGTTGCTATAATGAGCGCTGTTATTATAACAAATCGAATCGATATTGTCTGAGTTCCAGCGCGTGGCGCGGGAGAATCCCACGAGTTAATAGAATGGACGATGGGATGCAATAGATCATTACCATTCCATATCTTGTTTGGTTACCATGTGGGAATGGAATGAATTAATATCATGTTTGGTTACCATGTGGGAATGAAATAAATCATTACCTGGTATTATTTGGGAGGCAAAAAAGACGAAGAAATAAAATCGGCGGTAAGTGATGGTGGTTTGTGGCGGAAAGTGGCAATGGAGGAGCCAACAATGGGTGGGTGTTGGCGGCGGTGGATGGCAACGGTGGTGAGTGGGTGGTGGCAGTGATAGTGAGTTGCGGTAGGCATTGATGGTGGGTGGCGGCGGTGGTGGGTGGTAGGTGGCGGCGGTGGTGGGTAGTGGTGGCGACGACGATGGTGGGTGGCGGCGATAGTGGGCATCGATGGTGGTTGGTGGCAACAGAGTTGGTCGTGGCTGGCGGCGGCGGCGGGTGGCAGCGACGACGACGGAGGTGGGTGGCGGGTGTTGGCGGTGGGGGTAGCGACTGTGGTGGGTTGTGGTGCTGTCAATGAAGGGTGCAAAAGCGGATGGAATGAAAAAAACATAAGGGGAGGATGTAATGATTTTGATGGAATGAAATGCGTTATGTAATAAGTGATTCCATTCCATTAACCAATCAAACACATTTTTCTTCATTCTTTCGTAATGGTCAATTTCATTCATTGTCTCATTCATGCACACATTAATACAATATTCATCTCATTCCTACAATTTTTATTTTTAACCTAATTAGATAACCTTCCAAAGCCACAAAATTTAAATTCTAATCTCCTATTTTTTTTTGAATGCTCAAATGTTTCACTCCGAGGATACCATGACATGTTCTATCCAAACACCTAGAGGGTTTTCTGTCTACCACTAGGTCAAATCCATAGGGGCAGATTTCAGATTCCAGCTTCTGAGTTGAGTTCATGCTCGTTTGCCATCCGAGTTTATTTCAGTTTGATACGATTTTTTATATTTTCTCTTAAATTGGCTCATAAGTAACAAAAACAAGAGCAACCTAACAAAAACGATTATTACAAAGGCTTTCTTTTGTCACATGCTCAAACTCTAATCCCGTATAGCATATTCCCCATTTCAATCATCGACCAAGTCTAGAAGTAGTTGTTTATTGATGGTGTAGTTTTCCATATGATTTATTAAATAAACTTTCATTAAATCATCACTTATCGTGTGAATCTACTAACTTAGGCCGTTTGAGCCGCTTAAACTTCGATACGAATATATAATGCGGATTTTAAATAAATAACCGTGAGAATTACATAAATATTTGACTGTTAGTCTATTACTTTAATATGCTACATGGGAAGATTATGTAGGTGTATAATTAGTGAGTGTTCTATCTCACTATGTAATCTGTATTACATATAAATACTTATTATGGTGTCCATGGTTCTTCTCTGGTTGAAATTGCTACCTAATTAGTATTAGGTATAAGTACATATGGAAAGTAAAGTCAGAACTATTAGGTAACTAGCATTTAAAACACTACATATTTGTAAACGTAAGAACTTGTTATCAGAAAACTCACAGGACCCCACTAATACCTCGCTTAGCAATGAGATGAGGTAAATCACAACTTACGGTGAGCATGTGGCCTTCAAGGGGGTTAACGACAAGACCAATGAAAGCTGGATTTGAGCCTCTGTGAGATGGATTGGAAAGTGGTGAAAACAAGCCGAGCCTGAGCCCGACTTCGACTAAGAGCTCGAGCTTATTTACCTTATGAAACCTACGAGCTAGTTTACAAGCTCGAGCTTGGTTCATTTATTATTTATTAATTTCGTTATCTTAATTATAATTATTCTTTTATATATATGTTAGTTACTTTTTCAAAAATTTATAAATATATTATTATTATTATTATTATTTAAATATATATTAATATATTAGATAACAATTATATAGATTGTAGGCTCGTTTAGGCTTGCGAACCGGCTCGAGCTTGATAAGCAAAGCTCGGGTCCGTTTACTAAACGAGCTTGTTTTTAGGCTTAAGTTCGGCTTGTTTCGAGCCGAGTTTGAGTAACTTGACTCATTTGCACCCTAATGGAGTCAACAGATTACCATTACATGAAACTATTTTATGTTCTTCTTATTATATCTTTCTAATGCATGGTCATGTTACGTATTTTTCACACCATAAACCACGACCATACTCTTTTTCTGCTCGCTTCATGATCAAAGCCAATAAATGCTCATACATTCAATACAAGAGCTCGTAGTCTTGTAGTATCAAGGAGTGAATAAAGGATGTCTAAAGAAACACCAAGTTAATCCGAAGGTTAACTTGTATGTAGTGGCGGTGACCAAAAGTTTCGAGGGGGCGTAAAGTAATGGGACCCAATTTTTTTTTTCCTATCGTTATGTTTCGGGTCGGGTCGGCTATCGATTCGAGTCAGGTCAAATAATAGTGGTTTTAAAGAATTTTTTTTTTCATTCATTCAAAGGACCCGTTCTTACACATAAAAATTTATGATTAAGTTTATTGTGTGGTGGGTAATCTAGGGTTAAACAAATAAGAGTTAAAATATATTTACCATACTACCCATCACTTATATACAAAGTGATAACAAACTTTACTTTAATTTATATACAAAGTGGTAACAAACTTTACTTTAATTTATATATTGTATAAATATTTAGGAAAAATAATTTGGGGGGGGGGGGGGGGGTCCTATATAAATTTAAAATTTTGGGACGAAAAATCGGAACCTATACACTTCTAACCGACACATTAGGGTGGACACGTGCACCCCCGGGCACCAACTAACCTTCGCCCCTGCTTGTATGTTTAGTCTCGTCAAATTAAGGTTAATCTTTTTTCTTCTTCGATTGCTTGCTATAAGATCCAGCAAAACAAACACCACATCGTGAAGCTTGTTACAAGGAGGAGAATTGAGGGATTCTCCTTGTAACCACCCTTCGGCATGAGAATAAGAACTTGTTTTGAGGATAATAAGTGTGTGTATTAAGTGAGAAAGCAAGAGAGCGATCCTTAAACCTGAAGATGAGGTTCTCTGTTTATAGCCAAAGAGAGTTGTGAAGGAGATGAGCTGATGGGCATGACGTCGACAACAAGGATTATTTTGTTTGTCCTCTTAAACACGACCGCTAGTGTTTGCAGGCGAAATGGGAGTTGGCGCATGCTGAATGGATTTACGTGGCCTTAGTTGTCCATGTTGTCGGGTTTATCGTCAGCGTCTAAGTAGAGATCATGGAACAATGATCGGCGCATAGAGATTGGTGACACGTTAATATCCTTGTGTACTTCTTGTCCCCTGCATGATTGCTCAATCGTGAGGTATGACTGGACACATCCTAGCGTGCGCCTATTGGCCACCTGCTCTGGCGTTCGTGCTAATTGCACTATTTGAGCTGTCTGTTGCTGGCAAGTTGTTGCTTGCGCTGCTTAAGCTTGCGCCATTTGACTGAAAATGGCTTAAGTACAAAATACATCTTATTTAGGTATGGTTCTTTGTGCGCGACCTGAGCTTGCATCATGTAGTCGGCACAAGATTTGGGACCATTCCCCTTCATTGTCCCTCTACATAATGTTGAGGATTGAAGTCGCAAAGTAGACAAAAGCGTCTATTTAGAAGTAAGATTAGAGAGTGTATGAGTTAGCTTGTTGAATAAAAATAACATTCTAGGCTAAGTTATAAAACCCATTAGTTATATAATTTGGTTTTTGTTTCCTTATTGCTTCTTGCTAGTGGAATTTTTATACATATAAAATTTAGCCCTTGAAAAAACATTTTAGGCTAAGAAGGGTCATAAATTCCAGCATTCCTTTAGCATGTGTCGTTTTTCATTTGTTCCTACTCTTTTTAGCCTAAAAACTTTTTATATAATGTCACACACTCTCCCTTTGTTTATTTATATGTCTGCATGCCTTTTTTCTTGCTCAAATATTGCATAAAAAAGAAAGATAGAGAGAGAGAGATGGAGGTTTCTTCTACAGAAAAAGGTGAAATGAAACAAGAAAATAACTCATCAGGAATTCGAAAGGGTGGTCTAAGAACCATGCCATTCATCTTAGGTATTCATGGATGGATCATTTGTTGTTTTTTTTTCAGTTTCGGTTTTTCAAATAGTGAATGGGTGTTCATGTCCAATTTAGTCGGTTTTGACTAAAATTTTTGGTCGAACTGCTAACTACTGTATCGTGTAACGACAAACCAAACCGACGAGGTTGAGTTGGTTGGTCGGTCAGTCAATCGGATTGTATGATTTTACCGGTTTGGTGGTTTAACAATTTGGTTTTAACGGTTTGAATCATTTTTTTTTCAAAATCATTAGTTTGTAATTTGTATTAATGTTTCCTGAATTATAAAGATGAGAAATCGTGCATTGACAACTAACACGTGTTTATACCATCTACTTTTGCTTTTGGTAATTTTGGTTTCCTTGCACCAGAGAGACAGTGGAGTTCTTAGCCGCGTCCAACAGGTTATGCACAACAATGTTATGACTTCAAGATCTATTAATGTAATTTTTAAAAGACTTAGTTTTGCTATCCAAAAAGGGCTAGCGGCGCAACATGTTGCCCGGTTGCCTTCTATCTCGATGTAATTTCCTATTGGGTTGATTATAATACAAATACATAACTACATATTCTAAACATAAACCATATATACAACATAAAAAGAAAGAAAAAAAATAAGGGTCAAACGTCTGATTCCAAGTTTCAAACCATACCAAAACGTTAAATCACCAATCTGTGAAAACCGAACTGTTTGGATCTCAAGCCGACTAACTTGGTTTGATCGATTTTAAACACACTAGCATAGCATATATGATGACATATTTATGATTATATATATTTTAAAATTTATATTGATAATGTTAAATTTACAGCAAATGAATCATTTGAAAAAGTGGCAAGTTTTGGACTATCTCCAAACATGATAAAATACCTCATGTTTGATTACCATATGAGTTATGCTAGGGGCACAAATGTCATTTTAAACTGGACGGCAGCGACCAATTTCTTACCGATCGTCGGAGCTTTTCTCTCCGATTCATATATCGGCCGGTTCCACACCATTTTTCTTGGTTCCATCTTTAGTCTCATGGTATGATTTCATTCTCTATACAAATATATGTAACAATATTATATCTATACAAATATATGTAATTATATTATATTATATTTACATTTATATTTATATTTATATTTATATTTATATTTATATTTATATTTTATATTATACTACAAGCTATGAACAGTAACCGATAAAGGAAGGTCGCGTCACTTGTCAGTTTTAGGCAACGTTTCGGTATAAATTATATTGAAAATAGAGATCTATTCGAAATAAAGCGTTTTTGTTGTTAGCGTAAGTTGTACTTTGGATTTAGGAGTGTGCAGAAAACCGAATTAATAGATGAAACTGAACGGATATAACCAAACCATATAAAATCCAGGGGGTCGGTTTAATGATTTTAAACGGCAAACATACAACCTCAACATTCATTTGTTGTTCATTTTGTGAGAGTTGAACCACATCATTTTTTATGAGGAAATATACTGGTGCTACTAGGCCACCGGTCGGTGGGACATCCGAGTCGCGAGTCATCTCTCCCAACTAGGGATGTAAATGAGGAAGGGGCTATTTGTTTACCTCTTAATCATGCTTTTAATGGTTTAGACCTGCTAATGGTTCAACAATTAATGATTCAGACTATTTGTTTCGTTGGCAGATATCTGAATGGTTAAACATTTGCCTTCGAATGTTTAAACATTATATTGAGTCCGAATGGTTAAGACCTCTAATCTGAATTGGTCAGACATTTGCCTCTGAAGAATTAAGCTTATAATGGCTCTTAATGGTTCAAACCTCTTACCGGTTCAGCACTTAACCATTCAGAAGCCACCAAACAGCCCCTAAATCTGAGTTCGTGCTTGGCTCAATAATAATTCTCAAACTCAAAATATGCTTGTTTATTATTTATTAAATACTTAAAAATATTTATAATTATATATAGCTAGAATTTTGACCAATTTCGCGCACTAAAGTGGGAAAGTCACGTTTGTTGATTCATTACACGCGTAACGAACGTGAAATTATGCCTCTCTCTCTTTTTTTAACCTTTTTACACACGTTACGTTCGTGACATCAACGTCATTAGACATGGATAAAAAAATTATGTCTCGGACGTTGGGGTGTAAAGTTGAAAAAGTAATTTAGACAGTGGTGTAAAGTCATAAAAGTAATTTAAACACTAATGTGATCAGGCATAGAAAAAAAGGTATAATAATGTTTCGTACGTTACGAGGTAAAGTCGTAAAAGTAATTTAAACAAAAGGAGGTGTCAAGTTATTGTAGAAAAGGTTGGAGGGTCAAGGTGGTCAATTATAAAAAATTAGAACTTAGAAGTGAAGAGGGCCGTAAAAGTAATTTAAACAAAAAGGAGGCGTCAAGTTATTAAGTAGAAAATGTTGGAGGGTTAAAGTTTTCAATTATCAAAAGTTAGAAGTGGATGTATAATTTACTTAAAGATGAGGGTTAATAGTGTTTCATGTCAAATGTTTAAGGGTTAATAGTGAATATTGTCAAAATTTTGAGTGTTAATGAATGCTGTCAAAAGTTAAGGCATAAAAGAGAAAGGTTGTCAAAAATTAAGGGTTAATATATGAATATTATCAAAAGTTGAGTGTAAAAAAGAAATGTTCCACTGCTTTTCTCTTTAAGATATAGTAAATAATTAGGGATTTGTATTTTTATTTTATGTTTAATTTATATAGATTGTGTTTTTATTCCAAATTATAAAAGATAAAAGAACAATAAGCATTAGGTTTTACAATTTAGATGTAATAATTATGGTAGAAAATTATAAATATTAGAGTAGTAATATGCAAATAAAATGGAAATAAGTTTTTCAGGTTGTGTGACTGTCGACTCGCAAACACAACCCATTTAGCACCACTAAATTTACTATACTGTTTGGAGCTAGTTTTGACTAACCAGTTCTTTGATGTATGTGTAGGGCATGATCCTTCTATGGTTAACAACAATGAACCCTAATTCAAAACCACCCCCTTGTGATATTCAGCTTCCTCATTCGTGTAAATCACCAACATTAAGTCAAAATACTCTCCTTTTTTGGGCTTTTGCTTTTATGTCCATCGGAGCTGGTGGGGTCCGCCCATGTTCTTTGGCATTTGGGGCGGACCAAATCGACTCCAAGGATAATGCAAAGCGAGGGAGGCTGTTGGAGAGCTTCTTTGGGTGGTTTTATGCCACATCTATTATGGCTGTCATGATTGCACTTACGGGTATTGTTTATATTCAAGAACATTATGGATGGAGAGTCGGGTTTGGAGTCCCGGTTATTCTCATGTTCTTCTCTACTTTAATCTTTGTTGTCGCGTATCCTCTTTACTATAAGATGAAGGTCGAAAAAAGCTTATTTACTAGCTTTTGTCAAGTGATATCGGTTACTTGGAAAAATAGAAAGCTTGAGTTACCCAACTTGGTTGATGGCTCGTGGTACAATAAAAATGATGCAAACGTCACCAAGCCGACCGATAAGTTAAGGTACTCTATCTATACATGTCATTGCTTTCTAGTAGGGGTGGCCTCAATGGGTGTTTCTAACGGGTTGGGTAACACGTAAAAATATCAATGTTTGTGTGCATGACAATATGGATGTGGTCCATCTATCTCGGTTTTATAAGCTAATTAGAGTATCAACTATGGTTAAGAAGGATATTTATTTCACCAATAAACTAATTTTTGAATAAAAATAATGTTATTATGCATTAAAATTTCATTTTGAAGGAAGTTTAATCCGTTTAGACTCATATATGTGGCATGTTTACTTTAAGCTTATTTTCGACAAAGAAATCTCGTTCGACTCAACAAAGAGAAAACATAAGGGAAAATCCCGACAATGACCATTAACAAATTCCTATTTCCAAAATGGCCTCCTCCCAAGTCTCTTGAAAGAGAAATTTCACAGATCCATGTGCATTGGGAGCGTCATTTTAAGAATAATTATCAAGTTGTAGAGTAATCCAATACAAACATGACATGTGGTTGTTTTTTTTTTTTTTTATCTTGAGACGTCTGGGAGATGTATCAAGATAAAAAAACAGCCACATGTCATGTTTGTATTGGATGACACTACAACTTGATAATTATTCTTAACATGAAGATTCCGATGCACATGGATCCGTGAAACGTCTCTCCTAAAATTTGAGAGGTGGCCATCTATAAAAATAGGGATTGGTTAATGAACATTTTAGATATTATCCCAAAACATAATCCAAAGTGATCCATTATCCAACTAACAAAATGGATCAGGTTGACGAGTAATACTTTTGTTCACTTAAAATTTCTTAAAAACAGCTAATGTATTGAAAGATTACAAATATAATATTATTATAATAATCTATTTTCTTTTAACAAAATGACCAAGGTGGTTGTATGCACTAAAAGTCCAAGGTACATTTGATTGTTTATCCACCGGTATGGATTGTAATTAGAGATATAACATAACCAAAATCAACTCATTTATAAGTAAATGAATCAAAACTGACACATATATCATCTAGTTATAATAACTTTTACATCATTTATGGATCATTTTCCCTTTAGGTTCTTGAATAAGGCTTGCATTCTTAGCAAATCCGAAGATATGACCATTGAAGATCCGTGGACCATGTGCACGGTTGATCAAGTCGAAGAGCTAAAGGCACTCGTTAAAGTGATCCCGTTATGGTCTTCATGTATAATGTTATCGGTCCTCATGAGCCAAATCACCTTCCCGGTCGTCCAAGCTTCAACCATGGACCGACACATCACATCAAAACTTGAAATCCCCTCAGCCTCGTTCGGCTTTTTCACAATCGTAACGATAATGGTTTGGGTTGTACTATATGACCGAGCTATCATCCCTTTATTATCGAAAATTCAAGGGAAGCCCGCTTATATAAATGTAAAATTAAGAATAGGGGTGGGCCTCGCGATCTCAATAATCGCGACGGTGATTGTAGGGCTTGTAGAACACATAAGAAGAAATAAAGCAATCGAAGAGGGATTTTTAAATAATCCTCTAGGGGTTGTAAAAATGTCCGCAATGTGGCTTATTCCACATCATGTCCTATACGGTTTGGCGGATGGTTTGAACATAATCGGTCAAATAGAGTTCTATTATCATGAATTCCCGAGGAGTATGACAAGTATCGCTTCGGCTCTTTATATGTTCGGCTCGGGGTTTGGACACTTGTTTGCTAGTATTATTCTAAGCATTGTGGATGGTTTAACAAAAAGGCATGGAAAAGAGAGTTGGGTTGCTACTAACATTAATAAGGGTCATTATGATAAGTATTATTGGCTCCTTGGTATTATGAGTTGCATAAATATTTTGTATTTTGTTGTCTGTAGCCGGGCTTACGGCCCGTGTGCAGATAAAAGGGTAGTCCAGGCTGATCATAAAACTAGTGATTCCGGCGATGAACATGGGTCGAGAAACTAGGGTTATAAGTTTGAACAGTTTATATGTTTTGAGCTCTACATCTGCAGATGCATTTGTAGTTTATCAAAGTCAATATTACATGTCTAAGTGTTTTATGTTGTTTTTGCAGTTCTGTTTTGAATTTGCCATTATACATGTTTTTATTTTTATTTTTAATTTTTTTTATTTGAGCTATACATCTGTAGTATATGCTGAGATTTCTGCGCACAATTGTACCATACACTTTATAAAGGACTAGTTACCTTGTATTTAAACAATTATTTTGAATTCTTTCCCTTCATGCAAACCCTTGTATTTATAGTATATGTATTCTCATTATAGCATATATTTGTATAGATGTCATTTTGCCTTATCCTTGCATTTATATCTCTTATTATTAATGTAATGAATGCAATTCCAACTCATACCATCAGAGCTTTTTTGAACCATACTCACTTGTTCTTCTTTCTCAAAAAACCCTACAACTATTGCAATGGCAGACACCATCAATGCTGTTGGATTAGCATGTTCGTTTATGATAAATCAATACTACTAATATGGTACGATCCAAAGAGTTAAATTTGAGCAACGAACAAAAAAGATTACTTGATGGGTTAAATGTTCTGACATGAAAGTGACGAGATTTGAAAATAGATTATTAGTTGAATAATTTATCGAAGTTAAGAGGTTTGTTTGCAATTAGGTTATAAATTAGATGTTAATAAATATTATTTACTAGGTTATAAACCCAAGTATTACGTGAGGTTGTATTTATTCTATAATTGGAATAAAAATTTACATAAATGAAAGACTTTTGTTAAAAAAGGCCCTTAGGCCCTAAGAAATAATATACTTTTTTTTTGACGATGATTATCATTATGGTAATAAATATAGCAAATATATAGTATTAGAACGACGGTCTCAAAAGTTGGAATGCTTACCAGAAAGCTTACTGACTCCTTTTATGGCTCGTGAACTTCATCCCCGTCCAAGAACTGCTTCAACCTATGCTCGTTCGCCGTTTGTTTTGAACCATCCAGTTTTCCGAATCGCGTGATCACGTATGGGCCCCTCCATTTGCTTTTAAGCTTCACTTGGAAGAGCTTCAACCTTGAGTTGTAAAGCCACACTTTTTTGCCTACCCCAAAGTCCTTTCGGATTTTAGCATTATGTGCCTCCTTCATATTGTCCTTGTATTTTGATGCACACTTATACGCTTCATCTCGCAACTCCTCCAACTCACACAACTTCAATTTCCTCTCATTCCTTGCATTTTTAATTCAAATTAACTTCTTTACTAGCCCATGATTCTTGGTAAACTAATTCAACCGGTAAATGACAAATTTTTTTTTTCAAAAACTAACTAGTAAGGTGTAGTGCCAATATGTGTTTTGTGAGCCGTTGGTAGGCCCATAAGGCTTCATTCAACTTGGTTGACCAATCCTTTCGATTCGCCCACATGGTCGTTTTCAAAATTTATTTTATTTGCTTAATAGACACTTCCACTTGCCCACTAGTTTGGGGATGACATGGAGGTGCAATTCGAAAGGCAACACCATACCGTTTAAGTAACTTGCCAAATTTGAAAATTTTGAAGTAGGATCCTCCATCGGTTATGATGACTCGAGGAATCCCAAACCTTGAAAAAAATTGTTTGGGTGAAGTTACAAACCACAGTATGACCGTTCGTCTTGGTGGCTATTGCTTCGACTTATTTGGATACACAATCCATGGCTACCAAGATGTACAAGTTGCCATAAGAATTGGGGAATCAATTCCCCAAACGTCAAAAGTGTCAACTACAAGGATCGGTTGCATGGGCATTTCATTCCTCCTTGAAATGCTCCTTACTTGTTACTTGTTGACAATTTACACAATTCTTAGAAAACTCAAATATATCTTTAAATAAAGTTGGGCAATATAAACCACACCAAATGCTCCCAACTTGTCCCGTCTTTTGGCCACCAAAGTGACCACCACATGCAAAATAATGCACATGGGATAAAACACTCGAAATTTCCTCATCCAGGATGCATCTTCAAAATTTGATCCGCTCCAATTTTAAACAAATCTGATTCTTCCCACCTACAATGCTTAACTTGTGAGAGGAAATGAATCTTCTTCTTCCTTACCCAATGCCCGACATTGTACGTGTAACTAAACAATTGACAATATTAGCAAACCAAAGTAAAGTGGAAATAGAAAAAATATGCTTAGCAGGAAAAGTTTCGTTAATCTCCAAAGATAATGAACTGTCCTAAACCATCAATCGGAACAAGTGGTCGACCACTACACTCTCACTTCCTTTATCGTCCCTAACTTCCATGTAAAACTTTTAAAGCAAGAGTATCCATCTAATCAACAGGGGCTACGCATCCTTCTTGTCCGTAAGGTACCTGACAACACTGTGATCAGATTAGATAATAACTTTACTACCCCAAATGTAAGATCTGAAATTTTCTAATGCATAAATCACAAAAGTAACTCTTTTCAGTTGTATAAATCAATTGTGCATCTGATAGAGTTTTACTCATATAATAGATAGCCACCTACTTTTTCTCAACCGTTTACCCCAGAATAGCCCTAAACGCATAGTCACTTGCATCACACATGATTTCGAATGGTAAAGACCAGTTCAGTGATTGCAAGATTGGGCCTCAACCAATTATACTTTTAAAATGTTAGATTTTACACAATTCTCATACAAAACAAACACAACATCTTTTAATAAAAGGTAAATAGAAATGGAAAAATGATGTTTCCAATTCATCAAAATTTTGTAATGTCACTAAAACCTTTAATGAACCTGTTATAAAAACATGCATGTCCTAAAAACGATCTAATACCCTTAACATTTATGGGATAAGGAAGAGTAGAAATGACTTGCCCTTTTGCATGGTCAACCTCTATCTCACGACTCGACACAACATGCCCCAACACAATTCTCTCTTGAAACATAAAATGGTTCTTCTCCAAACTCAAGACCAAATTGGATTTAACACATCTTCTTAACATTTTTTTCCAGTCGGTCTAAACAGGTTTCAAAAGATGACCCCAAATAAATAAATCATCTATGAAGATCTCCTATGATTCCCTCACCGTATCTGAAAAAGATACTTATCATACACATTTGAAAGGCGGTGGGGGCATTACATAGACCAAATGGCATTCACTTAAATGTGAATGTTCCATAGAGACAAGTAAAAGGAGTCTTTGTTGATACTCAGGATGAATAGTAATTTGATTATACCCGAATACCTATAAAAAACAATAAAACTTTTATCGCTAATATATTTAAAAATTGGTCAAAGAAAGGTAAAGGACAATGATTTTATTAGAAGTTGCAGAATTTAACTTCCTATAATCAATACAAATCCGCCGCTTGGTTACCGGCCGAGTGGCTACCTCCTCACATGCGTCACTTTTAATGACTTGAAAACCTGCCTTCTTAGGAAAAGTTTATGTAGGGCTAACCCGTTGGCTATCCGAAATGGGGTAAATGATACCCACATCTAGCCACTTCAATACCTCTTTCTTCACTACTTCTTGCATATTATGATTCAAAACCCTTTGTGCATCTCTTGCAGGTGTCGCCTTCTCATCCGTGATGATTTTATGCATCACAATCAACAGAAGTATCCCTTTTAGGTCCACAATGGACCACATAATATCAGCTCTCAGTGTGACCAATACCTTCATCAACTCTTTCTTTTGCTCTCTAGTTGGGTTTGAAGCAATGATCATCGGAGAGTGTTGCTTCACCAACATAAGCATACTTGAGATACTTAGGAAACTCCTTCAATTCCACGTTGGGTGGCTCAACTAAAGATGTCTTTAGTTTGGTATCAATTTTATTCGGGAGGCTTTCCATTTGGTGAGTCGAAGATGGTCTTCCTCCTTTATAGCTAACACCCCCATCTTTTTCTCCTCATTCACTAAGCTTTTGACGCGTTTCCACATGTGGCCTATGAATTATAAAACACTCCTCTATGGTGTTTTCCTCAACCACAATTTTCAAATTCATCCTCATCATGACTTATGTGATAAGTGTGGATACTAACCCATTCACCTTCCTCGTTCCCAATGTGATTATTGTTGTTTTGATGGGAAGGTAAAGGTGAACGGATGTTAGCGCTTCGTCGGGTTGCATTGCAGTCAAAGGCGAGTTTGTTACGGTTTAGAACGGGTCCATTTGGGTCGAGGTTATGGTTTTTGTTTGAATTTTAGGTTTGGTTATGAAATTGGTTTTTGGTGGGTGTTATTGATTTTGGTTGTTACTGATGGGCATTGATGGGGTGGGTGGTCTTCGGTCACCTCCACTCGAGCGGTTATATTGGTTGTTTTGGGGATCCATGTTAGTGGATGTGGATGGATGATGGTGAGTTTGGGTGTTGGGTGAATTAGAGGCGATGGGTGCCTCTAGGGGACGGTTGTTTCGTTTTCTTCCTCTCGGATTTTAGTTGAAAGCTAATGGTGAAGTCTTTCCAGATAGATGGATACACATGCACGCCTGTTACCTGCACACAGTGGCAGATCCAGATTTTTTTTACGGGGGGCATAAATTCGTCGGGTTAAAAGAAGACGGGTCAAAACAACTCGGGTCAAAATAGGCGACTAAGTCACTTCATACTTATCCACTTAATATTATGTAAAACTAGCGATACTTATTTTTACTTAGTAATAATATGATAAATTTGAGAAGAATTGGATACCAAAAAAACCAATTGACTAAATAAACAAGAAAAAATAAGTAAAAATAAGAACACGACATATGAGCTTAAGTAAGAAAAAACAACACTTTATTATATTTAAAAACCTTATGTAAATACCTAACAGATAATATTGGAAGAATACGTGTAATTTTAGGTCTTGTTATGATGATATGTAGGAGGTTGTAGCTCTTTTTCATTTGAAAAAATCATCCACACACAGATATAAAAATTATTATTCTTTGAAATTAGGTATATGAATGTATGATTGCATAACTATTTCTTGGGCCGACCTCTTTTTTAACCCTTGTTTGGGCTGGAAGTACGGTGGGCATGTGCCCATCCTACTCAAAGGATACATCCGCCACTGTCTACACAAACAACACACCTCGCATAACAAAGGATATAAAAAATGCAATAACCAAACACTTAAACATTTAATCACAATTAATCAACTAATTTGAAAACACCAAACGCATGAACTCACTGACAACGGCGCTAAAATTTGATCAGATGTCGAGGGTCCGGTTAAAGATTTGTGCCACTTAGGCCTTAACGAAATATAACGCCAAATAACACGCAAAATAACACCTAACTAATCGACAATTAACGCCACATAACACGCAACTAATCATACTTGGTCATTGTCGCGGACCCTTGCGAGTTGCGAGTTGCCGGGTCAGAGTTGCATGGAGAGCAAGAAGATGATTGTGAGACATGGGTGGATTGCAAATTATGCGATAAACAAAACAGTGTCGCCCCTGCCTTCGCGTCCGTGTGTCTAGAGAAGCCAAAGAACTGCCGGAACTTCGATCAGAAGGGACAAACTAGGTGTTTGCGTGGTTGACTGTTGGCTTGTTGTTCAAGGATTTGCGAGCGTGCACCGTTTCAATCTCCAGGTGTTTGCCAATTGATGCCCAAACAAAAGGATATTGTTTTATTATTACTTTTTTCAAATCAAATGGGTAAACCTAATGGGCTAACTTATAAAATTCAAGATAGATTTGTAAATGGGCCTATCAATAACTTGATGTTTTGCATGCGTATACTATTTTTTAGTGTGCCCTCGAAAACTGGCTTTGGCCAATGATTCTCGCTGCCCACCTCCAAAGCCGCCCCTGCATACAACAATGGATTCTGTATGCTCTATATGTTTGTGTTCGTGAATTGTTACAATTTAGGATCTTAGGGGGCTAACACTTCCCCATTGATCACATCTCTACCAAAGTTCTTTAGCACTCAAATTACAATTGGTGACAACGAAAGATACCGAAACAGCTTCGAAATCCTTTAATATTTGGGCTACAAATGAAATCAAGATGTTTAGACTTTTGTTTTTTTCTTGGTCGGCCCAAAACAAAGGGTAGATTTTTCTTTTTTTAATGGCGGCTGGAATCTATCTTCTTGCAAAGTCAACGATAGCTTCTTGAAGTGATTACCAAAAAAAAAAAAACGAAAAAAAAGCCTTTTGCTAGTAACAAAAACAAGAACAAGCCAACAAAAATAAAACGATTATTACAACCCTTTCATTTGTCGCATAATCACTAACGTATTTTATATTTTGCCGTCCATTTCAATAGCTTGCCATATGAATTTAAAAAATTTATACCGTTTAAACAACTTATCTTTTTTTATTTGTATCGTTTAAATAACTTATTTCCTTAGACAACTATACATGTGTTGATAACAATATATATAACACTATTTAATTAACATCCAGCGGCGGACCTAAAAGTTATTTGTTGGGTACTGATGAGTCGTTTAACTATGTTTTCAAAGGATGCGATCGGGTTTTTTTTGCTTAAAATATATATTAAATATTTTTTAAGAGGTGCGGCCGCCCAACCACAGGTGTGGGTAGGTCCCGCCAGTGTCAAGGTCACATATAACACTTATTTCGATTCTCTACTTAAAGTTGATAATGTATTTAACATACCCACAAATATACGTGGGTGCATGTGTGTATATGGAGAGAGAAGGAGAATTTAAAGTTACAAATGTTAAATAACTAGCACTTAACAAACTACTTTTTTGTAACCTTGGAAACCTTATTAGAAAACACACGGGACCCATCAATGTTTTGTTAACAACTGAATGAGCTAAATCATAGCTTGATGCGGCTTTCAAGGGGGATAAAAGAGTGACCCTTGGTGGAAGGTGGATCCGAACCTAAAATCTCAACGTTTACCACTATATAAAATTATTTAATGATGATTATGTTATAACTTAGTGTATTGTTCTCATATTAGGCAAATTTTCACTTCATCAAATACCAAGAAGTGTTAAATGTATTCTATAATTATATATAACGTACCCTCTATGTATGCTTAGCACATCTTTCTATGAGAAAAAAGTCGAAAGATGATATGACTGATTTAACAAGAGGATCATACATTGAATAAAATCGATATGAGATGGGTACTTTTAGCACACCGACATACCCTATTATGTCTTTCCGATTCATAAATTTCACCATTCTCCTCCACGTGTCAATTTCTCATTAGTTACAACTCTTTTTAGCCTAATACTTTTTAGTCTTACGTCACACACACTCTCATTTGTGAATATATATATATATATATATATATATATATATATATATATATATATATATATATATATATGTATGTGTGTGTGTTGAGTTCTTGTTCATATATACATAAAAAAAGAAGTGAGAGAGAGTGTGTGTTTGAGAGAGAGAGAGAGAGAGATGGAGGTTCATTCTATAGAAGAAGAAAGTGAGATGAAACAAGAAAAGTCATCAAGAATTAGAAAGGGTGGTTTCAGAACCATGCCATTCATCTTAGGTATGGATGAATGTAAAAATATATATTTTTATTTAACTTTTATATTTCTTGTTCCTTTTTATGGCTATAATTTTTAAAATGTATTTTGAAGTATCAAGTTTATATGGAAATTATTAACAGCAAATGAATCATTTGAAAAAGTGGCAAGTTATGGACTACTTCCAAACATGATTATATACCTCTTGTTGGATTACCATATGAGTTTCACTAAGGGCACAAACGTCATTTTAATTTGGTCCGCGGCCACCAATTTCCTACGATCGCCGGAGCTTTTCTCGCCGATTCATTTCTCGGCCGATTCCTCACCATTTTTCTTGGTTCTATCATTAGTCTCATGGTATGTATCATATACTCTATTCATAACGTAGTGGTCTAGTGGTTTGATATTTGTCCACCGTAAAAGTGCATTGTCTTTAAATCCTTACAAATGCAGGTTAGGTGATATTTATGTCTAAAATAATTGCTCGTCAAAAAATTGTATGATATTCTCTTTATATACATGTGTATGAATCTATGTTTATTTCATAACTTTTAATATTTGAATAATAAAGGAATATTTTATGCAGAATACTAAATATTGCAAGAATACGCAGAACAAAAATGAATCACTCATTTTTTCAATTCTAGAAACCTTAAAAGTAGATGAAAATGTTACAAATGTAAGATTTATTGTTTCTCAAACTAGATCAAAAAAATATGAAAATTTTTCAGTTTTTATTTTTATATACCTAAACTAGAATTCAAAACAAAATATAAAAATTTTTCAGTTTTTATATAACCTACACATATGTAGGTTTTGTGTAGGTTAAATTAGCTACATGTATTTAGGCTATGTGTAGATAAAAGTATATGATTTTTTATGTATATATAATACACAAATGAATGTAAAAAATATAATTTTTTTTAAAAACATATAAACCTTAAATATCAAAATTTAATAATTTAGAGTTATTTTTGTTGTCTTAGTAATAAGTGTTCTTTTCGTTTATTTCATAACTTTTATATAAGAAAAATAAATTTACATAACTACCACTTTTCATAATCCTACTTGATTGATTTCCGGTGGGACTTCTTGGGTGTACTAATGTATCTTTCTCATTGGTGACAATTTTCGGCATTGTATCATATGTCTATCAAGAGCGGATTTCTCTAGGTACATGGAAACAAAAATATTTTATGTTTTTTGCGTGTAAGGGTTTTTTATATGGTTGGTAATTTCCTATGTAATTTTTTTCATCTATCAAATTTTGGTTTATTTTTTTTAACGGTAAATTTCTGTTATTCCCTGCTGTTTGTGTGACTTAAATCCAAAATATGATCAAGTTTTGTAACATGTATTGTACATCTCATGTATTCTCACAGGATTGCCTTTTTCTAGTAATTTTATTTATTATGGTACTTTAAAAACATAAGAAGAAGAAGAAGAATTCAAACTCAAACTCTACAATATTTTAGACAATTATAACTCATAGTTACATTTGTCATACTAAAAGCCACAAATCTGTAACTGGTGTGGTACTGAACCGGTTTAGATTGTTTTAGTTTTCGGATACGTTTGTATGCATTTTATCGTCTGGTTTTGCTACAATTAGAATGAGTTTAGTAAAAATTTGTTAATTAGTATTGTAGAGGGACTAAATTGTAACAAGTGTATAATTTGTTAACCAACATTTAAAGAGTTAGTTAATTCGAATTAACCATTAAAAAAAGTAAATTATTTTTTGAGTGCCTGTATTTTAGTGGTTTTATCCACTTGAGTCCAAAATCAAAAAGTTAACGCTCCGAGTCTCTAACCGCTAATTATATAACGTTTTGAGCCCCTGTGTTTTAGTGGTTTTAACCACTTGAGTCCAAAATCAAAAGTACAAGTGTTAAAAACTGAACTCAAAACGTTATAAAATGAGTGGTTAGGGACTCAGGATGTTAAACTTTTTTATTTTGGATTCAAGTAGTAAAAACCACTAAACACGGGGACTCAAAAAGTAATTCTCTCAAAAAAAAGTTAATTAGTATTAACGCGTTTGAGCGAAGTTACATGTTTGATCCGTTTTGTTTTGTAGGGTATGATCCTTCTATGGTTAACAACAATGATCCGAGATGTAAAACCGCCTTTATGTGATATTCGGAATCCTTCAACATGTAAATCACCAACACCCATTCAATATACTCTTCTTTATTCGGCTTTTGCTTTTATGTCCATTGGAGCTGGTGGGGTCCGTCCATGTTCTTTGGCATTTGGGGCGGACCAAATCGACACCAAGGACGTTACAAAGCGAGAGAGACGGTTGGAGAGCTTCTTTGGATGGTATTATTCCATGGCTATTATGGGGGTCATGATTGCAATTACGGCTATCGTTTATATTCAAGATCATCATGGATGGAGAGTCGGGTTTGGGATCCCGGTTATTCTCATGTTTATATCTACTTTCTCGTTTGTTGTCGCTTATCCTCTTTACTATAACATGAAGGTCGAAAAAAGCTTGTTTACTAGCTTTTGTCAAGTGATATATGTGGCCTGGAAAAATAGAAGAATTGAGTTGCCCAAATCGGTTGATGGCTCGTGGTATAACAAAAATGATGCAAACGTTACTAAGCCGACGGATAACTTAAGGTACTCTATCTATACTTGCCTTTGCTTTCTAGTAGAGACGGCCAGAATGGGTGGGTCTAGCAGGTTGGGTAACACTTAAAAGCGTCTATGTTTGTGCACGAGTCAAAACCGGAAATAGTATGCTAAAGATACTTTTTTCTTTCAATTTCATAAATAATTAGAGTAACAAATATGGTTCAAAATTTATATTTATTTTAGCATTAACTCAATTTATTTGAGTAAATTATAGATTGATGAGGTTTTATGCCTTAAATCCAACTCGAAGGACTTTCAACGCATTTGACTAATATAACACGTTTCCTTTTAAGCTATTTTTGAAAAAAGAAAAAAAAAAGTACATCTAATAGAGAGAAAACATAAACAATAGTAATGGTCCGATACTTTCAACAAAATGGTAAAAATGGTTACAAAACTTGTATTATTATAGTAATGGTCCGATACTTTCAACAAAGGCTTAATGAGGTTTTATGCACTAAAATACACTTAAAATACACTTAGTAGGCTCCTGATCCCTTTGACTATTTTTCATTATTTTACCCATTTGACCCGTTAAAGATAAAAAGTAATATGTATCAGCTTATTCATAAGTAAATGAATCATTTACCGGTTTTATTTTTTCTTTAGGTTCTTAAATAAAGCTTGCACTCTTAGCATAGCCCAAAATACGACCGATGCAATTGCTAAAGACCCATGGACCGTGTGCACGGTAGATCAAGTCGAAGAGCTAAAGGCACTCATTAAAGTGATCCCATTATGGTCGTCGTGTATAATGTTATCGGTTGTCAATAGCCAAACCACATTTCCAGTCCTTCAAGCTCGAGCCATGGATAGACACCTCACGTCAGGATTTGAAATCCCCGCAGCCTCGTTCAGCTTTTTCACAATCCTAGCGATAATGGTTTGGGTTATACTATATGACCGGGCTATCATCCCTTTATTATCAAAAATTCAAGGGAAGCCCGTGTATATAAGTGTAAAGTTAAGAATGGGGGCGGGCCTCGCATGCTCAATAGTAGCGATGGTGATTTCGGCAATTGTAGAACACGTAAGGAAAAATAAAGCGATTGAAAACGGGTTTTTGAATAATCCTCAAGGGGTTATAAGCATGTCTGCAATGTGGCTTATTCCACAACATGTTCTAAGCGGGTTGGCAGATGCGTTGAACATAATTGGTCAAAACGAGTTCTATTATACTGAGTTTCCAAAGAGTATGTCGAGTGTCGCTGCGGCTCTTTACATGCTTGGGGCGGGCTTTGCAAGCTTATTGGCTAGTCTTTTGCTTAGCACTGTGAATGATTTAACGAAAAGGGATGGAAAAGTGAGTTGGGTTTCGACAAATATCAACAAGGGTCAATATGAAAAGTATTATTGGCTCCTTGGTGTTATGAGTTGTATAAATTTTTTGTATTATGTTGTATGTAGTTGCGTTACAGGTCGTCTGTAGGTAAAACAGTATTATAGGGCAATAAAACTAGTGATCCGGGCGTTGAACTTGGGTCGACAAGCTAAGATCATACGTATGAATAATGCATCTGTTTCAAGTTCTATATCTATTGATGCTTTTGTAATTTCTAAAAGTTTTTTATCACTCTATAGTATACTGTCATATCCATCAGTTCGAATGCATTGTTTGGAATCAAGTGGTCTGAAAACTTGTTATAACACACGACTCGAAGAAGGAACAAAACTGTAAGGAAAACCAGCTCGTAGCCAATAGCCGCCAAAAAAAAATAGCGGGTGAACTTATTTTGATACTTTATTTCTAGAACGACCAATTTCAACTCAGCCCATTTTGGTTAGAAACTTAGAACTCTTTAGCCATGAACAAAATTGATAGTTTTTTTTGTATGACCCGCTTTAACACGAACCCATTTTACTCGTAACAAACTTTGACCCTAACCAATTTGACCTGCCACCCGACCTACCCATTTTATAAGGTGTTGTATATTAAACTGAAGTTGCAAAGAAACAAATAATGAGGTGTTTGAAGTACACGTATATCTGAATCTTACAAATGATCGACTACTGCGTCAAACTCGGTAAAAAAAATCTAGCACTAACCCGCATCAAAAGACAAAAGACATGTTATACAACAAATGCAAACATGGAAGACAAATTAATTCCGGAAAAAAACAATGAAATATGGAAATTATAAACGAGGATAAATACAGAAACTTTATGCTACAAATGTACCATCATCACGAACTATAGCTGGAACCTAGGCAGCAGTAATTGATGAACTTAACACCTGGATCTGCAGATGCAAACATTTAATGTTTATGTTTTTCAGACTTAACTTACTAAATATTAAGATTTGTAATAATATATAGACTGTTTATATAAAATGTAATTACCTTATTTACAAGCATGTTTACTTGTTCTCGGTACATCTCCTTCAAGTCCACAATATCAGCACGAAGCTCTTCAAGCTACAAGAAAGCAAAATTACACGATAAGCATAAGGTTTGTTACTTTTAGTTGTCTTCTTGTTTTATGAATGTCACATTGTTAACGAGTTACCCTCCTCAGACCCTACCTTAGTTGTGCTATTGGTGGGATTTACTGAGTATGATGATGATGACAGTTTACGACTTCTTAATTAGCTTTATTAATTAAAATGAATCAAATATAAAAAGTAGTTTTTGTATCATATTTCGAATATTAAATATAAACAAAACTGAAAAAAAAGCATGGAGAAAGTGTTAATTAGTCGACCCAACCCATTTTGACCTGTTATCCAACCCACTTATATTTTCACTTCTAAATTATACTAGAGGTGGAAAAATGGGCAGACTGGGTAACGGGTTCGGGTTGGAACGGCTAAATTTTAGTCCGTTTTTTATAGAGTAAAATGCTATTTTCGTCCCTGAGGTATGGCTAGTTTTGCGACTTTCGTATAAGGGTTTGTTTTTCCGCATCTGGATCCAAAAGGTTTGAAATCTTGCCATTTTCATCCGGCTAGTTAACTCCATCCATTTTTTTCCGTTAAGTCTGGGGTATTTCCGTCTTTTTTGTTAACTTAAAGGGGACCAAATACGCCTCATGTCCTTTAAGTTAACAAAAAAGACAGAAATACCCCTGACTTAACGGAGAAAAATGGATGAAGTTAACTAGCCGGATGAAAATGGCAAGATTTCAAACCTTTCGGATCTAGATGCGGAAAAGCAAACCTTTAGACGAAAGTCCCAAAACTGGTCAAACCCCAGGGACGAAAATGACATTTTGCTCTTTTATAAATAATTAATGTTTTTCTTATAGTTTAAAAAAAATAGTATCACTGTGATAATTTTCTAAACCTATGAATAAAAACGTTTTTGGAGTTGGTATGAAACACAACTCAAAGACAATATGTACCTCTTCATCTCGTTCACCCATTAACTCAAGTGCAGCAGAGTGCCTGCGTCTTAATGCTTCTATGTCTGCTTTCAAGCCAGGCAGTTGAGACACTTCTGACCGCAATTTTTCACACTACACAAAAATACAGATCAAAGGTTAATTATATTTAAAGTTTAATCTATAAGGTTAATTATATTTAGAGTTAAATCTATAAGGTTGATTATAGTAACGCACTAAAAAAGTTATCCTACATAGCAACATACATCAGTTTTACACAAATCAAAGCAATCATTTGGTAAATTATGTTGCTAATACATAAATATGTCGCTAATTACAAAAAAAAAAATCTTAAAAATATTGTTAATCACCCATGGCCTCTTGGCCTAGTGGCATCAGATGCTTTTCTAAACAAAAGTGGTGTGGGTTCGAGTCCCACCAAAAGTAGGTATACTGTGGATTTTAGGAGTAAATCTTAACGATTGTGTGTTTGCCATTAAAAAAATAGGGTTTAATCTTAAGGGCTATTTGCTTAATATAGCACGATACATTGTTAATTTAATTGATTATGGTAATGTACTTTGACTTTATACAAATAATAACATAATTTCCTTCTTTTACTAATCAAAGCAACCAAAAGGTAAACTATGTTACTATTATTGAAAACATACACACACACACACACACACGTATGTTGCATGATCGATAAGAAAATGAAAATACATTGCTACGATCTGTTGAAAAAAGAAAGTAGGTTATCCGTAATGAAAAGCAGGTACATTACTCCCTCTGTTTGATTATTGTTGTCTACATTTCTATCATGATTGTCCCAAAATTATTGTCCATTTTATATAGTTAGATTACAATTTACTAATTTTCCCATTTTACCATTAATGACCCTTATCATTAAATCTCACAAGTGGTTCTAGTCAACTGGGTCTTAAATGCATCAAGGGTAACACTGGCATTTTGCTAATTAAAATATGCATAATTTTGTTTTTCTGTTTGTATAACAGTAATGTTGGAATGTAGAAAAGCACTGTTACATGTTTCTATAATTGAATCTGAATTCCTTCATTTCTATTGATGAAGAAGAGAACAATATATAATACAAGAACCTAACTAATTCCTAACTAATTCAGGGATAATTCCTAACTAATTCAGGGATAAAATATAAAATGGATATACATAAGAAATACATAAATATACATAAACTATAAAACGGATATACATCCGCTAATACGCCCCCGCAGTCGTAGCAGTAGGTCTTCCGATGCATAGACTGGACCGAAATCGTTGAAACAACTGGCGTGGAAGACCCTTGGTGAATATGTCAGCGTATTGATAGTCTGCTGGAACATGAAGAACTTTGACAGAACCCATACGAACCTTCTCGCGAACAAAATGAATGTCAATCTCGATATGCTTGGATCGTTGATGTTGGACCGGATTCTGAGATAAGTAGACTGCAGAGATATTGTCACAGTAGACAACTGTGGCCCGGGTAATTGGAAGATGGAGTTCGAGAAGCAGGTTTCTGAGCCATGTTGTTTCTGCAACAGTGTTGGCCACACCTCTGTATTCAGCCTCGGCACTGGAACGTGAGATAATCGCCTGACGTTTTGAGGACCAAGAAACCAGATTATCACCGAGGAAGACACAGTAACCTGAAGTAGACCGTCGTGAATCAGGGCAGCCTCCCCAATCCGCATCAGAATAGGCTGTGATATGAGCTGATTTGGATGGTAAAATAGAGATTCCATAGTCTAGTGTACCCTTGAGGTATCGAAGGAGCCGTTTCATGAACTGGAAATGAGGATCTCGAGGGGAGTGCATAAATAAACATAGTTGTTGCACTGCATATGATATATCAGGTCGTGTGAAGGTTAAATACTGCAGTGCACCAGCAAGGCTACGATATAAGGCACCATCTGAGAAGGGTTCTCCAGCAGTTGCACTTAGTTTAGAATTAGTGTCAGTAGGTGTGGCACATGGTTTACAATTTTCCATTTTAGCACGAGCTAAGATCTCTGCTGCATATGTGGTCTGAGATAAGAACAAGCCACCATTTCGTCGGGTTACCGCAATCCCGAGAAAGTGATGTAGTGGTCCGAGATCAGACATGGCAAATTCCCTGGAAAGAGTGGCAATGAAGTGCTGCAAAAGTGTCGGATTGGAGGCTGTCAAGATGATGTCGTCTACATAGAGAAGTAAATATGCCATTTATCACCCTGTTTGTAGACGAACAAAGAAGTATCACTCGTGGTAGATCGAAAACCACACTTTTGTATATAGGAAGCAAATCTGAGGTACCACGCACGTGGAGCTTGTTTTAGCCCATATAAAGACTTTTGAAGTCGACAAACATGCTTTGGATTTTTACTGTCAACAAACCCAGGTGGCTGAAACATGTAAACAGTTTCATTAAGGTCCCCGTGTAGGAAAGCGTTCTTGACATCCAGTTGATGAATGGGCCAAGAACGTGAAGTTGCTAAGCTGAGGACGGTTCGAATCGTAGTGGGCTTAACCACTGGGCTGAATGTCTCGTCACAATCAACACCCACCTGTTGAGATTTGCCATTTACAACCAAACGCGCTTTGTAGCGCTGTAATGTACCATTGGCATGGTATTTGTGGCGAAATAGCCACATACATCTGATAATATGAGCATCTGCAGGTCTTGGCACAAGCTCCCATGTATTATTAGCTATTAATGCCTGGTATTCGTCGGTCATAGCCGAGTGCCGTTCTGGTCGGTCAAGGCCTGGGTGTGGGATTTGGGTAGTGGGGAAATATTATGCTCGGAGGTGGCTAAGAGGGTGGGATGTTGAGGGTAGGAACCGTTTTAGACGTCTGCATAGGGTGGTAGGTGGCGGTGTCAGGTTAGATTGTGACGGAGCTAGGGTGGTATGTGCATGTTCTGGGAAGAAAACAGGTCTGGATGCAGTAGAATCAGACCTGTTTCTCGCGGCTGTAAGTGTGGGTAAGGGGTGGGGAATGTGGCTGTGAGACCGTGGGGGTGGGGGTGGGTGTGGAAGCATGGGCTGGAAAAAAAATGGGTCTGGATGTTGCTGGGTCAGACCTGTTTCGTCGGCTGTAGGTGTGGGTTATGGGTGGTTTAGATGGTTTGGAAGTAGTAGTGGTGTCGGTTGTGGGAGGAGAGGAGGTGAAATGAAACGGGGTACTCATGAGTGAAGGTTCCGAATCAGGGTGAGAGCTTGGGGTGGTATGTGGTGTAGGTGGGGTAGAGAAAGGAAAAGTGGATTCGTCAAAGGTGACGTGACGTGATAAATAGACACGTCCAGTTGAGGGGTCTAAGCATCGGTATCCACGATAATTCATTGGATAACCGAGAAAGATGCATGGTGTAGAACGGCGGGCTAGTTTGTGGGGTCGAGTGGCATTGTGATTTGGAAAACAAGCACACCCGAAGGTGCGAAGGTGAGTGTAGGTGGGATGCCGGTGATAGAGTTTGTATGTGGGGGTTAGAAAGTTATGGAGTTTGGTAGGAAGAATGTTATGTAAATAGACGGCAGTGTGAAGTGCTTCAACCCAGAAATGGGAAGGTAGGGAAGCATGGGTAAGGAGGGACATAATGATGTCATTAATTCGTCGGATCATACGTTCCGCCTTACCATTTTGTTGTGAAGTTTGGGGACATGAAAATCGAAATTGAAGGCCGTGAGTGACAGCGAATGATTGAAATTTGGAATTATCAAACTCACCACCCATGTCACACTGAAAAGTTTTGATATATTTATTAAATTGGGTTTGGACAAGGCGGTGAAATTGAGTAAATTTGGTGAAGGTTTCGGATTTATATTTGAGTGGATAAGCCCAAACAAATTGGGTGTGGTCGTCAATGAGGACCATGTAATATTTGTAACCTGTGTTGCTAGGTTAGGTGAAGTCCACAAGTCACAATGTATGATGTCAAAAGGTTGAAAAGTAACGGAATCAGAATCATGAAATGGTAAACGCTTATGTTTAGCAATTTGACAAGAGTTGCAAAAGAAATTGTTCTTAGATTTATTACAAGAAATTAAATTACGAGAAACTAAAAAATCCATAATAAAATTGCCAGGATGGCCAAGGCGATCATGCCAAACATTAGAGAGCGAAGAAGTAAGCAAAGCAGAAGCAGGTTGGTTGGTTTTGGTGTTGAAGGAGTACAGTGGGCCGGTACTATTGTGGCGGCTCAGGAGCGTTCCATTCTTGTAGTCCTTCACAGAAAAGCCAAAAGGGTCAAAAGACATGGAAACCATATTGTCAGTAGTGAATTTACGAACTGAAACAAGGTTTCGGATAATATTTGGGGTGTAAAGGACATTTTTAAGGGTGTAGGGGCGGACCCGGGATTGGGTGATTGAATGGTTGTATGACCGGACCCGTGAATTGGCACACGGTTACCATTTCCAACAAATACAGAATTAATAGTAGTAGTACAAGGAGTGTGAATATTACCTGGTTCGTGTGTCAAATGATCAGAGGCACCGGTGTCAGCAACCCAACTGTCATCTCCCGAGTTCAGTGCCATCGCCTGGAAAGCTGCCCCTAATTCTGATGGTTCCAGTGGGTTTACATCTGCCAAGTGGGCCTGAGCAGGTGGAGTGGACCAGGGCTGGTGCTGTCGTGAAGTTGGGCCAGTGGCCTGTGGAGGCTGACCAGGAACAATCGGCCAAGATGGGCCTGCCCAACTGGGCTGAGTTGGGTAGGGACATGGTGGGGCCGCAGCCCACCATGGTGGCCAGTAGGGGGATGGACCTGGGCTCCAGACATTGGGTCGGACCAATTGATGCTGGCCGAAGACTGAGAAGAACCACGAGGCTGGTTGCGGTTAGAGGGCTGCTGATTACCGCGACCTGTGCGATGTTGCTGTTGACTGAATGACTGCTGAGGCCTGTGAAATTGACGTCTTGGCTGCTGTCGGTTGTTGTTGCGATAATGAGGGGGGTCCCGGCGGGCCGTAGGTGGCTCGCGAGACACTTGGGCAACAACAGCCGGGTTGGAGGCAATAGAGTCCCATGCTTGTTGGCGACGCAGATCTGAGTCGAGCATGTCGCAGGCATCTTCCCATGAGGGAAGGGTGTTATTGATGATAGATGCTTGAACATCGAATTCCGGTGGTAAGCCTCGAACCAGCTGCAGGACAAGGCGATCTTCTGTGACTGGTTGTTCAACAGCTTTCAGTTGGTCAGCGAGATACTTAAGACGCTGACAGTAGTCTTGGAGGCTGGGCATGGAGCGCAAGGTAAGATTGACAAACTCTGTTTCAAGGGCTGCTGCACGGGCGCCCTTGTTGTTCAGAAAGATTTTCCGAATCCGGGTCCATGCGCCATAAGCTGTTGTTTCCTCATCAAGAATACGTGCCAGCAGGTCATCTGAAAGTGTCCCATAGATCCACTGAAGCACAAGAGAGTCAATTTTGGCCCAGTTGGCGTAGTCCGGATCTGTTTTGGCAGGCGGTTCAGTGCCATCAATGTGGTGTAGCACCTCGTAACCGCGTGCATGCAGGGTGAACAGCTTGACCCATGATGCATAGGTGACTTTGGAACCATCCAAAACACGAACTTTGTGCTGGATGTTAGTCACCGAATAAGCAGGGTGAAGGCTGTCAGTGTGCTTGGAGGATTCTGGTTTGTCTGACATCGAGATGAACAAAAAGAAGGAAAAAGAATCGGCTGCAGGGTCCGTGGACAGGGGCTGCTGCGGATGAACAAAAGAAGGAAAAAGAATCGGCTGCAGGGTCCGTGGACAGGGGCTGCTGCGGATTCGTTTTAGGTCAGAGCAGTAGGCTCTGATACCATATAATTGAATCTGAATTCCTTCATTTCTATTGATGAAGAAGAGAACAATATATAATACAAGAACCTAACTAATTCCTAACTAATTCAGGGATAATTCCTAACTAATTCAGGGATAAAATATAAAATGGATATACATAAGAAATACATAGATATACATAAACTATAAAACGGATATACATCCGCTAATAGTTTCATAATGTCATTATAAACAGAAAAACAGGTGGGCACTGACTCCTCATCTTTATCCTACTTTCTTTGTAATTTTGTTAGGATTACAATGACATTAGCTTATAATTAAGATGAAATAATTTTTCTAGTTAGTGTTCAGGTTTTTTGGGGGTTGTTACTGCTTAATTTGTGGAATAGCTACAAATGTTTTCTATTTAAAAAAATAGTTTTATACTTGTAAACAAAGCAGTTAATGCGGTAAGATATCATATACATCGGTCAAGGAACAATATTTGAGATATAGTTTATCTCGGTGGGATATCAGTAATTTCAATATCATGCCAAATTCATATATATAGCAATTTAACACTAACAATTCAATATACTCTCCTACCATTAACAAATTAAGACTTAAAACACTAACAATTAAGACTTAAAACACTAATAGCAGCAATAAGAAGAAAGACAAATGGTAGAACTAAGAAGAAAGTAAGGTACTGATATCGGGAAATATGGTGATATATAACACCGATATTTTACATGAGGACCGATAACCGATATATCAAATTAAACAAAAATATCATCACAGAGATACAAGATGGTAAGAATAGGGAGAAAGAAAAGAAAGCATACCTCCTCAGTCATCTTAACTAGCTCCTCAGCTAGAGAGTCACGAATGGATTCCATAGATGCCTAAAGTTCACATTGAACAATAAATCACACGATATTAAACAACGGGACAACAGTGAACGAAACAAAATAAATAATTTAGAGGTGGCCATTTTGACCCACTTATATATGTTATTATCAAATGGGTGAAACTAAAAAAACTGAGTGAATAGAAGAACGCGCAGGACATGTTGAGAAGCTGAAATTAGAATTCTATGCATACAATTTCTTAATAGCTTTATTAAAAGATTTTTGACTCTTATGGCATTAACATTGTTTTGTGTAATCATAGTGAATACATTAATTATTTATAAATAATTTAATAATAGACAAGAATGTTTGTAGATTAACCCAATTCCGACAAAATTTTGTTTTGACCGTACTTTAACAGGAACCACATCTAAGAAATTAGCAACAGAAAAAGATTTTTAGTTTATGATGGGCACAGGTTCGTAAACCCAACCTGCTTGAATAATCTTGTCAAAAAGATGAACCCTAACCAATACACCACGTCTATATTACGACCGTTTGTATGACTAGTGCCATTGATATCAATAACTCAACTACAAAAGACAAAGGAAAGTAATATAAGATCATAACCAACTACAAAAAGACGCATAAAACTAATATAACATTAAAAAGACAAAGGAAACTAGTAGAATCACACAAAACTAATAATATAAGATTCAAACAGGTGCCTGGCTGCAAACGAACTGAACGAACACGAACAAAGCCTTGTTCGTGTTCATTTGTTAAGGAAATTATGTGTTTACGAACTGTTTATGAACACTTACTGAACGAGATTTTCTGTTCGCGTTAGTTCATGAAGGAAATGGACATGTTCGTGTTCGTTCGTTAAGTTTAGGTAAATTCATGGACACAAAGGATTGTTCATGAACATAAATGAGACAAACAAACGTTCATAATCACAAATGAACACAACAAAAAAAGAACGTGCATGTCGAATAAAATTTGTATCTTTCATCACAAATATTACGTAGATCCACCCATAGTATACTAACCTAATAATATTTATTACATATCACTAATATCTTTTAAATATTTTATTAGGGGCAATTTTGAAGTATTTAAATATGAAATATACAAGTTAAAACCCCAATGAACAATCAAACCCAAACGAACATATACTAACACGTTACTGAACGTTCACGAACATAAACAAACGAATGCGACCTCTGTTCATGTTCGTTCATTTAACTAAGCGAACGAAATTTTATTTTCGTGTTCGTTCATTTATTAAACAAACGAACTTCCCACCAAACGGTTCTGAACGTTCGGTTCATTTGCAGCCCCTTGGAAGAGTAGTTATTATACATATATAATCAACTTCATCAATAATAGAGAATATAATAATGTGTTCGTACCAATCTAGACATATAAGACGCAAGTTCACCCTCCTTTTGTCTCAAGGCCGCTTCAAAAGCATTTGGGTCATACTTTTTAGATAATATGAGCTCATGATCGGTTCTCCATTATTTCTCCTTTCAGATAAAGTATCAGATGAGTCCAACGATGCTTGTAAGTAAAAACTTTCCTCCATGCAAACCTAAACTGCTTGCATTTGATAGTCTACGAGTCAAGCCTGCAAATTGCAGTTCATATATTTTAAAAAGCAGATATAACAGAAAACACAGTTCATGATTAGAGAACAATAAACAGATTCTATTTGCTAGGTGTTGCAATACATAATCAGTGTGCCAAATATGGTTATAAATATTACATTATTTCAATAACATGTGATTTTGTTAAGTGTTCTGGCACATAATACGTAACGTACTTTCACATTAGTCTGGTTTGTCGTTTTACTTTTTACTAAAGGTGGCAAAATGAGCGGACCGAATAACGGGTCAAAACAGGTCAAATTTGTGGCGGTGGATCACTGGGTCTGGTTGGGCTGACCAAACAATTTTTTGTCCAAAGTTATGCATTGCTTATATAGTAAAAACAAGAGTAAAGTAACATGGATGGTCCCAGTGGTTTACCAAAAGTTTGGATTTGGTCCCTAGCTTTCCAAAAGTATAAGGATGAGCCCTGTGGTTTGCACTTTGTAACGCATTTAGTCCCCAGCTAACAAATCTAAAGGTTTCAGCATGTTCAAGTCAGGGACAAAATGCGTTACAAGGTGCAAACCACAGGGACCATCCATTTGACTTTTGGTAAAGTTGGGGACTAAATGTGTTACAAAGTGTAAACCACTAGGACCATCTGTGTACTTTTGAAAAGCTAGGGACCAAATCCAAAATTTTGGTAAACCACAGGGACCATCTGTGTACTTTACTCTAAAAAGAAATTAGTTTGTTAAATATGATCACATATAATATTTTATTTCATCAACACTAACTTTTTAATAAAATGGTTTAGGAAGTTTTATGCATTAAAATACACTATGGGTGACTTTAAACCTGTTTCCTTTCTAGATCCTCTACTAGAGCCAGCATTATGAGCTGGTTGAATAAAGTCAAATCATGTAAATTTTGGTATGTATTGAGTTGACCTAAAAGTCAGAAACAGTTTTTGTCAAACAAAACAAAACAAAACAAAATTACATTTTATGATACACAATTAGTGTCGAACATGATCACAAATATTCTATTGTTTCAGTAATACCAAACCTTTGACTAAAATGGTCTAAGGGTTTTAACAGATTATAGATACAGTTCGGGTGACTTTTGACCCATTCCACTTTCCGCTAATCTTTTAATTTGACCCTTTATAGATAAAACATAACCCAAATCAACTTTACTATTTACCATTTTCATAGGCAGACTTGGTTCTTGCTAGCGGACTTTGTTCGGGAACAATAGAAGTCTGAAGGCGAGTCGTTGTTTCCAGTTCCAAACGGGAAGCTTTCTCACGTTCTATATCCTGCAATTATCATAGGCATACTTTATAGAAATTGAAGTATTTTCATAAACAAAGAAAAGTAACATTTAATACACTTTGAAACAGACAAGTTTATATACTTTGGAAATTTAAACAGCAAGAGAAGCTTAAGCTATAGGAGAAAGGATTAAAATAACAATATACTTATGAATGAGTCGCTTCAGATTGTCTTATTATCTCTAACGGGTAAAAATTTAAAGGAAAATATATTGAAAGGGAACAGGTTAAAAGACTTATAAAGTGTCACAAAATAGCAATATACTTTTGATGGTGGTCTAGTTTGGTAACTATAACTTTTTTGATCCATTTTGGTAATATTGGTTTCTGAACGGCCTAGACAAAAATATAAACTTTCTAAAGATGATATCCATGTTTTCTGGAATATTTAAGTGGTTTCTTTTGATCCTAAAGTGGGTAAATAAAGTTTTTATCGTCCCTATTTAGTAAGTAATTAAGTTTCATACTTATCTGATAATTTTGTACCCTTTTACCCTAAAATTACCAAAATGGGCCTTAAAAAGCTTGTAATTACTGAAACGGATTGAAAGTTATAATTACCGAAAAAGGGATCACCACTAAAAGTATATTGCTACTCTTACAACATTTGCCCTTAAATGAACGATATGTTTACATAACTTTTATTAAAAGAAACTGGACGATTATTGAAATTATATTTTTGTAATCATACATCACATGCTAAATAAATAACTATAAATGCTACCTGCTGGAGGAGTTCCCTATGAGTCAATGCTTCTTGCAAATCTTGCTTATGCTTTCTCTTAAGTTCCCTTATTTCTTCTTCAAGTTGATTCACACGATCTTTATGAGTATCTGCTTCTTCTTTTAGGGCTAAATATTCCTGTCGGTTTTCTGCTGCCTTTTGTCTTTCTTTTTCAAGGGACTTAGCAAGCTGTGTTTGCTCGCCTCTTAAAATTGATATCTGCAACACATTACAAATTTTTAACAATAATTGATGTATGGCTGGAAGACATGACAATCTCAATCCGTTTACTTTTAATGTGTTGATTTGGTTTTTTTTTCTCAAACGAGCCAAATGAGTTAAACAGCTATATAGCTAAAAAGGGAACAGGTCAACAGGTTGAAAGTCCTCCGAAAGTGTAGTTTTAATACGTACAACCTCCAAAATCGCTTTATTTAAATAGTTAGATTATTATTATTGTAGTAATATTGTTTTGTAATAACACTTAAATGCATTAATCATATATTTCCATTTTTTTTAATTGACAAAAAGGTGTTTTTGGTTTTTTTAACAATTTCATCAGGTGAAATAGGTTAAAAAATAATGGGTAAAGTACACGCATGGTCCCTGTGGTTTACCAAAAATTTTGGATTTGGTCCCTAGCTTTCCATAAGTACACAGATGGTCCCTGTAGTTTGTACTTTGTAACGCATTTAGTCCCCCCATCGTTTTCCAAAAGTACATGGATGGTCCCTGTGATTTGCACTTTGTAACGCATTCAGTCCCTAACTTGAACATGCTAAAACCTTTAGATTTGTTGGTTGGGGACCATCCGTGTACTTTTGGAAAGCTAGGGATCAAACCTAAAATTATGGTAAACCACAAGGACCATCCGTGTAGTTGAATACGTTAAAAGTTGTCGGCAGTGTATTTTTGACCTGCCATCTGACATTCTGACCCACCTATTTGGCACCTCTAAATCTCTAATTGATACACAGTTGAAACAAAGCAGCCAATTAATGAGCATGCGCACCTGAGCTTCAAGAACATTTATTCGAGACAATGTTTGGGATAGACGCTCATTTACGGATCGCTCTCTTTCCTCTGCAGCTGCAGCTTTGGCCTCCGCTTCCTTCATATTAAAATATTAAGAAGCCATATAAAATCAATAAAAGAAATTGTCAAAGAAAAACAATATAAACTTTCTTTTAGTTATCACATAAATCCCTGGACTTTATCTTTGCTCGACTAACTCACTAGAACTAAAAACTTAATGAAAAAGTCCTTTTAATATACTTTTGGACCTCTCAATACAAAAGAGAAAGACCTTTACGTTAAATCTGAAAAAACTCAAGGATTTAACATGCAAAAAGGGACTTCTGTATTAATCATGCTCAAGGATTTAGTCATTCATTGGAGCCATTTACGTTTTGGTTTTCCCGCCTTTCTCTCCTACGTAATTATGGATACTTATTTTTTAATAAAAAATAGTTATTATATCATTAACCAAATGAATTTAATATGAAATTAATTATTAGTTTTTTAAATAAACTTATATTTTTCACTTAAAAGCTTCACCAAGTTAAAATATTAAGAAACGAGGAACAATTATGAAAATTGTTTTTACGAGTGATTTCTAAAAATTTTCAAATATTTAATGTGGTTGGATGATAAGAATGGTAAATTTTTTTTGATCGTATTTGTTCATTAAAATACCAAAGTAACAAATTACAAACAAGTGGCAGGTAAACGGGCAATAAGCTGCGCCGCAACCCCCTTTTGAATTGCAAAACCAATCCTACTAAAGACGAAACGGCCCTTAAAGGTTGAAAGATTACTATTCACAACCTGTTGGACCCTGTTTAGAAATTCCACAGTGTTAGACTAAGTTATTTAAATTAGACAAGTTTATTATTATTAAGGGTACCAAGTTGTAATTAGTTTATCTATATATAGGGCCTTGTATTCTTCATTATTCAATAAGAAAAACCTAATTACAATTATACGTTTCAATTTGGTATCAGAGCTTATACGCTCTGGGATTCCCTAAACCCTAAAGCAGCCGCAGCCTTCTTCTACCCTAAATCTGCCGCAGCCTCCTTCTACCCTAAATCTGCCGCAAACAGCCAATCACCAATCCTGTGGATTCTAACATCCACAGTCGATCACCAAACCAACAGCCGATTATCAATCCTGTGCCATCCTGCTGCAGCTATCAACCCTAACAGCCGCAAACAGCCGATTACTAAACCTAACAGCCGCCACAAGCCGATCACCAAACCAACAGCCTATTACCAATACTGTGCTATCCTGCTGCAGCTATCAACCCTAACAGCCGATTATTATGGCTGCCATAACAACCTTTACAAATCAGGAAAAAGCTATCCATAACTCTCACAAGTTTGCTTTCAACCTAAAACCTACAAACTATGGCTATTGGAAACAAATAGTCGAACCTTTCCTTGCCTCTCATAACCTACTCGGTTATGTGAATGGTACCATCCCTTGCCCATTAAAGGATGTTACAACTGGAACAACCACCACTGTCAACCCGAGTTACGTTCCATGGCTTGCCAATGATGCTCATGTCCGTATGCTTATTGTCAACACAGTTTCTGAGGAATCTTTTCAGCATGTTCAAGGACACACTTCTCGTGAGGTATGGTTATCACTTGAACGCGCTTATGCACCCGTTTCTTCCTCTCATGAATTTACTCTCAAAAGCCAACTGCTGCGAATCACCATGAAGGGTGATGAAAAACCGGCTAACTATTTGGCCCGGGCTCAAGAGTATGCTACTGCCCTTGCCAACATAGGAGAACCGATGAAGGAAAAAGATCTGGTCATGTTAACTGTTACCGGCCTTCGTGACGAATATAATGGCCTCAAAGCCAACTTATTGGCTCGTTCCCCTCCTGTTACTTTTACTGAACTACACGGGTTACTAAGTGATCATGACTACATGATCACAAAGATCTTGGCCACCAATCAGCAGGCGCCACACGCCTTATTTGCGGCTGCCACAACTTCACAACAGCCTCTTACAGCTGCTGTCCCAACTCCTCCACAGCCAAATATTGATTCCCTACGGCAACAACTTCACAATCTTCAACTCATGGCTTCTCAGTTGGGATATCAACTTCATCCTGCATCTTCTTCACAACCACAAGCTTACTTTGGGTCTCGCTCCTTTAACAACAACAGAGGCAACCGTGGCTCTCGTGGTTCTTCCCGTGGTAACTCTCGTGGTGGCCAAAATAACCGCAATCAGGACAACACTAGCACTCGTCAATTCTCTTGGGCGTCAACACAGAACACAGTCTATGGCCACTGTAACCGTTGTGGCATTGGTCATCTCCCATCTCAATGTCCAAATCAACCGAACCAATCTCGTGCAGCACCACAAGCCAACTTTGCTGCTCACTCTGATGTTGCCTCCCAATCAGGATTCACTTGGAAGCCTGACACCGGATGCAATGGACATGCCACTCCAGACTTATCTAGCATTGACAACTCGGAGGCCTACTTTGGTAATGATTCTTTACTTATTGGTGACGGTAACCCACTACCTATCTTTCATATTGGCTCCTGAACTATTTACTCGCCTAACAAAACCTTTAAATTATCTAATATACTTCACGTTCCTGACCTTAAACAAAACCTTTTGTCCGTTCAAAAATTTTGTGTGGATAATGATGTTTTCTTTGAATTTCACTCGTCTTATTTTGTTGTGAAGGACGAGTCTACACGCACAATCCTCCTAACGGGTCCCAGTGAACAGGGTTTGTACTCCATTCGTCTTCCTCAGCTCCAGTCTATCCCTAAAGTCGCTTTCACGGCTGTCAAAGCTTCTTCTAGCATTTGGCATCAACGTTTAGGACATCCTCATGCTCAAGTTTTTCGTTCAATTATCTCTCATTGTTCTTTACCTATTACTGACAAGTTTTCAAATACATTATGTACTTCTTGTCAACTAGGCAAGTCGTCAAAATTATCTTTATCAGACTCATCTTTTCGTAGCAAAAATTTGTTAGATCTTGTTTATTGTGATGTTTGGGGGCCGTCGCCCGATTTGTCTGTTGATGGTTATCGTTTCTTTTTGTTATGTGTGGATCACTACTCTAGATACATGTGGTTTTATCCCCTAGCTCAAAAATCAGATGTTTACAATGTGCTAACCAACTTTATTAAACTAGTAGAACGACAATTTAACACCAAACTTAAATGCATTCAATCTGATTGGGGGGGGGAGTTTCGTACGATTACATCCTTTTGCACCAGTCACGGTATCATTCATCGTCGCTCTTGTCCTCACACAAGTGAGCAAAATGGGATGGTCGAGCGTCGTCATCGGCACGTTGTGGAAACCGGACTTACACTTCTTGCACAATCCAGTCTTCCCCAACGTTTCTGGCAATTTGCTTTTGAGACAGCCGTTTACTTAATCAACCGACTTCCCTCTCGTGTCTCCTCTAACAAATCTCCATATGAACATGTATTTCAACGAAAACCCGACTACTCTTTTCTTCGTGTTTTTGGATGCCAATGCTTTCCTTATCTTCGTCCATATAACCGTCACAAAATTGAATTTCGATCCACTCCTTGCGTCTTTCTTGGCTACAGCCCTGTTCATCATGGCGATCGATGCCTGGACCCATCCACCGAACGAATATACATTGCCCGACATGTCCGCTTTAATGAACATGTCTTTCCATATAACAAACCTGTACCTACCCAAACACCACCACAACCTTCCCCACCCTACGTCTCAATATTTCCTGACCCACCACCCGGTTTTCCAGCTGCACCCACACCACCTACTCCTCCTATACCTCCCACTCCTGCACCTCCCGAACCTACCCAATCAGACCCACAACTACAAACCGATACTCCTCCTATACCTCCCACTCCTGCACCTCCCGAACCTACCCAATCAGACCCACCCGAACCCTCCACCGAACCCACAGTTCCCACGGTCCAACCCATCCAAGCACCTAGACCTCGCCCATCCAACCTTCGTCCAAATCCCAAGCCACCCACTCGTTATAATCCCGCTGCCCATACTGCCACCACTACCCCTACCTTACCCGCTGAGCCCACCTCCTTTACCGTTGCTAGTAAGTCTTTAGAATGGCGCCAAGCCATGGCTGAAGAGTTGGATGCGCTACATAGGAATGGGACATGGACGTTAGTTCCCCCTGCCCCTCATACTAACTTGGTTGATTGCAAGTGGGTTTACAGGTTAAAAACAGATGCAAATGGGAACATCAGCAGGTACAAGGCACGACTTGTTGCTAAAGGTTTTCACCAGCAACATGGAGTTGACTATCATGAGACTTTCAGCCCAGTAATCAAACCTGCTACGGTTCGGACTATTTTATCCCTAGCTGTCACCAAGTGGATTCTCAGACAATTAGATGTTCAGAATGCCTTTCTGCATGGTGATCTTCAGGAGACAGTTTATATGAGACAACCTCCTGGTTTTGTTGACCCAACTAGGCCAGATCATGTGTGCTTATTACACAAATCTTTGTATGGTCTCAAGCAAGCTCCTCGTGCTTGGTTTACAAAATTATCAACGGCTCTTTACCAATTGGGTTTTCACGGGTCCAAAACTGACCCGTCCCTGTTTATTCTTAACAACAATGGTACTTTGGTTTACCTTCTTGTCTATGTAGATGGTATTATCATCACAGGTAATCACTCTGGGGCTGTTACTGCTGTTATTGACCGCTTGAGCTCTATGTTTGCAATTAAAGATCTGGGTCCATTACATTACTTTTTGGGCATTGAAGTGGTGCATCATGGTTCGGATCTGGTCCTATCTCAACGAAAATACATTCTTGATATTCTTCATCGTGCAGGTCTTGCAGACTGCAAACCCGTGTCGTCCCCTATGAGTACTTCTCAGATTTTCTTACCTGATGATAGTCCGTTACTTGATGATCCTTCTAGATACAGGCAAACGGTCGGTGCTCTTCAATATGCAACTTTAACTCGTCCGGACATTGCTTTTATAGTTAATAAGGTTTGTCAATTCATGCATGCTCCTACCGAGAATCATTGGGCTGGTGTGAAACGTATTCTGCGTTACTTGAAGGGCACGGCTGATTTGGGTCTCTTATTTCGTCACAACACGGGGTCTACGCTACAAGCCTTTTCTGACTCTCATTGGGCCACTAGTCTTCGGGCGTTCTCGGATTCTGATTGGGCTGGTTGCCCTATCGATCGTCGTTCCACGGGGGGATATGCTGTCTATCTGGGTTCTAATCTTATTTCGTGGTCTGCTCGAAAACAACGAACTGTCTCTCGATCTTCAACAGAATCTGAATATAAGGCTATTGCTGATACTGTAGCAGAACTGATTTGGCTGAAATCTCTTCTTCATGAGCTCGGTCTGGTTAGCAAGGCACCAACGCTTTGGTGTGATATCTTGGTGCAACCTATCTCTCTGCTAATCCAGTGTTTCATGCTCGTACAAAACATGTTGAAATAGACTATCACTTTGTTCGTGAACAAGTTACTCAAGGGAAGCTGAATGTCAAGTTCATCTCCACTAATGATCAAATTGCTGATGTATTTACAAAGGCTCTACCTTCACAAAGATTTGAGTTTCTACGGTCCAAGTTGCAGGTCGTTCCCCGCCCTCAACTTGCGGGGGATGTTAGACTAAGTTATTTAAATTAGACAAGTTTATTATTATTAAGGGTACCAAGTTGTAATTAGTTTATCTATATATAGGGCCTTGTATTCTTCATTATTCAATAAGAAAAACCAAATTACAATTATACGTTTCAATTCACAGCCTCTGGGGCTAGGGACCCAAATGTATCAAAAGCGAATGGTAAAAATACAGTATGTTAAATAATAAAAAAAAAATAGATGGTATGAAAAATTAAAGTTAAAACCCAGTTGAAAAAAATAATGTTTTAAAATTAACTTAACAAAATTTATAATTGTCACGTCAATGTTCATTTTTAAATACATACTTGACGAGTGTATATGTTAACAATTTACATTACTTTTTATTATATTAGTATAAATACACGGGTTTATTCAACCGTACAGTGCACATGTTTTTAAAACGCAACTTTTTTATTACTAATAATTATATAACATTACATTTATCAACCCGTGTATTACACAGGATTCTAACCTAGTAGGGAGTAACAATTTAATCAATTATGTAAACATGTTTTGTAAAATTACCTGAAGCCGTGAGTTTAGTGATCTCTCTACAGCAGTCCAAGCTTCTGCTCTTCTAGCATTTGTTTCCTATCACATAAAGACAAATTAGCAAAAAAAAAAGAATGGTGAAAATCAGGGGCAAGAAGAAAGGGATGCAAACCTGCATAGCTTCAATCTGTCTCAAAAGAGGTCTAGTAGAATCAGGAACTTGCATGACCAACTCTTCACATCTACGCTCACTTTCCTGAAAAGAATGATACATTATAAGGGGGTATATGTAAGTTTCGAAAGTGATTATATGATACCGAATAATCAGAATAAGATGAACTTTAATAAAACCGGGTTGCAAAAGATAGTTTATGCCTGTGCTTCTACTGTTTGAAGGTGTAAATGTAATAATCAGATAATAAGATGTTTTTTGTGTTCGTCAGATTCTGTTTTTTATGGAACTAATACATAAATTAACCAAAAGAACATTTTGGTGAAAAGATGAGCCGTTTTGTGAAATAAATAAATATTTAACTTGAATAGTTTAGAAGGAATGAAGCCAAGAGGTAGTGAATAATGATGACTAGTGAATGATATGATATAGAAAAATATAAGATTCACTTGATAAAATATTTAAGGAAGTTGACTGTACTTGATATCGTTTTTGAAGGTCTTCAATGTCTCTCCTAAGCATATCTTCTCTAAAAACTGCCTGCAGAAATGAGATTTAATAAATTCGATAAATCTACTAATATACATGCACGCCTGTCGATTCTGATTATGTCTTATCTCCTCAGGTCAAAAGAATTGATTCAAAAAAATAGGTTAGAAGAAAACAGGCTGAAAGTCGACCAAAGTGTATTTTCAATGCATAAATGATAGAACCTCCTAAATCATTTGTTCAAAAAAAAAGATTGTTAACCAAATAATATAGTTTTTGTAACCATATCTATAAAAACATTATGAACTACGAAAAAAAGTGTTTGGGGGAGCCTGACCTGTAGCAAAAATTACCTGTTTTCTTGAAAAAAAAATATATTATTATAATAATAAAGTTGCTGCAGTCATATCTGACATGTTAAATTTCTAAAAAAATGGACAAGAAATATTTCAGGTTAATGGCACCAACTTTGACCCTGTTTAATAAATAACCCATTTTAAGTTTTGACCTATTACCCAACCGATCAAATTCCACCTTAAATATTTTACAAAGCAATGCTTACAAACAATTTTAAACCCTGCTCCGCTCAGAGTTCATTTTATTCAAAAAGAAAAAAAAAAACAAATAGTAACTGCAATAATATAGTTGTTGTGCATATTCAACATGCTAAATTTCTAAAAATATTGAACAGAACTTCTGACCCATTTAGACCCATACCATAAATAAACTGTTTTAACCCAAACCCATTACATGATCCCACCCATTTAGCCCCCAAAATCATTCTTTTTAAATAATAATATTAATACTGAAACGATATAGTTATTGTAAATTGTAATCATGTATTGATCTGTTACCCGACCCTTCCATTTTACCACCTCTAACTTATCTATCAAGCAATGCATGTAATATTATTGTTTCAACTGAAACCTGCTGCTCAGTTCTGCTTAGGGTTTGTCTCAACTCTTCTAGGGTTTGAACTAGCATGACTTCACGCTCCTCAGCCTCTTTTAGGCGGCTTTCAACTTCCGTTTTGGCTTCACTGTTTGCGCGGGCCTCGGCTAATGCTTCAGCTTCCTTAGCTGCATTCAATGCGTTTGTATAATATTCTTTTTGTGTTGCAAGTTCAGCCTGATTTTTCTCTATTGTTAATTGCAGCAGTTTCTCTGTAGCTGCTTTGTCCCTCTTTATACTCTCTACTTTACTCTCTTCAACCTGGAAAGTAACTAAAAAGGTTAAGTAACATTAACAACAGTGGTCAACATGTACTTTAATGCATAAGTGTAGCGGGGCTCCATTTAACCCCGAATATATACAAGAGAATTGAGAGATCTTCTCTCAGTTAACATAAACTACATTTTGCCCTGCCCGCGTTGCGGGGCACTATGTCGAATATTTCTCACTCATAACATGTACGTCTGTGTTCCGGTTACGTGTACATACTACTCATAACACAATCTCATCCTACTCATAACACAATCTAAAAAAAACATTACATCAAGTCAACCAATTAAAACAAAACACTATCATACTTTTGCTAAAAAAACTAAAACGATGGAAAGACTAATTTAAACTGTGGGCAAAATTGTTAAATTCTCGGGACAAATGAGCGTATGCGCAGCAGCCGCCTGGCACAAATAAAATTACACCTAGTCAACCAATCAAAACAAAACACCACCATAGTTTTGTTAAAACGATGGCATGACTGCAATTTTACACTCAGGGCAAAATCGTAATTTGACAGGAAAAAAACGACGACACAATTGTAAATTTAAATGGGCAAAATCGTAATTTGGCTGAACCGTGGCGAAGTGCCAGGCAGCTAGTGGCACTATTCCCCTCCATGTAGTTTAAACACGCATATAAACAAAGTTAACCAACAAAAAGAACTTTTTTTTCAGAAAAGAGGGGCTAAACACCTATATTAGCGAAGTTGAAGGTTTAAAAGAAAAATACAAAAGGCGACGATAAATAACTAAAATAATAAAAGTAGAGGGACTTAACATGTACACTACTAAAGTTAAAGCAGATGGACCAAGCACGCATATAAACAAAGGTAACCAATAAAATGAAAACTTTATTAAAAACAAAGGGACTAAACACGTGTATTAGCAAAGACGAAGGTTTAGAAGTTAAATAGAAGAAGTAACGACCAATAAGGGGTGCGAAGCAGCTGCCTGGCACTATTCCCCCTCATGGTGTTTGTAGTAATAGGTAATGCCTATCAATCTATACAATCATTACTACAAATATATACGATGTCTATTAATAATAAAAATAATTCAACAAATAGATTGAATAGATAAGTTACGTATTGATGACACACTAATGCTTTATAAAAGTTCTTTGGGACAAAAAATGTTGTGGGAGTCGACCTGTTTCGAACCATATAAAAAATTGCACGTCTTGACCCACTACCCAACTCGCCCATTTTGCCACATATAATATATAAATTAACCATTAAGCTGGAGGAGTAAATTACCTGTAGTTTGGCCATCAATCCTTTCTTCTCTTCTTCAAGCTCCCTAATCTAGCTTTCACACAAATAAATTCTTTATGATATCTAGAGTAAAAGGTTCAGATATTATACAGAAAAAAACAGCACTGTCAATATTTTACTTTAGAGTAAAATGCCATTTTCGTCCCTGAGGTTTGGCCAATTTTGCGACTTTCGTCCAAAGGTTTGTTTTTCCGCATCTGGATCCAAAAGGTTTGAAATCTTGCCATGTTCATCCGGCTCTTTTACTCCATCCATTTTTTCCGTTTATTCAGGGGTATTTCCGTCTTTTTTATTAACTTAAAGGGCAATTCAGTCTTTTCCACTTTATTTACACTTGCTAGAGATGTGTGAAAAAGATCCAATTGTCCTTTAAGTTAACCAAAAAGACGAAATACCCTTGACTTAATGGAGAAAAATGGATGGAGTTAACCAGCCGGATGAAAATGGCAAGATTTCAAACCTTTTGGATCCATATGCGGAAAAAACAAACCTTTGTACGAAAGTCGCAAAACAGCCAAACCTCATGGACGAAAATGGCATTTTACTCTTTATTTTAAGAACGACACGGTAATATCTGTATTGCATACCTGTGCCCGCAATTTCCGAATCTGAGATTCTTGAACAGCTTGTTTCTTTGAAAGCCCTTCACCTATTTATATTTCTTGAAGGATTATTACCGTCATTTATATCATAAAATAATGGAACGCTATTCTGTCAAAAGTTTTACCTTCTGCCATAACTTGAGTGATTATTTCATCTTTTTCTTTCAGAAGAGCAGCAGCATCACTTTTTTTATTTTGCTCTCTACGTAAGGTATCCCTTTCCTTGGTGAGAGCATAAACCTGTAGTGAAAATAAGAGTTATAATACATCAAACAAAATACATAGATTGGCAGCACCAATTTTATGCTTCTAATAACTGAAGTTATAATGTTATATGCAGCCTATGATTGCATAAAACATCATGAGGGTGTTTAAGATTTTGCTTGTTTTGACTATTTATCTACTTATTGCGCTTTTTAAAGCAGATAAATAGGATGAAATAAGTTGCTACAATAAGCAGATTGAGATTGCTTATGTTTAAGTGATTATTCAATCTTGGTGGATTCAAAATTACAAGTTCATGAAACATATTACTCAAAGGAATAAATTATATAGTTGTTAATGAAACATATTACTCAAAGGAATAAATTATAGTTGTTAATGGCTAATAGCGACAAATATAAGGATATGAGCGATAGATAGCGGAAGCTATTTTATAAATAGCGATACACTAGAAATTTAAAAAAAAAACTCTATATGTAGATTATATCAAATTGCTAATTATTTAGAACCAATAAGAATCTTGACAAAAGTGTTTCAGTCAGCCCGCAACCCAAGATGCCCCAAAAAATTACCAATTCTGACCATTTTTCCACCTTTAAAGAAATCCTTAACTAAACGAAATTTAAAGAATAAGAACTATCTAGCAAGATGCTAAAGACTTTTTTAGCATGCTTTAAATATCTTTCCTAACATAACGATCCTATACACAAATAACAAGGATATAAACAACATTTTTTAAACATATAAACTGTTTACCTTTCTTTCGAGAGTTGATACCCTTTGATGATACTCTTCTCGTAGAGATTCAATTTCTGCTTCAGTTGATTTTCTCTGTTTAGTAATGTGAAAAAGCAAAATGTCAGAAGAAAGGGAAAGACGAATTATTACATTAAAAGAGAAGCTTGATTTGTTAGTTCGGTCAGCTGATAAAGCAAAGTTAGAGGTGCGTTTTGACCCTTTTATGGTAAATAGATCGATTCAAATATAATTGAGTAAGGTACACAGATGGTCCTTGTGGTTTACCAAAATTTGGATTCGGTCCCTAGCTTTCCAAAGGTATACAGAAGGTCCCTGTGGTTTTCACTTTGCAACATATTAAGTCCCCAGCTTTTTCCAAAAGTACATGGATGATGGATGGTCCTTGGGGTTTGCACTTCATAACGCATTCAGTCCCTAACTTGGATATGCTAAAACCTTTAGATTTGTTGGTTAGGGACTAAATGCGTTACAAAGTGCAAACCACAGAGACCATCCGTGTACTTTTGGAAAGATAAGGACCAAATCCAAAATTTTGGTAAACCACAGGGACCATTCGTGTACTTTACTCAATATAATTTGTCCAACAGGCCAAAAGGGCTAGATTATTAAAAAAAAATCTTAGATATTATGGAAACAGGTCGAATGGATTATAACTCAAAAGTCGCCCAAAGACCAAAGTGTAATCAAAATGCCTAAAGCATCCTAAACTGTTCTATTTTAGAATAAGATTAGCATTGTAATAATATAGATTTTAATCATATATAACACATTGTCTATTAAAAACACTCAAGAAATGATGTGTCTGTGGGTCAGCTCAACCTCACCCATTTTGACCGTTTTGGGTAAACGGGTCAATCCGAGTTGTACTTTGTCCCTAATAGAGCAAATAGGTAAATTTAAGAAAACTATAAGCTAATATGGAAACATGCAGATGGATCAAAACTCAAAAGTCACCCACTGAGTAACCAAAATGCATAAAACTTTCTAATCATTTTATTTCAAAAATTAGATTAGCATTTAAAAGAAACAGATTTATAATCATAGTTAACACGTTAAAATTAGATCAGCATTTAAAAGAAACAGATTTATAATCATAGTTAACACATTAAAAGTTTGAAACTCAAAAAGATGAGGAAAGAAGTGTCTGCTGCTTGGCCCGACCAGGCCCATTTTGACCAGTTTTAAAAAAAAACTTACTTTTTGACCCATACCAAATGCAAAATCCCAATTTATCGCTTTTGACCCACTCATGTTGAAGTACCTAACTAAGTAATGTTATTTCTAGCATGGCAAACTCTAGATGAATAAGTGTTATTTACTTGAGTCCTGAAATAGGTAAGAATTTTACAACAGACTAACAGACAGGAAGAAACAATCAGAAAAGATTAAATAGAGCAACTTTGAATATAGTAACGTTTAAACTCGATTAGTTTTCAAAGTAACCAATCACATGCACAGCTGTATGCGAGTTTGAGAATTTATAAATGGTATTCATACATTTTTGGCAATAATTTACTAAACTTACCCTTTGATCCTCAACTATAGACTTCAGTTGCTCATTCTCCTGCATCAGCTTTGCAATTTCATCAGCTTTTGCCTGTTAACAGATGATGATGATGATTATAAATAATAATAATAATAATAATAATATAATAATAATAATAATATAATAATAATAATAACAACAACAATAGATGAAAAATGTTGCAAAGAAAATTTATTCATCAAGATATAGAGAACAGTATCAACATTTCAGCATTAAAAAAAGTTAAAGGTGTTTTAAACAAATAAAACACAATATAAGAGCATAACAATGATGACAAAAAGATGACTTCACAGTGTTGGATAAAATTATAATTTAAATAAGTTCTCATGACAGTTTAACGCTCATTACAAACAATAAATGGCACATGCTTCTCATTTAATGGAACATCATATGGTTTATGACAATTTTAGTAAGAAAAAATCGCTTCAATAATATCATTAGCTCTAAGTAATTTTCCCATGCTCGTATGTTATACAGACTACAGACAAGCAAAGTTATATATAATGTAGTTGTGGTCCAACTTCTATTTCAGTAACCAACATTTTTTACCCCAGAAAAGGCTATCAAAGTTTCAAAAAAACTTATGCAAGTTACCTAAGTAACCAATCTCTAGGTGCCACTTCGGGAAAAAAGTCAACACAGTCAAAGTAACTACCACATCCGCTGACACGCCATCATGTGACCAGCTAACCATGTCATATTACCTAAGTCGGCATTTAGGAAGTTGGTTACCTTAAACAAAATTTTGAAACTTCGATAGCTTTTACCGAAACAAAATTTTGAGCAATGTTGTTTCCTCTTCTATACAATTAGCCCTATATAGACACTCGGACTTTTCAGGTGTTAAAATAACTTCCATCCCAAGACTTCCAATTTCTTTATAAGGGTTGCTAGAAAAAACATTAATAAAAAATACCAATCTTGATGAACCAATAATTCAAACTTCCAATACCTGAGCTTGTCGAGCAGCCCCTAAAAGTGCAGCCTCCATCATTTTCATCTCGCGGGTCACTTTCTCTAGTTCAGCCATAGAATTTGAATCATCTCTTTTTGAAAGCGCTTCAGAGATAATGACAGAGACATCATCTGGATTTTGTAATAAATGCAGTTGGCCTTCTTCAGCCGCTTTAATTTCCTCAAGTGTGGCAGATTGACTTCCAGTTTGACCATCAACCAAGGGTTTCTCTACTTCAACTGCAGAAACGGATTCTTCATGTGAAGCCTCTTTTGACTTTAAATTAGGAGTAGGGTGCACTTCATGTAGTTCAGAGGCACCCACAACTTGGTCAACGCCATCTGTTGACTCGTCTTCTTTTGATTCAGACTTTTTAAAACTACCAACTTCTGAACCATCCCTGCTTACAGCATTGCCGACAAACTCTGACAGCTCAGCACGATCCAAATTTAATTCCGCTTGTGAATCAACTTCAGCAGCAGTGGTAGTTGCCTCCTCAGATATTGCAATATTTAATTTTTCAGCAACATGTTCTACATTGTCGGAGGATGCAACATTTTCTGCAATATCAGAGGATGCAACATTTTCTACATTATCAGAAGATGCAACATTGTTGACATTATTGGAAGATGCAATATTGGTGACATTATTGGAAGATGCAACGTTGTCTGCATTATCAACATTGTATGCATTATCAGAAGATGCAAAATTGTCTGCATTATCAGAGTAAGTAATATTCTCTGCATTATGGGAGGATGCAACATTGTCTGCATTATCGGAGGATGCAACATTGTCTGCAGTATCGGAGTTCTCACTTTTAATAATATTTATTTCCTGAGGTTTTTCGGAAACATCTATTTCTGAAGGATGGCTTTCATGTTCTTCACGCTCTGGAGTTTCTACATTTTCTTCTCTCACAGATTCAGGCGAATTATCGGCTACGGGCACTTCATTTTCTTTAGCAGAAGATGAAGATTGAGGACTTGAAGATTCAACTTTTTCGATGGATTCAGCAGTACCATCCTCTTTTTTTTGTCCCATAAAAGCCATCATATCAGTGGGCCATGACCCTGAAGCTAGTAGCAATTTAAAAAAAATACACTTAGTAGCGTAAAAGTAGGAGAAACATTGTCATCACCTCTCTTGACATGATTGATTTATCAACAATTCAACATCATAATTAATAACATATTTGCCGTTTCTGACTCAATTTCTAGAAGTCAAGAATACAGACTTATTGCTGCACCTGTAACACCTATGTCAGAAGATAGCTCAAGGCTAGATTTTTCTTTATGCTTGAAAATATAAAAAATATTATGCAAAATGAATTTTGCAATTTTGCATCAAAACGAACTATATTATTGTTTTTCTTGTCGTTTAGATGGTGGCATTCTACACGTATCATTTGTTGCTTCTTATTTCGGTTTAAAATATTAACGTTTTAAGCTGCCTCCACCCATGAACTTGTAATTACTTTTTTTTACGAGATTTCCCTGAATATTGCAAAGTTCCCTTGTTTGGAAACTTTAAAATTGAAAACAGGCATTCGCATAGAGTCACCATAAGAGATAAATAGTGATTAAATTGGGTCCAAAAACTTCACTTATGTTATCATTATTGGAGGACATTTAAGAACTTCAACTAATAATCAAACATTCTCCTTTTCAACAATACAATATTTGAACGACAAGGCTAAATGCTTCCTAATTTGGTCTTAATTGTTTGTACTTTTTTGGTGGTTTAATGCCAGGAGCTCTCCATATCCAACATCAAATGTTTCTTTTGTGGTTTAATTCAAGGAAAACATTTAGATTCAACTTTTTGTTTCAGTTTGTGTGCTCAAGATATGATATGATGATTTCATTTGGCATTAACATAGGCAATCAAAGCATATCAAAACTAGTACAGAGTTAATTGGGAGTTGGGACCATTAGTTACAACAAACACAATTAGGCATAGCACACAGCAGTCCCGTTTGTTTTACTGTATAACATTCAAGATTTGTGTGTGTAGTGGAAAATTACAATGAAAATGAAATAAATAGATTCAATAATTCAATTACAACAGATAGACATATCAAGCAAAGGTGAATGAATACCTTCATTAGTAGAAGTAGTACCACCAGCCTTGTCTTCAAATCCAAGAGCACTGTCGAAATTCTTCTCGATGTTCTTCACGCTCTCACTGAACTTATTAACCGCTCCAGCTATATCCGCAAAGTTCCCTAACGTAACCTTCCCACTAAACCAGGCCATCTCCTAATCTATAACCTTCCAAATCCTCAGACTACACGGATCAATTCATAACCAAACTTACACACTGAACCGCAAACCTAGATAGATCAATAATCACTAATCAGCATAATATTCCACGATTTAACCTAATTGTAAGCATTAGGGTTTACGCCACAATAGATCTAAAATTTCATTGATTCAAATTGTGAACTGTGAGTCTGAATAAGTTACGAATATGAAATTATGAATACATACCTTTGTGTATCGTCCTCACTCCTCAACGAATCTCTCCAGATTTGTGCTGCTAGCTTGGTAACTGCTATTGATCGTGAAGAAAACCTTAACTAATTCGATGATAAGCTGATTGTAATTAACCTAGATAACAATTTTAAGTATAAGGATTTAGGTCACAAGAGATCTACAATTTTGTTGATTCAAATTGTGAACTGTGAATCTGAATATGTTACAAATACGAATATATACTCGTTAACTGCTATTGATCGTAAAAAACTTAACTAATTCAATGATAATCTGAATGTAGTTAACCTAGATAACAATATATGTAGATTGAAACTCAAATTGATGTAATAATCAATAAATCGGCATTAAATTGCACAATTAAACCTAATTATAAGCATTAGGATTTAGGTCACAACAGATCTACAATTTCGTTGATTCAAATTGTGAACTGAGAGTCTGAATATGTTACAAATACGAATACATACTTGTTAACTGCTATTGATCGTGAACAAAACCTTAACTAATTCGACAATAAGCTGATTATAATCAACCTAAATAACAATTATATGCAAGTTGAAACTGAGATTGGTGTAATAATCACTAATCAAAACTAAATTGCACAATTAAACCTAATTTTAGGCATTAGGATTTAGGTCACACTAGATCTAGAATATCGTTGCAATCAAATTGTATATGTTATGAAAACGAATACATACTTTTTAACTGCTATTGATCGTGCAGAAAACCTTAACTAATTCAATGATATGCTGATTGTAATCAACCTAGATAACAATTATATGCAGGTTGAAACTCAGATTAATGCAATAATAACTAATCCGTATCAAATTGCATAATCAAACCTAATCTTAAGCATTAGGAATCAGGTCACAACAGATCTACAATCGCGTTGATTCAAATTGTGAACTGTGAGTCTGAATATGTTACAGAAACGAATACATACTTGTTAACTGCTATTGATCGTGAAGAAAAACTAAACTAATTCGACAATAAGCTGATTGTAATCAACATAAATAACAATTATATGCAAGTTGAAACTCAGATTGGTGTAATAATCACTAATCAAAACTAAATTCCACAATTGTACCTAATTTTAGGCATTAATATTTAGGTAACACTAGATCTAGAATATCGTTGCAATCAAATTGTATATGTTATGAAAACAAATACATACTTGTTAACTGTCATTGATCGTGAAGAAAACCTTAACTAATTCGACTATAACTGATTGTAATTAACCTAGTTAGCAATTATATGTAGATTGAAACTCAGATTAATGCACTAATAATAACTAATCAGCATCAAATTGCAAAATTAAACCTAATCTTAAGCATTAGGATTTAGGTCACAAATCACCACAATAGATCTACAATTTCGTCGATTCAGATTATGAACTGTGAGTCTGAATATGTTATGAATACGGATACGAATGCATACCTTTGTGTATGTGTTGGTAGCTTGTTAACTGCTGTTGATCGTTGAGATAATTTGACGATTTGCTGACTGTTGTTAACCTGGATAACAATTATGTGAAGGTTGAAGTTCAGATTGAGTAGAGATCGAATGCAAAAAGTTCTGATCGACGGCGATGAACTGAATCCAGATAGCGCGAATTGCCGCTCCGATTCGGTTGTGCGGTGATTGACAACTGACTGTGCAAGTGCAACTCGTTGCAATCATAAAGACGGATGTCGATAAACGGGTGTGGGCCAGTAGTAAACCCGAATAACCCAAATCGGATAGTACCAGAATGAACCTAGATGGCCAAACACACTATATTTGACGGGCCGGGTCATCAACGTCATCTACATTCGCTGACATGGATACCCTTTTGTTCGTTGTTAAAAAAGAGGAGGAGAGTTCATCACAATTGTATAGTTAACCAATTTTATTGTCACCCCTATCATATCTTCTTGAAATCGGATGGGTCAGATCGAACCTCGATAAATAGTCAATGATTCCATGTTGTCAAAAGATTGGATTATGGTTCATCACAATTGTATACTCACTAGTTGGATGCCCAGCCCGTGTTGTGGAGCGCTAAACCGAATATTTCTTAGTTTGGTAACATGTACACATGTATTTTAGTTACTTGTACATACTATTTATAAGACGATCTCAACAAAAAATTACATCAAGTCAACCAATTAAATCAAAACACTACCATAGTTTTGCTAAAAAAAAACTAAAACGATAGCAAACCTTTAATTTTTAGTTGGGGGCAAAATAGTAATTTGTCAGAAACTCATTATTTTAAACTGATGGCAGATTCGTAATTTTAAGCTGGGAGGCAAAAGTGTAATTTTATTTTAAACTGAAGCAAAATCATAGCCTCGAACTAAAGGTAAAATCGTAATTTTTGGCTGGGGACAAAAGCGTAATTTTATTTTGAACTAAGGCTAAAATCCTAATTTTGAACTCAAATATAAATATTAAAATCAGAAAAAGAAAAAAAAGGGCAAACTCATTATTTTAAGCTGATGGCAGATTCGTAAGTTTAAGCCAGAGGCAAAAGTGTAATTTTATTTAAAACTAAAGCAAAATCATAGCCTCGAACTAAAGGTAAAATCGTAATTTTTGGCTGGTGACAAAAGCGTAGTTTTATATTCAACCGAGGCTAAAATCGTAATTTTGAACTCAAATATAAATATTAAAATCAGAAAAAGCAAAAAAAAAAGTGGTGGCCGCCCAAAGCCACCAGTAATTTTACAGCACTATTCCCGCCGATATTAGTAACTTATGTTTGTATGTATTGGAATCATTGAGTCTAGTACTAAACATGTCTCTTTTCATTAATAAAGTTTCTTCGATTTTATAACAAATCACAAGTTTAAAAGTTATGTTTATGATATTTTTTAAATTTTATCTATTTTAGAAAGGTTACATTTCTTGTACATAAAAAGGAAATTATTGACAAATAAAAATATATTCACAAAAACATGAATACACAAATATATCGTGAGAAATCTCATAGACATGTCGTCATAAGTCTTGTTTTCAAGTATAAATTTTAACCTTATGACATTTCATCATAATGTATAAATTTTAATCTTATGACATTTCATCATAATAAATCTTGTTTTTAGGTATAAATCGCAATTATTAACCCATATATATTAATTTCATAACTTTATATTATAAAAATGTAATTTGTCAATCAAATGGTGTTTGAATAAGTATTTAATACTATATGATAATTATTATTGAATAAGACTTCTTATTTTGAGTTAGAAAAATGATTTGTGGACCTAATGATACATGACCAAAAATAATAAAATCAAGGAAACAAATAAAGAGACAAGAACTTGAAACTCATTCACAATAAACACAAATCACTTAATTGTCATTACAAAAACAACACACATCATGACCTAGAGTAAAAAAAACAACACCATCATGACCTAGAGTAAAAAACTTGTTACTTTTACAAGTTTCTCGTGTTTAAGGTCGATCGCCAAACACAATAAAAAATTTACATCATTTGTTTATCAACTCCTACTTATTGGCCGATAATATCAGCTAACGACTTCTTGATGATCTCAGCCAACTCTTTCCTGTAAACCAATAACACGTAATTAAAGTTAATCAACACTCTCTTGATAGAGGTGCACGAGGCCCGGTTGTAAAAGAGCCTGGTCATGATACCGGATCCTAGAGAAGACCCGGTTGAGCATGATCATTCACTTTGAAAAGGGCTATTATTTCAGACGATGGATCTGACTCGGCCTAGTCCTAGTCCTAGAGGTGCACAAATCGGGTTTTTGGCCCAAACCGGTTCGGGCTAAAACCGGGTTGGGTTGGGTCAAAGAAAGTTAAGCCCGGTTTTTGGTGAAACCAAACCGGTTTCCAACCGGATTTTTTGAGAGGAAATGATCGGGTTTTAGCGGGTTGAGACTAGGTTTTAATCGTTTCGGTTCGGGTTTGACCGGTTTTAAAGTATACGGTTGCATTACATACCAACTTGGTTCGAGCTTTATTTCTAGAGCTCGAGCTTGGCTTGTAGGTAGTTTTTCAAGCTCGGGCTGGCTCGTTAATTATTCATTAGTTAACTTATATTAATTATGATTAATATTTTACATATAATTTAGTTATTTTTATTAATTAATTTATATTAATTTTATTTTATGTATAATTTAAATATTTTTTTATAATTTTATAAATAGTCATTATTACTAATACTATTTAAATATATATTTAATAAATTAATTAAAATTTATATAAATAGTGGACTCGTTTAGGCTTGCGAGCCAGCTCGATAAGCAAAGCTCGGGCTCGGCCTCGTTTACTAAAGGAGCTTGTTTTTTAGGCTCGGGCTCGGCCTCGTTTACTAAAGGAGCTTGTTTTTTAGGCTCGGGCTCGGCCTCGTTTACTAAAGGAGCTTGTTTTTTTAGGCTCGGGCTCGAGCTCGTTTAAGCTCGACTCGTTTTGAGTTTTTTTTTTTTCGAGCCAAGCTCGGGTAGTTAAGGAGTAGCTCGGCTCCTTTACACCCCTAATTATAACTAAAAGTTGTCATAAGTTGAAACAAGATATTACAAATTTTAAAAATAAAAAACTTTGACCATTTAATTTAGGAAGAATTTTTTTTGTTTTCTAAAGATGTATCAAATTAGTTTTAAAAGCATAAAATTATACTGCATTATATGTAAAAAGCACAGGTCTCCGAAATATTAACAAAAAATGAAAAATAATATTATTTTAGTATTTTACACTAGGTGAAATTCACATAAACAATTAGCTAGCAGTCCTACAGAAGATAGAACAGTTTACCTGTCGGGTTTGAAAAGGAGGTAGCGATATACGAACCACTGGAATACAAAATGTAAGCGTTAAAGACTTAAAAAATGAAAGAAAGAAAGTGCGAATGCTGCATATGATATAAGCATGTAGCATAACATTACTTACTGTTGAGAACAAAATGCCAATGAGTTCGAATAAGCCCGGGAGAACAGGAAGCTTGTCGATAGCCTACTCACATGAGACATACAGTCAAAATATTCATCGGCGTTAGCTGATATGCATATAATTATATAATCAGGCCCTAAACAAGATTAGAAGAGTAAGCGTTTACCGCGGTTACAGTAAGTGAGGCCCAAACAGCAACAACAAATCCAAATCCGACTCCCAAAAGAGCAACTAGATCTTCTGGTTTATCCCACTGTTCAAACAAAACATAAACACAAGAATCTGAAATTAAAAAAAAAAGATAAGAAAATCATGGTGAATACGTAAACAACGAATCAACTGTTGGAGAACATTTTTTTTCAAATGAGAAATGCATCAGAACTATCACATGCGACTAAAGGTGACATTTTTGGCCTGCTTACTTATGAATGTGTCGATTCGAATAATGTTTTATGAGATGATGTATAAGGAGGTCACTTAACTATTAAACCTTTTGTTTCCATTAAGACCACTCAATAACGGAAACTACTTTAGATGCGACCGAAATATGTAATCGGTTTCTTATATAACAAATCCGGCAAAAAGCAGGTTGGATGGCGAATATAACCTTAACGTTTTTGAAAAATAAAAACAAAGAACATCGGTTATGTATTCCATTTTATAGATTTAATCATTTAAAGGCTAACCAGTGTTTGAAAAGTTCAAGGACACTTTCGTCATTTAACATGTTTTTTTTTCTCAAATTTGATTCAAATGAAACGTGAAACCTATTTAAAGGGTCATAAAATACTAAAAGACAATAATTGGGGGATCTTAATGAAAAATGTTGAAGGGTTAGGTGGCCTCCTATGAATTACCCACATTTTATTTCTAGTGGGTCAAAGGGTAAAACCGGAAAGTTTAGCTAAAAATGAAACTTGCCACATGGATCGGGCAGAAGTTATTATTAGAAAAAGAGTTAACTGCCATTTTCGTCTCTGTGGTTTGTCCATTTATGCCAGTCAAGGCCAAATTTCAAATTTGTACCATTGACGTCGTTGAATCGAATAATTCGACAAACCACAGGGACGAAAATGGCAGTTAACTCATGTTTTTTTGGACAGAACTGACATGGTTCAAGAGCGTCAGGGACGGAAATGGTACAAATTTAAAATTTGGCCTGAACTAGCATAATTGGACAAACTACAAGGACGAAAATGGCAAGTAACTCCAAAAATATTGAACAAGAAGCGTTTGGGGTCAAAACGATCCATCCGTACCAAGAAAGTCACATGCTTTGACATGTGCCCGTTTGACCCACTACCCAACCCGTGTGACCCGAGTCCGACCCGCTTTGCAACCTCTACATGCAATAGACATTCTCATGGAGGACTTACAATACTTTGGTCAGAGTCAACAGTGTTTAATGAAGTAGAAGACTTGGAGCTTCCACTTGTAGCCTTTGCGATAAAAGCAACATGACCTTGACCTTGTTTTCCTGCAGTCAAATGATGCTATATAATGAAAAACTAAACACTTAGAGCATGACATGATCATAATTTTTTTAATTATTTAATCATACAATTCAAAACAAAACATAAGTTTGATGGTGCCCCATGTTTCATATGCAACTTTTAATGCAAAATGAAACACATAATTGTAGAGTCAATGCTCGCTCTTATTGCGCTTGGCAAATTTCGTTTATCTTTTCACTTTTTTTTTGTTTTGCTAACACATCCTCCATTTGACTTTTATAGAGACAAACAAAGTCCTTTTTGTTATTGAAATTGAAAAGAATCTTGTTCATTTGTATTGAAAAGTTTGAAAAACTCAGGTACACATATGATAAGAATTACACTGAAGACATATTGGGGATAAAATGACTACCTAGCCTGTGCCGATTTTGAAAAAGAAAGATGAAAATTTTGAATCTTTAAAGTCAAATTTTGAATGTTGTGTGCATCTTCAGATACTATTGCAGTTGTGAGTGTTTCGTAAAAGGTATGCATGGTTTTGAACGTTGATTTATTTGGGTCAAAAAGCAGCCCAAACAAAATGTAAAATTATCTCACTATCCAGAATTGTAATCACTTGAAAACTTGCATCCAAACACCCCCTTATACATACCATCTCAAACAAATAACATTAGATATTTCTAAATGAGTATAGAATCAAACAACACTGGTTACACATTGTGTAAACTTCTGGCACAAGAAATTAATAAAGTGTACAAATGGCAAACGAACCCTAACCCGACTGGCAAAACCGAAACATTCAGGTATCCAGACATGGAATTATAATTGAATCTGAATTCCTTGATTTCTATTGATGAAGAAGAGAACAATATATAATACAAGAACCTAACTAATTCCTAACTAATTCAGGGATAATTCCTAACTAATTCAGGGATAAAATATAAACCGGATATACATAAGAAATACATAGATATACATAAACTATAAAACGGATATACATCCGCTAATACGCCCCCGCAGTCGTAGCAGTAGGTCTTCCGATGCATAGACTGGACCGAAATCGTTGAAACAACTGGCGTGGAAGACCCTTGGTGAATATGTCAGCGTATTGATAGTCTGCTGGAACATGAAGAACTTTGACAGAACCCATACGAACCTTCTCGCGAACAAAATGAATGTCAATCTCGATATGCTTGGATCGTTGATGTTGGACCGGATTCTGAGATAAGTAGACAGCAGAGATATTGTCACAGTAGACAACTGTGGCCCGGGTAATTGGAAGATGGAGTTCGAGAAGCAGGTTTCTGAGCCATGTTGTTTCTGCAACAGTGTTGGCCACACCTCTGTATTCAGCCTCGGCACTGGAACGTGAGATAATCGCCTGACGTTTTGAGGACCAAGAAACCAGATTATCACCGAGGAAGACACAGTAACCTGAAGTAGACCGTCGTGAATCAGGGCAGCCTCCCCAATCCGCATCAGAATAGGCTGTGATATGAGCTGATTCGGATGGTAAAATAGAGATTCCATAGTCTAGTGCCGTTTCATGAACTGGAAATGAGGATCTCGAGGGGAGTGCATAAATAAACATAGTTGTTGCACTGCATATGATATATCAGGTCGTGTGAAGGTTAAATATTGCAGTGCACCAGCAAGGCTACGATATAAGGCACCATCTGAGAAGGGTTCTCCAGCAGTTGCACTTAGTTTAGAATTAGTGTCAGTAGGTGTCGCACATAGTTTACAATTTTCCATTTTAGCACGAGCTAAGATCTCTGCTGCATATGTGGTCTGAGATAAGAACAGGCCACCATTTCGTCGGGTTACCGCAATCCTGAGAAAGTGATGTAGTGGTCCGAGATCAGACATGGCAAATTCCCTGGAAAGAGTGGCAATGAAGTGCTGCAAAAGTGTCGGATTGGAGGCTGTCAAGATGATGTCGTCTACATAGAGAAGTAAATATGCCATTTGATCACCCTGTTTGTAGACGAACAAAGAAGTATCACTCGTGGTAGATCGAAAACCACACTTTTGTATATAGGAAGCAAATCTGAGGTACCACGCACGTGGAGCTTGTTTTAGCCCATATAAAGACTTTTGAAGTCGACAAACATGCTTTGGATTTTTACTGTCAACAAACCCAGGTGGCTGAAACATGTAAACAGTTTCATTAAGGTCTCCGTGTAGGAAAGCGTTCTTGACATCCAGTTGATGAATGGGCCAAGAACGTGAAGTTGCTAAGCTGAGGACGGTACGAATCGTAGTGGGCTTAACCACTGGGCTGAATGTCTCGTCACAATCAACACCCACCTGTTGAGATTTGCCATTTACAACCAAACGCGCTTTGTAGCGCTGTAATGTACCATTGGCATGGTATTTGTGGCGAAATAGCCACATACATCTGTTAATATGAGCATCTGCAGGTCTTGGCACAAGCTCCCATGTATTATTAGCTATTAATGCCTGGTATTCGTCGGTCATAGCCGAGTGCCAGTTCTAATCGGTCAAGGCCTGGGTGTGGGATTTGGGTAGTGGGGAAATATTATGCTCGGAGGTGGCTAAGAGGGTGGGATCTGTTGAGGGTAGGGAACCCGTTTTAGACCGGGTCTGCATAGGGTGGGTAGAGGGTGGCGGTGTCAGGTTAGATTGTGACGGAGCTAGGGTGGTATGTGCATGTTCTGGGAAGAAAACAGGTCTGGATGCAGTAGAATCAGACCTGTTTCTGCGGCTGTAATTGTGGGTAAGGGGTGGGGAATGTGGCTGTGAGACCGTGGGGGTGGGGGTGGGTGTGGAAGCATGGGCTGGAAAAAATATGGGTCTGGATGTTGCTGGGTCAGACCTGTTTCGTCGGCTGTAGGTGTGGGTTATGGGTGGTTTAGATGGTTTGGAAGTAGTAGTGGTGTCGGTTGTGGGAGGAGAGGAGGTGAAATGAAACGGGGTACTCATGGGTGAAGGTTCCAAATCAGGGTGAGAGCTTGGGGTGGTATGAGGTGTAGGTGGGGTAGAGAAAGGAAAAGTGGATTCGTCAAAGGTGACGTGACGTGATAAATAGACACGTCCAGTTGAGGGGTCTAAGCATCGGTATCCACGATAATTCATTGGATATCCGAGAAAGATGCATGGTGTAGAAAGGCGGGCTAGTTTGTGGGGTCGAGTGGCATTGTGATTTGGAAAACAAGCACACCCGAAGGTGCGAAGGTGAGTGTAGGTGGGATGCCGGTGATAGAGTTTGTATGTGGGGGTTAGAAAGTTTTGGAGTTTGGTAGGAAGAATGTTATGTAAATAGACGGCAGTGTGAAGTGCTTCAACCCAGAAATGGGAAGGTAGGGAAGCATGGGTAAGGAGGGACATAATGATGTCATTAATTCGTCGGATCATACGTTCCGCCTTACCATTTTGTTGTGAAGTTTGGGGACATGAAAATCGAAATTGAAGGCCGTGAGTGACAGCGAATGATTGAAATTTGGAATTATCAAACTCACCACCCATGTCACACTGAAAAGTTTTGATATATTTATTAAATTGGGTTTGGACAAGGCGGTGAAATTGAGTAAATTTGGTGAAGGTTTCGGATTTATATTTGAGTGGATAAGCCCAAACAAATTGGGTTGTGGTCGTCAATGAGGACCATGTAATATTTGTAACCTGTGTTGCTAGGTATAGGTGAAGTCCACAAGTCACAATGTATGATGTCAAAAGGTTGAAAAGTAACGGAATCAGAATCATGAAATGGTAAACGCTTATGTTTAGCAATTTGACAAGAGTTGCAAAAGAAATTGTTCTTAGATTTATTACAAGAAATTAAATTACGAGAAACTAAGAAATCCATAATAAAATTGCCAGGATGGCCAAGGCGATCATACCAAACATTAGAGAGCGAAGAAGTAAGCAAAGCAGAAGCAGGTTGGTTGGTTTTGGTGTTGAAGGAGTACAGTGGGCCGGTACTATTGTGGCGGCTCAGGAGCGTTCCATTCTTGTAGTCCTTCACAGAAAAGCCAAAAGGGTCAAAAGACATGGAAACCATATTGTCAGTAGTGAATTTACGAACTGAAACAAGGTTTCGGATAATATTTGGGGTGTAAAGGACATTTTTAAGGGTGTAGGGGCGGACCCGGGAATTGGGTGATTGAATGGTTGTATGACCGGACCCGTGAATTGGCACACGGTTACCATTTCCAACAAATACAGAATTAATAGTAGTAGTACAAGGAGTGTGAATATTACCTGGTTCGTGTGTCAAATGATCAGAGGCACCGGTGTCAGCAACCCAACTATCATCTCCCGATTTCAGTGCCATCGCCTGGAAAGCTGCCCCTAATTCTGATGGTTCCAGTGGGTTTACATCTGCCAAGTGGGCCTGAGCAGGTGGAGTGGACCAGGGCTGGTGCTGTCGTGAAGTTGGGCCAGTGGCCTGTGGAGGCTGACCAGGAACAATCGGCCAAGATGGGCCTGCCCAACTGGGCTGAGTTGGGTAGGGACATGGTGGGGCCGCAGCCCACCATGGTGGCCAGTAGGGGGATGGACCTGGGCTCCAGACATTGGGTCGGACCAATTGATGCTGGGCCGAAGACTGAGAAGAACCACGAGGCTGGTTGCGGTTAGAGGGCTGCTGATTACCGCGACCTGTGCGATGTTGCTGTTGACCGAATGACTGCTGAGGCCTGTGAAATTGACGTCTTGGCTGCTGTCGGTTGTTGTTGCGATAATGAGGGGGGTCCCGGCGGGCCGTAGGTGGCTCGCGAGACACTTGGGCAACAACAGCCGGGTTGGAGGCAATAGAGTCCCGTGCTTGTTGGCGACGCAGATCTGAGTCGAGCATGTCGCAGGCATCTTCCCATGAGGGAAGGGTGTTATTGATGATAGAGGCTTGAACATCGAATTCCGGTGGTAAGCCTCGAACCAGCTGCAGGACAAGGCGATCTTCTGTGACTGGTTGTTCAACAGCTTTCAGTTGGTCAGCGAGATACTTAAGACGCTGACAGTAGTCTTGGAGGCTGGGCATGGAGCGCAAGGTAATATTGACAAACTCTGTTTCAAGGGCTGCTGCACGGGCGCCCTTGTTGTTCAGAAAGATTTTCCGAATCCGGGTCCATGCGCCATAAGCTGCTGTTTCCTCATCAAGAATACGTGCCAGCAGGTCATCTGAAAGTGTCCCATAGATCCACTGAAGCACAAGAGAGTCAATTTTGGCCCAGTTGGCGTAGTCCGGATCTGTTTTGGCAGGCGGTTCAGTGCCATCAATGTGGTGTAGCACCTCGTAACCGCGTGCATGCAGAGTGAACAGCTTGACCCATGATGCATAGGTGACTTTGGAACCATCCAAAACACGAACTTTGTGCTGGATGTTAGTCACCGAATAAGCAGGGTGAAGGCTGTCAGTGTGCTTGGAGGATTCTGGTTTGTCTGACATCGAGATGAACAAAAGAAGGAAAAAGAATCGGCTGCAGGGTCCGTGGACAGGGGCTGCTGCGGATTTGTTTTAGGTCAGAGCAGTAGGCTCTGATACCATATAATTGAATCTGAATTCCTTGATTTCTATTGATGAAGAAGAGAACAATATATAATACAAGAACCTAACTAATTCCTAACTAATTCAGGGATAAAATATAAACCGGATATACATAAGAAATACATAGATATACATAAACTATAAAACGGATATACATCCGCTAATAGGAATTAGTTTTAAAAAATTTCACGGGTATGGTACTAGGTGACCCTGGCATGATTACCTGAAACATGCATACCCGTTTACCTGAATCATACTCGTAAACATTTTTTTTTAATTCCTCACCAGGCAATACAATAATCTACTAGTTCACTAATTTTTTGTTTTTATATTTCTAATTCCCTTTGGTAATAATCAGTGGCGGATCTAGAAAATCATTATAGGGGCAACGTTTCAAAAAAAAATCTAAAGGGATAACAAATCGAAAAAACGTCAAATTTTTCCAAAATTTACATTACCACCAGAGCGTCAAGGGGCAATGGGGGTTACCCCTTGTTACACTCTATATCCGCCCCTGGTAATAATATTATAAACAATTAAAATGGTAAGATAATGTATGTCGAATTCCCAACAGGTAATTTAAAAAAAAATAACAGTTATACCCGATACTCTACGGGTAGGGACAAAGGTTTACGATCGGGTATATGGGACTGGAGTTATCAATAAGCGTCCCAAACCCATCCCATAGCCATTAGAGGGAGAGCATTTCATGGGCACCAGGCTGCCCTAAAAACGGAGGAACTGACCCAGAGCGGACCGCGACCCGCACGATAGTCCTCTAGGCAGTTCATCTCGGGCTTCAAAAACTGAAAAACCGACCCGACCCATATGATACCCAGGACCATCATACCCTACAAAAACCGAACCGGCCCATCAGCATTCTGTCCGGTTCTCGGTCCTCAAATTCTCGAAAATCTCGGTTCTCAGTTCCGGGCTGTTCCGGTCCGTTTTGACACCTTACATGCCCTAATTTTTCATTCTTTATAAACTAACTTATACCATCAAAAAAACTTTTAGCTAACTTTATTAAAAAAACAACTATTCATAACAAAACTATAACACAAAAAAAACCTCACAACAGATAAAATTGAGTTGAAATGTACCTGTAATGGTGGAAAAAGCGTGTTTGTGAACCGGTGAACAAAAGGGTCGGTTTTCACAGGCGAACAGGGGAGAAAATGGTAAATTGGCGATCAAATTAGCCATAGTATACCTGAAACTATGAATACGAAAAGCAAATTTAGGGGTTTAAACTAAAAATCAAGCAAATTTTATTGGAAAATTGGGAGTGGAAGTACCAAGTACGAGTTTGCAGTACAAGTTGATTCGAATGGCAACCAGAAATTTGAGAGCTTATCATCACGAGGCGAATAGAGGAGGGTCAAAAGGGTCCGTTGACCTGTCACGGAACTTTTTGAATTTTTATTTATAAATTTTGAGTTTTTGAAGAATAAACTTAGAGATGGACCCCTAATTTTAACCAATATGAAATAAGCTTATGATGACCACCTACTAAATCATTCTGGTTCCGCCACTTATCATCACCACAAATTATGTGGTAGAATACTCGAATTATGTAATATTTATGATAATATATTTCTTTTTTTGTTGGAAAATAAATGGGGATGTAGCTCAAATGGTAGAGCGCTCGCTTTGCATGCGAGAGGCACGGGTTCGCATCTCCAACTTTTTCATTTTTAAAGTTTAATTGTGTTGGGGTTGATTTTAAATATATGCTTACGAGTATAGGAGAACGAAAGTACTAGGGGTGAGCATAAAATTGAAAACCAAAATAATCGAAGTGTCGGTTATCTATATTTTTGATAACCGATTGTTGCGGTTTATGGTTATTCATAGTTTCATAACTAAAAATAACTGAACCGAATGATCTAAGCATGGTCAACTCCATAGAAACATAGGTTTTTAAGTTAGCATTAAGTATTTAACTATGACCCAATCCATATGTTTTAAGATGATGAGGATTGGGACTAGAACTTTGATGAAGATTGGCACTATAACTTTTTGTGTTTTTTATTAAGAACTTTGTTGAATTAAAAGTCTAGCCACATTGTGTTCGTGTGTATGCTTCCACATATAACACGTGTATTTACTTTTGTTTTTGGAATTCAGTATGCACGTGGTAGTGAAATATAGTTGATAATTCTACAAGCATAAACTGTGTATATTTATTGTTTGCGCATTAATTTTGCACGACCCCGCACATTTAAAGTCCAACTTTTGAAACAATGAAAAAAACCAAACCAAAACCACATTAATCGTGAATAACCAATTAATCGAAAGCGCATTAACCGAAACCGGATGGTTATAACTTTTTGACAACCGAAGTGTGCGGTTATGGTTTCGGTTCTATACAATAACCGAACCACACCACGCTCACTCCTAAATGAAACTTTGATTTACTTGTGAACGGTGATATTTTTTCTCTCTTTCACTTACAAACACTTTATATAATATAGAGAACTCAGTCAAATTAATATGAAGGATCCAATGTGAATGCTCTAAGGTTACACTACATTCGTTTTAAATTTTTATAGGATAATAATAGACACGAATCCGGTCCCATTGAAAACTGAAAAGTATGCCTTAGAGCATTCACATCCAGCTCACTAAAATATATATACATTCCACTAAAAAACAACTCCTATATCAATATTTTCACTAAAAACAAATATTTTTTTCTCTATTCATTTTCAATTAAATAATAATTTTTACCTTTATCATTACATTTTCTTTCTCCTTCACTCGCAATCACTTTCAATATATATTAAAAAAATAGAACAATGTCCCCCAAATATACAGATGAACAGTAACATTTTCTCTCTCTTCCACTCACAACCACTTTTTATACTTTTTATATTTTAAAAATCTCACACACAGATTTTAATTTCCAAAATGTGAATGCTCTTGGTCCCCTTATCATTGCCTCAGTTGTGTAGTGAAGTTAATTTCCCAATGTAAATGTTTAAACATGTGTTTCAAATAGCATGAGATACTCAACATGATAAGGTCGCTAGAGTCAAAGTGACAGGCGAAGGTGCATGCACTCATCACGTGCTCAAGGGGATGTATAAAGTGCTTAGAAAAACGATCCAAGTGTTTGAAAATAAAAACTTCTACACATAATTTAATTTGAAGTGATTCCTTGAAAACCAATAAAAACTACACATAACTTTATTTTGAAGTGATTAATTGAAAACAATGAAAAAGGTTGTGTTTCCTTTTCTCGTTGCTAAATCACATACCTACAAAATTAGAGAAAAAAAAAAAAAAAACATGTTCACATACCTATAGAATAATAATAATAAAGGTAAATTACTTTTTTGAGTCCTTGTGTTTTATTGATTTTAACTACTTGAGTCCAAAAGCAAAAAGTTTAACGCCCTGAGTCCCATAAGCATTTTCTAACTTTTTTAGTCCAATTTTTTAACTTTGTTTGAAATTTTTGTTAGTTTTTCACTAAAAGACTAAAATACCCCTACATATTATTATATTTTTGTTAGTTTTTCGTAAAAACACACACTGATTATTTCCCTCTCTTTCTTCCTCTCTCTCTCTAACCCTACACCACCAGACGCTGTATCACTCATCTCGGCACCACCAACGACCGCACACCACCCACCACCACCATCACACTATACCACCACCACCACCACCACACCATCACCCACCCACCACCACCACCACCGCACCACTACCACCATCACCACTGCAACAACACCACCGCACCACCACCATCATCACCACACCACCTACAACCGCTGCACCATCACCACATATCACTCAATTTCAGTTTAATAGACCTTCAAACCCTAGCCCTAAACCAAATCAAGGGTTGAACCCTAGCAGGCGCTGGAAATCAAGGGTTGAACCCTAGCTGCCACCGTCTTCCATGGCTTCTCTGCCAAGCTCTCCGCTCTCGAGGCTTCCAAGCTCGAATCTGTTTCTACCATACTCTCTGTTATCCCCGAACAGGTTCGTCATCTCCACACCACTCGGAGTCTTGGATACCGGGATTTGGCCTGGGAGACAGTTTTAAAGATAGAGGCTTAGGCCCTGTGCCGGTTAAATGGAAAGGGACTTGCATTTCCGCCACTGGTTTCCCGTCGGTTCATGTAACCGAAAGTTGATTGGAGCTAAGTACTTCTCTGCCGGCTACGAAGCAATGGGCAGCACTGGGTGGTGGAGGTGAGACAGTGGTGAAGGGTTTCTAGGCCAAAATTTTTGGTGGGGATGACGGTGGGGCAGTAGTGGGGATGGTGGCAGCCGGTGGTGTTTATAGAGAGAGAAGAGTGTAAAGATGAGAGAGAAAGTGTGTGTAGGGGTGTGTGTATATATTAATATATAATTTATTTATTTTTATATGTATTATATATTAAAAGTTTATGCATTAAAGACTTGTTCCTTGTACTCATGTAGTATATAAGATTTGTATTTTATGTGTAAATGACCAAACTACTTTGTAGCTAACAGATTTGGTGGATAGAGTTAAAAAATTGGACTCAAAAGATTAAGGAAAATGCTTATAGGACTCAGGAGTTAAACTTTTTGCTTTTGGACTCAAGTAGTTAAAACCCCTAAAATACAGGGACTCAAAAAGTAATTTACCCAATAATAAAAAAAACATGTTCAATTTTGTGTAGGGTGTTAATCGTGTTGGATTGGTTGGTTGAAATGTGCAACATGAATACGACCCATATTATTATTCGTCTCAAAGCTTTCAACCCTAACCCACACACACATAAATTCAGGTTACCCCGAACACGACCTGTTTAAACCATTTTTTAAGTGAGTCAAACATGTTAACGAGTTGTAAGCAGATTATCGGTAACATGTTTAATAAGTGAGTATGAGTGTGGCATAAACTAAGGCCTAGAAAACATACTAGTCTTAGATCCACATCTGGGTATCTTCCGAGAACCTAGTAAATTGGAAATCGAAAAAAACGAGAAATAGCCATGAATTTCTTTTAGTTTTAGGTCACGCTCAAAGCAGACGAAGAAGGGTATTTTTGGAAATCGAAAAAAACACATTTCTAGAACAAGTCTACAAGAAGTTTTTGATAAATGCTACAAAGAAATTGATCTACCTAGAGCTTCATGATAAAATAAAATCAAGATGTAGCCTATTGCTAATGTTTTACTAAAATTCACAAATAATTTTGTCAATGCACGTAGGTGGAATTTGACAATAACTTTTTTCTATTGATTTTTGTGAACAAACTAGTAATAAGACTCGTGCGCGTTGCGGCGCGGGGACTTGGCAAAATCAAACGGATTCGTCCAATCGTTATGTGATGTGTTAACCATATGAAAACGCACGTTTTGACACCCGATTGAACTCATCGTATCCTATAGTTGCATTGCTATTGGAGCAAAACCTAACGTAAATCGAGTTTATATCGTACAATCAACGTATTATACGCGACCCGACTAACTCGAATTTATACCCTCAAGCCAAAAATTCTCGAGGGGGTCAAAGTGGCATTTACAAAGTTCATAAAAAGTTACGTGGTACAAAATTGCATTCCTAAACTTAATGGCTAAGAAAGGGTAAAGATAAAAATTTGATAAAGTTTTGGGATAGGAAGGAAACTATAACAAAGTTGGGGCTGGAAAGGAAACTACCACAAAATTGGGGTGTCAAAAGCAAACTATTTGTAAAATGGAGTAGTAGTTTAGGGACTAAATTTGCCATTTTATGAAACTTTGAGGGTATCAACGTCAAGAGGCTAAAATTGTAACATCATGAAAGTATGGGGGGAGGGGGAGGCAAGCCGGTGAGGTTTCCACCGACTATGGCAAACCAATTGGAGTTAAAGTGAAGCTCCCATCGAAGATCAAGGGTTTGAGCCGTGGAAGAAACATTGCGCTTAAAAAAACGAAAAGACAAGATTGTTTCAACCTCGTTGTGCCTTCCCTAGTGGACTTTTATTGTAAATGTGGGCTACATGATAAAGGCAAATGATGATCGGGTACATGAGTACCACCCATCAACAGTTAAGCCCAATATAATAATGTTGGGTGCATTAACCCTAAACTGACCCATAGTGGAAAAGTTCATTAGGACTTAATTCACACCTTAAAGCATAATACCTATAGTTACATACAAAACTAGAGTCTTTCTTTTGACAAATTAAGATTGTGAATCACAAACAAAAACTTGATACAAGATACTCAAGTTCAACTGATAAATGATAGAAACCAAACTAGTCAAAATAGTTAACTAGACACACATAACAACATTATATTAGTATGGGTGCACCAAATTATAAGTCAAAGAGCTTGATCAACCGACTAATTAGAAGCACAATCATAATGAACTGCAAACTCACATTCCAAGCACTTAAAGATCATCTCGTACTTCAACTTGCGACGACACTCAATGCACTTGCCATAGCTCTTACGCCCTTGAACAAAGGCTAAGCGATGTGAGTGGCCTTTGATCTCAAGTGTTCCTCCAAATTTTACATTGAGAAACTCATAAACACATTTTTCATAAAAATACCTGTATGTAGCTTGCTCACATTGAACTTGAAGTATCAATGGCATACAAGCAGCATGCATAGATTGGGCACATGTTGTGCAATGATAAAACCACTGCCAAGGGGGAAATTCGACCTCACATATTTCACAAAAGTATTCGCTAATGTGGTTCTGCGCTGGTTCGTATCTTAAGCTCAAAGGATGTTTATCACACTTGTTCTCAATCACTTTAGGTAATAACAGAGAACATGCTACATGGATGTAGAAATCACAAGAGGGACAATGAAATCCCAGCTCACAATCGTCCATCCAAAGTCTGCACGCGTTGCAACGCCCTTTTGATGGCTTAGCTTGAGGATTTACTATTGAGAGAAGATGACCTGGATGAGCGTCATGTGTAATTTCCTCCGGTATGAATGCGCAATTGATATCAACATAAAATTCACAGGCTGTGCATCCATACGCGAAACCATTGGATGGTAAATTACATATGAAACAATACAACACACCAAAGAACTTACTAGAGACTTTCGGGATGAGAGAAAGAGTATGCTCGGGATGCCCCACGTAGTCTTGTACTTGAGGTGGTAGCTTGGCGCACCACTCATGAAGAATAAAACAACATTGTCCATCAACAAATGGGCAACACATGTAAAACGGTATTGTCGTGACTGGTCTCACACATCCATCACATAATAGTTGAATTCTTTTCTTGGGGTCGTGAAGAGAAACTGTTTTTTTATTAACTGATGATGGCTTGTTGAAAAGGATGAGTGGGTGTTGATGACTAAAATGGTTGAGCATTTTATCATCATGTTTACTAATCAATTCTTTTTTATTAGACATATGAAATTTCACAAGGTTGTCACCTTCATCTTGAAATGGACAATGGAGCAGATTCGGATGCTCATCTTCTTTAAAATTTTTAAAAGTTCTGCCACGGCCTAATGAATGATATACTTGAAATTAGAAAACGATAATCATCACACAAACTAATAGAATAAAAACAAAAGAAGAGATTGCTAACCTGGAGCTAGGAAGATGGACATAAATGGCTCTTTCTTTGAAGTGGCACAACCGAAATGCACGTAGTATCGGCATTTATCACATTTGTAAATCCATAAAAAGAATAAAAGTCATTATCACATACTCTACAACGGGGATAAAATTTAGCTTCAATTTCAGAGTTTGGAAAGGAATAGGTAAGTGTAAGTGGATGCGAATGAGTGAAAGTCTCATCGGTTGATTTTGTATTAGTAACTTGGTAGGCAAAAAAGCACAATACAAATTTATCCGAAACCAAGGACAAGTAGTACAGTGAAAGAAGACCCCTTCATGTTTATCACCACATGCTACACAAAGTAAGACGTCTTTTAGTCCGTACATTCGCTCCAGTTGGTGATCGTGACCAGGGTGGTTTATCTTATATTCCGACATGGAAACACAAATTATGTCCATATAATACTCGCAAGATGGACAATAATAAAAATACAAATTTTGTCGCTTATGTTTGCAAATTATACACCTATGTTCCACATTAAAGTAAAGTAAAAACATAGTATGGTCAGGGTGTGATGGGTGGTTTTCTAGGATAATGGGTAATTCTGCACAAAATTTATGCAATGTGTAGTCACAAGACTCGCAAGAGTAGTAACACAAATGAAATGACCAGATCTGTTCTTTACACAGATTGCATATGATGGTCTTCTTCCACAAAATCAACTTCACCTTTAACTTCATCGTCATCATCCGCATTTTCATTTTTGTGATTCGGCTGCTGCAGATACACTAGGCTGAGCGAATGACTGTGTCTATTGTGAATATACGAGTCCCGTGCAACTACATCCATAATATATCTATGTTACAGTAAAACATTTTTATAATTATAAGATTTTGATACCATGCTAATGATTTCATCATCTAAAGATTCAAAATTTGCTCAAGATCATTAACAAATATGAAACATTACATCCACTACCACTAAGAGAAGAGGGATATGAGATTTTGGGTTATTCTACTGAGTTTTTCGCCTACACTCAGATCTTTATGTATGTGATTCCTCTTAAAAACAAAAACAAAAAAAAAATCTTTTTCCATGTTTAGAACCAAGTATATACAATCAAGGTTGTGTGCAAAACAACCATTATTGGGTATGTTTGGCATGAAGCTTTTAGGAGCTTTCTAGCTTTAAGCTTTTAAGAAAAAGCTCCTAATCAATAAAAAACTTTATTTGGTTGAAGGAGCTTGAAGCTTTTATATTAGAAGCTTGAAGCTTTTGGTTAAACGCTCCTACTAGTAGTGTTTAGAAGGAGCTACAAGCTTTTAGGGAAAACATGACCATTTTAACCTCTAAAGATAATAAATCTTTTAATGTACCCACTTTGTAATGTCCATTTTGGTCATTTTAAACATTTTATTAAAAGCTCCAGTTACTCTGTCAAACACCTAAATATTCTAAAACTCTACAGCTACCAGCTTTCAGCCACTAGCCACCGGTTACTTTTGCCAAACATACCCTTAAGCTTTTAAGAAAAAGCTCATACTCAATAACAAGTCTTGTTTGGTTGAAGGAGCTTGAGGCTTTTAGGTTAGAAGCTTCAAGCTTTTGGTTAAACGCTTCTACTAGTAGCGTTTAGAAGGAGCTACAAGCTTTTTGGAAGAAAATGACTATTTTAACCTCTAAAGATAATAAGCTTTTTAATGTACCAACTTTGTAATGTCCATTTTGGCCATTTTATACATTTTATTAAAAGCTCCAACTACTCTGCCAAACACCTAAATATTCTAAAAAGCTGCTACCGGCTACTAGCTTCCAACCTACAGCCTTCAGCCATCAGCTTTCAACCACCAGCTACCAGCTATTTTTGCCAAACATACCCATTGTGTTTTCTGTAAATCTAGGCTTGCTTAAAGATGTGATCTATATTTTAAATATTTTGGGTGGTTAATTTGATACTCGGTGGTTATAGATAGAAAAATATAAATTTGAGGAGATATTAAACCAAATATATTTGGAAAGAGTAAAGAGATAAGTATTTGGGTACTGGAATGGGTGTGACACTAATTATAATATTTTGTGATGGTTCAGGTGTGTATGTTAGTAGGTGACATCCATTTAATTTTCCAAAATGTATATCATATATGCTTGCTTATCAACATCAAGTGCATTTTTGGTATGTGTTTGTGATCATGTTTTAATAAAAGTAGGAAAACATGTCAACCAGACAGATAATAAGTAATCGAAGACCTAACAAATATATTAGATACGATTTTACAAACACATACATAGATACATGTAGAGAGAGGGGGTGAGATATCATGGTTTTATTTTTTTTTTAAATGCATCAAGGATTAAAGCATACTTCATCGTGTCTTTTATACATTAAATTTTCAAATTATCACTAAGAGCAAGCTTATATATAAAATGAAAGAAAAAGAGATATACCAATTGGAAAATCCATCTCAGAAGAGTAAATTGCACAAAAAATCCTTTATGTTTCTTTAAACTTGCAGGTTCCAGCCTTAATGCTTAAAAGTTGCTAAAAACAGCCTTTAAGTTTATTTTGTTCGGGTTCAATCCTTTACAGCTAACCACGTTATTTTCTTCAGTTATGTTCCCTCACATGCATAACATGTGAGGGTATATTCGTCATTTTGGTTGATCTTCTACCCACTTCAATTATAACAAAAAGAATATTTAAGTTTTAACCTAGAAATATTTAAGTAATCAGGAACCTAACAAATATATTAGATACGATCTTACACACACACACATAGATACATATCGAGAGAGGGAGAGATATCATGGTTTTATTTTTTTTAATGCATCAAGGATTAAAGCATACTCCGTCTTAATCTTTGATACATTAATTTATCAAATTATCACTAAGGCCATGCGTAATGGGCATTACAGGGGCGTGAAAGAGTTTGATAACGCCTCTAGCACCACCCCATGGACGTTACAGGGATATTTCTATAATAATACCCAAATATGAGGAAAAAAATGAAAAGTATTGAATGAAACGGGCATTATGGGACATCAACCGTTACACATTTTTTGAAGAGGTGTTATGATGCTAACGTGTCGAAAAATGTTGTCTCTTAATAGACATTAATCATTACGCATGGTGTGAGAGCAAGCATGAATAAAATGAAAGAAAAAAGAGACATACCAATTGAAGAACCCATCAAATGAAGTTCCTTCTCGTGAGCAAGTTGAATACCAATTTGCAAACAACTAATGCACCATTATAAAGGAATTATAAAGGAAAAAAGAGAGGAATATCTTTGGTTTCAAGCAAGGAATGAACCAATTAATAAGAAATCTCAATCAATTTTTTCAACTCCACACTTTATTCCTTCCTTCCTTCCTCAATATGCATGCATATCTATCTTATTCTTTTTCTTTCATTTTTATTTTCATTGATGGGTACATGTGAGAGGATTGTATGTAATTTGGGTCCGTAGCTACAACTACATTATATGATTCTCATACTTGAATTTCATTTATAATTGTGAGAAATTACACATTTAATCTTAATTGTTTCATTATAGTCAATGTGATCACTCCCTTTCCGTCTACAAAAAGGGGACGGACATGATCTATCGTCTGCTCTACGTTGGCGACATTATTCTCACTACTGCATCTGACGCTCTTCGTCAGCATAATTTTGTTGAGATTGGGAAACTAAGCACACGCTGGTATGTGTTCGTGCAATCCATGTGCCACACCAGTTGACACAAAATTCTAAACTGAGCGAAATCGTGCGAGACTTACTCGACTACTCCACTTCTTTTTGTAGCCTTGTCGAGGCCTTGCAATATCTCAATTTTACTTGGCTAAACATCACATACGACCTACAAAAAATTTGCGTGCATACGCTCGCCCCTCGTGCAGCTCACTTACATGCTTTTATATTTAGGGACCCTTTCCTTTAGCATGCACATCATTGTTTTAAATTTCTAAATAGTTAGTACGTCGACATTACCACACACAATAAGACAAGTGTACCTGATGACGAACACAATTTTTTTTGTGTGGGCCACAATACTGGTCGGCTAAAAAAGGAGTTAGATAAAAAAATTATAACTCGAGTCGGCTAACAATAATAATAATGTTGGTTTAACATTAGTTGCTCCCTTAATAATTAAGAAGCTCACTATTAAAGAGGATTGGTAATTAGATTTTACTCATTACGTTTTTTTATTTGATAGAAAGAATTGATGAACAAGATTTGTAAGTTCGTATGTAAAATTAGTTTTTAGAATCCAAAGATTATACTTCAACCATTTACGCAAGAGTCTCATAACAATAAAGAAAAAAGCTTGGATACTTGGGCCAAAGCCCACTAATGTAACTACAATGGCCCATGATTATACTAAATTAAGAAAAAGAAAAAAAAATACTAGCACTACATTCTAAATGAATCCGTCAACGAGTGTACCTATCGTAAGGCAGTATAGTCCTCGTAAGAACTAAGTGTCAACCAACGGACACGATAGCTCTCTCAATAATCAATTCTTGCTGTTGTTAGTCATATCAAACAGGTCAAAGGTAGTGATAATAAAATTTAAACAAACTAAACAAAAAAGTTGTAACACCCCAACCAAGGGGCTAAACATTTTGACAGATTGATAACATGTGATAAGCTGCTGAAGTAACAAGTAAAATTAGGTGTCGAAACGAGTTGGCTAAACCATTTAGCATAATCCGCATGCGGAGTGATCGTACCATCAATGGCAACCGTAGGGTTTGGAGCCGGATAGGTACCATCTACAAACTTGTAGAGATCAAAGCCATAAACCGAGTTTTAGAACAAGTAAAAATAGGTGTTGAATCGAGTTGGATCAAAGCGACATGTTTCAGTTTTTCTCTGTGTTTAGAATATTTCTCCCAGGCCAGCTAAACTATATTATAATGAAAACACTATATGATATAATAAGTTGAAAATAAAATGAAAACACGATATGATATAAGATATGATATAATAAGTTGAAAATAAAATGAAAACACGATATGATATAATAAGTTGAAAATAAAATGAAAACACTATATGATATAATAAGTTGAAAATAAAATGAAAACACGATATGATATAATAAGTTGAAAATAAAATAAAAACACGATATGATATAAGATATGATATAATAAGTTGAAAATAAAATGAAAACACGATATGATATAATAAGTTGAAAATAAAATGAAAACACGATATGATATAATAAGTTGAAAATAAAATGAAAACACGATATGATATAAGATATGATATAATAAGTTGAAAATATCAATTATAATAATAATTTCAATCAGTTTTAAATTGTTTTAGATTCAAGATAACAAAACGGGGATGTAGCTCAAATGGTAGAGCGCTCGCTTTGCATGCGAGAGGCACGGGGTTCGATCCCCGCATCTCCATTGTTTTTTAAACAATTAATTGCTATTTCCAATTTTTTTTTAATTTTTGTTTATAACTGTTATGATTAAGCCCATGTAACTGAATATTTTTATTAGTCATACAATTGTAAGGATATTATGATTTACATAAAAACATCACCTCTTGGTAATGAACTAAGAGGCCACCAAGAACATCTAAGGTTTACATAAAAAAAAAAGTAACAAAAATACATTAAACATAAAACCTTATGCTATGAACGAATCAACATTAAACGAATCTGATCTCGCCAAAACTTTTCGTCTAGGAATCCCAAGTAATGTTTTTCCAGTTCGTCCAATTTTGAATCCGCCAATACGATGTATCCCTTATGTCATCTACTATCCTTTGACACGGAGTATAGACATCTTTAAACACCTACACCTTCTCATTCCGGCTTATCCAAATTATCTAGCACGTTAGCAACAACAATGCTTTCGATTAGTTTCCTCACTTATTCTATAAATAAATGCTCTAATTTCCTATACAATATTCATACTCGCAACTAATGTGTTTATCTGTTATTTATACTACTATCATTGATTTTGAGTGTTAATTCCTTGAGTCGTTTTTCTATATTTTTGTAATCGAATATTTATATTTGCAACATCTTGGGGTGAGATAAGACTTAGAAACCATTAGAACTTGAGTTTGATTCCCACAAGAGAGTTTTTCAAAGATTTATTGGGTTTCCTCCTGAACAGGTGTATAGACACTATAGCTTAGTGGAGATGGATATGATCAAGTGGTTCCGCTGGTGGCACGATGATACTCCAGTAGCACGTCAATGATCTGTATTTGCCATTCAAATAAGAACTGTTGTTTTTATCTGTTACCGCCGCCGCCGCACATCGAGACCACCGCCACCCACATCGTCGGACCTGCAATAGTCTTCTTTTTGGTCCTCAGCCGACAGCCGCCACCCAATAACCACCACCTACTTCCTCATCTCCGGCGTCCATTCACATATCCAGGTTCAGGGGATCTTCCACCGCCACCGCCGTAGCCATCTGTCCGGCGAGACCTATCCTCCTTGTTTGATTCAACAGTACGAGTGTTCTTTTGTGAAAGAAAAGTCGACCCACCAGGTGTTTGATCAATTGCCTCAATGAAGTGAAGGTTTTAAAAAACTTGTTTCTTTAGCACTCTTGTGAAGTGGGAATTGGTTAAGGCGATTTGATCTTGTAATTCAGATTCGATTGTGATAATCTTTAACTATCCGCCATGGGGTAAGGGGTTATGTGGGGTACCATTTAGAGGGTGGGCAACCCGCGGTTGCTGCCCTCCTTCGTCTTGTATAGAATTTTACTGGTTTTCTACCCCCCCAACAACTCATCTCGAGTTTGGTGTACCGTTAGTGTGTTTTTTCTTCGGTGACAATTAACATACGCGCATGGCTCCTACGAAAGGGGGTCGGAACGTCAAGTCAGTGGGCCCTGTGCAGGGCTCTGCTAGTGGTTTAAGGACCTGCCCTTTCAAATTTTCCCACGAATGTAAAGATGGCAAACCGGGGTCTGTGGGTTTTTCCGCCTACTTGAACACATGCAAAGCACACACCTCAAGACAGAAAACCGAAAGCTATCTTTGAAGGAGGCTATCTCCAAGGACTTGGGCCTTTTTTTGGATGTTGCGAAAGTTCTTAGGGAAGGGGATAAATGGTTATGTAGAAATTGCATGGTGATGCATGCACTCAGTAGGGGATGAAAGCATGATAATGAGGTCGTGTCGTTTGCCATGATCTCGGGGGATGTTGAAGATTTCATTGTTGGGATCCGGAAACCATGTCAAGTGGTGGTTGACACAAACCAACGTCACCCAGCAGGGCTCGGGGGGTGATGTTAACCTACTCGAGCGTGTTTTCTCCCTCCCTATTCAGACTGTTAAAAGCATTCCCCCCATTTGCCGGCTGTTGTTTGCTCAGGTTCTAACAGGTGCTTTGTGCAAAGTGGTAGCATCGCCAGGATCGGTTGACAATTGGGTCCGATTGTTTTTACTACCACGTTGCACCTTGCGGGTGGTTAGACCATCCTCCAGACAAGAGCGAAGGTCAGGGAACAGGAAATCTCTACAGTGTAGTAACATATTACACGCTCTTACAATTTGGAAAGATGGGTCTGGGTTTGATGATTTGGTCTCTTCCCTATTAGATAGCGTGGGAGAGACGGGGGCTTCAAGGGGAGAATGCAGGAGAGAGGAAGACAAAGAAAGGAACCCTAATATTAAGCAATGTCTTCGGAAAGTCAGGGATGGACATTTCACAGCTGCGGTTAAGGTCCTATGCTCTAGTGGAGTTGCCCTCTTGGTGATTCGACATTGAAAGCTCTTATTGATAAACACCCAGTGGTGCCGCCCCCGTCCTTGCCTTCCAACCCTTTGGCCTAACCCACTCTTGTTGTTGATGGAGAGTGTGTACTCAAATGTATTCGATCCTTTCCTAAAGGGACGTCATGTGGCAGAGACGGGATACGGGCCCAACACCTGCTAGATGCTATTGGTGGCGAGGGCTCGGTGACTTCCTCAGGTTTGCTTACGAGCATTACTGAAGTTGTTAACTTATGGCTTGGGGGATCCTGCCCTAAGGTGCTTGCTGAGTTTGTTGTCTCGGCTCCCCTCACCCCCTTATTGAAGCCCGATAAAGGAATTCGACCTATTGCTGTGGGGGGTATTTGGCGAAGGTTGGTTTCAAAGGTGGCGATGAAGAAGGTCGGGAAAGAAATGACCCAATACTTGGGTGACTATCAATTTGGGGTGGGGGTGCCAAATGGGGCAGAGGCGGTGCTTCACAGTGCAAACAGGTTTCTCAACTCATTTCATGCAGATGGTTCCTTAGCCTTGCTTAATGTGGATTTCTCCAATGCTTTCAACACAGTCGACCTCACAACTTTTCTGCACGAGGTTCATCAGCGATGCCCGTCAATCTATCGGTGGGTCCAATTTCTTTACGCCCAGCCTGCTAGGTTGTATGTTGGTAACGAGTGTATTGGGGCTACTACCGGAGTTCAACAAGGAGATCCCTTGGGGCCCCTTCTCTTTGCCCTTGCCTTACATCCCCTTATTCTCTGGGTTCAGGACCGCTGTAAACTCCCGTTTCATGCTTGGTACTTGGATGATGGGACGATTATCGGCAACTCTTCTGAGGTTGCTAAGGGCTTAGACATCATCAACGAGGAGGGGCCATCTCTAGGGCTTTATCTCAACATTAAGAAAACAGTGGTTTTTTGGCCGACATGCGACGGGCGGAAAGTTAAAGGTGGGCTTTTCCCGAGAGGGATCGGTAGACCAGAGAAGGGGATTAAGATCCTTGGTTGGAGCTGTTAGTCGGGATCCTAGCTTTATTGAGGAGTTGGCAGGGCGGCGAGCCTCGGGGGCGGTTGACCTCATGAAACTCTTACCCTGCCTGAGAGATCCCCAATGTGAACTCCTTCTGCTAAGGTCGTGCATGGGGGTCGCTAAGTTACTTTTTGGGTTGCGGACTTGTCAACCGCATTTTATGGAGGATGCCATATCTCGGTTCGATGATGGCCTTAGAGAGGCTATAGAAGACATAGTAGTAGGTGGCGGCCCCTTCTTTGGTGACCTCCAGTGGCGTCTGGCATCTTTGCCAATGTGTCTAGGTGGTTTGGGCCTCTTCTCAGCTCGAGATGTTGGGGCTTATGCCTTTGTGGCGTTTAGAGCTCAGTCTTGGAACTACAGGATCATATCCTTCGAAACTGTGAGGTCGTCGGGCTTGACCCAGACTATTAGCAGGCACTTGAACGCTTAAATGTCTCTCTCCCAGACTTGGATATTGGCGGTTTCTCTAATAAGGACACCGCCCCCCGAAGCCACAAAAAACTTTGGCGAATGCTCTGTTTAGCAAAATCGCTCAAAGCCTGGGAGAAGCTTTTGATTTGTCATCCCGCCAGAAGGCGGTGTTTGAGTGCCTGAGAGGTCCCCATGCTCAGGAATTTTTTACTGTTATACCAATTGAGGGGTTGGGACAATGTATGTCTGCAATAGAATATAGAGCCATTCTCAAATACCGGTTGATGATCCCTATGTACCCGAAAGATGAAACTTGCCCGATATGTCGTAAAGCTTGTATGGATAAATACGGGGAGCATGCAGTTCACTGTAAAGAGCTCCCTGGGTTCAAATATCGGCACGACTGGGTGCGTGATGCTTTATGGGACATCTTAAGAAGAGCTTGGATTTCGGCTAAGAAAGAGGCCCCTGTGAATTTCCTCACGGACCCTATGGAAGGGAGATCTACTTTGCGACCAGCGGATCTGCTCGTCTTTGGCTGGGCTGGGGAAACATGCTTGTGTAGACCTCATGGGGGTTTCCCCTTTGGTTGGTTTAAGGGAAAACAGGTTTGTAGCTGGACAAGCGGCAAGAAAGGCAGAATCAAAGAAAGTGGATAAGCACACTAAAGCTTGCGCAAAGAACCAGCATGTCTTTGTCCCTTTTGCTTTTGATACTTTTGGCTCCCTAGCGCCAGAAGCTATCCACTTCTTGACGAGGGTTCAACGGGTCGTCTACAGCAATTGTTCAACTCCAAGGGGGAAGGGTTTGTATTTGGAAGGTTAGGGTTTGCAATTCAGAAAAGATTGGCGGCGCAGCTTGTTGCCTGGCTACCTTCTGTTTTGATGTAACTTGGCAAGTTTTCTGGCTTATATACGTATAATTATGTTCAAAAAAAAAATAAATTTAAAAAAAAATCAACGATTATATATCTACATCGAGTAACCAAGAACAGTAGTCTGTCTAAACATCAATTGTCAATTTATCATATTAATATGGGGTCGACTTCTTTAAGTCATTTTTCAATAATAGTAACTTCGCCACAAATAACTATCATATCTATTATTTTAAGAAATAAAAAAAAAACATGGTACAGCAAATGACCCGCACATAACAACTGGTGTCCCTAAATTGTCCATTATCTTGTATTAGCAATTTGCAATTGTCATAGTCATCTTAACATCTCAAACAGACATTTTATCGAGCAAGTGGCATGCATGTATTAAATACAAATTAGCGTTTTTAAGAGGTCAAAATTAAGAGTATGTAGTAATCTGGCATCAAAACACACATCAATGCACCAAAGGATAAAAAAAGTACATAACATAAACAAAATAAACCGACCCACAACGAAAAAGCTCACTAGGACTTCACTCACACCATAAAAGCATAATATTAATACCTACAACGTAGTTTCTTTTGACAAACTAAATTATGAATAACCAACAAAAAGTTGATACAAGATACTCTGGTTCAATCGATAAATGATAGAAACCAAAGTGTTCAAAATAGTTAACTGGACAAACATAACAAAATTACAATAGTACGGGTGCACCAAAGTATAAGCCAAAGAGCTTGATCAACCGACTAATTTAGAAGCACAATCATAATCAACTGCAAACTCACATTCCAAGCACTTAAAGATCATCTTGTACTGCAACCTGTAACGACACTTACTGCACACGCCATCGCTCTTAAGCCCTTGAACAAAGGCCAAGCGGTGTGAGTGACCTTTGATCTCAAGCGTTCCTCCAAATTTTACATTGAGAAACTCATAAGCACATTTGAAATTTCCCTGTATGTAGCTTGCTCACATTGAACTTGTTTAAGGGCATACAAGCAGCGTGCATAGACTGGGCACATGTTGTGCAATGATAAAACCACCACCAAGGGTTAAGTTCATCCTCACATATTTCACAAAAGTATTCGCTAATATGGTTTTGCGTTGGTTCGTACCTTAAGCTCAAAGGATGTTTATCACACTTGTTCTCAATCAATTTTGGCAATAACATAGCACATGCTACATGAATGTAGAAATCACAAGACGGACAACGAAACCCCAACTTATAATCATCCATCACATATTTGCACGCATTGCAGAACTTTCTTAACTGCCCCTCTGCAGGATTTACTTTTGAGAGAAGATGACCTGGGTGAGCGTCATATGTAATTTCTTCGGGTATGAATGCACAATTGATATCAACATAAAATTCACAGGCTGTGCATCCGTACGCGAAACCATTGGATGGTAAATTACATATGGAACAATAGAACACACCAAAGAACTTACTAGAGACTTTCGGAATGAGAGCAAGAGTATGCTCGGGATGCCCTGTTGGAGATATGTATGTCCGACCGTAATTAAAGTCAACGTAACTAACTCGGTAAGATCCGAAGAGTTACACGTTGGTACACGAATCGTATATGTTCACGAGTAGGTGGATTATTATTTGTGAAATAATAATAGTTTAAACCCGAGGGACTTAATATTAATTAGATTATTATTAAGAGGATTATAATTGTATAATCTTAAAGGGCTTTTATTTAAGATTGGGTTCTATAAAAGGATGATTAAGGTGCAAACCCTAGAGACACTTTTTTAAAAAAACACAAAATCCTAGCTTCCCTCTCAAGTTTAGCCGCCGTCGCCGCCTCCTTCTTGGCCGGTTCTACCTTTGGGTATCTTGTGCTCGGTTGTGAACTTCCTACTAGCGAGGATTCGTTGTAACCCGCGTGTTACGATCCCGATGTAGTCGTCAAAGGTTGATTACTAAAACCCTCTATGGTTGTTTATTATTTTATTTGTTTATACGCGTATAACCTTGATCCTGATTGGGAATATTTATTAATCGGATTAATAAATCAAACTTATATAATCGGCTTTTGGTAAATTATATAAACCGCTTCCGCTACTATTTTGATACACTGATTCCCAACAGTGGTATCAGAGCCACAGTTACACGCGTATAGATGGTAAAGTTATAATTTTTTATCTATGTTTTATTTGTCAAAAATTATTTATTTTGACAAAAGATCAAAAGCTTTTGGTTGTCTATGGATTGTGATGAGAATCGAGCCCTAGGTTATGACCCTTGTCATGGTTGTGTTTGTTATGGTTATGATTTTATTTTGATTTGTTTTTTTTCGGATATTGGATCCGATGTAATAGTTTTTTTTATTTGTATTTTTTTTGCGGATACTAGATCCGATGTAATAGATAGGATTAGAATAGATTTGGTTTTATTGTATTTTCAAATTTATTATTGTAATCCTTCAAGTACAAGATCAAGATCAAGATAAATGGCGAACAGGTATCATGAAGATAGAGATCACGGCTCAAGTGGGAGCTTTTAAAAATTAGCTTTTGAAACCCTTTAGACTAGTTCGTTTCGTTTCTGGCTAAAAGAAACGGGCAACCTATTAGGGGCTCGATTCGATTATTTTATTATTGTGTTTTGTGGTTGTGTTTTATTTATTGTAAATAATTTAGATAACCCCAAATAAATAAAAATTTTCACAATCAAGACAACGGTTTTATTAATACAAGTTTTATAAAACTGAAAAGTATATTTAATAAAAGAGTTTCATTAAAATTGAAAACAAGTTTATTCGCGATAAAACGACCAACATAGTTTATAGGGTATTTAAAACTATACTGGGTCGAGTGTGGAAAGGAGTTTCTCTTATCACGAATTATATAAAATTGGATTTTATAAACTGTTGTGTAACTCGCCTCATGCTACGAGTTATTCAAAATATTTTTGGTAAATATTAAAATAAATCCCAAATTTTAAATTGATGTTTTAGGCCACCCTTAACGAGTTAACACTTCATTCTAAATAGAACCCAAATGTCCGACCGTAATTAAAGTCAACGTAACTAACTCGGTATGATCCGAAGAGTTACACGTTGGTACACGAATCGTATATGTTCACGAGTAGGTGGATTATTATTTGTGAAATAATAATAGTTTAAACCCGAGGGACTTAATATTAATTAGATTATTATTAAGAGGATTATAATTGTATAATCTTAAAGGGCTTTTATGTAAGATTGGGTTCTATAAAAGGATGATTAAGGTGCAAACCCTAGAGACACTTTTTAGAAAAACACAAAACCCTAGCTTCCCTCTCAAGTTTAGCCGCCGTCGCCGCCTCCTTCTTGGCCGGTTCTATCTTTGGGTATCTTGTGCTCGGTTGTGAACTTCCTACTAGCGAGGATTCGTTGTAACCCGCGTGTTACGATCCCGGTGTAGTCGTCAAAGGTTGATTACTAAAACCCTCTATGGTTGTTTATTATTTTATTTGTTTATACGCGTATAACCTTGATCCTGATTGGGAATATTTATTAATCGGATTAATAAATCAAACTTATATAATCAGCTTTTGGTAAATTATATAAACCGGTTCCGCTACTATTTTGATACACTGATTCCCAACATGCCCTACGTAGTCTTGTACTTGAGCTGGTAGCTTGGCGCACCACTCATGAAGAATAAAACAACACTGTCCATCAACAAATTGGTAACACATGTAAAACGGTATTACCGTGACTGGTTTCACACATCCATCACATAACAGTTGAATTCTTTTCTTGGGGTCGTGAAGAGAAACTCTTTGTTTATCAACCAATGTTTGCTTGTCGAAAAGGATAAGTGGGTGTTGATGACTGAAATGGTTGAGCATTTTATCATCATGTTTACTAATCAACTCTTTTTTATTAGACATATGAAACTTCACCAGGTTGTCACCTTCATCATGAAATGGACAATGGAGCAAATTCAGATGCTCATCTTCTTTAAAATTTTTAATAGTTTTGCCATGACCTGATGAATGATATACTTGAAAATTGAAATTAGACAAAGATAATTGCCACCCAAACTAATATAATATAAGAAGAAGAGATTGCTCACCTGGATGCAGAAATATGGACATAAATGGCTCTCGCTTTGAAGCAGCACAATCAAAATGCACGTAATATAAGCATTTATCGCATTTGTAAATCCATAAAGAAGAAAAAAAGTCATCATCACATACTCTACATCGAGGATAATATTTAGCTTTTATTTCGGAGTACGTAAAGGAATAGGTAAGAGTAAGTGGATGCGAAAGAGTGAAAGTCCCATCGGTATGATTTTGTATTAGTAACTTCGTAGGTAGAAAAGCACAATACAGATTTATCCGAAACCAAGGACAAGTAGTACAATGAAAGAAGACCCCTTCATGTTTATCACTACACGCTACACAAAGTAAGATGTCTTTTTGTCCGTACATTCGCTCGAGTTGGTGATCGTGACCAGCGTGGTTTATCTTATATTCCACATGGAAACACAAATAATGTCCACAAAACAGTAGCAAACTGGACAATAATAAAAATAGAAATTTTGTCGCTTATGTTTACAAATGTCACACCCCAACCGATGGCAGTGCACTAGGCAAATCAGATGGATCAAGAGAATTTCCATAACAGCCATTTCAAAGATAAATATCAGCATTTAATATCCCATACTATCAAACTCATAAACCTTCAAAATAACTATTACATACCAACAAAATCTCTTAAACACAATCCAATTCGATCTCCCCTAGATTTTATTACAACCGTTCTAAAACAAACTAAATAAAACAAACTAAACTACGCATACAACATCCATGGCATCTAAGCTATAAATCCTCAACCTGTTACATACGTTAAAATACAAGTCAATAAAATTAAGTAAATGTGAGCATACGAGTTTGATTAATACTAGCATAGTCGAGAAAGCGTTTGCGAAACAATCTAATTACATATCATGATACATCAAAACACTTAACATAACATAGGCTCATTTCTCATGCTAACTACCGTGAGAAGGCTTGCGTGTCCATCCTAACTAGACCCCGTCAGGTGTAAGCCACACTATAGTACCATACTAGCTAAGGAGGCAAGTTAACGAAAACAAGTCCGAGTCACATGTTTCTAGTATCACGTGTCGAGCATATACAATCAGATTATTCGCATGTGATAAACAATTTTGATTCGTGATGTGATTTTAATATGGGAATGTATGTAACACCCAAAAAGTGTGTTTAAAGCGAAAATGGGTCAAGTATACTCACTGTGGGTGCGTTTAGGTAAGATTAGAGATCTGAGAAGAGTCGAGAAGAGCGCCGGATCAGCCTGCATACGCGAACGGAAGTGCATCAGTCTCCGAAAAGCTGAAACGGTTGAGTCTTGGTTGGGCAGTAGCCAAGTTCGAGCGAACTTGCTGGGTTTTGGTGGGTTTAGAGTCAAGTTCGGTCGAACTTGTAGGAAAACCTTACTGATTTGGCAAGTTCGGTCGAACTTGTCACACCCCAACCCGCAGCGGAAATGGTGATCGGTGCATGATTGGGTTTTCATCAAAGCTCATGACATTTATTATAAAGTTTCATATTTATTATTTCTTTTTAAAGGAGAATCATTACAATCAATAATACAAGTACAACATGTTCTATACATCTTTCAAGACTTCATTATTTTTCTTCTAAGGCAATTTCCTATGTGTCCCTTGCTTCAACCTGTCCACCTGTATCATGTGTAAAAATAGGGTTTTTGGGTCAACAAAAAGTTGGCGAGTGAATCCTATGAAATCATTTAAACGTGTTTGTTGTATTGATTATAAAATAAAGTGCATAACCACATATGAGTAAACGTAGATGTAAATTTAATCACAAAACACATAATATTAATTATTGCACACACATACACCAAATGATTGATTTTGAGGCACGCGATGTTCAACTCGTCTCCCACGAGGAACTGATGGGCCTAATGAATGATTTTGAGGCACGCGATGTTCAACTCGTCTCCACGAGGAACTGATGGGCCTAATGAATGATTTGCACGTAACTTGACAATATGTAAACACACATCACAACAAACAATATTTACATTATAAGTTTAGATCATATAATGGTAATGGCACGAGTTTGAATAAGCGAATTAATTTAAGCGACACATGATACACCCCAAAACATGAATAAAAAAGGGGAATTTGTAAGAATTCACTCACAGTGGTTGCGTTTCTTGGATTGACGATGAATGCGCACGAATTTGGATTTAACCACGAGAGAAACTAACCTAAATAATAACATAATAATTCGATAAATAAATAAACTTTTATTTGAGATTAATATTTTTATTTAGTGTTCTTAATGGGGTTGTTACATTTATTTTGTGAGTTTAAGGAAATTTTCTAACTTCAAAAATATTATTTTTAAGTGTTTTTAATTGATTTTTTAAAAAAATAAATAAATAAAGAGAAAATAAAATTTTGACTTTTTGACCGTTGACCGTTGACCGGACCGTTGACCGGTCGGACTGTGTTTATTCTGTGCGCTGAGTGAGGTTCGAACTCGTGACCTCTCGTATGCGTGCACGCAGCTCTACCAACTGAGCTACGTGTCTAACCCGAAATATTTCTGATTTTAATTATATTTATATACTATTTAGATTATTCAGAAATCATTTATTTAAAAAGAATTTTAATTATGTCGAACCGGTGCACATAACAGGTCTCGAACCCGCGACCTTGGTCTTGCAACGCACCCAGCCCTACCAACTGGGCTGGGTGACTAACCCGTTTATATTATGATTTTTATTAAACTTAAATACTAATTGGGAGGTGTTCTGGAGCCTTAAAAAAATTTGAGATTTATCACTGAAAACCGATTTAGTGTACGAATCGAACCTGTGACCGGCGCCTTATAATTGCACACAGTCCACCACTGGACTGTGTGTCTAACCTGATTAACAACCCACATTTTATTATATTAAAACACTTTATAACTTCGTCTTCTTCGACTGAATTAATACCCAGAATTATAACTCGACTGTTTAATCAAATCTTATTGAATTAGTTGATTGATTATTACTGATAACGAAAATAATTTAAACAGAAAAGGATTTAAGGATGTTGTACCGAAAAGGTGTGAGTTCCGGTGACTGAAAGAAGTTCCGGCGAACTGTATGGTTTTCTAAGAAACCAGGCAAGTTCTGGCGAACTTGCAAGAAATTTGGTGAAGAAATACTCAAGTTAGGTCGAACTTGACCTGGTGAGCTGGTGATTCTCGAGCGAACTTGATGTTTTCAGGTCCAAAATCTTGCGTTTTCGCGTCGTTTGCTGAGGAAAATCGAGTGTTCATCCCTCCAACCCTGTGCTACTGAGAAAACTTAGGTCGGAGAGGTCTTGTAGAGCTGTTTTAGCCGTTTTACAAAAGCGTGGGCTAATCCGGGCGAACTCGAGGTTCGTTCGGATTAGTCCGGCTTGTGTAAACCAACATAAACGTCCTTGTGCTTCCAGATCTAGGATCTTGAATGATAGATGCTTCGTTTCATATCATAACATGAACAAAACATCCTCAAAAGTCCGTATTTTGTGTCAAATCGATATTTATCAAAGGTTTTTCTCAGATCTATCACTTACAAGCCAAGATCTTACAGATCTCATGTTTGGGAAGTCTCTACTATCGCCAAACGAACTCGTATTGTGTAGATCTAAGCTTAAAACAAAAGTTTTTGAAGAAAAAGATGAAGGTTTTCGTAAAAGAATGAGTTTTGATGAAAACGAAGGCTATGCCTTGTGCCAAAATCGTTGTAAACCTTTGTAGATCGTTGTTAAACGTTGTTACAGTGAAATCGGGTCGATTCTTACTTAGAACACGAGAGATTTGGAGTGAGAGAGCTCTGAGCGAACTTGGTCAGCAAGGGGAGGATGACTGAAGAGCATAGGTATTTATAGGTGAGGCAAGAATCTCAGGAGCTGACAACAAGTTCGGCCGAACTTGCATGATTTTCATGCAAGTTCGCGCGAACATGATGGATTTCAAGGAAGACTAGCTAAGTTCGGCCGAACTTGTACATTTTTGTACAAGTTCGCGCGAACTTGAGGGAAACAAGGGAGTCTTGGTTATCAGGCAAGTTCGGGCGAACTTGTGGTAGTCAAGTTCGGCCGAACTTGGCCTGGTGACCAAGTTTCGTTTGCCGATTTCGCGTTAAGGGTTCGTTTGGTTATTTGGTTCGCATTAGATAGTTATGTTAAGCATTAAATTAAAGCGTTAAGCGTTATAGTTGACATAATAGAGCGATTTAGCGATTCGAGAGTGCGAGAGCGATGCGATAGCGAGCGTACTTATAACCACAAACACACATAACACATAAATAGCATAAAACCACATAATTAACTGCGATTTATGATGCGATGAGATTAGCGATGCGATTTAATAAGCGGTTGGATGTGACATAACATGCAATACCATAATTAATTAACATAAACTTTATTATTAAACGAATCTCGGGATTACAAAAGAAGTACAACGATAAAACAAGGAAAAAGATAATAACGAATTTTCGAGTTGTTACAGTCTCCCCTACTTTAGGGAATTTCGTCCCGAAATTAGGCAGTAGCTGCAACAAAGAGATGCGGATATTTCGTTTTCATATCACTTTCGAGTTCCCAAGTGAACTCGGCGCCGCGTTTGCCTTCCTATCGGACCTTCACGATAGGTATGCGAGAGCGTCGGAGTTTCTTGGTTTCTTGTTCCATGATCTCAACGGGGTTTTCCACGAAATGGAGTGTCTCGTTGATTTGCAGATCTTCGAGAGGGACATGCAGATTCTCTTCGACTAAGCATCTCTTGAGGTTAGACACGTGGAAAGTCAGATGTACGTTGTTAAGTTCCTCCGGTAATTCGAGACGATAGGCTACTTTATCGATTCTTTCCAGAATCTTAAAGGGACCAACGTATCGAGGCGCTAGCTTTCCTTACTTGCCGAAGCGGACCACTCCCTTCCAAGGTGCAACCTTTAAGAGGACGTGATCTCCCACTTCGAACTGCAGGGGCTTGCGGCATTTATCGGCGTAACTCTTTTAACGACTCCGAGCTTTCAAGAGATTGTCTCTGATTTGGAGGATCTTGTCCGTCGTTTCTTGAATTAGCTCGGGACCGGTGATTTGTGCTTCTCCGATCTCGTGCCATGCAATAGGCGATTGACATTTTCTTCCATACAGTGCCTCAAAAGAGTCATTTGAATGCTGGTATGATAACTATAATTGTACGAGAATTCGATTAAAGGTAAATGCGTATCCCAGTTACCACCAAAATCTATGATGAACGCACGAAGCATGTCTTCGAGGGTGCGGATCGTTCGCTCAGTCTGACCGTCGGTTTGAGGGTGAAAAGCGGTACTGAGATTAAGCGTAGTACCGAGAGCGGATTGAAAAGTCTCCCAGAGACGCGAGGTAAAACGACCGTCTTGGTCAGAGATGATGTCACGAGGCGTCCCGTGTCGACATATAACTTCGTCGGTGTAGATCCAGGCTAACCGTTCGACCTTAAAGTCTTCTCGTATAGCAATAAAGTGCGCAGATTTAGTGAGACGATCAACGATAACCCAAACGCTATCGTGACCGGATGAAGTACGCGGGAGTTTAGTAATAAAATCCATAGCTATACTCTCCCACTTCTACATCGGGATTTCGGGTTGTTCAAGTAAGCCAGAAGGCCTTTGATGTTCAGCTTTAACCTTCGAACAAGTTAAGCATTTGAGACGTACAAGGCGATATCCTTTTTCATGCCCGGCCACCAATACTTAGGACGAAGGTCCTGGTACATCTTGTTGGCACCGGGGTGTATGGAATATCGAGATTGATGAGCTTCGTCCATCAGCAACTTACGAAGATTATCACGACTGGGAACCCAAATCGATTGAGATAGTAATAAATACCATCAGATTTAGATACAAGCTGAGTTTCGGCACCATATTTCATTTCGTCTTCCAAAGTATTCTCGTTAAAAGCAGGCGAATTGAGCGGCACGGATGAAGGTTTCAAGTTTAGCACAAGCTTGAGAGTCACGAATACCATATACATAGCTTCATGACTTAGAGCATCGGCGACGACGTTTGCTTTGCCGGGATGGTAGCGTATCTCGCAATCATAGTCGTTGAGAAGTTCAACCCATCGACGTTGTCGCATGTTTAGTTCTTTTTGATTAAAGATATGTTGTAAGCTCTTATGGTCGGTGAAGACCGTACACTTAGTACCGTAAAGGTAGTGTCGCCATATCTTTAATGCAAAAACAACTGCACGAGTTCGAGATCGTGGGTTGTGTAATTCTTCTCGTGGATCTTGAGTTGGCGAGACGCGTACGCGATAACCTTGTCTCGTTGCATGAGAACACACCAAGACCAAGGTTCGAGGCACGCTGTAAAGACAAAATCGTCATTTCCGTCGGGTAAAGCGAGAACGGGAGCGTTGCATAGCATACGCTTGAGAGTTTGAAAAGCTTCCTCTTGCTTGGAATCCCAAACAAAAGGTTTGTCTTTATGAGTTAAAGCAGTAAGCGGAACGGCGATTTTCGAGAAGTCGGCGATGAATCGACGGTAGTAACCCGCCAATATCAAGAAATGAACGGATTTCGGAAGCATTCAACTCTTGACAGCTTCAATCTTTGCGGGGTCGACGTGAATTCCTTGACTATTAACGATGTGGCCGAGAAATTGGACTTCTTCGAGCCAGAATTCACACTTAGAGAACTTAGCATAAAGGCGATTTCCTTGAAGAAGTTCGAGGACTAAACAGAGATGACGCGCGTGTTCTCTCTCGACTTCGAATAGATAAGGATATCATCGATGAAAACAATAACGAAAGATCTAAGAAAAGCTTTGCACATATGGATTCATCAAATCCATGAAGACCGCAGGTGCATTGGTTAGACCAAAAGCATGACCACGAATTCGAAATGGCCATAACGGGTACGAAAGGCAGTTTTAGGAATGTCTTCTTCCAACACGCGTAACTGATGATAACCGGAACGAAGATCGATCTTAGAGAAACAAGTAGCACCTTGAAGCTCATCAAATAAATCGTCGATACGAGGAAGAGGATAGCGGTTCTTTATTGTGAGTTTGTTAAGTTCACGATAATCCGATGTCAGGACGCCCCATGGCGAAGTGCTCGGGCGTATGAAACCTTTATCAAGAAGCTCTTGAAGTTGGCTTGATAGCTCGCGCATTTCGGATGGTGCGAGACGATAAGGAGCTTTAGCGACGGGAGTAGCTCCGGGAACTAAATCGATACGGAATTCAACATCTCGAGTAGGGGGTAAACCTGGTAAATCTTCGGGAAAGACTTTAGGAAATTCACAAACAACGGGAACATCTTTATAAGTCTTCTTTTCTTTCTCCGGGTTCACGATATGAGCAAGGAAAGCAACACATCGCTTTTGCAAGCATTTGTGTGCTCGAGTACATGACAAAAGCATCAACTTCTTTGAGGGAGTTTCACCATAAACATGAAGTTGATCACATTCGGAAGGGGGAAGCGAATCATTTTATCGAAGCATACAACTTCAGCATGATTCTCACGAAGAAAATCCATTCCTACTATGTTATCGAAGCTTCCTAATTGCATAGGTATGAGATTGATCGAGAAGACATGGTTGTTGAGATCGAGATTACAACCACGTAAAACGGAGGTTACGGTAACGGTTCTTCCGGTGGCGACTTCCACATCGAAAGTCTTTGGGAGTTTAGAGCGCTTACATTTTAAAACCTTTTCGAAATCTAACGATACAAAACAATTATCGGCACCAGTATCAAATAAACATGAAGCATAAATACCATTAACGAGAAACGTACCGTTAACAACATTGTTGTCATTCTAGGGCCTGGCGGTGATTGAGATTGAAGCTCTCCCATGCGCAGCTTGTTGTTGCTGTGAGGCTACGGTGGTGGCTGCTGCTGCTGCGGCTCTTGTTTCACGTGCGGTTTGGGCAAACATTAGCAAAGTGGTTCGGATCACCACACACAAAGCACACTCGTGCCTTTGGAGCTTACTGCTGGTTGGCTTGAGGAGGAAGGGTAGAGCTGGGCTGCTGGAGCCTGAGGAGCTGGCTGACGAGGACCACTACGGCAGCTGACAGTGAAGTGGCCGTAGATGTTACAGTTGGTACAGAATCGGCAATTGCCACCAACGGCATGATGATATGTGCACTTAGGGCACATAGGGTGCGGACCGGTGTACGCACGCTTAGCTGGAGGTGCGTTCGGTGTTGCTGACTGGAGTGGCTGAGGGTTCGTTGGAGCAGTAAGAGCAAAGTTCTTGCTCGGGTTTTCCCTTTTGCGACCACGGCGACTGTTCTTTGTCTCACGGGGCTTTCGGTAGTAGGAGCTGCTGATTCAGTGACTGCTTGATTTGCGACCTTGCTGCTTTTAAAGTAACCAGACTGAACTCGTTTTTCATTCATCTCGATGGCTAGTTGGTAGGTCTCCTCGATAGTAGCAGGGCGTGCTGCTTGAACAAAGTCAGCGACGTATCCGAGAGAGCATTGAGGTACCTCTTGATTATCTTTTCGGTCGTATCCACTTGACCGGGACAGATGATGCTCAACTGCTTGAAGCGAGCGGTGAGTCCAGCATTATCAGGACCATCTTGCTTGATATTCCAGAATTCGTTCTCCAACTTCTGGATCTCGTAGGGAGGACATAATTCCTTGATCATAATTTCCTTAAGTTCCTCCCAAGTGAGTCCGTAGGCTTCGTCGTTCCCACGCCTGTTGCGCTCGGCTGTCCACCAGTCGAGAGCCCTCGATTGAAACATGCCGGTTGTAACATCCGTCAAAAACGGATTTACCAAACCCGCTCCGTTTATCAACCGAACAGTCATTCAAAATTTTCCTTGCGAATTAAATGCCCAAAATATTTTTAAACGATCCGTAATCAATTATTATACAAGAATATATAATTCGTTTTTGAAAAACTGTCAAAAATCGCAAAATAAAAATGATTTGCATCTGCCGGGTTTCGAACCCGGGTCTGTACCGAATCAGCTAAGCAACTTATCTCACTCACACAAACCACTGCGCCAACTGCTTTGTTTGTTGTATAATAAAATCATTTAATTGATAAAGTGTCGTTACAAATTCAAAACCGGCGCCCAAACGGTTCAGTCGTCGGAATCCCGGAATTCTCGCGAGTCTTAACTACAAATTTACGTTATAACGTAAACCATTAACCAGATATCGGTTATAACCGATGTTTGAAGTCCGCGACCAAAATCAAAACCGCCGGAAAATTTAAATAACGAACACAGTCCGAAATCAGACCAAATACATCTCGTTTTTCTCCTATAAATTGACCCACAACCGACGACAAACACTTTCGCTCAAAAATCACACCTTTTTTTCGGCGTAATTCCACTCGCCGGAATAAACCTGTTCGTCGCCGGAAAACCGGTTTCCCCATTGCCGAGCTTTTCTGAACCTCTGAAGCTTATACCGGAGATACCCATACTCTTTCCAAGCTTTTCGGAGACTTGCTGCTGCAAGACACCTGACGCCGGAGTTGAATCCTGTCGCCGGAGTTCTGCCGGAAAACAGAGAGTCCTGTCGGTATACTTTCTCCGCCCAGTTTCTTTTCTGTTTCACTTTTATATTACCTTAATCGACTGTAACACACTATTAAACCGATAAAAACCTTGAACCAGTCAGTCGACTTTCTCTGGTTATTCTTTGATGAAGAAGACGATGTACTGGTTATATTATAAGTGTAATTAAAATCATGAAATTAATCGGGTTAGACACACAGTCCAGCGGTGGACTGTGTGCACATAAAACGTTATACATACAAAGGTCTCGAGTTCGATTCCCGTCTCACACACGCTGCCTTAATAAAAACCATTGTTTTTATTTACTGAACCGGAGCCGCCTTAGATATATGTTAAGTATATTGATAACCGGAATAATAACCAAGTTAGACACACAGTCCAGCGGTGGACTGTGTGTTTGTTTATATCACAGGTCACGAGTTCGAGTCCGGTCTTCAGCACCGACTCGGACAATTATCTCCTCTTTTTAATTAAGGCAGAAAAGGAAATAAATAAATAGTATTTAAGTATAATAAAAATCGAGTTATATAACATGTAGAACACACAGTCCAGCGGTGGACTGTGTGTTAGATTAAACCACAGGTCCCGAGTTCGAGACCTGTGGAGTGCAAGACCGGTCCGCTTAAACTGTTTTTAAAATAAAAATGATTTTCTGTTAATTCTAATTAATGTATATATGAAATTAAAATCGGATATATAACGGGTTAGACACGTAGCTCAGTTGGTAGAGCTGCGTGCACGCGTACGGGAGGTCTCGGGTTCGAGCCTCACCCAGCGCACAACAATATGCCTTCCGAACCGGTCAACGCCAGTCAAAGTCAACCGGTCAAAGTCACTGTAGCAAAAATAAAATAATTTTTTTTTATTTTTATTTAATTATTTTAATTAAAAATCAATTATAAATACTTAAAAATAACATTTTTAAGGTTAGAAAATAGCCTCAAACTCACAAAAATACACCCAACAATTCTACTAAAATAGTTTAATAAAATCCGTTTACTTACCAAACCATAATGCGATTTATCTAGGTTAAATCTCACTCGTGGTTAAAACCACTTCGCGTGCATTCAACGTCATCAACCGAACGCACCCACTGTGAGTGAATCTTACAATTCCCCCTTTTAAATTACACGTTTTGGGGTGTGTCATGTGTTATGAAAATAATTAATTTATTTATTTAAACTTGTGCCATACCACATCATGACTTAAACTTAGATTGTTTTTATTGTTGTGATTTACTTATTGCCTTTTGTCAAGTCATATGAAACTTATACATTAAGCCCATCAGTTCCTCGTGGGAGACGAGTAGAACATCGCGTGCTTCACATCAAATTCATTATTATTCATGTGTGTATCATTGAGTTTATATTGTTTGTAGTGTGTTATTCATATCATCATGTTTATGCAATTCATTCATCAGGCCCCTCAGTTCCTCGTGAGAGACGAGTTGAGCATCGCGTGCCTCTAATTGTTCCATTATTGTTCATGTGTGTTTTCATTTAACATATTATGATTGTTGATCAAGTTACATCTAATTCTACTCATGTTTGGTTGTGCACATATTTCATAATCAATTTAAATAAATTGTTCAAATGTTTTCCATAGGATTCACTCGCCAACATTATGTTGATCCAAAAAACTTTTTACACATGATACAGGTGAACAGGTTGAAGCAATGAAAACATAGGATATGCCTTAGAAGAGAACAAAGAAGTTTAGATTGTAGTTAGATCATGTTGTAGCAATCATTGTAAATTTCCATTTAAATTGTATTAATGAATATGAAACGTTTAATAAATGTCATGAGCTTTGATGATAACCCAATCATGTCCCGATCACCTTATCCGCTGCGGGTCGGGGTGTGACACCGGTAGCGTTGACAGTGCGCATATCCTCGGGAGATCCACTCTGGCGGAATGTGACCTCGATAGAGTCAAACCAGTGGAACATGGCACTCGGCCCTTCGGTGCCTGAGAAAGTAAGCGGTCCACATGCTTTGAACTGCTTAAAGCTGAAGCGGGGTTTCGGGGCATCTCCCTTGGAGTCCACAGATGAGTTGCTGCTAACCGCTTGAATTTCGCTGACAATATGTGGGATCACCTTAGCCATTTCCTTGGCCACCATAGAGGCGATGCGCTTGTCGGCGTTGCTGCGCTGGAGATTCCGTCGGGTGTGCGATCCCATAGAAGACATCTACACGAAGGATTTAGAGTAGATGAGATTCGATTATAATAGAGTTATGTTTATATATCTATTATTATTATAATTCATATAAGGCATAAAATCACATAAACACGTAGGCACGTAATCACGTAAGCACATAAGCATGTAAGCGCATAAGCACGTAAGCACATAAGCACATATTTGCACGTATCCACCTTCTAATAATAACAATGCGTAGCGCGATGCGAGATATAGCGAGATATAAGCGATATATAATAGCGAAATAAGCGAGATAATACCGCGTATGAGGCACACGTCCTCAAAGGCGTAAGCGAGTTAAGCGATTAGTTTGGTTGGTGTATTAATTAGCGTTTTAGGTTACGAGAGCTGTGCGAGTTGTGCATATATTCGATGGAGCGTAAATGCGATAAATCGAGAAAATGATGATGTGATAAATCATCAAAGCGAGAAATCGAATAAAGCGAAAATTCTCAAAATTTTAAACACATAGATAATAATAATAAACTCGATGATGTGTAAATCGACGATATAGAATTCAATCAATTGGGAGTGTCCGGGGTTTTAAGACATTTGACACGCCAAAGTGATTCGACTACCCTTTGCATTTGGACCCACACTTTGGCCTAATAGATAAACGTTCTCACTGCAAGTGGCTAACGACGTTTACCCTTCCAGTTAATACGTGTTCCAAACCATCGACATAACCGAGACTTTGGTGAGATTGAAAATCGAATTGCGGAATTAGTTATTAAGATGCGGGTTTCACCCCTAACTTAACAACTTTATTCCTAGATAGAAATGGAGATTTTCGTCGAGGTTTGGATGTCACTCCTAACTCAACGAAGATATCTCGTGAGAGAGAATGCGCGGAGTGAATGATCTCGTTGAGAGTTCTCGGTTTTCACACCTATTCTCGACTTGATCACCCGTTTGGTGTGATGCGAGCGTTTCCAAGCGTGTATTATTGTATTAGCCTTAGGAAAGGCATATTTAAGCATTTATGGCAAGTAGATTAACATTTAATTCAAAGATAGGTCAATCGGGTACTTAAACATGCTACTAGGTCGAATCATGGCAATTCTACCTATTATCCTAAAGTTATGGTGCTCTGATACCAATCTGTCACACACCAACCGATGGCGGAATCATCGGGGTAGTGGCACTAGGCGAATCAGATTGATCAAGAGAATTTCCATAACAGCCATTTCAAAGATAAACATCAACATTTAATATCCCATACTATCAAACTCATAAACCTTCAAAATAACCATTACATACCAACAAAATCTCTTAAACACAATCCAATTCGATCTCCCCTAGATTTTATTACAACCGTTCTAAAACAAACTAAATAAAACAAACTAAACTACGCATACAACATCCAAGGCATCCAAGCTATAAATCCTCAACCTGTTACATAGGTTAAAATACAAGTCAATACAATTAAGTAAATGTGAGCATACGAGTTTGAATAATACTAGCATAGTCGAGAAAGCGTTTGTGAAACAATCTAATTACATATCATGATACACCAAAACACTTAACATAACATAGGCTCATTTCTCATGCTAACTACCTTGAGAAGGCTTGCGTGTCCATCCTAACTAGACCCCGTCGGGTGTAAGCCACACTATAGTACCATACTAGCTAAGGAGGCAAGTTAACGAAAACAAGTCCTAGTCACATGTTTTTAGTATCATGTGTCGAGCATATACAATCAGATTATTCGCATGTGATAAACAGTTTTGATTCGTGATGTGATTTTAATATGGGAATGTATGTAACATCCAAAAAGTGCCTTTAAAGCGAATGAATCAAGTATACTCACTGTGGGTGCGTTTAGGTAAGATTAGAGATCTGAGAAGAGCGCCGGATCAGCCTGCATACGCGAACGGAAGTGCATCAGTCTCCGAAAAGCTGAAACGGTTGAGTCTTGGTTGGGCAGTAGCCAAGTTCGGGCGAACTTGTGTGTAAACACACAAGTTCGAGCGAACTTGCTGGGTTTTGGTGGGTTTAGAGTCAAGTTCGGTCGAACTTGATGAGTTTCCTAAGAAACTTGTCAAGTTCGGGCGAACTTGTAGGAAAACCTTACTGATTTGGCAAGTTCGGTCGAACTTGTATGGTTTTCTAAGAAACCAGGCAAGTTCGGGCGAACTTGCAAGAAATTTGGTGAAGAAATACTCAAGTTAGGTCGTACTTGACCCAAATGGGTACAAGTTCGGTCGAACTTGACCTGGTGAGCTGGTGATTCTCGAGCGAACTTGATGTTTTCAAGTCCAAAATCTTGCGTTTTCGCGTCGTTTGATGAGGAAAATCGAGTGTTCATCCCTCCAACCCTGTGCTACTGAGCAAACTTAGGTCAGAGAGGGGTCTTGTAGAGCTGTTTTAGCCGTTTTACAAAAGCGTGGGCTAATCCGGGCGAACTCGAGGTTCGTTCGGATTAGTCCGGCTTGTGTAAACCAACATAAACGTCCTTGTGCTTCCAGATCTAGGATCTTGAATGATAGATGCTTCGTTTCATATCATAAAATGAACAAAACATCCTCAAAAGTCCGTATTTTGTGTCAAATCGATATTTATCAAAGGTTTTTCTCAGATCTATCACTTACAAGCCGAGATCTTACAGATCTCATGTTTGGGAAGTCTCTACTATCGCCAAACGAACTCGTATTGTGTAGATCTAAGCTTAAAACAAAGTTTTTGAAGAAAAAGATGAAGGTTTTCGTAAAAGAAGAGTTTTGATGAAAACGAAGGCTATGCCTTGTGCCAAAATCGTTGTAAACCTTTGTAGATCGTTGTTAAACGTTGTTGCAGTGAAATCGGGTCGATTCTTACTTAGAACACGAGAGATTTGGAGTGAGAGAGCTCTGAGCGAACTTGGTCAGCAAGGGGAGGATGACTGAAGAGCATGGGTATTTATAGGTGAGGCAAGAATCTCAGGAGCTGACAACAAGTTCGGCCGAACTTGCATGATTTTCATGCAAGTTCGCGCGAACATGATGGATTTCAAGGAAGACTAGCTAAGTTCGGCCGAACTTGTACATTTTTGTACAAGTTCGCGCGAACTTGAGGGAAACAAGGGAGTCTTGGTTATCAGGCAAGTTCGGGCGAACTTGTGGTAGTCAAGTTCGGCCGAACTTGGCCTGGTGACCAAGTTTCGTTTGCCGATTTCGCGTTAAGGGTTCGTTTGGTTATTTGGTTCGCATTAGATAGTTATGTTAAGCATTAAATTAAAGCGTTAAGCGTTATAGTTGACATAATAGAGCGATTTAGCGATTCGAGAGTGCGAGAGCGATGCGATAGCGAGCGTACTTATAACCATAAACACACATAACACATAAATAACATAAAACCACATAATTAACTGCGATTTGCGATGCGATGAGATTAGCGATGCGATTTAATAAGCGATTGGATGTGACATAGCATGCAATACCATAATTAATTAACATAAACTTTATTATTAACCGAATCTCGGGATTACAAAGAAGTACACGATAAAACAAGGAAAAAGATAACAACGAATTTTCGAGTTGTTACAGCAAATTATACATCTATGTTCCAAATTATCATAACGTGAAAACATAGTATGGCCAGGGTGTGATGGGTGGTTTTTTCGGGTATCGGGTAATTCTGCACAAAATTTATGCAATGAGTAGTCATAAGACTTGCAAGAGTAGTAACACAAATGAAATGACAGATCTGTTCCTTACACATGTTGCATTGATGGTCTTCTTCCACAAAATCAACTTCACCTTCAACTTCATCCGCATCGTCCGTATTTTCATTTTGGTAATTCGGCTGCTGCATATACACAAGGCTGCGCAGATGATGGTGGCTATCGTGAAGAAGCGGGTCCATGGCAACTACATCCAACATATATTTATGTTACAGTTAATCATTTTTCCAATAATAATATTTTGATACCATGTTAATGATTTCATTATCAAAAGATTTAAAATTTGTTCAAGATCATTAACCATATGTTAGTGCTCATGGATACCAACAATATGAAACACACCAACTACTCCTACTAAGAAATAAATGTATGTGATTCCTCTTAACAAAAAAAAAAGATTATTCTTTTTCCATGTTTTGAACCAAGCATATACAATCAAGGTTGTGTGCAAACAACCATTATTGTTTTTTTTTATGTAAATCTAGACTATGCTTAAAGATGTGATCTATATGGTTAAATATTTTGGATGGTTAATATGATACTCGGTGGTTATAATGTAAAGCAATGATAGAAAAATCTAAAGTTGAAACCAAAAAACTTTATGGGAAGAGTAAAGACACATGCATTTTTTAATGGAAAAGACATGCATTTGGGTACTGGAATGGGTGTGACACTAATTATAGTATTTATGTTGGTTCAAGTGTGTATGTTAGTAGGTGACATCCATTTTATTTTCCAAAATGGATATATATGCTTGCTTATCAACACCAAGTTGGTTTTTGGTATGTGTTTGTGATCAAGTTTTAATAAAAGTAGGTAAATTCAATCACCAAAAATTATAAATAGAGATTCCTTAACATTCACAGAGAAACACGTTTCTCAGGGAGTAATAAATAATCAAAAACCTAACAAATATATTAGATGCGATCTTACACGCACATACATAGATACATATAGAGTGGGGAGAGATATCATGGTTTTATTTTTTAACGCATCAAGGATTAAAGCATACTCTATCTTAATCTTTTATACATTACTTTTTCAAATTATCACTAAGGCCATGCCTAATGGGCATTATATGGGCGTGAAAGAATTTGATAACACCCCAGCACCACACCACCCCGTGAGGGTTATAGGGGCAACAAAATGGAAAAAAAAATGGAAAGTATTGAATGAAATGGGCATTAAGGGACATTAACCGTTACACATTTTTTGAAGGGGCATTATGATACTAATGTGTCGAAAAATGTCACTTAAAAGACATTAATCATTACGCATGGTGTACGAGCAATCATAAATAAAATGAAAGAAAAAGAACATACCAATTGAAGAATCCATCAAATGAATTTCCTTCTTGTGAGCAAGTTAAATACCAATTTGCAAACAACTAATGCACCATTATAAAGGAATTATAAAGGAAAAAAAAGAGATGAATATCTTTGGTTCCAAGCAAGGAATGAACCAATTAATAACAAATCTCAATCATTCTTTTCAAATCCACACTTTATTCCTTCCTTCCTCAATATGCATGTATATCTATCTTATTCTCTTTCTTTCATTTTTATTTTCGTTGTTGGGTACATGTGAGAGGATTGTATGTAATTCGGGTCAGTAGCTACAACTACATTATATGATTCTCAAACTTGAATTTCATTTATAATTTTGAGAAATTACACATTTAATCTTAACTAGAGATTTGCCCGCGCTTCGCGGCGAGTATCTGTTCGGTTCGTTACGATATCGACACTCTCTATGGTAATTGAAAAGGAAACCTTACATCAATCAAAACACCAAAACGAACATCAATACCGGTATCAATGTGGTTTAGTTGATATCGGTTTGGTTAGTTTACGTTCTATGTTTATTTTTTTCAACATGCGATATAATTTTTATTGAAAACAGAAATTGTGTCGTATTGTACTAAATTGAATCGAAAATGGTTTAACAACATATGTATCGGTATCAGTATTTATTTTTTTTTGTTTTTGCTTTCGATTAACTGACATCGTATCGCTACCATACTATGCTGAACCGAACAACATCGGTTCCGGTATGTATTCATTTTTATGGTTACTTGTTTGATAACGGATTTTGTGCCGCTAGCGTTGCGAACCGAAACGAAACCAAAATAAACAATATCAATTGCGATACACTATTTATTTTTATTTCTTTTCAATAGATAATCCGGTTTCGAAGGTTTTTCATTTATACAACTTTGTATGCGTCAATAAATGAACATCAATATAAGTAACATGACAAGTGACAAGTCTGAACCAACCGGCACTATTTGAACAACATCGTATCGGTATCGGTATCTATTTTTATGGTTTTTGGTCGATGTAAAACAATGTTGATTTCTACATTTAGTGCATGTATTGTATGAATATTATAACAAACCGAATCAATACCAATCTAATATATGCGGTAACGTACCATCACAACACACCAACAAATAACTTGGAATGTTTATATAAGAAATAAACATAGTTGCGAATTTAGAACTTTTTAATAAAGTTAACAAACATAAACTATTACTAAAAGATCACATTGCCGATTGATGTTAGTAACATACCATCACAACGCATTGACAAATAATATATATAACTAAAAAATAAAAAATAAACAAAAAGCTAAAAATTACATCTACTGTTCATCCTCACTTCAAATTCATATAGATAATTGTTTGTAAATTTGTAACATGTTTGGTCTGTAATCGTAAGTAGTATTAAAAATGTTCAAAATAACAAGCTATTTTTTAATTAGAAAATTACAAAAAACAACAATAATAATAACTGAAACTTGTTACGCAAAGTTACAACAATGGTATTGGACTGTGACTAGTGCAAGATGATATTCATCATTATAATGTGATCACTCCCTTTCCATCTTCAAAAATGGGACGGCCATGATCTATCGTCTACTCTACGTTGGCACATTATACTCGCTACTTACTCCATCTGACGCTCTTCCTCAACATAATTTTGTTGAGATTGGGAAACTAGCACGCGCTGGTATGTATTCGTGCAATCTATGTGCCACACCAGTTGACACAAAATTCTAAACTGAGTGAAATTGTGCGAGACTTACTCGACTACTCCACTTCTTTTTGTAGCCTTGTCGGGGCCTTGCAATATCTTGCTTTTAATTGGCCGGACATCATATATGACGTACAAAAAATTTGCGCGCATATGCTAGCCCCTAGGGCAGCTCACTTACATGCTTTTATATTTAGGGACCCTATCTTTTAGCATACACCTCATTGTTTTAAATTTGTAAATAGTTAGTACGTTGACACTACCACACACAATAAGACAAATGTACCTGGTGGCGAATACAAATTTTCTTTTTGTGTGGGACACAATACTGGTCGGCTAAAAATGAGTTAGATAAAAAAAATATAATTCAGGTCGGCTAACATATAAAATAATAATAATAATATAATAATAATAATAATAATAATATGTTGGTTTAACATAAGTTACTCCTTTAATAATTAAGAAGCACACTGATAAGAGGATTGGTAATTAGATTTACTCATTAATTTATTTTATTTGATAGAAAGAATTGATGAACAAGATTTGTAAGTTAGTATTTAAAATTAGTTTTTAGAGTCCAAAGACTATGCTTCAACCATTTACTCAAGAGTCTCATAACATTAAAGAAAAAAGCTTGGGTACTTGGGCCAAAGCCCACTAATATAACTGCAATGGCCGCTGATTATACTAAATTAAGAAAAAGAAAAAAAAATAACACTACATTCTAAATGAATCCGTCAACGAGTGTACCTATCGCAACGTAGTATAGTCCTAGTCCACGTAAGAATTAAGTAACAACCAACGGACACGGTAACTCTCAATAATCAATTCTTGCTGTTAGTCATATCAAACAGGTCAAAGGTAGTGATGATAAGATTCAAAAAACTAAACAAAAAAGTTGTAACACCCCAACCAAGGGGCTAAACATTTTAACAGATTGATAACATGTGATAAGCAGCTAAAATAACAAGTAAAATCAGGTGTCGAAACGAGTTGGCTAAACCATTTAGCATAATCCGCATGCAGAGTGACCGTACCATCAATGGCAACCGTACGGGTTTGGAGCCGGATAGGTAGGGGCGCAACTTAGTGTCCCCCCCCCCCCCCCCCCGTTTCGGAAAAATTAGGGGGGGGGGGTCAAGCTTCGCCAATTCGGATAGGTACCATCTACAAACCTGTAGAGATCAAAGCCATAAACCGAGTTTTATGACAAGTAAAAATAGGTAGAGTTGGATCAAAGCGACATGTTTCAGTTTCTCTATATGTGTTTAGAATATTTCTCCCCTGGCCAGCTAAATATAAACTAGAGTAAAATGCCATTTTAGTCTATGTGGTTTGGGCCATTTTACCAGTTTAGTCCAAAGGTTAGTTATTCACCCGTGGGTCCATTAATGTTTCATCGTTGTCATTTTAGTCCACTAGGTTAACTTCATCCATTTTTTTGTTAACGAGAAGGCTAATTCGGTCATTTTATCTGGCCGAATTGCCCTTCTAGTTAACAGAGTTACATATAAAATGACCGAATTGGTTTTCTCGTTAACAGAAAAAATGGATGAAGTTAACCAGTGAACCAAAATGGAAACGGTAAAACCTTCTTGGACCCTCTGGCGAAAAATAAAACCTTTGGAGTATACTAGCAAAATGGCCCAAACCACAGAAACTAAAATGGCATTTAATTCTATAAAATATATTAAAATGAAAACACTATAAGATATAATAAGTTGAAAATATCAATTATAATAACAGCTTCAATTAGTTTTAAAATGTTTTAGATAAAAAATAACAGCAACGGGGATGTAGCTCAAATCGTAGAACGCTCGCTTTGCATGCGGAGGCACGGGGTTCGATCCCCCGCATCTCCACTCTTTTTAAACAATTAATTCCGTTTTCCAATGTTATTTTATATTTTTTATAACTATTGTGATTAAGCCCATGCAATTGAACATTTTTATTAATCATACAATTGTAAGGATATTAAGATTTACATAAAAACATCACCTCTTGTAATGAAATAAGAGGCCACCAAGAACATCTAACTATCTAAGGTTTACATAAAAAAAATAACAACAATTCATTAAACACAAAACCTTATGCTATGAACGAATCAACTTTAAACGAATCTGATCTTGTCAAAACTTTTCCTCCATGAATCCCAAGTGATGTTTCTCCACTTCGACCTATTTTGAATCCGCCAATATGATGTCTGTCATAAGGAACATGCAAAAACCAACTAACTCTGTAGAAAGGGTAAGTCGGATATCGGACCAGAGGAGGATTGTGAAAAATGTAATAATGTTGAGTATTATCTAAAAACTATAAAAACTTAACTTGCGTTTAAATTGATTTGAGAATTAACTAAATTACGAACTAAGAAAATGAGTTTTTATCAATAAGAGGAAAAATAGTTCCTCCGGCATTCAGGTTTTGCAGTTAAATACAACTATGTGTTCAATTGAATCGCCTACATAGACATAGGTGTTTAACCTAATTAATCGATTGTGATAATCAACGACTAAGTACTCTGATCAATACATGACATGACGAGAGGTTATCAAATGATTACCAATTGCAATTACCAACCCTAATCCCCTAGCAAATATATCCCAATTACTAGAACTCTCGAGAATTGAATGATCAAGAATCAAGGTTTGAATAAAAACAATCGTCTACAATCAATTAATCAAATCAACGGTGAAAAGCATCGAATGCTTAGATCACCGAGTCAAAACAATTGTTACGAACACATAAAAGTAACTAACTTACAAAACCCTCCAACCGGAGGAAACCAAAAGAGTTTAGCCGCTCATCTCACAAGTGAAATCAACACAAGATTGAAGAACGGATGAGATCATGATCATGATTGATGATTCAGCGTGGGGAATGATGAGTGAAAATCCTTGAACTTGGTGTTTTGATGGTCACAATTCGTCCTTGGAAGCTTATATATCTCTTGAGGCATGTCAAAACCCTAATATATCCAAAAGAACCCAACTTTCGCGTTTTTTCGTCAACCGGGCCGTCAGTGACGGTCAGAGAGTTGCTGTTGTTGTTGATCCACTCAACCGTCAGTGACGGTTAGGCCACCGTCATCGATGGTCGCTTGTTGTTGTTTCTTTCTTGGCCAAAACCCCTCACCGTTAGTGACGGTTGAGCCACCGTCACCGACAATCGCGGGCTTCCTCCTCCTTCCTCCTTTGTTTCAACTTTCCATGAATGGCAGAAAGGCCCCTGAACTTTGAATTTTCCATTTCCTCACGTAACGAAGTGCAAACCACTCTTTGATTAAGGTCCGAATGGTCCCTAGACTTTGCGTAATTCACACGTCTTGCATTCATACATCCCGTAACCAACCGAAAAGCTTCTAAATCACACTTCAAGCTTTACGTATCATCAATGCACATTCCACTTGCACCTTTAACTCTCGTAACTTCACCAAGTTACCTGTTTTACCTGCAAAACAACTAGATTTCGTAGTCAACATATTCTATGCAAGTAAACACACACATCACACATAAAATACGTCATTTAACCACTTTAATACTCGGCTTTCACCCTCTACATCACAATACGATCATTATAATGTCTACTATCCTTTGACAAGAAGTATAGACGCCTTTAAGCAGCTTATCATTCCGGCTTATCCGAATTCTCTAGCACTTTAGCAACAACAATTCTTCGATTATTTTCCTCACTTATTCTATAAATAAATGCTCCAAAATTTCCTGTCCAATATTATACTTGCAACTAATATGCTTATATGTTATTTATACTACTATCATTGATTTTGAGTATATTTCCTTGAGTCATTTTTGTATATCTTTGTAATCAAATATTTATATTTGCAACTCTTGTTTTTATCTGTTATTTAAATTTAAAAAATAAATAAATAAATTCAACGATTATATATATACATTGTGTACCAAGCACAACAATTATCAATTTATAATACTAATATCGGGTCGACTTGTTTAAGTTATTCTTCAATAATAGTAACTTTGCTACAAGAAAATTAGGGCTGATAATTCTGACACGAACACGACACGAACCTACACGAAGTTATCATGTTTTGTGTTTGACCTTAACAGGTTTGGTGTCTAAAACTGAAGGTCCGTTGTACGGATCGTTCGGGCACTAATTTGGCAAACCTAAGGTAAATGTGCGGAATCCGTTTGCATAGGTGACATTGGATACAAGTTTGTGCTGTTTAACACCGTTTCATTAATGTTCAAACGTTACAACTCCTGGAAACACTTGGACAGAGCTTCGCCGTCCAAGTTACAAAATCTCTGAATCTTACAAATGAAATGTCAACACACCTATATATAGGAGATCAAGTTCGCTTGAACTATGTCATGGACAAGTTCGGGCGAACTTGTTCATGCACCATACAAGTTCGGGCGAACTTGTCTCTCATGATACATAAACTTAACATTTCGCTCCTATACACACACTTGACGTTATACGATGAACGTAGGCAACAGACATATGCATCAATAGACTCCCCCTTGGATGTTGCCGTAGTCATCAGTCTTTAATTAAGTTCCTGAGTCTTTAATGTTCTCTTGATCTTTATTTCTTGAATAACTTTAACTTCCTTGATCTTCATATCTTCTACAATCCTTTTCTCTTTTCTTCTCGAGCTTGTCTTGATAAAACTTTAATCACATGCTCCCCCTTGTTTTGAGCTTTCTGTGATCTTCAATCAACGTGTTTTATCCAGCTCCCCCTTAAAAACTATTTTCTGTTTCGAAGTTCCTCAAACTTTCAAATAAACATTTCAGATTCAAACTTTGAAATCTCAAACATTATCATTTTAAATTTTAATCATCTTATCAGTTTTAAACCCATCAGTTATTCAAGTCCAAATTAATGACCTTGAATATCTGATTCATGTATCAAGTTCAACTTAATGATCTTAATTAAATGTTTTGACACTAAACTGATGTTTTTGTTCAATTGTAAGTTTCAAATTAATGAACTTTTAAACTTTGTAGAACAATTTGAATTTTTTTAAGAATTTTTGTTCAGCAGCTCTAGATTTTGAAACTCAGCATTTCATCATCAGTGGTCGAAGATAATAAAATCTTTTTGTTTTTATGTACAAACATATTTATAGACGTATTTTTGTTGAGTTTGTGTTAAAGGATCATATCATCTGAGACATATCACAAGTACCATTGACCTTTTCATAACACTAAGTTTTAAACAAATTTACCTAGATTGTCGATATATTTGTCCTTTTAAACTTCAACACATTTCTCAATTGTTTCAAGATATGTTAGATAGAATTAATAAACTTGACTTAACTATGGTTCTCATCTCAGAATATACTCCCGCATCAAGATTCCCTATATTTTCATCTTACAGGTGAATATAGCGTATTGATATCTGTATTGGGTTGTGCGAGGCCTTGAGAGCTCAGGTTAGTACCACCGTACATACAAAGAAATGAAGGCTCGACTTTAAAGGTAGTGTTCCAAAATGGAATCTTTTTGTACTGCAATTGTAGTATCTTTAGATATTTTCAATTGAATGCAGTTTTAGGGGATTTTTGCAAAAGTATTATAGAAGTTCTAGGCCATTGCTTACGCAAAATCAGAAGAACTTGTATAATACCCCAGATATCAATCATCTATAAAGACCTCGTATCTTAGAATCAGGCAATCTCTCAAACGAAATTTCGGAGTACTAAGTCCATATATCCGAGAGATGTTAATCCCCAAGTTTAAGCAATTGTAAAATTTAGTTTATATCCCGGAAACAATTTACTGAACGTGTACAGCCTATCGACATAACCACAGTAAGACTTGTTTATTACTTTTTAAACTTTACAAATCCTTAACATACTGGGATAGTCCACTGATGTACTATCATTTCCTTTTTAACACAAAAACTCTTTTGCCTTTTTCAATGTTTTTGTACATTTTGCATTTAATATGTTTTTGGATTTTCTGAAAAATTTTCTCCCCCTAAAATTCAAAAACATATTATTGGAATTTTTGATTTATAGAAAAACATTGACCAATCGATGAGAATCACTTCAATTCGCCATCCATTACTGCTTCACAAATTTTCATTTAAGCAATCTCCCACTCATGATGACAAAAACCTTGACACCTTTGTGTATATAAAACATTTAAATCCCTGGGTTTTGTCTGTTCAACAGTGAGGGTACTATGAAATTTTTCAAATTTTCTCTAAAAATTTGTAACATTTTCAAGTAAACGTTAATGGAATGTGTTTTCGAAAATATTTTCTCCAAAAATTTTCAAAATTTTAAAGTAAACATTGTTGGAACATGTTTTGTAAAAATAGCCTTTATATATAACATGATAACCCGGCCCATCTTCAATGTGTGCCCAAAACTCCATTCTTAGTAATTTGCGTTCATCTCAGAAGTTCTTGCACAAAAATTCAAACAATTAGTTGAATAGTGGCGCCCAAGCCTTTTCAATCTTAGGTGTTATTTCTTCAACCTTAAATTTTGTTTATGTTTTACAATCAGGTTTATTTTAGACTTTCGCAAGTTCCGAAAAGTCATCTAAACTTTCAATTTTCACCGATTGTGTAACATCTTTTTTTTTAACAACCATGTTTGATTTTTCTGAAAAGCTTTGTTGAAATAAAATGTAGAAACTTTTTGTTCATTACAACTCGAGGATTCACCAGTTTTAAGATTTGAAAACTTAGTAATAATTAGTTTCACCTTGTTTGTAGTTTTTGTACATTATTTCCAAACCTGAGTTGGTACTTTCAAATCTTCAAAAATTTTCTTATCAATATGAACAGGTTTAGGATTAATTTGAAAACATTTTCTAGCAATGTGTCCAGTTATTCCACATTTATGACACTTCCTGTTCTCATACTGATTCTATTTAGCAAACCATACACTCAAATCATAACATTGATTTAATGTATGATAGCCATCTTTCCTGCTTTGTCTGTAACTTTGATTTGACGTTGAAGCACTGTGGTCCGACCTGCACCACTTATTTACAATTTTTTGTGAATTTTTATAATGATTGGATGATCGTACCGATGAGCTTTTATTTTTCTTTTAAAAATTTTTAGAACTTTGTTTTCCTTTTGTTTTTGTTCTTCATTCTGCTTAGAAGGTTTTTGCGTTGAGCATTCACCTTTTTCAGTAGATTGTAGAACAGTTTCTTGAAATTTTTATTTTAGTTTTAAAATATTTCATTTTTATTCTTTTTATCAGTTTCATCATCAGTATCATCATCACAATCCTCAATTATGACCTTGTCATAATTTATGATTTTATCACTTATTGGAATTTCCTTTTTATTTTCATTGATAGGTTTTGAACAAATATGATCTAACATCAATGACGAGGTCACAAAACCTTTTAATTTCTTTTCTAAATCATCAATTTTATTTTTAGCAATCTCAGCATCTTGTTCAAATTTCCTGAATTTTTCAAGATGCGAGTTTATTATACTTTGTTTTTCAATATTAATTTTATTTAAAACAGAATTTTCATTTTCTAAAATTTTTATTATATTTTCAAAATCTTTTCATTTTCTTTTAATTTTTTATTTTCTAATGTCAAATTCTCAAGATTATTCAAGAGTTTGACATTATATGCCAGATAGTCAGTCAGATCTACATCATAAACTGGACAGATTGGTTTAGAACTTGAAAGCTCATTTGCAGATGTACTTAAAACTTGTGCTTCACAGTTCTTAGCTACTATACTCCCTTGATTACTGACAAGATCAGACTTCTTTAGTAATTCCACTTGATATCCCTCTATGTCAATGAAGGTAAAAAGTTTGAAAAATTCCCAGCTCGGAATTTCTTTTAACACAATTAAGTACATTTGTCCATTCACCCTCCAGAAGAGCATCAGTCAATTTGTCAATATACTCTTCTTCTGTCTTATCAAGACCATGCCTTCTCATCTGCACTTTCAAATGACAAAATCGCTCTATCATTTGTTTCATTGACTCGCCTTTCAGCATTGTGAAGATGTCAAACTCTTTCATGATTAGAACTTTCTTGTTCTAAATCATCTCAACACTATCCAAATATTTAGCACGTAGAGCATTCCACAACTTCTGTGCTGTATCACATTCTGGTAGTAGAATTAAGATATCTTCATTTATCGATTGCTGTAACAAACCGATCATCTTCTTCTCATGAACATTCTGATAGAAGAAATTTGCTCGTTTCCAGTTCTCGAATTTTCTTTCTAGCTTTCATATTCGTTCATACTCATCAACTTTGGCGGATTCACAGACCCCATTTCGTTTTCCAAATTTATCTGTCGTTCAAAAACACTTGAAAAATGATTAGCAAACAGACAATTTTAGTAAAATTTGACTTTTTAATCGACAATATTAACGTATCGGTTTGCTAAAAACGTTTAAAATTTTTCCGAATACTGTTTTTTACAGATTAGAGCTTTAAACTCGTCTTGTCGATACGAATCTAACGATATATAATGTCCGAGATGTTTTTCAGGATTTTCATGCCTTTTTTAGAAACCCTTTGTGCAAGTTCGGGCGAACTTGTAACAGCTACTTAACAAGTTCGGCCGAACTTGTTACAAGAATTCAGAAAGTTTCACTTTGAAACAAGTTCGGGCGAACTTGTAATATTTTTCAAGAAAATTTAGCCAAGTTCGGGCGAACTTGTGCTTAATGTCAACAAAAACCAGTCAAGTTCGGGCGAACTTGATGAAAATTCTTGAAAAACTTGTCAAGTTCGGGCGAACTTGATGAAAAATCATACAAAATGTGATAATTTCAGTCAAGTTCGACCGAACTTGATCACAAGTTCGTTTGAAATGATGTTTTCAAACATGATTTTTTCAACTTTTCGACATGAATTCCTTTGTTTTAAGCTCTGATCTTTTCAAGGATTGTACTATTATGGATTTTATGTATTATACTTGAAAATCAGTCCATTTTGTCCGTGAAATGTCCAAGAAAAGTTAAAAATGAAAGAGATGAGTAGAAGATGTGAAGTTCTATGTCCAATGTCTTCAAATTAGGCCAATCCTGCTCTGATACCAATTGAAGGTCCATTGTACGGATCGTTCGGGTACTAATTTGGCAAACCTAAGGTAAACATGCGGAATCCGTTTGCATAGGCGACATTGGATACAAGTTTGTTACTGTTTAACACCGTTTCATTAATGTTCAAACGTTACAGCTCATGGAAACACTTGGACAGAACTTCGCCGTTCAAGTTACAAAATCTCTGAATCTTACAAATGAAATGTCAAACACCCCTATATATAGGAGATCAAGTTTGCTTGAACTATGTCATGGACAAGTTCGGGCGAACTTGTTCATCACCATACAAGTTCGGGTGAACTTGTCTCTCATGATACATAAACTTAACATTTCGCTCATATACACAGACTTGACGTTATACGATGACGCAGGCAACAGACATATGCATCAACAAAAACAGGTCGAAACGATAAAACCTTAACAGGTTTCGTGTCTAAACGGTTTAAAACCCGTTAACCTGTTAAGACCCGTTAAGTACATGTTAATAATTAAAAATTAAAAAATATTATATGTGGGTGTGAACATGGGGTCATTAGTCTTGGGACCTTGGATGAATTATACATGAACATACGCGATTCTTTTTCCATAATCCAAACACTAATTTTTAAATCTCTCGAATAAACATTAATTTTTTAAACAGGCCGTGTTCGTGTCTTAAACAGGTCGTATGATACGTTGGTAATTTTTTCGTGTCTTAACATATCGTTTCGTGTAACCTGTTTATTAACAGGTTCGTGTTCGTGTTTCGAATATCTGGCACGATAAGATTTCGTGTCGTGTTTGTGTTTAAGTGTTTCGGGTTCGTGTCTTATCGTTTTCGTGTCTTAACAGATTGGGTTGACCCGTTATGCCAACCCTAAAGAAAATACCATATCTATCTTTTTAAAATATTTAAAATAAATACATTTGTCTAGGTACATTGAAAATAATATAAATGGTTACTTGCAACTTGTTTCATAGAATAAACAAGAAGAGCAATATGCATTAAGAACTTCAGATGATTTTAGTGTATTTATTATGAAATATATCCATATGTAATAATTTTATGTTTTAAAAGATAAATATAATCCTATCATGTATAATATTAGTAGACAACAATTATATACTTATGTTAAAACTTTTCAGATTTTATGACAGATTGTGAGACTGGTTGCTATAAATTCTTCATAATAACCATATATTTTTACAAAGGTGAAAGTTGAAATATATTGTTAATTGTACAAGATTAGCTATTAGCACTTATCTAAAGTGCTTTTGCATCTCCTATATATACACATGACAAAATTATAGACTCTATGTTTGTCTGAATATTTACACATGAAAAACTTCATTTCTATAACTTCACTTACACTTTTTCTAACATAAACATCGCGGTCACTGGCGAGACGATGGACTTCTTCCTCCTAACGTCTCGAGCCTTTCTATATATGAAAGTTTCTTGCTGTTTGTAGCCGATGTTTGTTTTCCTAACTTTGCGTTTTCATTTCCGTTAGATAGGTCTTCTTTGGATTCTTTTTCTTGTTCTAAAGTCCAACCCATGAAATCGGACAATGTCATTGAGGTGGGGGCGTTTGCGTAATTAATTTTTTCTAACTCTTCTTTTGCATTAGGGAATTTTCCTGATGCTCTTGATGCTGAATCTTTAAGAGAGTTTCGTTTTAGATCGCCTGATGGATTTTTTACTAGATTATCGGCGTGTAATACGTCTTCGATTCGTGACATTACCTTGTGTGCTAAGCTTTCTAGTATTCTTGAATAGCTTTCAAGGACTGCATGACCTACATCCTGTCAATATAGCAATTACCTGTAAATTAGGATGGTTTGTTCCACAAGTGACAAAATGGCCAAATGGGATGTAAAATAGGTAAAAAAAAATTTGCATATATTTCTATTTCATGTGACTAACGTTTTTTCATGGAAAAATACATCAGTTTCAAGGACTTCTATGTAACCCCTCAAACTTCTAAATATTTTTGATAAAACCCTCATAACAATAAGAAAAAAACATTAATGTTTTTGTAACCAGATCGGTCATTAACTGGCCTTTATTGGTTCACTTGGGTTGAACGAAATTCAAGAACCAGGTGACATCATAATTACTTTTGGAAAATTTTTAATGTTATATAAAAATATATATTGTATTAAATTGAAAGTTTACAAATTATTATGTTATGCTAGTTATATTTTAGGAAATATATTGTTTTATACAAAAAAATAGAATAATAATAATATAAGAAAGTTTTAAATAATAAAAGAGTTTAAATGAATTTGTAGTGTATTTTGTTCATACATTTTGAATTACAATATTAATTATCTACGATTTACGTGTAAGAAGTTTTAGGTTCAAATCTTGGCACTTTTCTTGACCCAAAAAATGTAAGAACTTATTCAATTACAAACAAAGTCAAGAAAGTTAATGGTAATTCTTTTGAAAGTATATAACTTTTTTGTGATAACCATAAAATAAGTTGTAACCATTAAAACACATTTTGGGACATTTGGTGGCATTTGGAAATAAGCTAAATCAACCCATATTATTAACACAAAACAAGTAAAATCTATGTAAATATGTGTGTCAAAGATTCTTACCCGATTGTTTTCGATTTTGCTGACATCTAATGCAGATTGAGAAATACCAGGATACCGTGTTTTAATATAAGTAATATTGTTTCCGCTCTATCTTCAAATTGTTCTCTTTTCTCTATACTCACACCCGAACCCCATCCTGATTTTCCATCTTTATTTGTCATTTTTCTTCTCCATATCACAACGGATGCTTCAATTCTATTTTTTAGATCAAGAATTTTATGCTCCGAAGTTAAGTCCATAGCTGCAAGGAAATTATCTGCATCGAAGTGATCAACCGTTATATTTTTGTAGATCGTGTCTCCTAAGCTTGCTCGTCCATTCTGCCACAAACGCATCACTTGTGGTCAACTTGATGAAACAGTCATTTTAGCAACTTTTGATACGAAAAATCGCATAAACAGTCAATTTTGAGGGGAAATTGCAAGACGGGAGCGTATAGAAGACATTAACAAGTTAACAAAAAACGTGTGAGATTCGTATAAATACTTGTAATTGTTGTTATAGATTTGATACATAAAATTCATTCTCGTTCTCTTTTTCAAGTTCCCTATCGCACAAAGTGAGAGTGGTTTTAACTTTCTTTTATTAAAAAAAGTCATATATATATATAGAATAAAACGTTTAAAAATGTCATTTTGTACCGTCCTTGGTTAAAATAAATTACCACATCATAAAATAAATTAAACTTGCATTGGTGAATTTCCCTAAACTATGTAATTAGGGTTCAAACTCCATTGTGGGTATTTAGGTGGTGTAGAATAGGGATTGTCTTTCGCAGTTCTAAAAGGGATATTGAATCCTTACTTTCACCAATTTGCCGATATCACTCCCAGCTTTCGATTTGTACCACAAGACCCCTAAACTTTCAACTTATTTTCCTCTGACACTCCCAAACTAACTGAACCCTATTGCAGTTAGCTGATGTCAGATGCTATGTCACTAAAAGTGTCACGTCATGTGCCACATCGAATGCCATATCAGCAAAAAGTGCCACTCCAGATGCCACACGTCAACATAAAATTGTCGCGGCAGATGTCACATCAGCACAACCTAATTGGGTTAGGGTTCAGTTGATTTGGGAGTGCCAAAGAAAAATAAGTTGAAAGTTGGGAGTGCTGTGGTACAAATCGAAAGTTGGGAGTGTTATCGACCAATTGGTGAAAGTTGATATTATTAAAATCTAATATTCCTTCTAAAAATACAAAAATAAAACTAAATTACATTATTGACCCCCTAAAATGGTAACTAGGTCAAAATTACCCTTCAAAAGTTTTTTCACATACACTTACCTTAGGGAGGGATTCAATGTAACTTTCTGGGATTTCCATCTCTGTAAGAATGTGAGCATTCATAGCCATAGCCGCTTTGAGTACTTGATTCGCGGAGTCTTTCTGAAAGTTTAACCATCTTCGTGTAATATCAGATAAACCGTTTGGAGGAACCTTTGGAGCCGGTAACCACCATTTATCTCCTTCTCTTTTCTTACTTGATTTTGATCCAGCATCGTCTTTAGGTACATAGGTAAATTCATTTTGATCCTTAAAATTATCTAAGCATTCCTGTGTTCACATAAAGTATGTTAGTTTTAATTAAATGGATGCAATAGATGTGAATTGTGTGTTAGATAAAAATTCAAATGTTTATATCATAAAATAACAGTGTGTTTATTTTGGATTTCAAATGATCATTTCCTGTTGTATTTAACGGATCATGTTATGTTTTGCATGCTTATTGAACCAATAATTATAATAACACATATAACTAAACGTAACATTTACTTAGGCACTAACACGAACTTGTTTAAAATGTGGTTTACAGGATACGACACATTTAACACGAATTTAAATGTGGATGCAATTAGGGTTAGAAATTTATGATAATATATATGATTATCGATAAAATTATAAACAATAAACAACGTCATTTTGATAAACTTGTTGGTCAACATGTTAACCCATTTAACACGATTACTTAAACAGGGTATGCATGCCATAAACTAGTTAGACGGACAAAATCAATTTAGACATGTGTTTCATCCTGTCACTAATGTGTAGACCTATTTATAACTCGCACTCATATAACTCTATGTCAATCATGTCAGTGGGTCGTGCCATAAGTTTTGGTTCTATCGTACAAACCATCATGCCAAAATTTTCATTAAACTAAGTAAAATATTATGTGTTTGTCGTAGAATCATCAATGTCAAATATCTGAAGAAGTGGGGTATTGTTCTACAACATGAAAATATAATGCTTTTAACGAGTGATGACTAACTTTTGGATCTAATAGTATTTTGTGTACACCGTATAAGTATGATGTCGTTCGTGTTTAACTAGACAAATACGATAATATCATATTTAGACGACTATATGTGGAAATTTTAGAATTCCAAAAAGATATATATGAATTTGACCCTTATTATCGTGTTTGTTGTCAGTTCAAAGTAACAAGTTCAATAAAACGTCTTTCTTCTTACCAAAAAGCATTCCGTCAAGCTTCTTAGGGCAGGAATATTCCCACGTACATCGCTTCGTTGCCTTGTAATCATAATCTGTGAAAATTATATAATTTAGCTTTAAATTTATAAAAATAACGCGTAAAAATAATTCGGTACCTCCATCATTATGCCATTTGTATTTTGTTTTGAAGGCACAAATTCAACAATGTGATCCGTGACCGATAACAACCAATCGATTTCTTTACGCCACCTTGCTTTACTATCGGGGGACATGGGTTCCAATTGCGAGATTTCTCCAAATACGGAAGCTGTAAAACAAGAATTATGAACCCGTGTTGTTGGATAATAAACATGATTTGGTCTCACTAATATCGGTTACCCATGGTTGATACCTAAGCCCGAGACCGTATATAAGGAAAAAATAAGAAAAATGGTAGATTCGCTACATACTTTAAATAAATCGTTAAGTCAGTCGAACCATAACCTACTTTTAAATAAAATCTAGTTAAGTCTAGTGACGAACCATAACCTTTCGATCCAAGGGTAGACATATAAAGTTTTCTACATCGTAAGAAAATCATGTTTTCCATAAAAAATATTTTTTTAACAGCAAATTTGGATCACTAACTGTCTGACTGGAGTATCATCGTGCCACCAGCGCCAAACACATGTTTTTTCTTATAAATCGACTTTTTAGATAGAAAAATCCGGTGTCCAGACCCTTCCTTTGTTTTGTCATTAGTTAAGTCACAACGCTATCATTGTAGTTAATAAAGACCCTAAATTGTGTTTGTCTTATGTAAACAACATTTAAATGTAAGTGTTACTCATCAAAACTTATCCATTATCCTAAACACTGTTTATACATGCTTGATTAATACAAACACAATTTAGTGACTTGATTAACATTAAAACCTTATACATGTAACTATATAAGTTTAATTTTTTATTTACTATTTCTTTAGAATGTTAATGGAAGTATGTGAAGTTGTAAACTAATCCAATGCAATATACAAGCTACCTAAATACCGAAAAACCAAACCATTAAAAGTAACTTTTTGATTTTTTTTTTCGGTTACATTAGAAATGTTTAATTAAAACCCCCAAAAATTACGAACCTAAAGTGTTTTTGTTAATTCGTTAAAACTAGGTCTTTTAGATTATTAATTCAATAATAATAATAATAATATAATAATAATCTATTGTTTTTAAAGGCACAATTTGCGAAATCCAAAGCAAAATGCAAGAAGAAAAAAAACCCACTTAAAACTATAATAAAACGTTTTCAGTTTGTCAAAAAACTAAAATGTTTTCGGTTTGGTTTCCAGTTTAAACAAAACCAAACCAGACCGAAAAGTTTTCAGTTTGGTTTCGAGTTTAAACAAAACCGAACTAGACGAAAAGTTTTTTAGTTTGGTTTCGTGTTTAAACAAAATCGAACCAAACCAAATACATTGAAAAGTTCTTGTAAATCCCCCTTTCCATTTTCTTCGTTAATATAACCATTAAACACAATTCAACACATTTAACTAGGATGAGCTCGGTACTGGTACGGAAAATGTTCGGTACAGTACCGGCATTTTCGGTAACATTACTGGTATTTGAAAGTAAAATTCGGTAAAATACCGGTACTAAAAAATCGATACCAAAAATTTAGTATCAGTACCAAGTCCCATATGCTCATCCCTACATTTAACATCCCAAAAATCATCATTTCCCCCTATTTCCTCCATGAAAACTAACAAAAAAAAATCAAACAATCACACAAAATCAACCTCTATTACCTGCTAGATTCGTGATCGCATTCGACAAAGCCAAAGCCGACGAAACACCTTTTCCTCCACCCGACATATCTTCGCCTAACAACAGTTTCGCGAATCTCTCCTTCATCATTTCCATATCTGTTCACCACATAAAAATCAAATTTACAAAAAAAAAAAAAATCTAGACGCCGAGTTAAAAAAAAAACTATATAAACATTACAATTTACCTGCATATATCTCCTCTAGTTCAGGGTCTACATCTAAATTGGCATCTGATTTATCCTCCTCCATTTGATCGTAAATGGGTCAAACGATTAGCGAAACGCAGCAGAGTTGTTGTCGAAAATGATATGAACCGAACGAAAACCAAAGGGAATTGTGACAGCAATGTGAATCAGGAAGGAAGATTTTGATTGATTGTTTTGTTTGCAATGTAGGGAGTAAAAGGGAATGTGTTTTTGGAAAGATGAAAAAAAAATGGTTGTTAGAAGAAGGATGAGGGAACGTGGGGTGCATGTTAGAAATAGAATTTAAAGATGAAATAATAAAAAAATACTTTTATTCTTTTAGGTGGAAGTTGAATTCTTACAAATGGAAATTGTTTTAAATAATAAGAGATTGTTATATTAGTTTAGAGTAGTGGGTGGACTCTTGGTACCGCAGTTCGGTTTGTTCGGGTATTATGGCTATACCGTTGCAACATATCGGGTAGTTTGCTTATCTAGAGATAGTTGGTATTCGTTGCCGCATTGGGTTGTTGAAGTGATCATTCTACAACGGTCATTTTGATCGTTTAAATACTTTTATACATCCACGTAACGTATACACCTAAAACTCTTTTAACTTGTTGCTCCAACTCATTTATTTAACTAGCTCTAAAAACATGGTTAAATGTCAAAAATCAAGAGTTAAAAGTTAATCAGAATAAGCTACAATGTTTACAACATATCAGATCGTTTTATTAAGAAAATGTTATTGTCACAAGATAATAGTTTACTCTTCTCACCAACACATAAAAAAAAGGAGTTTTGAAAAATTAAGGGACTGTTTGGCATCTTCTGAATGGTTAAGTGCTGAACCAGTAAGAAGTCTGAACCCTTAAGTGCTGAACTAGTAAGAGGTCTTAATCATTAAGAGCTGGTATAATGCTTAACCGTTCGGAGGCAAATGTCTGACCAATTCAGATTAGAGGTCTTAACCATTCAAACTCAGTATAATGCTTAACCATTCAAAGGCAAATGCTTGCGAAACAAGCAGTTTTAAACCATTAAGTGTTGAACTAGTAAGAGGTCCGAACCATTAAAAGCATCATTAAAAGGTAAACAAACAACCCCTAACCCAACAAAATCCAACCTGTATGAAAATTTGATGGCATGAATGGAGAACTTTTTCTTTCTAATTTGCTCTGTATGTTGTAGTTTTGCTTGTTTTTTCGATGGTTTGCCTGGCGCCTTTATGGTGTGCGGGGAGGACCATCACACAGGGCTGTGATTTCGAGGGGCACGTGTTTTTTTTTAAATCTGATATATATATATATATATATATTATATTATATAAGGGATAAGGAAAGGTTTAAATGAGAACGCTAATATTGTAAGAACCATGAGAACAAATTTTAAAACCACTAGAACTTTGTCAAAAACAATTCAAATTCAAAATTTCTTTTTACACTTATCATTATTATTCGAATACAATGTTAGAAATTTTATTTACACGTCAAAATTTACGTGAATTCGTAAATAAATAAAATTTACACATGTGTAAATTTGCCATTTACACATGTGTAAATTTGTTATATTTACACATGTGTAAAAAACCTAATAACAATGATTTTGAGGGTAGAAATGAATTATTTGATGTTGTAAATTCTTGTTTTAATGTTATATTTTAATTACAATGAGGTCGGTATATATATATGTTAATTTTTTAAATAGTATACCTATACCAATTCCAATATAAACCCATTTACAAATCAATTTTAATGGTTTAGAAGTTAGCCAACCGGCATTAGGTTTAGTGAGCTAGTTTTTTATGGTTTAAATACTAATAGCATTGTTTATCGTTAAGGTATTTTTCAAGCTCAAATAAGGTATATGAATTCTTAAAGACGCCACGGAATTTTCCTTGTATCTTAGCGCATTGCTAGGCTGTTTGTGTTGGAATGAAACCTGCCTTTATAAAAAAAGAAAATTTGATGGTTTTGAGTTGGGCCCAATTTTGAGGCTTCTGCATTGTTTCTTAACTCACATAACACACTGATTTTGACCTGCTTATAACTCACAAGTCAAAAGTCACATCTAGCCCCTTAAAATTCAAATAAATAGAATGGGCCCATTTAATAATACATGGGCCATGCAAAATTAATCCCTAACCAAAATCGAATTTGTTCAAACAAATTGGAATCCAAGGCTTCAAGTTTTTAGAGCAACTAGTTTTAAGCCCCGCGTTGCGGGCATAGGCGTAAAACCGTGTCACCAGCATTGTGACGACTAAAACCGGGGAAAATGTAAAATACAAACACGAATTCTTAACACTAAGTGATTCACATGACGTAAAACGTTGACCGAGTCAAATTTATATCAACACGTATTAGAAAGTTGAGAGGGTAAAAAAAACCTGAAGGACCAAGTGTAGCTATCATACCCTGTGCTAAGTAGCAACTAACCGACAACCAAACCCAAAAGAAATGTAAAACAAAAACTATTAAAAGAATAAAGTTTTATTTAAAAATGAAAAGATATAAAGTTTTATTTGAAAGAAAACACCACAAAAGACAAAAGGATACTATTCATTGACTTGTTATGAATTAATAAGTATGAACAATTAGGTATGACAATAACTATACTATTCGTTTGATGAAAATTTTGACATTGGCAGAGGACAGTGGAGGCCCGGTGGTGTTTCGTCCCCACTGATATTTCGTACGTAGTATTATTTTACCGAAAAATTCTAGAAGATTGTTTTTTGGAATAATGGATATTAATTTTACCAAACTATTAGCTGTTAGCCGGCAATTGTCTCAACTTCAAAAATAACCAGTGGTGGTCGTACATTTTCACATATTGTAAACCAATGGACCTATGCTATTAGAACCTTAATTTTTTTTGTACCCTTTTCTTTTTCTGTTAGAAAATGTCCATTGGTTTACAATATGTGAAACGGTAGGACCACCACTGGTTTTTTTGAATTTAGGACGGTTGTCGGCCAACGACTAATAGTTGGGGTTATTAAAATCTAATTCCTTGTTTTTTTAGAGTAAAAAATGGATTTATAAGTGTTCTGCCCCCACAGATTTGGATCTTTAGAGTCCGGCCTCCACCGAGTTTAGCTCAAGCTCCGCCACCACGTATTGAGATTTTAAAATACATTTTTTTAATATTCTTAGTTTTATATAAATTTATTACCTAAGTAAATTTGAAATATAAAAGCTTTATATGCAAGAAATAGTAGACTAGTAGTATATTACTATAAATTATATGTTACTCTTCCACTAAAAACAAAAGTAAAAAATGGGTTGTGCCAAATATACTTTATTTTCATTTACTGCATTTTTTACTTATGGTAACTCATCTCTAAAATTCTTAGATAAATACAATTCAAACTGTTTTGTTTCTTTTTTTTTTTTCTCTTTTATTATAATAACTAGGTAACAACCTGCGCGCTAAATCAAATCGTTCTATAAGCTTATAAGAGGGGCATGTTCTGTACGCAAATCACGTTTTGATTAGGAACCGACATGCATGCGTTGGCATCCTAGGAGAAAAGCAGGTGTGCTTTGTTAAACATATAAAAAACAAGAGTTAAGTGTCATTTTCGTCCTTGTGGTTTGTTCACTTCTGTCATTTCAATCCAATTTTCAAAAATACGCCATTTTCCTCCCCGACGTTCTAGAAACGTGCCATTTCAGTCCAAAAAGTTAAGCCCAGTTAAAAAAATGTGGTTAGCTTAAGGGTAATATGGTCATTTAATAAAGAGTCTTTTTTCATTTTTTTAGGAATATATTACAGAATAGTAATCAAGTTTTAAAAGTGTTCTAATTAGGTCACTCGTATTGTTTTTGTCCCAATTAGATAACTTAACATTCAAATCGATCCATATCCTTTTTTAATGTGTCAAGAAAAAAATGGAGCATAAGATGTTGGAGTCGGATTATCTTAATATATGAAATTATTTTTATTTAAAATAAAACACTTTAATGACATTAAAAATTAAAAAAACAAGTTAAAATCCGCGTCATCATTCGACGTTACCATCAAATGAAAGGAAAAAAAGAAACAAAAATTCACATCACCACTATTACCTATGAAATTGATGAAAAGACCTTAATTTTAATGAAAAACGAATGTTGAGTGACCTGATTGGAACACTTTTGAAAGTTGGTTACTATTTTACAAAGTTACCACTTTTTTAAAACTTCAGGTTTAAAATAAAAACATTTGAGGTTGGCCAAAATCGAACCATGACCAACCGTTTTGAAACAAACATCTTAACCAGCAAGCCAAGACTCGATTGTTAGAAATACTGATTTGTTTTTCTTTTGACTCTCCACCACCACCATTCAACCACCACCACCACCTTTGCAAATCCACCACCTGCCACGGCCACGTTGTCGCCACACGTCAACAAATGAACATCGCCGGTGACTTTGCTACTCATCGTCCTCAAGACTCATCAGCATCGCTATCAGGTGAACAGACAATCACAATGCCTACAATCTTCAAACACTTAATAGCATCTATGAAATTCAGTTTCGGCGGGTGATGATTGCCTTGTGTTATGCAGCTACGGCGGCTTAGCTGAGCCGCCGGTTTCTGTACCTTGAGTCGATTAAGCTGAAAGGGAAGCCGCGAGCCGCTATGTATAACCTCATCCCCGAAGATTGGGGTGGGTCTGTGACGTCATGGGCTGAGGAGATTGCCAGATCTTTTACATGTTTGAAATTTGTTCATTTTAGACGGATGATTGTTACGGAGGTGGGGTTGAATGGTGGTGGTGGAGATGGTGTTGGAGGTGGTGGTGGAGAGTCAGAAGAAAAACAAATCAATTTTTCTAACGAAAACAGTCTTGGCTTACTGGTTAAGATGTTTGTTTCAAAACGGTTGGTCACAAGTTTGATTCTGCCAACCTCAGTTGTTTTTATTTTAAACCTGAAGCTTAAACAAATGAAAAAAGAATCTTTATTAAATGATCATATTACCCTAAGCTAACCATAATTTTTTAACTGGGGTTAACTTTTTGGACTGAAATGGCACGTTTCTAAACGTTGGGGAGGAAAACGACGTATTTTTGAAAATTGGATTGAAATGGCAGAAGTGAACAAATCACAGGGACGAAAATGACACTTAACTCAAAAAACAATTAATCTAGTATACAAAATCAAAAACCCCAAAACCTTACTGTAGCTAAGTTTTCCTTGCAAGCAACAAACAACCATAAAAGAATGGGCTTCTATAACATTTTCCTTTTTGTTTGGTTACCCAAATTCGTTTTTCTTGCGATTTTTAACAAAAAAAAAAGCATCCTGAAATTTAACGCCTTGCAAAATGTAGCGTCTTACAAAATAATAATGTTAGAATTTTTTTTGCAATATGTAGGTTTTTAGGGTGTGCGTGCGGGGTGTTTAGGTTTTTGGGGAGGTTAGTTTTTAGTATTATATCTGGTTTTCTATAAATTGCGTTATTGATTCAGGTCATTGTGTTTAATTTGTTATCCTTGTGTTTTAGTTTCTTGTTAATTGTGTTTTAGTTTGTTGTGTATTGTGTTTTTAGTTTGTTTTCCATTGTGTCTTCATATGCTCTCTATTGTGTCTTTTATCTGTTGTCATCAATTGTAATTTTATTTATTTGATACTTATTGTGTTATATATTATGGCCATTGTGTTATACCTCAAGGTCATGGTCATTGTGTTTTAGTTTGTTGTCCATTGTGTCTTTATCTGTGTCTTTTATCTACTTTACATTGTGTTTTTCGTCATGTATATTGTGTCATACACAACTAGGTTCTTGAATTTTCTTTTGAAAAATATAACAATATGGTACTCATATTAAAGATAAAAAAACCTTGATTTTATGGTATAATTTTTTTTAAAACAAATTATGTATAAAAAAGTTACGGACGTTTAAAAATTGGAGGGGAAGTAGCATGTGACTTGCATGTGCATATTCTCTCTCCTCTTATAGACAAAATTATCTTTCCCACTTGAATCCTCGTAGGATACTTGTCACTCTATGTAATCGGGGCAAACATAAGTGTTTTCCTTCATAGCCCATTCCCTTATTAAGAAATCTAAACTTTACAGGCGAGAGATAAGACCCTTAAAGGACTGTTTAATTACGATTTAATCGGGTTTCACACATTTGTACATTTGCGTTATAGTTATATAATTAGAGTAACACGCACGCACTTATTTTTTGTATATGTATAACATCCGCTCGTAAATACTTAAAAGTCAAGACAACGTTTGACATCCAATCTAATGCCTAAAAAGACTTAAAAGTCAAGACAAGGTTTAGTACATCCAATCTAATGCCTAAAAGGCTTAAATAACACATGGAAATTGTATACATCTCTGAATGTACAACCAATTGACTATTAAAAGAAGATAGTAACCACTAACCAAACATACAAGGGCATTTTAGTTAAATAATGCAGATGCCATAACTCACATTAGGGTGTTCAAAAAAATCTGGAACAATAAACGAACCTAAAATATCCGAAAATCCGTATCTGAGATATTCGAATTATCGGATTCAGATATGGATTTCTAGTAAGTTTGGATAATCGGATTATCCAATATGCAAAAACTAAAAAAATAATAAATATATATTATATAGGCACCATATCACCATGAAAAATCACGATCTCAATATAAAATTAAAAAGTGAGGCTGTATTTTAAAATTGTTTATAATAACTCAAGTAAAAAAATAAATTACGGTTTGTATTTTACGATTCTCATGACTATATCGGTTTATTAGTAAAAAAAAGTTCGGATAATCGGATTATCCGATATAAAAAACTAAAAAGATAATAATGATATATTTTATGGGCACCATAAAAAATCATGATTCTCAAAATAAAATTAAAAAGTGAGGCAAATATTGTGTCTTATAATCGTTTATCATAACAAGTAAAACAAATAAATTGACATTTTTATATTACGATTCTTTTGACTTCGGTTTATTATTTTAATTATATTATCATAACAAGTAAAATAAATAAATTGACATTTTTATTTTACGATCCGTTTGACTTCGATTTATTATTTTGATTATATTAAAGTCAAACACATGATTAGTTAAGAATTAGATGTGATTTTGTTATTTTTTGTTTGTCTTTATCCCAACCTATAATTTACTACGCCTAATTTTAAAGTTTAAATAAATTGCTTTGTTAGTATTTACAAGGCATGTTCTAACTGGAAATCTAACTTACAACAAACTTTCATTAAAGAAATGATGAAGTCGACTAATATTGTCGTAGGTAATGTTTGCTAGTAACAAAGCACTATACATCAATTAAATAACCGTGTTATGAACCACAAACAATAAATACACGTATTAAGGTACAATATTTTTTTATTGGCTAACGAATCTTTTAAATGGGCTACTGTCTAAATTCACCACATCAAGATACATTCGCCTTCCGAAGCGCGGAAAAACCCACACTTAGGGCCGAAGCCCATGAAACACTTGCCCGAAGGCACGACAGTGCAGTGAGGTAAAACTCGCTCATTTCAAAGATTGGACTAGCGATCCCCGCTACTTGCCTAGTCTCCCGTCATTACCATATGCCGGAGTAACTAAATGTTGGGGGCAAGAGTTGAACCTGTGTCACTTGGAACACCAGGTCACTCCCTTACCACTCCAACCCTATGTTTGATTTATAGTTGAACTTGAGTCACTTGTAAAAATTGTAACTTTTGAAGTTTAATGGAATTATGTTTGATTTTCATTATGTATAAGTGACATGGTAGCCTTATTCGGGGCGGGTGTTACACGACATGTCGTCTCTACAAGTTGAAACTTTTCTGGTTTCTTATTTATCAAACTAGAATTAAACAAAAAAACAATAAAAATATTTTCACCAAACAAGGATGAATAGGATAACCAAGCTAAAAAGGCACGAAAATCCTATAGTGACGACATGGGTAAATTATAGAGACAACCTTTGTTGTCTCTATAGGTGTCATCTCTATAGGGTGTTTTTCTTATAGTGCTTTCTCGTAATAGAATTTTGTGTTGTCATAGAAAAAAGTGAGAATTTCTTGTATTTTGTTTTAGCTTATAAATACTTGTGCACTCTTGTGCTAAGCTCTTGTTATAAATCATGCATCATAGGCCTAGAACTTTTTATGGTAGATAGATTACTTGTGTTCTTGTTATGAATCATGCATCATTGGCCTGAATCTTTTATGGTAGTGAGATCACTTGCTACCTTAGTGCCATGTTGTGAAAATTGTTACTACGGAAAGGGATAGTGTCTAAGGACATTGTTATTTTTTTTCTTTTTTTCCATTAAGGTGATCCAGTTTTTAAAACTGCTTAATAGCACACTAATATGTATATGGTTTCGTTTAATACCAAACTGGTATTAAGGAAGCTATGCGTTACAGCAGGCCTGTAATTGTAATTTTATACGCTAAACCGAGAAAAAAATAAACAACTAATTGATATCCACATGATCAAGAAGACAATTTTGTGTAATCATTCGCTAAACAAACGAAGGGTCATATTTGTAGTAATGGAACTAGTTTTTGCCCAAATTCACCACGGCTGTAATCATAGTTGCAAAAAGTCTAGAGAGAATCTCCAAGCACAACAATTGCCATCTCTATGGCTACAATCAGAGTTGCAAAAAGTCCAGAGTAAAGTAACATACTATTAAATACTATATTTTATTGATAATGAAATTCAAGCCCTCGTCACTTCAAAGACTACATTTTAACAAACATGTTGAAACCTTAGGTGAAAAGGGTTAGAAAATATGAGTTGAGGGCTCAAATATCAAAAGATTCTTTTTTTGGGTTAAAGTAAAACAATCACAAGAGCCAAAATCGTAATTTACTCTAATAATAATAATAATAATAATAACAACAACAACAACTAGTATTTGACCCGCCGCGCGTTGCGACGGCGTCGAACCTTAAAGTAACTCAAATGTATACCGTCAAATATTTGATCCGACTCATTTCCAAACATAATTTACGTCAAAACTTAGACCAGCTGAAAACACGCATAAAAATAAGCACGGAGACGTATTATATTTGATCTAATTCATTACCGAAAAAAACTTAGGTCGAAATGTAAACCAACTTGGATTTATACCGAAACGTACTTAAAAATAAGCACGTAAGAAGATAGTGTTTTTTAAGTTAAAAATTGGTATCGGGGCGTTGCGGCAGCGTCGGAATGTAAAGTAACTCAAATTTATACCGCCTAGTGAAAATGTATTATATTTGACCCAACCGATTCCGAACAAAATTTACGGCAAAACGCAGACCAATTGAAAACGCATATAAAAATAAGCATGGAAACGCTTATCTGACCTGACTCGTTTTTGAGAAAAATTTACACCGAAATGTAAACCAACTTGAATTTATACCGCAACGTACTTATAGATAGGCACGTAAAATATAATGTTTTTTTAAGTTTTAGAATGGTACCATGCGTTGCGGTGTCATAGAAACGTAAAGTAACTCGAATTTATACAACCTAGTGAAACGTATTATACTAGACACGACTCGTTTCTAACAAAATTTATGTCAAAATGTAGACCAATCGGCGCTCTACTTAAAAATAAGTACAAAAAACGTACATATGTTATACTTAACCCACGTACATAAATAGCAAGTAAAACTGGAGCGCGTAAAAAAGAAATTTAACAAAGTTTATAGAAAGCTAGAGGTGTAATTGGCAATGCTGAAAATTAAAGGGTTGAGAAACACAATAAAAAAACATTGTATCTAGATTTGACTCTAGCTACAATAAATTATATATTGTTCTTTAATATTAATTATAATTATAACTAGTTTTATGTCCCGCCCGTGTTACGGGGCGCTAGACCGAATATTTCTCAACCAATTAAAACAAAACACTACCATAGTTTTGCTAAAAAAAGCTAAAATGGCAAAACTATAATTTTAAGTTTTGCGTAAAACTGTAATTTTGTAGGACCAATGAGTGAGTGTTAGACAACTGTTTAGCACGGATATAAATTACACGGAGCCAACCAATTAAAACAAAACACTATCATAATTTTGCTAAAAAAAGTAAAACGATGGCAAGACTATAATTTTAAGCTGGGGTAAAACTGTAATTTGTCAGGACCAATGAGCGAGTGTTAGACAGCTGTTTGGCACGAATATAAATTACATGGAGCCAAATAATTAAAACAAATACAACCATAATTTTGCTAAAAAAATAAAACAATGGCAACACTCTAATTTTGAACTAGGGGTAAAATCATAATTTTAAACTAAGGTTAAAATCATAAATTGTCAAAAGCTAAAACGATGACAAGACTGTAATTTTAAGCTGGTTACAAGATCGTAAGTTTTAACAGAGGGGAAATTGTAATTTTCAGGGGCGAAATCGTAATTTTGAAGTAGGGTAAAATATTAATTTTTGCGTACCAACGGGAGTGCTAGGCACCATGGTTTATCACCCGAGATTGATTCCGGGAATAAGATAGTTACTTGTTTTATTATTATTATCTTTTATAACATGAAAAAAATAAAATAATAACACAACACAATAAATATGTAGGTTGTATTTATTTACATACCACAGTAGTATTAATTTCAATCTTATTTTGAACAGCATGTTTGAGGTTGACAAAATTAGAACTGTATTCCGGTCCTGACCAGTCAAAGCTTTTTGACCTCCTTTCAAAACTGGACACAAATAAGTTACATTAAATAATTATGATAAGAGTAATGTGATAATACAATTAAGAAAGTAACAAAATAATAATTAAAATTTAGACGAACGCATGCATACCGATTATTCATTTAGAATTTTAAAAAAAGACAAGGAGAGGTGTGAATTGAAAGATTTATATTTGGAAATTGTATGTTAATGAAGGCACACTTCTGGTTACTAAATAGTTGTCTAATTGTATAAATTGATTTTATGTATTTAATGATTAGATTTAAATTAAATTTAGAGATGATTATTGAAATTTAAATCTTACCAAAGTTAGTAATCAATGCGTAATAGATAACATGTATTAATTTGAATTCAAAATTGAGTCAAACCATATTAGACATAAATTACAAAATACGGAAAGTATTGAATGATAATTAAGTACTAAAATAAAATATAAATTATAATTTTGAAATTTGAATTTAGTCAAATCGTCATCTGTATATATAATATAATATGTATACACATGCATCCCAAAAACTCTCCCGGACCCGTTCAGTCCTGAAAATGCATCCATGCTCACCAGATTCTTCATCCGTAAAAAGGGTATTTGTTGAGTTTGTATAAGTTTACTTCATGTTGTTATTTGTATCGATTTTGTCGTTTTAAGACTTAAAATTGCTGATTTTATAAAAAAAAAATATGGTATACTAGCAAAATAATGATATGATGAATTGAGGTTATCGTAAGAAGTTGTATATTTAAGCCCGCTTGTAGTGTGTGCATATAATGTATATATATGTGGGCTCGGGGGCAAAAGTGAAATTGCACTAATTTTAACGTTATTTACTAATTTCGTGAAAATAACGTTAATCAGGGCGGACGGATAATCATGCGTCATGTGGTGGCGTTGATTGCCGAAAGACATGGGGATACATGCACTAATCGGCCTTTGTCACGGTTGATGAGTGTCATGTGCTCTATGTCCAAGGCTTGATGCAAAGCTACTATCGAGCCGGAGGGTCTCACTGGAAGCAGCCTCTCTATTCCTAGGGGTAGAGGTAAGGCTGTTTACATCTTACTCTCCTCACACCTTACCTTAGCTTTGCTATTGGTGGGATTTACTGAGTATGATGATGATGATGTAAGAAGTTGTATATTAAAACTTTTAAGTTGTTGTTCCAAAATTGTTAAAGATCTTTTTCAGGTTTCAACATGGCATGTAAAATTGTGATAGAAATTTGTGGATTGTAATAGGTTCCTGAGTTTCCATCAAATACATCCATTGTTGGTTATTTGACTATTTAGTTGTTTTATGTTGTTGAGCCGGGGTCTGGCTGTCTACATCTTACCCTCTCAGAGACTCAGACCATAGCTTAGCTTTGCTATTGGTGGGATTTACTGAGTATGATGATGATGTAGTTTAGTTGTTTTTTTTTTCTCAAATGTGTTTTGAGGTGTGAAAGTATGTATTAATATGAGAGAAAATGATTTTTTTATTTTACAGCAAAAAGTGGCTGTGGATCAAGTTAGAGATCTCTTATCAGCTGCTCGATCAGCAGATCATGCAACGAAAGCAGTGCGCATGCTCAGCGAGCTTCAAAACCGACATCTTTCTGAGTTTCTTTCTTCGTTATCACTTGAGCTATCTACTGAGCCTGAAGATCCCAAAGCTAGAAAACATCTTCGACGTAAATGGATGTCGTTTGATGTGTCGTTCAGACATGCTATCAAAGAATGGTTGTTAAAAACCCTTGGTTCTGAAGAAGCCGCGCACACGCACACTGCTGCCGCAGAGATCCTTGCCAAAATCGCTTCCACAGAAATCCCAGAAAAGGGATGGCCCACACTCATTTCTTCTTTGCTTAACAATATGACAGATGATAAGCCAGTGTCATCGAAAGAAGCAACTTTAGAAGCGCTTGGGTACGTTTGTCGGGAAATATCCCACGATGATCTTGATCACGATGAGGTTGAAAAGTTCTCAATGTTGTAGTTAATGTCATGGATCATGTTCGCCTTGCAGCAACTCGAGCGTTAAAAAACGCTCTTGCTTTGAACCAAGCCTGTTATCGTACTCACGAAATTGTGAGCGTTGTTTGTGGTGCAACAGCCCAAACTGAACGGGCAGATATTAGACAAGCTGCTTTTGAATGTCTTGGTTCAGTCGCGTCAACTTACTATGCTGTTTTAGAGCCTTACATGAACGATAATCTGGTCGAACGTACTATAAACGCTCTCAAAGGAGATGAAGCAGACCTTGCTCTGCCGGCAATTGAATTCTGGAGTTGCATTTGTCATAAAGAGATTGATCATAAAGATTCAGGTCATCGTTTCGTTGAAACGGCTTTAACAAGGTTGGTTCATGGGTTGCTTGGTAATTTATCGAAGCAAGATGAAAACGACGATATCTGCAAGCTTGCAGTGGCTGGAGGAACATGTTTAGGTCTTGTTGCTAGAACCGTAGGTGATGCTGTTATTCCTTTGGTTAGGCCTTTTGTGTTGGAAAATATATCGAAAACTGATTGGCGATATCGTGAGGCTGCCACACGTGCATGTGGGTCATATCTTGAAGGCGTAAGTGCCGAATGTCTTGATTCTGATATAACGTTTCTGCTAACAGCCATGAAGGAGGATCACGACAGACGTGTGCAAGCCACTGCTCAGAGTCGTGTGATGGCTGTTGTTCTCAAACGTATCGAAGATTCTCCAGAGAAGACGTGTGGGGTCATTCGGAAACTTGCTAAAGGGTATAGCTCATCTGTTCTTGCACCTCATCTATTAGATATCATAACTTCTCTTGTTGATACTGCCGAATTCACCGATGCAAGTAATACACAATTAATCTATACTGCTTTCGAGACTTTGAAGGAGGTTGTTAGGGGTTCTAATCCTGTTGAATCATCTCAAATAATAACATCCCTTGCCATTGGTTTATTAAATAAACTTGTGCGATTAATCCATCCTCCGCAAAAGCAAGGAGATTTGCATGCTTCGATCTGTGGTATCATGCCAGAAATATTCCAGAAACTTAGCAGTACTGATGAAACTATGCGCGTTCTATTAAAAGACGCAAATCAGATTATGAGGCTGCTTCTCAGAGTGTTAGAACATGGAAGCTCATTAGTTCGTGAAAAAGCGATGCTTGCTGTTGGTGCTTTGGCTTGCGCTATTGGACCGGAATTCATAAATCATATGCCATTATTTAATGATTATTTGAAAATGGGTCTTGCGGATTGGGATGGGTACGAGATTCGTTCCGCTTCTGTTAGGGTGGCTGGCGATATATGTCGTGCTTTGGATTACAAGGTGCTACCTTTTTGTGAAGGAATCATGGCACGGCTACTTGAAGAGCTTTGTAGTGGGGGCGTACATCCGTATGTTAAGTCTCTAATATTTTCATGTATTGGTGACATGGCACTTGCGATTGGCGTACATTTTGAAGATTATGTTCGTTTCGTGTTGCCGCTGATGAAAGGAGCTGCTGAGGGATGTGCGGAGAGTGACGGGGAATATGCAAATGGGTTGAAGCGAAGTATCTTTGAGGCGTATTCAGGTATTTTACAGGGATGTAACAGGTCAAAGGCGGAGCTCATGAAGCCTCATGTTTCTTATCTTTTAAACTTCATGCAAAATGCTGTTAAGAAGCCTAATCGGTATGTTTTTTTAGATTAATGAATTTGTGTTATGATCATAGTTGTTGATAGCGAACGCAGCGATCGCTATAGCGCGCTACGTAGCATATAGGTCTAGCTTCGCTATTAGGGTTGTAGCGATAGATAGCGATAATAGTGACAAATTTTTTTTAAATATAAATAGCCATTAAATATAGCTATAAAATAGCTAGATTTTAGGTTTTTGTTAAATATACATGTAAAATAGCATATATACTAGGGTATTTTGATATAATATACATATAACATTTTTTGAAAAAAATTCTAGTGTATCGCTATCTATAAAATAGCCGCCTACTATTTATCGCTATTCGCTATGTAGCATATAGGTACCTTAAGCAGGGTTGTTTAAATTGACCTGTTTAGCTAAACGGGTTAAATGATAACTCAACCCGACACATGGTTGAGAGCTCTGTAAAAATAAGCTTATTTTTGTAGGGATACGAGTGTGGCACGAGCAGCGGTAGCAATGCTGAGAGATCTTGCACTTGGTCCAAACGCGGAGATAATTACCGAACATATTGCATTCTGTATGGACTTCATTAGAGAATGCATTGAATCTAAAGACAAACAACTCATAGATACTGCCACAAGGACCCTAGCCATAATGACAAATAGACCTAAAGACGAAGATCAAGATAAAAAAGTCGATATCCCAAGTGCTGGAGGAACTGTTGTCCCGAAAAAATATATCAAAGCCGGATTGGCTATCTCGTGCGGCTGTCACATGGTCATTTCTCAATGGCCTAAGTGTCGAAGAGCTATCCAAAAAGGTTAATTCAGATCTAGAAATTCTGCTTATTGACATGAAGGATCAAAAAACACATATAAAAGACGGTGGTGAATGGACGCTGAGTTGTATTCTTAAGTTGTTACACACTCCAGCCACTGGTCTCCGGTAATTTTACCCTATGATGCACGGAAACGCCTATGACCTGCCGTCTCCCGTCCCGGGGACTGCTAGGGGACGGAAACGGCACGGGGACGGCCGGGAAACGTCCCCGGCTTGTTGGAGACGGCCTGGAAACGCGCTGCGGATGGGGACGGGGTTTGGGGACGTGCAGGAAACGTTTCCTGAAGTTTCGGTTTATTTTTTTTTGGTTTTTATACTGATTAAAGTTCTAACGGTGAAGTTTATTGATGCTTTGACCCATCAATTATCGTCCTAGTTAAAAGAAAGCAGAAGAGAAGAAGGTATTGTGAGTGTTACCTGATTCTCCGGTGGTGGGTGACGGTAGTTCAATGAGGGTGCTGGCCGGTAAAAGGTATTTTTCCTTTAATTACCGTTTCGGCCTCAAACGCATCGAAGGAGTTGAAAAAGATTGAAGAAGACCCTGCTGAGAAGACCAGCAGAGGGGGGAGATGACGTAAGCAAAGGAAAAATAGAGCTTCAGTGGAGCCCTTGTGAACGTCAACAAACCTGCCGACATAAAATCAGGTCGTCTTCTCCGTTAACGCCGTTAGAGAGAGAGAGAGTGGGTGGGTGTTTTGCCTACTTACTATGTATCAATCGGTAAAAGGGTCTAGCTTACATTATCTTTTATATATATTTATTTTTTATATGTTTTTATTCCCGTACCCGTCCCGTCCCCGCTTCTTAAATTTTTTAGTTTTGCCGTTTCCCGTGCCCGTCCCCGTACCCGTACCCCGTTCCCGTACCCGTCCCAGTGCAACATAGATTTTACCTAAGCTTCGACAGATGATGCCTGTTCTTCTACAAAGTATCAAAGATTCTCCCGATGTTGCGGAGTGGGGTTGTGGGGTCATTTATTATCTTGCTCGAGGGTATGCGTGTTCAGCGACTACTAGTACTAGCCTGTCGGCTCTTACACCTTATCTTTCGGATATCGTAAAGTCTCTTATCGCAACTGCTGAAAGAAGCGATGCGAATTTAAGTTGTGCGGCTTATGAAACATTGCAGGAGGTTGTTAGGTGTTCTGATCCTGTTAAATCATTAGAAGCAATAGCAACTGTTCTCCGTTTTTTCTTGAATAAATTAGAGCAAACAATGAGGCTTCTGTATGACAAACGGAAACAAGTAGATTTGCCAGCTAAGCTTTGTGGTGGCATGCAAGTAACTATTCAGAAACATAGCAGTAGAAGTAAGCGCGTTATATCTGAAGTTGCCGATAAGATTATGATGCTGTTACCCGAAGTGTTTATATATTGCCGAAGCTCAACAGCTAAGGAAAAAGCAATGCTTGTTATTGGTGCGCTTGCTTGTGCTACGGGGCCAGAATTCCGGAAATATATGCCAGAGTTTTATAAACATTTAGAAACGGGTCTTGATAAGTTGGACGAATACAAGATTTGTTAGGTTTCTGTTATGGTGGCTAGCGATATATATCGTGCTTTGGATTACAGGGTGCTACCTTTTTGTGGTGACCTCGTGGCGGTGCTAGTTAGAAATTTATGTGCTCGTAAACTACATCGGTCTGTTAAGCCTCCCATTTTTTCATGTTTTGGTGACATGGCACTTGCAGTTGGCATATATTTTGAAGAGCATGTTTCTTTCGTGATGTCGATGATTAGAGAAGCTGCTGACGAGGGGTGTGCATATAACGATGGGGAGTATGGAAATCAGTTGAAGCGAAGTATCTTAAAGGCATATTCCGGTATTTTACAAGGATGTAAACGGTCAAAGCCTGAGATCTTGGCGCCTCATGCTCCTCATATCTTGAAGTTCGTCGAAGTTGTTGTTAGGGATGCTAACAACAGGTATGTTTTTATTTGTGTTAGAATAGTAAATAAATATATGGGTCGTGTTTAGCTTGAACAATTTAACACACGGGTCTCTAAAACAGGCTTGTGTTATTGTAGGGGGGTGATAATTATCGAATATTTGCGACTATGTAGATTTTTGTCGGAAAAATGGCTTGAGTCTGAAGATGAACAACTCAAAGAGACTGCCACAAGGATCAAAGCTATAATATCTTCCCTATGCGGGTTATGAATTTACATCGAGATAGATGGTAAACAGGCAACAAGCTGCGACGCTAGTTATTAATAATTACTTTCTTTCTTTCTCGCTGAAAATGCGCTTTTTGCATTCGTCGTTTGGTACAAGTTATAAATTCTGGTAGGACATTTGTGCCTTGAAAATCTAAGTAAAACGAGACTTGGCGTTTGGCTCATGTCTTTTTTTTTCTGTGTTTTACTGCAAGCTAATCTGGTGCACTGTTTGGGGAAACAAATGGGTTCGGCTAATGGGTCAGATGTCACCTAATCCCAAACCGTTCCTCAAACCTGTGAAAGATTCCATAACTGATCGGGTTCGTCTGGTGACATTCTTGTTTTCAAGGTGTGTGTGTGTGTTGTATATATATATACAGGGGTTGGTTAACGTACAAATTGCCTTAACGTATGATGTATACGAGATGCATTGTTATCTATACACACATATATTACACAGAAATATTGTCACACCCCAACCAATCGACAATGTTGTTATCTATACACACATATATTACACAAAAATATTGTCACACCCCAACCGATCGACAGCTAAATTTACAATCCTTCGGGTATGGTTTACCGGTTAACCGGTTTTTTACTAGCTTCCTAGTTCCGGTAACATGTTAACTAATTGTTATTAAAAATACATCTTAAAGCCATTTCATATGCTGTAAAAACTGATCCATTGACAATAAAAGCTCTAAAGAGTGTACTTCCAAGTCCCCGGAATAAAACTCCGGCGCCGTCGGTTTTAACACTTTGCCGGAAACAATCCACAATTCCGGCATACTTCACCGGAGAATTCGGTGTTTGAGCTTGAAGTCTAGTTTTAACCACATCCACCGGATAACAACACACCCAACTCGCAATTCCGGCGAGTCCTCCGGCGACCACCATTGTCATCAGGCTTTGTCGGCCGGTTTTCCGGCAACCTGGATGAAGTTTCTCCCTCGCGTATTCGTATGTCCAGAAATACGCGCCGTATGATGGCGCGTCTCTTATAACGGTGACGTTAAACCCTCGAAAGAGGCCTTTATAGCCTTCGGTCTGTATGATGTGTTTGACTACAGTTGATGGCCCACTTTTGTTTTTTTGGTTTTCGAGTTGTAAACGGATTTTTATGAGTTCGATTGGCGTGATCACGAGGCTTTGTATGGCCCCAGCTCCCGTGCCGCCTAGCAAAACGCTTCCATACGAGGGTGGTTCCGTGGCGGGGATGTAGCGGTCGAATGCTCTTGATAATGTGGCGTTACATTGAAAGACTAACGCGTTCTGCATTAGAAGAACACGTTAGTAGGCCGTTTTATGGTGGGTGTTTGAGATTGTTTATTAAAATTATTATTTATTTATTCAAAAAGTTATTCCGAATAAGTATTTTGACTAAGCAATCTCAAACACCCACAAAAAACTCGTGTTAGAACACAATAAACAAATAAAACATTTTAATAATCAATCTCAAACACCCTCTTAGATATTACCAACGTTACCTGGAAGCTAACGGTGGCAACAGGAGCACCCATGCCTTTATAAAGGGCAAATAGCCCTTCTTTACCTACAACATCCCTAATGATGCCGAAAGCGGGTTTCTTTACACTGCTTTGTTGTATGATTCTAACGGTATCAAGGGGATGTCCCGCAACAACACCCGCGACTCCACCAAATCCTCCGGCCACAAATTCTTTGCCCCAACCACTTGCAAGAAAATCCCGCCATAAATCCATCTCGCGAATCTTCTTTAAATATCTTATAAATACTAAAAATATTCGGCTAAAACTATAATGAAACAACAATGTAATTAAGAAACTTCTATGCGTGTGGTTTGTCTTGACCACGAAACCAGAAGGCCCTCTGATCTAGCAAATTTTCTATTGGTGAAACCGCTTTCTTGTAGTATGGCCACCTTGAAAGTCGTTACCAAAGCTGATATAAAAAAGTTCTAATGTAAATTTTTATGGCGGTAACTTTCTGGTTCCGCTTTCAAATTACATTTGAAAGATGAAAGAAGAGACTAGAAATTGAAATATAGGAATAGGAATATTTGTTTGGTTAATGTATTGGGAGCCTAATAAACCGGGGTGTGGGTGCGAAACAATATCCTGCCCATGCACTAGGATGTGGTTTGTAACAAAGGAAATATAATATAGTTTTTATGTGAGTTAAATTCCAGTTTAAACTATTTACTGACTTTTAAGTCTAATAAACAATTTATTTATTTAATCTTTCACATTGCTTAAAGCCTAAGTCTAGGGCGGATGTAGTGTTTAGTGACGGTAGCACCCGCTACCCTTTAACTTTTCTGGTGAAGTGTAATTTTCTTTGCGTTATCCCTGAAATTATATTATGTTACACAAAATTTAAAAAGCGCAACACACTTATCATCTCAAAGTTTATTAAAAAACCCATTGCTTAATTTATAAGTTAAAATCCCAATTAAAATTAAAATAATAGATTAAAGCTCCATTAAGCAAATAGTAGTTAGAATTGATTTTTGAAGGGAAAAAAGAACTGAATGTGAACACAGTGACCATAACAAGCAACACCATGCACCTCCACTATCACTAGGCGTGCAAACGAGCTGAACCCAAGCTTGAGCTCAAGCTTGACTCAGCTTGATTCAAGCTTTGTTTTCAAAGTTCGAGTTTAGCTCGTTTATCATCTATTAATTAATATATTTAATACGTATAGTAGTCTCGTTTAGACTCATGAGCTCGATAAGTAAAACTTGGGCTCATGCGTGTTTACTAAATAAACTTATTTTTAGGTTCGGGGTCGACTCGTAAACAAGTTTAAATTACTAGACAACTTTAAGTGCACGAACTTGTTGAATCTTTACTGTAGAAGATTGTATAAATTATGTGTATTGTTGAAATGCTAGGGTTTCATGAATGAAGACTTGTAGAGGACGAGAGATGCAAGAGGCAAATCGCAAATCACGAATGAAGACCTGACAGCCAAAGAGGAGAACGATTTACTATGCCAAAGAGGTTTAAGAGGATTAGTAATATATATTGAACACGAATTCAATGCATGTTTAACTCAATCCCAAATCTGTTTAGACCATATGTAGTGGGAGGGTAAAACAAAGCCTTCATCCTTGGTCATTTGTGTCATGTGACAGTCCAGTCAGCAAGGTACTTTATTGGATGTTTTTAAATAGTGCCCCTGCAAATGTTTACCCATTGTTATTTTTTTTTTCTTTTTTAATTAAAACTTATGTTTAAAATAGGTGTAGGGACATGATTTGCCAAAGAAACAAAGGAGCGTGGAATAAAGCACGCCAAGTCAAAAATTTCTTGAAAAAAACACCCAGGGGGCGGGTAAGGGGCTTGGTTGAGCGTTTTAAAAAACGACAAAAAAAACCCACTACGGGTGGTCTTAACTCAACTCACGTCGTGTCAACATATCCGTGTCGAATTTACCAGCCCTAGTATGACTATTTTCGCCATGTCATATATATAATCATGCAAGACTGATCCTGTAACCGACATATTGTGGCTTTCATGATTATAACGTTATAATGAGTTGCGAATTTTGTAAATTTAAAAAAAAATGGTCACTTAGGGAATCGGTGAAAAACATCTGTGAGGTGATGAATGCTGCACTGAGGGTGCTCTTCACACAGTTAAAACAAAGGAAATGAACCAACTCAAGACAGCAGAACCGTCAACATCAACATCAAAACCAAAGTTTAGCTTGATTATTACCCGAATTCAACGTAAATCTAGCCAACATATAAGCAACATATTCAAAGCAACATTTCACAAATCACAACATAACATACTTGAGTTCTGCAATCAATCAAGCCTCATTTCTTTCCACTTTTCTTCAGACCAGTACCTCCAAGTGCTCCCTTTTGAGCTTTTGCTCTAAGTTCCTTCAAAGCCTGCTCAACGTACACGTTTAAAAAAACAAAGTTTATGGAACCATCACTAAAAGCATCCTATCGAGACCATTGTCTACTTAGACCATGTGTAGTGGGAGGGGGAAGATAATGCCCCACCCTTGGGCATTATCCACCATGTGGCGGTCCAGTCAGCTTTTGGGCATTATGGGGCATTATCTTAGAAAGGGTGTAGTGGTATAATGCCCCTGCAATTACTACCCGTTATTATTTTTTGTTTTTTAATTAAACTAATGTTTACAATGGATGTAGTGACATGATTGACCAAAAGAATCTCACCAGGCGTTTGATTTGGAACAAATTTTGAAAAAAAACGCCACTGGGGGCGGTAGAGGGGCATTATGGAGCTTTTTTTGGGGGAAAAACGCCAAAAAGAAACCCACTACGGGTGGTCTAATAGTGAAATAAGTTGGTTTCAATAAGCAGTTCAAGGGTGCTTATTTCAAACATATTAACCTTATGGATTTAAAATAACATGTAGAGTGAAATAATCTGTTTAGTTAAGCAATCTATAGAAATACGACGCATATTACTAAAAAACAGAATCTCACCTTCTCCTCGTCCTTCTTCTTTTGAATGTTGGCCTTGTCTATCTGCAAAGACAAAATATATTACAATTACAAATCATTACGATAATGTGAAACTAAATATCCTTTGCAATAAAAATACCAATACTGATCCTAATCTTTTAAAATAACTTCTAAGTTCACTATGACGTTTCAATTCTTCTCGTAGTTGGTAATGGCAAATAGCGACAAGGTACCTATAAGCTACATAGCGAATAGCGATAAATAGCGGACGGCTATTTTATAAATAGCGACACACTAGAAATAAAAAAAAAATTATATGTATATTATATCAAAATAACCTGGTATATATGCTATTTTACATGTATAGTCAACAAAAACCTAAAATCCAGCTATTTTATAGCTATATTTAATTGCTATTTAAATTTTAAAAAATGTCGCTATTCTCGCCATCCGTCGCTGCAACCCTAATAGCGACGCTAGACCTATACGCTACGTGGCGCGCTATGTCGATCACTACGATCACTATTGACAACTATGATTCTTCTGCAGTTAATTTGTTTGATATAGATTGTAGATGTCTTGCTGTATGCTAAACTGTTAATTTCAGTATGATACGCCAGTTCAAATTTCACTATCTCGTATAAAATGTATGCTATATTGCTAATTTCACTATGACCTCATCGATCTCAAACAGCAGGACCTATAGCAGTAGACTGTTCTTATGCCAATTCCACTATAAATGATAATATCGTTATAATGTTTCAAGTCTTCAACACTATTTAGGATTTTAATCTCTGTTTATGTAATTAAAATATTTAGTTTGGTAACTCTGTTCAATGTTTTCGCCATCAACGAAACACTTGTCTTAAACAATATTACTAAACGATCGAAAGAAACTACCATTTTGACCAGTTACCCAACCCGCATTAAATCGTTCATTTCGCCACCACCACAACTAAGTTGAACCCCTGTATATTTAATTCCTATACTTATAGTTGTTAAAGGTGAATAGCGACATATAGCGATAAGGTACCTATATGCTACATAGCGAATAGCGATAAATTAGCAGGCGCTATTTTATAAATAGTGATACAATAGAAGAAAATTCAAAAAAATTATATGTCTATTATATCAAAATACCCAGGTATATATGCTATTTTACATGTATATTTAAACAAAACCTAAAATCCAGCTATTTTTAGCTATATTTAAGTGATATTTATATTAAAAAGAAAAAATAATTAAAGGTCGTTACCATTGTTATACATCGCTACAGAGGCTATAGCGAGACTAGACCTATATGCTACGCCATTCGCTATAGCGAGCACAGTGATCGCTATTGACAACTATGTTTGGTTATTAACCAAAATTAATAGAACCAAACCGAAAACCGACAAATTAACCAAACCGATTAACCGATGACTTCGGTTACGGTTACTGCTAATAACCGAACCAAACCGTGCACATCCCTAAATATCATACAAAAACGGAATATCTAATTTAAAAAAAACATTAAAAAATATAACAATCAGAAAATGTTCTTAAACAAAATTAACACAAAACATAATCAAACTACATCACGAACAATCATTCAATCAATCACTACAAACCTAAAAGTAATAACATAAACTGAACTAAATTACAAACCTGCTTTCAAAACTATAATATCAATCATCAACGATATGAAAACAAAAGTATAAACGGATCAATCAAAGAGTAACGAATACCTCATCGTATTCTTTCTTCTCGGCCTTTGGTTGTTTCAGCGGCTTTGCTTTTCCTCCTGCAAAAATCACAAATTACAGGTTATGATTGAAGGAAGAAAGTGAGAGATCGAATGTTGTGAAGAAGATGAAGGAGTGAGTACCTTGCTTGGAAGACATGATTGGAAATTCGGAAATTAGGGTTTTGGTGTTTGCAGAAAAATGATATGATTTGGGGATGATATGATAGCGTAAATATAACGCGTTATTGTTGGAATACCACTTGACGAGTTGACGTTATTTATAAGCGAACCACTATAGACATGATTGGGTTTTATATAGTATACATAAAATTGAATATATGGACATGATTGGTTTTTATACGTATGACAATAAAATTGAATATGATAGGTTTATGTCCGTCGTTTACGGACCGGTAAGCTAAATATTTTCATTTGATAATTTGTATTGTGTTTCGGATACTTGTGCATATTGCTTGTAACACAACCTCAATAAAAATTACATTGAGACGTAATAAAAATACGGTCGTCAAATAATTTTTTTTTATCTAAGTTTAGAAATTGTAAAGTAACTTTATTAAAATCCAGAAATAGTAGCGTTTGTCCACTGTAGCAAAAAGTCACTATTTCTCCAGGTTGGTTCGTCATGGTAGCAAGGGGAAAATGATAAAAGGAATAAAAGTAGAGAGATTAAATATGTATATTACCAAAGTTAAAGTAGAGGGCCTAAGTACGCATTTACACAGTTAACCAATGACAAAGAAAGTGTTTTTTAAATAAAAAGGTTAAAGACGTACGTTAGCAAAGTTGAAGATGTAAAAGTAAAACCCAAAATATTTAAAACAAAAAAAAGGTCATGGCCAATGAGTAACTCGCAAGCAGTTGCATAGCACCATTTCCGGCTATGATTTTTAGTAGAGGAATTAAACATGTATGCTACAAAATTAAAGTGGGGGAAGAGGGCTAAAAACGTTTGTACACAAACTTAACCAACAAAAAGAAAGCTTTTTAAAAGTAGGGGACTAAAAACGCTTTTACACAAACTTAACCAACAAAAAAAAAACTTTTTAAAAGTAGAGGAACTAAAAACATATATTAATGAAGTTGAAAATAAAAAAAACAAAATAATTAAAAAGGAAAGAATAGACTACTTTGATACATATGCTCCTGTAGCAAGAATATCCACTCTTAGATTGTTGGTTGCCTTAGCTGCAATACATAATCTTGTGATTCATCAAATGGATGTGAAAACCGACTTCTTGAATGGTGATTTGGATGAGGAGATATATGAAACAACCAGAGGGTTTTATCATGCAATGTCAATGAGTATAATGTGTGAAGCTAGTTTAGTCATCGTATGGCTTAAAGCAAACACCTAAACAGTGGCATCAAAAGTTTGATAATGTGGTTTTATCTAATGGTTTTGTATTAAAACAAGCGGACAAGTGTGTAATATAGCAAATTTTATGATTTTAAGAAACGAGTCTTCTATTCTATATATTATATAAACAAATAAGATTGAGACACATGTCAAGTTGTGGTGTAACCATTTGATGTTTTGGCGGGAAAATTAGAGGAATAATACATTTTCGCATTCGGATCCCGCAGTGGGTATCCGTATGGTGATTTTTGACCCACCTGTATAAACCTTCTAAACACGCCTCTTTTCTTAACCCTAGCTTCCTCCTTCATTCTCTCTGGATCAATCATCGCCACCTCACCAGATATCACCATATAATCGTCGCTACTATCACAACCGAAGGGATCAAGATGTTGATCGACAACTCCAGAAATAATGGTTATGCTTCGACTAGGAAGAAGATGTTGACGGTGGTTGTGGCCTGAAGAAAAAAGATGACGGCTACTAGGGTTGATGTAGGGTTTCTTCAGTGGTGATAATGTGATGGTTGTGATTCAAGGTAGCGAGGACAAGGCGGCGGCTAGGGTTTCACCAGCTCCAAGTATTTTTTTCATCTTTTCGATTTGACCGGGTTTTTTTGTTTTATGGATTCCTCTCGATTTGACCAGGTTTTTTGTTTTATGTTCATACACTTTGTTGGGATCTGTTTGAACCATATGTTGGTTCGAACCTAATTTAGTTTATGAATTGAGTTTTTCTTTGGTGGTTGTTGAAGGGTTGGTTAGGAGACATTTGAAGATTGACGATTGAAGATATAATAGCACAATGGCAGAATATGATTTAGATGTAAGCAGCTTTGGGATTTATCTTTTTTTATTTTTCGTTTTGGTATTTTAGGGTTCATGTTTTAAGTTTACACTGTTTTGTGGTAATATGAATGTAGGAATATGAGGATTATGAAGATGAAGGTGGTGAATATGACGATAAGGGTGGTATTGTCCGGGGTGGCACCGCTTGGGAAAGAGCTGGAAGATAGTCTCAGAAGTAGAGTCCCCCAGGCAATTTTCGGTAAAGGCAATTAATTAATTAAGTTCATGACATTATCTGTATGGTAATGTCGATATATCACATTGGATGGCCAATAATTTGTTGTCAAGATCTTCTAGATTGGAGGATACACCTTTTGTAAACTTAGATCAACCGATGATATGAAGACAAACCAACGAAACTTTTACACACGAGTTTATCTTCCTTTATGATATTTTATCTTAACATCTTGTGAGTAAATGTGTCTTTACATGAGCTAGAATGGTTAATACATTATTACTAAATGTGTCTGGAATTGTCACACAGGATCTTCCTATTCTATCGATGATAATTGTTCACGTGTCGAAATCTCTATGCGGCATCATTGTCTGATATGCTATGAGGTTTGTTTCTTTCCTCATCTCTCTTATGCCTTATGTGAAAAGATTGTGAAACATAATCGTTACTGCTATATTTACGGTATCTATTCGACTAGATGAAAGACAACGTTGTCATGAAATGTGGTCACACGATGCACCGTGAATGTTACAATGAGATGATAAAACAGACAAGTAAGCGTTTCTGTGACTACTACTGATTTTTCTTGCATCATTTTAATTTTTCTTTTTTACTTTTTAAACAGATTCTGTTGTCCAATATGCATGAAATCAATAATGGACCATGTTCACAACATGTAAGATGATAGACGAAGAGGTGATTATGGGTTTATCAAGTCGATTCTTGCGATCCAATATGTCTACTTTCACGATTTCCAATTCAGCCAATGGTTGATTCGAAGTCTGCTCCTTCTTGGTCATATTTAATGTAGGTATGTTTGTTTTGCAGATTAAAGCTACTATGATGCCTGATGAATACAGGCGAAATAAGGTAACCAACACATGCCCTTTATGTACGACAATTTTCTTTTTCTAGATAAACCTTTTGATTTTACCAGTTTGACCGATTAGATTATATATATATATATATATATATATATATATATATATATATTATATAACATAACAACCCACTTGTGAGTAAGCGAGTTGGAATTTTAACCTTTGTACCGATATTGTAACATTTGCAGGTTTGGATACTATGCAACGATGCAAGGACACTACAGAAGTTTACTTCCATATGTTAGGACATAAATGGCGCAATTGCAGATCTTATAATAATGCCAGATGTTTTGCCATGAAGACTTTTCAGAGTAAAAAAACATAGTTCCATTGTTGTTTACATTTTTCATCTTTTCTATTTTAACCAGGTTCTTATCTAGGATGCTTAAGCGTAGCACAACCACCATGCTATCCTGAGAGCCACAGAGTCCCACCATGATCAGGTAAGTTGTCGTAGTTAGTAGGGGTGGCAAATGTGGGGTTTGTGCAAGGTTCAATTTGGGACTCGCTGGCTCACAAATGCTATTTTGTTTTTTGGTGTTTCATATGCTATAAAGAACAATGTTTGAACATGATTAAAAATACACATAATTAAAGTTATTTTAATGATCTGGTGGTTCTGTAAATCTGTTGACTTCGATAGGGGTAGTTAAATACCGTAATTTATATTTTTAATTGATTTTTGAGTATTTGGTTTTTTTCTACACCAACGAAATGAAAACAATGATAGAACACCACTGATGTTAGAGAAAATGGTATCATCAAAGAATTGTTTTTTTGGTTCTGTATTTTTGGGACAACTTCAGTTCTGTGACCTGGTGTAGACGATTTCTGCTATTAATATTATGTATAGATGGTGTTGTTTATTTGTTTTTCCCTTTTATTGCAGAAGTTATACGATACTGGATATTGCATTAAGCGGAAATAATGATAAACAATCTCGATCGAGGTACGGTTTTTTGTGTATATATGTGTATCAATGTGTTTCTAGGGTTCTGACTAACCGACGTTGATGGTGGTGTTATTTGATGTCGTAGCAACGATAGGGGTGGTTGTAGTGGTGGAAAGTCGCCGTACCGGAGAAAATGCCACAAAACTCTTATTGGCTAGCTTTTTTGACATATTTTCATCATATAAAAGCGTTAAGATGGCCTCATCTACCAAAACATGAGCATGAAAATTGCCTACTGAACATTTTTTTTAATTTTCTTTTGCACTAGATTTTTTGAGGTTCAACGAGTTGAGAAGCGTAATGATGAGCATGCGCTGGAACTTATGAAGGCATATGTCGTGTTAGATGAGTTAATGGCATTGTATTTGCATATCGAGTTAATGATGAATACAATCAAGGTTGTTAAACCAAATTGTTTATTGTTTAATGCTATGTTTAGTTACTGTTGAATTTTTTTTTTCTGATTGTCAGTTTTGTTTTGAAGAAAAAAGACCAGCTCAATCAAAGAGGTGCCAGGTGCATCTTCCATCATTTATACTATACAACATGACTGTTAATGTGAAGATTTTTTTTGCATATGTAGGTGGTTCAGAGTAAACAAGAGTGATTCTAAGTGGGTTTAAAAATTGTAAGTAAACATAGATACATCGCTGAATCAAACAGCGATGTTCAAACCAACTTTCTGCAAAAGCTGAAGAACACTGCCAACATTCTTTTTGTCTTAAAAATTGTTGTTTAATTCAGTAACTTTACAAGAACATCCTTGGCTGCAAAGTAAAGAGTCAAAAGTTGTTATTTTCTTGGCTGGAGATAGCTCTGGTGGTAACATAGCACATCATGTCACATTTTCAGGTTGCAACATTTTCTAATTCTCTGTCATTTGTTAATTATTGTTATTAAGTTTGATTAATTTATATTGATGTAATCACCATTGAAGATGAGCCATTGGATTTTAAATCAATGTTAAGTTCAATCGGAGAACAATAACATCGCGATTATGCTCGCCGGTATATTAAGTTTGATGTTTAAAGGAAAAGTTCATAGACGACTACATTAAAGTTAATTGGCAGGTGTGTGTTATATTAAGTTTGTTATATGATTATATGATCTTAGCATTGAACTTTTTAAAGTTAATTTGTGTTCTTGATGCACATAGGTCAGGTGTTGCTACTTTCAAATGCCTTTTGTTGAGGATTAATAGATCTTATTTCTGGAGCGTGTTCTAGGAAGTGTATTCTGAGGTCAATCATACTCCGGTAGGGTTCTGGCTTGATGTTGAACGCTGAGGATAACTCCAACTAAGAGGTAATGGAGCCACATTCAAGAGCCGGTGGTCTAATCCGCCGACGACAATGGTGCTTTGGGGTTTCGACGGTGGTCAAATTTGCCAACGACAATGGTGCTTTAGGGTTTCGATGGCGCTGATAATCCTTGACAAAAGGTATTGCTGAGATCGCAGAAGTGGTAACAACTCAAAACAGTTACATTGGTGCCGGCGACTGACGTTAGTTGTTTACGTTGATGTCGTTAATGGTTTGTAGGACCCTACTGAAACATAGAAAAGCTTTGCAAGGCGTATTTTGTCATTAGTGTAGTTATTGTAAGTCATCTCCTTTGTAGAATTATTACACTTTTTTAGATATATACTGACTACTGGTTCATTTTTTTAGATACTATATTCAGAACAACTTGAATCCATTTGTAACCCCAGGAAAGGTCTTTTAAGTGAAATAGTTCTTGCTTTTGAAGCTGAAGTGTTGAAGAATCCTGATAATGCTTAATGTTGGAGATTACTTGGTGTAAGTTTATGTTGTAGAAAAGAATCCAAATGCAGTTGTTACACTTCATGTAATTTTAATACATGAAGTTATGTTTGTCAGGTGGTTGTATCACTAAACGTACCATTTTCTATCTCAATCAAGTCTGCCTATTAACCCATATGAAAAAGTTTGCCTATTTCAATCAATATTGCTTGTGAACAATCCTACTTGGCAAGAAGAAATATAAACGGGAAAACATAATTGATGTTTCACTTTTTGCCTTAATTGAACAGGCTGAAAGCCTTTCTCCTGTACAGCTAGAAGAAGATGCTGATGATCTGATGATTACGATCCAACAACTGACATCGCCTCAAAGGCAACACGACCAGGTAACAAAACATTCTCACTAATGATGAATTATATGTGTTGTGTATAGGCCTTCTAAAGGAACCACAATCCAACAACTGCTATAGATTTATGTCCGCATTAAATGTAACACCCCAAATCGCGTAAAACAACACGCGGCGGAAACACTTGGGGAGTCACGTTAACAGATTGTTTCAACAACGCATGGCATTTGAAGTTTTGTTGTATTTTATCATTAAACAAAGGTTATATTGTCATGATTGTCTTGAGACGTTCTAAACATCTTAAACAAACAAACAAGCATCATTATTGTCTTTCTTGTTATTAAGGCACTAGGTCCAAGTCCGATCCTACATGAGCACGCATCGGTATCATCTAGCATCTTTCCCTGAAACATATGTGAAAACGAGTCAGCAAAAATATGCCGGCGAGTACATAGATTTTGTGAACATGTCAAGTCCATGGCTTTGTATATATTGCAATATAAATAACCCGACTACTAGAGTCGTAAGTGAAACCTTGTTTTGAAAGCATTTGATATTGCAATAGTTATTCAACAAAAAAAATTGTTAAAAGTTATAAAATCTAGTAGCCATGAACCTTGACTCGAAAACATTTGTTTTGTAAATCCAACTTGTAAATCGTCTTGAAATAACTTGTATGGTTTATTTCTTTAATCGAAAATCGTTGTGTGACATTGTTTGAAATCATATGTTCATCGTTCCTCGTAATAAACCATTTGTTCATCGTTCATAGTTCGTTGTTCATTGTTCATCGTTCTTTGTTTCTTGTTACAAACCAATCGTTCCTTGTTATAATTGTGAAAACTTTTGGTCGTTTTTTAATGAGTACATTCAAACCTTTGTTAACTCGACTATACCCCAAGGGTTCTTTAATAGATCCTATAGATCTCTTTAACAAGACTAGTAAAATCAACGAATGATTTGTTAGTCATAAACAGTTCCTGTTGTTCCCCAAACTACCTACCAAATCCAGTGAATAGCCTAGTAACGAGATTGTCAATCCTATGGTACCATAACTTACTACAGGGCGGTATAACAATGTTAATGAATGTCATTCGTATCTTGGATAACGCACCAACAAGTTGTATCACATTATTGAAACCATATTGTTATATAAACTATAGTATTTGTACTTTGAAAACTTGAAAACAATTAGCATATATGAATCACCCAAAAACATTTGTAAACATAAATGAGGGGAGCAATGTACTCGCTTGGGATTTGCGGTATAGCCTTGTACAAGTGTATGATCAATGTTCGAAGATCAAGGAATCAAGTGTGTGTCCTAAAAATGGATAATAATGTAAACATCAAAACTTGAATTCGGAGGATTTGGATAGAATGATACCTTATAAACTAAATGAGTATTGGAACTCATATGACATGGTTTAATAAGTTAACATTCTGAGTTGGAAAGATTTTTGTGTGCTTTTGACCCGTTATGACCCGTTAAGGTAGTTTAAGCCGATTTAACGCGTCATTTGCGTAACTACGCATTCGGATGGTTAGATATGTGTTATGATAAGTCTTTAATGCCTAAATATGTTTGAAAATGTTATTTGATCAGAATACTTGTCAAAATTTATGTTCCATATACTTAAAGTTGATTTATTTGCGAAAATGGCATTTTGGTCATTATTGAAGAACAAAATAACTAATTATCATAACACTATCCGAATGATATGACCAATAGGTATAATCTCAAAGGGTTATTCCCTTTATATTTATGGTCACAAATATGTATTTGGTCGGGTCCGAAGATTCGCCAAACGGGTCAGATTTCGGAAGTTAAAGCGGTGGTCAAACCGTTCAACTTTTGACTCTAAATAAGCACTATAATGAGAGTGGTGATTTAGACATGTTTTGACATGTCTAAATAAGTTTATAAAAGAGTTTTGGCACCAAAACAAACTGTTTTGACACCCGAATTTAGATCCATTGCAAAATGCACAAAAATCGCATTTTAACCGAAACTTTGACTTGTCAAAATAGCTAGAAATGGTGGGAATTAGTAGGCATGGTTTTTAAGGATCATAACCACCTTGATTACCATCATAATGCAAGTTTCAATTGAGCTTTTTCTTGATCAATTCATGATCAAAACTAAAAGTCAAACATAAGTCAAACTGTTTGATTAACTGTTTGATTTTTAGCCAAATTAAGCTATAGAAATTGAACATGGCATGAATGGAATACTTACAAACACCAAGGGAATGATCAAGGACCAGAGTTATAGCTCCAAGATGCTTGTAATTCGGATTAATGGTAGGGTGTTGCAAGAAAGTGATCAAAGAGTTCATAGTTTGCCATGAACTTGGTATTTATAATGTTCATGAACTCACCACAACTTGACAAGTGTTAGGACAGGTGTTTAGGGACTTGATTAGTGTCATGCAGAGGAAATGAGATCAAATTCGAATGCTGTGTCCTAAAACAAACAGGCCGTTAACAGCTGTTTTGCTGATCTGGGCTGGTCCTTACGGACCGTATGAAGTATGGCTTACGGTCCGTAAGCCAGTGATCTGGGCAAAGTTTTGCTAATTGGCAAAACAGGCCCCTGCATCGCTTCGTCGCGTTTTGGGCTCTTCTAACACCCGTTAACCTAATTTCAAAGCTCCATAAGGACAACAAAGTATACACTTGAAATATGTTGGAAAATGTTCCAGAGGTCAGTTCGTTTGGTCGTACGGTCGCGGTTTTTGGTTAATTACGACGAAAATCGAAACGAACGCGTGTGTGACCGTAAATGCATAACGAACGGATTTTTCGCATTCCAATCACTAAAATACAATATTTTTAATGATTACAAAACTTTTTGGATGTCCGAATATGTTCCGGATGGTGTTATACGCAAAAAGGCATAGTTTCGCGGAATTTGCAAAATAGCCCCTGAAGTTACAAAAGTGTGTTTTTGCCATACCGAAGCCCTCAAAACTTATTTCTAAGCTATGTAAAGGGTATTTTGGGTATGTTAAGCTTGTGACCTTGTTCCGGAGCGTACGTCGCTGCGAGAATCGGCAGACTTTCGCAGTTTGTCGTAAATAGTTCCTGTGATCGAATAAACTTGTTTTTGACATATTCAAAACTTATTTCTAAGTTATGCAAAGGTTATTTAAGGTATGTTTAGCTTACATAACTATTACGGAACATACGTTGTATTAAATTGGTTTCGTTTTGCGTAACAGCTTATGTATAACCTCCAGAAAGGCCTAGAGGAGTTGAAATTGTACATGGACTAAAATGTATAAATGTCACATGTAATTACATAATTCTCAGGAATGAAACACAAGATTTCATTAGATTCGGAATTGTTCGGTATTGTTTGATGCTTGACGAGGCTCAGATGTCACAATATCCCCTACTTTAGGAAATTTCGTCCCGAAATTTAATTTAGAGGGAACTTGTGAAAACATATGTGAGGGTATCGCTTCAAGTGATCCTTCATTCCTGGAAAAAAATCTTTAGAAAACGTTTGGACTTCAGCGAACTTTGCTTATTGTACTCGTTTGTTGTCCATGGTGATGAGTTGAGATTCGAAAATCTTAACCTCATTCCAATAGGTAGGTGCATGACACCTTTGATTGTACTGAGCCTTAGAAAAGATTCTTGTAAATGTCATAGTGGTATCTTTTTGTCGCAGCATACCATAAAAAGAGCGTGGACTTGAAAGAAAGGAGTCGGATTTCGAATAATGAACGGAAGATTGTTTATAAAGGTTTCCCATAAACTTGTGTGTGCTCGAAATTGGAGTCAGAGAGTGTATGATAGAACAACATTGGTCAAGGTCCAGAGCTTCTAGTAACTTAAATAACGCCACGCTTGCAATGTAATAAGGAACACTTATATATAGGAAGTACCAGCGGCGTATCCACCATGCCCTTATTACATTGTTCCCTTTTCGTTATTCTTATTACTATAGGTTCTCACACATGACAAAACTTGCTATGGTTATCTATGCAAGAGATTTTATAATTATGTATGCATCCATAATTACTCAATTCGTTGCACAGGCCGCATAGTTTATTTTGTGATGTGTAGGGGAAAAATCATATGAGTGAACATGGAATGACTTGTCTAGACCACATCGGGATCTCTTTAATTAGATCAACGCATGATCTCTTTAAATAGACCACCAAAGAGTCTCTTTAACTAGATTGACGGACAATCTCTTTAACTAGATCAAAACATGATCTCTTTAACTAGATTGACGAGCAATCTCTTTAACTTGGCCCTGAAAGACCTCTTTAACTAAGCCCTGCAAGACTTCTTTAACTAGGCCCTGAAAGACTTCTTTAACTAGACCCTGAAAGGCCTCTTTAACTAAACCCTGAAAGGTTCCTTTAACTAAACCCTGAAAGGCCTCTTTAACTAGACCCTGAAAGGCCTCTTTAACTAAACCCTGAAAGGTTTCTTTAACTAGGTCAACACATGACCTTTTTTAACTAAACCCTGAAAGGTTTCTTTAACTTTGTATCAAATTAGGAATAGTACTTTGGAATCCAAGGGCTTAACTATTTGCATAGAATAATCCCTTCAAGGATTTAAGATAGTACTTTCGGATATCCTTCTAAGAATTTATCATATGAAGATATGGAAGATTCTACAAGGATTTGGATAACGAATATTTGAACCAACTTAACACATAAACACATAATCACATAATTGTCAATTTGGTCATCAACTTGTTATTAACTTGTCATCAATTTGTACATAAGTAGTTAAAGTACACTAAGGATCCAATCAAGGAGTTCATTTAGTACTTTAAGCATCCGCAAGAATCTAACTATGAAGATAGAAAGATCTTGTAAGGATTTGGTTTGGCCTTATTGAATCATAACATATGTATTGAAGTGCAAAAAAAAAATCCAATTAAGGGCTTTGATATTGCACTTTAAACATCCGCAAGGATCTAACTATGACGATAGGAAGATCCTAATAGGATTTGGGATTCATGTAGCAAAAGTATTTTGAAACCTTGTATTAGGTATACTAGGTCAACATACGAAGTAGGAATGTCCATGAAATCAATGTGCTAGCATGCTTAGACAACATACATAGAAAAAATGTAATGAAAATCAATGTGCTCATATGCTAAGTCGACATATGCCGCAAAAAGTGTCTTTGAAAATCATGCATGAAAATTTTTCTTTTTTTTTTGAAAACATGCTTAATGTTTTTGAAATAATATGTATAATGTTTTCGAAATTATGTACTAGATATATTAGGTAAACATACCTTTGTTAAATTGATTTGAAACTACATGAAAAATCCTTGAATTAATGTATAAAGTTTTTGAAAATACGTATTTTGAAAACGGGGAGAAGGGGGGTTCCCTCCGTGACCACCCTCCGGTGTGAGAATAAGTACAGGTAGTCGGAAGTAAGTATTGTAAGTGAGATAGTAGTTGAGTGTGAATACCTTTCATTGAACTCCAAGTTACTTATTTATAGTCGGTGTTTGGCACCAAAAAGAGAGATTGTTAAGTTTAACGGAATCTTTTGTTATTCAGTTAACGTTTATTGGCAATTTGTTAGTGCACACGGATCGTAAGCTCATCAGCGGTTAGGGAGGCGTCACGTGTCAACATGAGATCACTAGATCTTATAAATGTGAGCATGCCATCACCGTGATCTTCCTCAGCCGTCCAGATGCTGCCATGTGGCAATTGGTTATAACCGAAAAAATGCTTGCACGATTGGGTGTGAATGGCTTCTAGAAGGTTTCACAGCTGTTATCCATCTATTATTCGCCACGTGTACATTCTGTTACAACAGAAAAGAATCCTCTTGCTCTGCACCAAGTTAAGGATTTTGCTAAGGGAAAGTTTCAGGATTTACTGTTTCCTTGCGCAAGAAGCGCAAGTTAGTTAACTGATCTTCCTTTTTTCCCTTACTGCTTGGCGCAACGTTTGGTGGATGCTTGCTTTGATATAAATATTTGCGCAAGGTTTGCGCATGGAGCATTATCAAGCAAGAATGTTCAAGGTTAACTTTGAACCTTGCGCGAGCCCGCGCAAGGTAGTTAAATGAAGCATTATCAGACAAGAATGTTCAAGATTAACTTGAACCTTGCACGAGCCCGCGCAAGGTAGTTAAATGAAGCATTTATCCAAAGAGAGTGTTCAAGGTTAACTTTGAACCTTACGCGAGCCCGCGCAAGGTAGTTAAATGAAGCTTTCCTCTCTTGGATACTTGGCGTAAAGTTCTAATAAATCTTATTTTGGCAAAGAAGTCTGCGCGCAGTTTCCTTAGAAGTTATTAATGGGTATGGTTTCCTTGATTGACGCAAGGTTTTTGAGACCATTTCCCTTCAATTTTAGCCAGTGTTTTCTGAACTTTTAAGAATATATAACTTGATTGAAAAATACTATAAAAATATATATATATTATATAAATAGTAATATAATTTCTTCAATAAAGGAATGTAGCTAACTAAAGAATCTTTCTTTCCAACCATGACATTTGACTTTTAGTTGACTAAGTTTGTAGTCTTTTAACTCTATTGTTACAAATACATATAGCTACTAAAATTTGTAATTGTTTACCCAAAAACTAATAAATAAACCAAATTGTTTTATAACATTTAATGAACATTCCATTTCGTGACATATAATTATGTGTATTTAAATGGGATGTCTTTGTATATCGAGACGTGAAACCTGACACAAACCTAAAATTATTAGAGATCAAGACACGCTTGATTGCGGATTGACACAAACACAATCATATAACCTTTTTTTGTTTTGCCTATAATACTATGAAATTAAAGGTTTACAAAAAAATACACTTGTAGGCTAAACAAAATTCGTTAACCTAGACGTGTTCATGAGTTCGACAACTTTAGACTAAACCAAAACTCATGAACTTCACTGAGGATTCCATCGTATTAGGAATTTATACCCATCTAGATAACCATCTTATGGGTGTAGTTATCAACATTTTAATACATTTTAGGTGATCCAAGTTTCATACCATTCTATACGCACATAGATTATGTATATAAAAACTATCAGATTAATTTGTTCATATGTTTTTTAATAACTTTATACATAAACAAAAACAAAAAAGAACATCACATTTATACAACTCATATTTGTTTTATTATATATTTTTTTTGGAAAAAACAAATAACGATTTATTTTGTTTTTTATGCTCTCTCAATAATTTGTGTTGTGTGTATACATACAGATATATATTATCTTTTTTATGTTTGGTAATTTTAATTATATTACTAAATCATATTTCTAGTACACCTGTGTTTTTATGTAAATAAATTAAAATTTTCACCATTAAATTTATTATTATTTGTCTATAAGTAAACATATTTTACTATATCCACGATAAGTCTAGCCACCTATAGCATTCCTCATTTGGTATAAAGGGTCATATATGCACATTCCATTCATCTCTTGTGTTGTGCCTTAGATTCTCCCCTACCCAAAACTAAATCTTTTCCTATTTCTCTTTCTATTTCCATTCCCATTCTCATTTTCTGTTTATTTTTCTTAGGCATGGAAGTCACCGTCGGCTGGTGCAACTTCGGCTGCACGAGCCAAATGCGACAACATATCAAGATCGACAACCACGTATTCATCACCTTGAGTGCAAAATCATCAATTTGGAGATTTTTATGGAGAAAGACCAAGAAAGAAAAGAAGAAGAAGAAGAATGTCAAAGGGGTTCCAAATTCAACACAATTTAGTTATAATCCTTGTGAGTATGCACAAAACTTTGATCAGGGTTTCATGTTAAATGATTATGATGATCTCTCAAGATCGTTTTCGGCTCGTTTTGCTGGCCCTACTAATGTTTTCCACAAGGGGTTAAGTGTTTGATTGAAACATGTACTACTTTGATGTAATGTCTTATGTTTTCTAGTTTCTAGTAGTCCTAGTCAATGGATAATAACAAATATTTGTTTCCATGTGGTTATTAAAATTTTCCTTAGCACACTACATTAAAGATCATGTCTTTCACATGAACAAGATGGATTAACAAAATGATATCGGTTTTACTTAATTTTCTTTTTTTGTTTAACTCGCAAAATTTGCTCGCTCCCTTCGTCTCTAAACATTGCAACGCCCGACTTAAAACACTTGTTTTAGCCAAAGCATATGAGTGTTACCTAAGTGTAAAGGTGGCAAGATAGAGCGGTCCAACAAAGTATGTAATATATCAAATGGGTACTTTTAGCACTAGTCAAAGAGAGTTTGGATCATGTTCATCCACAAACAATTTTGTTTATATTTTATAGCATGCACATAAATGATTGTTATATATGATTTAGGATCAAATACAAAGGCTCCTAAAAATAAGAAGTCGTATGAATGGTATTAAATGGACCCCGATTGACCTCATCCAAGCTACAATGAAACCGTCTCATCGAACTCTATGATGTGAGATTTTAGGTTTTCACTTTTAGATTTATAGATTGTAGATTTTAGAATTTTTGTTTATTATCATCATGTATTTTCTATATTTGCATTATTGTGTCTTTTTTGCGACCCATTGCGTCTTTTTTCCTTGACATTGTATTATATTTTTCGGCATTGTGTTATATTTTGTTTGACATTGTGTCATCTTGTGTCATCCATTATGTCTTTGTACAGTTCTTATTTTTAAGAGTTTTCGTAGAATCACTAAGTTATATTATGATAACAATTAATTTTTTTAATAAGAACATTAAAGATGTACTAAAAACATACATCGACTCTTAATCCATTTGAGTAATTGTGGAAATTGCTACAAGTAAGTAAACCGGCTCACAATAAATGTATAGAATAATGTAAAGATCAAATACAAATGTGTCTTAACATACAAAACATCCTTAACGTAAGAAGTGAATGAGTGAATTTTGTTTTTAATCCTTTTTTCCTACTAGTTAAGAATGATGCTTATTGCAAAATGTAAAAAAAAAATCATGATTTTACAATATAATTATTGTAGAGTAATTTTGTACAATAATTATAATTACTCTATAAAATTACATAATTACTCTATTTGTATAAATTCACGTTTTTTTTATTCTGAGACTAAAATACGTGCTTAATAAGATGAGAAATTTTTTTCTAAAAAAATAGAAAAAATCACTCATTTACTTCTAACATTGAGGGTATTTTGTATCTTAAGACCCATTTGTACAATAATTTAACCCGTATAGAATATATGTTACATGGATACCGATGAAGATAAAGTAAGTATGTAAATTAATGTCACGTGTTCCATGTGTATAAAGGTATGTTTCTGTGTGACATGCTTACAAACATATAAGCCAACTTAAAAAAATGTTTATTTTATGATTTTTCTATATATCACATAGATAAATATCCATGTTACCAAAAACTAACTATAATGTTTTGGTAGAAAAAAGAAATTGACCCAACCCAAGAGAAAAGGTTACAATTATAAGAAAACCGGGAGAAGAAGATGATTTTGAAATCATTTAGAGTACCATCTATAATTATAAAGAGAGCAAAACAAAAAACTTTTATAAAGGTAGTCAGTATCATTCTAGAGAAAATAATTATAGATCATGGACAGGTCAAATCTTTTAATTTGTCATAAATTGTTTGAATTATTAGGAGACATTTGTTTTGCTCATCATTGATGTGAAATGAGTTTCTCAATGGGCCATGATTTGCAACCTAGAATTACTAATATCATGGTAGAATGGGAATGAGAATGAGTTTCAAAATGTCACCTCTTTGTATTTCCTTATTTCTTTCTGCCTCGGCTACAGGGAGTATTCATGGGTGGACTTTGGGGGGTTGTTTGACAACTTCTGAATGGTTAAGTGTTGAACTATTAAGAGGTCTGAACTATTAAGCATTGAACCAGTAAGAGGTCTGAACCATTAAGAGCTAGTATAATGCTTAACCGTTCAGAGGCAAATGTCTAACCAATTCAGATTAGAGGTCTTAACCATTCAGTAAGTATAATGCTTAACCATTCAGAGGCAAAGGTCTAAACCATTTAGACTTCTGCCTGCGAAACAAAAAGTATGAACCATTAAGTACCACTGAACCAATAAGAGATCTGAATCATTAAGAGTTAAACAACCCCTTAGTAACGCATGATGAGGTCGCCTACACCTCGTGAAGAAAATATTAGTACTATATATAGGTTAAGATCTCGACCGACCCATGAAATTCTAAAACCGACCCCATGAAATTTCAACACAACCCCTATGAAATTTTGGTATCCACCCCTAAAAAACTAAATTAGAATTTACACTTAATGTAACATGACGCTTTGTTTGTATTTTATTTTATTTATATACTTAATGTTTAACTAAACACTTTTTTCCAACCCGGGAAACAGTCCTGGGTGATAACCTAGTTACAAATATATATCTAATATAAACAATAAATCTCAATTAAACGTTACTACAATTATATAAACATTTAATTGCCTAAGTGTTAAATTGTATAAACCTAGTTACCAAAATATTGAATTGTTTAAGGCTTTAAGCCCACTTTGAACTGTTTAGACAATGGGTAATGGTTAATACCCCTTAAGGGACATTTTTTGCCACATCACCATCATAATGCTTCATGTAATGGTTAAAACTTCATAATGCCCCTTCATTTATTAGTTTCCTTGTTTTTCTTCTTTATTGGGCATTATTCTAGAAATGCCACTTCCTCTTCATGCCCCTATAATGCCCATGAGAAATGGTGTAAGGGTATTATCAAAACCTTTCAAGCCCCTATAAAGCCCATTACATATGGTCTTATTGCTTAAATCTAATTAAAAAAGGAAGTGACAAGTTTGACAAGCTTTAAAACTGAACAAATGTTGGTTGATCGATGATCCCATGAACCCGAACCATTGTCATGCCTGACGCCTTAAGCTGCCCTTCTCCTCCCAGTCTAACAATCCGCAGGCTTTGCATTTGCTCCTCAAGTAACCTCTAATTTGGGTATTGCCTTTACTTCTTTGTGAATTTCGACCCTAAATGGCTAAGTCGGTTAGTGCCCAACAACGGCTAAGTTGGTAGGTTCTAATTTGATTTAAGACATGTGTAATGAGAATTGTAGGGGCGTCAAGGGGATTGATAATGTCCCCAACACCGCCCCTTAGCATTATAGGAGCATGAAGAGGAAGAGACGTTTTTAGTATAATGTCAAATGGAGGGGAACTGATCGGAAAGTAATGACGTAAACAGTATTAAGAGGTGTTAACAATTACACATTTTTTAAAGTGGCATTACGATGATATGATGAAAAATGTATGTTATGAGACATTAACCATTACGAATGTTTAGTTAATGACTTTACTTAGTGTTGGTCGGCTTTATTAAGTGACAAGCGCCTTTGATATTTTTTAATTGGTTTACTTAAAAGGGTGACTAGGAAAATAGACAAATGAATAATACATATTACACAAGCATTAATGGAGTGAAACACAAGCGTACACAAATAAACCTTAATGGTAAAATTATACTACACGTCAAACAAGTGGAAAAATTATGTTACATGTCAGACAAGAGAACTCAATCTAAAAGACTATCTGGTAGATGAGAGGGTCCATTTGGTATATAAACCTCACATCAGTTAATCATGTAACCGATCAGTTAACCATGTAACGATGTGAGACAAGTCTCGTACCTTGTAATGGTCTCGGTCCATAACAATCGACCCTCCTTAAGGGCAAATGTTCTCGTTGGTGTCACACCCCTAATTTTCACGTGTAACCTGGTGGGCCCGGTTGGGGAATATCGTGACATAAGTTAATATCATCATTACCAAACAATACAATAATACACAGCGGAAGTCTGGATAGTTACTATTATAAACGTTTGAATGTTCAAAGTTCAAAAGTAATAAATACAACGCTTGTAACTAGATCCACAGGCGGATCGAAATGTGAATACAAAATGAAACTTGACAGACTAAGGCCTTCTAAGCAAAGGGTTGCAATTCCTCTTAAGCTTCGCTGAGTACTTCCAGCCTATTTACGTATACTTGTCACCTGCGCTTAGTCTTTTGAAAATACGTCAGTTTTCACTGGTAAATACATTTAACCGACTCTTTTTGAAAACATTTCGAAAACATTTAGTGTACACAATGGTACTTTGTTTTATAAATAACTTGGGATAAATAATTTCATGTTATCAGTTTTACATGCTAATAATACATTTAGAACCCGAAAACTATGTCGGGATCCTGATTAATCGACACGCCACTTAAACACCTTTAATAGGTGCACCCCTAATGGGTCATAACTTTAATTTAGCATCCGAACGGGTGTATGCCTACACCCCCTGCTTAGGTCGTAGACATTTACAATTAAATGAGCTGTGGATATCCAGGACACGGTCGTTTTAACCCCCAAATGTTTAATATTAAGCAATACGAATTAAAATGGATTATTTGAATTCCCGACTCATTGGTCTTTGATCCCATATCCAACCATGCGGTATTAGTATACCGTATCCCAAGCCCGTATAAGGGAAAATAAGTTCAAGTATTTACCTGGCTTGCAAAATCTTTAATAATAAGAAAAATAAGCAAAGCACAGCCGTAATCAAAATAACTAGCTTGGCGACAATCTACCGGAAGTCTCTAGTCTGGAATGGATGGTATATTAACCGATTAGTTAGTTAGCGGGTCTTTATTTAGTCATTGACTTAGACCGGCTAACTTAAAATAAAATAACGGTACAAAACGCTAGATTAAGCGGTGACCGGAAAAGAATGTATTTTGGACCCGACAAGTACTAGGACTTGTATAATATGGGTTACCATTTTACATTCTGGAATTTGAGAATATTTTGATATGGTTAAACCCGTTTTCGGTTAAGTTGCGTAAACTAATCACGTAGGCTTAACCGTACGTATATAAGCGAAATTGGGTAGCCGGGTGAGTCCTATACAAGTTCCATATGCCATTAAGTTTAAAATATGTTATTATAATAGTAGGTTATTGATATGACGGCCCGTTAAGGTTTTTTAAAAGTAAATTATGCCTTAAAGGGAAATTTCGTCATTTAAAATATAATAAACGAACTTATATGTAAACTGATGTTATTAATATAAAAATTCTGTAAAATACTTATTTTATGATGTTATATCAGTAGGACTTCAATTATACGTGTGGTTTATGGCTTAAGACCAAACTATGTCCTGAAAGGGTAATTTGGTCATTTCACATATAAATGATAACTTATTTGGGAATCTGAGTTTGGGACATGTACCCACTGTTAATATGTTGAAAATATGTTTTGAAATCAGTAGGTATCAAGTCTTTATACTCTAATATGGTTTTAAACCATTTATGCGCCGAAGCGGCGATAAATCGCTAAATGAAGATTTAAACGGTATTTAGGAAAATCTGTTGTTTAGACCAGGTTTGAATGACGAAAATATGTTAATACATATATTATATCAGTAAGCATAAGGTTTTGATGTCAAAATTATGTTTAAACCATTTTATGTGTTAAAAGGGCGTTTTAGGCATATTTAACGGATACTTGCATAATGACTCGGATTTCTACATGACCATGTCCCATAACTCCATAGGGTTATAGTACATTATAACATGGCCATAATGCAACTTAGGGACAGTAGGTAATGTGGCTAAATCGGGTCAGAACTGAAAGTCAACGCAGAAGTCAAACTTTGCGAATTTCGGTTGCGAACCGACCTTGGACCTGGAATTGACGAGCCGAGCATGTTTCTACATGTCCTTATAATTATTACCAAGTTATTAGAGTGTCAAAACAGGTTTTATAACATCTACATTGCTAATTATGATTTTATTTCAAAACTAAATCGTTTGACTTTTTATTAACATAACTTTGACCCGTCAATTGACCAAGCAAACATGGTAATCAGGAGGTGCCCTCTTGAGGGATTAACACCTACCTTATTACGATCACGTAGCCATGTTCGTTACGAACATTGGCTGAACCATAATGGTCTTAGCACAAAGTCAAGGCGTTTTTACGTCAACACTTTGACCTTGGCTTTAAGCCTAACAAAACTGAACAAAGAGGGTTGGATTACAAGTGATCCAAACAAGTACTAAGAACTCAGAGGGTGCTCCCAAAAGTCTCAGGAACTCCCAAGTGAGCAAGAGAAGAAGAGAAATGAGAATGAGCAAGTGAATGAGGCAATTCAAGTGCCCTTTATAGGTGAGGAAGGAGTATGAGGCCTTGACAATTGTCCAAGGGTGCTACCAGGGGTCTCCAGGTGTTTTTGGACGTGTCACAACCAGCCAAGAGAGTGGCATGGCGAGCAAGGTGGCAGGGCAGCAGGCTGCCATGCATTCTGTCGCTGGCAGTCTCTTACGGACCGTAAGGGTCATGCCTTGTGGTCCGTAAGGACCTCTGACGCCCACAGATTTTGAATAGTTACGGACCGTAACCATTGAGGCTTGCGGTCCGTAACCGCCTTACTGAAACAATGATCTGTTTAACCTTACGGTCCGTAACGTGCGATGGTTACGGTCCGTAAGGACCTTCAGAGATTGAAAGTTTGGCATTTTAATCACATTGGTCCCCCGACTTTTCTGATGCACGTTCAGAGGTTAATAAAATAACATGACGGCGCCTTTTGTCCTTCTCGGCTACCCGTGGCGACCAAGAATTTTCGGGACACGTGTCGGAATTTTATTGGGCGGAATTTTCGAGGTGTTATAGTTGGTCATGACCGGCTCTTTCTAGGCCACCACCACGAGCCTTGTTGGTCACGACTGGTTCTCTCCAGGCCACCACTCCGAATTCTGGCTCGGATACCAATGTTACATACCAAATAAGAAAACTCAACTTGAAAGACTATTCTGGTGGGTGAGAGGGTCATTTGTTATCTAAACGCTACATCAGTTGTCCATACATCAATGTGGGACAAGTTTCATACCTTACAATGGTCTCAGTGCATAACAAATTACTACGCAAGCACTTACAAACATAAATACACAAATGATAATTTTGTTTGTATTGTTTTTTGTGAACGACAAATTTCTTTTATTCGTGTTACCTGTGAGACATGATGTAATTAGATGAAGGAGAAAGTTTGCTTGTATTCATCTATCTAGTAAATAAGTAAATACATATATTAAATTAGATGAATGTGAAATTTTGTTCATGTGTGTTTAATTTTTTCGGAACGACGACTTTTTTGTATTAGGCTACCGCTCTTCCTAAATTGGAGAGTCCCGTTGTCCCATTTCGGTCAGACTATATTGTTTTAACCAGACCCACGTTGGTTTTAGAGTTTGGCTTGGGCGTTACCCCGGGAAACCATACCGCTGACTGCCACTTGACAGTTGTTATGTCAACACAAGAGCAGAACTCTTTGGCGTAACACATGGTGGGACGAAAACCGGGTGGGCTCAGGATAAACCAGTGCAAAAAAGCTAAACTCTGTCCATCATTATCTAATCCACCAAAGTGACACAAGTGGGATTGAACTTGGGTCTCTATTGGGAAACCCAAGTCTCTCTACCACTAGGCCACAAGTGGTGGACATTTATGTGTGTCCATTAGGTATATAAAGCGAATTTATTCATTTAATTAGATGAATGTGAAATTTTGTTTATATATCTTCCTTTAGTAAATAAGTGAGCATAAGTGAACTTTTCACCGACTATTTTTACTAGGTGCTCGATTCATATCGTTCCTTTGTTATTATATATTGTTTGTACTTTTTTGGCATGTTGCAGACTGTAAATAGTGATCATTTTCGTGTATGTCTCTTATCTTGTATATACTTTTAGCATGCATATGGAAACGAAGAAAAGTCAAAGGTAATTTTATTTGAATGAATAAAAACTTGTTAAAATGGGATCCACCGGTCACTCTACAAAGACAAGAACGGCCCAAGACATATTGCATTGTTAAGCATGTGCCTCAAAGAAAGTAAGTAACAAAATGGTTTGTAAGTAACAACAAAATAATATGTATATATACAACTATTGCAAAAATCAAATTATTATGGTAACAAAAAGCCAATGAGGTGGTCGTAGAGTGGTGAGGGAGAGACTTGGTGTTCTAAGGGACCCAAGTTCGATTCCTGTCATCCCCATTATTTTCTACGACACCGGGTGATAATGGAAGACTAGGCGAATAGGTGGAGATCGCTAGTTCGATTCTTGAACTGAGCGAGTTTTACCTCACCGCATTGTCGTGCCTTCGGGCAAGTGTTCACGGGCTTCGGCCCTAGGTGAGGGTTTTCCCGTTCGGAGACGAGTGTATCCCGATATGGTGAATTTCGCCAGTAGCTCATTTAAAGGATTCGTTGGCCGTTCAAAAACTATTGTGTTTTTTATATACAAATGCGTAGATTATGAATATAAAAGACCATTAAACTACATTGTTCATATATAATTAGTGTTTCTAGCATACAAATGTGTACATTGTTCATATATGGTTTATGGTTTTGTATCGTTTACCTAAACATATATATTGTTTATAAATGTACATATATTTTTTTGAAGCTGGAGTTGGATACAATAATCATAACATTTTTACGAATTTCTTTTATGTTTCATATTTTCAAGATTGTATAAATGAATGCGTTCTTTTTTGCCTAAATTCTTTCCTTCCACATTTGAAAATTGCTTATGATACCCTGTAAATATTATTTGTTATAATTTTTTTACAACGCGACTTTTTTGTATTAGGTTACCGCACTTCTCAAATTGGATAGTCCGTTGCCCCACTCCGAACCAGACTATGTTGTCTTAACCGGGCCTATGCTGGCGTCAGAGTTTGGCTTTGTCATTCCCCGGGAAACTATACCACCCACTGCCACTTGATAACCGTTGTGTCACCACGAGAGCAGAACACTCTCTGGTGTAACACACAGTGGGACGAAAACCCGGGTGGGCCCAGGATAGAACCTCGCACCTCTGCAAGGAGGCTAGGCTCTATCCATCATTGCCTAATCTACCAAAATAACACAAATAAGAATTGAACTTGAGTCTCCATTAAAGAACCCAAACCTCCCTACCACTAGGCAACAAATGATGGATTTTATTTGTTATAACTAATAAGATTTATAAACCGGTATTATAATCTGATGCATACAGTAACACCGTAACATTGTTGAATACACCTTCAATTCCTTATAGTCAACCTTATATTCCATCTTTAATAAATTTTTTAAACGGTTAACTCATACACCTTTTAGAGCATTCACAATGGATACCTTATATTTATGTGAGTGAGAGTTAATTATATCATAATGAATAATTATGAGTGGTTTTAAGTGGTGGAAAGAGAAAATATATGGGAATGATACTATTCATCTGCGAACATATGGGAAACATTGTTTACCCCTTATAATTTTTTTAATATTTTTAAAGGTGGTTGTGAGTAGAGGGAGAAAAAGATAATGATAAAGGTATAAAAATATCATTTAACTGAAAAAGAGAGAGAAAAGTAGTGATTTTTAGTGTCGTTAAATCTACATTAATGTCTACTATAGTACTGATTGTTAAATCTTCACAAACGCCTACTATAGGACCGTAATCCTCAACTACTCAGAAATGAACACTTTACAACACATCTTGATATCGCCAGACTACAAGCTCTTTAGTTGCTTCTGCAATTAAAGTTTATTTATATACAAACGCTTAAAAATAACGTCTACTACAGGACTGGAATCCTTAGCTACTCATAAATGAACACTTTTACAACATATCTTGATATCGCTATGCTACAAGCTCTTTGGTTGCTTCTGTAATTAATGTTTATTTATATACAAATGCTTAAAATGATATTTGCACATTTGTTTTTAATTTATACATGATGTAGAAATTTTAGTGAAAATGGGTTTTCATCAAATATTTTGGACATCGATAATAATGCTTATATGTGTTGTATAAATAATCATTTGTGGGTTTGTATTTTTGAAAGTGGTTCAAACGGCTAAGGTCATGTGCTTGTGTTGAAAGTCTAGTGGGTTGGGCCAATGAGCCAGGTCAGAAATGCCTGATGACGATAGCAACGACACCTGCTGATGAGGTCAGCAATGGCTCTAACCAGAATTGTTGTTTTGGTCAGCAGCTGTTAAGGAACCCGAAATCGGCTATTTCGAGTAGCGACTGTTTCAGATCATGTGCATGTGTTGAAAGTCTAGTGGTTCGGGCCAATGAAGCGGGCCAGAAATGCCTAAGGACGTCAACAACAACAACACCTTCTTATGAGGTTAACAATGGCTCTAACCAGAACTGGTTCAAGCCAATAATTGTCTAACCAGTTGTTCTGGTCAACAGTTGGTCAGGGAACCTGAAACCAACTATTTCGAGCAACCCTTTTGACTGTTTCAACTCGTGTCGTGAATGGGAAATAACAGTTTTAACTACAACCTAAAATTCATTCAACCCTGTTTATTACAAAGATTAATGGGTTGAATAATTTTGATGTGTTATAATATAAAAAGAAAATGGGTTTTTCCTTTTTACAAGATGATATAAGATAGAAAAACACACATATAAGATCAGTGGCGGAATTAGCCCACTAAATCAGGGTATTCTAATTTTTTTTTTTGCCATGCACTGTTAAGTATATCTTTGAATAAATGTTTCTATACAAAATAAATTAAAATTTCTTATGACAAACTAGCATATCAAATCCTAATCCTAAGTTAATAATGTATATTAACCAATAATTAATCTGACGATGTAAAATCAAACGATAAAACAAACTTCATATATTACTAACATGTCAAATAAATAAATGATCAAAGAATAAAACAAACTTCATATATTACTAACATATTATATAAATAATAAATGATTGTTAATAAAATAAAACTAACAAGTTACTCACATACCATGAAAATTGAATAGAGAGGATAAGATGAACCAAGCAGCCGAACTATGCAGAAGTAGACTATCAAGGGTGTGTGTCACCAGTCGGCAGCCGATAAATAGTAGGTTAAGAGAAGAAACACTAATAAAATATAATAGATTTTGTAGCGGGTTAGATGGGCCTGAAAAACCTATAAACCATTGTGTAAATAAAATTAGGTGGGCCTAACTAATACTCAAGTCAACAGTCAACATTATCTTCATCTAATCAGTCACTGAACAATTTCGCCGGACAATCACTACTCACTGGAAAATCATCAAATACAGTAACTATATCTCTCCGGACCCTCTTGTAGATCCGCCGATGCTATGTATAAAACCGTAAAAAGAAAAAAAAATTACTCTGCGAATACGCCCATGCTACGGCTCGTTCTACATTGGTTCCGCCCCTGCATAGATAATTCATTGTTTCACAAGATGATATAAGATAGAAAAACACACACATAAGATTATTCATTGTTTCTGAAAATTTAGAGAGGAGCACTTTCTAAATTGTTTATTTTTGGACAATTTCTTTTTCTAAACACCATCATACCCGGTGCTATCTCGAGCTTGAGAGCTATCTGCAGTAGTACCTACTACTTTGGTTGTTGTATCCTGAACAGACACGTTGGTGTTAGAAGGGGTGCGAAATTTGTTTTAAGGAACCCGTGTCTACGACAATCCTCAACCAAAAACTCTTAAATTTTAATATGCTCATTGGTGGAGAAATAATCGGTTTTGGTTGAAATCGATTGGATTTAAAAGTGGGTTATAACTTATTAAGTTCGGGGTTTAACCGTTTTCAACCTAGTTTCAACCCTATGGTTCAGGTCTGGTCCAAACCGTGTTATTTCAATCTGGTTTTCTTGGCACATAAATATAATTCATATATAAGCCAGAAAACTTGCCAAGTTATATCAAAACAGAAGGTAGCCGGGCAACAAGTTACGCCGTCAATCCTTTCTGAATTGCAAACCCTAACCTTCCAAATACAAACCCTTGCCCCCTTGGGGTTGAACAATTGTTGTAGACGACCCGTTGAACCCTCGTCAAGAAGTGGATAGCTTTGGCGCTAGGGAGCCAAAAGTATCAAAGGCAAGAGGGACAAAGACATGTTGGTTCTTTGCGCAAGCTTTAGCGTGCTTATCCACTTTCTTTGATTCTGCCTTTCTTGCCGCTTGTCTAGCTACAAACCCGTTTTCCCTTAAACCAACCAAAGGGGAAACCCCCGTGAGGTCTACACAAGCATGTTTCCCCCAGCCCAGCCAAAGACGAGCAGATCCGCTGGTCGCAGAGTAGATCTCCCTTCCATAGGGTCCGTGAGGAAATTCACAGGGGCCTCTTTCTTAGCCGAAATCTCAGCTCTTCTTAAGATGTCCCACAAAGCATCACGCACCCAGTCGTGCCGATATTTGAACCCATGGAGCTCTTTATAGTGAACTGCATGCTCCCCGTATTTATCCATACAAGCTTTACGACATATCGGGCAAGTTTCATCTTCCGGGTACATAGGGATCATCAACCGGTATTTGAGAATGGCTCTATATTCTATTGCAGACATACATTGTCCCAACCCCTCAATTGGTATAACGGTCAAAAATTCCTGAGCATGGGACCTTTCAGGCACTCAAACACCGCCTTCTTGCGGGATGACAAATCAAAAACTTCTCCCAGGCTTTGAGCGATTTTGCTAAACAGAGCATTCGCCAAAGTTTTTTGTGGCTTCGAGGAGGCGGTGTCCTTATTAGAGAAACCGCCAATATCCAAGTCTGGGAGAGAGACATTTAAGCGTTCAAGCGCCTGCTGATGGTCCGGGTCAAGCCCGACGACCTCACAGTTTCGAAGGATATTGTAACATTTGTGTAAATCAGGTTTCGAAAACCCGCCCCAAATTATCAATCAAAGTGTATTTATTTATGTCGTTTGGTTATTTTATTATTGTTTAAAATATTAAAATGTTTCATATATAAATAATCAATGTTTAAATAACCTTAATGAAATAATAAAATAAATATTCAATTAAAATAATAAATATTAATACTTAATAAATGATTAATAGGCTTAGTAAAAATAACAATGAAAATAGGACTCAAAAAGGGGGAACCGAGAATCGAACCCGGGTTCCCCGAGTTAACACACACCGCAAACACCACCGAGCCACACCCACCAATTGGTTAGAAGTTGGAAACGAATTACGTATATACACACTATGAGGAAAACCTGCAACTCCGACCGAAGATTTTGCAAAATCTTCGACGCGGGTTTCCTGATATAAACTCGTCAAGCCTTTCTGTCACCAATTCAACGTGGCTCCACCTAATTTTGGAATCAATCATGGCCGATTGTCAATCAAAACTCCACAATTTTGGCCGAAATCAATCCACGGACCGTGTACCCCTGCCCTATAAATACCATCGATCCCACACCTTATATCCTCGCACGGAACCTTTCATTTAGTTGTGAATACTCTGCCCGACACTCTCTCTTTTGTTTCACCAGAAATCGCTACTCTTCGCCAGAGAATCAAAGGAAAACGCCAACATCGGTATCGACCCTCTACCTAATTGTTTTGTTTCACTGTTTAGATTAATCGGAGTGATTAATCACACTCCTGTTTATTGGGCGGGTAAATGTCTCTGGGTAAAAGTATTTGAACGAAGAAGAAGAAGTTCTGTACGTATCTATAGATATTATAATTAGGATTACAACCGAGTTAAGCACCCAGCCCAACTGGTTGGGCCGGGTGCAAACTAAACCCTGGGTCGCCGGTTCGAATCCAAGCACACACGCCGGCCTGATCATTTTAAAACCTTTTTAAAATCAACCATTTCTGGGCTAACTTAAATTGTGTATAAAGATAATTAAAGATCAAGATATATTGGGTTAGACACCCAGCCCAACTGGTTGGGCTGGGTGCGAAAGGCATAGCAGGTCGCGGGTTCGGGACCCCAGGCACACTCCGGTTCAACACTGTTAAAACTTTTTAAAATAAAATAATTTCTGGAATGAGCTAAATAGTGTATTAATATAATTAAAATCAGGTTTCTTTCGGGTTAGACACGTAGCTCAGTTGGAAGATGTCACACCCCGACCCGCAGCGGAAAAGGTGACCGAGGCATAATTGGGTTATCATCAAAGCTCATGACATTTATTATATGTTTCATATTCATTAATACAATTTAATGGAAATTTACAATAATTGATACAACATGTTCTAACTAATCAATCTAAGCTTCTTGGTTCTCTTCTAAGGCATATCCTATGTTTTCCTTGCTTCAACCTGTTCACCTGTATCATGTGTAAAAGGGTTTTTGGATCAACATAAAGTTGGCGAGTGAATCCTATGGAAAAACATTTGAACAAGTTTATCCAATTGATTTTAAATAATGTGCATACCACATATGAGTAAATGTAGATGTAAATTTATTCACACAACACATAATATTGAATATTGAACACACAAACACCAAATGATTGTTTTGAGGCACGCGATGTTCGACTCTTCTCCCACGAGGAACTGATGGGCCTAATGAATGAGTTTTGAGGCACGCGTTGTTCTTACGAACTGATGGGCCTAATGTATGAGTTTTGAGGCACGCGTTGTTCTTACGAACTGATGGGCCTAATGTATGAGTTTTGAGGCACGCGTTGTTCTTACGAACTGATGGGCCTAATGTATGAGTTTTGAGGCACGCGTTGTTCTACGAACTGATGGGCCTAATGAATGAGTTTTAAGGCACGCGTTGTTCTCGTCTCCCATGAGGAACTGATGGGCCTAAATAATTTGCATACAACTTTGACAATATGTAATACATCACAACCAATAATAGTTACATTCTAATTTAGTTCATAAAATGGTATAGCACGAATTTGCATAAGAGAATTAGTTTAAGCGACACATGATACACCCCAAAACATGAATAAAAAGGGGAGTTTGTAAGAATTCACTCACATTGGGTGCGTTCGGTTGATGATGTTGAGTGCACGCGAAGTGGTTTTAACCACGAGTGAAAATAACCTAGATAAATAGCATTTTGGTTCGGTAAGTAACGGATTTTATTGATCTATTTTAGTAGGATTGTTGGGTGTATTTTTGTGAGTTTGAGGCTATTTTCTAACCTTAAAAATGTTATTTTTAAGTATTTTTAATTGATTTTTAATTAAAATAATTAAATAAAAATAATAAAAAAAATATTTGATTTTTGCTACAGTTGACTTTGACCATTGACTTTGACTGACCGTTGACCGGTTCGAAGGCATATTATTGTGCGCTGGGTGAGGCTCGAACCCGAGACCTCCCGTACGCGTGCACGCAGCTCTACCAACTGAGCTACGTGTCTAACCCGTCATATATCCGATTTTAATTATTATATATATATATTAATTAGATTTAAACAGAAATCCTTTATTTTAAAAACGAATTAAATCCCGAGAACCGGTGCGCTCCACAGGTCTCGAACCCGGGACCTGTGGGTTAGCGGACACACAGTCCACCGCTGGACTGTGTGTCTCACTTGGTTATAAACTCGGTTATCAATATACTTAACATATATCTAAAACAATCCGGTTCAGTTTTGCGGAAAAGGAATTTTTATTAAGGCAGCGTGTGAGGGACAATACTCGAACTCGAGACCATAGCGTTAAAAGTGCACACAGTCCACCGCTAGACTGTGTGTCTAACCCGGTAAATAACTGGATTTTAATTATACTTAACCATTACTGAAACGTCGTCTTCTTCACTGGTTTTAACCGGAAGTGGCGACTGACTGGTTCGAAAAGTTGATTCAGTTTCCTTTAGCGTTTAATGATCAATTTCAGACGAGATAAAAGTAAAAAGGAAAGGAATTAGGCGTGAAAAGTACCGACTGGTTCTCCTCTGTTTTCCGGCAGAACTCCGGCGACAGCAATCTTTTTCCGGCGACGAGTGTCTTGCAGCAGAGAGTCTTCCGAAAGCTTACAAAGGTTGTGGGTGACTTCGGTAAAAGTTTAGGGGGTTCAGTAAAGCTCAGAGATTACTGATACGGTTTTCCGGCGAAGTATAAATTATTTCCGGCGAGTGAGTTTTCGCCGAGAAAGGGTGCGATTTGAGTGTGAAATGTTTCTGGCGAGTTGTGGGTGAATTTATAGGGTAGTATCGAGATGAATGGGGTCTGAATTCGGTCTCAATTCGAAGTCAGCCGTTCTCCGGCGGTTACAGCTGATGTCGCGGGTTCAGACGTCGGTTATAACCGTCGAGGGAGTTAAGTCTTCGGTTATTATGAGCGGAAACGTAATTAAACGGCGAAGTCGTCGGTATTTCCGACGACTACTATTTGGGCGGAAATTGATTGAATTTAACTTGCTAACTTGAATATTTGAATTAATTGTTTCTTTTTATTAACAGAAAATCAAAGTGGCGGAGTGGTTGGTCGGCTGAGTGATAAGTGTTGTTGAGCCGGTTATAGACCCGAGTTCGAAACCCGGCAGAAGCAAATCATTTTTATTTTGCGATTTTTATCAGTTTTTCAAAAACTAAATATATATCCCCGCATAATAATTGATTGCGTATCGTTTAAAATTATTTTGGGCATTTAATTCGCAACGAAAATTTTAACTGACTGTTCGGTTGATAAACGGAGAGGGTTTGGTAAAATCCGTTTTTGACGGATGTTACAGTATCCCCTGCTTTTTAGAAATTTCGTCCCGAAATTTAAATAGGGATATAATTGACTAAAAGAATGATGGTGTTGAGTTTGACAGTTACATGTTTAGAAGAAAATAAGGGTTTAAGTTTTTGTTTGAGGCGGGTAACGTTCCTTGTAAAGGTTAAGTATCCTAATACAGGAATCACTTTTTGTTGCCTACTGTATAAGTATTGTTAAGCAGGAATGATTCGCTAAAATGATATCGTGTATAAGAGTTTAGATATGTTTGGAAAAGTATGGTTATATCCTAAGGCAAAACTTCTATTACTACAATCTACACAAAAACACAACAACTAATAATTGAATCCACATTCTGATAGTATATATGTTTGAATGGTGACAGTTCCTCTCTCGTTTGTTATGATGGAAAGGTTAGTCTATGTAGAAATGGATCACATTCCAATTTCTTTAAATAGTGAGATGATATATATGTAACACAAATTTCAACCAAGGCAATACTAAATCCTACATGGAACTTCTCATAACCGCCTGATAACGCCTCTGATCCTTTGGCAAGAATACTTATATATAGGAAGTACCAGCGGCGTATCCACCATATTCTTGTCAAATTTTCATTGGTTTTATCAGTGAATTATGATTAGTCCTATAACTCTACAACCAATACGACAAACATAAAAATACTGAAATGATATATATCTGTGCGATCAAGGCTCAATCAAACGGAGCCGATCGTATTGTATGTACTGAAATTGAAATGTCTGTGCGTTCAAGGCTCAATCAAACGGAGCCGAACGTATTGAATGTACTGAAAATGAAAATGAAATTGTCTATGTGCTCAAGGCTCAATCAAACGGAGCCGAGCTTATTGCATGTACTGAAAATGAATAACTTAATCACACAAACAACCTATGCATGGAACCTCTCATAACCGCCTGATAATGCCTCCGATCATTTGACAAGAATACTTATATATAGGAAGTACCAGCGGCGTATCCACCATATTCTTGTCAAATTCTCATTGACTTTATCCGCAAGTTATGATTAGTTCTATGCGACTCTACAACATAAACAACACAACAACCAGCGCTTGAGTCTTAATTCTGATAGTATCCGTGTTTGACAAAACCTCTCTCGTTTAATATGATGGAGAGGTTAGTCTATGTAGAAGTAAGGCACAACTCAACTTCTTTAAATGATAAAACTGAGATATGTCGTGAAGTATGATGATATGAATATTAAATCAATGAGTATAAAACAAAACTGAACTAGTAATTTGCATTAAAATTCTTGGATAAAATTCCAATTGAGATACGTGAAAATTGAGATAACATAAAGAAAAACATAAAAACTAAGTGGTTGGAGTTGAATCTTGATTCTTGGTGAGAGAAGGCTAGTTAAGTGGTTGGTTTGGACCGTTAATATCTTCAACAGGATTGGCGTTGATGTTATAAACTCTTCCTCTTGCTGGCGGTGGAGCTGGGTTTGCTTGGTTTGCTTGGTTAACTGGGTTTGCTTGAGCTTGGGCGTTTATGATGTTAACCAAACGAGGGCACGTGTTTCTAAAAAGGGTAGGGTCGCCACAATTGAAACAGGCTCGAACATATGGGTACATGGGGTATTGAGGTTGTTGATATGTTTGGATCATGGGTTGAGTAGGGGTTGAGGTTTGGTTTTGAGAGGTGCGGCAAACGTTGCTCAAATGACCGTAGCGTCCACAATTCGCACATAGTCGACAGGGTAAGGTAGATGGATGGTGATAGAAACAGGTGTTGCATTGAGGGTGAGGTCCAATGTAAGGTTTCTTATTTGGGTAAGTTGAGTTGGGTGCTACTTGAGCGTTTGGGATAGTTTGAGGAGGTACAACTTGTGAAGCTGGTTGGTTGCGTTGGTTGACGGCAAAAATTTGTCCATCTCGTTTTTTCTTAGAAATAGGTGGTGTAAAGGATTCGGTTCGGGTGGAGTTTGAGGTTTCGGTTGATGCTTTATCCTTCTTCTTCTCCTCTTTGAAATCTTTGTTTCGGATTCGGTTCTCAGTGAGCGCGGTTGCTAGCTCCATTGCTGCTTCCAAAGTTGCAGGCGAGGTACTTATTATAGAGTCTTGAATCTTTGATGGAAGACCACGAATGTAGTGCTCGATCAAACGGTAGAGGGGAGTAAACAAATTGGGAACCATTTGATTTAACTCAAGGAATCTCTTGTTGTATGTGGTGTGGTCGCCTTCCTTTTGTTTCAAAGCATGGAACTCATCCTCCAATTTCTTGATTTCACTTCTTGGGCAAAACCGTCTTGTCATGATTCCCTTCAACTCTTCCCAAGTCAAGGTCATAGTTTCTTCAACCCCTCGTTTGGTCTTCTCTGTATTCCACCATGTGAGTGCCGTTCCAAGTAAACGACCGGTGGCATAACGCACCTTGCGATCATCGGGGCAATCGCAATTTAGAAAAGTGTTCTCCATTTCTTCGAACCAGTGGAGGAGAGCGGTGACACCTTCGGTCCCTTCGTATTTTGGAGAATCGCAGGATTTGAAATGTTTGTAGGTGCATTTAGTGACTGAAGGATTGATAGTGTTTTGATCCTCTTGTTGGGTTGGGTTAACGGAATTAGCGGTAAGGGCTTGTTGAACTTGAACTACGATGTTGGGTATTACGGTCGCCATTTGCTGAGCGATTTGGGCAGCCATGCGTTCACGGGCTTTTCCTGCTCTCATCTTCCTACGGGCGAGGTTAGAAGACATCTACAAGGAATACATGTTAAGAGTATGAGTTGGATGCCTTTGGGATCGTGGGTCGTGTTTGGGAATGAACGTTCATAAAATAAATATAGAAAAATAAATCTACTACATCCATAGGATGTCTTGGGCTTTGCTCGTATTTGGGCCTTGCATGCCGCCATACTTCACCTTCGTAATCATGTGGGCCCCCATGATTACCGGGTTTTTCATATGGTTCGCATGTGTTAGCCCGGTTACGTACACTAAAACCCGGAGAAAATCGAGAAATATGTAACGTATGATATTCGGAATGTGCCCAGGCATGGACACGGTGACAACTCAAAGTGAGGTTAGTTCGAACGACGTTTGGTGTGGCATGCTTTGGCCTAATAGGTCCGTCGTACTCTCATCGTTAGTCCACAGGTAGGCAAACTGGTCCGTTATTTTGGATTTATACGAATGCCAACCTAGACAGGACGTCCCGACTACCGGTACTTGTACCCTTCCGGTTACTACATGCCCGTCGCAGAACTTACTTTGATGAGATTTGAAAATTTCAACAAAATCCTTGAATAATGAGAGTATGAAAATGAATTGAATACGTGAACATCGATATATGTATGATGAATATGTATATAAGCATGTATGTGTGACTGTAAAAATATGAAACAACTAAATGTCACAAGTTTGTATGTAACCACCTAATCAATTAAAAATTTAGGCAGACTATAGTATAGGCTCTAAGGGTCTAATAACCTATCCTATCCCTATAGTCATGGCTCTGATACCAATCTGTCACACCCCGACCCGCAGCGGAAAAGGTGACCGGGGCATAATTGGGTTATCATCAAAGCTCATGACATTTATTATATGTTTCATATTCATTAATACAATTTAATGGAAATTTACAATAATTGATACAACATGTTCTAACTAATCAATCTAAGCTTCTTGGTTCTCTTCTAAGGCATATCCTATGTTTTCCTTGCTTCAACCTGTTCACCTGTATCATGTGTAAAAGGGTTTTTGGATCAACATAAAGTTGGCGAGTGAATCCTATGGAAAAACATTTGAACAAGTTTATCCAATTGATTTTAAATAATGTGCATACCACATATGAGTAAATGTAGATGTAAATTTATTCACACAACACATAATATTGAATATTGAACACACAAACACCAAATGATTGTTTTGAGGCACGCGATGTTCGACTCGTCTCCCACGAGGAACTGATGGGCCTAATGAATGAGTTTTGAGGCACGCGTTGTTCTTACGAACTGATGGGCCTAATGTATGAGTTTTGAGGCACGCGTTGTTCTTACGAACTGATGGGCCTAATGTATGAGTTTTGAGGCACGCGTTGTTCTACGAACTGATGTGCCTAATGAATGAGTTTTAAGGCACGCGTTGTTCTCGTCTCCCACGAGGAACTGATGGGCCTAAATAATTTGCATACAACTTTGACAATATGTAATACATCACAACCAATAATAGTTACATTCTAATTTAGTTCATAAAATGGTATAGCACGAATTTGCATAAGAGAATTAGTTTAAGCGACACATGATACACCCCAAAACATGAATAAAAAGGGGAGTTTGTAAGAATTCACTCACATTGGGTGCGTTCGGTTGATGATGTTGAGTGCACGCGAAGTGGTTTTAACCACGAGTGAAAATAACCTAGATAAATAGCATTTTGGTTCGGTAAGTAACGGATTTTATTGATCTATTTTAGTAGGATTGTTGGGTGTATTTTTGTGAGTTTGAGGCTATTTTCTAACCTTAAAAATGTTATTTTTAAGTATTTTTAATTGATTTTTAATTAAAATAATTAAATAAAAATAATAAAAAAAATATTTGATTTTTGCTACAGTTGACTTTGACCATTGACTTTGACTGACCGTTGACCGGTTCGAAGGCATATTATTGTGCGCTGGGTGAGGCTCGAACCCGAGACCTCCCGTACGCGTGCACGCAGCTCTACCAACTGAGCTACGTGTCTAACCCGTCATATATCCGATTTTAATTATATATATATATATATTAATTAGATTTAAACAGAAATCCTTTTATTTTAAAAACGAATTAAATCCCGAGAACCGGTGCGCTCCACAGGTCTCGAACCCGGGACCTGTGGGTTAGCGGACACACAGTCCACCGCTGGACTGTGTGTCTCACTTGGTTATAAACTCGGTTATCAATATACTTAACATATATCTAAAACAATCCGGTTCAGTTTTGCGGAAAAGGAATTTTTATTAAGGCAGCGTGTGAGGGACAATACTCGAACTCGAGACCATAGCGTTAAAAGTGCACACAGTCCACCGCTGGACTGTGTGTCTAACCCGGTAAATAACTGGATTTTAATTATACTTAACCATTGCTGAAACGTCGTCTTCTTCACTGGTTTTAACCGGAAGTGGCGACTGATTGGTTCGAAAAGTTGATTCAGTTTCCTTTAGCGTTTAATGATCAATTTCAGACGAGATAAAAGTAAAAAGGAAAGAAATTAGGCGTGAAAAGTACCGACTGGTTCTCCTCTGTTTTCCGGCAGAACTCCGGCGACAGCAATCTTTTTCCGGCGACGAGTGTCTTGCAGCAGAGAGTCTTCCGAAAGCTTACAAAGGTTGTGGGTGACTTCGGTAAAAGTTTATGGGGTTCAGTAAAGCTCAGAGATTACTGATACGGTTTTCCGACGAAGTATAAATTATTTCCGGCGAGTGAGTTTTCGCCGAGAAAGGGTGCGATTTGAGTGTGAAATGTTTCTGGCGAGTTGTGGGTGAATTTATAGGGTAGTATCGAGATGAATGGGGTCTGAATTCGGTCTCAATTCGAAGTCAGCCGTTCTCCGGCGGTTACAGCTGATGTCGCGGTTTCAGACGTCGGTTATAACCGTCGAGGGAGTTAAGTCTTCGGTTATTATGAGCGGAAACGTAATTAAACGGCGAAGTCGTCGGGATTTCCGACGACTACTATTTGGGCGGAAATTGATTGAATTTAACTTGCTAACTTGAATATTTGAATTAATTGTTTCTTTTTATTAACAGAAAATCAAAGTGGCGGAGTGGTTGGTCGGCTGAGTGATAAGTGTTGTTGAGCCGGTTATAGACCCGAGTTCGAAACCCGGCAGAAGCAAATCATTTTTATTTTGCGATTTTTATCAGTTTTTCAAAAACTAAATATATATCCCCGCATAATAATTGATTACGTATCGTTTAAAATTATTTTGGGCATTTAGTTCGCAACGAAAATTTTAACTGACTGTTCGGTTGATAAACGGAGCGGGTTTGGTAAAATCCGTTTTTTACGGATGTTACAGAAGAGCTGCGTGCACGCAACCGAGAGGTCACGGATTCGAGTCTCAACACACGCATGCCAACACTCCCATCGAACCGGTCTGACAGGCTTGTCAGACTGACAAGATTTTTTTTATATTATTTTTTTTTATTCTATGGTTTATATTAAAAGAAAAACCAAATTAAAATGCTTAGAAATATATAATTTCAAGGGTTTAAATATATCAATAAAAATCACAAAAATACCTTAAAATCTAAAAGAAGTTTTTAACCTAGATATTAAATTATTTACATATCGAATTATCGCATTATTATTTTAGATTAGTACTCCTTCATCGGTTAAATCCTCAACTCGTGCGCTCTCATCTTCAATCAAGAATACGCACCCACTGTGAGTGAATCTCTACAAATTCCCCGTTTTAATCAAGTTTTGGGGTGTATCATGTGTCGTATCGTTTCTTTATTTTATTTAAACACTTGTGCTTATATCATTTCATGATCAAATTGTGTATTGCTTGTAGTGTGGTTTATATGTGGATGCATTTTATCATTTCAGTGCACTCATTTCATTAGGCCCATCATTTCCTCGTGGGATACGGGTTGAGCATCAGGTGCCTCATTAGATCGGCTCCGTTCGATTGAGCCTTGATCTCAGATACATCATCATTCATGTCATATATTCATTCAATGTGGTTTGTGATTTGTTACATTATACATTTGTTCACATGTTATTATGCACAATCTTATTTAAACAACGATAAAATTGGTTTACTTAAATGTTTTATCAAGGTTCACTCGCCAACTTTTGTTGACCCAAAATTTCTTCTGTTTTACGCATGATACAGGTGATCAAGTTGAGGAAAGAAACACCTAGGATGGCCTTAGAAGAATAATCAATTTATTTCGTTGGAACAATCATTTGGTTTATTATTTGTGTTTGTATGAAATTTGTGTTGGATATTTGAATTCTAATTTGAATTTATTAAATATGAAACTTATTAGTAAATATCATGAGCTTTGGTGATAACCCAATCATGCCCCGACTTTTATTCCGCTGCGAGTCGGGGTGTGACATGTTGGTATCAGAGCTTGTGACTATAGGGATATAGGATAGGTTATTAGAACCTTAGAGCCTATACTATAGTTGACTATATTTAAATTGTTTACGTGTTACGTGCAAAAATTCATGATGTTTATATGTTTCATGTTTATATTCACACACAACATTATGCAAACATTCTCACAAGTACATGTTAATATGCAATGCTCATCATAGATCATACTCTCATATCATATCATATCTATGAAAGCACACACCTCACAATTTCACAATTTCCGTTATTTCTTTTCAAAGATTTTGCAATGTTTTCATATTTTTCAAATCACATGAAAGTGAGTTTTCGCGACGCGCATGTAGTAACTGGAAGGGTACGAGTACCGGTAGTCGGAACGTCCTGTCTAGGCTTGGCATTCGTATAAATCCAAAATAAAGGACCAGTTTGCCTACCTGGGGACTAACGATGAGAGTACGAAGGACCTATTAGGCCAAAGTATGCTATACCAAACGTCGTGTGAACTAACCCCACTTTGAGTTGTCATTGTGTCCACACCTGGACACCCTCCGACCATACATCTCGCAATCATGTTTTACGATTTTCATTCGGGTGGTGTGAGTGTCAAACCCGCCGACACCGATGTGAATCCTACCAAGCCCAATAGTCATGGGGGCCCATATGACTATACAGGCAATGGTATGGGGACATTTGGAGGCCCAAGACATCCTATGGATGTAGTTAAATTATTTTCAGTTATGTTGTTTTCATTCTTTTTACGACACATGACACCTAGGAAATTCTTGAACTCACAATCTCCCTACGTATATTCCTGTCGAAGTCTGCTAGGCAATTACGTGGAGGTAGAAGGTCAGGAAAGTCAAACGAACGCTTGGCCACGCAATGGCCGCAGTGCTTCTTGACATCGTGCTACAAGTTCAACAAGCCCTCACCGCTAATCCCGTTAACCCTCCCAACCAAGAAGACCAAAGCGTCGCCAACCCTCCTTCCAAAACCCCTAAATGCACCTACAAACACTTCAAGTCTTGCGATCACCCAAAATATGAAGGGACTGAAGGTGTCACCGCTCTCCTCCACTGGTTTGAGGAAATGGAAAACACCTTTCTCAATTGCGACTGTCCTGAGAACCGAAGGTACGTTACGCGACTGGAAGATTGTTTGGGGTAGCCCTTACCTAGTGGAACACGGAAAAAGGTGAGCGAGGTGTAGATGATGCCATGGCCTTATCATGGGAAGAATTAAGAGAGGTCATGACAAAACGTTTTTGCCCTAGAAGCGAGATCAAGAAGCTTGAAGATGAATTCTATGCTCTAAAGCAAAAAGAAGGGGATCACACCTCCTACAACAAGAGGTTTCCTGAGTTGAACCAAATGGTTCCCAATCTGTTCACCCCATTATACCGCTTAATTGAACACTACATTCGAGGCCTCCCTTCGAAAATCCAAGATTCGGTTTTAAGCACTTCGCCTGCAACGCTCGAAGCCGCAGTGGAGTTAGCTACGGAACTCACTGAAAATCGCATTCGAAATGGCAATTTTAAAGATGAGAAGAAGAAAACACCCATTGAGACCCTAATTCCAAACTACTCAGGTTCATCCTCGAAGTTTGCTGGTAAGAGGAAGCGAAATGGCAAGAACTTTGCTGTCACCCAAACCAACCCTCCCATCACTGCTGCTCCAATCACCCAAGTTGCCCCTCCAGCCGCACCGTTCAAAAGGCCATACACTAGCCCACACCCAAAGTGTAACCGTTGCCAATACCATCACCCTCCTGAAAACCCTTGCCAACATTGCACAAGTTGTGGCCGTGCGGGTCACACTATCCAAACCTGCCGTACCCTCCAGCGATCAAACCGCAGTCAACCTCCAACCCAAACCCAAAATCAAATGGTGGGCCAAGCCCAACAACCCTTACTTCTACCACCTTTACAACTCGCAGCCCAACCTTACTACCAACCCAACTACCCCATGATGCAATCCATACGAGCCTGTTTCAATTGTGGGGACCCAAACCACTTCAGGAATACTTGCCCACGCCTGGTGAACATCATCCATGCCCAAGCCCAAGCAAACCCGGTAAACCAAGCTAACCAAGTTCCTCCACCTGCTAGAGGAAGAGCTTTCAATATCAACGCCAACCAAGCCAGGGCTAACAACAATGTGGTCAACGGTACGTTTCTCGTAAATGGTAGTTATGCATCCATATTATTCGATACTGGTGCGGATAAGAGCTTTATGTCTTTAGAATTCGAATCTATTCTCGACCAACCTCGTGATAATCTCGTTGAATCTCTGATGGTGGAAGTTGCTGACGGAAAACCCACTTCATTAAATTCTATTATACGCGATTGTACTCTCACCCTAAATGATCACGATTTTTCAATTGATCTCATGAAATTGGGAAGTTTTGATGTTATCATCGGCATGGACTGGCTCAGCCAGCATCACGCTGAAGTGTGTTTGCCATGAAAAGTTTATTCGTATTCCTCTCGCCGACGGTCAGACACTACGTATCTTTGGGGAAACTCCTTCGAAAGGGCTCAAATTGATGTCCTGCCTTCAAGCCCGAAGTTATCTTCGCAAGAATTACGTCTCATTTCTAGCTCACGTCGTCAAGAAGGAAGGCAAGGAGAGGAAGCTCGAAGATATTCCAATTGTGAAAGAATTCCCGCAAGTTTTTCCCGACGACGTTTCAGGCTTTCCTCCTGTGAGAGAAGTCGAATTTCGAATCGGTCTTGTGCCTGGCGCTACACCGGTCCCAAAATCTCCCTATAGGTTAGCCCCATCCGAGATGCAAGAGTTGGCCAGTCAACTGCAAGAGCTGACTGACAAAGGATTCATACGTCCTAGCTCATCGCCTTGGGGTGCGCCCGTTCTTTTTGTGAGGAAGAAAGATGGAACGTTTCGCATGTGCATTGATTATAGAGAACTCAACAAGTTGACGGTTAAGAATCGCTATCCACTGCTTCGTATTGATAACCTTCTAGACCAACTTCAAGGCGCCACCTGTTTTTCCAAAATCGACCTTCGTTCTGGTTATCATCAGCTTAGAGTACGCGAAGAAGATATTCCAAAAACTGCTTTTCGAACTCGTTATGGTCATTACGAGTTCATGGTTATGTCCTTCGGTTTAACCAACGCTCCCGCTGTCTTCATTGATTTGATGAATAGGGTATGAAAACCCTATCTCGACCGTTTTGTCATAGTCTTCATCTATGACATTCTTATCTACTCCAAGTCAAAATCCGATCCTGAGCGACACCTTCGACTCATTCTTACACTCTTAAGGACTGAAAAGCTTTACGCTAAGTTCTCAAAATACGAATTCTGGTTAAGAGAAGTACAATTCCTTGGTCATGTCGTCAATGACAAAGGGATTCACGTCGATCCTTCGAAAATCAAGGCAGTACAAGAATGGCAAGCGCCATGCACCCCTACCGAAGTTAGGTCATTTCTTGGCTTGGCTGGTTATTACCGACGCTTCATTGCCAATTTTTCCCGTATCACCGTTCCGCTCACGGCCTTGACTCACAAGGGAAAACCCTTCATTTGGGGATCTAAGCAAGAGGAGGCCTTCCAAACTTTAAAGCAAAAGCTTTGTGACGCACCTATCCTTACACTCCCTGAGGGTTGCGATGACTTTGTGGTTTATTGCGATGCATTAGGGCAAGGTCTAGGCTGTGTATTGATGCAAAGAGGAAAGGTGATAGCCTATGCCTCTAGGCAACTCAAAGTTCATGAGAAAAATTACACCACCCACGACCTGGAACTTGGAGCCATTGTGTTCGCTCTCAAGATATGGAGACATTATCTTTACGGTACCAAGTGTGAAATATACACTGACCACAAGAGTCTCCAGCATATCTTCAACCAAAAAGAGTTGAATATGAGGCAACGAAGATGGGTCGAACTGCTCAACGATTACGACTGCGAGATTCGGTATCATCCTGGCAAGGCAAACGTGGTGGCCGATGCGCTCAGTCGAAAGGGATATGCGAACTCTATTCGTCTTCTATGTTCGCAAATCATAACCGATATCAAGGATCGAATCCGGGCAGCTCAACATATCTCTGTAACAGAAAATGACGTACGCGATGAGCTGTCATGTGGAGCTGAACTCAAAATTGAAACCAAATCCGACGGTATTCTATATTATTTAAACCGCATATGGATTCCCGATCGCGACAACCTTCGTGATTTCCTCATGAATGAGGCACACAAAACACGATACTCTGGACACCCAGGAGCCGATAAGATGTATCAAGACCTACGATACACCTACTGGTGGCCTGGCATGAAAAAGGATATCGCTGTTTTTTGTTTCCAAGTGCCTTACATGTTCCAAAGTGAAAGCTGAACATCAAAGACCTTCAGGACTTCTAGTCCAACCCGAAATACATGTATGGAAGTGGGAAAACATAACCATGGACTTCATTACCGGGTTACCTCGCACCTCCAGTGGTATGACACCATATGGGATCATTGATCGTCTTACAAAATCAGATCACTTCATTCCAATTCGCGAGGACTTCAAGAACGAGAAGTTAGCTCGTATCTACATCAGCGAAATTGTAAGCCGTCATGGTGTACCATTAAGCATCATTTCAGACCGTGATGGTCGTTTCACTTCACACACATGGCGAGCCATACAAACTGCTTTAGGTACGCGTTTAGACCTCAGTACCGCCTTCCACCCTCAGACTGATGGTCAATCTGAGCGCACCATCCAAACCCTCGAAGACATGCTTCGAGCATGTGTCATAGACTTCAAAGGGAATTGGGACGCTCATCTACCGTTAGTCGAGTTTTCGTACAACAATAGCTATCATTCAAGTATTGGCATGGCTCCTTTCGAAGCTTCATATGGTCGTAAATGCCGATCTCCAGTATGTTGGCACGAAATTGGTGAAGCGCAAATCACCGGACCTGAATTGATTCAAGAAACAACCGACAAAATCATTCAAGTTCGAAACAATCTTCTAGCGGCTCAAAGTCGTCAAAAGAGTTATGCTGACAAACGACGAAAGCCCTTGGAGTTTGGCGTTGGTGATCAAGTACTTTTGAAAGTATCACGTGGAAGGGAGTGGTTCGTTTTGGCCAGAAGGGCAAGCTAGCACCACGCTACGTAGGACCTTTCAAGATACTCGAAAGAGTAAGTCCTGTAGCATACAAGCTTGACCTACCAGAAGAACTTAACAGAATTCACCCACGTTCCACGTATCAAACTTGAAAAAGTGCCTCGCTGACGAAAACCTCCATATCCCTCTAGAAGACATTCAAGTTGATGAATCAATGCACTTCATTGAAAGACCAGTAGAAGTCATGGATTTCGGTGAGAAGCGTTTAAGGAGAAGTCGTATTCCAATCGTCAGGGTGCGTTGGGTGTCAAAACGAGGACCCGAGTTTACTTGGGAACGTGAAGACTCAATGCGCGAAAAGTACCCGCATCTTTTTCCTGTTACAACTACTACTTAAATTTCGGAACGAAATTTCTAAAAGTAGGGGATACTGTAACATTTGTGTAAATCGGGTTTCGAAAACCCGCCCAAAATTATCAATCAAAGTGTATTTATTTATGTCGTTTGGTTATTTTATTATTGTTTAAAATATTAAAATGTTTCATATATAAATAATCAATGTTTAGATAACCTTAATGAAATAATAAAATAAATAATCAATTAAAATAATAATATTAATACTTAATAAATTATTAATAGGCTTAATAAAAATAACAAAGAAAATAGGACTCAAAAAGGGGAACCGGGAATCGAACCCGGGTTCCCCGGGTTAACACACACGCAAACACCACCGAGCCACACCCACCAATTGGTTAGAAGTTGGAAACAAATTACGTATATACACACTATGAGGAAAACCTGCAACTCCGACCGAAGATTTCGCAAAATCTTCGACGCGGGTTTCCTGATATAAACTCGTCAAGCCTTTCTGTCACCAATTCAACGCGGCTCTACCTAATTTTGGAATCAATCACGGCCGATTGTCAATCAAAACTCCATAATTTTGGCCGAAATCAATCCACGGACCGTGTACCCCTGCCCTATAAATACCATCGATCCCACACCTTATATCCTCGCACCGAACCTTTCATTTAGCTGTGAATACTCTGCCAGACATTCTCTCTTTGTTTCACCGGAAATCGCTACTCTCCGCCGTAGAATCAAAGGAAAACGCCACCATCGGTATCGACCCTCTACCTAATTGTTTTGTTTCACTGTTTAGATTAATCGGAGTGATTAATCACACTCATGTTTATTGGGCAGGTAAATGTCTCTGGGTAAAAGTATTTGAACGAAGAAGATGAAGTGTTGTACGTATATATAGATATTATAAATAGGATTACAACCGGGTTAAGCACCCAGCCCAACTGGTTGGGCCGGGTGCAAACTAAACCCTGGGTCGCCGGTTCGAATCCAATCACACACGCCGGCCTGATCATTTTAAAACCTTTTTAAAATCAACTATTTCTGTGCTAACTTAAATTGTGTATAAAGATAATTAAAGATCAAGATATATTGGGTTAGACACCCAGCCCAACTGGTTGGGCTAGGTGCGAAAGGCATAGCAGGTCGCGGGTTCGGGACCCCAGGCACACTCCGGTTCAACACTGTTAAAACTTTTTAAAATAAAATAATTTCTGGAATGAGCTAAATAGTGTATTAATATAATTAAAATCAGGTTTCTTTCGGGTTAGACACGTAGCTCAGTTGGAAGAGCTGCGTGCACGCAACCGAGAGGTCACGGGTTCGAGTCTCAACACACGCATGCCAACACTCCCATCGAACCGGTCTGACAGGGAATTTTTTTTATATTATTTTATTTTTGTTATTCTATGGTTTATATTAAAAGAAAACCAAATTAAAATGCTTAGAAATATATAATTTCAAGGGTTTAAATATCAATAAAAATCACAAAATACCTTAAAAATCTAAAAGAAGTTTTTAACCTAGATATTAAATTATTTACTTATCGAATTATCGCGTTATTATTTTAGATTAGTACTCCTTCATCGGTTAAATCCTCAACTCGTGCGCTCTCATCTTCAATCAAGAATACGCACCCATTGTGAGTGAATCTCTACAAATTCCCCGTTTTAATCAAGTTTTGGGGTGTATCATGTGTCGTATCGTTTCTTTATTTTATTTAAACACTTGTGCTTATATCATTTCGTGATCAAATGTGTATTGCTTGTAGTGTGGTTTATATGTGGATGCATTTTATCATTTGAGTGCACTCATTTCATTAGGCCTATCATTTCCTCGTGGGATACGGGTTGAGCGTCAGGTGCCTCATTAGATCGGCTCCGTTCGATTGAGACTTGATCTCAATACATCATCATTCATGTCATATATTCATTCAATGTGGTTTGTGATTTGTTACATTATACATTTGTTCACATGTGATTATGCACAATCTTATTTAAACAACGATAAAATTGATTTAATTAAATGTTTTATCAAGGTTCACTCACCAACTTTTGTTGACCCAAAATTTCTTCTGTTTTACGCATGATACAGGTGATCAAGTTGAGAAAAGAAACACCTAGGATGGCCTTAGAAGAATAATCAAGTTATTTCGTTGGAACACTCGTTTGGTTTATTATTTGTGTTTGTATGAAATTTTGTGTTGGATATTTGAATTTATTTAAATATACAAACTTATTAGTAAATATCATGAGCTTTGGTGATAACCCAATCATGCCCCGACTTTTATTCCGCTGCGGGTCGGGGTGTGACAGATATGATCCTGTAGTTCCCAAGACTGAGCTCTAGACGCCATAAAGGCATAAGCCCCAACATCTCAAGCTGAGAGAGGCCCAAACCACCTAGACGCATTGGCAAAGATGCCAGATGCCACTGGAGGCCACCAAAGAAGGGGCCGCCACCATTACTATGTCTTCTATAGCCTCTTTAAGGTCATCATCGAACCGAGTTACCGCATCCTCCATAAAATGCGGTTGACAAGTCCGCAACCCAAAAAGTAACTTAGCGACCCCCATGCATGACCTTAGCAGAAGGAGTTCACATTGGGGACCTCTTGTCACACCCTGACCCGCAGCGGAAATGGTAGTCGGGGCATGATTGGGTTTTCATCAAAGCTCATGACATTTGTTTCTTTTTTCTTTTATCATTTTTTACTTTAGTTTTTATTATTTTAATACTATAACAATAACATCACCTAGGGATGAGCAAATGGTATCGGGTACCGCTATTGAATCGGTACCGATACTGAATTTACCAAACCCGGTTTTTAACGTACCGTACGGTTTAACCGGTACCGTACGGGTACCGAACCGGTACCGTACCTTTCCCTCGTGTTTTACCGGACCGGTATTTATAGGTAAAACACCGGTAAGTACCGGTACCGTACCGGTGTATTCGGTACAAGTACTGATACCACTTTTCCCCGTTTTAAGTACCGGTACCGAACGGGTACCGTGCTCATCCTTACCGTATCGTATCGAGCATTTTCGGTGCAGGTATCTAATTTCGATGATTTTCGGGATCGGTATTTTGGGTGCCATTACCGGTACCGAGCTCATCCATGTTTTAACGTGTTAGTACCGTAATAACTGAAATGAAAACAACCGAATTTCTAACGTGTAGGACGTGTGGGTCCTACTATTATATATTTGATTATTTAAAATCGTTTTTTTTAGGACCGGGTGACTATCGTTAATACGTCATTTTTATCTATGTTTTGATATTCGGTATCTGCTTGCCGTTGCCGACACACGTTTTGCAGACATTGGATCCCCACCGCAACGCGCGGGCGAAAATTAACTAGTTTTGTGTATAAAAAGAGAGTTCTTTATTTTTCTGGCTTGTTACAATATTAAATAAGTTTCCATATTTGTCCGTCGAAAAGGACATTATGGCCTTGTTACACATTCAATTATTTGGACTTTTGTTTAAATAACAATATATGTGAATTGAAAGTAGTAAAATAGAACTTAATTACATTGAGATAGAAGGTAAACGGGCAACAAGCTGGTCGCTACCCATTTTTGAATAGCAAAACTAAGTCTCTTAAGAACTACATCCATAGATCTCGGGGTCATGACATTACTATGCATGACCCTTTGAACTCGGCTAATAGTAGGTTCACAGCCTCTGACGCAAGGAACCCAAAAGTGTCAAAGGCAAATGGAATAAATACATGTTGGTTGTCAAGACATGCTTTCTCGTGTCTGGTCACTTTACCTGAAGCAGCTTTTAAAGCAGCCTGACCCTTTAGACTTTGTATTTGTTCACATGGAGTCATTGATTAGTGTCATCATGATTCAAATTTTGACTCGTACAATAAGTTTTCTCAAGGAATCAAAAGAAATTGTAAGCAAGTCGTTATGACCATCAACAAAAATGCAACATAAATGGTTTATGGGTGTAAATGACTAACGAACAAAGCCAGCCGTAAATTTCTCTAGAAAAACCCGTAAAAGTCTTGAATTAAGTCAAACTATGGAATTTTTACCGAGGTCAAACATAAATTACAATTCATTTTATAAACAACCCAACAAGAACTTTATACATTGAGTTTTTACTAAAATGTAATTGACTAAAAAACACACAAAAAATGTGTTTTTTTTTTAAAATGTAATGGATTAAAAACATAAAAAATGCATTTTACTAAAATGTAATTGACTAAAAACACACAAAAATGTGTTTTTCTTAAAGGCAATAGACTAAAAATACACAAAAAAAATGTTTTTCGTAAAATGTAATGGACAAAAAACACAAGACAATATGTTTTTCTTTTCTTCTAAGATGCAATAAACTAAAAAAAAAAAAAAAAACAATATGTTTTTCTATTGTATTATAAAACACAATTGAAAACACTACATTTCTTATGCTCAAATACTAACATTTGTTGTTGGCCAAAAAAAAACCAAATATTGATTCAAAATAAGAATATATTTTTTTGTTTTTTTAGCCATTTCAACTTCTCTTATCCCTATTCCCTATATATAAATGCAATGCACTTTGCTAGAAAAAAAAACATAATACTCAATCACTTATCTAAAACGCAATGAAGTGAATGGAAAAACAATTTCTTTAAACATTAATTTGATCATAAAACGTGGAAATACAGTTTGAAAAATGAATACATTAACCATATTTGTCAACTCTGGATTACATTAAATCAACTCAAGTAAAAAGGAAAAGCACTGGACTTACCATGACCATCTACGATTTCCATTTCTGAATACCCAGATTTAAGAATGCAGTTGTTGAGTGTAAGCGGGAGTTTGGTTCGCGAAATGTTTTGAAATTAAAATTGGAATTTGTATATGAATTAGAATTTGAAGGATTTTTGGATTTGGAATTTAAATATTCCAATTAGATTTGGAAATTGTTAGAATTAGAATCTCAATTTCATTTTTGTTCATTTTTGTTGTGTTTGGTTGTCAATGAATTGAAATCCATCACCCCGGCACCCACAACCCCAATTCGGGTCAAAACAAACGGGTGGAAACAGTAAGGGTCGAAACATTTCGGGTTGAAACGGTTTGCGTCGAAACGGTTAGCATCTTGAAACAGTTCACGTCGCGACGATTCGCTTCGAAAGGGTTCAATTTGAAACGGTACAGGTCGAAACGGTTCGCGTCAAAATGGTACGGGTCGAAACGGTTCGCGTCGAAACGGTACGGGCCAAAACGGTTCACTTCAAAACCGTTTGATTCGAAACGGTACGGGTCGAAACGGTTCACGCCGAGACGTTACGGGTTGAAAGGGTTCGCGCCGAAAGGGTTCGCGTTGAAACGGTTCGATTCGCAACGGTGCGGGTCGAAATGGTGCGGGTCGAAATGGTACGGGTTTGAAACGGTTTGGGTCAAAACGGTGGAAGATTCCAATGAATTTACTTTAATTCCTTCACATATAGGAAGGATTTTGAATTCCTTTAGTTAAAGAATTTGAAGGAATTCATGCTTAATTCCAATTTCAATTTTCATTGTCAACCAAACACATATAGAGAGGGATTGAGATTATAATTCCATCAAATTATGTGAACAAAACATAGTAAGAAATGGAATTCAGATTCCAATTCCTTTAAATTTCATTGAATTCCTGCAAACCAAACACCACTAAAGGGTGAATGAAGGTGCTATTGCCATTTTTGATCCACAATATCATTGAAAATCTTAAGATATAAAACCCAATACACCGCATTGGGAGGAGATGAATGTGTTGTTAAGCCACTTGCAGAGAGGACCGTCGCCAGGGTGGTGGTTGCTAGCCGGATTGTGGGAGTCGAATTCGGGTAAGGGTGTGGATAATAGATGGTTGCGAGATCAGTGTTGTTGTTGGTGGTGGTTAAGACACTGGCGGTTGCCGTGGTGGTTATGGTAGTGGTGGTTGGGGTGGTGGTCGTGGGTGATAGTGGTGTGGTGGTGGTGGTGGTGGTGTTAGGGTTGAAGAGAAGGGTAAGGAAATGAGTTTTTTAGATGTGGATGGATCTTAGAATTTTTTTTGACTAAAATGCCTTTTTTGATTTTTATTATTTGCCACATGTCATTTTATTATTGTTTCCTACACTTTTTACCAAAACATACTTCCTATTTGATCTTTACCCTTAAAATAATGTATTATAAACTACAAATATTCGTATTTCATAGCATTATACTTGGATATTTTCTTTTACCAAACCCTTTGAATCTTTTGAAGCTTGAAATTTATTATCAATAAAGGTAGTAAAGTAAAACTTGCTTTATACGCGTAAAGAAATAATGTTAAAAGACAATATGTAAATTGCTAGGCTTTTTCCGTTACTAGTGACAGACCTAAGAATTTTTTCATGCGGGTGCGAAAAAATTTAAAGATTTTAAGCATCTGGCTGAATAAAAAAATCGGTTTATAGAGCGTCGGATCGGGTCAGGTCATATAAAACAAGTAAACACATGGTATGTTTGCAAAAGTAGCTGGTGGCTAGTGACTGAAAGCTGTAGCTTTTTAGATATATTTAGGTATTTGGCAGAGTAACTTAGCTAAAACTTTTAATAAATGTATAAAATAACCAAAATGGACATAACTAAAAAGAATAAGAGTAAAATTGTATATTACAAATACAAAGTAGATGTCTCTCATATGATATAGAAAATCAAATAAATAATATTATTAATGAGAAGTATACATTAAATTATAAAACCTACAAATAAGCAATAAGTTTGTGCATATGGTTGTTGTACTCTTACTTTTGGGAGTTTTTCAAAAAAAACTTAGAAATTTCATTTTTAGCCCTAAAGTTTTAATCTTTGACAACTAAAGTCTAATGTTTTAGTTTTTGTTAATTTAACTCCTTTGATTAATTTATTTTTTCATTTCTAATTCAAAAGTTTTCATCTTTTGTAATTTAACCCCTTTGATTTTTTACTTTTAACGCAATTTTTTCATCTTCTGCAACTTTGGTCTCTTATACTTTTATCTTTTGCAAGTTTTCTGTTTAATGTTTCGTTCTAGATTTTCCGAGTTAACACGCCACAACGTGCGTGTAGAGTTCAACGTTTTTTCATCTACTTTTTCCCGTTTAACATGCCCGTTGCAGCGCGTCTATCTTCCCCGTTTGATAGGTATGTCACAACGCACGGGTTATAGATTGATTTAGTTATTCTTTTCTATGTTTTACACACAGGTTCCCGGTCATATAAGAAACATTTGACTTTCATCTAATATGATATATAACTAACGAATCATCGCCGCTTTGCGGCGGGTGGTAATTCTAGTTTAAAATAAATAATAATTATCTATAGTTAAGTAGAAGAGATTAAACAAAATAATATTTTGTAGGAGGAGTTATCTATAATTAATTAGAAGAGATTAAACGAAATAATAATTATCTATAAGATATTAAACTAAATAATATTTTATGTAAGGTTTATTTATAATTAACTAGCTTACAACCCCGTGTTTTACAGGGATTGTGTAAATTAATTTTATATAATAAACAATATAGTTTTATCTTTAAAGTACCTCGTATATTGTACGGGTTAAATAAATACAATGTAATTGATCAATACATACGGTCCTCAATATATGTATTTAAATGATAAATTCGATGTACTATTAACTAATTTGTTATTTTAATTATTATTAGGTTAGAAACATGTGTATTACACGTGATAGAACAAATAAAATATTAGATGATTATTAATAAGTGGACAAAATAAAAGAAATAATAAATAAATAAAAGAGATCCATAAAGCTTGTGATTTGATATAATTTTTTTTCTGTATCCTTTTTTTTAACGGCAAATCACTTTATATATAGATATAAAGAGCCAGCAAGGGACTGAGAAACAAAACGGAAAAACTCCCAAAAACAACAACAATCAGATACAATCTATAACATTAAAAGTTTTCCAATTCTCCCACGATAGCGCTGGAATAGAAGATCTTTGGCATACCCACATAAACGAGTCTTCTTTGATAAGTTCCACTATGTTGCGTGGGTGTAGAAACTTACCATCGAAGACTTTAACATTCCTAGCATGCCAAATCCGCCAAACTGTTGCGATCGCAACTGTCATAACCAGCCGTTTCCATCTTCTGGCCCCTGGACTGTTTTGATAGTCTTCAGCACCTCCTCCAGACTCACCGCATTCAGTGGGAACGAGATTCTGATCCACACAAAGATCTGCCACTAAACATCCCTTGCAAAAAGACAATTTGCGAAAACATGGTCTGCATCTTCCACACCTATGCCGCACCAGTCACATCTCGCATCTGGAATGTTAACACCTCTGGTTATCAGCTCCGTTTAGGCTGCAACTTTACCCATAGACGCACGCCAAACAAGCACGTTACATTTTGGAGGTGCCCATGAGTTCCAGCAGTCGACACCTTTTGTATTGTGGGTGTTGTTCCTGTTTCTAATCTCCTGCCGCACTGTTTTGACTGAAAAGTTAACACCAAGGTCGATAACCCAAAACCAATAATCCTTATCATTAGATGGTTTGACTTGGGCCAGGATCTCCATCAGGTCCTCAAGCTGCATCCATTCGTTCTCATCATCAGGGGGTTTAGCCCAATTCCAGGCCCAGAGAAACCCGGTCCCCTCCCTCGAGTAACATGAAGCTACATTAGCATTTTTGTTGGCAGCAAGACGGTATAGTCCGGGGTACACCTCACAAAAAGGTTCAGTAGTACACCAAGCATCCTTCCAGAAGTGAATGGACTCCCCATTACCCATCTTTACTCTTAACTTGTCTTGAACCCGAATGCCAATTTTTTCCAATTTTTCCTCAACCCCCCAATATCTTTCCAGACCCCCGGAAGGGTCTTCTTCAATGGGACCATTTTGTTGTTCGTATCTGATTTATGAAAAGCCTCCACCACTTTTTCCCATAGTTGATTCGGTTTCTCCCTAAACCTCCACCACCACTTGGAGTGCATCGCTATATTGAAGTCTTCAATACCTCCTATACCAATTCCACCGTTAGCCTTTGTTTTCACCATAGACTCCCACCATATCTATCGCACCTTATGACATCTACCCGTTCTTCCCACACAAAGTCCCTTCTCAGCCCTTCCAGCTTTTTGATGATCGCTTTTGGAGCTGAGAAAAGAGACAGGTAGTAGGAAGGAAGGCTGCCAAGCACAGCCTTCGCGAGCGTAGCTCTTCCCGCAAGGGAAATGTGTTTAGCCTTCCATGAGGAGAGTTTTTTATTAAATTTCTCTATCACCGGCTGCCAGTTTTTTACCCTTTTCATATTCGCTCCTATAGGTATGCCCAAGTAAATGAATGGTAATGTGCCCACCTTACACTTTAACTTACTCGCCATTCTCTCGATTTCCTCATCTCCTACTCCAACCCCATATAGTTGACACTTGTGGTGATTAACTGCAGCCAGACACGAGATTGAGGCACCTAAGGAACCGATTGAGGCTAGTGATATTTTCCTCCGACCATTGACCAATGAAGAGTACATCATCCGCATAGCAAAGATGCAAAATCACCGGCCCATCTTGAGGTAGTTTAATCCCGTGAAATAAACTCAACCCCACTGCCCGTTTCATGAACATATTAACCACTTCCATTGCGATTATAAACAAAAAGGATGATAAGGGATCCCCTTGTCTGAGGCCCCTCCTAAACTGAAACTCCCCAGTCAGAGAACCATTGACAAGGACGGACTCTCTCCCAGACTTAAGACACTCTTTGATCCATCCACCCATTTATTTGGAAACCCCATGTACTCCATAACTCGGAAAAGGAATTTCCAATTTAGGGAGTCATAAGCTCTCTTAAAATCTACCTTGAAAATTAGAATATTTCGTTTATTCTTTTTAGCCCATGAGATCGTTTCACAGACGATTAAAGGGCTATCAAGAATATATCTCCCACCACGAAGGCTGATTGAGTCGGAGATATTAACGAGTTCATAATACACTTCAGGCTGATTGAGTCGGAGATATTAACGAGTCCATAATACACTTCAACCTGTTCATTAGCGTCTTGGAAATAATTTTATAGATGGAACTAACCAAAGAGATCGGCCGAAAATCAGAAAAGACCTGAGGGTCACCAATTTTGGAATGAGGGCTATGAAGGAGGCATTACATCCAAAAGAAATCTCTCCCGAGTTGTAAAATTCATTCATCATTCTTGCAACAACCGGCTTTAAAATTTCCCAGTGCCTCTTGTAAAATTTCATTGTAAATCCATCGGGTCCGGGGGCCTTCCCTCCATCGCAACTTTTAATCGCTTTCCAGATCTCTTCACTGAAAAAGGCTGAATAAGGGACTCTGCTTGTAAGACTGAGAGCGTCGGAAGGTCCAGGTTTTGGAAAGATGGTCTTCGTCGAATCGGCTCCGAAATTGTTTTTTAAACCAAAGTCTAAGCTCTTCTTTGATCACCGACGGTTCCATGGTCCAGTTTCTCTAATACTTAGCCCATTTATCCCGCTTCTCGCCTTGTTAACATTGAAGATACCATGGAAATATGACGTAATTTCATCTCCGTACTTTATCCATTATAACCCGTGCCTTCTGGTGTATGTCTTTGGCTCTATCCAATTCATTTTTCCTTTGTTTTATTCTTAGCTCAACCCTTAGTTTTTTCTCAATATCATTGAGCTTTGCAACTTCAGCCATGTTTTCTAACTCCTCAATTACTCGAGTTATCCCTTTAAGCTCTTTGTCTTCCTTAAGTTTCGTCAACTCCCGCCAATTTTTGATAATCTTTTAGGATAGCATAGAGGGTCTTATCTGCTTTGGTTTCCTCGTACTCCCGACCCACATCTTCACGGACAAAAATCTCCACTTCACTCGATTCGACCCACGAATTAAACAGTTTGAACGGTAAAGGGCCGTAGTCAGTAGGGTTGCAAGTAAGCAACACTGGACAATGATCAGAGAGGCCTTTCTTAAGAACTTCCAGTTTGGCCAACGGGTATCTCCTCATGAATTCGTCGCACACGAACATCCTGTCCAATTTGCTTAACTTGATGTCCTCGTGTTCCGATATGTAAGTGAATTTGCCACCCATCATCCTATATTCTAACCACTCGGTTCTACTACTAAAGTGGTTAAAAGCTGCTGTCATATTTGCATCAAAAACAGAGTTGACCCTTTCCTCAGCACATCGAACATCGTTGTAATCCCCCATAGCCACCCAGATACATTCGGTTTGCGCCCGAATTTCCACGATTTTTTCCCACAAGTCTCTTCTTTTAACTTTATCATTCGGGGCATATATATTCAGGATATTCACCTTCCCTTCAACCCCCCTTGATAGAACCCGAAGTCATAATGAAATACTGACCTTTTACAATACTGTCTGTCGAGAAGCAGTCTGGATACCAAATAGACACTAAGCCCCCGGATCTCCCAATGGCGTCCACCGTGGCGAACCGCCATCGGAGATCTGTCCCAGAAGCGACTCCAAAAATTCTCAGGCAACCCTGACTGGTGTGTCTCTTGGACGGCGATGAAATCGAACTTAGAATCTCTCTCCAGTTTCCTAACCCAGCCTGGCTTATCCACCCTATAACCCCCTTATGTTTAGAGTAGCAAAATTCATGAGGACTGTGAATTACCCCTTCCCCTCGAACTAATTTCCTTACATGGTTCTCGAACGCCTTCCATCCAAGCTTTCACTGAAGCACATCGTCTCCCCTACTTCTTTCTCCAAACTAACATTCATATCCTCCTTATCTTCGTTGTTGATTTCCTTCTCCAAATCCCCACTGCCGCACGGTTTTGGGGGTTTATTAGCTTCCGATTTCGCCCCCTTCTGTCTCCTGTTTTCAGCCGCATCTTGCTCAATTAAGTCAACCAAATCAAAAGGGTCCGACTCAGCATCGTTATTTAGATCTGGTGTCTTAAAAAGTTGGGCCCTCCTTTTTTTATTTTTTCTTTTATCTTTGGGCCTTAATGTTACAAAACTAAGCCCAGCCTCGCTAGCATTAACCTGGGCCGGAGGGGTAGGTCCAAACCCAGATGGGCCAGACTCTTTCTGAACCCCTTCATCATCACCTTGTGGGTCCCTAGAACTCCTCGAGCTTTGCGTATCTTGGCAGCTGGCGTGGAAAAGTTCCCATGCAGGTTTCCCATGCACGACCGTTGGTGCTCCACCCTTTCATCTTTCTCCCTCTTGTTTCCACCTACAATTTCCGACTTAATCCCCGGCCGTGTGTCGGCGCATCTCTTCCGAAATACTTCTAATCTGAAATTCCGGAGCCAGACTGCCTCCGCTTCTTCAACCCAAGCCTTTATTTTATGGGTTTTCCAGTTAACTTTCACTTCTTTGTGGATTTTCTTTCCTGAATGGACCAGAACCGCCATTATTTCTCCCGATGTATCTGAATCCTCTGGTGAAGCCTCCAATCGCACCAAGAGACGTCCACATCTCTCTCTCCAATTCTGTTGAGTACATGCCGGTCCCAAAGGCAGATGGGAATCCTAGTGACTCTGATCCAAGCCACCCTTTCGAACACTGGCGGCTCACCATACCAAATGTATAATCTCGAGAACCAAACAGCCCACGAATCCGCCTGTGTTCTAAGGAACTCCTCCGCTTCTCCTCTAGTTTTGAAGGTGATGAGTACTTTCAACTCACCCATGTACCTCATCTCATCCCTGTTTGTAATGCCTCTGCCATAAAATTTTCAAGTTTTTGGAGTATCTCTATCTCTTTGACTTCCCCTATCAAAGATTTAAGTTCCCATTTCCTCTTAGCTTCTATGTTCATAGGAGGAAGGTCAATGTAGATCCCTTTCGCCGGTTTCTCCATATCCTTTCCTCCACACAGTATGTTCTTATAAGGCATCTTTGCTGCAACTCCCCACGTATCTTGTTTTGTAACTGCTTTCGTTGAAGTCTGCCTTACCGGAGCCCCCAACCTATCAAACACCGAACAATTCTTTTCCATGTCACTCTGTCCTGGTTTACTTCCATCCCTGTTAAATCTGGCAAGTTTATCCCCACCACTGCACCATCCACTTTCGTACCTTCTAACTGTTTGAGCCAGCTTTCCGGTGTTGTTACCCCCTTAAAGCGAATGAAACCAAAGCAGTTCCCAGCTCCATCTCTTTTCCTTGGCACAAATATGTCCTCCAAGTTTTCGAAATGTTGAAAGGCCTGCCACAATCTTTCTCCTGTGCACCCCACTGGTAGATTGGAAACAAAGTATGACGTTGTGTCTTTAATCCACTATTCTCTCGGTCTGAACCTCTTCTCGTGTAGCGCTTCCTTCTTACTAAGAACTTGATGCCACCTTTCCTCTTTCCTGTAGTTCCATGCCTGAGATTTGCTTGCTTTCTAGCTTCCTTCTTCTCAACTCTTGGTAGTTCTCCTGCTTTTGCCTTGGCTGGTTGCAGCTCCTGGCTGCGTCTCTTCCTCTCCCCATTACTCTTGGATAGTTCTCCCTCTATTTCATCTATGATACATAGTCAATCTATTAAATAGTGATTTTGACTTAAATAATCATAGTATTAAAAAAATAATTTAACTAAATGAGAATAAAAATTTATATATTTGCTTGGTTCTTCTACACAAAAAAAAAACTTATTCTATCTTCTACGGAGAAGGAGAAATACAAATTATATTATATATTATTATTAATTTAAAGTTTGATAAAAAAAACTTATTATCCTTTTCTAGATTATATTTAGTTAAACTATTATTTAATAGGAAAAAGGTTAAAAAATAAGATAAAAAGATTATTAATTCAGAGTTTGATAAAAAAAGTTATTATCCTTATTTAAATTATATTTAGTTAAACTTATTATTTAATAGAAAAAAATGAAAAATAAGGTATAGAGGCACAAGAGATTGACACGTGTCAAATTTTATTTTCATTTATTAGTATAGAAAAATTAGAATAGATTAAACTAAAATAATAATTATCCATAAGACATGGCCTAATATAATATGGTTTCTTTTATTATATAGTATAGATAGATGCTAGACGTAAAATCCAAAAACATTTTGGATGTCATTAATAACTTAAGACATAATATAATTATATGTATAATATGCACTTTATAATAAAATAATACCAAACAAAATTACAAATATAAATCATTTATTTTACTAATAATAATAAAGTCTTATTTAAAAAAATAATTTAAAAATATAGAACTAAAAACATATGACATTCTAATACATTTAACACATTTATCATCATACAATCTCCCAACTATTCAATCATATTTTGTTTTCAATCTTGTATTACTAAATAGATAAAAATTAATATTAAATCTTATCCTACTTTAAATGTGTACATCTATTTTTTATTTAAAAATTATCCTTGAATTTAAATTGTTAATTTAAGATATTTTGAAATAACGAAATTATTTATCACGAAAAACATACTTTTTATTAATATATTATTTATTTTTATTTTCATTGTTAAAATAATTGTTATAACAATTTTTTACATAATTTTCAAATAAATTGTATATAACTTTCAATATTACTTAATATATAAAATTATATTTATTACGGGGTTTTCTATATATAATTAATATTTTATTACTCAAATGGTTGTTTATTTGCTTCTTGAATAACATGTTTAGCCACTGTATCTTCTTTTCAATAATCATCTCCGCAATCACCATATCTATCGCGTACCGAGTATATCCATTAGTTTTTTAAATATAATTTTCTTTTGGTATATACAATCATACTTATTCATGCCGTATAATACACGAGGGTTTTTAAAGATATAACTTTTTTTATTATTTGGTAAACAATATTACATTTATTCAACCTTTGTAATACACATGGTTTTAAAGATATTAACATTTTTATTATTTGGTATATAAATTACATTTATTCAACCTGGATCAAGATCAAGGGAAAACCCCTCTAGTTGTGAGAACTTAGAGAACTCGACCTTCCCGTACGAGTTTTGCCCCATTTTTCTCATACCCCGAGATTAAAATGTTAGAAAACACTACCGTAAATATATATAATATATATATATTTCGGAGTGGTGTTTTTCGGCCCCTTACAGTATGTATAAAATGGTGATGACATAAGCATGACATCACTATTTACAGCAGTTACGGCTACCGTAAATGAATAAATGAAGTTTTTAAACATATATTATTTTATCATTTAGTATATATAAAATTTATTTATTATATCGTGTAATACGGAGTTATAACCTAGCAAGTAAATAAAGTAACAACAAAAAACAATCAAAGTTCAAACCCTACCTACTTCTATTTCTTCTAATCATTAAATAAAACAAAAAAAAAATTATCTAAGACATAGCTTGGTCTTTAGTTAGAAGAATCTGACAAAAAAATGGTCAAACCCTTTTCATCTTGCAAAATCACGCACAAATTTATTTTAGGGGATGATTTTTAGTAGTCATGGATCCCTTATCCTGAGGCTAACCTGGATCGATTATCCTTAGCGAGTGGTGCAAAGAGTCCAAGGATAAGGATCCTTACTGTTATCTATAATTGTCTAACAATTGTCTTCTATGCTTCTAGCTTGTGATTGCAGGTAGGTTACTAGTCAAGACTTGTTCATAGCGGGAATCTCGCAGGTATATGCCCTTATTCCACATGTGCAAATGAAGAAAGTGGACTTTGTGAGATCGTGGGAGAATTAGCTAGATTTTCGCATAGTTAGTTAAGGATAATTTTAGCTAGTTTAACCGGGGTATTGAGCTATAATAGAGAACACTTGCACTAGTTCGAAACATAACACTTCTTCTGCTACTCTCTCTCGTATACATTCACACTAGAAATCATTGTAACAAGCTCAATACTTCCAAAGTTGTACTCTTTTGCGTCAATATAGTTGGTGATCGGTAGTTTCCATCACCCGAGGTTTTTTATGCCGGAGAGATCATTCATTGATCAAGGGCTTTTTCCTCGTATAAATCCTTATGTTCATCGTTGTTTACATTTCATATTTGTTTACGCAATTGTTCATTGTATCAAGCACTCAACCTCACAAAATCAGATTTGGTTACATTATCCTTGTTGTGATTTTTGACCAAAACACTCATGGTTTTGGATGTTACAGTACCAATAGACATTTTTTTTAAAATGACAACTTATAATAAATATTGTGAACCATTCCAAGAATTCAACATAAGATCAACTTGGAACGTAATGTTTATAAATTCAGCCAACGTTATTCTTAAAACACGAAATTTACCATATAGCGCTAGCATAGACGATTTATCAACCTTAAAAACTATATAAGGATCACTTAGCAATGCATCAAGGTGAGTAATCTCTTCCACTTTCCCCTTTTTAATTCTACAAATTTTGGGTGCATCATGTTATACAAAATTTTCGAATTATTTTACCTTAACATGCTATGCTCAAAGTGTTAATATGTGGATGTCTTTATGTGTTTCCTTTATTCTATATGATAGTTTTGTTAGTCTATTACATGCTATTGTGTCCTGTGGATCCACGGCTGTCCCCACGGTCATGGGTTATAGCCTAGTATTGCAACCAGTATTAGACTCGCTCTTCGGGGTTTGAGACTAATGCACGCTATAGTCTTGAGTCTGATATTTTATTTGTTTCGTATGGTAGATTTGTTTTTGTGTATTCTTGTTTGGCATTTATGGATATGTTCACTATGTTGTTTGATATGAGACGTCTTCATACTAACCTTGAAGTGAATGTTAAAAATACTTTTCTAAAATAAATATAAAACTGCTTTCTATAAAATGAGAAAATTGCTCACCAACATATTTGTTGACCCAAAAATATATTTTCTAACGTGGTAAGGCAATCAAGGTTGATGATCAAGTGATGAGAACACATAGCATGGGTATTAGGAAAATAACTGAAAAACTTATGTTATGTCTTTTTTTTACGTCGTATGAACAATTTCTGGTTATTATTTGTTATGTGACATTTAATTAGATGTGCTTTAAATATTGTAACAATAATTAGTGTCATGAGTTACCAACAACCAGTCTGCCTCATACCAATCCGTTGCAGGTCGGGGTCCTACATTTATTCCGCACCTTATTGTATAGATTCAACCGCTTGCACTTGAATCTCGGTCATTGGAGTGCCAAATCTAATTAGGTCAATTTGTAGGGATAACGACGTTGTCGCATTGGTGGAGATCGAAAGAGGAGTTGGAGCAGTTGGAGTGAGAATGTAGGTCAGATTGTGAGAGGAGGCAGAGATCGACAATGGGGATGGAGTCTAGCTGGAGAATTGTCGGGATCAGCGGTGGCATTACTAGGAGCGGTGGTGGTTGCCATGGAAGAGGGGATCATGGAGCATTGGTGCGATTAATACTTGATTTGAAAATTGAAATAATTGGAGTGGTCGATTAGGTCAATTTGTAGGGATAACGACGTTGTCGATTGATTTTTGTTTAATGATGATAATGTTGTTAGCAATGGACTAAAATTTTCTTATCCCTTATTTTTCTACTTTGACACATTCCTTAAAAACATTATAATATGTTTTTTCACATTTTCTGAAAATTTAATACTCGTAAACAATTTTCAACACTATGGACAGTGGGATGGAGTCTAGGTGGAGAATTGTATTACAATGACATCTGCCACACAAATATTGAAATGCAACATCCTAAATTTTGGTGTAACATATTTGAAATATTTTAATTCTATATTATATTGATAAATCTCCGTGTTTTGGTGTGTTTGCATGGGCCAATTTTATTATTATAATAATTTGGACAAAATGTTTTAGAGTTGTTGAAATGTGGTCAAAAGCGCTTATATATATTTTTTGGTGAGTAAAGTCGTTAGTAACACACTAACTGAGGCCTTCTTTCTTAGGAGTTGATTACTGAACCCTAATACTTTGTATATGATCATATACTGCAATTTTTATTTGTCCTAATACTTTAATAACATGACAATGTCAATAAAGCACTTAGTTAGCAATGATATATGATTGTATATATATACATGTGTACCTACATTATGTTTTGCTCCAGATTACTTAACAAATGTCTGGGGTTAATCTTCGCTACACCACAATTTATATAACATTTAAAATTCTTTGTTTCACATCTCATGTGTTTAGTGATTTCTCAAGACCTACGGATGATCCTTACGACAACGATGAAGATGATACTAGGTCGCTCATATCATTTGATGTTATTGGTCAGTCACAAATCGCATATCCTCCAGGTACAAACTAATTCTTTTAGAGAAGACACAACGGATGTTTTTAGGTTTTTTTTTGCCACATCATCATGTTTATGCTATTATTAGGGGTGTGTATATCTCTAAAGTATTAAAATATTTGTTATATTGAAAACTGTCTCCCTAGAATATTGATACATATTTGTAATGCAATTTTGATAAAATATACACTTGTGATTGTAAAAAAAAATAGCCGTGGCTTTTTTTTTTAATCTAGGAGAGAGAAAAGCGGTAGGAGGTGGACTTAAAGGAATTTGATCGCCTAGACACACTACTCGATGACTTTTAACAACTATAGTGTGTATAACAAGGCGTGAACCTAATCTGACCCTTAAGTTTGGAAATACTATTTGACCAAAATTGGCCTATAAATTACTTTTTAAATAAAGTCCATTCTTTGACCCATTTACATAGGGGTTTAGGTTGTAACTTGTAACTGCTGGTGTCCATAACAATACAGGCTTTTATAACTCTATTGTAGTTTGTAATCCTTGTATGACTTTATTATTTCAATTTTTTGTTTGATGATATCCCTTCACCATTTCCAAGCTTCATAATTTATTTTTAAAACAAATCATTTGTGTACAGGTGGAGACTTTGGAAAGGGTACAATTGATCTTGGAGGACTTGAAGTGTATGAAGCTTTGTACTTAAATAAAATATGGGAAATAAACAGTGCTGCTGTGTCCTTTTATGAGCCAACTTCCATCCCTGTTGAGTTCCATTTGATTGGTCACTATTGCAAACCAAACTCTATGGCTATGTTAACATCAGTTCTTACAGCCAAAGACACCACAGGTGATCAATCACACGGTGCTCTAAAGAGTCCGATAGACTACACTCTTGTTTGGACTAGTAAGGGTTTAAATGTAAGCCACCGAGAAGATGGATACATTTGGCTCCCTGTCCCACCGGATGGTTATAAAGCCATCGGTCACATTGTCACGACTTTACCTGAAAAGCCCTCACTTGACAAGGTTTGGTGTGTTAGATCCGACTTCACGGATCTAACCAAGGTTGACAAATTGTTATGGGGACATAAAATGGAGACGAGTTTGAGTATAGTCAATTTGCATACTACAAAACCAAAAACTAAAGCGCTAAGTGTTCCAACAGGCATGTTTTTGGCGCGGAATGGCTCGAATACGTATGAGTTATCGTGTTTAAAGATGGTCAAGACGGACCCTAATCCTGCTATGCCCAATGCCTTGCAAATTAGAACAATGATCAATGCTTATGCTCCGTGGGTTTATTTCCATCCGGATGAGCAGTACTTTCCATCATCCGTTTTGTGGTTCTTTCAACACGGGGCTGAGTTACACCAACGTGACCAACCTCCAAGGCGTGTGATCAACGATGGGGATAACCTTCCGAATAATGGTACCGCAGATGATGCCTTCCTAGACTTTCCACAAAGTGTACCTTTAAAAGAAAGGTTGCAAAAAGGGTTTTTGGCTGATGCAGTCGCTTACATACATGTAAAACAAGCGTTAGGGGGAATATATACCGATCTAGCCATATGGTTGTATTACCCTTTCAATGGAGGAGGGAAATTTCAGCTGGGACCATTCACCATAAGCTTAGGAAAGATAGGGGAGCATGTTAGTGACTGGGAACACATAACATTAAGGGTTGATAACTTTCGTGGGACTCTAAAGGCGATCTATCTGTCACAACATGCCAGAGGAAAATGGCTAACGCCTAGCGAATTTGAGCTTATGAACGGAAGTAGACCTGTCGTGTATGCATCATTGCATGGTCATGCAAATTACCCTAATCCAACTTCTCGTATACACTTGTTTGGCAGCGTTGATTTAAATGACATACGAATGTTATATGATGAGTTTCAGACGATGAACAATTCAGAGATGATGAGTTTCAAGGAAGAAAACTTTTTCGGGTTTGGAGTTTTGGATGATGTTGCAAAAAGCGACAACATGATGGATATCGCATCAACCTACAATGTTATTTATGTTGATTATGAGAAATATGGTACAGAACCATGGCTGGATTATACAGGAAGATGGGGTCCAAAGATCACTTATGAGTTTACGGAAGAGGTTATGAAGATTGCAGACAGTTTGCCAAAGGAGGTGAAAAAAATCGTCGTTAAAGTTTTGAAAAAGCTCCCTCCTGAGTTGATCGGAGAAGAAGGCCCCGCGGGTCCAAAAATGAAAGAAAGTTGGTATGGAGATGAGCGCGTATGATAAAAATGTCGCTGATCTTGATGTGATTACGATACGTGCCACACTCGATCCACACCATGCAACTTCTTTCATTTTCTTTATTAGTTGGTTATTTCTTCCTAATTAGTTGGCCTGGTGGTTTATTTATGTTTATGTTTTTCCCTTTGTTAATTTTCTTTCAAGTTACGTAAGCCTAATAAAGGCCTTTGATGCTTAATAAATGAAACTAGTATTTTTCAATAACGCACGTTGCGCGAAGGCATTGATGTTATCGAATGGCAGTTCAAAAGGATTAGCTTTCGCCTACTCTCAATTTGATCAATCGGTAGACACAATTTTATTAAGCATTCTCAAACATCCAATCATATATGATCAAAATGGGATTTATCAAACCACAACACATAAACCACTGCAATACAAGGTAGAGTATATTGAGCTATCAAAAGAAAACCTATATATACAATAATAACAGCTGAGTTATGGTAAAAAAAATATAGTAACCAACAGCATCCTGCCATTTGGCATGGCCTTTGTATTTTAATTGATTGTAATGTAATGTAATGTGTCTAATCTTTTAGCCTATAACTGGACTTTGATGCTTAATGAATGAAATGTACTGGAAAGGGTCTAATATATATATATATATTTTTTGTATGTCCTCTTGAGTTTGCCTTCTAATCTATCCAGATCCAAGTGGTACACATTAGTGATATCAAAGCGGTCATGATTCACATCTATGGACACTCAAACCCAAACCGAGAAGGAAATTCCTTTTGTACGTTAACAAAACATTTGCTCGGCATGAGTTTCAACAGCGCCTATGGTATGGTTTAGGGATGAGTAAATGGTACTGGGTACCGATTCCGAACCGGGTATGTTTTCGGTACCGGGTACTTATGTCTAGAACCAAAATAATCGAACCACCTTTTTCAATAACCAAATTATTAACCGCAACATTAGTTAACAGTTCGGTTATGGGCCTTAACTGAACCAAACCGACTCATTTTCACCCCGTTTTAAAATTAGAACTAACTAATGTAATAATGTCCCAGTAATCACATAATTAGACGATGCATTTATAAGTTGTACCGTACAAGTTACAGGGAATGAATGGTACCTAAGTAGTCCTAGAGTAGCTTGGAAAAGACCGACAAAGAAAGTTTCGGTGAAAGTCAACTTAAGGTACAAAACTGGGTGCATTGAGTAAGAAACGGCGTCGTTTAGCATAGTTCCCATTACCAATGAGGCTATAGAAACTGGACCCACCGCTAGATGTCTAGAACTTCCCAATACAGCGTATATCAATGGTGGCACAAAGCTTTAATCTGAAAATATTTTCATATGTAACACTAAATTAATGTTAATCTTAATAAGTTTTTATTAATCATTTTTCAAAAGTTTAAACATGAACAAAATGTTACTCCACCTAGAACTAAGGGCATTGTCTAATGTAGGGTTACAAAAGAGCTGAGTTCGAGTAAAGCCTGACCTCGGGCTCGGTTCGTATATAGTTTTTCAAGCTCGAGTTTGACTCGAGCTAGGCCTGTTTATGATTTTTTATTTAATTTATATTACTATATTTATAATTTTATATATTTTTTTCATAAATCTACAAATAGTAAGGATTATTATTCAAATATATATTTAAAATATAAGTTAAAAGTTATATAGTGGGCTCGTTTAGACTCGCGAGCGGCTCAAGCTCGATAAATGGAGATCATGCTCGGACTCGTTTACCAAACGAGTTTGTTTTTAAGCTCGGGCTTAAGCTCGGCTCGTTTAAGCATTTTTTCGAGTCAAGCTCGAGTAGCTCAGCTCGATTGCATCCCTAGTCTAATCAGTCATCAATTTGGTTTTACGATTGATTCGGTCGGTTTAGAAAATTTTAAACGATACTGAGCGAGTTTGGTTTAGTATTTATGCTTCAAACAAAAAGGCTGAAACCGGGCCATAGGATTGTGCCCGTGGGCTATGTAGCCCTTTGTATGTTACTTGTACCTTTAATGTTCTAAAGTGAATTATACACATGACTAGAGGTGCACAAATTGGGTTCTGGTTTGATCAAACATAGTCAATCCCGGTTGTTGGTCAAAACCGGGTTATATGGGAGAAATGATCGGTAATGGTTGAAACCGGCTTGATTTAAAAGTGGGTTATAACGTATTAAGTTTGGGTTTAACCGTTTTCAATCCTGTGGTTCAGGTTGGGTCTAAAGTGTGTTCTTTCAAACCGGTTTTAAGAGCATTCGCAATGAAAACCTTAAAAATATGTGAGAGGGTTTAATTATATTATAAGGAATGGTTGATAATGTTTTTGAGTGGTTGTGAATAGAGGAGTGAGAAAATATATGAGAAAGTTACTGTTCATCTGTAAATATATGAGGGGAAAATTCCGAAGAGAGAAAACTATATACATTTTTAATATTTTTATAAATGGTTGTGAGGCTATAGAAACTGGACCCACCGCTAGATGTCTAGAACTTCCCAATACAGCGTATATCAATGGTGGCACAAAGCTTGAATCTGAGAATAATTTCATATGTAACAATAGATTAATTAATGTTAATCTTAATAAGTTTTTATTACTCATTTTTCAACAATTTAAACATGAACAAAATGTTACTCCACCTAGAACTAAGGGTATTGTGTAATGTAGGGTTACAAATGAGCCGAGTTCGAGTAAAGCCCGACCTCGAGCTCGGTTCGTATATAGTTCGTCAAGCTCGAGTTTGACTCGGGCTCGGCCTGTTTATTAATTTTTATTTAATTTGTATTATTATATTTATTATTTTATATATATTTTCATAAATCTACAATTAGTAAGTAATATTATTCAAATATATATTTAAAATATTAGTTAAAATTATATAAACAGTGGGCTCATTTAGACTCGCGAACGCTCAAGCTCGATAAGTGGAGATCAGGCTCGGACTCGTTTACCAAACGAGTTTGTTTTTAAGCGCGGGCTTAAGCGTGGCTCGTTTAAGTTTTTTTTCAAGTCAAGCTCGAGTTGCTCAGCTCGATTGCATCCCTAGTCTAATCAGTCATCAATTTGGTTTTACGATTGATTCGGTCGGTTTAGAAAATTTTAAACGATACTGAGCGAGTTTGATTTAGTATTTATGCTTCAAACAAAAAGGCTGAACCGGGCCATAGGATTGTGCCCGTGGGCTATGTAGCCCTTTGTATGTTACTTGTACCTTTAATGTTCTAAAGTGAATTATACACATGACTAGAGGTGCACAAATTGGGTTCTGGTTTGATCAAACATAGTCAATCCCGGTTGTTGGTCAAACCGGGTTATATGGGAGAAATGATCAGTATTGGTTGAAACCGGTTTGATTTAAAAGTGGGTTATAACGTATTAAGTTTGGGTTTAACCGTTTTCAATCCTGTAGTTCAGGTTGGGTCTAAAGCATGTTCTTTCAAACCGGTTTTAAGAGCATTCGCAATGAAAACCTTAAAAATATGTGAGAGGGTTTAACTATATTATAAGGAATGGTTGATAATGTTTTTGAGTGGTTGTGAGTAGAGGAGGGAGAAAATATATGGGAAAGTTACTGTTCATCTATAAATATATGGGAGGAAAATTCCGGAGAGAGAAAACTATATACATTTTTTAATATTTTTATAAATGGTTGTGAGGCTATAGAAACTGGACCCACCGCTAGATGTCTAAAACTTCCCAATACAGCGTATATCAATGGTGGCACAAAGCTTGAATCTGAGAATAATTTCATATGTAACAATAGATTAATTAATGTTAATCTTAATAAGTTTTTATTACTCATTTTTCAACAATTTAAACATGAACAAAATGTTACTCCACCTAGAACTAAGGGTCTTTGTAATGTAGGATTACAAATGAGCCGAGTTCGAGTAAAGCCCGACCTCGAGCTCGGTTCGTATATAGTTCGTCAAGCTCGAGTTTGGCTCTGGCTCGGCCTGTTTATTAATTTTTATTAATTTGTATTATTATATTTATTATTTTATATATTTTTTCATAAATCTACAATTAGTAAGTAATATTATTCAAATATATATTTAAAATATTAGTTAAAATTATATAAACAGTGGGCTCGTTTAGACTCGCGAACGGCTCAAGCTCGATAAGTGGAGATCAGGCCCGGACTCGTTTACCAAACGAGTTTGTTTTTAAGCGCGGGCTTAAGCTTGGCTCGTTTAAGTTTTTTTTCAAGTCAAGCTCGAGTTGCTCAGCTCGATTGCATCCCTAGTCTAATCAGTCATCAATTTGGTTTTACGATTGATTCGGTCGGTTTAGAAAATTTTAAACGATACTGAGCGAGTTTGGTTTAGTATTTATGCTTCAAACAAAAAGGCCGAACCAGGCCATAGGATTGTGCCCCGTGGGCTATGTAGCCCTTTGTATGTTACTTGTACCTTTAATGTTCTAAAGTGAATTATACACATGACTAGAGGTGCACAAATTGGGTTCTGGTTTGATCAAACATAGTCAATCCCGGTTGTTGGTCAAACCGGAGAAATGTTCGGTATTGGTTGAAACTGGTTGGACTTAAAAGTGGGTTATAACTTATTAAGTTTGGGTTTAACCGTTTTCAATCATGTGGTTCAAGTTGGGTCTAAACCGTGTTCTTTCAAACCGGTTTTAAGATTGGGTTCGGTTCCGGTTTTAAGATTGGGTTCTGCCATGTTGCCACCTTTCTCACACAATGCCACCTATCCTTAGCTTCTAACGCGTCCGTTGTCACACCCTTATTTCCACGTGTACCCGGTGGGCCCGGTTGGGGAATATCGTGACGTAGTTGATAACATCATAACCAAACAAACACAGCACAGCGGAAGTCTTTGATTTAAATTACTATTACAAACCGAGTGTCCAAAGTTCAAAAATAAATTACAAGGCTTGTAATGAAAAGATCCACAGGCGGATCGAAATAAATATATACAAAGTAATTGTTCAACAGACTTTAAGCAACCTAGAGACTTGTAAAATCCTCTATCGTCACTATAGCGCAGCTCCCGATCTATTGCGTGTTGCCACCTGTAACTTGGTCTTTTGAAAATACGTCAGTTTTCACTGGTAAATACTAATAACCGACTCATTTTGTAAACATTTATTAAAAATGATTTTGGGTGCACTTGGCACATTTTATAAATAACTTGGGATAGTTCAAAATGACCTTGTTTACAGTTTTACATGTTTGTCAATACATATGGGGTCCGGTGCAGAAACCGAAAACCTGATTAACCGACACGCCACTTAAATAATCCACCAGCGGGATTTAATATTTTTATTAGCATTAGAATCTATCAGGTGTATGCCTACACCCCGCGCTTAAGGTCGCGGCCATTAGTAATTTAAATGAGCCAAGGATATCCCAGACATGGTCGAATTAACCCCCAATGTTTAAGTTATCAAACAATACAGAATAAAACGGGTTATAAGGATTTAGTAAATCACTATCCGATAACATGATCCCATACCCGACCAAGCGCTATTATTATACCGTATCCCAAGCCCGTATAGGGAAAATAAGTTAAAAGTATTTACCTGAGCAAATTCTTCAAATAGATAAATAACTCAGCCGAATATTCAAAAAGTAAGCTTAGGTGGCAATCTACCGGAAGGCTCTTAGTCTGGAAATGATGGTGTTTATAATCAATTAGAATGCTAACGGGTCCTATCTACTTTGTAGACTCGAACCGGTAGCTTAAGAATAAATACGGTACTAAACGCTAGATTAAGCGATGACCGGAGTAGAATGTAGTTTAAGCCCGACAAGTACGGAGACTTGTTTAATATGGGTAAACATGTTACATTCTGGATTTTGAAACTAAAATGATAAGGTTAAACCCGTTTCGGTTAAATTACGTAAACTAGTTACGTAGGCTGAACCGTACGCATATAAGTGAAACCTGGTAACCGAGTGAGTCTTATACAAGTTCCATATGCCATTCTACTTTAAACATATTGTATTATCAGTAAGATATCAACATGTATGCCCGTTATGGTTTTAAAATCAAATTACGCCTCAAAAGGGCGTTTTGGTTATTTTATGACTTGTAAATGAACGTATGAGCAAACTGATGTAATGGTCATAATCTTACCGTAAAAATAGTTTATTTATGATGTTATATCAGTAGGATATTGAGATGTGTGTGGTTTAGAGTTTAAGACCAAACTATGCCCCGTAAGGGCATTTTGGTCATTTCACACATAGCTTGATAATTTACTTGGGAATCTGAGTTTAATTGATGTACTTACTGTAATTATATATAAAATAAGTTTTAAAATCAATAGGTATAAAGTCTTGGTGTTTAGATATGGTTTTAAACATACCATGCGCCTAAATGGCGTTAAGGTCGCTAAATGACGATTTAATCGATGTTTAAGGAAAACTGATGTTATGATCAGGTTTATTTGACCAAAATAAGTTATTTAATATTTTATAACAGTAGGTAAAAGATTTGGTTATGAAAATTATCTTTAAGATCATTTTATGCATCATAAAGGTAATATCGTCATTTATCGGCATTATACAAAGACTTGTGTATAACTCAGTTTACAATCTAATTTTAACATCCCAAGTAATCCTAATTATGATATTACATCAATAGGTAATGAGTTTTGTTGAAAAATTATGTCAAAAACCATTTTAGATACCGAAAGGGCATTTTGGTCCTTTAAAAGCATGATTAATTAAACAAAACTTGGGTTATGACCTGATTATTGATATCAAAATAAGTTAGTCATGTTTATATATCAGTACATAATTCATTTGTATGCTCATTTGTATTTAAAACCTTGTTTTTAACAAAAAGGGCATTTTAGCAAAGTTTGACATAATTAACGGAAACTTGCATAAAGGCTCTGATTACTATGTCACCATGTAATATAACTCCAGAGGGTTATACTACAACTAAACATGGTTACAATGCAACTTAGAATTAATAACTAAAGTTGCTAATTCGGGTCAGAACCGAAAGTCAAAGTAAAAGTCAACTTTGTGACTTTCGGTTGCGAACCGACCTTAGACCTGGACTTGACGGGCCGAACATGTTTATACATGTTCTAATACTTATTACCAAGTTGTTAAAGTGTCAAAATGTAGTTTATAACACCTACATTATCAGATATGAATTTATTTAAAAACTGACCCAGTTTGACTTTTTATCAATAACTTTGACCCGTCAATTTACCAAGCAAATGTGGTAATTAGGAGGTGCCCTTTTCAGGGATTAACATCTACCTAATTACGATCACGTAGCCATGTTCGTTACGAACATTGGCTGGACCGTAATGGTCTTAGCCTAAAGTCAAAGCGTTTTTACGTCAACGCTTTGACTTTGGCTTAAAGCCTAATAAAAATAAAAAGAAGGGATTGGAACACTTACAAGTGAACCAAGGAAAATATTAGAACTCAGGGGAGGTCTCCTTAAGCCAGGAAACAACTCCAAGAGAGCAAGAGAGAAAGAAATGATAAGGTGAAAAGAATGAAGGGTGATGAACTCCCATATTTACAGTTGGAGTGGATGATCTAGGATTGAGACAAGTGTTATGGGAACACTAGAGTGCTAGGAGGTGTCCAAAACCGGAATCGAGTTAATGGTTTCGAGCTGGGAGAGTGAAGGTGGGTTGAGAGGTGGCCAAGCATGCAGATCAGCAGCTGGCATGCTGTTTCTGCGATCTGACCTCTCCCGCGCATCGCGCGGGGATACCAGGTCCCTGGTGCGTGGCGCCTGAGGTGCCAAATCACAAAATTTCCATTTTGGCCACTGAACTTCTCCAAACTCCCATATCTCGACATAAAAGCATGTTTTATTCAATATGGCCCCTGATTAGCACTCTCGGGAGTATAACCGAACTTCATTAAGCTCCGGATTCGTTAAAAGGTCACTCAGAGGCATATTTTAAGCATGTTGACACGTTTAACCCCTTAACTTTAATATTCACCAGTCAGAGGTTATAAAATAACATGTTGGCGATTTTAGTCCCTCTCGTCTAGCACGCGGCATTCGAGGATCAGCGGGACACGTGTCGAAATTTTATAGGACATAAAAACACAGGGTGTTACATCCTCACCCCCTTAAAAGAAATCTCGACCTCGAGATTTATTCAAAAAGATAGGGGTACTTCTGTCGTAAAGTGGACTCGACCTCCCATGTATACTCAGGACCTCGTCGAGCATCCCACTTGACCTTTACAATAGGCACGTGCATTCTACGAAGCTTCTTAACCTGACGATCTTTGATCGCTATCGGTTTCTCAATGAAGCGCAGGTTTTCCTCAATTTGCACATCCTCGTGCAGCATTGCTAGGGACTCATCAGCTAGACATTTCTTTAAGTTTGAAATGTGGAACACATCACGAATTCCACTTAGCTTTTCAGGAAACTTGAGCTTGTAAGCTACGGACCCGACTCGTTCGATAATCTCGAACGGTCCTATATATCTTGGGCTTAACTTGCCCTTTTTACCGAATCGCATGACGCCTTTACAAGGCGACACCTTCAGTAACACTTTGTCCCCAATTTGGAACTGAAGAGGTTTGCGCCTCTTATCTGCGTAGCTCTTCTGCCTATCTTGGGCAGCTTTGAGACGGTCGCAGATTTGCAAGATTTTATCCGTCGTTTCTAGGACTATCTCAGGTCCTGTTAGTTGGGCTTCCCCAACTTCCGCCAACAGACGGGCGTTCGACACTTTCTCCCATACAAGGCCTCAAAAGGTGCAGCCTTGATGCTTGTATGATAACTGTTATAGGAGAATTCAATCAAGGGTAGGTGGTCGTCCCAACTACCACCTAATTCGATCACACGTGCACGTAGCATGTCTTCCAAGGTTTGAATGGTACGCTCACTCTGTCCGTCAGTCTGCGGATGATAAGCGGTACTGAAGTTCAATCGAGTGCCAAGAGATTGTTGGAAGCTTTTCCAAAAATGAGAGGTGTATCTTGTATCTCTATCGGATACAATAGACACAGGCACTCCATGTAGTGACACGATCTCGTCCACATACATCTTGGCCAACTTGTCCAAACTAAACGTTTCTTTGATTGGCAAGAAATGTGCTGACTTAGTCAGCCTATCCACGATGACCCAAATTGTGTCATTACCACGCTTGGTCTTTGGCAACTTGGTGATCAAATCCGTAGTTACCATTTCCCATTTCCAAGTGGGAATCTCAAGCTGTTGTTGAAGTCCTGATGGTTTCTGATGTTCAGCTTTAACTTGCGAACACATCGAGCACTTAGCTACATAGGTGGCTATGGATTTCTTCAAACCCATCCACCAATAATTAGATTTTAAGTCCTGGTACATCTTATCACTTCCCGGGTGAATAGAGTACTTAGTGTTATGCGCTTCCTGGAGGATCAAATCTCTAAGTTCCCCAAATATTGGAACCCAAATTCGTCCATCAAATCTGAGGATTCCATCCTTTCCAGGTATTAACTGCTCGACAATTCCACCTAATTCCTCATTTGCAATATTAACCTCCATCAGGGCTTGCTTCTGCGCATCAAGTAGCTTTTCGTACAAACTGTTTCTGACTTCAATGCTTTTAGCGTTAATCCTTAAAGGTTTAATCCTTTCTTTGCGGCTAAGCGCATCGGCGACTACATTTGCCTTTCCGGGATGGTATCGGATTTCACAATCATAATCATTGAGGGTTTCCATCCAACGGCGTTGTCGCATATTCAAATCCTTTTGATTGAACAAATGTTGGAGGCTTTTGTGATCGGTGTATATAATACACATGGTTTCGTATAAATAATGCCTCCAAAGTTTAAGTGCGAATACAATGGCACCCAACTCCAAATCATGGGTGGTGTTATTCTTTTCATGCACTTTGAGTTGTCATGATGTGTAGGCGATCACTTTGCCTCTTTGCATAAGCACACATCCCATACCAGTGTGTGATGCATCACAATAAATGACAAACTCCTCAATGCCTTCTGGCAAGGTTAGAACTGGAGCATTGCTCAGCTTTTGCTTCAAGGTCTCGAAAGATTCCTGCTGCTTTGGACACCAGTCGAATTTGATATTCTTGCGGGTCAAAGTAGTCAGGGGAGTGGCTGTCCTTGAAAAATTTTCGATGAATCTTTTTAGTAACCAACCAGTCCTAGGAAACTGCGTACTTCCGAAGGTGTTTTCGGTGCTTCCCAATTCATTATCGCTTCAATCTTGGCGGGATCGACTTGGATACCATGCTTACTAACCACATATCCAAGGAATTGGACCACGCGAAGCCAGAATTCGCATTTAGAGAATTTAGCATACAACTTCTCTTTTTGTAATAATTCTAGAATACACCTTAAATGTTTCTCGTGATCGGTTTGACTACGAGAATAGATAAGTATGTCGTCAATGAAGACAATGACAAACTTATCTAAGTAAGGCTTGCAGACTCTATTCATGGGATCCATGAATGCTGCTGGTGTATTAGTGAGCCCGAAAGGCATCACTAGAAACTCATAATGTCTGTATCTTGTCCTTAAAGCGGTCTTTGGTACATCTTCACTTCTAACCTTAAGCTGATGATAACCAGATCTCAAATCTATCTTTGAGAAATAACTTGCTCCTTGCAGTTGATCGAATAGATCATCGATCCTGGGCAAAGGGTATCGATTTTTTATCATTATCTTATTGAGCTCTCGGTAATCAATGCACATACGCATTGAACCGTCCTTCTTTTTGACAAACAAGATCGGAGCTCCCCATGGTGACGAATATGAAGCCTTTTTCCAAAAGTTCATCAAGCTGGGTTCTTAATTCCTTCATTTCTATTGGTGCTAAATGGTAAGGTGCTCTCGCAATAGGAGCAGATCCAGGTATAATGTCGATCCTAAACTCGACTTGTCTATCCGGGGGTAGACCGGGTAATTCCTCAAGAAAGACATTTGGATAGTCCGAGATAACGGGTATATCTTCAATCTTTGGCTTAGGTTCATTGACGGTTACTTGCGCCATGTAGATGACACAGCCTCTCTTCATGCATTGGGATGCCTTAAGCATGGCAACTTTTTCTAGCAACCCGTAGTGCATATCTCCAAAGATGGTGAGCATTTCACCTGGATGGGTTTTGATCTCAATTAGTTTCTTATCACAGGCAATGCGGGCTTGGTTATGGGAAAAATCCATGCCTAAGACTATATCGAACCCCGCCAATTTCATTGGCAGAAGAGAGATAGGAATCAAATGATTCTTGATGGATATAAAGCATCCATCCAAAATGGATGAAGCGGTTTCTATGGTTCCGTCGACAAGTTCTACCTCATATGTTATGTCTAGAGTTCTTACAGGCAAGTTTAATAGTTGGCTAAACTTATTGTCGACAAATGACTTATCAGCCCCCGAATCAAATAGAACTCTATCAAAGGTATTGTTGATGAGGAAAGTACATGTTATAACGTTGTTATCATTGACAGCCTCTCGAGCACTCATCTGAAAGGCTCGAGCATTGGTTTTCTTAGCTCCACTAGATTTTGCATTTTCATCCTTTGCATTCTTGCAGCAGTTAGTCTTTATGTGGCCTTTCTCACCACATTTGAAGCAAGTGGCATCCTTAATATCCCTGCACTCCAGGGTCTTGTGTCCTGTTTTCTTACAAATCCCACAAGGCTTAGCCTTTGGGTCATACCTACACTGGCCTCCAGCCATTTGTTGCAGATTTTACACACAGGTCTATCCTCGGACCTATTTTGGTTCCTGTGGGATTCAAATTTTCCTTTCTTCTTGAACTTCTGGGAGTTGCCACCCTCCTTTTTTCTCTTACCATCGGTTTCAGATTTGACCGATATGCGTCTCAGGTAGTCTTGGGTGAGGGCGAGAGATAACTCTACCGCTGACTTGTATGTGGAAGGCTGAACAGCCTTAACCATACCCCTTATCTCCGGGGCCAATCCATTAATAAATCACGCAATGCGCTTAGGCTCCGGTGTGACTAGATAGGATACTAGTCTAGAGTAGGAGTCGTAATCCGTTACATACGACAATCCATATTCTTCATGGTGAGAGTTATGAAGTCTGCCTCTATCCTTTCTACCTCATGAGGGGGACAATACGTGTCCTTAACCAGGTCTACAAACTTAGACCATCCTAAGTTGTACACATGCACCTTTCCAGTCGATTGCATCAATGCCTTCCACCAAATTAGGGCATTACCCTTGAAGGATTGAGATACATATTTCACAATGTCCTTCTCCGCACAACCACTAATATCTACCACAGTTTCCATTTCGTTCAACCATCTAAGGGTTTCCACCGCCCCTTCTCCCCGTTGAAGTCTCGGGGCTTACATGTGATCAAATACTTATATGAACATCCTTCCTTCGAGGTATGTTCTTCATCGCGAGGTTCCTTTTTCTTGCCCTCATTCCTCACATTGGAGGAATGCACGAAACTCTCCTTTTCATCGGAGGGAGGAGGCTTCATGACAGATTTCGATATGGTTTTTGAGCGAGTAGCACTTGACTCCTTAAATTTTTCGAAGGCTTTTTCCATGGCCTTACCCATGGCTGCATCAATGCAAGCCTGGAACTCGTCCTCATTAATGACGATATTTGCATTAACATGGTCATTGTTCTTGTGATGGCTGCTTAGATTTCCCGAGTTAGCCATTCTAGATTCCTTGTGCTATATACCAAATTAGGTATGTTAGTCGTGGTATGGCTAAATCACTCTGACTTTTAAATCAAGGTCGATTGTATATAACCTAGGCCTCAGAAGGACCATCATAGTTATCTAGAATATTGGACATAGTCCAGAAATTTTTGATAGTGGATCGAAACGTCACATCTATCATTGTCGTATAAGGTTTACTTGAGAGTTTGTCACAAGGACGAAAGATGGCACAAGAGCGTTTGTCACGTAGACTAATAAAATTTGAACAGAGAGTCAAAGACTACAACTGTTACTGCCACCAACGACATAGCATATAGATGACCCATAGGCACTACATCCCTAATGGATGTTATATTATAACATGTGGGTATTACACCTCTAATGGGTATTAGAACACTTACCCTCATAATGATGGCGTTAGTCTTGATCACAATGACCATTTAGATTTATAGTATTTGAATCAAGGTTCAACTATTTTGATGGCTGGTGTGGTTCCTCATGCCGCACAGCCAGGAGTGTTAATATTACTTGGTAATAAACATAGAATGATGTCTTAAAATGGTTTAATAGGTTACTACTTCTCAATAGAAGGGATAATCTTCCTTAACTATCATGGTAGAAGATTATTCCATCTTAACTACCATTTAGTTTGCCAATTAACGTGACCTAATCACTCGGCATATGTAAACCATCAAGAAGATCTTTTGGAATTTATAGAGGAGCGATAAAATCGAATTAAAATCAAGACGCTCAAATGAACAAAAGAAGTAACAAGATCGCACATGCGATCAAAATTTGAAATTTCATTAAAAAGCTAGGGATTACATAATTTCCTCTAAAAGGGTCTTAATGCAAAATTTAGTCCGCGCAGGGACTATAATAAGGAAAACATACCTACGCAGGGGCTTAAAGGAAATAACAATTCCAAGCAGGACTTTTTAAAATAAAAATTACATAAAAAGGAATACAAGATCTACTCATCCTTCCTCCCTTTTACGGCTTTATAAAGCTTGATAAAATTGGTCATTTTCTTCTCCGACTTCTTAACTTGTTGCCGCATTCCCTAACTGATCTAAGGCCTCGTTAATGGCCTCGAGTTGTACTTGTGGTTGGGGTTGAGGCTGAGGTGGAGGTTGTTGCGGTTGAAGCATACCCGGGTGCGTGTACGTATATGGCGGATACCAGGTAGCCGCATAGGAAGGTAAGAAGGTGGGTAATTAGGATAAGGAGAATGATAAAGGGCGTTATGCATGGCTGCTTCAAGGTACGGATCGTATGAAGGAGCAGTAAAATCAGCACCATATCCAGATAAATCTGGATAGGTGGGAATCGGGTTACCAAATCCCGATGAAGATGGCTGAACTGCCGGTTGGGGCATCGGATCAACAGTAGGTTGTGGGGTTGGAACCGCCACAGGTTAGGTATTTGAGGGCCCGCCCATTTGTGAGTCCTTGGGGATGATAGGGTAAGATGGTGGCAAAGGTGGTAGTGAACCCGACCTTTGACCAGCACGTACAGACATGCGCGCTCCACGCCTTCGGCGCGATTGTGATGATGATTCAGGTGGTGGCTGAGGTTGATCCACCTGTTGCATATCTACATCCTCTTGGTGAGGATGGGGTGATAGGGCTTGATGCTGGGGGTGCTGTGGTAGGAGGGTGTGTTAACGAACACATATTGCGCCCATCTTTGTTCGTAATCATCAGAACCTCGAAACGGAGATCCCGCCAAAGAGTTCGATCCACTAGACAGCTCGATGGGGTGTCCATAGGATCCGGTTGGGGGAAATTCTTTCGGATCGGAGTCCTCCTCCATATGGGTGGGTGAGTCAACTGGAGGGGTTTCTGGTGCGGGTTGGTTGACATGGTTATCGAAATAGGAGTTGAAGTATTCCTGATGGGAATGAGAATGTGAATGGTGAGATTGGTGGGTGTGGTGAGAATGGTAGGAATGTTGGAGTGTGAATGAGATGGAGAATATTCGTGTGATATTGAATGTCTGTAAAGTTCAAAAGGAGACGGGGAATCTCCGGATCCATCGTAAGGATTGTAATCGGGCAAATTAGCTGCTCCGACTAGAGATGGTCTATAAGGTGGTCTAAAAGATGGTCGGTGAAAGACGGTCCAGTCATTGAGGGTTCGCCCCTCATGGGACCCTTGCCCTTGCCTCCGCGTCTGAATTTTGGTGGCATGTTTCCTGCTTCAATAACAAGTTAAAACAAAGCAAAACAATAATAATAACTTAATAAAGAAATGAGTACTCTTAGGTCAAAGCCTGGACTCGGGAGTCTAAGGAATGTGCTATTGTGTATTTTCGAGATTAAACACAAAAGGCTAATGTTTAATTCACTCGAACGTTGGCTCTGATATCAACCTGTCACACCCCTATTTCCACGTTAACCGGTGGGCCCGGTTAGGGAATATCGTGACATAGTTGATAACATCATAACCAAACAAACACAGCACAGCGGAAGTCTTGGATTTAAATTACTATTACAAACCGAGTGTCCAAAGTTCAAAAATAAATTACAAGGCTTGTAATGAAAAGACCCACAGGCAGATCGAAATAAATATATACAAAGTAATTGTTCAACAGACTTTAAGCAATCTAGAGACTTGCAAAATCCTATATCGTCACTATAGCGCAGCTCCCGATCTATTGCGTGTTGCCACCTGTAACTTGGTCTTTTGAAAATACGTCAGTTTTCACTGGTAAATACTAATAACCGACTCAATTTGTAAACATTTATTAAAAATGATTTTGGGTACACTTGGCACATTTTATAAATAACTTGGGATAGTTCAAAATGACCTTGTTTACAGTTTTACATGTTTGTCAATACATTTGGGGTCCGGTACAGAAACTGAATAACCTGATTAACCGAAACGCCACTTAAATAATCCACCAGCGGGATTTAATATTTTTATTAGCATTAGCATCTGTCAGGTGTATGCCTGCACCCCGCGCTTAAGGTCGTGGCCAATAGTAATTTAAATGAGCCAAGGATATCCCATACATGGTCGAATTAACCCCCAATGTTTAAGTTATCAAACAATACAGAATAAAACGGGTTATAAGGATTTAGTAAATCACAATCCGATAACATGATCCCATACACGACCAAGCGGTATTATTATACCGTATCCCAAGCCCGTATAGGGGAAATAAGTTAAAAGTATTTACCTGAGCAAATTCTTCAAATAGATAAATAACTCAGCCGAATATTCAAAAAGTAAGCTTAGGTGGCAATCTACCGAAAGGCTCTTAGTCTGGAAATGATGGTGTTTATAACCAATTAAAATGCTAACGGGTCCTATCTACTTTGTAGACTCGAACCGGTAGCTTAAGAATAAATACGATACTAAACGCTAGATTAAGCGATGACCGGAGTAGAATGTAGTTTAAGCCCGACAAGTACGGAGACTTGCTTAATATGGGTAAATATGTTACATTCTGGATTTTGAAACTAAAATGATAAGGTTAAACCCGTTTCAGTTAAATTACATAAACTAGTTACGTAGGCTGAACCGTACGCATATAAAGTTCCATATGCCATTCTACTTTAAACATATTGTATTATCAGTAAGATATCAACATGTATGCCCGTTATGGTTTTAAAATCAAGTTACGCCTCAAAAGGGCGTTTTAGTTATTTTATGACTTGTAAAAGAACGTATGAGTAAACTGATGTAATGGTCATAATCTTACTGTAAAAATAGTTTATTTATGATGTTATATCAGTAGGATATCGAGATGTGTATGGTTTAGAGTTTAAGACCAAACTATGCCCTGTAAGGGCATTTTGGTCATTTCACACATAGCTTGATAATATACTTGGGAATCTGAGTTTAGTTGATGTACTTACTGTAATTATATATAAAATAAGTTTTAAAATCAATAGGTATAAAGTCTTGGTGTTTAGATATGGCTTTAAACCATACTATGCGTTTAGTGGCGATAAGGTCGCTAAATGACGATTTAATCGATGTTTAAGGAAAACTGATGATATGATCAGGTTTATATGACCAAAATAAGTTATTAAATTTTTTATAACAGTAGGTAAAAGATTTGGTTATGAAAAGTATCTTTAAGATCATTTTATGCATCATAAGGGTAATATCGTCATTATCGGCATTATACAAAGACTTGTGTATAACTCAGTTTACAATCTAATTTTAACATCCCAAGTAATCCTAATTATGATATTACATCAATAGGTAATGAGTTTTGTTGAAGAATTATGTCAAAAACCATTTTAGATGCCGAAAGGGCATTTTGGTCCTTTAAAAGCATGATTTGCAATAATTAAATAAAAATTGGGTTATGACCAGATCATTGACATCAAAATAAGTTAGTCATGTTTATATATCAGTACATAATTCATTTGTATGCTCATTTGTATTTAAAACCTTATTTTTAACAAAAAAGGCATTTTAGCAAAGTTTGACATAATTAACGGAAACTTGCATAAAGGCTCTGATTACTATGTAACCATGTAATATAACTCCAGAGGGTTATACTCCAACTAAACATGGTCACAATGCAACTTAGAATTAATAACTAAATTTGCTAATTCGGGTCAGAACCGAAAGTCAAAGTAAAAGTCAACTTTGTAACTTTCGGTTGCGAACCGACCTAAGACTGGACTTGACGGGCCGAACATGTTTATACATGTTCTAATACTTATTACCAATTTGTTGAAGTGTCAAAATGTATTTTATAACACCTACATTATCATATATGAATTTATTTAAAAACTGACCCAGTTTGACTTTTTATCAATAACTTTGACCCGTCAATTGACCAACAAACGTGGTAATTAGGAGGTGCCCTTTTCAGGTATTAACACCTACATAATTACGATCACGTATCCATGTTCGTTACGAACATTGGCTGGACCGTAATGGTCTTAGCCTAAAGTCAAAGCGTTTTTACGTCAACGCGTTGACTTTGGCTTAAAGCCTAATAAAAATAAAAAGAAGGGATTGGAACACTTACAAGTGAACCAAGGAAAATATTAGAACTCAGGGGAGGTCTCCTTAAGCCAGGAAACAACTCCAAGAGAGCAAGAGAGAAAGAAATGATGAGGTGCAAAGAATGAAGGGTGATGAACTCCCATATTTACATTTGGAGTGGATGATCTAGGATTGAGACAAGTGTTATGGGAACACTAGAGATCACTCAAAGTGTGCTAGGAGGTGTCCAAAACCGGAATTGAGTTAATGGTTTCGAGCTGGGAGAGTGCAGGTGGGTTGAGAGGTGGCCAAGCATGCAGATCAGCAGCTGGCATGCTTTTTCTGCGATCTGACCTCTCCCGCGCGTCGCGCGGGGATACCAGGTCCATGGTGCGTGGCGCCTAAGGTGCCAAATCACAAAATTTCCATTTTGGCCACTGAACTTCTCCAAACTCCCATAGCTCAACATAAAAGCATTTTTATTCAATATGGCCCCTGATTAGCACTCTCGGGAGTGTAACCGAACTTCATTAAGCTTCGGGTTCGTTAAAATGTCACTCAGAGGCATAGTTTAAGCATGTTGACACGTTTAACCCCTCAACTTTAATATTCACCACTAGAGGTTATAAAATAACACGTTGGCAATTTTAGTCCCTCTCGTCTAGCACGCGGCATTCGAGGATCAGCGGGACACTTGTTGAAATTTTATAGGACATAAAAACACAGGGTGTTACATCCGTACACACTTGGACTGATCCTACAACACCTCTTACACTTGTCTTTATCCCAATTCAAGCTCTTGCACTATAAATAGAGGCTTTGGTGCAACATTCTTCATTGCACCTTTCTCATTTTCTTTCTTTCCCTCACTCTTGGACGTTCCTGATTATAAGGAGCATCCTTATGATTTCTAAACATTCTAAGGATCACAAGTAATTGTTCCTTTCCAACTCTTTTCATTTCCATAGGCTTATATAAGCCGAAAGTCAAGCAATTTAACTTTCGGTTTAGACCATTATGGTCCAGCCATTGTTCGGATCGAATATGGCTATGTGATCGTAATAAGGTAGGTGATAATCCCTCAAAATGGCTCCTCCTGGAAATCCTGTGAAGTTGTTCAAATGACGGGTCAAATTTATGTTAAATAAAAGTCAAAATGCCTTTTTTCTCGGAAGAACTTATAAATGTTTAAACACATATTTTTGACATTAGATCAGTTGGTAAAACATATTAGAACATGTTAAAGCATGTTCAACTCGTCATTTCCAATTTATAGTCTGGTTCGTAACCAAAGTCTAGCAGTTTGACTTCTGCTTTGACTTTCGATTTTGACCCGATTTAGTTAAGTTAGCTACTGAATTAGAGTTGCATTATGATCATATTCATGTATAGTATAACCCTCTGTGATTATACTACTTGATCATAATTAGATTCTAAGTTTATATGCAAGTCCTTATAGTATGTCTAACTTTGACCAAAATGCCCTTGTTGCATAAAAACTTAGTTTTAATCAATAATGAACTTGCATATGCTTTACCTACTGATATTTTAATATAATTAACATATTTTAATGTTATGAATTGTTCATAACCTGAACAAATTCTGACAATTGATTTACACTTGTGTATTGATAATCAAGGGCTAGGATTAGTTCACATAGTTCACTAAAGTTGTTCAAAATGAACCTGACTATATATATAACCTTGTAACTAGTTATATTAATCTATTTCATAACCAACAATTAAAACAAACAAAGGTTATAAAAATTCTTATTTATTCGCATACTTCGAATCTGGTTTGTAATACAAGTCGGGTTTCGGGGATCCGTTTTTGACAGATGTTACAGAATAAACTTACCCTCAATCGTTCGACAGGTGACTTTATCCAGAACATTAGGACTAAGCGTAATAGGTTAAGAGTTAATAGACATCGGGGAACCTATTCTGCAAGTCCTATGGCCACTTGCAGCATGCTTCGATTAGAGATGACGGACGGAGCACAGAGGCCCAATGGGGTGCCAATTGTCAAACCAAGCAGACATATTACTTCTTATGCAGTATATAAGGGTAAATCTTATCCCGAAATTCCAAGATATTTCTCCACCCCCAGCTAGTATCAACTTTACTTTCTGTAACACCTCAAAAATTTGTGTCCAGTAATATGCCGACACGTGTCCATACTCTCATATGTGCCTAAAGTTGGCCGAGAAGGACTATTTCTGACAATTTATGAAAGTATAATCATAAAAGGACTAAACATGTCAACTTGCTAAATATTCGACCTCTGAGTGACTCTTATGAACTGCAAGCCTAAGTGCTTACGGACCGTAAGCATAATAAAAGAATTATTGCTGACAAGCGGTTACGTAACTTTAAAATAATTAATTTTATAGATTAAAGGTATAAAGGTAAATTTAACAGTTTTAAATTAAGAAACTAACATTAATGCACATGCAACTTCCCCCCGTCTTTTTAAAACGTCAATAACTTTTTATAGGTAAATTTAAAAAAAACTTACACTATAATAACGAGCGTTTTTTATCTTTAATATGAGTACCATATTGCTATACTTATATAAGTGAAAAAAATATGTTTCAATCAGATGTTTAGTCCATGGTGTTTTGTCTATGTTCATACAGTGGTGTTTTAATTGTATTGTGATTTAAAGCGTGGTGTTTTAAACACATACTGGAATGCAGGTTTAAAACACTATACGATGAACATGCGAAGAACATCTATTAGAATGTAGGTTTAAAACACCATGGTGTTTTAACATATGGAATCTCGAACATCTACTAGCATGCAAATGTAAAACACCATTTACAATAACCATATTATGAACATTATACTAAGAACACATTATAGAAATGGAGGTCTAAAACACTATGTGAAAATGCAAGTTTAAAACACTATACTAAGAACACATTTTGTATAATACTATACATCCATTCTATATAAAATTATACATCCATCATACATTCTGTATACCTATAATAAAGGATTAAAGGGTGGCGGTTATGGAAAGTTATCAATTAATTGAATCAATGAGAAAATTACTTGTTTACCCTTTTAAATTAATTTAGATGGAGGACACATGTCATCTCCACAATATTTCTCACACTAGGGTAAAATGAAAACTCATACGAGTTGTGAGAACTTAAAGAACTCGGCCTTATGAAAGGTTTTTTCAAAATTTTTTACCAAAAATCCTAAAAAAATTAACTTTTCCAAAAATAAAAAAATTAAAAAAAACTTGTTTTTTTTTTTCATTTACGGCAGCTGTAAATGCTGTAAAAGGTGATGTCATGCGTATGTCATCACCTTTTTACAGCCACTGTAAGAGGCCGAAAAACACCACTTCGAAATTTTTTTTTTATTTTTTTTACGGCAGTGTTTTCTAACATTTTAATCTATGGTGTGAAAAAATGGGGTCGAAACTCTCGCGGAGAAGTTCTCTAAGTTCTCACAACTCGGGGTGGCTTTCCCTTGATCTTAATCATATATATATATATATATATATATATATATATATATATATATATATATATAATCATTTATTTTTTTAAACGAAACAACAAAGCTCAAGCTTTAAACCACCTCCCCACACTTAAATTGTACATCGCCCTTGATGTACAACAAAAACAAATATATATAAGCATATATAATGAAAGTGGAGGAAATGGGAACACGAAAACTCCCCTGAAACGAAACGGCTAGAATGGAGCTAAATGGAATAATAAGGAGCATCGCAACGAACTACCAAGCCATCCAACAAACCAACATCTTCAACAAGCAAACACTGCGCACTAGCAAATAAGATCAAATACACAAGAAATTACCCAACCCCATTTGCCCTTTCCTTTATTTATTCAACCCACTAAAATTAAGAAAAGGAAATTAAAGTTCACGACATAGGGGTGTAGGAGAATGCAAAATGACACACCCCTCAAACACAAAATGATAAAAGTACAAAATGGATACGGGACTAAAACCTGCTGCCCGATCCGGAAGGACCGGTGTCGTCTCGTCGATCGAACTTGGATCTTCGTGAAAACTCGGAGGCGGCTGTGTATACGGAGCATTGATCGAGTTCGCGATATGTTGCTGCGAACCGAAAAGCCAATCGAAACTACGCGACTCTGCTCGTACATGTCCTCCAAAAAGTTCCCTGCCGGAACTGTTTTGCACGAATAAGATCCACATCCGTCTCACCTCCTGCTGATCTAAAGGAACCCCATCCATCCTCCGCCATAGGTCAGTCGCAGACGACTCATAAGGACCGTATGCACCATACTCAAAACCACCACCACCATATCCATCATGCACATCGTCCCAGTTTGGGTTCTCAAACCCATGACCCATCTCGCTAAGTTGCATGTGAGGCTCCGCTCCGGCGCTCCCCCACGGCTCCTCCATGCTCATGAACTGGAGCGTCATGCATGTGGATGTCATATCCGTCACCATCACCACCATCATCATCATCATCAGTGCCACCCCCCGCTTCAGAAAGCGGATCCCAAATCCTACCCAATTTGTCCACAAGCTTTGAAATACCGTTGACATTGCGAATCACGTGCATAGAATGCAGTTGTGCCACGTTGAGTAAACAATAATCACAGGCTTCGGTTAGATGACCATGCTTGTCGTTCATATCAAGAATATGATGAAGATGTTACTTACTTGAAAGCAAGTTAGGGTGATTATTATGTTGTTCGTAGTGGATTTCCCTAGTTTGTAGAGTTAGGAGTTTTAACAAACAAATAACTCTTTTTAAAGATTAACATTAACTTAGCAAGTGAGCTTAAAAATAATAATTTTTAGGTGATTAGAATTTTATTTCATTGTAGTTTTCCTAAGAATTATAAACTAGGAAGGCTTGATTGGGGATTTAGTTAAATTTGGATCTTGCACAAATTAAGAAGAAACTCAAAAAATATAAGAAAACCATTTTGTAGAAATCGAACGTAGAATCTAATGGTCCTTAAGCTTTTAAATCTCTTTCTAGAGTGGTTATTAAATAAAAATATGTGATTTTGAAGGTAAATGCACCAACTCACATGTCATTTTAAAGTGTAAACATATAATCCAATTTGAAGGTAAATTCACCGATTTTACTTTAAACAAAATTATCGATTTTACTAGAATCACCATTAGTAGTCTAGTAAATAAAGCTATGAAATATAATTCAAATAAGTTTCTAACGTGATTGTAACTCATTTTTATCAATCGATGATTGTCATAACACAATCTAGCACAAAATTTAATTACAGGTTAAAATTGTCAACATCCACAAGAACACATATAGTTAATTATGTGATTAGGAAATATAAACAAGACTGGACTAAACCTACATCTAAATATCCTACATGATGTTTTCAAAGACCATTTGAGTTAACCAACAAGAGGTGTAAACTAACCAACACGCTCGTGAGCTATTTGAGATCGGCTTGATAAAAGCTCGAATCAAGCCGAGTTTAAACGGGCACGAGCATAAAAATAAGTTCGTTTGATAAACAACCGGAGCTTGAGGTAACTTATCGAGCTTGAACTAGCTAGCGAGTCTAAACTAGCCTATTATATATATATATATATATATATATATATTATTAAATATATTAAAATATACATATTTATCTATACATACATATAATAAAGTAAATCACATGAGGGACACATGTCACTCTATAGGTTGATCTTAATTATTTTTTTCCGCCTAAATAAATAGATATAGATAATATTTCTTAATAAGATTCAAATAAAAAATATATTATTTTAATTCATGAATTTTATCTTTTTATCCTTTACCCTAATTAAATAGATCTTAATAATATTGTTAATAAGATTCAAATAAAAAATAAATTATTTTAATTCATGAATTTTATCTTTTTATCCTTTACCCTAATTAAATAGATCTTAATAATTTGTTTGTCGTCGGAGCGGAAAGTAGGTCGACGTCGTGCGCCGCCACCTAAGTGGTGGTGGCCGGCCAGTTTATATTTTTTTTTATTATTTCAAGGGTAATATAGTAATTTTGCATATATTTAACTGAGAAATCTATACAAAGGTTAGTGGTAAGGACCACCCGAGTGCAAAATTTGAAACTACTGGGACCAAGTGTGTAATTAGTGAACCACTGGGACCAAGTCTGCAAGATTTGCAAACCACAGGAACCAACCAAGCATTTAACTCCATAAAATTATATACAAGTTAGAAACATAAAAAAAATATACATGTCTTAACTAGAGTTGCGCTAGGTATGAGATATGACTTTACAGTAATATATAATGAGATTACTAATACTCGTTTCGTTTGTCATCCAGATTTAACAGATTGTAATCTTCATGAATCGAGTTTGAAAATTTGACTATTTATGCATGACATGAGTATGCATAATTAACATACCGATGATTACATGCATTATATATAACTATGAACAAAGGGAATTATAAAAATAACTACATTACAGTGGCGGATCCAGGGGTGTTTTGTGGGTTACCGGGAACCCCATCGGCTTGGAAAAACATGAAAAAAATAGTGGAAGTTTTGTAGGATTTAAAAAAAATAGTGAGAATTAATGAAAATCTATCAAAAGGAACCCGGTGAAAAAAATCCTTAATCCGTCACTAATTCAATATGCATAAATATCACTTATGTCATTTGTTAGGCCATGAGGTATATCTTAACTTTTCTTAACTCCATTTAAGCATCACATTACTCTTTTTTTTTCCTTTTTACCCCACCTCATCCTAAAGAAATGGTTTAACCTTCTTAACCCAACCTCACCCACCATTTTTTTTAATTGTTATAATATTAAATATTTGAATTAAATACAAAATAAATAATAATAATAATACCATTTCATTAACTTCTTAGCTAAAATAAATATCGATAATAAATAGCATTAATTTCTAATTTTTTTTTGCCTAGGTTAACATGGGAAGAGAGTGGTTTAGAAGACATGTTAACTTGTCATGTCATCTTTAACACCAACAAAGTTAGAGTATACCTCAAGACAATTATAAAGTTTAAACATATTTAGGAAAGTATATATGTTAGATCATATTTAACCGTCATTTGTCACATGAAATCACTCTTTGGCTCAATTTTTACCAACAGTATCCATTTTTACCATAAATTTCATCTCAACAGTTTTTTTTTAAAGGCAAACTTCATTTAACCAACAAACAAGGCGAACATCTCTAAGTTAGAGAAAACTGCCATAACAAGAGTTACATCACAGGAACAGAAAACTTAAAGCACAATCTACAATACTCTTCCTACATCTGCTCCTATACCAAAGAAAACCCAAAGATTTTACATCCAAAACAATTTGAACCACTTCTGTATTAGTACCTGCGAAAGCCTTCTCATTCTAGCTTTCCAGATTCGCCAACAAGTTAAGATCAGAACACCCTCTTTCATAGTATCCGAACCACCCAAATTGTTAACTAGTTGAAGGATGTCTTTAGTTGAGAACACAAAGAAAGGCGAGATCTTACACCAAGCCGAAATGCCAAGCCAAACTCCACACGACAGACTACAAGCCGAAAATAAGTGATCTGAGGTCTCTTCCGCGTCGCCACAAAGAATACACAAACCATCTCCCACACAAATATTCCTCTTTCGAAGCGCACTCTGCGTTGGGATCCTATCCATATTAGCCATCCACATGAATATATTACATTTATTAGGTAACCATTTACACCAAGTAAATCCAATACTGTCGTCCGTCAATTAATTGCTTTTTAGCCATTTCCTTATCTCCTTAACCGAGAAGTCGACATTGTCTCCTTGGTTCCACACCCAACTATCTTCTTTTCGTTGTAAACCTATGCCGCAAGTTTTCTGTGAGCATCAATGAGGTTATGAACTTCGAGAGTTGATGAAGGATATGACTTCCATTCCCAAGCAATGATAGTTAGATTACTTCCCATTCGAACCCTATCCGCCACCGAGCACCATTTATTATTCTCAAGACGAAACAAATCCGGGTACAATGTCTTTAGCGGTTCACTTGTTAGCCACGAGTCAATCCAAAACTTCACCTTATTACCATTGGTCCACAACCCCACGAATCATATTCACAAAACTACTACCTTGAACCTTCACTCGAGAACCAAAGGTCACCAGTTTACTCCATGTACCAGAGAAGCGTTTATTACACGAAAAACACTTCCCATCTTCTATTCGATCCATGCACCGCATCAATAACCTTCCTCCAAAGCGCATCCTGTTCTAGCCGATATCTCCATAACCATTTCAAAGCTAACGCATTGTTGCTCTCCTCTAGTTTACTAAGATCCAAACCCCCATCTCTTTTAGATTTCGTAACCTTGTCCCATGCAACCCAATGAACTTTGTTTCGACCTCATTCCCACCCCATAAAAATCGCTTGACAATCTCTTTAAGTTTATTAATAACGGCTATCGGAGCTTTGACAATGAAAAGTAATATGTTGGAAGACTCTCCAGAACCGCCATAACAAGAATCACCCTAACACCCATAGAAAGCGCATTAGACTTCCACCTCGACAATCTTTTCTTGAACACATCAACAACCGATTCCGAATTACCAATTCGACTCATATTAGCACCGACTAGAATTCCCAAATATTTGAATGGAACTGTGCCCGATCTACATCCCAACCCACTCTCTTTTGAAACCACCTCTTCCATGTTCTTGCCTACCCCAATTAAGGTCAATTTCTGTAAGTTAATCCTGAGACCCCAACATAAATGAAAGATGCGCAAAACCCTCTTCAAAACCGAAAAAATAAATTGTGACCATTCACCCATCACCATCGCATCGTCTGCATACAATAGATGAGATATGACCGGGCCCGTTAGGAATACGGACCCCATCAAAAGCACCACTATCACATGCCTTTCGAATCATGCAAGACAACGCCTCTATCACTATAATAAAAAAGAAAAGGTGAGATCAGGTCCCCTTGACGAATACCCTTCTCACAATTAAACTCAAACCTTAGGGAGCCATTAACCAGAATAGACGAACGGGCCGACGATAATATTCCTCTAATCCACCTACACCACATATCAGGAAACTTCATTTGGCGCGTCATGGATAACACGAACTCCCAATGAACATTATCATAAGCCTTCTCGAAATCAATTTTGAAAAGAAATAATTCTTTCTCCGTCCTATTCGCCCAAGATAAGATTTCATTAATAATTAAAGGTCCGTCAAGGATATACCTCCCGATAAAAATGCCGATTGTGTTTCATATGTAATTTTCCCATAACTGTCTTGAGTCTATTAGCAAGAGTTTTAGAAATAACTTACCACCAAGGTGAGCTGGATCGTTAACTTTAGGAACCAACGTAATAAATGAAGACCCTACACCCCGATTAATAACACCATTTCCAAGAAGTATTGTATGATCGCTACAAAATCAGCTGTAAATAACGACCAAAACCGCTTCACAAATCTAAAATTGAAACCATTCGATCGGGGCCCGGTGCTTTGTCACTACCGCACTCAAAAACAGCCGCCTTAATCTCTTCTTCAGAAAACAACTTCACAATTGCATCTTCCTCGGCTAACTGCTTAATGTGTAGCAATCCAAGGATTGCCAGAAACAAGATCTTCAATGAACCGATGCTTAAAGAAGCGAGAACTTCCTTCTTCACTTCTGACGGTTTAAAAACCCAAGAACCATTAACCGTCAAACCCGGAATGCAATTATCGACCTTTCGTTTATTCACACCAAAACAACCACCATGGAAAAAACTCATGTTTTTTACGTAGATCTTTGGCTTTACATTCTTCCAACTCTTTTAACTTTTTAGTCGCTTCTACATAAACCCAATGTTCTACCTCTGTCAAATCCCTATCTTCAATCATGGCAACTCCAAAAGATCTTGTTTCAAATTAGTTTCCTCTTCAGTGTCATCGGTCGCCACTTTTTTCCTCCATTCCACTAGCGCTTGACGAACCTTCCGAAACTTATGCACAAGAACTAAGTCCGGAGGACCCGTCCCATTAAAGTCCTTAACCGCATCGGTAACCACCTTTTCTAAATCCAATCTAGATAACCACGAGTTAAAGAAACGGAATGGCTTTGCATCAAAATTCTACGCCTCTACCGAATTATGATTCAAATCAGGTTCATTAGTGAGTGTAACTCATTTATATCAACCGAGAAAATAGTCTAATATAAATATTAATTATAGGTTAAGATTGTCATAATCCGCCGAGAACACATATAGTTATTTTTGTGATTGGGCAAATATAAACAAGATTGGACTTTAAGTTTAACCAACAAGTTGTAAACATCCAATATGATGCTTCTAAGACTCTTGATGCCATAAACAACTCTCACTTCAACAATTTCACATGTTGGTTCTAACCCCACTTAAAGATCTAATGAATGAAAATTTGATCGAGTGGTTTCGGTGATGACTGTTTCATCAATAATACAAATTTGCCGTTAAAAAGTAGGAAGATAGAAGCAAGCTTAAAATCGTTATTCTACTTCCAATTGGATTTTGCACCCTCGCCCTTGACTAATTTGAGAGTACACCAAGTCAACACACTCACGTGTGTGTGATTCTTATATTAACATGGCTAAGAGATTTATATGCATATATTTGTGTTAAAGTTTTCTTAAACAGTGATGTGATGTGCGTGAACTATATATATTTTTTAATAATGATTTTTTGTCACACAATTTGGTTTTAAATTTATAGAAATGATTTTCACCTCAATATTAAACCACACACATAGGCAAGTGTACCTATCGTATATGTAGTATAGTATCGGTAAGAACCAAGTATCGATCCATGGACACGGTAGCTTTTGATACTAAACCTTTGTTACTCTATAGCCGTTTCAAACAATAAGTTGGGTTTTCTAAATTATCATGCAAAATAGTAAAAATTCCAAGTTAACGAAATTCAACAAGATCTATCAAGAAGTTTCCTAAACCAAGTATCCACTAATGTTCATGTAACGATCTATGGGAAGCACTAATGATGACACAAACTCTCAAATAACTACGTCCCGGTCAAGGTCCCATAGTTCTCTAATTTCATCGGAAAATGTAGAATGAAATAACATTCTAATCACCTAAAATCATTATTTTTAAGCTCGTTTGTAAGTTAATGTTAATCTTTAGACAAGAGTTACTAGTTTGTCAAAACTCCTAACTCGACAATTTAAGGAAAACTAATATGAAAAACACACTAATCACCTAAAATTGCTTTTAATTAGATAGTATTCTAATGTTGTTCTTGATATGAACCATGAGCATGGTCATGCTAGATAACAATTTTGGCCTAAATCATCATTCTTACACAACTAACATACTCTAGAATTCACATTAACACTATTATGATCTTTCCAAATCCAAGTGCAAGATTACATACACATGCTTAAATCTTCATACATTCCATGTTAACAATTACCATTCCTAGTCTCATGCCTTGAATCAAACTAACTAGTAGCAAGATTCAACAATCATAATCTACACATAGGTTTTCCAACATGTCATGTGTAAATAACAATCAAACATTCATGAAATCCAACTTTAAGCATGCATATAAAATCCAAGAACGTCAATAGAACGTTATCATGAAGATTAACATAAACATGTCATCACAAATTCTTCCAAATCATCACATTAACAAAAGCTTCAACATGATTTAAGCAACTACAAATGTCTAGCCCATAAGGCTAACAAAAACCACAACCATACTCATAAACATGGAAGAAAACAAGGTAGATCTAAAGTTTTTCAAACCAAAATGAGTTAAAGTGGGTTGTGTGGTGTTAGATCTTCCTTAGAGTGCTTGATCTTCAATCTTGGGTTCAAATTCTTCAAGAGATGTTTGGAACCGACTTTTGGGACTTGGGAGAACTAGGGTTCGGCCCCCAAAGTTGGACCCCCGAAATGGGAGCTAAAAATTAGGTTATATCGGATCTGGCGCCGCACATAACTGTGTCGTTAAGTGACACGGCTGTGTGAACCGTTGTTGCTTGCTGCTGAGATCAGGGTGTGTGGCCAAGGCTGACACAGCTATGTGCCATCTTACTCAGATAACCAACACAGCTGTGTCTGGGTAAAATTTCCACAAATTTCATTTTTTTTCTTGAGTTTTCCGCAACAAATCACCAACAAGCTTTCCAAAACTACAATATTCAAATAAAACACAATTAAGCGTCGATTCAATTGAATTTGTAACCAAAAATATATAAAATGGGGGATAATACGTATCAATAATATGTATATTTATTGAAATATCATGATGTAGCTGTAACATCCCGAACTTTTGTTGTTTTCTCTTTACCGTTTATTCGACTTGTAACCATCTTGTAATCCGAGATTCAATATATGAAGTGGTTTATGTTGTACAGAATACATTTCCATCACATAGCATAATTATCACACATTTAAACGCTTAATACACGCAACGCAAAAGCAACACAAATCACAAGTAACTATGTTACTTTAAGAGCTGAGTGTGTTTGTTTGTTTGGTAACCACTCGTTCCTTCGACCTCGCTTATCGCATCGCATCCAAACGCAATTTTTTATGTGGGTTATGTAATTTTGTGTGCTATATATATTTATGTTTTATTATTATATGGTTTACTCTCGCTAAAACGCTCGCACGCTCACGCAACTCGCTCTATAACATTACTATGGTAACACAACGCTTAACACCTCACCGAAATGCTTAACGTAACTAACTACTAAAACAAAATCACCGAACGAACAGCCAATGAGTGAATGGGAAACAATTCGTAGCAAAATGGCTAATTCGTACGAATTACACACACCTAATTCGTACGAATTACCAATAAGGTTGGCCAGTTCGTAAGAATTAGGGGCCTAATTCGTACGAATTACGCCTCTCCCACCCTCCACCACACTCTCCTATAAATACCCAACACACCCACACACACTCCTTTTGCTGCCACTTCGCACCAGACCTCTTTTACCTGCATTTCTCTTATTCCCAAGTAAGAAACAACCTGTTTTATGCAGACCACAACGTTTTCCACTACGAATTTGCACAAGGTTACCTTCGATTTCATCTAAACTTCTCTGTTTACGAAAATCTTCATCTTTTTCCATAAAACTTCTTATTTTAACTCAGATCTACACTTAAACGAGTATATTGGGCTTAGCCTTGGCTTCCCAAGCTAGAAATCTTGATTATTTCGACTCACCAAGTGTTAGATCTCAGAAAACTGTTTTAAATGTTCTTTTTTACACAAAAACGGACTCAAAACCGACAAATGTTTCAATCACTAGTTAGTGGGACAAAGTGTTGTCAAAACCTACTTGAAATGAACTCGAAATCATGTCTGTTCCAAGCATGAACTCAGATCCGGATACACAAGGACGACACAGCCAATTCGTACGAACTGGACTGACTCATACGAATTACTCATTCGCACGAATCAGCCCCCAAGTTCCTATAAATGGCTAGAACTCACTATAAAGACCTCCCCAGCTTTGGTTTGCTCAGTAGCTCAAGGTTGGAAGGATGGACACTCAACTTCCCCGACGAACGACGCGAAAACACTCGATTTTGAACACCAAACAGCCTAGTTCGCACCAAATGACTAACTTCGTACGAATTACACCTCTAATTCGCACGAATTACTCACTTGGTACAAACTAGTGCTAAGTCGTACGAAGTGTAATTCGTACGAACTAGCACTAGTTCGTACAAACTACACTGTTACACCACCAAACTTCACTCTAACTGTTTCAGCACTTCGGAAGACTGATGCACTTCTGTTCTCGCTCAAAGGCTGATCCGGTGCTCCCTTCAATCCATAGCAGATTGTGTTTACTTGCTAAGCACGAACTGTGATTATACTTGAACCCTTTTCACTTAAACGCACTTTTGGGTGTTACATACGTTCGCTATATCAAAACACAACACACTACTCTCAAACGTTTTAACGCACATGACTATACGTGAATAGCTGAATTGTATGTTATTGCTTGATGAATTGTACGACACCCTTAACATGATAGCTTGTTAGATGTTGACCCGCCACCCGGAGGCCCGGGGTTGTTAAGGCTCACACTATATTTCTCGCTTATTTTCTACTTTAGTACGTGGACACTTGTTCGCGTGACTCACACTCCGGTTTGTTGGTTACTTGTATCATTGCGGTTACATAGTTCACATCTCTTACGTATGATCTTGCGGTGTATGCTAAACGCTTTATTATTTATATTTATGCAAACATGTATGCTCACCTTTACATTATTTGTATTGACTTTTATTATGTGACAGGTTGATGATTCTATGTTGCAATGGACTTAGGGCTTTATCTCTAGAAACACATAATAAAAATCTAGGTTGTCGGATTTTGGTTGTTTAAGAGATATGTAATTCGTAATGACTGATATAGAATATTGTTTGATTGTATGGGAAATTAGACTTTTAAATATTGCCACTTTAATGGTTGTTGTGGATTCTCCTGAGCAAACTGATCCGCCTAGTGTCGCGCCCCGATGATTCCGCCATTGGTTGGGGTGTGACAGATTGGTATCAGAGCCATAACTGTACGGAATTAGTTAGAATTTTCATGTTCGACCTAGTATATAGCATTAGGTACCCACGAAGGATCATTCGGGTGGCGAATGAAATGACCAATTTGTGCCTATTTTATTTCTGACCTAAGTAACAGGGCTGGAACACTCGGGTATCTGTTACGTAAACATCATATGCTTTTCCTAAAGCTACTACATACATGCTTTTCCTAAAGATGCCAAAATATAAACGCTTGGAAAATGCTCATATCACACTAACGAGGATTATGTCGAGATTAGGTGTGAAAACCAAGAACTCTCGATGAGATCACTCACTCCGCGTATCACTTATCGCACGAGATTCACTCGTTGAGCTAGGAGTGACATCCATATCTCGATGAAAATCTCCACCTCTATCTTGTGGTTGTTCATACCACGGTTATGGGATGAAGTTGTTAAGTTAGGGGTGAAACCTGCATCTTAACAACAGACTCCACTCTTGATTTTCAATCTCACCAAAGTCTCGATTATTTCAATGACTCGAAATACATAGTAACCGGAAGGGTAATGCCGTTAGCCGCGAGACGGTGAGAGCAATTACCTATTAAGCCAAAGCGTGTGCCCGAACTCAAGAGAATAGTCGAATCACTTTGGGTAGTCACTGTCTCAAAACCCAGGACACTCCAATTATTTTAAGCCTGCAATCGTTGTTTTTACGCATCATCGAGTTTAAATTGTGTTTATGTGTTTTAAAATTAAGCATTTTAAATTTTTTGTTTTAAACGATTTATCGCTTTTACGCTCCATCGATATACGCTCTACCAGGGGCGGATTTACGGCCAACAAAGGGATTCCCAAGAACCCGTTCGGTTCGTAATTTATAGTGTTAAGTTTGATAGAAAAGAGTGAAGGAGCCCTTTAATATTTGTTAGAGGAACCCATAAAAAACTGATCCGTGGTGTACTGGTAAAGCGTGTGATATTTGTAGTTAATGTCCCGAGTTCGAGTCCCAATAGGTACCTTTCTTAGGTTTTTGTGTTTTTTTTTCACTTAAAAAGGATTAGGTTTTTAACTTTTAATGTTTAGGTTTTTAACGTTTAATGTTTATGCCTTCATTCTTGTTTACCCCAATTCCAGACGCAAACACACAACGTAACCACTATAAAAACACCCCTATCTTCCACTCCAGCCACCACAACACCACACGCAGGTCGTCCTTTTCCGTCCAGCAACGCCGGTCGCCGGAGCCACTCCGCCCCCTTCTCTCGCAACTTCACTCAGTCACTTTCTTTAGGTTTGTTGATTTTTTTCTTTCAAATTCAGGTTGTTGATTTTTAGATTCAATCTATGATTAGCGATGTTATATCTTAGAATTTATTGATATTGATTCTTATACTTTTGTATTGAAACTTAGAATTTAGGAATTAGGAATGCAATGTTTTAACTGTTTGTCTTTTAATCTTTTTGAAATTATGATTGGTGTGTAAATTTGTAATCGTTTTAATCTTTTTGAAATTATGATTGGTGATGTAAATTTGTAATCTTTTGAATGTTGTTATATAAAACAAATTCATTGAAGATCAAGAAAATTAGGGGAAGTCTTGAAGATGAAACTCAGGCTTCGCAGTTGCTAAACTCGAATGTTGTTGCAAAGCGTCTATGGCTGTTAGCAACAACATTCGACCCTTACATGTTTATGTCCATATTTTATCATATGGAGAAAATTTGTGAACATACAGTTGTTTTAGAGGAGAAATATAACTATTTCATCCCAACGCATTCCGGATAGCGGTCTAATATAGGACATTGACCGTCCTATATGGAAGACACTCACATATGCATTCCACACCTTGCTAGAACCTTCAACAATAAATTTCTTGGTGGAAAACCGTCTCATTTTACAGGTAAGTAAGTTTCTTTCTTGGTTTTAATAATTAAAAAAGGGAACGTTTACTCCCCTGTTTTTATCAAAGAGTATAAAATGTGTTATTTTGGAGTAAAAGTATGTGTTTAATGGGCATGAAGGAAAGGGTGCATCAAAGTCCGTTCGCGGTAATTTTCCAAAAATCATTGTTGATGATGCTAATTTATCAATGGAACTTGAAAAGGTAGTCACGAGGACGTTTATGGAGACAGATGTTTCATTTGCACGGTCATGTGCTCTTGAATCTTTCTAGCACAATTGCACTTACAGCTATGATCTTTGGGAGGCCAGTTCAATAATCTATATCGTTTTATATATATCTAGATCAGTATTTTAGATACTTTGTAAGGATGAAAATTTTTAAATAAATAGTTTTCGAGAATTGCTTAAAAAGTCTACTTTTTCTTTGTGCACTAACTCTGCCCCAATTCAAGATAATCTAGTAAATCCGATTTTTATTATGTGTTGAACCTTATCCGACCCGAACCATCGATCGGAACTGAATTTTTCTATGTTCTAACATTTGAAATTGGAACCTTTAAAAAAGTGAACTCCTTGGAAAAAATTCCTGGATCCGCCACTGCGCACTACTCGCACAACTTTCGCAATCTAAAACGTTAATTAATCGCAAGCCAAACAAATCGCATAACTACTATATTACTCGCTTATACTACACTACACTTCTACGCATTATCTCATACGAACTACGCATTATTAATAAGAAGGTGAATGCCGCAAAACATGTGTTTGTGTGTATTTTGTGAATACGTGCAAAATGTGTGATTACGTGCTTACGTACATATGTGCTTATATGTTTAGTGGTTACGTGATTTTGTGCCTTTTTTGACTAATAATAATAAAATATATGGTATAAAACGCCAAACTTTTAAACAAAACTCATCATAATCAAATCTCTTCTAACTCTCTATGTGCCATTCTACATAATCTCCCACTCATGGCTTCCATGGGATCTCACACTCGCAGGACCGTCCAACGCAACAATGCTGAAAAAGAATCGCCTCTCTCGTGGCCAAGCAGATGGCCAAGGTGATCCCTTAGATTGTCAACGAGATCCAAGCTGTCAGCAGCAACTCTTCAGTCGACTCTAAGAATGACACGCCAAAATCTTCATTCAGTTTCAAGCAGTTCAAAGCCTATGGCCCTCTGAGTTTCACAGGCGAAGATGGTCCCAACAAGATGTTTCATTGGTTTAACTCGACTGAAGTCACTTTCCAACAAAGCGGATGTCTTGAAAATCTTCGCACCGTCAATGCTACTGGAGTCTTTCAGTCAAGGGCACTTGACTGGTGGACTGTTGAGTGCAACATGCGCGGAAACGATGAAGTTTACAGGCTCTCGTGGGAAGAGGTTAACGCACTTATGATCAAGGAGTTTTGTCCTCCTCACGAAGTCCAGAAGTTGGAAAATGAGTTTGGGACATCAAGCAAATCGGAGGTGATAACGCAAGAGTCACCGCACGATTTAAGCAGCTAATTATCATCTATCCAGGGCAAGTGGACACTACTGAGAAAGCAATCAAGAAATATCTTTGCGCCTTACCTGACTGTGTCGCCGTTTTGTTCAAGTAGCGCGCCCCACAACCATCGAGGAAACTTACCAACTCACTGCAGAGATCAATGACAAACGGGTCTTAGGTAGATTTTTCAAGACCCAAGCAAGGTTTTTAATCAAGCTACTGTTGAGCCAAGCGCCACTGCCGCTCCATCCCAAGAATCAAGGTCGAATCACCAGAACCGCAAGCGAAAAGGCAACAACAAGAACTGTGCGGTTGTTACACCGCAAAACTCTCAGCACCAACCAGCTGCTACTCTCAACGCACCTCCTACAAAGCGTGCTTATACTGGTCCTCGTCCTTCGTGTCCTAAGTGCACTTATCATGATGCAGCTGGAGGCAACTGCCGCTTCTGCACCAACTGCAACATCTATGGTCATTTCACTGTCAGCTGCCACACTGGTCCACGTCAACAAGCTCTTCCCGCTCTCGCAGCACCGCCAGCTCCTCTCCATGCTAAGCCACTCAACCAAGTTCCGCAAGCACCAGCCCAACCAGCACGTGCGTGCTACACATGTGGTGATCTAACCATTTTAGCAATGTGTGCCGCACCGTGCTTGTGAAACAAGAGCCGCAGCAGCCATAGCCACCACAACAACAGCAACAACCACAGTTATGTGCAGAAGAGCTTTCAACATCAACACCAAACAGGCTCAGAATAGCAACAACGTCGTCAAAGGTACGTTCCTTATTAATGGTAGTTATGCTTCTTGCTTACTTAATACTGAACCGATCACTGTTTTATAGCATTTGAATTCGAAAAACTTTTAAGATGTGAATGCGCTAAACTCCCAAAGACTTTTGATGTCGAAGGAGGGAAAGAACCTTTACCGTTAACTTCGTACTACGTGATTGTAAACTCGATCTCAACAATCACATCTTTTCAATCGACCCATACCTATGCAGTTAGGTAGTTTCGACGTCATAGTAGGCATGAATTTCCTTCATGGAAATCATGTTGAAGTTGTTTGCCATGATAAAATGATTTGTTTTCCACTTTCAAACGGTGATCAACTACATATTTACGGTGAAGAGTTACCCTCCAAAAGGTTGAAGCTTATATCGTGTATTCAAGCGAATAAGTACTTAGTAAAGGGTACCTCGCTTTCCTAGTCCATATTGTGGAGACGAAGGACGAGAAGAAAACCTTAAAAGACGTCCCCGTTGTTTGTGATTTTCCTAATGTTCTTCCCAACGATCAACCTGGTTACCCCCTACCGGTGATGTCGAGTTTCGAATAGATCTAGTACCCAGTGCTACACCCGTCGCTAAAGCTCCCTATCGCCTCGCACCATCTGAAATGCGCGAGCTATCTAGCCAGCTTCAAGAGTTACTTGATAAAGGCTTCATACGCCCAAGTACTTCACCATGGGGTGCACCCGTTCTTTTTGTGAAAAAGAAAGATGGGACGTTCCGAATGTGCATTGATTACAAGGAACTCAACACGCTTACGATTAAGAACCGTTACCCTCTCCCTCGAATCGATTATCTGTTTGACCAACTTCAAGGTGCTACTTGTTTTTCTAAGATCGATTTACGTTCTGGTTATCATCAGTTACGTGTGTTAGAGGAAGATATTCCGAAAACCGCTTTTCGTACTCATTATGGCCATTTTGAATTCGTGGTCATGCTTTTGGTCTCACCAACGTACCCGCGGTCTTCGTGGATTTATGAATTGTGTGTGCAAGGCCTTCTTGGATCGTTTCGGCATTGTGTTTATCGATGATATTCTCATTCTACTCGAAATTGAGAGCCGAACATGCGCGACATCTTCGTTTAGTTCTCGAACTTCTACAAGGAAATCGCCTTTATGCCAAGTGTGGAATTATGGCTTGGGGAAGTCCAATTCCTTGGTCACATTGTCAATAATCAAGGAATTCACGTCGACCCTGCAAAGATAAAAGCTGTAAAGAGTTGGGTTTCGCATAAGACTCCATCCGAAGTCTGTTCTTTTCTCGGATTGGCGGGCTACTACCGTCGATTCATCGCCGACTTTTCGAAGATTGTTGTACCACTTACCTCTCTGACGCACAAGGATAAACCTTTTGTTTGGGGTTCCAAACAGGAGGAAGCCTTTCAAACCCTAAAGCATATGCTTTGTAACGCTCCCGTACTCGCTTTACCCGACGGAAACGACGATTTTGTAGTTTATTGCGATGCCTCTAACCTTTGTATTGGTTGTGTTCTTATGCAACGAGACAAAGTTATCACGTATGCATCTCGACAACTCAAAATCCATGAGAAAACTACACTACCCACGATCTCGAGCTCGGTGCAGTTGTTTTTGCATTAAAGATATGGCGGCACTACCTATATGGTACCAAGTGTACGGTATTCACCGACCATAATAGCTTACAACATATCTTTAATCAGAGGGAACTGAACATGCGCCAACGCAGATGGGTCGAACTTCTCAACGACTATGATTGTGAAATACGCTACCATCCCGGCAAGGCAAATGTCGTAGCTGATGCCCTTAGTCGACGAAGCTATATGTCAACCTTTAAAACAATTTACGAACGTAAATTATTAGAAAAAAATCAATGAACAAAAAAATCAAACAAAACAAAAAAACAAATATACATAATTTAAAAATAGTAATGGAATCCCTAGCACGTTGCGATGGAAATTCGGTTGGTATCGATTTATGGTATCGATACGGTACTGGCATTCTCGTTATAGCAACCGAAGGAAAAAATCCAAAAAATAAAGTCGCGATATGCCAAAAGAACAGTGACACGCGTTTTACATGGATCGAAAACTATAAAAGGGAATATCGGTAATAGTTTTGATGTACCAATATCGAAAACATACTGACCGGTACTTGCTATAGCTTACGATATGAAAAAAAAACATTTTATCTTAAATATAAACTCCGCTTTAAACATTGTTTGGACATTATCTATATAAAATTTATGTCGAAAACCATTAAAAAATATAATATACAATTTGCTTATGGTTTGAATTTACTAACGTTTCAATATCATGTTGCAAATCTATTCTTTATTTATTAACTTGTGATAACGTCCGTGCGTATTGCCGTGCAAGTACATCATAAACATCGAGTGGATAATCCAAGTGTTATGTAATGCGCCAACCATATCATTAGTGTGTAATTTGGCGTATCCGATATAAATCAATGTAACCTATATAAAAATTCAAATAGATTGTATATCGTATAAAAGAAACGAATTAAAACCGGGTTGGTTCATTTAGTGGGGTTCCACCTAACTACACCACCATCCTTACATTTGTGTCAAGACTTAGTGGGGTCAAAACATACAATAAAACGTACGTTAAAACTTAGAACGTACATAAAATACGCATGAAAACTTATTATATTTAACCAGGCTCGTTTTTGGGAAAAAAATTGTGTTGAAATGTGAATTTATATTGACACCTTGTGAAAAATAACCGTTTTTTATTTACGTTAAAACGTAAACCAATTGAAAATATAACACAAAAATAAGCATTAAAATGTATTATATTAGATGAGACCCATTTCCGGAAAACTTTACGCCGAAGCGTGAATTTATACTATTTACGTCTAACGTTGAAACATGAATTTATATCTTTTACGTCGAAATGTGAATTTATACAATTTACGTCAAAACGTGAATTGATACCGACACATCCATAAAAATAAGCACGTGAAGGAATCGTTGTTTTAGTTAAAGAATGAAAATAATGTGTCCGGGCGTTGTGGTTGGACATTTAAGGGCAAATTTACGTTCGTGAAGTGCGTTGGCACGGTGATAATAACTTGTTTAAGCACACAAAAGCAATGTATAAAGATAAAGATACGATACAATTAAACGAAATGTATTAAGTTGTGAGGAATCAACTACCCATTTCGAATTTATAGCAACACATAATGGTTATATATATTAAAAACACAAAGGAAAAATGTTAAAAACCAAGGGTAAAAGTAAAAACTTGAAGGATAGATTTGTCATGAAAAAATAATTTAAAACGGAAGATTTTTTATTGTATAAATTTTAGGAGGAAAAAAATTAGTTAAAAAATTGGAGGGGGCGAAAATGGAAAAGGTACCAAGTGTTAGGATATAATAGGAAGTTTATTTGGGTAGGAATGATAGGAAGTAATCTTGTCCATCTATTTAGTAATCAAGGGTTAAAATTAAATGAGTGAAACTGAATCAAAAAGAGGAGGCGCGTAAGTTTGTGTAGGGGCATTATAGTCAATCAAAAGCAAAATGTTAAAAACCAAGGGGTAAAAGTAAAAAGTAAAAACTTGAAGGGTAGATTTGTCATGAAAAATTAGAAATTTAAAACGGAAGATTTTTTATTTATAAATTTTAGGAGGAAAAAAATTAGTTAAAAAATTGGAGGGGGCGAAAATGGAAAAGGTACCAAGCGTTAGGATATAATAGGAAGTTTATTTGGGTAGGAATGATAGGAAGTAATCTTGTCCATCTATTTAGTAATCAAGGGTTAAAATTAAATGAGTGAAACTGAATCAAAAAGAGGAGGCGCGTGAGTTTGTGTAGGGGCATTATAGTCAATCAAAAGCAATAGTTTCTCTCTCCTCCACCCCCCCCCCCCCGCGTTTTTTAAACGTTAATAACTCTTTCATACGACATTATTTTTTATACAAATTTCTCAAAAAAAACTGAGCACACTATTGCTATACTTTAAAAAAAAGTTTTCGATAACCCAGATGCGTAAAACGCAATGGAAAAAAACACAAAAAACGATTTTTTTTTCTAAAACGCAATAGACAAAAAACACAAAAGAAAGTGTTCTTTTGTAAAACGCAATGGACAAAAAACACAAAACAAAGTGTTATTTCTAAAACGCAATTGATTAAAAACACAAAGCAAAGTGTTCTTTCTAAAACACAATTGACTAAAAATATAAAAGAAAGTTATTATAAAACGCAATGGAAAAAAACACAAAAAATGACTTTTTCCTAAAACGCAATGGATCAAAAACACAAAATAATGTGTTTTTCTAAAATACATTGGACTAAAAGTATAAAAGAAAGTGTTTATTCTAAAACGCAATGGATAAAAAACACAAAGAAATATGTTGTTTTTAAAACATAATGGACTAAAAACACAAAAAAAAATGATTTTTTTTTCTAAAACGCTATGGACTAATAACCAAAAAATGTGTTGTTTCTAAAACGCAATAGAAAGAAAACACAAAAATGTCTTTTTTTTTAAACGCAATGGACATAAAACACAAAAAATATATCTTTTTTCTAAAACGTAATAAACAAAAAACATTAAAAAATATGTTTTTTTCTAAAACGAAATGGGTAGAAAACATAAAAAAAATCAACTAGTCGTGTTTTAAGATGTTTGCGTTTTAGTAACTTAACAAAAAAATTGAAAAATAATGAAACTATGAACATTGTGTTTTAGGAACTTATCAGAAAAGTGGAAAGTAAAGAAATTATACTGAAGTTATCCACTAAAATATAGTTTTGAAGTTTAAACAAAACTATTAACATATGGCCCATTATGTTGTCACACAAATGACAAACTAACAAATATATCTTTAAATCTGCTATCTTCTTTAGCATCTGCAGCTTCCTTTTTCTTTGCCTTATCTTTTTGAAAACAAGTAGACAATAATTAATGTTGATCAGTATTCAAATGTCGATCAGAAGAAAAATTTGATGTCAGCACAGTTCCGTTTTCTGAATTATCACCAAATACATATTAAACACGCACGTTTGCTTCAGCTTTAGCAAAAAGAAAAGTCCAGAATATGAACGGGCAGAGAGCAGATATCTCCGGGAAGAGACAAAGACAACGGCGTTGTAGGAGGCGGCGGTGGCAGAGCGGTGGGTGGTGGAGTGGTGGTGGTGGTTTGTAGTGTGGAGGTTGGATGAAGTATGATCTGGGTTTTCTTTAAATCTAGGGCTATATTGGATTAATTGTGTTCGACTAAAATGTCCCTTCCTATATTTTTTATCTTTGCCACATGTCATCATATTATTGCTTCATATCTTTCCTATCAAAAGCAAACTTCCTATTTGATCCTTTCCCAAAGTACCGACATTACTCTTTAATTAAATTATATAAGAATTTGAATTTCTTCTTGAAGACACACAAAGCAAGTAATCTTGAGTTGTACACTTGTACATTTAAGTTGATGCAACACGTTGTACTTTAAATCACAACCAACCATCTGGCAAGGATTGAACCACAATACCACATAATTGAAAGAAAAAACTCAAAAATTAAAGTCATGATGTGTTCAAACGAATAGCAACATATGTTTTACGTCGATTGCAAAACCATAAAAAGGAATATCAGTAACAATTTTGAAAGTACCAATACCCAAAACATACTTACTGATACGCGTTATAACTTACAATACGAAAAAAAAACAATTTATCTTAAATACAACTTCATTTTAAACATTGTTTGGCTGGAGTCGAAATAAAATTAATGTCGAAAACCTTTTAAAACAAATATAATATACAATTTGCTTGAGATTTGAATGTTCTAATGTTTCTACATGATATTGCAAAATCATGTGCTTTTTCTACTACCTAAAGACACAAAGCAAGAAATTAGTTGTACATTTAAGTTAAGTTGATGCAACATGTTGCATTTTAAACAAAAACTAACCATCTAGCAAGTAAACCACAATACCACATAACCTAAGGAACAAAACCTAAAAAATAAAGTAGTGATATGCCTAAAAGAATAACGATGTGTGTTTTATATCTATTGAAAACCATAAAAAGGAATACCGGTAACAATTTTGACAGTACCAATATCGAAAACATACTCCTCGGTACGTTAGTCGTACTCGTTATGGCTGACAATACTGAAAAACAATTTATCTTAAATACAACTCCGCTTTAAACATTATTTGGCTTGAATCAAAATGAAAACCAATTAAAACAAATATAACATACAATTTCCTTATGATTTGAATTTACTAATGTTTCAATATGATGTTGTAAAATCATGTGCTTTTTTTCTTTGTTTATTAATTTGAATTTACTACTTGAAGACACACAAAGCAAGAAATCTTGAATTGTACATTTAAGTTGATAAATCACAACCAACCATCTAGCAAGGATTAAATCACAATACCACATAACCAAAAGAAGAGAAACTCAGAAAATAAAGTCGTGATATACCCAAAAGAATAACGACACTTGTTTTACGTAGATTAAAAACTATAAAAAAGGAATACCAGTAAAAGTTTTGATAGTACCAATACCGAAAACGTTCTCACCACTGCGTTACTAGTACTCGTTATGGCTTACAATATAAAAAAAAAATTATCTTCAATACAACTCCGCTTTAAACATTGTATGGCCGAAATCGAAATAAAATTTATGCCAAAAACCATTTAAAACAAATATAATACAATTTGCTTATGATTTGAATTTACTATTGTTTCAATACATATGCTTTTTTTTTTCATTTATTAATTTGAATTTACTAGCTGAGGACACACAAAGCAAGAAATCTTGAGTTGTACATTTAAGTTGATGCGACATGTCCTACTTAAATGACAACCAACCATCGGGCAAGGATTACACAACAATACCACATAACCGAAATAAAAAAAACAAAAAGAAAAATAAAGTTATGATATGCCAAAAAGAATAGCAATACGTATTTTACATCAATCGCAAAACCATAAAAAGGATATCGGTAGCAGTTTTGATAGTACAATAGCGAAAACATTCTCACTGGTACTCACTATTGCTTAAAATACAAAAAAAAAAGCAATTTATCTTAAATACAACTCCGTTTTAAACATTCTTTGTCTAGAATATAGAATCAAAATAATTGTGCTGAAAACTATTTAAAACAAATATAATATACAATTTGCATATGATTGAATTTACTAATGTTTCAATATGATGTTGTTCAATTATGTTTTTTTCTTTATTTATTAATTTGAATTTACTACATGAAGACCTAGAAAGCAAGAAATATTTTGTTATACATTTATGTTGATGCAACATGTTGTACTTTAAATCAGAACAATCCATCTCCCAAGTATAAACCATAGTATCACGTTGATACAACATGTTGTTCTTTAAATCAGAACAATCCATTTCGCAAGTATAAACCATAGTATCACATAAGCTAAGGGGGCAAATTCGGAAACGCAGACAAAGTCATGTGATCGTAATCAAAAACTCTAAAACATCACTAGCGCTCCAAACTTGTAATTTAGTATATATAACTAGGATGTTGTCACCGTGTGTTGCGGTAGGGAATCCGCGTAGGAACTAAACGCTAAAGACCGATATGATATGCAAAATATAAATACGTAAAAAACTAAAATTGAAATAAAATGTAACAAATGAAAGAAAAATTGTGACATGGTACCTATGACGTGGTGTTGTGACCCGAACAAACAAATGAAAAAAAAATGGTGATGGTGACGTGGTGTTGAGCCGTTTCCAAAAAAACGTTATATCATGTATTTAGTTTTTTTTGTAAAAAAAATAACCAACAACTAAAAGTTATAAAGAAAAATAAAACTATTCGGTTAAAGACGTAATTTATTATAACGTATAGGTCTAATTTGAAACTTAAAAAAGAAGAAAAAAAGAAAATAAATGTAGCGGCTAAAAATGTAAGAACTAAAACCTTAATGGCCAAAGTATAAAATAAAACAAAAGAAACCTTATGAGATGAGTTTAATAAACTAACAAAAGTTAAAGGGCAAAAGTATAAAAATCAAAATATTGATGATCAAAACATAAAAACAAAAAAATAAAAAAAGGACTTTAGCCAAAGTAAAAAAAAACCCACGAAAGTTGGGGTCAAAAATAAAAACATTAAAATATAATGGGATAAAGGTTATGTAGCCTTCAGGCAAAAAATAATAATAGAAAGAAAAATAGAAAATATTGTGGTTAAAATTAAAATCAATATGTGGTCAAAATAAAGATTCAAAAATTACCTTGTAGTTAAGGATGTTCTTTATTAAATATTAATAATATATATAAAATAAGAGGAAGGTTCATTTGAGAAAGAGTAAATTGCACAAAACGTCCTTTAAGTTTCACCAATCTTGCTGGTTTCAGCCTTAATCTTTAAAAGTTGTCAAAACCAGCCTTTAAGATTAATTTTGTTTCAGGTTTCATCCTTTATCACTAACTCAGTTACTAATCCATGTTAAATGGCCTCACATGCATAGCATGTGAGGGTAAAACCGTCTTTTCATCTCTCTTACCTTAATAAAACTATAATTAAACATTAAATAAAAAGAATAATTTATGAAGTAGGCCAACAAAATTCAAACGTACCTTTAACAACATCACAATCGGCTACTTTTCCAACAGATCCAACCCACCCCACGCGCTTTCTTCCTCCGTGAACTCCAGGAACGACGGCGAAGATCCTTCACTCTCCGATGACTCAACCTTCACCACTTCCGGCTGCTCCACCACCTTTGACCGCCGCGAACCTTTCTTCTTCCCGCCCTCAATACTCTTCCCCTCCGCCAGATTCCGGCAAATCTCCTGCAGCTTGGCGTACAGATTATACATCAATAATACCTTTAGTTTTGGAGTATCAACGATCTTCTTCTACCCAACAAGAATCCGGGTTGTACCCGGCCCATGGGTACCCGTCTGGGTTAAACCGCTTGACCCCATCTCAGATCCATCAGATCCAAGCTCAGATCAATCTCCCCAACCATAATACCTACCTAATTCCGAATCCTGTACCCATGAAGCAAGTCGGGTCACCTCCAAAACCCATGAAGCTGTACAGGGGTGTGAGACAAAGGTACTGGGGAAAATGGGTGGCGGAGATCCGTTTACCCAAAAACCGGACCCGCCTTTGGTTAGGTACGTTTGAAAAGACGGTTGAAGATCGTTGATGTATAAACTGTTGAAGATCGTTGAAGAGTGAGTATATAATTTTGTTGCAGGTATTATTGATGTATAAACTGTTGAAGATCGTTGATACTCCAAAACTCCATTTTGAAAAGACGGTTTTACCCTCACATGCTATGCATGTGAGGCCATTTAACATGGATTAGTAACTGGGTTAGTGATAAAGGATGAAACCTGCAACAAAATTAATCTTAAAGGCTGGTTTTGGCAACTTTTAAAGATTAAGGCTGAAACCAGCAAGATTGGTGAAACTTAAAGGACGTTTTGTGCAATTTACTCTTTGAGAAAAAAATTTAATTGAGAAGAAAGAGAAAAAAGGTACAATGGTAAAAAATTAAATAGCTTTTCTTTTATCTCATTTATTATAGTATTTGACTAATTAATTAGTTATAAAGACTATAGTCCTATACACTAATTTTTTTTGCCTACACACATCAAAATTATCCTACACATTTCAAAATTTATCCTATACATTTCGAAAATGTATCCTACACATTTAGAAATTTATTCTACACTTTTGTAATTTATGCCATACACCTCGTAAAACTTATCATACACACTAAATTATTTTATATTTTAAAAAATATATATATTTTGAAGAAAGTTACAAATTTTAATGTTGTTAGCTATTAAAGAGGAAATTTACAAATTAATGATCTATGTAGATTTACCAAAGTACCCATATAATAACGTTAAATGTTTATATTAAATGAAGTAAATGAAGCATTTTTATTGGTTGAAATTTCTTCTTACAAAAAGTTTCTTCTCATTTGAACCCTTCACTATATAATAAATGGTTAAGTTGCTAAAAGTGTAAAAATAACTATGAGACGTTAAATCATCACTAATGCTCTAGTGGTAGCTACGGGTATTTAAGTTCCACCTATGATGGGTCCGGGTAAGTTTTCCCTCCAGGTCTCGAGTTCGAGTCTGGGTGATAGGGGTTTCTCATTGAGGGATTTGAATTGGGGATCTATTGTGCGAGGGGCTCTCTAGCGCAAACACGATTAAGACAACGTACGCTAGACCTCTTGAAATTCGCGAATAATTGACACATTTCAAAAAAAACTATGAAATGTTAGATGTGCTAACGGGTAAACGCGTTCAACAAAAACATTAAAATCTAGACAACAAATCACACACGTATTGTTTTATAGGTTAAACACATCGTGTCTAGTAAATAATAACTTTTTAGAATATGAACACAAGTTATTTGTAACCTAAAAAAACCATCTTCACCACTAAAAATATAAGTATTTCTGATCAACGGTTAAAAAGCATCAAGTGACAACATGGTTACTTAAGTCAATTTTGACAACTCTTACGTGCTAACTAAGGTTCTCACCTTATATAACATGTTCCTACCACACCTTAAACCATATCATTGCCACAAGCCTTCAACGTTCATTCATCATCTCCCTATTACAACTTCTTTATACTTTCAACAACATTAAAAATGGTAAGCTCTTCTTATTTTTCAATTACTAGTTAGTTAAGGGTGTGGTAGGGAGGCTTGGATTAGGCAATGATAGATAGAGCCAAGCCTCCCTGCAGAGATGCAAGGTTCTATCCTGATCACCCTGATTTTCGTCCTACCGTGTGTTACGCCAAAGAGTGCTCAGCTCTTGTGGTGGCACAACGGCTGTTAAGTGGCAGTCGGCGGTATGGTTTCCCCGATGAATGCCCAAGCCGAACTTCGAAGCCAGCGTGGGCCCTGTTAAGACAGTATAGTTTTGCCGAAGTGGGGAACCAGGCTCTCTAATTTAGGGAGTGTGGTAGCCTAATATAACAAAGTCGTTGTTCTAAAAAAAAGTTAAGGGTGTAATCCGTTGCCAAACCAAAACTAGATCATATTTCACTTGTACTATGGTCCGGTTCCGGTCTAGGGTATGGAGAAAGTAAGGTTTTCCGTTCATTTCATTACGGTTCTACTTCACAACCACATTTTTCCGTTTCGCTAAAATGAAAAAAAAAACATGTTTAAATACATATCCTACAAATCAGAGTTCTTTCATCGACGGATCATCGAAGATTTCTAGAGAAACAGTTTTTACATTTAACAAGGATTTTGTTTGACCGGTTGAGTAATTAATTTTGTAAAAGTTCTTTTTAATCCTTATTATTTATTTGAATGATCACTAAACTTTTATGTATTTTTTCTTGTTTAATCCTTACTCGTTGTTATTCGAATTGTCACTAATTATTATGTGTGTGTTTTTTTTTCCATGGGATGCAATCATGCAAAAACGAAATAGGGTTTTAGTGTTACGATCAAGGTAAACTATAACCTCCTTAAAAAATCATCGCGAATGTAACTTGTAGTAACTAGTAAGTCTTGTTTTAGTAACCGTTTGTTATGGTTCAATTTCGGTTTCAGAAAACATTTGAACTGAGATCCGAGAGTGTGATATCAATTGACTTGCATCCAACTTCGCCATGGTGATTGCCTTCTCTTTTTAGCTAGTTGTGATCTGTAATCTTTAAAACAAATTCAAGCATGTTGTATGACATTTTTTTTTCTTCTAAAGGGTTTTATTAGGATTACATTCGGGGAGTGTTTGTATTTGGAACCATCAGTCTCAAGTAAGTTATCATCTTTCTATAGTGGTTTCATTCATATATAACGCACCATATTTCTACCAAAAGCTACCATTCTTGCAATGTGAGATAACGAGATTCCCTTCGTTCTTGTAAAATGTACTTACACAGTTACGTATTCAATGCAGGTAACAGAGAGAAAGTTTGAAATTGCCGGTTCACCCGGTACTTTGATAATTTTTTTGTTTCACATAATAAGTCATAAAATATATGTGTGTTGATTGTGTATTATACGTGTCTTTGTAGTACGAAGCGCGAAATTTATCGCGCGCAAAGAATGGATTGTCATTGGAACAGACGATAGTTTTATTCGCGTGTACAACTATAACACAATGGAAAATATTATCAAGTTCAAGGCACATTCGGGCTTCATTAGGTCCTTGATTGTGCACCCATCTCAGTCGTATTTAGTCTCCGCATCTGACGACAAACATATTAAGTTATGGGATTGGGAGAACGGTTGGGGATGCATTAAAACATTTGAGGGACATGAGCATCATGTCATGCAATTGGCATTTAACCCTAGGGATGCCAACGTGTTTGCAAGTGCATCATTTGATCGTACAATAAAGGTATCATTAGCTTTCAATATACAATCTAACAATGCATGCACTTGAGTAAATTATATTGATTAACAATATATGATTCTAAACTTTGTATTTTTTTGTGTTACAAGATTTGGGACCTTGGATCTTTGGATCTACGTTCGTCTATCAATGGTCATACTGAAGGATTAAATTCCGTTGAGTTTTTTGAAGGTGATGGAAAACTCTACATTCTCACAGGATCCGACAATCATATTGCTAAGGTATGTGTCTAAATATTGTGATTTTACCTTTTAAATTAATTTTGTTCACGTTGTTGATTTGTCTAGACCAAAAGTAAACTAATCATTCATGTATTTCGTGCTATGAACGCTAATTAGGTTTGGGACTACGAATCATTGACTTGTGTCCAAACTCTTGAAGGCCACACACATAACGTTACTTCATTTCATTGTGTTAAACTTGATCCAAGCTTTATCATTAGCGGATCTGAAGACCAAACCGTATGCGTTTGGAACACGAAAACTTACAACTTAGACCTTGTCTTCACCTCTGAACTTGGTAGGGTTTGGACCATTGGATTTATAGAAGACTCATCCGAGTAAGTCCCTTAGATTTTACACCGAATAGTTTGCTTAATTCTAGAAAATAATAAACTTATATTTAATTATGTATGCAGGATTATCTTTGGTTGTGATGAAGGGATACTTGTTGGCCAAGTTACCTCTGAGCAAGTTTTTGCTCCTTTAATATGTCTGGGTGTGCATGAATAAATACATATATAAGTGAAATGTCTTTTGTTTACTGTAATATTATTGCAAGATTATGACATATTTCCCTATTGTATAATGTTTGACATATAATAAAATTAAATACTTACCGAATTAATAATTTGATATGATGTTACTCAAGTAATCCATCTATCATTAAAAACTCACCGCCTCCATGATTCTAATCAAGTAACCCCAACACAACGAATCATACGTCTTTTCAAAATCAAGTTTTGAAAATCATCAGCTTTTCATGCTTCTTTTTGTACCAATCGACAACTTCATTCATAATTAGCACCATAAAGGTAGACTGAGTTAGAATCACCACCTAATCAACAGGGTCGGCTCAATCTTTCAGTACTGTAAATTATTATACTAATAAAGCGAAAATAATCAGTAAGAATAGGACATGAAACTTTAGGAATAAGTGCAATAGAAGAAATATTACATATTTTCATAATTTTGTTATAACATAGTTGTCAAATATAAATATTAATGATAGGTTCAAATTGTCAAAATCCATCGAGAACACATATTTATTTTATGATTAGGCAATATAAGCAATACTGGACTTCAACCAACAAGTTGTAAACATCCTACAAGCAATGTTTTAAATATTGGTATGAATCAGCCGGTATACCGGACATGGGCACGGTATGGTAAAAGCCAGTAAAATCTGAATATGGTATGTCTTATGTACCGGCGGTAAATCCGGTTTGCATTATCTTCAATTTTGATATTTTTTTAATCTTCATAAAATAAAAAACGATATTAAGGTTATAGTGACTTCCTGTATTTGCAGTAATTAACATAGTGTCTTCTATTCTAATATTTCATCAATGTTGATGTTGAAATTGTTACCCACTGATGTGATATTGTTTTTAAGTAATAAAAATGCTCTTAAATTGCTTAATAATTTTACAAGAAAATAGTTTGGTTTTTTTTTCATTAAACCATGATCAATTACATAAAATCTTAATTGAGATTGGATTATAAATTTGTATTTTATGGAAGTATAGGATTAGGTTAACTAATAACCCGTTGGTTAAACTATTTTAGAACTCAACCTGGTATGATTTAAAGCTGGTTTTTATAACATTGCATATAAGTCTATGGATGCCATAAACAACTCTCACTTCAGTAATTCACATGTTGGTTCTGACCCCAATTAAAATCTAATGAATGAAATATTAAGAATTTATGTTGACTCTCAAATTGGCATTTAATCATTTATCAACATTTTGGTCCAGTTTTCACAATAAATAACAGGATTTATGATAACATTAAGGTGAACATGAATTTATCATTATTTTACAGAATAAGTATATTTTACAGAATAAGTATTCCTAAAATATGTCAAAAGTTGGGATGTTACTGTTTGGTTAAAAAAAATTGTTCAAAAACTTATAGCTAAAAAGACTCGCATGATTCAAGAAAAGTTGAAATATATTGGATCAAAATCGAGATATATCTTATGAAGATAAGCGTAGAAGACCATCAGAATTCGAAGTGGGAGAATATGTATTATTAAAGGTGTCTTCATGCAAGGGCAATATTCGATCTAGAAAACGAGGCAAGTTGAGATCGTGTTTGATCATGTTGGCAAATTTTTGAAAATGGTAATTTTCACAATTATAGGACATGCATTTTCCTAGATTTTGGACGATAATATATAATAGAAACTGAGGTTATTTTATATATTTATTTGTGGGTTTGTAATCTATGTTGGAAGGCCTTTGCAACAGCCAAACCGCGTCCAAAATGGAGCTAAGATGAATGATATATCGAAGCTCAAAGTTGGGTGTTTGAAGCATTGAATGCTGAAATGATGAAGTGGAATGGGAAAGTAGCATCTTGTCCCACATAGGAGAAGTGATGAAACTTAAATGGGTATTTAAGTGGAGATACTCCTTCCTTATTGTTTCACGGAAGCACACACTAGTGTCCTCGCGAAGCTAACTCGCACACGCGCGCATGGCGTGGGCGTTGAGGCGCAATATGGCGCTTTGATGGCGCACTTTGCGCGCGCGTGGCTAGGGACAAAGGTTGCAAGGACCAATGGTTGATGAGGCATGCGGGGGGGCGCAAGGGTACAAGTCCAGGATGCACGGACTCCTGGTGTGCACCTGAGTGATGCGCGTGCAGGGCACTGAAGTGAGCTAATGTTGCGCGACTGTGTGGCGCGCAGGTATAGGCTCACAGATGGCCCCGCGCGCGTGTCTTGCTATGAGTGTGCGCACCGCGCAACCAAGGAAGCCAGCAACTGGTGCACCAGTGCCTGCGCGTGCGCGCGTATGGCTTCGCAGCAGCTTCCAGACTTCAGCAACTGGAGCACCAGTGTCTGCGCGCGCGCGCATGGCTTCGCAGCAGCTTCCAGACTTCAACAGTTTCATATCTGCAGCTGAAACAGACACATTAAGAGCTTTGACTTGGAGTTACATGACGAATTAAAGTGCATTAAAGACGTTTAATGCAGTTTAATTCTCTCATTTAACTCAGTTTTGCTGTTTCAACCAAGCTCCACTATAAATAGAGGACTTGGGATGCTGAAGAGGACACACCAGAACACATAGCAACTTCATGCAAATTGTTCTTACCTCTCTGATCTTCGTTCTTCTTGTTTCAAGGTATTCTTCGGGTCCTCAAGCCTTCTCCGGTAGTACATACTGCTCCGGCTGTTATACCCTGGGAAACAAAACGAGTTCTCTCGGGAGGCTCAGAATTTGTTTTAAGGGACCCGTGTTAAACACGGATCCTTAACCACCGGCGTTCTCCGGCGTTTATTTTTCTTCATCAAGTTCTTGTATTTTTTTTATTTATTTCAGTTGTAATCAGTATTTGTAATTTACTGCATTCGTTTATTTCCTATTGTAATCGTAATAAAAATTGTGTTATTTTTAATTTGCACGAACGGTTCCTACAGATCAGGCCTTTCAAGATTTTGGAACATCGTTCTGTAATGAATGGGAACATCATACATGTTATGTATCCCGCCCGTTTGAGTAAGTGTATCTTCGTTGGAGCATATGTATGTCTCGATACTGAATTATGATGAAGAACAAGTGGCGTTTCGCGATAAGAAAGTAGAGAAGTTGAGGAAGAGATTGAGCTACTGAAAGTTCAATGGAAACATAGAAGTGGTTTAGGCATGATGTGAGAATAAGAAGATGAGATTAAAAAGGCATCCATCATTATTTGAATAAATTGATTTCAATGAAGAAATATAGCGAGTAGCTAATAAATCCATATATTTTCTTATGTAGTTTTATTAATATTATATTGGAAAGTAACAACGAAGTGAATGATTGAGAATTTCATGTTTTATGCCGTGTTTACGTTTGGTTATTGCAAGGTAGTTTTGTAAACGTTTGGTACTAAGTAATTATTCAAATTGTGAAAATCCTTTGAAATTAATATACAAGTGAAAAGGAAACAAGTAGAAGGGCAAAGTCTAGAATGTGTGTTGTCGATTCACGCTCAACGCTCCTATGTTGGGCGTTAAACACCTTGCCCTTTAGTTATTGAGGGGAGCCACATTAACGGTGTGAATGGGTTAAGAGACGGGGCCCGTCTCAATCTAACCAATCACATTGTTTTCTTTTCTTTTTAATTTTTTTTTCAGTTTTAAGAAGTGTGAGAAATAATCCAAGTTTACCAAAGTGTATATGTGCTCGACCAAAAACATTGAAATATTGACAACAAATAACACACGTTTCGTTTTATGGGTTAAACATATTACGTACTCGTAACTAATAACTTTTTTAGAGCATACAAAATTAGGGTATGCTTGGCGTGAAGCTTTTAGGAGCTTCAAGCATTAAGCTTTTAAGAAAAAACTCACACTCAATAAAAATTCTTGTTTTGTTGAAGGAGCTTGAAGCTTTTAGGTTATGAGCTTGAAGTTTTTGGTTAAACGCTCCTACTAATAGCGTTTAGAAGGAGCTACAAGCTTTTAGGAAAAAAATGATTATTTTAACCTCTAAATGACTATTATGTTTTTTTAGTTATGTTCATTTTTGGCATTTTATACATTTTACATATTTTATTAAAAGCTCCAGCTACTATCAGCTTCCAACCACCAGCTACTAAATATTTTTACCAAACATACCCCTAACATAGGAGTTAAAAATACTTTGATGAAAAATATACATCCACCCAAGCCTCCCGAACTCTCCCACTTCTAATAATCCATCGTCACCGTTAAAATTATAAGTATTTGTGATCACACGGTTGGAAAAGCATTGAGTGACAACATTGTTACATGAGTCAAACTTGACAACTTTTCCGTGCTAATTAAGGTTCTCACCTTATATAACATATTCCTACCACACCTTAAACCATACAACGTTCTTTCATTATCTCCCTATTCCAACTTCATTATACTTTCAACAACATTTAAAAATGGTAAGCTCTTATCAGTTTTTCTATTAATAGTTAGTCAAGGGTGTGCTAAACTCGGTTTAATCTGTTGGCAAACCAAAAGCGGATCATATTTCACTTGCACTACGGTCCGGTGCTCGGTCTATGGTATGAGAAAGTAAGGTTTCCGGTTCTAGGGGCAGACCTATGTTGATGGGTGGGTGGGTAGGCGCACCCCTTGAAAAAAATTATTGTATTTTTTAGGCAAAAAACCTAAACGCATCCCTTGAAAATATGGCTGAACCCAACAATTCATGGGTCCGTCACTGTTCGGTCCGGTTGTTTTCTGGTCTAGAACCAGTTTTTTCGTTTCAGTTAAATGAAACAACATCATGTTTAAAAAATACCCTACAAATCAGACGTCTTTTATCGAAAGATGATGATTTCTAAAAAAAATTGTTTTTACTTTTAGCTACGATTTTGTTTGACTGGTCCACTAATAAAATTCGTAAAAGTTTTTTTTTTACTCATTACAATTTATTATGTATTTGTAAAATTTGTTTGCCAATCATCTTTAGATCAAGTGATGGAAGGTTTACATTTTCTTTGAAAGATGCAGGTTCAACTCTCACTTGGTGTACAATGAGGCATTGGTGGGTAATGATAGGAGACCTAGGGAAACCTGGGTTCGATCCTTGAGCAAAATGGGTTTTACCGGTAATTTCACCGTAGTGTCTATCGGGCGATGGGTTGCCGTGTTTTCCCCGGAATTGGTGGTGGACCCGGATAACTCTCGGAGTACTCCGTTTGGTGCAGTGGGTGCAGGGCCGGTCCTGAGAATTCGTGTACCCTGTTCGAGTTTGAAAAAACGTGCCCTTAGGCCTTAACGAAAGTGGGTATTGGGCTTACTAAAGGTTTAAACCTAATGTCAATGGGCTAATAACTAATCTAAACCATAAAAATAGTTTTGTAAGTGGGCCTATGTTGGTGTTTGTATGGATATACCCTGTTAAAAATATTTTTTTTACATATACATATCATGTTTTTTTTTCTCTAAAATAACGTACCCTTCGAAATATCGGCCCTTGACCGGCGGTCCTCCCTGCCCACCCCTGGGACTGGCCCTGAGTGGTGAAAGTGCTCGAAATTGATTCCGTTAGCCGTTAAAACTTACCAATCATATGAAGAGCCACTAATCATTATGTGTTTGCTTTTTTTCCTTGTGATTTTTTGGGGGTTGCAATCATGCAAATACATAATGTATGCCAACAGGACAAATACACAACGTATGCCAACAGGGTTTTACTGTTGAGATCAAGGTAAAAAGTTACCCCCTTCATAAATTCTTGTGAACTGGGTTTATCTCTGTCATCGCGTTGCGACGAACTTCTTTTGTAGAAAAAAACACTAAAAGATAACCGAAAGAAAATCAACCAAAAAAGTTGTATGGTAATGATGTTTTTCGTATGAAACCCGTAATCAGAGATGAGCAAATGCTACTGGGTACCGCTACCAAATTTCCCGAACCTAAAGATCTTAAGTACCAATTCGGTACCAACTTTTGGCGTTCCTGATACTGGTTCGCTATCCGTTTTTACCTTCGTATACCGGTACCGTAACCGGTATAATCAGTACTAGTACCGATTCGGTATTGGTTGGCACCGAGTTCATCCCTACCCCTAAAACTATTATCATGTTTGTTGACCTATGCCAAGTTGTTGGAAAATTAGAATGTGGTGAATGGAAATTAATTCATAGAAATTAATAAAATTAAACTCTTCAAATGGTAAAACTCTTGAGTAGAGTTTTATTCATTACATTTGATTAGTTTTTATTAGAGTGTTAAGTCTCTAACTAATTGAGGCTTTAACTCTCCATCAAGTGGGGCTAGCTCACCTGGTAAAGGCTCTTGCCTCTTAGTGAGAGGTCCTAGGTTCAATCCTAGGCAAAGGGTGATGTATTTGTAAATATAGGAGTTTGGGGAGAGTAACATTAGTCATTCAAAAAAAAAAACTAACTGAGACTTTTAACTCTCCATCAAGTCTTGTATAATTAGTTGGCAATGTGTCTTATTTGTGACTAGAAGAAATATACATGAAGAATACTTGAAAAAGAGGGATACTTGAAGACTAACTATAGAGAGGAGTACTCTCTACTCATTTCCACCACCATCGTCTGCTTATCCGTTCCACAAGTTTAAATACTACAATTTTACCCGGTGTAACCTCGGGCGCGTGAGCCATCTCCGGCAGTACATACTGCTTCGCCTGTTGTACCCTGGGAGACAGACGCATCGTCTTTGGTAGAGGCGCGAAATCTGTTTTAAGTGAAGCGTGTTGAACACGTGCCTTAGCCACAACTGTCAACACTTGTTTGTTTGTTTTTTTGTAGGAAATTATTGTACAAGAAGACGTGGTTCAAAGACTTCGTTGAAGCCTACACAACGGATTGTACAAGAAGACGTGATTCAGGAATTCGTTGAATACTACACAACGGACTTTAGAAGAAGACACGGTTAATGCTCTTTTTAAAGGCTATAGTTTGAATCATTTTAATGCATGTGTTGTATTATATTATATTTCGTTTAGATTGTTCATGGTACGTGTACTATAATTTCCCAAATATGTAAAGAGAGTATCTTTACTATTTTTTATTCATATAATTTTTGTTATAATTGTGACCCTTGTCTTACAAACTTAAAACAGATTTCATGAGATTGTTGCTACAATCTTAAAATCTTATTTATAAGGATTTTGGGTTCACGAAAAGATTTTAATAATTTTTTTTAGATTATGATCTTAATTTTTTTTTTTTGGAAAAATATGTATGTGGTACAACTTGTTGTGTTTGGATTTAATGAGATTGAGATACAATCTTAAATCCTATACGGTGGTACAAAACGAATAGTTTTGGTTCAATCGTTTGGTTTTCAAACAATTTTTCAATCGTTAATTTTTCTAACGTTTGTGTTAGATCGGGTTTATTAATGTAAACCATACGTTTTTTGTAAACGTTAAATTCTCTAGCATGTGTGTTAGACCGGAATTATTGGTGTAAACCATACGTTTTTTTTTGTAAACGTTAAATTTTCTTAAGTAGAGTTTTTATGTCTTTAAAAAAGAGTTTTATGTTACTTGATTAGAGTTTTATGTCTCTAATTAAGTATCTATTTAAAGTAGGCTCTTCATCCACCCATGGATTGATATGAACAAATATCTTATAATGATTTTTGTAATCACTTATTTTAAATAGCGTGTTAAAATCGCTTAATATAAATTGATACGTATTATAACGATTTATGTAATCGTTTATTCTAACGAGCTTGTTATAACGTATTTATTGATAAGCTTTATAAGATTTTTGTAATTGTTTACTTCTAACAAAAGTGTTAGAAACGTTTTTAAAACCATTAACTATTGATTTTTGTAATCATTTATCTTCTAACATGCGTGTTAGAAACGGTCCATAAAAACGTTAGTTTGAAAGCAATTTTTTAATTGTTTATTTTCGAACGTGTGTATTAGAAATGACTTATTTATTTGAACCATATATGTGTTTATAATAAGTCGAATTAACATTTTTGGAAATGTTAATATTTCTAACGTGTGCGTTAGAATTTCTTTCATTTTAACATGATTGTTAAAAATGGTTAAATTACAAACGCTTTGAAATGTTTTATATAAACATTTTATATAAGTAATTTGTTTTAATATTGATTTTAATGAATATAAACACATTATATTATGTTTTGTATGGTTTAGAAATTAAAGGTCATACATTGAAGTTTATGTTTGATTAACTTCAAGGATTAAATCACCATAAAGTGATGATGTTTTATGACAATTGATTAGAGATTTTATGGCAAAATTAAGTCTTTAATTATGTTGGACTTTTTACCACCTATGGCGCTTGCATACTTAGAAGGCTATGTGCCTCTTTTGATGTTTGATTTGCTTCAAGAATTAAATCACCACAAAATGATGGTGTAGTTGTGTGAGATTTATCACCAACTTTAATATGTGATATCAAATCCAAATGGTCATGTTTTGAATATATAAAATGACTTAAATTTTCTAACATGTGTGTTAGAAAATGTGTTTCACGAATACAAGGTTAGAGATTGTTCCTTTTATAAGCCATAATGGGAAATGTTTTATGTAAACATTTAATTGCCTATGTGTGCATTAAAACGATTGGAAATGGTTTATTTTATAAACTATATCTTTAGAAAACGTGTGATTCTATAATGTGTGATTCTACAAGGTTTATTTTATGTAAACGTGTGATTCTATAATGTGCCTGTTATAACATTTTTTTTCTAATATGCGTGTTAGAAAGTATTTAGTACATGCATAGTAAGACTAAACAATATAAAACCGTTTGATATTTTGGGTTTTGATCTATGTTATTAGATACTCTTATTTATATTATTAATATTGTACATTGTAAAACTAAGGAAATATTATAAAATGATTTAAAAAAACAAAGTTTTGCATAGTTTTTAGAATTCAAATGGTTTACTACTCTTGCTAGAAGTTGCATTTGTTGAACAAAATAACAATCTCGTGGATATTATTTGGTGGAAAACAACTTGGTGTTGTTGTGAACAAATTTAATTGTTCAAGTTTACTACTTAAATGTAGCCTTTGTAACAACTTGGTGTTGTTTTAAGCATAATTGTCCAAGTTTATAGTTAAAAGATGAAATGGGGAACTTGTACTTACAAGTGCATGGAGTCTTATTGAGTGAGTACCTCAAGACATGCCATGGGATGATATCGTTGAGAAGATTTCGGTCAGAATATAAAGTGTTGAAGATAAAAGCACTTTGATATTTGATGTCTACATATCGTCTGTGCGTCCGTTTAAATTTCAAAAGTGTTTGCCACTTATGATTTAGTTTCCACTATATTTTATTGTTTGTGTTTAATATCTTCGGATAACACCCAATTTTTTACTAAGAAATAAATCACTAATGTTTGTGACGTATAAATTATTTTTGTGGAAAGTAATTATAACGTCAACTATACATTGTCTAAAAGAATATGGTTTTAAACGGATAGTACATGAAAATATTTGGACATAAACAACTTGAGAGTTGTTGTATTGACTAAAAGTCAAAGGCGAGACATCAAATGTGTAACCACATCACGAGTGAGTAGTGAGTGTATTGAAATGAAATACACAAACGAGATTCATGTTGAAGTACTTCGTTATAAGTTATTGGAAAATTTACAAGTGTGAATTCTAACATATGAAATAAAAGGTACGATATGTTATTGTATACCTTTGATAAATATTGCGAGATTTGTTCTGAGTGATCTATACGTAGATGCGTCTACCACTTGATTATTGTTAGAACTTTATGGAGATTTTACATTTTTTTGGGAGAGTATCCTAAATATACACATCTCCTAATGAATAACAATAGATGTGTGCAAATAACTTATGGAAAAATTTTGAATGTCATGGTTTTGAGTGTCGATTTAGTTGACTCTATCTCATACATAATAGTGATTGTAGACGAGGAACATTATCTTGTTGGTGATGAGTGTGTTCACCAAGTGACTTGGATTAAGACTTAGGTAGCGTTTGGTATGCAGGAATGAGAGGGGGAATGGAATGGACCATTGTGAGGGAATGAAAAAAAGAGTGTTTGGTTGGCCAATGGAATGGAATAACTCATTCCAAAATGCATTCCATTCCCTCAAAAACATTCCATCCCCCCCTGTTTTTTTTCCATTCCATTCCCTCTTCACACTTCATTAACAACCCAACAACCCACTACCGTTGCTACCACCCACCACCACCGTCACCGCCGCCGCCACCCGCATCCGCCGCCACCCGCCACCGTCACCTGCCTCCACCCACCGCCACCGCCACCGTCACCCGCCACCACGCTACCACCCACCGCCACCGCCACCACCCCACTGCAACCACCCGCTACCACCGCCACCCACCTCCGTCGTCACCAACTACCACCACCGTTGTCACAACTCACCGCGTCTCCGCCCATCACCACCGATACCGCTACAACTGCCATCTATTACCACCCACCATCAGCGCCTATCATTGACCACCTCCATCCGATTTATTTCATTCATCTTTTCATGCATACCAAACAACAAAAAGCAATGGTTCATTTCATTCTCACATGGTAACTAAACAAGACATGGAATGGTAATGATCAATTCCATTACCTCATCCATTCTATTACCTCGTCCATTCCATACCCCCGCTCATTCCTTTGCCCCATACCAAACAGACCCTTATGTTTGAGTCCTTATGTGTCAATGGTAATGTGTTGGAGATCAAAGGTAAACAAGTTATGTTCCTTAATTGAATGATAAAATTTAGCTATGTGCTATGTACAATAATTTGTGAGACCTTCTTAGATATTGATGTTTTAGGATTATGAATAAGTCTCATTATTTTGTATTAACAAGGGATGAATGTGGCATAGTGATATTATGATATCCTTGGGGTTGTGAAGAATCAGAATGATACACCTTCTGTTCACATGCTAAAGTATTGTAGTCTAAAGCATGCTAGACTAGTACTTAGTTAATTATGGGTCTTGACGGAGACTAATTAACTATAAACATTCAAATGTGTATGAACACAAAAAGAATTTGTGTATAGACAAAGTTGACGGAGAATTTTCATTCATTATAAGGAAAAATACATGTAACTTTTGACGAGTTTGTTCGAAAAGCTAATAAGGAGAACTCATTGTCTAGGCTTATTCTAGATGTTGAATTAGAAGTATTCTATGTTGGTGACAAACTTATGACAATGGCATGTGTTGCTTTGGTCAGCTCGGAAGCTTATGTAAGCTAATGCAACATGAGTTGAATTCACTGATACAATGAGGTTGATCTTGTTCAATCATATGTATATAAATGTCATGATAAGTGAAGTACGAAAATGTTGATAAATGACCAGAAATGTGGGGGATGATCCATTTAAGAAACAACCATATAAGGGTATGTAGAAATGGTTTTCATTATCTGGATGTAATCCAATAACACTTAAATGTGGGGCATTTGTACCATAATATTTTGGCAATAAGGATTTTGTAATCCAATCTAACTTGCAAACAGACGACTAAGTGGAGGACACAAATGTCGTAGTACATAATGGAGATGTGTTTACCTTAATGATAAATGTATCATTCTAAGACATATATTATAACCAGATTCAGGTGGCCACTGAGGTTATAGTCTTAGAAGTTGACAATAAGCAATGTTAACTTTCAGGTTACGAACACGTCATGATAATTGATCTCATTGCAAAGTTATCTTTAATGACTTGTCAAAGACAAAGATAATGTTATGGATCCAAACACCTTAGGGTTTATTAGAGATCAAGTTGTGGAATGAGACTAAAGCCCATGGAAAAAGATAATGTTATGGATCCAAACACCTTATGTGAAGGAAACCTAACTTAGTTGAATACAGATCCCAAGATCTAAGTTCAATAGGACAACTAATTCATACGCCTAAGGGTGGTCACTGTCGGGGGCATAACTGATATGCATAAGCTAGTATATATATATATGGTTATATATACCCCTAAACAATAAAAGGGTGTTTAAATACGTCCTAGTTCATTCCTATGAAATTTAGTGACAAATTGTGAGGCTAAGCATATTATGTGGTAAATGATTATGCGTAATCATAGCAACCACAATGCTTTTAATGATTTAGGAGAATCACCTATGTTAGAGAGAAGTGAGGTCGCTTCGAATGGAATTGAGGGCACAATTCCTTGAGCTCTCGCAGAACCAGGAAAGTGTTCCACGACCATTATTGGACACGACTATGTGGGGATGACCCGGCTAAGGAAAGTATTGCGTGAAGTGTATTGTCGTCTACACAAATGGGGGGTTTGTTAAAGGGCATCGCGTCTACAAACCGCTAGGAGGCTAGGTATGCTTAACAACGGAAGGTTCAAAGGGAACACCTGCTTATCCGACAATACTCAACTGTCGAGGTTGCATTGAAAATTTTGTGTATTTTGATAAATCTCCATTCATGTGGGGGATTGTTGAAAAATTAGAATGTGGTGAATGAAAATTAATTCATAGAAATTAATAAAATTAAACTCTTTAAATGGTAAAACTCTTGAGTAGAGTTTTATTCATGACATTTGATTAGTTTTTATTAGAATGTTAAGTCTCTAATTAATTGAGACTTTTAACCCTCCATCAAATCTTGTATAATTAGTAGGCAATGTGCCTTATTTGTGACTAGAAGAAATATACATGAAAAATACTTGAAAAAGAGGGATACTTGAAGACTAACTATAGAGAAGAGTACTATCTACTCATTTCCACCACCATCGCCTGCTTATCAGTTCCACAAGTTTAAATACTACAATTTTACCCGGTGGAACCTCGGTCGTGTGAGCCATCTCCGGCAGTACATACTGCTTCGGCTGTTGTACCCTGGGAGACAGACGCGTCGTCTTTGGTAGAGGCGTGAAATCTGTTTTAAGGGAAGCGTGTTGAACACGTGCATCAGCCACAACTCTCAACACTTGTTTGTTTTTTTTGTAGAAAATTATTGTACAAGAAGACGTGGTTCAAGACTTCGTTGAAGCCTACACAACAGATTGTACAAGCAGACGTGATTCAGGAGTTCGTTGAATACTACACAACAGACTTTAGAAGAAGACACGGTTAATGCTCTTTTTAAAGGCTATTGTTTGAATCAGTTTAGTACATGTGTTGTTTATATTATATTTCGTTTAGATTGTTCAGGGTACGTGTACTATAATTTCTCAAATATGTAAAGAGAGTATCTTTACTGTTTTTTATTCATATAATTTTTATTATAATTGTGACTCATGTCCTACACAAGTTACAAAGATGAACCCATTTCAATACCTTCCCTTGCTAAAACGACGCATTTCAACATGAACCCATCTTAATCCAACCTATTCCGGTTAAAACCCATTTTAACATGTTAATAACCCAACTCATTTAATTCTATGCCATCCATCATTAAATTAAAAAAAAGGCTTAAAAGTTAAAAATAAATTCCGTAAGATTGAAGCATCAGTCGTTAAATTTCTTTATGTTTCACATATCATCATCTTCAAACCCTACTCTTTTTCTCTTTCACCATTTACACATGTACTATTATCACACCAGCTGATCTCAATATCAAATCCTCAATTCAAACCCTAACCCTATCAAATCGCTCATTCGAAAGAAGATTCAGCACATTTCTCTCTCGGATCTCTCATTCGGATCTTCCGCTTCAACATTCACTCACGGATTTCACATCAAAAACCTAATTTTAATCTTCAAAAATGGTGAGATTATACTATTTTCACTTGATTTGTAGTTTTATTCAATTATGTTTCAGATCCAGTAGCAAATCTATTTCCATATGATCATGATCAGTCATTGATTCAGTTATTGATTCAATTGCATTGTTGTTGTTGAATTCGTGCATTAACTTGATTTACTTATGACATTTGATAACTGTTTGGATCCGGTTTACTAAGTGAAGTTTCGGTATCAAATCGCTAATTCTTAATCTTCAAAAATGTTGAGCTTATAGTGTATTCACTTGATTTAGCTGTTTTAATCAGTTATGTTTCAGATCTAGTTGCAAACCTGTTTTCACATGATCATTGATTCAGTGATTGATTCAGTTATAGATTCAATTGCATTGTTGTTGTTGAATTCGTGCATTAATTTGATTTACTTATGACATTTGATAAACTGTTTGGATCTGGTTTACTAACTGAAGTTTCGGTATCGAATCTCTTATTATTAATCTTCAAAAATGGTGAGCTTATAGTGTATTCACTTGAATTAGCTGTTTTGATCAGTTATGTTTCCGATCTAGTTGCAAATCTGTTTCTATACGATCGTTGATTCAGTTATTGACTCAATTGCATTGTTGTTGTTGAGTTCGTGCATTATCTGATTTACTTATTGCATTTGATTATTGAAAAACTTAATTCTTAATGTTCGAAAATGGTGAGCTTATAGTGTATCTGCTTGATACGCTGTTTTAATCAAGTTATGTTTCAGATCTAGGTGCAAATCTGTTTTTATATGATCATTGATTCAGTGATTGATTCAGTTATAGATTCAATTGCATTGTTGCTGTTGAATTCATGCATTAGTTTGATTTACTTATTGCATTTGATTAAGTGTTCGGATCCGGTTTACTAACTGAAGTTTCGGTTCAACATTCACTCACGGATTTCATATTGTAAACCTGATTCTTGATCTTCAAAAATGGTTAGCTTATAGTGTATCTGCTTGATTCGCCTTCTTTGATCAGTTATGTTTCGGATCCAGTTGCAAATCTGTTTCCATATGATCATTGATTCAGTTATTGATTCAATCGCATTGCTGTTGTTGAATTTGTGCATTAATTTGATTTACCTTTGGCATTTGATAAACTGTTTGGATCTCGTTTACTAACCGAAGTTTTGATCTGTTTTGTGTGTTTTCCACTTGGTGATAGCCTCTCAGACTCGAGATCAAGGTACCAGTGGTTATACAGTTTGTATTAGTTTTAGTTTAGTTGTTACTTGTTAGGTTCATGCTTATGAGATTTACTTGTATGCAGAGGAAACTTGCTCAAAGATCAGAGAGAGTAAAATCTGTGGATCTGCATCCAACAGAGCCATGGTAAATATACATGCTATGTAATTTGATTAAATGTCGATAAGTAGTGGTATACTAGGGCGTTGATTATAGCGGTGCGAAGTTCGTTAGTGACTGGGCGGTTTTTATTCGTTTATTAATGCGCATTGGTACGTGTTGTTTTTACAGGATCCTCACAAGTTTGTATTCAGGAACAGTCTGCATCTGGGATTACCAGGCTCAGGTACGACTTACGAGACTATTTTAACAATTTAAATGCGGAGCAAGTTGTGTTTAAAGTAAAAAAGATTCTAATAGTCTATCGAGTTCAGTCGTACCATCAAATTAAATGTACTTTGATTTTTAAGATGTAGTTTATATTGTATTAAGGAGTAACACAGTTGAATACAAATTACACACGGAGTTTAGGGTTCCAATTTTTACTTCATAAATCGAGTTATATTTGTAGCCTTTTGTAGATATATGGTTAAGCATAGTTGACAATACTTACTGGGATTCTGGGCTTGCAACGAAAATTTTGGTGATAAAAAAGATATTGCTGCAAACATACAATTCGAACACATTTTGAGTAGCGGTTTGTTTAAATGTACTGTCAAATGTTTTACGGAAAGCAAGTGTTGTATTTTCATTAGTTTTTTTTATTTTATTTTATTTATTTTTATAATTACGGTAACATGGTAGATGAAGTAGCTGCTATCACCCGGTATATAATAGATTGTTTTCTCATTATTTTCTTATAATAGAAATTCCGAATTTCCAATACCATTATCTAATGTATGCCTCATATCATATGCATATTGCAGGCAATAGCAAAGTCTTTTGAGGTTACGGAGTTACCAGGTAAGTGATCTTTTATTTCTGTTGTCAAATACATATTTTCTCACAAGTTTTCAGCAAGATTGGCAATTATCAAAATTAACATGTAACAGATAATGTTACTTTGAAATAAATAGTAACTCATCCAATCACAAATTTCCACCTTTTGCTTTTTTGTTTTTCTTCCATGCTTTAATTAAAAGATATGTTTTTTGTTTTTTATTTACTCTGTTTTTAACGTAATTTTATAGTTTTTTAGTATTTTTAAATTTCAGGATATTTTTGTTTAATTCTTTCAGTTACTAACTATTCTATTGGAAACTTTTTAAGAAAAAAATTATGATACTAAAGCAAAATATGATATTGATTTTAGTTTAATCTATTTTTAATGTATTTATTTTCGGGTTATTGGAATTGTTGTTTTATTTTATCTTCTACATTTTAGACTCCCACTATTAATTTATTAATAAAAATGCATGATTTTACACCCACAGCCCAGTGCAATGCTAAACACACAGTTAAACACATTATCTGATGCTTAGTTATTGCTTTTGCAGTCAGATCAGCAAAGTTTGTAGCCCGCAAACAGTGGGTTGTTGCAGGTGCAGATGACATGTTTATTCGGGTGTACAATTACAATACAATGGATAAAGTCAAAGTTTATGAGGCCCATACAGATTATATCCGGTGTGTGGCGGTCCACCCTACACTCCCGTATATATTATCATGTTCTGATGACATGCTTATAAAGCTTTGGGACTGGGAAAAAAGTTGGTATTGTACTCAAATATTTGAGGGACATTCACATTATGTCATGCAAGTGACGATTAATCCAAAAGACACAAATACTTTTGCAAGTGCTTCACTTGATCGCACGATAAAGGTAATTTTAACTCTTAAGGGTTTGTTTGGTTGGATCATTCAACTATTATCATGTTTGTTGACCTATGCCAAGCACCATTAACCCCTTCTACATTATAATTTTGCCATCACACCTTATCAACTTACAGAATTTACACTTATACCCCCTCAATTTTCTATAAAATATTGTAAATTATCACTTTAACCCCTTCGAGTTTCAAAAGTTTCAAGCTTACTATTCTTTAACTTAAAAAACACTATTTTCTTCATAGTCTTCTTTTGTAAATGAGTCAGGTCAAGTATAATACATTTTTGTGCTTATTTTTATGCACGCATACGGTTGGTCTACGTTTTGACGTATAATTTGTTTGGAAATGAGTCGGGTCAAATATTATACGTTTTCATATGACGGTAAAAATTCGAGTTACTTTATGTTTCGACACCATCGCAACGCGTGGCGGGTAAAATTACTAGTTATATATAAAGACAATGTATGATTTTCCCACTTTATGTCATTTAATACACATTATTGGTTTTTTTATGTATAAATAATATAAACCGTACATAATGAAAGCTCAAGAAAATCTCAACGAAGATTACAATAAAACATATATTTTCTAGTTATATTAAAAAAGTGATACGTAATTTTGTCAAGGTTGTGAGTTTTTTCAAAGAAAATTTCTGTTATTGAACACTACATAAATAAAATTGTGTTACATTGTATTCAATTCCATTAGACAAAAAAAACAGATTTTCTTCTTTTCAATTGAATAAAAGTTGTTGCTAGTAACCAAGATCCGTTTAACATAATATAAGAAACTTATATGTACCGTTGTTTATCAAATTTCAGATCTGGAATCTTGGCTCACCTGATCCTAACTTCACACTAGATGCCCATCTCAAAGGTGTGAACTGTGTGGATTATTTCACAGGTGGTGATAAACCTTATCTAATTACTGGATCGGATGACCATACTGCTAAGGTGCTTTTGCTGACCATTAACTTCAGGGATAATGCATACACATGTTACTCAAATATTCAAAATCTTTCTCCAAGGCCACTCAAGTTGTTTCAATATTTGGGTTGCCTTAATAAAATCTTTTGAATATCCGGGTGACTTATGTATAATTGTATACACAAATCTCTTATCTTAATAGATTTCTGCATTTTGGACTTACATTATGAACCTTTACAGGTGTGGGATTACCAAACCAAAACTTGTGTCCAGACTTTAGAAGGTCACACACACAATGTTTCAGCTGTAAGCTTTCACCCGGAGCTGCCTATAATAATTACAGGTTCCGAGGATGGTACTGTACGTATATGGCATTCAACTACTTATAGGTATGTTACGGTTCATGGTCTTTACATTTCTGCAGTGCAAGTTCTTGTCTCTTCTTAGTCTTGAGAATAAATATTAAGAGATTACTATTTTGGTTGTTAAATCTGTTTTTATTTGCACCATTTTCCATTATCCAAACTATGCTGATCTGGACATATACAGATAAAAGAATTACATGTTTTTTTCTATCACGCCTTGAGTTTTAGGCATCCAGTATTGAATCTATATATTGAAGGAATCTTTTGTTCTTTAGATAGGATTGTTTTATTTTCTCCTTTCTTTTGACTATTTGCTCTATCTGCAAATGAAGCTTTAGTTCTTGTATTATTACATCAAACTATAAACCATTAACACTGTGTTAATGGTTTATAGTTTGATAAAGCTTCATTTGCAAATTGAGCAAATAGTCAAAAGAAAGGGGAAAAACATTCTTATCTAAAGAACCACAGATTCCTTAGATATAACACACATAGTTGTTAATAGTGTTCATAGCGAGCGCGATAGCGAATAGCGTAGCAAAACGCTCATTCATCTGGCGCCTCCATAGCGAGTAAATAGCGGGATTTCAGTTTTTTTTTTTTTTTTTGGTTCTAATATAAACAGCGATAAAATATACGTGTATACAATAGCTGGATTTTAAGTTTTTTGTTAAATATACGTATAGAAACACCGTATTTGGATATAACAAACATATAAAATATTTCTAAAATTTTCTTCTAGTGTATCGCTAAACATAAAATAGCACCCGCTATTTCATCGCTATCGCTATCGCTACTAGCGTATAGGTTGCTTGTCGCTATCTTCTGCTATTCGCTATTAACAACTATGAAAACACATAGTACTAATGTATAATTTGTAGTTGCTTGTAAACTCAGCCATATCCTATTCAAAGTTTTGTAATTGAAAAATAAATTGAAGAAAACTCTGGTTCTTATTTCTATCCACATTTTCTTAGGTTTCTCAGTTTTTTTTTTTTTTTTTGTGTGCAGACTTGAGAACACTTTGAATTATGGACTTGAAAGGGTTTGGGCTATTGGTTGCATGAAAGGTTCACGGCGGTAAGTTTGTTTTGTTACTATCTTTGCCTATGTTATCAGTTGTTTTGATGTTATATACAGCTAGTTTGTCACAAGTGAGTTGGTTTGTCATTTGGCTAAACTTCAAATGAGATGCATTGCTATCTCTTTGTTACAAGAATTAGTACAACTAGTGGGCAATCGCAATCCGACTAAAATTAAGATAAATATTTGAAAAACTATTAATTATAAATTCAACCTATCAACCTGCTTACCACCCCCCATTTAAATGGTCCAGCCGTTTGACCCATTTAGATAACTGGGCTACACTGTTTGGTTTCGGTTAGGGTTCAACTTTTCGACACGATTAAATAATTTGGCCATCTTTAGGTTGCGTTATATATGACCCCCAGCAACCTGAACACAACAAAAATTGCCACCCCTATTCAAAACCACCCCTCAATCGTCTATTATACATTTGAAAATATTTAGCTATTGGTCAGTAAAGTCTATATATTGGTTCACTCTAGTGGAATAATTTGGAGAATGATGTTTACGTGTCAACATTTCTGATGCAAGCTCTACTAAGGATCCGTCAAAACTTCTTAATCAGAAAAGAACTCATTTTAGTGTATTTCCCATGTACAGGATTGCTTTTGGTTACGATGAAGGGACTATAATGGTGAAAGTTGGTAGGGAAGAGCCTGTAGCTAGCATGGACAACAGTGGAAAAATTATATGGGCTAAGCATAATGAAATTCAAACCGTAAACATCAGGAGTGTGGGTGCTGATTATGAGGTATGGGTTCATATTACGACCCATTTACTTATGAATAGGTTGAGTCTGTTAATGTTTTATCTTTAACAGGTCCTAGGCGTAAATGCAAAAAATTAGCTAAAAGGAAACAAGTCAAACTGGTGAAATTCATCCAAATTGTATATAATGTATAAAACGTCCTAAACCTTATATTTAAAAAAGTTGGTCAAAAGTCAAATAATGTAGGTTCTGAAATCATATTTGACATTGACACACTAATTGAATATAATAAAAAGTAAAATGTTTTATCAGAAAGTGTTTCTGATCAACATGACGCGATGTGTTTTGACCCACCCATCTTGTCTTGTCAAAGATGAAACATAAATTTGTCCAGAAGTTATATTTTCTTTTGTTAAGGTGACTACAAAACTGTTTTCTATCTTGCTTCGCAGGTCTCTGATGGGGAGAGATTGCCTTTAGCAGTTAAAGAGTTGGGAACATGTGATCTTTACCCACAAGTGAGTTGGTTTGTCATTTAGCTAAACTTCAAAGGAGATGCATTGCTATCTCTTTGTTACAAGAATTGGTACAACTAGTGGGCTACCATCTGCGCTCCACTTCGGGCTTGAAATGTCGATAAAAATAAGCAAACTGCGAGAGTAAAAGTTGTTTGATGTTTTGGTTAAGGGGCTAAACATGTTATTATTAAATTTGAGGGGTTAAACATGTCATTATTAAGGTTGAGGGGCTAAAGTTGTTTATTATTAAAGTTGAGGGGCTGAAGTTGTTTTTAGTTAAGGGTCTAAACATGTCATTATTAAAGTTGAGGGCTAAAGTTGTTTGTTATTAAAGCTGAGGGGCTAAACATGTCATTATTAAAGTTGAGGAGCTAAAGCTGTATATTAGTAAAGTTGAGGGGCTAAAGCTGTTTATTATTAAAGTTTAGGGGCTAAAGTTGTATATAAACTATAGAAATTGTAATAAAAAGTTGGACCAGACATAATTGCTTGGGGGCCACCTCCTGACACCCCCCTCCCAACCAAAAAAAACCCACCCACCCACACACACAACAAAACGAGAACCCTGTGGACCCGTGCCATAGTCTGATTTTAACTTGGTTCTGATATTGGTGTCTTCTTGATGACTTTAACGTTCTTTTTCAGAGCTTGAAACACAACCCGAATGGGAGGTTTGTTGTTGTCTGTGGTGATGGTGAATACATCATATATACAGCTTTGGCATGGAGAAATAGGTCCTTTGGTTCTGCATTGGAGATTGTTTGGTCATCTGATGGTGAATATGCTGTTAGGGAGAGTACAACTAAAATAAAGATTTTTAACAAATCTTTTCAGGTTTGTTGACGTTCTTTGACCTCATAGTTTGATCAAACACTGCATATGTTACTTGTGTACATTCTATACACATTCTTAAGATAATGATAAGGTAAAGCTGCATGAATTAGCATCTTGTTACCATTCCCTATATAGCAACCAACTTACATTTTATTAACGATTTTAGTAAACACGTTACACTGATTATGGGTGATGAATGAAGTCATGAACAGTCCAACCGCTAGAAGGTCATTGACTTGCTATTTTTGGATACTGTTGACGTGACATCATGTTTTTCAATTCGGTGTATACGTATGTATACGGCTCGTGACATATGATGTGACATTTAGTATTTTTTTAAAGGCAAATTTTCAATTTAAACTTGTAAATAATTTTGTTTTAAATTATTTCTGCATAAGCATCTTTTTCATATGCGGCATCTAATGTGGCCACATTAGCACTTTACAGGATCAGTTAAAACTGAAGTTTGTTTAATTGTACACCTACTTCATCATTAGTTGCTAAAGTCGGGGAAAGTATGTGAAGTTTGTTTCTAATTCAATAAATTTACGTATATATTTTGATGTTTTTTTTTGTACCAGGAAAAGAAGAGTATCCGACCAACGTTTTCTTGTGAGCGCATATATGGAGGAGCTTTGTTGGCAATGTGTTCAAATGATTTTATATGTTTCTATGATTGGGCCGAGTGCAGATTGATTCAACGGATTGATGTTAATATCAAGGCACGCAGCCCTTACCATATTTCAATTAGATTTCATGTTTCACCTTTTTTTGTATTATGTTTCAGCATTGTGAGATAGCAAATTACTTGTCTGCTTATATATGTCTTTCATTTCCAGAACCTTTACTGGGCAGAAGAGTGGTGATATGGTGGCGATTGCTAGTGATTCATCATTCTACATACTGCAGTACAATGTTAGATCCCTTACACACTTATATATGTATATGCTTTAGTTTTACAACTTAGGTCTGTTTACGTGTAAATCTATGTATATATGAATTAAGAAAACTCAAAAATGAACGAATTTTGATCAATCGAACAGTTTTAAAGAAACGGACGATTTAATAAACGGCATATGAAACAAGATAGAACAGTTTAAAAAGAAGTTCGAAAAATGAACGATCTTTAAAGGACGTCTAATTTTTATTCATTTTGAAGATTAAAAATTTATAGTAGCTGAAGTTAATTCTTTTAAGGCGTTAATTTTTATTATAAGGTTTTTAAAGGAAAAAACTGGGTTAGATTGTTAACTTTTATTCCATTCCTTGAAGGGATAACAAATAGAAAACGATCCCCTAAGGAATGAAAAATCTTAAAGTGTGTTCATATGTTGTTAACAAAACACGCTTTCTTTTCATTCGGTCAGAGTGGTCCATTATGTTCCACTTTTCTTCTCTGCATACCGAACACCACCATTACCTATCATTTTAGGAAATTGGCTTGTAATAATCCCATCTAGACCTTATTGACCATTAATAATCCCACCTCAGAATATTCCCCCCACCGGTCCCACCTTTCACCTATTTTTCCTACAATGGTCCCCCGTTAAAAAAACTTAACGGAGTTAAGCTTTTTTCCAAATTACAAACAGATTTTTTAGGGCTTTTGATTAGAACGACGATACGAGTCCATTGATGTAAAACTTGCCTCGAAACGGTGCTCCAAACGATGAAAACAGCGCTTCTATTCGGGTGCTTATATTTCCAATTAACCAAAATCAAGTCACTTGGAGCACCATTTCGAAGTAAGTTTTACATCAATGGACTCGTATCATCGTTCTGATCAAAAGCCCTAAAAATCTGTTTGTAATTTGGAAAAAAGCTTAACTCCGTTAAGTTTTTTTAACGGGGGACCATCGTAGGAAAAATAGGTGAAAGGTGGGACTGGTAGAGGGAATATTCTGAGGTGGATTATTAATGGCCAATAAGGTCTAGGTGGGATTATTACAGGCCAATTCCCCATCATTTTATTATCTTTAGTTAAGTTCGATTAATATTGTGAATTTTCTTATGTTGCAGCGTGATGTCGTGTCAGCACATCTAGATAGTGGAAAATCTGTAGATGAGGAAGGTATTGAAGACTCCTTTACAATTCTTTCTGAAGTCAGCGAGAGAGTTAGAACCGGATTGTGGGTTGGGGACTGTTTTATCTACAATAATTCTTCATGGCGACTCAATTATTGTGTTGGTGGTGAGGTAATATCTTTAATCAATACTTGTCAAAATGTCTTAAATATTCTGTTTTTGTTTAAGTATTAATTTCACATATATATCATTCTAAATTTCAATTTTACCCTTTTAACAAGACAAAATATCATATATACCCATTCCATAGTGAAATAATTAGGAAAAACAATTATTATATTTTTTACGTAATGTTCTATTTGTTTTTAGAGTAAAGTAGACGGATGGTCCCTGTGGTTGACCAAAATTTTGGATTTGGTCCCTCGCTTTCCAAAAGTACACGGATGGTCCCTATGGTTTGCACTTTTTAACGCATTTCGTCCCCAACTTTTGTCAAAAGTACATGGATGGTCCCTGTGGTTTGCACTTTGTAATGCATCTAGTCCCTAACTTGGACCTGCTGAAACCTTTAGATTTGTTAACGGGACCAAATGCGTTACAAAGTGCAAACCATAGGGACCATCCGTGTAGTTTCGAAAAGCTAGGGACCAAATCCCAAATTTTGTTTAACCATAGGGACCATCCGTGTAGTTTCGAAAAGCTAGGGACCAAATCCCAAACTTTGTTTAACCGTAGGGACCATCCGTTTACTTTACTCTAGTTATTAGTTAATATTATTTTTCTGAACTATGAAATGGGGAAATACGATATTTTAGCGTTTTAAAGGGTAATATCATATTGCGAAAATCAGAATCGTAGATATGAAATTTTGAACTTTTAGAAGGACCTATATGAAATTAACTTGATGTATCTATTTTAGGTAACCACAATGTTCCATTTGGACCGGCCAATGTATCTTCTTGGGTATCTAGCTAATCAAAGCAGGGTTTATCTCATCGACAAGGAATTCAAGTGAGTAGCCTTTGGTGTTCATACTTACATACACAACTTCTATAACATCATTTGTTTTTCTGCTTGGGTTAACCTTCTCTTTGTTCTTTATATTTTAGTGTCATTGGATACACGTTACTGCTCACATTGATAGAGTACAAGACACTTGTGATGCGCGGAGATCTTGAACGAGCTAATGATGTATTTCCTACAATTCCAAAAGAGCATCATAACAGGTATACTCTATATATCTAATTCTTATATTGGTTGGCATTACACTTAAACCAGGGCCAACGAGCTAAAGTAATAACCTTGATAAATGTATTAACTAATAAAAAACGTTGAATCACTAATTGCTTGATAAAAATATAAAGTAATAGTTGCTGGATATCAGGTTTTACAGATAAAACCCTTTAATCAATAAAAATATTTGTACAACATGAACTTAGTTTTTAGAGACTTCAATCTTAAATTAACTTTTGAACTTCCCTTGATTCTCTTTAAAAAATATTAGTTATATTTTTCTATCGGTAGATGATTATTCATTTATTCTTGCTGAATGAATATATTTTTTTTCCCGACAGAAGGGTTTTATTTTATCAAGGTTTGTAAGTGTACTTGATCTTGTATTAAAAGTTATTGGGTCTCGGTCTGATATGTGGTTCCCTCGATAGTGTTGCTCACTTTTTGGAATCACGAGGAATGATTGAGGAAGCTCTAGATGTTGCTACTGATCCCGACTATAGATTTGAGCTTGCCATTCAGCTTGGCAAACTAGAAACCGCAAGGGTAATTACACTCACCTTATACAACCAGAACATTTTATTTCCAATTTTTTTACGAGAGGTGATTAAGGTATGAAGGTAATTTGTCCCAAAAAGATTTGGTGTATGCCAATCAGTTATTGTTGGGTACAATCACCTCCCATTTTAACTGCTTAAAGAGAGAATCTAAGCACCCTTTTCCATATTACCTATGTATAATCAGTTATCAGGCGAAGTATCTTGTTAAATGTATGATACTGTTTGGTTTTGTACATATAGGATATTGCTGTAGTAGCACAAAGCGAGTCAAAATGGAAGCAGTTGGGTGAATTAGCTATGTCTGCTGGACTGGTATGTTTTGATTTTGTTATTTGTTCTTTCTTCGTATTGAAAAGACATGTACATATATATCTAGAATGAAATTTGTTTCTTGGTTCATTACACTGGTGAACTATACATTAAAATGATAATTGACAACTCTTGTATGCAATCACATCACAGAATGACATGCTTTGGAAGATATTAACTCTTGAGAAATAGAGTAAAATGCCACTATCGTCCCCGAGGTTTGGCCAGTTTTGCGATTTCGTCCAAAGGTTTGTTTTTTCGCATCGGGATCCAAAATGTTTGAAATCTTCCCATTTTCATCTGGATCGTTAGCTCAATCCATTTTTCTCCATTAAGTCAGAGGTATTTCCATCTTTTTTGTTTACTTAAAGGGCAATTCGGTCTTTTTCACTTTGGTAAGGGTATTTCAAAACACTTGTACTGAAAAAAGACCGAATTGCTCTTTAAGTTAACAAAAAAGACGAAAACACCCCTGACTTAATGGAGAAAAATGGATGTAGTTAACGTGCCAGATGAAAATGGCAAGATTTCAATCCTTTTGGATCCAGAACCGGAAAAACAAACATTTGGACGAAAGTCGCAAAATTGGCCAAACCTCATGGACGACGAAAATGGCATTTTACTCTGAGAAATATACTTAAGCTAACATTATCTGTTTTTCTTAGTAAAACGGAAAATCTTTTTTTTTTTTTTGTGTTCATTCCCTTTTGGGTTTTAGATTAGATGATAACTGATAACTCTTCTATTTGATCATTGATAACAATGTTAACACATTGCAGTTGGAGATGGCTGAAGATTGTTTGAAGCATGCAAATGACTTGAGTGGTCTGCTGCTGCTCTATTCTTCTTTGGGATATGCTGAAGAGATAGCAAAACTTGCATATCTTGCTAAAGACAGTGGAAAAAACAATGTTGCTTTTGCTTGTCTATTCAAGCTTGGTGAATTGGAAGATTGTCTGCAGTTGTTGGTTGACAGGTTAGTGCTCACGTTCAGTATGCAGTTGATAAAACGGGTCGGTGGGTTTGTAACGGATATATATATATATATATATATATATATTTGTATGGGTTGAAATGGGTTAAAACCAAAAGATAAGTGACATTTTGAATTTTTGTAAACTAGTGTGCCAAATGTGATTGTAAAGTGATCACATTTAGGTAAGGATCTGATTTTTTTTTTACAAATTTAGGTGGGTTTATAGTTTATACATTAAAAAATACTCTCAGCGACTGCAACTTGTTGGACCCGATTTCTTTTAGCTAACTGTTTGGTTATTACTGGTTTGATATAAAATTGTATGAATCAACCCATTTTGTGAGTTAATGGGTAAAAATATGCCACTTTTAGGTAAATGGCTCGAGTTGAAACACCTTTTTACAAAGTTTTGAACTTGTTTTAAACATAAACAAACTAGTGAATCAAATATACTAAAGTTATTATTTTAGTAGTAACTTAAATATTGAATAAATTGTTCTAGGTGGTTTTATTAAAGTACACAGCTGGTCCCTGTGGTTTGCCAAAAATTTGGATTTGGTCCCTAGCTTTCCAAAAGTACACCAATGGTCCCTGTAATTTCACTTTGTAATGCATTTATTCCCTAGCAATATAAAGGTTTCAGCAGGTCTAAGTTAAGGACTAAATGTGTTACAAAGTGAAAACCACAAGGACCATCCATGTACTTTTGAATAAAAACTAATTGCGTAACAAAATGCAAACTATAGGGACCATTCGTGTAGTTTTGGAAAGCTAGGGAGTAGGGACTAAATCCAAAATTTTGGTAAACCACAGGGACCATCCATGTACTTTACTCTATTTGTTATTATACAGTTTGGGTGACTTTAACTCTCTTGACTAGTTTCCTGTTTAGCTAATAATCTTTCTTTTTCCTGTATGATCCATTACAGAAAAATAACTTGAATAGGCCCATTTGTAAGCAAACGGGTTGGAATTGTCACCTCTACTATCTAATTCTCTACATCAGTACAACATGAATACATATCTGAGCATGCTTTGCAGTTTTTTTAAATGCTTTTTTCACTCTCTCTCAGCAATCGGATACCTGAAGCTGCTCTGATGGCACGGTCTTATCTTCCAAGCAAGGTTTCAGAAATAGTTGCTCTTTGGAGAAAAGACCTTACCAAGGTTATTTCTGGTGGGATTTTATTTATTTATTTATTTATTTTCATTTTTGAAGGATTTCTCTTATGACATTTTAAGCGTGCCTTTCAGCATGCTTAGCAAAAAATATTTAAATATTGGTTCCTCAGGTGTCTTAAGCCGTCATCTCTACCATTCTACCAGAATATGATAACTTTGTAAGTGGATTGACATGATTGAAAATGCAGGTTGAACCAGAAAGCAGCAGAATCGTTAGCAGATCCTGAAGAGTATCCAAATATGTTTGAGGACTGGCAAGTTGCACTTGAAGTTGAAGCAAGAGCTGCAGATACAAGGTTCTGTTACTCATATATTATCAATATGTCTCACATTTCTTTTCATTTCATATAAATGTTGTTTTAAACTTGAGTTAATCTAAGGTTCTCGTGTTGACGCGTATGCACTTCTTATACCATGATTATTGTAAAGAATTAGTTAGTCAAATATAATTACAGGTTAATATGGGTCTGGTTGACCCTATGCACTTCTTATAGTTATACCAAGATTTTTGTAAATAATTAGTTAGTCAAATATAATTACGAGAACTATGTTATTAAAAATAAAAGATTTTAAAATCATAAATTTAAGAGACTCTCTAATGCATTTAGTTGTTACCCATTTTCTTTTATAAGCTTATTTATTTAGTGTACTCATTTGACCTGTTAAGAGTCAAAGGTATCCAGATTTCACCCATTCATAAGTAGATGGGCTGAAGCGGCCACATCTTGTACATATTAATGATCCATGGTTTTCATGTTTTAGCTAGGTTAAGGTAGTTGTTTAAGTGTTGTATTTTCTCTCAAGCGTTATATGGACCTCTTAAACAGGATATGATTTTAACGAGTCTTTCTACCATATATATAATATAGGGGTATTTATCCTCCAGCAACAGAGTATGTGAACTAGTGGATAGATCACATGTCAACCTTGTGGAAGTCTTCAAACACATGCAACTGGATGACGAAGAAACCACATGAAAATGGAGAGCTGAATCATGAGGTACGTTTATGCACTTCTTTTAGGATTAGTTTCATATAAATTTTCATATATACCCAACCAAACTAAAAATATCATATATGCCCTTACAAAACAGTAAAAATATCAGATATACCCAGTTTATTAAAAACAATCTAATAAATAATCTTTTTACTAAATATTTTTATTAAACACATTTTATGCTTAAATTTATTTTTACCCATTTTATTTTTTTCCCATAAGCAATAGTATTCTCCCTATATGATATTTAAGCTAAATAAATTAAGCTAGAAATGAGTAATAAATATAATATTTGAAGTTAAAGGTCATGTATGAGATTTCAATGTTTTAGAAAAATAAGGGTAAAATTGTCATTTATTAGATTGTTTTTAATTTAATGAATTGGGTATATATGATATCTCAACTACTTTGTAAGGGTAAATATGATATTTATAATTTTGCATGGTAATATATATGATATTTTGCAAGTTTCTAGGGGTATATATTGTTGGGCTAATTGGTGTGGAGGCCCGATCAAGGGAGGGCGGCCGACCCTAGCTTTGAGTCGGCCCACACGTCTTTATTTGGCAGTTAAATTAGGGTTTTAATTTAGCCGGCCTAGTTATCTCTTGTGGGTTTGGGCCTAACTTGGGGAACAAGTTTCCTAACCCTAGATTAGTCTCTGTATATTGATATCATTGTACTTGTAATTCCTTGAGCACCTGAATATAAAGAAACCCTAGTTGCAGCACAGTGGACGTAGGTCAGCTGACCGAACCACTTTAAATCTTCGTGTCTTTATTGCTTTCGTGTGTGTGTGTTCAGTTTCGTGTGTGTTCAATCCTAGCGATCCTAACAACTGGTATCAGAGCTTTGGCTCTTGATCGGGATCACATGAGAACACCAGAACCGCCACCTTCAGTTCTTTCGTCGTACAGTCAACCACCCAGTCAACCGCCGCCGCCCCACCCAGCTTTGCTAGGGTTCCGCCGCCGCCGTTGGGGTTTTCGCTGCCTTCACAGAAGAAGGTTTAGGTTCTGTTTTTTTCGAAAGCTTTAACAACCAGTCCCGAATCAGCCGAAATCAGAGATCTATTTTGCAGAAGAACAGTTTTGCTGAATCAAAGAGACCGACTACAGAAACCTAGAACCTGAGTCAACCGCGTTTGTCAAGTTTTATCGTTTCAGTTAAAGTTTCAGTTTTGATTATCAAGTTCGGTATTCCGCTGCGTGTTAAATAGATTGATTTGTTGCGTTTATCTCTGTTTATCCATAACTAGTGTTTCGTTTAGTCATTGCCATGGCTGTAGACGGAAAAGTTGTAATAGAGAAGTTTGATGGGAATAAATTTGGTTGGTGGAAGATGCAGATTGAGGCACTACTTTGTCAGAAAGACTTAGATGTAGTGCTTAGAGTGAGAAGCCAAAAGATATGCCACAAGCAGATTGGGTGAAGTTGGATAAGAAAGCCAGAGCAGTGATAACGCTTTCTCTGTCAGAGAATGTTGCCTATAACATCCAGAAGGAGACCTCAGCTAAAGGTATGATGGAAGCATTATCTAACATGTATGAGAAGCCTTCTGCAGCAAATAAGGTTTATCTTATTCGAGAGCTTGTGAATACCAGGATGAAGGAGGGTGACTCGGTAACAAATCACATCAATAACCTAAACTCAATCTTGTCTCGCTTAGTGTCTGTCGATATTAAGTTTGATGATGAGGTTCAAGCCCTACTGTTATTATCCTCATTGCCTGATAGTTGGTCCGGAACCGTAACTGCTGTTACTAGCACTTCGGAATCGAGTAAATTCACATTTGCGAAGATGCGGGATCTTATTTCGGGAGAGGATGCTCGACGTCGTGGTTCAAGTGAGTCTTCGAGTTCTTTGTTGAGTACAGAGGCCAGGGGAAGAAAGAATCAGCGTGAAAGTCGTCAGAGCAAGAGGGAGTGTGTCTAAGGTTCGGAAGGATGGGTATGTTGGAATTGCAATGAAGTAGGACACTTTAGGAATCAGTGTTCGAAACAGAAGAAAGAAATAAACTCTGAGGAGACTACAGTGATGATGATGATGATGCGTTAGTCTGTAGTGTGGAGAGCAGAGTGGATTCCTGGGTCATGGATTCTGGTGCTTCATTTCACGCTACCCACAGCAGTGAAGCACTGCAAAATCTGAAAGAAGGTGCTTTGGAAAGGTAAAACTGCGAATGATGAGGTACTTGATGTTACGGGCATGGGTGACATTGTTTTGAAGACTTCAGTTGGTTCGTGGACTTTAAGAGATGTCAGGGTTATTCCAGGTCGGAAGAGGTTGTTGATTTCGGTTGGCCAGTTGGATGATCAGGGACATGAAGTTAAGTTCGGGAATGGACAGTGGAAGGTTGTCAAAGGGAATATGGTCATGGCTCGTGGAAAGAAAAGTAGGCTCATTATACATGGTCAGTATACCATCAGAAGGAAGTGACGTTCCAGTTCGGAGAAAAACAAAGTCGAGTTCACAGAATCTCAGGGACAGAAGAGGGTTTCCTTTGCAAGAGAAAACCTAGAGTCACAGGGAAGATTCGGGGTGAAAGTGTTTGGAAGGTCAAACCAGTCGGGGGACATTGTCACAATGGGAGCGCAAGGCGTGTTTCAGTTACTGTTTCAGAGCGACAGTGGGTTAAAAAGACCAGAATTCCAAATGGAAAAGTCTCTCAGAGAATCTCTTGCTAGTATTGGAGAGTGTGTGTTCTCAGGATTTCTCAGGATTCGGCAGTTCGTTTAAGTGGGAGCCGGCAGGGACAGAGAACGAGTCACAGGTTGTGACTGATGAGTTGAGGCTCAGTGGGAGCTTCAACGTGCCTTCAGGTTAATTGTTGAGAAGGCTGTTGCAACTACGTGGTAAGGAAGATTACAAGATGTACAGATGTTGAAGACTATTGGGTGTTGTTCGAGCCTCCAAGTGGGAGATTGTTGGGCTAATTGGTGTGGAGGCCCGATCAAGGGAGGGCGGCCGACCCTAGCTTTGATCGGCCCACACGTCTTTATTTGGCAGTTAAATTAGGGTTTTAATTTAGCCGGCCCTAGTTATCTCTTGTGGGTTTGGGCCTAACTTGGGGAACAAGTTTCCTAACCCTAGATTAGTCTCTATATTGATATCATTGTACTTGTAATTCCTTGAGCACCTGAATAATAAAGAAACCCTAGTTGCAGCACAGTGGACGTAGGTCAGCTGACCGAACTACTTTAAATCTTCGTGTCGTTTATTGCTTTCGTTGTGTGTGTTCAGTTTCGTGTGTGTTCAATCCTAGCGATCCTAACATATATGAAATTGCCCCCATCTTTTATGTGTGGGTCAGACCGGCCTGTGTTGGCCCGTTACTCCACCTGTCTGACCTGTCAAATTCTTTTTTTTTTTATTTTTAATTTTTTTAACATTGCTTTGTCGTTTTCTTTTTGTGGTAATGACAGGGTGTAGAAGAAAACGGAAACGAAGGGGAATTTGTTGACGGTGAAGAAATAGACCAAGAAGAAGATGCTGTTGCAATGGATAATGATTCTTCAGACGGTCCTGTACTCGTTAACGGTAACGAGACTGAAGAAGAGTGGGGTACGAATAATGCAGGAAATCCTTCAGCCTAAAAGCAATTGGTTGGGGCAGTATGAAAATTCCTAATTTTATGGTGATTATTGATTTAATTTTTCTCTTAATTGCCTACCATCTTTCACTCCCATTACCATTCCCGCAAATCCAACTTAGGTCGTCCCTTGTATTAAGAGTAATGATAGATTGATAATGATATATCAACCTAATGCCACGTGTCTTGAATCCATGAGAGTGTGAGGAAGTAAGCCATTTTCTAGAATTCATAGATTCATGCCAAGTGGCATTATGTTGATTTATAGGTTGATATGTCATCACTCTTGTATTAAGTAACTTACATATGCATATATGGTATATTTGCTATAGCTGACATGTTTAGGGTTTCCTTATGAGTAAACTATACAAGTCTAGATCCATGCAGTTAATATTGGTGATACATCAGTTATCGGGTCCCATGTAAATATATGGGTGTCAAATATCGGTACCGATATTATCGGCGATATTGACGGATATATCGCTGAATTTCCTGATTTCAGTACCTTTTTAGTTCTACCATTTCGTCATTCTTCTTATTGCTGCTATTAGTGTTTTAAGTCTTAATTGTTAATTGTTAGTGTTAAATGTTGGTGTTTTAAGTCTTAATGAGTTCCTACTTGCTACAATTTGTTTAGAGTTTTGCAAGTTGCAAAAGGTTAATTTGTTAATGGTAGGAGAGTATATTGAACTGTTAGTGTTAAGTTGCTATATATATATAATATATATATATATATATATATATATAAATTCTGCATGATATTAGAATTACCGATATCCCACCGATATCTCACCGTGATAATATATATCTCAAATATCGGTCCTTGACCGATATCTGATATTTTATCGCATTAACTGCATAGGTCTAGATTCTAGTTGGCATTAGAGGTGGCAAGATGGGAGAGTTGGTTAACGGGTCAATATAGCCTGTTTAGTGTGTCAAACGGGTCGGTTTGGGCCACTTCATTACCCTCTTATGGATTCATGTCATGTGGAATTAGGGTTAGTTTCAAATGAGTAAAGTATCAAAGTCTAGAATTTGGTTGAACAAAGATTTGGTCAAATTAGGTCTTATTTAGTGTGGGTGAAAATGGGTCGTGTTGGGCCGACCCACACACACTTCTTTATCCATTTTACTTTAGTTTTATTTTTAAATAAAATGGTCTGTTTAATTATAATAAAGCATTTAAATACCGCTTCAGATGACTTTCAACCCATTTGACCCGGTTAACCCGTTTCCTTTTGAATCTGTTAGCTTAACCGTTGGGCTTTTGTAACCAAATCGGCCCGTTATATAATAAATTATTTAAATCGACCCGTTATTAGTTTTTTTGGTTCAAAATTGGCCTCCTCTCTAGTTATATGTGTGTGTGTTTATACATGTGCAATATAAAAATACACATTATATATATATGTTTTCTCTTTCTCACAAACTTGTTTTTTAATTGCAGTGCTTACACCGCTTCCGTAAGTTGACTCCTGATGTGTCATGATTTGCACACTCCTTCAGGTGGGGGATTTAAGTACCTCTCTCTCTCTCTTCTCTCACACACACACACACAACAATACATACATACTAAAAATCTGAACTTTTAAAATTTAAAGATAATGTCCTTGGATTTCACTTTTTTTTTTTCAAAGTATTCCTTGTTTTTCGTGTGTTTCAGTGAAAGCCCATTACATTTTCAACTAATACGCTTTAGTAGAGGTGCACAAAAAAACCGGAACCGGTTTTTTTAATAACCGGGTATTCTATACCCGAAACCGGAACCAACCCTACCCGTAGGGTATAGATAGGGTATGCATTTTGATCTCAATACCTGGAACCGGAACCGATCATACCTGATTAATACCCGAAACCGGACAAGAACCAGAACCAGAACCGATTATATCTGACAATACCTGATACATGATTCTAATATCTTTCTTTTAAATGTATGTTAGCGCATTTATTTTAGTTTTCTTACATTATATATGCATATTTAATAATAATAAACAAAAATACAAGAAAATAGGGTAATAAAAACGCAATAGAGTATTAAAAAATCCGAAAATATAGAACTAAAAAATCGGAAATAGGATATAAAAAACCCGAAAAATAGGGTATTTTAATACCCGATTTCTTAAGAACCGAAACCAAACTCTACCCAGAACCGGGCACATAGGGTATGGTTTTTTGTCAAATAACCGGAACCGGAACCGAACCGGTTATAGCAATAACCGGTTCCAACCCTTAAAACGAGAAACGAAACCGGTTCCATAACCGGAACCGGTTATTATAAATACCCGATTTGTGCACCTCTACGCTTTAGGAGACGTTCGACCCGTTTGACCATTTCTCTTGAAACGATTTTTCATTTATTTACTTATTAAAGATCAAATGTAAACGGAATCAACCTGTTCTTAACTAAATGAGCCGAAGTTGTCACCTTAAATAGAAAGTTTACCAAGACCTGCAATGACTGAATGAATCTTTTATATTTCCACCTTTATAATGGTTATAATTAATTTACCAATTTTTTTCCAGGTTCATGGTGTAATTGTGTAAGCACGTAGATTTTTGTATTTTGGGACATATAATATGATATATATACACTTCACCTTCGGGATAGTATTCGAGTTTAGTTACTCTCTAGGCACTCGATATCAAATTATTAGGCTATAATTTTCATCTTTCAAATAATTTTACGTGTAAAAAACAACTATAGGGGGTGCGAGGAGACAACGATTATATAGCTGTTTTCTTATAATTGTAAATTTTCATTTGCACTGTTAGGAGGATTCTTATATTTTCTGGTGTGTAATTCTTGATTTTATGCAATTTAATCATTTTGTGATAAATAAATTATTTATATTGTTAAATATAAAAAATAACTAGTCAGTTCAGTTATAAAAAAGTTCATTTAATCCCGTAAACGCCAATATTAGATGTGGGTTAAAAAACTAAGCTAAAGTAACTAATAAATGTAAGAGTTAAATGCTTGGTTGGTCCCTGTGGTTTGCGAAAATTACAGACTTGGTCCTAAGGGTTCACTAATTACACACTTGGTCCCAGTGGTTGTAATTTTAAAACTCGGGTGGTCCTTGACACTAACCTGTATTAGGTTTTCCAGTAAATGTATGTGAAATGTCTATTTTACCCCTTTAATTAGAAAAACAAAATAACAAATAGAATTAAGTGGCCCCCACCCCTATCCCACCCTCCTTCCCCACTCCATACTTTTTTTGATAACAACCACCGACCACAATCCCCCTCCTTCTCTTCAACCATTAACCACCACCACCACCACCTACAACCATCTTCGTCAAAGCTAGTGTGTATATTAGTGAGAGTTGAAGAGAAAGTGAGGAGCCGGCAGATTCGGTTTTTCCGGCGTTCTCCAGTGGCACACCGCAAGGGCGGCGGTCGAAATCTTCATTTTCTTCTGCAATTCTCGATCCACTCAACCCTTCATCTGATCTCTGTCATCAACGATATAAAAGGGTTTTGATCATGGAGCCACTTTCATCTCAAAAGTGAACAACAATCGAAACAATCAAAAGAAAGCTGATTAAATCTTGGAACCCATGGGTCAAGGGTTTTTCATGTTTAGATTCCTTACACATTAGTTAGGTAGTGGCTATGGTTGATGGTTAAAGAAGAAGGAGAAGTGGGTGGTTATTAATAGAAAAGGGTTGATGTAAAAGTTTGTTTTTGGTTGTGTGTTGTTGCTTATAACAGCGGTAAATTGAGGTGACCAGTGATCTTTACATTGAGGTGGAGGAGGTAGTGGTGGTGGGTTAGAGAGAGAGATGGGAAGTAGAAGATGAGGATGGTCCATTTCTTTTTTGTTTTTTTTAATTGTTTAGGGACAATTTAGTAATTTCACAAAGACTTAACTGGAAAATTTAACAAAGGTTATTGTTAAGGACCACCCGAGCTTAAAAATTACAACTACTGGGACCAAGTGTGTAATTAGTGAACCCTTAGGACCAAGTCTGCAATTTCCACAAACCACATGGACCAACCAAGCATTTAACCCTAAAGGTAACTATATCTTGTTTAGATAAAATCCTAGCAATTCTTTTTATTCAACATGTAAAGAAAAAAGTTACAACTAATATGTTATTTATAAACATTTCTAACAAAAACTTTCCAATAAGTAACATATATTTATAAAAGTAAAAATAATATTGGCATTGGTTTAGTGGTTTAGTGTCGGTTCAGTTCAGTTAATTTTGTTATTTATTGACATAGAACCATAATCAAATTATAAAAATCAATTATCATAGAAAGCTTAACCAAACCGTTGGTTTATCAATCGATTCGGCTATTGGTTAGTTGGTTTTTCTACTCACCCATCAATACTTTTTAGTAGTAGATATCAATTATTGGTGCTTCATCTTTAAACACGCATCCAAGCATGCATTTCACATGTAAGCATATCATCACAATAAGAAACCCAGAAAATTTGATTGTTTGGCGCATAAGGCATTAGAAGATGTATTAGAAATAATTATTTGACAGTGCATAAGGCATTAGAAGACGTATTAAAAATAATTATTTGGTGTCAAATAAATATATTCAAATATTATTTTTAAGGAATATCCAGTTTTTTAATAATGTTTTATGGCACAAGCCGATATACCAACTTTTAAGAACTACAACCGTTAAAAACTAAAGAGTTAATATGACCCAACCTGAGAGGTAAGAAAGTAAATTATCTTAAATGAAAATCATAAACCAAAGGTCCTTCGGCCTAATGGTAGTATCAAGGCCTAATGGTATAACTGTCTGTTACGCCAGAGAGTTCTGCTCTTGTGGTGGCACAACAATTGTCAAATGATAGCTGCGGTATGGTTTCCCAGGGGAATGTCTAAAAAAGCCAAACTTTGAAGTTAGCGTGGGCCCGGTTAAGACAACATAGTTATATAAGAATTACACACCAGAAAATATAACCTTATACATGAAATTCACCGTTCAAAAAAAGGCCTAATGGCAGTATCAATGTGTTGGATAAGACTTTGCCATTCTATGTGGTGAGGGTTCAAATCATATTGATGAAAATTTAAGCCATTAAAAAAATGCAACATCATAAAAATAGTTATTTTCAGAGATTATTATACTTGTGTGTTCATATCTTAGAGGGTGTCTGGGATTGCGTTTTGAAGTGATTATTTGATTATTGCGTTTGTAAAACATAAATAATCTAAAAAAGTGTTTGGATGAAAAAGTGATTATCTGCCTCCAAAACGCAGTTTTGGAGAAGCATGTACCTACATGCTTTTTCAAAACGCAGTTTTGAAAACGCAAAATCTTTTTGAAAACGCATAATCTATTTTGAAAACGCAACCCCAAACACCACCTTAATAAGTTTATGCATGGTCATGTCATAATAATCTTATGCATGTAGCCATGAGATACGCGGTTAGTTGCATATCAAACTTTTTGTGTTAATAATGACAAACTAATTGGATACACAACACTACATCACTTATAATTTCACGTATTTAATTATATTTACGTATATAAATAGGTTTAGTTACACCACTACACACTTTGAGGGTTTAGTTTAAGTTTCTTTACCTACGTGACAGTGACGTAGCAGTAACTTTTTTACTTTTTAGTTAAACCACTACACAAAGTATTTCGTTTTAATCATCATAAATGGTGTCATTTTAGAGATGAATCAAACATGTTTACAATCACCCTTAATGCACAAGCAAAATCCTTTCAGCCTTAACACTAGCAACAAATCAACACTCTGATCGCTTCATATGTTAACTCAAGGCCAACACCACCATCAAATCTACCTCAATCACATCCAAACACAATGTTACGAACAAAAATGGTAATCAAGAGATTGAGCTAATATAGAGAAGTAAGACGAAGAATCTCAGAAGAAAAGAGAGTTATCTCAAAATCATTCGCTGCTATTCTCATTCATGATTCTTGCTTATGTATACGAACATATTACAAATATAACCAAAAACTACTGAACAATTACAGTTTAATCCCTCTACTATTTGTTACCTAACACACAAGAAGATTAACATCAAATCTACCTTGTTGAATATACTCACTTATAATGTCCACTTTGTTCATGTATTCGTTCATTGCTATTCAATTGTTCTTATAGAAATTCCACATAGAGATCTATTCATATATGAACAAAGTTTTTGGTATGTTGCTCGTAGTCACGTATAAGCAAAATTATTCTAACATGATAATAAAGTGAGAATAATTAGTACTTTAGTAATTTTCTTTTGAGTTAAATGCCATTTTAGTCCATGTGGTTAGGGTAATTTTACCAGTTTAATCCAAAGTTTTGAAACTTTGCCATTTTAGTTCAAATAGTTTCAAACATTGCCATTTTAGTCCACTAGGTTAACTTCATCCATTTTTTCTGTTAACTAGAAGGGTAATTCAGTCATTTTTATGTAATTATGTTAACTAGATGGGAAATTCGGCCATATAAAATGACCGAATTACCCTTCTCGTTAACTTGAAAAAATGGATAAAGTTAGCCCAATGGACTAAAATGGCAACGTTTGAAACTATTTGGACTAAAATAGTAACGTTTCAAACCTTTAAACAAACGTCTAAACTAACAAAATTGCCCAAACCACAGAGACTAAAATGGCATTTAACTTTTTTCTTGTTATAATATTTAGTTTTTGGATGAAAATCCTTATTTTTAGCTAAAGAAAAACCTTACCATTTCCTTTAATAATAAAAAAAGCCTTTTACCATTGCGATAATATATACCAACTCTCGTATTATTATTCAAAAAAGTTGCGATGATTGATCATCGTCTCACAACAATATTTTGCTCGCAAATCTAGGGTTTCAAGGTACCGATTTCTCCTCTTCTTATTCCTTATCGTCCGTTTTCTATCGTTTGATTGCTTCATGTTAAATTTCTGCACGATTTCCGTCAATTAGTTACTTAGTCGTTGAGCTTCTGGATGTTTTTCGATGAATTAGTTTGCATTTTATGCTAGATTTGTTACAATTCGTGTTATTCTGCAGGTAATAATGTCCTGCAATTGTGTTAATTTATTATTTGTTAAATTGTTGTTTTGTGATGTTCGTGTTGATTCGGTATGTGATGCAAATGAGTTTTGTGTTAGTTTCGTTTTCTATCGTTGTGATTGTTTGATGTTAACTTTCGGTGCGGTTTCCGTTGATTGATTGTTTAATCGTTGAGCTTCTGGATATTTTTCTATGAATTAGTTGAATTTTGTGCTAGATTTGTTTCAATTCGTGTTATTGTGCAGGTAATGATGTCCTTCAATTCTGTTAATGTTATTTATTTGTTAAATTGTTGCTTTGTGATGTTCGTGTTGATTCGGTATATGATGCTAATGAGTTTTGTGTTTGTTTCGTTTTCTTTCGTTGTGATTGTTTGATGTTAAGCGTCGGTGAAGTTTCCGTTGATTGATTGTTTAATTGCTGAGCTTCTGGATGTTTTTCGATGAATTAGTTTGAATTTTGTGCTAGATTTGTTACAATTCGTGTTATTGTGCAGGTAATGATGTCCTGCAATTGTGTTAGTGTTATTTTACATGTTAAATTGTTGTTTTGTGATGTTCGTTGAATCGGTATTTGATGCTAATGAGTTTTGTGCTTGTTTCGTTTTCTATCGTTGTGATTGTTTGATGTCAAGCGTCGGTGCAGTTTCCGTCGGTTGATTGTTTAATCGTTGAGACTGGATGTTTTTCGACGAGTTTGTTTGATATTTTGTTACAGTTTGTGTTATTGTGTAGGTAATTGTGTTAATGTTAGTCATCTTGTTAATTTGTTGTTAATTGTTATGTGATGCTAATGAGTTTCGTGGTTGTTAATTTGTTTTGCTTTCGTCCATTGACTCCGTTCCTTAGTTTTGAATATTATGTCGAAAATTTATCTAATATGTACCCTGAAAATAAGGTTTCAATACTTGATGCTAACTGTATTTTTAAAAAGATTTTTTAATGTGATATTTAACAAAAAAAATTCAATATTCGATAAATTAAGTTCAATACAGGGGCGGACCTACCTTGACGGGTGGGTGGTCGGGCGCACCTGAATGAAATTTTTAGTGTATTTTTTAGGCAAAAAACCCGATCGCACCCTTGAAAATATGGTTAAACCCTTCATCCGCACCCCAGAAAAAAAAATTCCTGGGTCCGCCACTGGTTCGGTAGGTTCATAACAATGGATTGCTTTTAGAAATTTGTAACTAATAAAGGAATTTGATCAACTATGATTTGCAAAACATGTGCAAACGGGACAACGGGTGCTAATTGTTCCCTAAACATGGTCAAAAGGAGCTCATTTAATACCAAAGTATTTTTTCTACAAACAATATCGATCATACAAGCAAAATAGCAAATGACAGTGGCTTGAATTCTCACATTTGGCTTTCTTGAATGCTTGCTTTATAAAGGCGGGCTTGTTGCCCGAGGCGATTAGGAAAGCACCTTAGGGCCTTGAGGCGTTGTGCTTTTGGGTCAAAATTGTTCAAACATAGGGTTTTGTTGGAACCGAAGGAATGAAGAAATTATGAAAGGTTTGCTTGATATGAAGGCTGATATGTAAAGGAGTTGAGAGAGAGTGAGAGACACAACTTCTTGTTGTATATAAAGCTTATTTGGTTGTACATTGAGTACGTGATGCACGCGCTTAGGGCCTCACGCCTTTGCTCTCAGGACCTAAACGCCTCGGAGTTTATCGCTCTTTTTAAACCAAGCTTATATGAAACATGCACATTAGCAAAGCTATATGAATACAATGAGAATTAAGCCCAAAAGCATTTGAAAAGTTTCAAAAAAATTGATCAATAGATAGGTGTTTAATGCAACTGCTTATTTATGTATTTCTTGCAGAATCACCTTTTTTGTAAATTTGAAATGGGCGATGCAGAGAACACGTTTCCATCTTCTAAAAAGCGAGCTGCTGGTCGAGAATTATCCCGGAAAATACGGGTCTTGATGATGATGAAGAAGAGTTTCCCGAACAAGAAACTGGTACATTCAAAAGGGCGAGTGATGAAGTGTTGGCAAATAGAAGAATAGTCAAAGTCAAACGCGGTCAAACATCATCGACGGCATCTGCACCTTCTTCTTCTAACCCTTTTGCAGCAATTCGTTTGGTATCCCCTGCAACTTCAACTCCTGCTTTTCTTCCTGTTAATAATTCACAAGAAGTTGTAAATCATGATTCTGAAAAGTTGGTGCTGGGAAATGACGAAAATACCCATCCAGCTGAGGAAGAGAAAAATGGAAACGGGGATAAGTTGGAGAGAAATGACGGAAGTACCCCTGCACCTGAGGAAGAGAAAAACGGAAACGGGGATAAGTTGGAGGAAATGACGGAAATACCCCTGCATCAGAGGATAAAAATTGTGAAAACAAGGACACGTTGGAAGAAAATGACGGAAATACCCCTGCATCCGAGAAAGAAAATGTTGAAAACAAGGACAAGGTAGCAGGAAATGATGAAAGTACCCCTGCGGCGGAGAAAGAGAAAAATGAAAACAAGGAAAAGGTGGAGGGAAATGTCGAAATACCCCTGGAGCGAAGTTAGAGAATGCTGGGAAAAAGGAAAACTTAGAGAGAAATGACAAAAAAAACCCTGCAGCTGGATCTGTTAACTCGTTCAAACAGCTTTCGCGTAGCCAAAACGCGTTCTCAGGGCTTGTGGGTACAGGTTTTTCAGGTTCATCTTTCTCATTCGGATCGATCTCGAAATCTGACATACCATGTTCCCGTCTTTTAGTTTCGGTATCAACGGAAACTCATATCTGTTTGGCAATACGGATAAGAAGATTGAAGGAACCAAAACAACAGTGTCTTTTAAGCAGGAAGTACAAATAGAAACCGGTGAAGAAAACGAGAAGGCAGTTTTCACAGCGGATTCTGCACTTTTTGAGTTTGTTGATGGCAGGTGGAAAGAACGTGGGAAAGGAGAACTAAAAGTCAACGTGTTGACTTCCGGAACACGAAAAGCTAGACTTGTAATGAGGGCGAGAGGGAATTACAGACTGATCTTAAATGCTAGTATTTTTCCGGATATGAAGCTGACAAATATGGAGAAAAAAGGGATTACATTTGCGTGTTTGAACAGTACGGATGAAAGGCAAAATGGTCTTTCGACATTTGCGTTGAAGTTTAAAGATGCATCGCTCGTTGATGAGTTTCGTTCGGTTGTTATGGTACATAAAGGTAATTTCACTCCTGCAGTAGATTTAAAAACAAATGAAACTTCTCCAAAAGCTCCTGAACAGTAGACATATAATATACATATATATATATAGAGAGAGGAGAGAGGGAGAGAGAGGGCGTTTATATTACAGAACCAACTTTAAATAGAGAACTATGAGAATTGTATAACATGTATACCTTTTGTTATGATGTTTTTTTCTATATATGAACAAAAGTTACTACAACAATAGTATATATAAAAAAGAAAACTTTATCAGGTTAAGTATAAAATGAACGTGTCGACCTGTTCTTTTTTGTTTGAACGACCAACTAACTGGCAGACGAGTCTCTCCGAAACCGGGCCTAACCCGTCACCATTCCACCAAACCCGGGTTCGATCCCAGGTTCCACCAATGTAAGTTCCCAATACTTGAACCTGGTATCTCTCCCTGACCTCCAAACTAGTTTCATTGCTATGACCAGCTCCACTAGGAAAGGCAAAAACAAATCATTGATTATTGGGCATTGATTTCATTCTATTCTGTATTGTCATTTATTACTGGGTGGTAATTAATAGTTGGTTGGTGACTGGTGTAGGGTTTTTAATGTTTTACTCTACATAGTAAATTGAATAGTAAACTCTAGACTTAATGATCAGGTCATTTTGTGAAAAGAGATCAGGTGAGTGTGGTGTGAAACACGGGTTTTGAATTAAATAACCAAGCCCTTGGAAGGCGAGGAATGGGCTTTGTTTTGACGGAAGACAAGTAAATGTTGTTGACATTTTTGTGAAGTTCGTTCTCTTAGGTATCTTTGGGTCAAAAAAGATCGAATTTAACGTTTAAATGCTTGTCGTGAGCAAATTGGTGTAACTTTGTAATTATGTAGTCGTGTTGTAGTTTATCCCCCCGGTTTTTGGGCTGGTGTTGTGTTTTAATGAAGTTTTCTTTAAAAAAAAAAATAAATAAAAATAAATAAATGTAAACCAAGCCCTTGTCAATGTTATTTTGGTCTAGTCACACTAGATGTTGATCCTCACTAAAGTGATACGGGTTTAAGTTGCACGAAGTGAACATTAGGATTTACAATGATTCATTCTTACATACAAGAATGCAAAAGGTTATAAAACATCTGGATTTTAGAAGTAGATTTTATAGGTGGGTTAACTACTTAACTATTTTAAAAGAAATCAAGTGCTTGAACCAATGATAAAGAGTGATTAATGATAACGAGTAAGATTTGATATATTGTCACCTTAACTCTAATATTGGCGTCATAGTGTACTGGTATTGACTGAACATATACGGTACGATATTTGGTTTTGAATTTAGCTTAATTTCAATATCAGTACTATGCGATACGGTACACATTCATAACTTTCAACAACACCAACCAAACATATCCGATGCGGTATTCGTTTAATTTAGTTAAATTTCAACACACCATCCAAACTCAATACGAAAATACCAATCACAACACCTTAAACAAGATCTACGATCATATCTTAATCTATTCATTACTTATAAATATTCCGATCACCGGAAACAGCTAACACATATCAAAATAACGAAACAAAAACATGCAAATTCAACATCAAACAGGTCCTTTAAACGACACCAGCTTCCTGAACTTCTCCCACGGTTTACCCCAAACAAGAGCCACATAATTCTTGCCGGCGCCACCTTCAGCCGCGGTGATCGTCAGGTTGTAGTTCATTCCGGCCCCCACCTTTTGATCTCCTTTGATGACTTCTGCAAATTTGAGAGATGCATGGGATTCCTTGTTGTGCTCATCGATGGCGAACTTTCCGATACCGACCACGTAGGGTCGGTGACATCGGGAATCGGCTTCCAACCGCCGCGCAAGGCGGAGGAGTGTTTAGTACATGAGAAGAACATGATGAGAAATGTGATGATGAAGAGGTTATGCATTTTGGAAAAAGGTGGTTCATGTGAGGGGATGGAGTGGTGGTTTATAAAAGGAAATGTGATGTGAATGTTACATGGAATGCACACGTCTTTAATATTTGTGTTATCACAGTTCACCTTAGGCTGTCTGTTATGGTGAGATGTTCATTATGTCTAGTTTTGATTTCTTAAAATTGATTTTTGTTAGATATTTAGTGTAATCGATAGTGCTGCTTATTTGAGTTTTTATTATTCAAGTGTCTTGAGAGCATGGTCCAAAGGGTAAAGCCCCTGGCTGGGGTGGGAAGCTCGAAAAAAAGTTATTTTAATTAAATTGCTTTACTACAATTGTAAGACTCTTACTTCTATTTAACGGTTTTTTATATAGATTTCGACCATAATGGTTTAATTACGTTTACACATACCTTTGAAAATACGGGTTCATTTAAAGCATTTTTGTATTGAAACAACACGACATTATGTAAATAAGTTCGTCATTTAAAAATGACGACGAAACGTAGCGCGGAAGCTTGTATCTTAATTGTGTTCGATTCTTCGTTGAGCTTGATCGTCATTCGGCATCTCGAGATATTCCTACATTTCATAAACCATGAAATGATTAGTCATATAAACTTATAACATGTTTAAATCAAGTCAGTATATCATCACGAACAAGAAACGAATAATTTTTTTTATTTTGCACGTTTTAGGGGCGTCGCCATACGCCACCCCCCCTTTTTGACAGAAAGTTTCGAGCTGGTTGCTGCATATTTTCAGCAATCCTATCTTTCGTCTAAAACTTCATAACTCACTCAATTCTTATCCGTTTTACGATCCATTTCTTCCTACTTGATCGTAATTTGATTCTCCATCATATGGAGTCAAAACCCAACATCCGAATTAACAAAATTTGAGATTTTTGAAGCCTTCGGCTTATATATATTTACTAAATTTTGACCCGTTCATGTATTTATCAAACAAACATGTTTGTTTGATCCCAATTTCTCGTGAACCTCATAATTTCAATATTATTTATCATACTAGATTCAATTCACGAGTTTATATACATTCTTACACCCATTTTTACTTAGATGCTTATTTTGACCCGTTAAGGGGTGTTTAAGCACTTTTCCGCATAATTCACTTACATTCGCCTCTATCATTATATTACCACATTACTTAAACAAATAATCTTCTGTCACAACTATAATTGTAGTGGATTTTAATGTGGTGACTATTTGTTTCGAGTTTTATCTCTCGGATTACTAATTTACGACAAAACGCATTTTAAGCCATTTGACTCACAAGAATCATACCTTTCGCTTTTATACTTCTCCCAGGTGTTTACTTGATCAACTAACTAATTTCTAAACAACCCATAAGGGTCGTTTGTCCGATTTACCCGTCAAGGGTGTTTCAGTTAACTTTAGCCCCTCATTTTACGACAAAGGACTTTTACTAGATAATCAACCAAAATTGCTCGTTTAGCTATACTCTTATTTATACGTACCTGGCTCGGGTCATAGCATTGACCCGTTTAAATACTTTCACTATTAATTACTAGATAATAGCAACGCGAAACATATCTTATATCCTTGTGATCACAAAACTCAACTAGTGATCATCAATTATTATTGTCAAATGGTGTTAACACCATTTGACAATTTAGTTGAAATAACCTTTTATCTTTTGAGATGGTATTTAATTACCATCTAACCTCTTTAACCTATTCCGGTTTACTCCGTGAGTTCATATTTCTCAAAAGTCGTTTCTTATTTTGTTTGACCCGTTATGACTTACGCCATGTGGTGTCTTTTCAAATCTTTTTATCTATCCGTCAACTCATGTCTGAATTAATATTTTACCACTTTTACCCGTCACGGTTTATACCACAACGTAATGTTTCAAAATTCTTTGTTTGTTCTTCATCACATGACTAATTTACCATTTTACCCTTTTTACCATAAATTATGGTTTCCACCATTTTCACTTGTTCCGACTCATATTATTTCACGTCGGAACATCATATTTCTATTACCAAATATACCCTATTCAATATCCAATACACACAAGTAGGTATCTTATAAAAGGGTGTAAGCTTCACTTACCTTGCATCCTAAATATGATTTTCCTTCATACTTTGTTCGTTTGACCCGCTTCCTTTCCAGGCCTCCACCTAGCTTGTCAAGCGTCAAACTATCATCATAATTCGTAAGACGGTTAGATTAGTCATCATTAATTACGACTATTCCATCTTACGGATTTTATGTCGAAATTATCATTTGTTCTTATTATTGTCAGTTTGACTTTTTTTTTAAAAGTCAACTGCCCATTAGCACATGAAATGCACAATCAAGTTCAACAACTTGATTAGGCATTCCATTAATTACCCGGTAGACGTTACTTTTAGGCCACCGTTTTAACTATAATTCTGACCAAGTTTTACATTTCCAACACTTTAACTAGTTCAAGCGATTATCTAAGCTAATTTATTCATTCATTTCGCAAGAACTAAGCGTTTTCATCTATAAGTGAAACCCATTTCATTCTATCATTAGACATTCATCGAAACACCTAATGTAATCAAGCTCTACCTATCAACTAGTAGATATCATGATTTCAAACATCCATATACATGAACATAATTACCAATTTCATCATAACATACAAAACCCATTCCAAGTCATGTATGAGCATTCACTTGAACCTATAAATTGTTCAAGTATCTCGCTTCAACTATCAATTATGATGATTTTAAGCACATGCATATCATCATCTTCATTATATAGTAAAAACCCAATTGATAGTTTACTTGTTAATCACTTACAAGTAACATTTCATCAAGTACTTCATAATTTCATCAAATTAACGAAATTAAGCATACATAAACATTCAATTTCAACTTCGGATCATAATCCAACAATCTATTTGCAAGTAACCCACTTGTCTCAAATTTCAACTTTAACCAATCTAGGTTTTGTGACATACCTTATGATCCCCATGACTAGGTGATCGTTAACATACATTCAAATCCGAATTTGGTCTTCGATTGGCCCTTCAATTTGAAGATTTTGATGAACTAGGGTTCACCCCTCTCCATCTCTTTCTCTGTACGCACACACACACACCTACATGTGTGTGTGTTTGTGTTTAATTAATTTTTTTTTATAAAACTAGTTTTCAAATTGTCCATTTTAGTCCTCATGTATGGTTTTTGTTATACAAGGCCACCATTCCTTGTTTTCTTACTTAACCATGTATTGTTAACTAGGTTTATATTCCTAGTTAACTTAGTTGGTCCCGGGAGTTATAACCCGTTCTATTTTAAGTCTCGTTAACTCGGGCCTCTTATAAACTTTGTTTTCTCAAAGCATTTATAATTAATATTAGGTTTATTTATTTAAATCCTAATATTTACCATTTTTACCACCAATGGTATCTTACCTGTTCATCAATGATAACATGGGTTGATTTCCAAATCTGTTTTTGGGGTGTTACAACAATTGTATCAGAAAAATAATTTTATAGAAATTACCATTTATTTTCGAGTTTGAAAATGGCTATAAAAAGAAGCAATTTAAATTAAAATTAAATATAACTGCCTAAGGGCAATTACCAAGCCCTTACCAATAATTCGAAATTGTGTTCTTGGCAATATTGTAAAACAAGGTCTTCGACGCCGAGTACTACTTGAGTAATCACTACAAGGTATGTTGTTGAGGTGACTTTCTTCAACTTCGCCTAATTACTCGGAATCAGTCAAACACGGTCAATCTCTGTCAAAATCGGTTCTAGTAGATCAACTCGGACTGAGTTTGATTAAAAATATAATAAAACATAATTCCCATGTCCGTTAGATTAAAGAATGAATATCAATCTTTGAATACTTTAATATCTGAGCATGTGTTTGTTTTTATTTATATTGATATTCACGTAATTTGTTATAAATATTAATAAATTTATGATTTGACATATATATAAGTTATCCAAAACTAATTTCCTTATAATTTAACATGTCTGAGTACTCTCCGCTTAGGCCAAATACTCTAAACTCGCCAGTCAACCGACTAGGAAATGACTAACGACTTTTGCAACCATGGTTCTTGGTCACAAACTTTGGTTCATACGAATTACACACCAAATCCCATACTTGTTCTCGTTCTCAAGTCTGAGGTGTATTTGATTGGATTTTTGGAAGAGCCACCAAAATAATTCGATCTGAAAGTGATCACACGCCTCTAACATCATCAGTTGCATTCTAAATTCTCCAACAAAATTGACCTTTAAACAAGTATGATATTTGACTATTCCCAAGTTAAATGTCCAGACGAAACGAAAATTCTGATGAAATGATTTTAAATCTAAATCACTTATCTTTTGAATGAAATATCCAATCCTTAATCGGATTTTTTTCATTCTTTTGACTTTTCACTCTCATAATTTAACTTTAATTTGAGTTTTTTCTCAATTAATTTGAGTTTTTTTCTCAAACTAGTTGGTATATTTACCATTTTAATGTTCCTTCAAACTATTTATCAAAATGGCGATTTTATTCATTTTTTATTTGCCTTTTCTTTTGATCAACATAAAATCTTTATTAATTTTTTATTCAATCAATCCACTATAAAAGAATAAAAATGCAAAAAAATAAAATTGTTTCTTTCTTTTTCCTTGTCGACTATTTTTATTTACATAAGAGTACCGTCTTTTAAAAACTTAAACCTCTACAAAACAATAATACTTTGTTTTCCAGAGTATATTCCTCATTAAGTGAATATAATATTATAATCACATTAGTAAGTCAAGAAACAGTGAAAAGATGTGGTAAAATTATTAAGTCTCATATCAGAGTAAAACCATTAAGTAACAATTTTTTTTCTTATCATATCTACTAAGTTAATATTAAAAAATAAATTCGTCTTCATAAATTCATAACATTAGTTTCACTTAACGGTTTTCTTGACTTCCTAAAAGTAATACAATTTGTAGTATAAGTTTCACTACATTTTTTAGAATCAACCATTTTGTTTTTGAAATTGATTTTTTCTTGCTATTTTAACCCTTGGTTTTAAAAAGCAAGAGCCGCACAAATGCGATAAGGTCTAAAAATGAGGCGCAAAAGCGGTGGCTTTTCGTACCCGAGGCGCAAGAAGATTATTTAAATTTTTATATATATCCCATAGGTTTTTAGCATCCCTTATCCAAAATATAGTTATAAATAAGGTTTATCTTACCTACATGCACAAGTAAAAAAAAACCTATTGTACAACACTTTCATGCATAAAAACACCCAAAATACATAAGGTGCGCGCGCCTTAGACCTCAAAAAACCCAAAAAATGCTCTTTTCTTGCTCTGTGGAAAAAGCGCGCCTCAGGTTAATGCGCCTTGCGCCTAGGCGTGCCTCAGGCGCGCTTTTTGAAACCTAGTTACCCAAGAATGTTATTACTGTGAATGATTTTATTAGTTTGTCTTTGACATGGGTTAGTTGGAAAAGAAAATTATAACGAGATGGAAAAGGGTATCATATTGATTTAATATAAAAAAGATAATAAGTTATTTATGTTGCTTAAAAGAAAAGGTAAATACAAAATAAATAAAACATTAATAAGTTGATTATAAAAAAACATATTGGGTTGACTGAAAAAAGGCATAATAAAAAATAAAAATACGGATAGTGAATTGATTAAATAGAAAAAGAATAAGTTTATTATGTTGGGTAAAAGAAAAAACAAATACAAAATAAATGAAAACACTATTTTAGTAAATAGTTTTGAAAAAACACCAAAATGATAAATACTTTTCTAACAAGACTAGTTTGAGAAAAAAAAAACTCTAATTTTGACTTCAAATAGCTTGATTCTGATAGGATTTTCAACCGGATTTTGTCAATGTGACACAATGACATAACCTTTATTGTTGTACTTTGTTTTAGGACCATTATATTCAAACACCCATGGTTTATTTTCATCCCTCTTATATGATACTTTTTGGTCAAAGAGTAACATACAGGTCGACAGATAAAGATTGACGGGTGTCCGTTTTTGTTTTGTTGACCTCCTACCTATGTGATGCGCTTTGGTCAAAGCGCAGCGCATAGGGGGTGTGGAAACCTATATGTTGTGCTTTGGCCAAATATGCTGAGTGTATGCTGCTTTTAGCCCATAGTGCAGTATTTAGGTTTAAAGTCGTTGAGTTTAAGTTCTTACCTTCCTATTTTGTCCAAATACGTATGGTGATATACAGTGCATAGCATATAGTGCAGCACATAGTCCATATCTTGTTTTAGTTTATTAAATACATTAGATTGGTATTTTATTTGAGTTTGTTTTGATTCAACTCAAACTAGTTCTTTAAGTGTTTTAAACCCTCAATAATTGCAAAGAAGAAGGTTCATCACTTAATAGTAATGTTGGTTCATTTAGCATGATTTTTAAAAATCTTGTGCTAAAATTTAAACTGTTCTATGACAATCTTAATTCTTTTTTTTTCATTCTTTTAATCTAAAATATTTGCCTTAATTAATTTATACTATCTTCTAGGTTATAACCCGTGTATTACACGGGTTGAATAAATACAACTTTATATATTAGGTAATAAAAAAGTTATATCTTTAAAAACGTGCATCGCATGGGTTGAATAAAAACGTATATTACACGGGTTTAATAAATATAATATAATTGGTTAACACATATGGTCGTCAAGATATGTTTTTGAAAAAAATGAACTTTGATGTATTATAATATTTTACTTTGTTTTTATATATTTAATTATTAGATTAGAAACTTGTGTATTACACAAGTTAACATTTTACTCTGTTTTTTCTTTATTTAACAATAGGTTAGAAACTTGTGTGTTACACATGGTTAGATCAATGAAATGTCAAATTAAATTGTTATTATTAAGCGGAAAAGGTAACAGAAAGAGTTAAAAGAAAAAAATGTTTACTTTTTTAATTTTCATGTATGATGTTATAGTTGTACCGTCATATTTGATTAGGGTAGTATAATAGTAGCATAGTAATTAACAACAAATATTTTTTTTTGCTCCTTTTGAACTAATTATGTATGTGATTGATTGAAGTTTGAATATAATTCCTAATTGTGTCTAGTTCGTCATTGGTTTCATTACCAATTGGTTATTAATTAGTAAATAATATAAATCTTTTTTATAAACAATTAAAACTAATAGTTGAATTAAATCTTTATAAATAATAAAAATGTAAATAAAATTACTAATTAATATACGATTATCAGTTATCTGCGTCCTTATAATCAAAATCTTTTAATTTTAATAATTAATATATGGTTATCAGTTATCTTTATCCTTATCATCAAAATATCTCCTACAAATAATTTTAATAACTAATATAAGTTATCTTTATCCTTATCATCAAATCTCTTTTTATCTTTATCCTTATCATCAAAATCTCTTCTACAAATTTTAAATTTTAAATTTAATATTATCAATAATCGACTTTCCATAATAGATATTTATTTAGGCGGGAAAAGAGAATTCAGACCACCTCACAAAGCGACATGTGTCCCTCAAACAATTTCTTTTATTATATGTATAGATACTAAAACGTTAATAACTACTTGACTATAATGTGTACTAAAAAGTTAAAAACTTTCTTTACTATAATATATAAGTTAATTTATATAATTTGTTTTTAATGTAAAAGCTAAGAACTTTCTTTATACGATGTTTGTTTGGAATGTTTGTAATCTTTTGAATGTTTCTTTCGTAACATATTGTACGATATTTTAATTAACCATGTTTGTGTAATTTAATAAAAATTAAAGTTTTATAAATTGTTAAAATAATAAATAATATAGAACCAATGTAACAATAAAATCGGTTAAAATTTACAAAACAATAACATAATAAGTTAAATCTACAGCTTTTTAAACAAAAATATATAACTTTATAAATATATATTTAATAAAAAGTAAAAACTAAAAATTTTCAACCAAAAAAAAAAAAACAAAATACACCATGTTTTAAGGATAAAACATATTGCATGATATAAAAAAATTAGCTTTTAACATAAAAAGATGATAAAAGAAGATATTAATGAACAAAAAACACATAATATTAAGTCTTAAACTCATAATTATCCATTTACAAGACTAGATTATCTAATTCTATTGGTTTGTTAACATTTTATTGGCAGTCCCATGAGTTATTGGGGTTTTTCTATATCTTTTAATGGTAACTTTTATTCGGTATGCCTGTGTTTTCCTTTTTGGGTTTGTTCCCCAATGTCTATACATTTTCTTTAAAACTATAATATACCATGAAAACAAACTGATAGTATTGATTTAGTTTCACAAAATTTTGTTACCTCTGTTTGGGTAAATAAGTTTTAGTTGTGGATGATTAAGTGTTAAAATACACCAAAAAACAACTTAAACAAAACATCACACGTCCATGCGCTGCTCTTTGGCCTAAGAGCAACATATTATGTCCCGCCAATAGAAAAATACTGACGGGTGTCAGTCATTGGTCGTTGACCTGATACTTATGCGCTGCAATTAGACCAAAGAGCAGCACATAAGGTGTGTAAAATAGACTAGAAGGGGGTGAGAATAGATCAAGCCTTAGTTTTATATATTCCGATCAAAACACTTTGTGCCACATAACGGTTGTGACATAACATGAAATGAATAAGTGATTGGCATCTTCCTCAATCTCACCACAAAGCCGACAATTTATTGAACCCTGGTGTATGTTCCTTTTGTGTAAACCTTCGAGTGTGGGGAGACACTCTTGTTCTACGCGCCAACCAAAAATGCTAATTCTTTTAGGAACCCATTTGAAGCCAAAATCTTGTGTTATACCCATTTACAGCAATCCCCATAATTAGTTCACCCACATTTATATTAAGCTCCAAAAGGTCCTTTTCTAGCCCTATTATACAGTCCCAACAAACTAAACTTGAGTAAAAGGCTTATATTTATATCACGAAGTGAACCCAAACCAAGACCCTCTTTGTCCGCCAGCCCTATTATACAGTCCCAACAAACTCAACTTGTCTTCGATTTTTCCTCACTCCCACCCTAGAAATCTCCTCCTAAGCGCTTCAAGTTCATCGAGCACACACTTAAGGCCTTGTAAAGGGAACAGTAATACAAAGGAAGACTATCGAGCACCACCTTCAATAAGATTACCCTTCCTCCAAACGACAACGTAAATGTGCGTTTATGTTTTATCACTAAAATATGTTAACCATAGTACCATACTAACAATTGTAAATGTTTAAGGAGTTTTTGTTGTGATGTTTTTCCAATATAATTGTGCTAAAATTATAAACTGAACAAAAGTTACATAAAACTATATTATATATATATATATATATATATATATATATATATATATATATAGGATAAGGATCTGTTAGGAACCACTCTTTATTGTTTGAACCGCGAGAATAAGTGTGAACACAAACAGTAATACCTAAAAAAATCTAAAAAACACCCAAAATGTTTTTATTTTTTTAATATATATTTTTGAAAAATTCCCTATATTTTGTCAACAAAAAAAAATATTTTTTTTCAAAAAAAAAAAATAATGAATAAATTTTGAGTAACAGTTATCCATGCACATTCCGTAACACATTATAAACATTGGACAATTGTACTTTCATTTACACTAACACGTGTAATACACTAATGTTTACGTTACCAAAATTAGAAATGCACATGTATATCTATATATATCAACATGAAAGAAGGTGTTTTGGTACACTACTTTGAATACACTTTCTATTTCATCCATCATTTCATCCATGATACACTACCATGCACATGTGCATATGCACATGCACACTACCAAGAGGCTGTAATGATTTCACCTAATCCGAGTCAAAAGCGGGTCAAGATTTGAGATTTTGCGCAACTTGGCGCGACAGAATCGGAGGAAGGCAAGCATGCATGCAACCTCTGTTTGTAGCCATGGTAGTTTGATCCTCTTGTCCCCGTTGTAAAACAGACATAAGCCTCATTTTCTTTTTTAATTCGGTTTTTGTTTTGATTTGTTGTGTGTATTTTGATTTTTTTGGCAACAACGCAACTGTTTTTTCACCAAAGACCTTTCACCGATGGTGCCGGTGGTGCCTTTTTTTATATCATCAGTAAATCGCCATTTTTTAGTTTTTTATTATTTGAAATTGTGTCGGACTTGGCAGTGAACGAGGTGACTTTTGTACCGATGACTTTTCACCGATGCCCGGCAACTCACTTTGATGAGTCCGGCGACCTGAGACATCTCTGGGTTCAAGCCTTTTGATTGTTTATTGTTTCTTTGGCAGTGATATTTGAAACAATATTCCGACAATTGATCAGGATGACGCGGCAAGGATGGTGGAGGGTAGGTTTTAACCTGCAACCCACTTGCAGCCATGTTTTTTGGAATTTTTTTGAGCCAAACCGTGTTTTTTTAGCCAAACTTTTGACCTGCAACCCACTTGCAGCCATGTTGTTGTTCTTTTTATATTTTTTCAGTCGATGAAGATAAGTATCAACTTTATCCGAGACATCTATGAGTCGTGATTTTGGTTGAGTTTGTTTGTTAAGATTCTCTCTATTTTAAAATCGACGTGTAAAAAAAAGTTTATAACCTGCGCATAAATGAAGTTTTAAAATGCGCACGTAAAACCGTGATAAAAAGATGTGATATAAAGCTAAAAAACTTGTAAAATACTTTTTTTAAAACTTTACTTAAAAATTTTACGCAACCCGTAAAAAACTATACACGAAAAAACTGTGTATGAAAAGTTTACAACACGGTGTAAAAAAAGATATAATTTTTTTTAACAGGGGCGTAAAAAATTTACAACCCGGGTGCGTAAAAAAAGTTTACAGTCGTGGTTTAAAAAAAGTTTACAACCGTGGTGTAAGTAAGGTTTAATTTTTTTTAACCTGTCCGTAAAAAAAAAAAGAAACTTCGTAAAAAACGGGCGTAAATATGGAGCGTAAAAAACAGGCCGTAAAAAACAACGCATAAAAAAGGTCGGACGTAAAAAACGGCGCATAAAAACGGGACGTATAAAAACGGCGCGTAAAAAAACCAGGGAAAAACGGGGCGTAAAAAATGAGCCGTATAAAAACTGCGCATCAAAAAAGTTGGGCGTAAGAACGGCGCGTAAAAAACTAGACGTAAAAAACGGCGCGTAAAAAAAGGGGGCGTAAAAAATAGCGCGTAAAAAATCTGACAGAAGGAACGAGTAAACCGGTGCACATCTGATGGCCGACGAGTAATAAAAAGTTTTTTTTTTGTAAAAATGATTTCTTCGTAAAAAAAATTTCGTAAAAAAAAACTTGTCCGTAAAAAACTTCGTAAAAAACGGGTTTATAAAAAAACGGCGCGTAAGAAAAGCGTGGCGTAAAAAAACGGCGCGTATAAAAAAGGGGCTTAAAAAATGGTGCGTAAAAAAACCGGGTGAAAAACATGGCGGCGCGTATAAAAACGGCGCCTAAAAAAAACCGGGCGTAAAAAACAAGATGTAAAAAACGGTGCGTAAAATAAAACGCGGGCTGTAAAAAATGGCGCGTAAGAAACTTGAGTTAAAAACGGCATGTAAAAATGTTTTTTTGTAAAAAATCTTGAAAAAAAAATTGATTTTTGTTAAGAAAATCTGATTTTAAAATGTTTTTAATAAAAAAATCTGATTTTAATAAAAAAATTAATATAATAAGACAAATAAGTAAAAAAACAATAAAATTAAAAAAAAAAAAAAAAAAACAAATGTACCAAAACAACCCTTTTAACATTAAAATATTAAAACATAATAAGAAATAAAGATTTAATATTAGTTTAATTACTTTTAATCTCATCGATGCATAATTTAAGATCCAATGGTTAGAAAGTGATTCTTACGGTTCTCGCAACTGAATGTGGTTCTTATTTTACTCATCCCTATATATATATATAATATATATATATATGTATATATATATATATATAAATAAATAATATATATATATATATATATATATATATATATATATATATATATATATATATTGAAAACCAAGTAACACCAAAATTAATACTACGGTTCTTTAACATAGAGGATATACTATAATTGTATCTTCCTTAAATCTCTAATATATATAGGGTGAGCTTTTTAAGTGAACCTAATGTGTGTAGGGTTTAATAAGAAACACTAAAAAATGGAGAATATGGCATTTAACATTTAAATAATCACAAAATTTCATTTTAAAGTGTAAATATTTTTTTAATTTCTTTGGAGTTTTACATATAAATATATGTAGAAACTATTCCGATCAAAAAAACCATTTATCATCACCACTTTGATGGGTTGGTAGAGGTTTTGTACGTCTTGGGGAGATATCAACGTTTAATTCATGTCATAAGGTAAATTTGGTGTAATTTAGGAGTAGTGATTATGTAATCTTTGCCGTTCAAAAAAAAAAAAAAACACCATTTTCGTAAAAAATATAATTACATTTTTAACAGTTTTTAAAGGTGTTTTTTAGTTCTTAATTATTTTTTATTAAAAAAGCTTTTACATGTTTTATATGCAAAAAGCTACGGAAAAAATAAATATTATTAACGTGTTAAATTGAATTTTTATGATTTATTTAACATGTTAAGTGCATTGTTCTCGGTTACTTACCTTTTAGTATTTCCCATTGAAACCAACCCTATGTTTATATATAAATATATATGTAAGTATGTATATATATACTATGCATATTAGTTAATATATTTGTAGGTGTCCCTTAAGTTGATATGATGAATGTAATTAAGTTCGCATTGAAGATATTAGTGTGACGTCTTTTATTATGCATGTTTGTGTAGAATAAAAGAAAATGTTAAATATATAAATTAGAAATATATAACCAATGATCTCTTAGCGATGCTAACTACTAACCTATTCTAATCGTACGCTATTTAAGAAAAAGTAGCTAATATGCATTTATGCATATTATTGGAAAATGATAGAAAAGGAAACGTTAATATAGATGCATGTAATAATATATATGTGTTATAATATTTATGCATAGAGATTAGAATAGAAAAAAGAAAATCTTAATATATACATATTATTAGATTGTTGCAATATGTATGCATTATAATATAATATTTTGTAAAGCATCATTCGTTCATTTTAAACCAACATCCCGCTCTTGACACGTGTAGAAAGATGAAATCAACAAATTCATAAATGTAACCGACATAATGCTTAAATAAATCACATCGTTTTGATTGATAAAATGTAACCGAAGTATTGTTTAAATCGGTCGCATCGTTTCTTGTTTAAATAAATCACACCGGTTTGCTGTTTAAATCATTCGCAACGTTTCATTTCCTAACGCGACGTACTTATATATGAATCAAAGGGTCATGACTATTTGTGTACATAATATAAGTTTAATATATGATGTGTTTACATCAATGCAAGGGTATTATTTAAATGTATGATGTGACGAGACACAACTATTAAATTAGCCTAAGGTATCCTAAGTTAGTTTTTGTAGAGTTATATAATTACTTTTACGTTGCCAATATTATAAATGCACATGTGCATCTATATGTATCAACATGAAATAATGTGTTTTGGTACACTACTTTGATACACTTTTTCTTTCATCTATCATATCATCCCTAATACACTTCCATTACCTCCTACCATCCATAATACAATACTATTACCTCCTACCATCTATAATACAATACCAATACCAATATTTTCACTTTATTATATGTATATCATCACCATTTATATTATCCAATCAACATATTACATCATAAAGTGACAACTATAACCAAACCATCAACCATTAAATATAACTAACCAAAAAACATGTATATGGGCCACTTCATCACTCAAAAACACAAACTTTTTGTACCAAAACACGTTATATAATGGTTATACAAAATGATGCACATGTGCATTTTTAATATTGGTAATGTAAAAAGTAGTGTATTACGGATGATATTGTAAATTAAAGTGCAATTGTCCACTGCTGATAATGTATTATGGAATTTTTTGAAGTTATGATTCATATGCATGTGCATGGATAACGGTTACTCGAAAAAAAAGTTTTTTTTAAGAGGTAAAAAATATAACGATTTTTTTTTAAAAAATAGTAAAATTTTTTTTGTGTGTTTTCATTGATTTTTTTAGGTTTTATTTTGCAATAAAGATAGTTCTTGCAGTTCTCGCAATAAAGGTGGTTCTCGTATGAATCTTATCATATATATATATATATATATATATATAAAATATAAAAATATAACTTTATTTGGTCTGTAATAAATGAATATGTCGAGCTGTTCCATAGCATTGATTAGGAATGGCAAAAGTAAATCATTTATTATTGGGCAGACGTCATTCTATTCTTTTTTTTTTTTCACATAAAATTTGGATCAGTGACGAATTACTAAAGTATCATCGTGTCAGGAGCGAAACCACCTGATAATATCTATCCCCACCATCTATGCATCAATTCAGAAAGAAACCCAGTAAATATAAGAAAACCCTCTTGTAGAAACCAGACCCAGGACCTATCGGATTAAGGAACATGGTTATTGGAATATTTATATTTATAATTAAATAAAAAGAGATTTGATGATATCGTACATCTAGTTTTAAAATAGAAAGATGAAGGGAGTTTTCGTGATGTCTATTTTTTTTGGTTTCATCACAATGATCGACATCACAAAACAAAAACATGCAAATTCAACATCAAACAGGTCCCTTAAATGACACAAGCTTCCTGAACTTCTGCCACGGTATGTCCCAAACAAGAGCAACATAATTCTTCTCATTCCCATTGTACGCCGCCGTGATCGTCAAGTTGTAATTCATTCCTTGCACCACTTGTTGCTCTCCTTTAATGACTTTTGAAATTTTGAGAGAGTCATGGGATTCCTTGTTGTGCTCATCGATGGCAAACTCACCGATACTGACCACCGTAGGGTCAGTGACGTCCGGAATCGGCTTCCATCCGCCATGGAGCCCGTCGCGCAACGCGGCTGAGGGTTTGCAGAGGAAAAACAGGATTAGAAATGTGATGATGAAGTGGTTATGCATTTTGGAAGGGTGATTCATGAGAAGGGATGTAGTGGTTGTTTATATAAAGACATTAGGGATACATGGCACGTGAAATGCACACTATTTTTGTAACTATGATACAAAATATTATTCAATCAACTTAATTACATTGAGATAGAAGGTAAACGGGCAACAAGCTGCGTCGCTATCCCTTTTTGTAACACCCTGATTTTTGAAATATATGTTGTTGTGAATAATAATAGTAATAAATAGAACTTAAATATATTCTTATTTAGAGAATTTAATAGAAAGAAAAAAAACAACGATTACGGAATTAGATGCATTAAAGTTTTGATTTGAATATTTGATTATACGAAAAGAAATTTCTAAATAAACTTTGTGGAATCAAATTAAACTAGGTAATTAAATATTTGATTTAGAATTTTTTTAAATGAACATTTCCTTCTTTGTGTAAAGAAAATTTATAGTGTGAAACATCTTTTAGAGTTGCATCTGAATTTATAGTAATTAATTAATAGAATTAAATGGTGATGTATCATATATGACGTATATTCTTTGTGTAAAGAAAATTAATAAATTATTATGAGAAACATCTTTTACAGTTGCATTTGAATTTATAGTGATTAATTAATAGAATTAAATGATAATATATGATGTGTATGATTATGAGTACAGATTATTGAAAGTATAAACTAACTATTAAGGTCAATAAGATGGTAGTGGAGTGGTAAGGGAGATATTTGGTGTTCTAAGGGACTTAAGTGACTATTTTCTGTGGCACCTGTGATGATAGGAGACTAGGCGAATAAGTGGAGATCGCTAGTTCAATCCTTGAACTAGTGGGTTTTACCTCACCGCACAGATACCCTAAACTTTTACTACAAATCATGACATCTTAGTATTTATATATTTTTAATATTTATTTGTTGATACATGAACCTTTTGAAACTGATATACGTGCTACGTAAGGTACACTTTAAGAACCATGTCATCCATGTAATGTATATGTTTTTGTTTCATATGTCTTACATCAGAAATGTTTGAAGAAAGCAATTACAATGAATAGAAATAAGTGATTTGAAATACATGATTGTTAAGATGTGCCAAGAAAGTAAGATGTCTAGTCCTTCGGGGCGTCTGGTCCTTTGGGAAATTTGATGTTTTGTCCTTTGGGACGTTTGATGTTTGGTCCTTTGGGGCGTTTGGTCGTATGGGACGTTTGATGTTTTATTTTGTAACACCCTAACCGATGATGGAAATGTCAGGACGTCACGTAATTAGATTGTTCAATAGCACTTGATAACAAAATAAAAGTTTAAATATGGTATTGATCAAATATATATTTAACATCCAAAAATAACCAAACAAACTTGTTCAAATAAGCAAATCAAACAATGGTCCGAATTTTTAAGTTAGAAACTAAGGCAAAATCCAAGCGTCCTATGTGATGGCAAGTCTTGGCATTATAAAAAATGGGGCTGTGTTCAGGGAAACCGGCATAGGAGGTAGTATCACTCGATAACTCTATCGGGTGAAACTCAGGCACAGTGCCTGAGTTTGGCATATTAGGGTCAGAGTCGTTGCCGAAATGGTATTGGTTTGACTCAGGTGAGGCAATGTAGTTAGCTACGTTGAACTCCGAGCTGCTCGAGTATTGTTGTTGTGGTGGAGGACCACGACCGAACATGGGTCATTTTCCTTTTCCGGATTGTCTTGGTGGCATATTTATGCAAAAATATATAGGATGACTATCCTAAGTCTTAAGGACAAAGTCTTGGAGATTCCTATGGAATCTGCGAATGTGAATTTCGAGTCTAGACACAAAAGGCTAATGTCTAAGTCCCGCAAATTATAGCTCTGATATCAACATGTCACATCCTGCTTTCCCGGTGGGCCCAAATATGGGGTTTGAGTATATTAAAAACGTCAAATTATATTAAAAACTTTGGAGTATTAAATTCGGTACAAGGTGACCCATAGGCAGGATCTAAATAAAATGGACTTCGAGATATAATGGGTCTTTGCCATGAAGTCGCAAATTCCAAAGCTTTTGATCGAACCTTATCCAACCTACAATTGAGGTTCATCACTTGTAATTAATCTTTAAAAATCCGCCAACTTTCGTTGGTAAATATAATTAACCGACACATTTGTAAAACATTTGAAAATCACTCCATAGTCTTTGGATGGTATTCTTGTTACTAGATTAACATGCTTGTTACATTCGGGAACCGGTGTTCAAAAATGATTTTTGATCAATATACACACCATATTTTGTGACTGTCAAGGGTATGCCTACACCCCGAACTTATGGCCATGACAATAAATGAATCGGGACGCCCGAATACGATACTATTAAACCCCAAATGCTTTATGTTAATCAAGCAATGTGGACTAAAATCGGATTATCAACATTCTGAAAGCATATGCCCATTGCAATACTCGAACCAAGTGGTTTTATACCATATCCCAAGTTTTTATAATCAAAGTGGTTAAAAATATTTACCTGGACTAGTTGTGTACACAACGTATTTGGATCGTAGTAGAGCCAGACTCAAAGTTTATTAGCCTACGGTGCGATTACTGGATGGCTCTATAGTCCAGAGTGAATGGAATAATATCCATGAGAACTGTTTACGGGTCTTTATACGTCATTTAGACTTGATCGGTTAACGTGAACGCAAGTACGATTCCGCTAGGTTTAGGGTTGATTGGATAGAATGCTGTTTATAACCATACGAGTGAGAGGTCTCGTGTATTATGGTTGAATAACCTTACATTTGATTTGAAAGTGTTTTTGAAAAGGTTTTACGAATTGTTTATATGGTTTATGTCATTTTAACGAGTCGTATGGGTAAATACGGATTCGTACGGGAAAATGGGTTTGTGGCAAGTCAAGTACGTTAGAACATATTTTTTTATGTTGTACAAACTGTTATATTGTCAAAACATTAGATTATTATTGCTTAAAAGTTCATTCTTTGGTAATTACATGAAGTTGAGTTTGACTTTTTAGAAATTCAGGTTTGACTTGCCATTTTGACCCATTTAGTCGTTATGATCATGTGATATAAATGCAGGGTTTTAGACTCCATGTTATGAGGACCATTTGAGTATTATTAATTTGAAGATGGTTGACCAAAGTGGTGAGAATCAAAAGTCAAACAATATGGTCAAATTGTTGATAATTCTTGACGCTCGGACAAACTAGACTATGAAACTAATTGCTATTGAAATTGCTACTCCAAATACTTAGAGGAGAAGTTTGAATGCGGAAATAAATAACTCTCACAAAGACTTGTTTGTGTTTTGAGTTGGTGTGAAGAATAAGGTGGATCAAAGTAGTATTTATAGTGAAAGAGGAATGCTCAAGACTTGGACAAGTCTCTCTGAGTGTTTAAGAGGTTGATTAGTGTCATATGATGTGTCAAAAGCAGGATTAAGGTGGCAAATCTTTGAGATAGATGGCACATGGAGGTGCAACCAACAATTCTGCAGTTGTTCAGGCACCCCTTGCGGAGCGCACTGGGTTTCCTATACAGTCCACAAGGATCCTCAGCACACTTTTTTTTGGGTTTTTGGCAGTGTTGACCCCTCAACTTCGTAGTTATTCCTTTTTGATGATTTCAACCCCTCCTTTTTAACATAGTGAATTATGTTGAGGGTTATTAGATACATGATCATAGTCGGGTTTCTAGACACGTGCTACCGGTGGAACCATTCTATCATATCTATCTCCATTAGGTAATAATGACTATACATCAATTCAGGAGAAAACCTAATAAATTTGGGAAAACCCCTTTTTGAAAATCGAACCTAGGACTTAATGGTCTGTAATCCTTATCACCAATGGCATATATATAATAAAAAGAAAACTTTATCAGGTCTGTAATAAATGTATATATGAAGGGAGTAAAATTAATTATCATACTTGTTATACTTTTTTTAAAGTTTCAGTGTCTTAAACTGAGTGTGTAAAACAGTGGGTCAGGATCCTTTTTATCTACACGTAGCTTTAGTGTCATGGTGATGTCGATCATTCTTCTTTTGACACATTTACCTCACCCCTCAGGGGACACACGAGGCATTTACCCCACGCGTTTGTGAACTTGTTATCCTTTTTATCACACTTGTCATCCTTCCTAAACTTCTCCCACGAAGGTCCCAAACAAGAGCCACATAACTCTTGTTAGCGCCATCATACGTTGCCTTGATCCTCAAGTTGTAGTGCATTCCTTGAACCATTTGTTGTTCTCCTTTAATGATCCTTTAATGACTTTTGCAAACTTGAGAGATAAAAGGGATTCCTTGTTGTGCTCATCAATGGTAAACTCACCGATACTGACTACAGTAGAGTCGGTGACATCCGAAATCGGCCTCCATCTGCCATGGAGCCTGTTGCACAACACGGCTAAGGGTTTGCAGTAGGGGTGTTCAAGATCGGATTATTCGGTTTTCAGATATTCGAAAATCGGATATCCGAAAATTTTGGATAGTGAATATCAATATCCGAATCCGTATCCAAAATTTCGGATATTTGAAAATTTTGGATAGTAATGTCAGTATCCAAAATCGTATCCGAAATTTCGGATAAGGATTCGGATATCTGAAATTTCTGATACGGATTTCCGAATTTATATATCTGACGGATATCCGAATTTATATAAAAAAATAAAAAAAAACTATTTTCTTAATAGATTAAAACTAAACCCATATTAGATTTTCAAGGTCCAACATTGAATTTTTTTTCTTCAGAAATCCACATCAGAATCGATTTGTTTATATCTTTTACTATATGTAGACTAAACATGGTGCCCATATAATATAAATTTACTATCTATTTTTTTCATTTCGGATATCGATAATCCGATTATCCGAAATTTTTAGAAATTATATCCGAATCCAAATCCTAAAATTTGCATTCGGTTTCGGTTATTTTTTGTGAACACCCTTGTTTGCAGAGGAAGAACATGATTACAAATGTGATGATGAAGTGGTTACGCATTTTACAAGGGTGGTTCATGTGAGGGGATGGAGTGGTTGTTTATATAAGGACATTAGTTGTATATGGCATGTGAAAGGGACACTATATTCTCCATGTCTGTAAATTTAATATATATTGATTTTTGATGTTATTTTTATTGTTTTGGAAAGGAACAAACTAAATAACCCTGTTTCTATAGTTACAACTTTAAACACAAAACAAAAACATGCAAATTCAACATCAAACAGGTCCGTAGCTTCCTGAATTTCTCCTACGGTATGTCCCAAACAAGAGCCACCTAACTCATCTCATCACCACGGAACGTCACTGTGACCGTCAGGCTGTAATTCATTCCTTACACCACTTGTTGCTCTCCTTTAATGACTTTTGCAAACTTGAGAGTACAAGGGGTCCCTTGTTGGGGGTAAATGCACGGTACCCCTGATCGCGGAGAGGTTCTCCCTCCCCAAGCTAGCTTAGCCCCATAGCTGCCTGACGGTTACTACCCAGCAGGATTATTCGGGCCGAGCTGCACTCGAACCCGCGTCCTCCCGTTTGGAATGGGTGAGGCTGGACCACTGGGCTGACACCCCGTGGTTCAAGGGGTCCCTTGTTGTGCTTGTCAACGGCAAACTCACCGATACTAACTATTGTAGAGTCGATGACATCCGGAATCAGCCTCCATCTGCTATGAAGCCCGCTGCACAATGCGGCCAAGGGTTTTTTTTTTAAGTGGGGGTGTTCAAGATTGGATTATCCGGTTTTCAGATATCCGAAAATCAAATATCCAAAAATTTTGGATAATGAATATCAATATCCGAAATTTTTTGATATTCGAAATTTCGTATACGGATTCAGATATTTAAAAGGATATCCAATTTATATAAAAAATAAAAAATATTTTCTTCATAGGTTAAAACTAAACTGTATTCGATTTCCAAGTTTCCAACATTGAAAATGCATAAATTCATATCCGAATACAATTATTTACAACTTTTTACTATATTTAGACTAAACACGGTGCCCATATAATATAAATTTACTGTTTATTTTTCTAGTTTTCAGATATTCGAAATTTTGGATATTTAGATACGCATTTTAGATAATTCGGATTCGGTTTAGGATCCGGATTTTTGTGAACACCCTTAGTTTGCAGAGGAAGAACATGATTAGAAATGTGATGATGAAGTGATTATGCATTTTGGAAGGGTGGTTCATATTAGAGGTGCACAAACCGGGTATTTTTTATAACCGGTTTCGGTTATAGAATCGGTTTCGGTTTTTCGTTTTAAGGGTTGGAACCCGTTATTGCTATAACCGGTTCGGTTTCGGTTCCGGTTATTTGACCAAAAAACCATACCCTATGTGCCCGGTTTTGGGTAGGGTTCGGTTCTGGTTCTTAAGAACCGGGTATTAAAATACACTATTTTCGGGTTTTTTATACCCTATTTCCGAGTTTTTTAGTTCTATATTTTCGTATTTTTTAATACTCTATTATGTTTTTATTATCTAATTTTCTCGTATTTTTTGTTTATTGTCATTAAATATGCATTGTATAATGTAAGAAAACTAAAATAAATGCACTAACATAAATTTAAAAGAAAGATATTAGAATCATGTATCGGGTATAGCTGGGTATAGTTGGTTTCGGTTCCAGTTCTTGTCCGGTTTCGGGTATTAATCGGGTATGATCGGTTCCGGTTCCAGGTGTTGAGATCAAAATGCATACCCTATCTATACCCTACGGGTAGGGTCGGTTCCGGTTTCAGTATAGAATACTCGAGTATTTAAATAACCGGTTCCGGGTTTTTTTATCGGGTCCAGTTCTGGATACGGTTTTTTTGTGCACCTCTAGTTGATATGAGGGGATGAAGTGGTTGTTTATATAAGGACATTAGGGGTACATTCCTAGTGAAATGCACACTATTTCTCTATGTCTCTAAATTTTGTATCTATGGATTGTTTGATGTTATTTTTATTATTATTTTGGAAAGGAAGTCACTAAATAACCCTACTTCTATAGTTACAACGGTAGTTTACGGATTTAACTCTTATCACTTTATTATTTTCTTACATGAGACTTAGTGTAACAGATTCACGCCTAATTAAGGTGTTAGCACAGCTTCCATTCACACCTCCCTCCTTTACCCTTTCAAGCATTACTAGGCTAACACCCAACCCCTTTGTGCCCTCCATGCCTCACCGGAGTGGTGCCATGAGCACCCTAAATCTTGCACAAGTGGTGCCACGTTACGCTAACTTGGCATTCACGCCTGAAACGATAAAAGAAGTGAGTTTGGGTCCGACTAACATATTAACTTGAAATAATAAGATTATCTCTTCTGTTGAATTAGATGACATCACCTTATTTGTTGCATACGATAGGAAAATTAGGGCTCGTTTGATTCGTAAAATTCATAGAAAATGAAATTTAAATTGGAATTGAAATTAATTCCATCTAAAAATGTGTTTGGTTGATAACTAGTCAAATTGGTGAACAATAGAAAAAAATGTGTTTGGTTGATAACAAGTCAAATAAGTGAACAATAGAAAAAGAATTATCTAAAAAGGAAATGTGCATAATATGGTCAAGCGGATAATAATTCAACATAGAATGTACCAACGCTTTCTCATGATGGTATCCCTAATTTGGGACGGGCTAATTAGGGCCTAATGGATTTTGGCCCTAATTTGGGACCGACCTAAAGTGTTCTATGTCCTAATTCACCACCCTATACTCTCCTACTTTTTACGCGCATGCTTCTTCGTACATACATATATACTCCTTTGCATATATGTGATTAGAGCCAAAACAAATAAAGTGTACTTGGTTGTTGTTCTCTAAGACTTCTGAATCAGGGCACACTCACAAAGGTGAATAATATAATCGGAACTACCAAAACCAAACCCGCAGTGCCAACCAGTTATTAAGGAACCATTCACCATGGTTAGGGACCGGTTTGGGGTTTCATTGGGCCAAACCAAGTAAAATACTGAGTTTTTTAATCATGGAATAACCGGTTATGATTATTTTCGATTGAGTTTTTGTATGCTAGTATAAATAGGTATTAGGTGTATAGGGTTATTTACAACATGTTTCTGTCTCTCAAAAACACAAAAACGCTCAAAAAGCGGAAAAAACGATCACAAACTCTTAAGTCTCAAATAGCAAATGGTATCCAGTCGCGGTCAATCCCAATCTTTTGTTGATGTTTGATATTCGTTTAGCGACTTAACTGTTGCACAAGTTCTAACTACAACAGTAACCTGGAAGATTTTGCAAAATTTGATATCTGAATTGTCGAACGGGTAAAATATAGCTTGATGCGGTGTCGCAGGGGAATTTACTACCTTTCATTAAAATTTAAATATAACTTTTTTTTTACTTTTTTAACAGAATTATGTTTTGTTAATTCTAAAATTTCATGAAGAAAAAGAATTTTATTGGCTATATTTTATTTATTTAGCATTTAAGAGAGGATCAAATAGGAAGTTTAGTTTAGCTAGGAAGTATAGAAAGCAATAATACGAGGACATGTGACAAAGATAAAAAACATGAGGAATGGTATTTTAGTCAAACACAATTAATCCCATAAAACCATAGATTTAAAGAAAACCCAGTTCATACTTCATTCAACCTCCACAACACCACCACTGGCACTCCACCACCCTTCCCTCCGCCACCGGAAACGACACAACCACCACCTACCGTCGTACCTCTGTACCATCATCACAATACAAAAACCACCTGCAACAACCCTAACCTTGACCCTTGTCCACAACCGGAGACCCACAGTCACCGCAGCACCATCCCCTACCATCCTCTACCGCCTTACAACCTGTACCACCAACACCATCTCGCCACTTTCACCCTCACCCGCATGTTTGCGATTTTCAGATCTGAAACCCATTTCACTATCCACCGCCACCGCCCACCACCACAACAACCAGTTTCCGAATCATCAGAATCGGAGTTCGCACTCGCTTCTAGAAGCTACCAGCGTTCACATCAGATTCGATTTCACCAGCGTATTGCAGTAACAATGTCGTCTTGCAGCGTGTTGCGTTTTACTCATTTTTTTGATACCCTGCTGTATGAAATCACCAGGAGGTGAAAGAAGGAATATTTTGAATGTATTGATAGCAGGTTTGTGATTTTTTATGAATTGAAATATAGCTATCGTTCCCAACAGTACACTTCTCCTTTAATGCTTAAATTTTTTTTTTGTCTTTTTTCTAATATATAGTTTACTGATGAGCATAAAGATTATTATAGTGTTATAATGATAATTATATCATTAGGAAGTTCTTTCGTTAGTTATATATTCACTTATTACCGGAAAACGCAATTGTAGAGTTGTTCGTAAAACGCAATTTGTAGAGTTGTTTGTAAAACGCAATTTGTATAACACAACTCATTTTTTTTGTGTTTGTATTTGTACATTCCGTTTTAGGTAGTGTTTTAGTACATTGCGTTTTACAAAATAGTGAAAAAACATAGTTTTTTTATTCATTGCGTTTTACAAAATAATAAAAAAACACAATTTTTTATTCATTGCGTATTACAAAAGACACTTTTCTTTTGTGATTTTAGTCCATTACGTTTTAGAAAGTACAATTTCTTTTATATTTTTAGTCAATTGCGTTTTAGAAATAAACTTTGTTTTGTGTTTTAATTCATTGTTTTTTAGAAAAAAAACATTGTCTTTTGTTTTTTTTTGTTCATTGTCTTTTAGAAAAAAAAACACTTTTTTTAATATTTTTTCGTGCATTGTTTTTTATAATGGTTTGTTGAACTTAAAATGAAAATATATGATAATAACATGGAAGTTAAGTGTGTTTGAATGGATGTCAAAGATGGTAAACCACTTGTCCCACATGGGTGTGGAGACAAAGTATAAGGTTATTTATAAGGTGAAACCTTTGTCTAACCAACATAACTTTATGACATGTTTTACCATAAGTCCTACGCGCGGGTGCGCAGGGGGGGTGCAAATTGAAACCGGAATTTAGTCGAACTCGTGTGCACCCGCACGTGCTGCAGACACGAATGCAGTTCAAAAAAAAAATTCACTGGGTTTTCAAAATTATTTTTCTAAATATAGCAATAACATACTCGTTTTAAAGATAAAAAAACGCTCGTTTTAAAGATAAAAAAACGCTCGTTTTTTTGTTGCAATTTTTATAAAAAAAATAATGTCGTTTGAAAGAGTTATTAACGTTTAAAAAATGAGGGGAAATTGGAGGAGAGAGAAACTATTACCTTGGATTGACTAGAATGCACCTACAAAAACTCACGCGCCTCATCTTTTTAATTTAAGTTAATTCATTTAATCTTAACCATTGATTACTAAATGGATGGATAAGATTACTTTATATCCTTTCTAGTGATAGAAACTTCCTATTTTATCTAACCCTTAACTTTTATTAATAAACAAAAGAGTAAATTTCAAATTTTGTCATTTATCTTTATACCCTTTTCAAGCAGTGTCCTTTATCTTTAAAATTACCAAGTTTTGTACTTTATGTTTTCAAATCTTGCATGTTGTGTCCTTTAAGCCTAACTCTGTTAATATTTTATGTTAAATCTGATCACTCAAGGTCAATTAAGTCTTTTACCAATTATTTATAAAAATAAGTTAACAAACAAAACAAATCAGATTTAAAAATTAATATTAATATTACTGTATATATAAAATAAAAATTAAAACACCATTTCTCATCAATTCTCCCCCTCAACCACCACTCCCACCTGCCACTACCACTACCTAGTGCCACCACCACCCATTACTGTTACCACCACCCACCCCTTACAACCAGCACCACCACTCGACCACGGACACCACAGTTCACTGCCACCAGATGAACAACATAACACAGCTCACATCTCTCCCCCAATTTAAAAACCCAGAAAATCTATTCTAACCACATAAAAATCCATATACCAGATATTAAACTGCCCCTCAAAACACTCTTTCTTCATCGTGACAAAGATCAAAATGATCAAGAAAACTATGGATTCATCATCTGGCAGTTCATGGACTACTTGCCAAAACATGAAATGTATAAAGGCTACAGAGGTCACAAGAACAGGATGGAAATGTCTTGATCAGGATGCTAATCTTTGCGATGCGTGCTAGTAAGCTCCTTTCAAGAGCGTCAATCGAAGCGTATGTGAGCCGGCCAGCCGGGTTTGTTGGATCTTGACACCTACCCGTCGCAACCACCACCACCATACATCCACCCCTGCCACACCACCGCCACCACACATCCGATCTCTGCCACCAAACAACCGCAAGAGCAAGTTGGAGTTTCCGGAACAACTAATGTCCGAATACCTCTAGATCTGTCTGTCGTTCACCCGCCTCCTCGCCACCACCGCTCCCCTTTAACCATATCTGAATGAATGAGGTGACCACTAACATGTGATTAGGTGGGCGATGGGTAAGGGTTAGGGTTTGAGCTGTAATTGCAGGTCTTTTAATGGAGGATTGGTGCCTTGCTGAAGTTTTCTATGAGAGAGAAGAGGAAGAGTGTTTAGTGAGAGGAAGGGCTTTACCGACGGAGAGAGTTTTGGGTTATTTATATTCTATTTTTTTAATTAACATATATTCTAATTAAATAGGCAAAATTACAAAAGCATCCTCACGTGACAAGCACATGATATATTTAACGTTAAAAACTAACTGAATTAGGCTCAAAGGACATAACATGCAAGTTTTGAAAAAATAAAGTACAAAACTCGGCAATTTCAAAGATAAATGACACTGTTTGAAAAAAGGTATAAAGATAAATGGCAAAATTTGAAATTCACTCTAAACAAAATGATATTTGAAAAAAGCGGTTTGTCCTCCGGTTTTTATTTCATTTCGGTTAACCGGTCTGGTTAATAACCAAACAATTTTGACGGGTAGGTTTTTGCGTAAACTGCTAAAATGGTCTCTGAAATTTGGTCACTTTTGCCACTTTAGTAAAAAATCAAATCTTTTGAATCTGGGTCTCTGTGGTTTCAGTTTTATTGTCATTTCAACCCAAACCAAAATCTGGTCAGATTTTTTACTTAACGACTTTGGTTATTTAACCAAATCGGCGTTATTTAACCAAATCGGTTATTCTAAAAATACCGATTTGGTTAAAAACACCGATTGCCATTTTCATCCCTGTGATTTGTACTCTGGTTAATTCGGTTAATCGGTCTGGTTAACCGATTTGCCCATTTCAGTTTTAACGACTTTGATATTTAACCAAATCGGTGTTTTTAGAATAACCAATGCATGCACCTCTATTTGAGCGCCTTCTAGGTCTTCATTTTTGTTTTGATAGCTAAAAATAGTCTAAGGGAAGATACGGAATAACACCATATGGTCAACAAAAACAATATACACATATCATATACATATGGAACTTCTGATCTTGTATGCTTACTGGGATCTTAATCCAGCAAAGTGGATCTTGATAACAACACATTTTAAAGAGATCAGAGGTGTAATGGTCAACTTTACGATATAAACACAACTACACCTGGTAAATAAATAGTTGGTTGCGTCACGTGTTATAATTTTGAGAGTGTGATGTTGTTTTTCATGTTTCTTGTATTTCACTGATTTGTATTCTATATATTACTTTTTTAAATATATCTTATCTTAAAATATCCTTTTATAATCCTAATCTTTAAAACTAACTATTTAATATATTTTTTATTCAACCGTGTGAAACCGTGTGCTAATAACCTGGCTATTTACTATAAAACTAAGGTTTTTAAAATAAAATGAAATGGACAAATAGTATTTTATTTATGCAATTTAAATCAGATTAAGATTTTTTCCGAACATGAAAATTCATTACGAAAACACCAATCAGAACACTTATGTATAATATCATCTGATCTTTTATTTAGTTATAAATATTATTAACTATTACACATTCCAAAATCACAAAACAAAAACATGCAAATTCAAGATCAAACAGGTCCTTTAAACAACACCAGCTTCCTGAACTTCTGCCATGGTTTGTCCCAAACAAGAGCCACATAATTCTTCCCGGCGCCACCATCAGCCGCTGCGATCGTTAGGTTGTAATTCATTCCGGCGACCACTTGTTACTCTCCTTTGATGACTTTTGAAAATTTTAGAGATGCATGGGATTCCTTGTTGTGTTCATGGATGGCGAACTTGCCGATACTGATCACCGTAGGGTCGGTGATATCAGGAATCGGCTTCCAACCGCGGAGGAGCACTCCGCAGCGCATGGCGGAGGGTTTAGTGCAGGAGAAGAACATGATGAGAAATGTGATGATGAAGTGGTTATCCATTTTGGAAGGGTGGTTCATGTGAGGGGATGGAGTGGTGGTTTTTATAAGGACATATACCATGTGATATATGCACACTTTTTTCTTTGCTTTTAAAATTTGTCTTTATTGATTGTTTAAAATTAGATTATGGGTAACTTTTTAACTAAAAGTGAAAAAATTTATGTCATGTCGATGTAACACGTATACAATGGGGGTTTTTACCAATTAAGACTATCTGTATCGTGTTTGAAATGTGATCGCTGGTGATGATGTGAGATTATCCACAATTTCAGACACATTAAATCTCATCCAAAGTTTAGTGAATATTTTATCAACCGAATACTAAATAAGAGCCTTTGAGGCTCTGGCTTAGTGGTAAAGGAAAAACCCTGTAAGTGTTTAAACAGGCTGAGGTTATAAGTTGATCAATACCCGATAAATGTAACATTTTAATGTTAAAAAAAATTAATAATTAAATAAGATCTTCATCAAAGTACTCCACCAACCTAAGCCATTTAATCTTATTCACATTAACTCAATGTATGGAATCAAAAAAATTCAACTTTTGATTTATTTAATGCATTAGTTATGTTTTATGTTATTTAAAATTTAGTTTACTTATATGTTTTTTTATATTACTGGTTTACTTATATTAGTTGTTTAATTATTTAATTATGTAAATACACTTAATAATAAAGCGATAGAAACTAGAAAATTTGATTAATAAAAATAGGGAAAACAAGGGATAGTTAGCCTGATTCGAAATAGGCAAATCTCCAAACACAAGACATAAAAACTGGAGAAAAGAAAATAGATGACTAAAGGCCTATTTATTCTTGAGGATTGCTGGAAGTTTCCCCTTATTTTAGCCTTTGAAATAACTGCTGAAATCATGGGATAATATCTTAAATTATGCAGGGAGATAATTATGCATTTGATTGGGAGGATCAGTTTGGATCCATCCAATTTGGTTCTTATCATTACTTCCCGCCTGGTAAAACGACTTGTCCTCAAGTCGATTAAGCAAAAACAAATTTGTCCCGGTCATCGGTTGTTCCTCAAACGGTTCAATAGTGAGGTGGTGGCATGCAGCGGAGTTGTGTGCTTCCGGTTGTAGTCCTTGCAGCTTATGTTCTTGACCATTGACAGTGAAAATCATAAAACTTTTAGCCCAATTTGCTTGAACCGTATTTAGGGTAGCCAACCATTGAATGCCCAATACTATATCAGCACCTCCTAGGGCAAATGGATAGAGGTCTTGTGTGATGAGGAGGTCTGACAATTTCAACGAGACATCCTTGCACATCCGATTGCATCGGATGACATTTCCATCTCCTATTTGGACACCAAAGGGTTGTGATGAGCTGGGAGCTGATTTGTAGGCTCTTTACCGGCTTACCCAAAATAAAATTATGGGTCGAACCACTGTCAATCAACACTAGCACCTCAGTTGTACCTATAACTCCTTGTAGCTTCATTGTAGTTGGTGTAGATCTACCAAAAAGAGCGTGAAGGCTGATCTCAGCCAATTCATCTGAGCTATTCTGCTCGTTTATTGCTGTTGTTTCATCATAATATAAGCGATCTCTAAAACTTTGAAAGATCCCGATTTACAATGATGTCTCGGACCGAATTTCTCCTCACATCGAAAGCACAACCCTTTGTGAATCGGGACTGTTTTCTCCTCGTCAGAAATGCGAAGAGGGGAAATGTATGAAGGGGTTTCAGGCAGGATATTGGTGGTTGAAGAAGTCACGGCTGATGAAGAGGTTTTGGCGGTGACAGTGGGTTTTGAATTCTGCCCGAATCCGTTGTAATCTGCCTTTGATTCGAATTCTAATGCTAAACTCATAGCACTATAAACTGTACAGGGTTTGTGGATTCAAACATCGGTTTTCAACTCATCTTTAAGACCGTTCAAAAATACCCCTAAGAGACAATGATCAGGCCAATTTGAGACCCGAGAGGATCTCTTAGCGAATTCCTGCCGGTATTCTTGAACTGAACTAGTTCGTTTGATGTTACACAGAAATTCATCCGGGTTTTGGAACTAGGCCGGCCCAAAATTTTTGGTGAACGCGTGGGTCAGTTCTTCCCAAAAAATTATGGGTTGGTCGTTAGAGAGCCAAGAGTAAAGATCCAAGGCATCACCCTCTAGGTGCATTGAGGCCACTTCAACCTTCTCCTCATAAGGTATGTGATAATACCTGAAGTATTTTTTGGCTTTCAGCAACCATCCACGAGGATCTTCTCCGCTAAAAGTCGGGAATTCGGTTTGCTATAGGGCCTATATGGTTGTCGACTCCTCCAGGAACTTTCCCCTTCATCACTCTTGCTTCCACGTGAACGATACCTTGCCTTTCGAGATGCAATCTCCTGCCTCTGGACTGCTATATCCTCTTTCAGTGAGTCAATTGACCCCAATTTTGCGGCTATGGCAGCCAACTGAACAGCAATTGGGTCAAGTGGGTTACTGTTGTCGTTCGAGTTATTCCGGGTTTGCACCATTTCGTTTCCCGGCAATGGGACCAAATGATAGAAACTGGAAAATTTGATTAATAAAAATAGGGAAAACAAGGGATAGTTAGCCTGATTCGAGATAGGAAAATCTCCAAACACAAGACACGATAATCAATAAAAACTGAACAAAAGAAAATAGATGACTAAAGGCCTATTGGGAGATAATTATGCATTTGATTGAGAGGATCAGTTTGGATCTGTCCAATACCTTGCAATGGTATTAGTCTATAACAATCGACCCTCCTTAAAGGGCCAACGTCCTCGTTGGTCACGACCATGTTGGTCACAGCTGGCTACTTCCAGGCCACCACTACATGGGCCACCATTACGAGCCTTTGGTCACGGCCACGTTGGTAACGGCTGGCTCTCTCCAGGCCACCACTCCGGGTTCTGGCTCTGATACCAATGTTACATACCAAACAGGAGAACACAACCCAAAAGACTAGTCTGATGTGTGAGAGAGCTCATTTGGTATATAAAACCCACATTGGTTGCCCATACAACCGATGTGGGACAAGTCCCATACCTTACAATGGTATTAGTCCATAACATAAACTTAGTTAAATTTAAATACAAATGGGTGATGATGTAGAAAATATAAGGATCTTTGTATGATTCGAGGTGAAATTGAGTGTTTTTAAGGATTTATAAGAATATGATGTGGCAGCTAATTAAGCAGCAAAGGGCACCCTTAGCATGTGGAGTTCGCTGTGACTTGATCATGGCTTAGCACGTGCTTGAAAGAATTAAATTGCAAGATTCTTGTAATAGTTCTTGTTATGCGCTTGTGTTAAACATATATGCTGCTTCGGATAGATGGGAAAAGGCTAAAAGTTTAAGGATTGCTATGTCTAGTAATTAAAAGGGTTGCCAAGACAGTTGGTCATAGTTCAATCACCCTTTTGATGGACAGTCAAGATGGGCATATTGGGTAATGGGTCAAAACGGGTTCGAGTTAGAATGATATTTGTAGTACTATAGGTTGAATGGGTTGGACAAGATGGGCAGGTTGGATAATAGGTCAAAACGGTTCATGTTAAAACGATTCTTTTTAAGATAGTTTGAATTGGTTGGGTCAAGATTGATAGGTTGGATAATAGGTTAAAATGGAGTACAGGTTAAAATGATCATTTTTTGTATAAGTTGAATGATGCACGTTGAATTATGGCCCAAAATGGATTCTGGTTGACACTATCATTTTTAGTAAAGGTTGAATGGATTGCATCAAGTTTTATTGATGTACACACACCTTTTTATGTTTTTCTCAATTTTATATAAATAGTTTAGCATTAGTTATTAGTTATGGTTTTAAACACAATATAATAGTTTAATAAAGGGTCACGGACATCCCCAAAATTGTGTGGACATCCCCTATCGTCGTGCGTATATGCCTATACGCGTCGTATAGGGGTTCAATGTATTTTGTTTATTTTATATATTTTAATTTTTTTGTTTATTTTTAACGCAATTTTGTTTTGTTAATTCTAGAATTTCATAAAAAATGAACTTTGTTGGCTTTATGGTCAACAAAACATTGTAACTCTTGATCTTGTATGCTTACCAGGATCTTAATCCAGCTACGTGTATCTTGATAACAACACCTTTTAAAGGGATGGGAGGTATAATTGTTAAAAGTTTACGATATCAACACAACTATACCTTATAAACAAGTAGTTGGTTGCGTCACGTGTCACAATTCTATGAGTCTAATATTATTTTTTTGTTTCTTTTATTCACTCATTCGTAATCTATTTCTTATTTTTATAAATGTATCTTGTCTCAATAAATCGTTTTATAATATTAAATTTCAATAACTAATTATTTAATATTCTTTTATATATATTCATCCAACTAGCGGGATTTGTAAACCCAAGCGATTCCGCGGGATGCGATGGAAGTTTAATTGGTATAAAAATTTCATTATGGTGCTGGCATATGCTACAACAAGCGAATAAGAAAACACGAAAATCATCTGCATTGATTCAATTCGTTAAAAAACTAAACCCAAATACATTTAATTTAAATAATTAAGGACAATGAGTTAGAATCTTTTATTATAAGTTAGATTAGATGTATGGAGTCGTTAATAACCTAGTTATTTATTATAAAATACTAAGGTTTTTAAAAAAAAAATGAAATTGACAAATAGTACTTTGTTTATGCTATTCAAATCAGATTTTTATTTTTTTTCCTTTTGCTAAACAACCAAAACATGAAAACTCAACACGTAAATAACAATCAGTGCACTCATCTGATCTCCTTTTATTTAGTTATAAATATTCCAAAACCACAAAAAAAAAACTTGCAAATTTAACTCAAAGAGGTCCTTGGAACGACACCAGCTGCATGAACTTCTCCCACGGTTTGTTCCAAACAAGAGCCACATAATTTCTTCCCGGTGCCACCATCAGCCGCAGTGATCGTCACGTTGTAATTCATTCCCGCGACCACTTGACACTCTCCTTTGACGACTTTCACAAACTTGAGAGACGCATGGGCCTCCTTGTTGTGCTCATCGACTGCAAACTTTCCGATATCCACCACCGTAGGGTCGGTCACATCTGGAACCGGCTTCCATCCGCCAGAGAGTGTCCCTTCGCCCAATGCGGCGGAGGGTTTGTAGAAGAAGAGAAGATGATGAGAGTTATGGTAAAGAGGTTTTTCATTTTGGTTGGATGGTTCATGTGAGGAGTTGGTGGTTTATATAAGGATAAAGAAGATGGCACAAACGCAACATATTTAACTTATTTTTATTTTTTTAAGTTTATTTTGACATAAAATACCAAACCATTTAATTCATGACATAAATAGTATTTTAAAAAATAAAATAAAAAATAAACACCCGTGGTTAAAAGTAAAATAAAAAATAAACACCCGTCGGGCTTATATGAACGCGACCCATTTAGTTAACCAACTTTGCGAATTTGAGCCTGTTTATACTAAGCTCAAACCCACAAATTTCGTGTTGATTCCGTATCGTGTTTTTGGGTCATGTAAGATAGGCGACCCTACACACAAGTAAATGGCATGTGAGCCAATGAGCTATAGTTTAACTGGCATCGGAAGGGAAGTGAAGATTTAGGATTGAAGACCACGGGTCTCAAGTTTGAATCCGTTCCTAACCGGATTTTACAGTAGTGGACTTTCAGGCTGTGTGTTTTCCCCGGAACTGGAGATGGTGGGCTTGAGCTACCAGCGTTTTCCACGATCGCGGGCGTATGTGGTCACCTTTTGCCTTTGGATTACCCCGGGATTATCCCCGGCTTATGTGAAATGCAAACTATTTTTACATGGCTTTAAGTTTCATCTTTAGTGATTGCTTTTATTTTCAACCTATATGATTTGAAATGACAAAAAACTAAATAACTAACGGGTGATGGACCGGGTATAATAAAAAGACAACAGAGCTCAATAAAGTACAAAACTCGCAAAAACAATAACGGCCATAAACTCTCAAGTCTCAAATAGTAAATGCAATCTTAATGCTGTCCATCTCAATCTCCTGTTGTTATGCAAGTTTTAACAACAAAAGTACCATCAGAAATTTGGGAAAACTTTGATTTATGTGAATTATCGAATACGTAAAAAAGAGCTCTCGATGCAAGACATGCTATGGACTTTAAGACCATTATTTGAACATGAAATTGAGAAGCCATATGGCCCATGTGGGTGGAACGTGTGGTGCAACCCGGTAAATAATATTTCTGGGTCAAGCAATACGCAACTTATATAATACATCAAGATATAAAAATAGTAGACAGATACAACATATTAAAACACTCAAAACAAAAACTAAACAACAATCTTGACGAGCACAATGGAGCGATGGAACACACTACTAGAAAAGTGAACAATTTACAACAAAAGTTTCCTACTCAATCCTTTTGTCAAACTCCAGCACGTTTTCGACACATTTCTTACGGAAATAAAGCTAAATTTGTGACAACTTGGTGACACATTTCCTATTGAAAACTGCGTCGAAAACCTTCTTGTTTCTAGTAGTGACACCAGTGGTGTAACGAAGATTGAACACACAAAAATAAAAATATTATTAAGAACTTTATTAAGTTTACTTTTATATATTTAGGATTTAATCGATTTTTTTTACAAAAAAAATTAAGTTCACTTTTATATATTTAGGATTTAATCGATTTAAAAAAAAACATATTATTGGGAAAAAATAAAGCGGTTTCTACACTGTTAATGCGGTTCACCTGTCCGTTAATAACCAACCCGGTTTTGACTGGTAGGTTTTTAAATAGGAAAAATAACAAAAATGGCCTTTGACAATCAAAACATGAAAAATTAGATAACTAAAAGTTAGCCTAAGGGAAGACGTTGAAAACAATCACGTCTCCTTTTATTTAATTATAACTATTACACATTCCAAAACCATTACATAAAAACCTGCAAACTGTATATCAAACAGGTCCTTTAAACGACACCAGCTTCCTGAACTTCTCCCACGGTTTGTCCCAAACAAGAGCCAAATAATTCTTGGCAGCACCAACGTCCGCCGCCATAATCGTCAGGTTGTAATTCTTTCCAGAGACCACTTGGCTCTCTCCTTTGACGACTTTCACAAACTTGAGAGCCACATGGGCCTCCTTGTTGTGCTCATCGACTGCGAACTTTGCAATATCCACCACCGTAGGGTCGGTCACGTCTGGAATCGGCTTCCATCCGCCTGCGAGTGTCCCTTCGCCAAACGCGGAGGATGGGTTGTATAAGAAGAAAGATGATTAGAATTGTGATGAAGAGGTTTTGCATTTTGGTTGGATGGTTCATGTGAGGAGTTGGTGGTTTATATAAGGATTTAAGTATATGTGGATAATGGGACGTGAACAGTTCAAAATTATGTCACACGTATGAACCTGAACAAGACACTAATATTTGCGGGATGACTTTAACGCAACCCGCTTAACTCATTTGTTTGTTGCGAAGATCAATACTTTTAAATTATAATTTTATAACAAAAATATAATTGCATATTATATGTCAGACATATGAAACTGAACAAGATACTAATATTCGCGGGATGAATCTAAACCCACTTAACTCAACTATTTTATTTGTTGCGAAGATCAATACTTTAATTATAATTTTATAATAAAAATATAATTGCATATTATATGTCAGACATATGAAACTAAACAAGATACTAATATTCGCGGGACAACTATTTTATTTGTTGCAAAGATCAATACTTTTAAATTATAATTTTACAACAAAAATATATTGCATATTTTCTTACGTTTATTTTTACATAAATACCAAACTATTTAAGTTATGACAAATTATATTTTATAAAAGTGAACTAAACAATAAATGGGTTAGATGAGTCAACTCGTTAACCAAGGCTGACAAAAACATAACCTGGTTAGCTAAACCGCTTCGTGAATTTGAGCTGAAACGTACCCAGACCTTCTTATACGAAACCTAAACCTGCGAATTCCGTATCCCGTTTTTGTGCCAAGTCATAAATTAGCCCCTATCTAAGTAGTAAATGGCATGTGAAATGCACACTATTTTTCCATGGCTTTAAATTTTGTCTTTATTATTTAACTTCTATTATATGAGTGAGTAGTAATGAAAAAAAAAGTGGGTCAATTAGGTCCCGTTAAAAGGGAGTGCTTCGCTTGGTGGCTTCTCCCCGTATTTGATAACCTTAGGCTTCAAGGCGCACTCGTTGATGTGTCGGTTGTGCTCCTTTCGAAACAATATCTACAGAGCGCGTGTTCTTACATTGCCCTTTCTCAAAAGACACGTGGAATCGGATCGGTTCGTGGTCTGGTTGTAATGTATCCGGTGGACTAGAGGCAGGTCCAGAATTCAAGCGCCGGTTGATCAGGGGCGGAGTATGTGGATGGTAAGGTAGTATGGGCAACCCCTCAACTTTGCCGACAGAGTGTAACATTAGTGTAAAACTTCTTTTTCTTCGACGTTTTATGTATCAGGATACCTCTGAGCATATATTATGATACCCTTAGGTCCAAAAAAATTTTAGGATACCCCTATCCTCTGAACGTTTCTTCTAAATCCGCCACTGGTCAGATCCAGGTGGTGTGACAACCCGTTTGCTAGCCTTCTTTCATGATTTGTTTGTTTGCATTTGTTTTGGTGTTTAGATGTTGAATTGTTAGGTTGGGGGCTTTTCACTTTTGAGTCGGCCCGTGTGTATTTTGTTTCATTTTGTTTTGGTTTCTTGTAGGCTTAATTACCTACTCCATTTTTTGATTTCTTGTAGGCCCACTTATCTTCTGGCCATTTCCTTTTCTTGTAGTTTTATATATATTGAAAACGTCACATAACCAAATTTCTAAATGTTGAAGTGACTCAAAGTTATCTAGATGTTCTACTTACCAAAATTTTCCAGTCACCGTAACCAAACGCACAATTGATCAAAGCATAAACATATATGTTTCAAAGTTATCTCACATTCGGTTCTTTTATATATATAAAATTGACGTCGTTTACCATTTTTATTATTTTAATAATATATTGTATTGCTTTATAAAAATGGACTACAAAATCATCCTAGTATTATAGGTATCAGTACTGCTATTCGTTTTTTTCTTTTTTGGTTGTTATACCGAAAGTAGGTATTGTTCCGATAATGTAAGGAATGAACTAATACGGACCGAAAGCCTGCATCGAACGTGTTTAGCTTTCTTCTTCGACATTCCCGTATAAACTTTGTGTAAAATGTGGATTTTCATTAAAAATATAGTATATTTTGGGTATTGTAAGCTATACGCGTGTTGTGTCGTATCGGTCCGGTGACGAACTTAACCGATTCCGGACCGAACATTGGTACGCGCATAGTAATTATCGAAACTAATACTGATATTTGTTTTTTATTTCACTTTCGGTTGCTTTAGAGAATGTGGACACCATAGCGAACCGAGACGAAACCGAGCGAGTTCCCGTCGCGTAGTGAGGCTGAACCGAATCCATCGGGAACAAAAAATAGGTCTTAGAGTGTGCTGGTAACGTAACTGTATCGTAACGAACTAAATCGATTCTGACCAAACAACATCAATACTAGTATTGATATTATCGGAACTGTTAATAGTATTCATTTATTATAGTTTTCTTGTGTCAAATACGTGTTGATACCCTATAATAAGTGTTGTTACCGTACTAATATCGTATTAACCCATACCGATACACCGACCTGACTCCTGCCGCAAGCGTGGGAAATTCTACTAGAGTATTATACGGGTGTCATTTTTTAACCGGAACCGAAACCCGAATCGACCCGAAGCCACCAGAATCCGATCAAGAGGAAACCTAATGAACTCGAATTCGAATAACAATAAGCCTGAAAATATTTATTTGATTTGGTTATTGGATAAGTTTTCATCTGGTAACCCAAATAACCCGAATAAACTACTTAAGGGATTTTCCCTTTTTTACATGAATGATTCTTGTAATATAACTAGAAGTTATACTCACGCTTCACGGTAGGATAACGTTTTTTTTTTTCAAATTGCGTTTTACGGCTAGTTTTTTATAAAATTTAAACAGAGAAAAAACGCACTTAACAACTATATATTTGTAAAGCACAAAAATGTACGACGTTGTAAAATTGTATACTTAGAATACCCAAAAATAAATTATAGGAAGTCGTTTATCATTTAATTTGACCCAACTGGACTGGTTTCCGGAAAAAAATTTTATGTCAAAACGAAAACCAACCGAAAATGTACATAAAAATAAGCACGGCAACATATTATATTCGATTTGACATATTTTCAAATAAAATTTACGCAAAACATAAACCAACTTGAATTTATACCAACACGTTGATAAATATAAGCATGTAAAAAAACAGTAATTTTTTTAATTTAAAGAATGGTAAGGCGCGTTGCGACGGTGTCGAAACGCAAAGTGGCTCGGATTTATATCATCTAATGAAAATGTATTTAGTTTGACCCGACTCGCCGAAATTTTTTTACGTCAAAACGTAGACCAACTGAAAACTTAATGTATCTAACCCGACTCATTTGCGGGGAAAAAAATAAAATTTAAGTTAAAACGTAACTTGAATTTACACTACATGTAACTAAAGCTAAACATAATAAAACTCGATTACAAAAGTATTTAGAAAGTTATCAGGGTTGTAAGTGTCAATGTTGAAAGTTCAAAACACATAAAAAAGTTTGTCGAAATGTAAATCAACTTAAGTTTATATCGACATGTAAATAAAAATAAAGATGTAAAACTCGATTACAAAGTAATTAGAAAGTTAAGAGGTTATAAGAGTTAATGCTGAAAATTGAACGTTAAAAAACCACTATTCACAAAACTTGCAATTGTATGTGTATATATATATATAATGAATTAACTTGATTACAATTATTAATTCTTAAATGCTTATAAATGTTTTTATTACAATAAATTTATTCTTGTATGCTTAGATATGTTTATGTAATAGTGATTGCATCATTCATGAATAACATACCTTATTGAGCATTATTCGACTCTACACGGTGTGAAGGGGCTTGAAGAAAAGGGTGTTGAGCGATACATGGCAATACGAAAGCAGGGTGGTGTGGAGAAAAAAACTGAGGTGGAAAGTGGCGTGGAAGAGAATAAAAAAATAAGAATTAAAAATTACATCAACCAATCAAAAACCTAAACTACACCTACCAATCAAGAGCCTCTACCTCACCCACACATTTGCCCCCACGCCGAAAATCCTCAAGACCCAAGCACAACGCCAAACACGAGGTGCTTTTGTGGTCGTGAATTGACAACAACGTCCTGTTTCGACGCCCACAATATATGGTTTAAGTGTAGAGCAAGTAGCATGAGGACAAGACGTTTACTTTGTCTATGGTTACATACAATTTTAAAAATAAACACTTTACAAAATACAAAGAGAATAAATCGGAAGCCAATAAATATAATTGAAAGACCAAGTAAAAATCACTAATTTTCTCTCTCTTTATTAATTAAATAATATTTTTTACAATTTTATTATTGTTTTTTCTCTTATCCGTTCATAACCACTTTAAAAAGATATTCAAAAACTAATAGGGATGAATAGGTCCGCTTAAATATACAGATAAAAAGTAATATTTTCTTACTCTCTCCTTAAAACCTCTTTTTTTTATAATATGCCTACGCTATCACATAAAAATGCAAGAATTGGGTGTGAATGCTCCAAGACAATTACAACCAACAAAAGTAAACTTATTAACTTATGTTATTATTGCTGCTGAAACTAAAGGAAAATCCTAATGAATATATATTTATTAGATTTTGGTTTGACTTTTTACTTCTATATATTCAACAATTTCGTTTATATATATTTCCACTTATTTATAAATTAAAAAATATAAAAAAGGACTTATAATTGTTATTATTTAGTTCCTTCAAGAAAATCATAGAAAATTAATAATAAGCTATTAATGTTAAAATAACCTGATTACCAATTAAATTCAATTCAAAATAACCATAAAAGCATGTGTAGTGGGCTAGATTCAGTCATGACCTAGTCCATAGCGCCTAACCGTGTTGCGGCACAACCCCCCTCCCCCACTATGGCTTCAAAACTTTGATTTCCGTGATCGCCATAATGACATTTTGACGTGTGGTTTGATAATCAAACCGTTGGTACCGGTAAAAAAAATCATACTTATTAATTATTATATACACACACATAGCATTTAACACACGTTCATACACCCAACCAACTAAAAAAACCCTCCACCAAAACCTTATAAAACTCTTTACCAAAATGGATTCATCTCCGTCAGATTCGTTCCTCGATTTATACCAAAACCTTATTTCTTTTTATATTTGTTGAATTTAGAAATAAAAAATAACAATTGAGTAATGAGTTACTACCTCACACAAATGTTATGAAATGTTATATAACACCACCATTACACTTTTTATGACACTTATCACATAACCTTACACTCACCATGTTATGTGGTGTTACAACTAAACATGGCCTAAACCAACTAACCCGACCCAAATAAACTGAAACTTGATTAGAAAACTAGAAAAACACCCCTAGTGTATTATAAAAATCTAAAACAAAATTAAAACGAAATTGAGTAAGTAGTAATAGTAATCTAAACACTTATGTATCATTATGTATTACAATCTGATCTTCATTTATTTAGTTATAACGGTTCTGATAGTACCGAAACCGAAACTATCATCAACTATTACACATTCCAAAACCACAAAACAAAAACCTGCATATATATTCTACATCAAACAGGTCCTTTAAACGACACCAGCTGCCTAAACTTCTGCCAAGGTTTATCCCAAACAAACGCCACATAACCATTCTCCACGCCACCATCCGCCGCGGTGACCGTTAAGTTGTAATTCATTCCAGCCACCACTTGACTCTCTCCTTTAACAACTTTCACAAACTTAAGAGACACATGCTCCTGTTTGTTGTGCTCATCGACCGCGAACTGGCCGATGTCCACGACTGTAGCGTCCGTGACATTGGGTATCGGCTTCCAACCGCCAGCAAGTGTCCCTTCGCCTAGCGCGGCGGAGGGTTTACTGTAGAAGAAGAAGATGATTAGAAATGTGATGGTGAAGAAGTTATGCATTTTTGGAAGATGATTGAAGGGTGTCGGTGGTTATTTGCTTATTTGTTGTGGTTGATATATAGGGACATAATGTCACGGGAAATAAATGCAAACCATGACTTTAATGTTTGTTTTTATTGTGTGGTTTGTAGTTTATTTTTGTATGATTGGAAAAATATGTTTTTCTTAAATGTTTTAGATATAGTGACAATATTAAATACTATTGTGGTTTGACAAACAAGTCGGCAGGTCTTTGTTAAAATTTCTTAACGAGCTGAAATCAGTGATTGTTTTCAAATGGTTTGAAGAGAGGGTTTAACTAAAATTTCAAAAAGTGAAAGTGTAATTTTAGTCTATAAAATACTCTAAATTTCTTTTTTAAAGGGTGAGTCTTTTCACCCAGAGGCTCACCTGCGATTGATATTTGATCATGTGATCCATCGCAACTTCCACTTTTGTGAAATACAAATTTCACATGCGTCCATGGCTTTATATCCTAGTGACATTTTAGGGGTGGGATAAGACTTTGGGACAAGTAGGTCCTGGGTTCAATTCCCACAAGGGGTTTTCCCATATTTATTTGGTTTCCTTCTGAATTAGTGTATATGCATTTTGCTTAGTGGAGATGGATATGATCGGGTGGTTCCGCTGGTGGCACGATGATACCCGAATGATCCGTCAGTGATCCAATACAAGAAAAATTACACATAGATGTAGATTCTACTATACTCATAATTGATTCATGTGTTATGATTATTAACATACATTAATACCCCCACCCTTTAACACGAAGTGGCTTCTCATTAACAAATAAATACAAGAAAAATTACAGGTGGTTTTATATAATATATTTTACTTTATTTAATATATAGTATAATTCATTTTATAATTATACGAAATGATACATTAAATATGGAAAATTTTAAATTACAATATACAAGTTTTTTTGTTCTTTATTTCTTTTGTATATGGGATTTGAAGCCTTGAACTTAAGACCTTCAAATCTAAGTGTACCTAAATGTTTTTTTCCTGTGCCCATTGATCACCAACGTCATTGGTAATTACAATATATAAGTAATAAACATATAAGCAATCTATAAATCTCTAAATATTTCTTTGTACCCCACATTTGTCGTCTTATTTGTAATATTTTTCATCTTTGTATAATATCAGTAACTTAACTTTGTGTTTTTTTATTCTTTATAGTGTCACTGCTCGGGAAAAAAGATGATTCTTTTAAGTACAAACCAACCTTTGATAGTGATTATGTTTAACTTTTATTAGTAATCATTGACTAAACATCAAGTTGTTTATTTATAAGTTATGCAAACATTTTAAATAGAAATGATTTGCAGTTATCATCAAGATTTCATTAAAATATAATAACAATACACAAAGGGAAATAATTATTACATTAATTTATTTAAACAAAAAAAGAAGACAATTTAAACTATTACCATTCTTGAACATAATTAAAAACTTTAATTATTTTATAACTTGACTGCGTTAAATATATATTATAATATTTAAAAGTTAGTTATAATTTCAGTTACAATTACAAATTATATTTTAAAAGATCATTGTATTTTATTGAGTGTTTTAAGAATGACGACTTCAAAAAGAAAAAAAATATGACAGGTATAACGAAATTGTATTTACAATTTAGTTACAGAAAGAACTTTATATGAAGAAGAAACACAATCTTGAAACTAAAGTAAAAAATCTCATAAACATAAAAAATGATTTGATTAATCTTAAAAAGGAATGTAACAAAAATTCAATTATACATCAAAATAATCAAAAACATTTTTAATTATTTAATGTAAAAAATTCGTATGCAATCATTAATTTATAAAGAATTATAGAAAGTTTCTTTAAAGAAATAAATTTATATAATCTTGAATAAACTATTGACAGATATATATTGAATGAAAAGAAAATTATTACATGTCAATAAATCAAAGGATACAACTGAATCTTTAAATAGCATCGAAGTTTTCATTAGATATGTTAAAGTAACTAAATATTGAAAAATTTAACGGATCAACTGTAACATCCGTCAAAAACGGATTTACCAAAGCCGCTCCGTTTATCAACCGAACAGTCAGTTAAAATTTTCGTTGCGATTTAAATGCTCAAAATAATTTTAAACGATACGTAATCAATTATTATGCGGGGATATATATTTAGTTTTTGAAAAACTGTAAAAAATAACAAAATAAAAATGTTTTACTCATGCCGGGTTTCGAACTCGGGTCTGTACCGGTTCAAACCAACAACTTATCACCTAGCCAAACAACCGCTCCGCCACTTTGATTTTCTGTTAACACAAGGAAACATTTAATTCAAATATTCAAGTTCCAAAGTTAAATTCAGTAAATTGCGCCCAATTAGCAGTCGTCGGAAATCCCGACGACTTCGCCGTTTAATTACGTTTTCGCTCAATTTAACCGATGACTTAACTCCTACGACGGTTATAACCGACGTCTGAACCCGCGACATCAGCCATAACCGCCGGAGAACGGCTGACTTCGAATTAAGACCGAATTCAGACCCCATTCATCTCAATACTACCCTATAAATTCAACCACAACTCGCCAGAAATCTTTCACACTCAAATCGCACCCTTTCTCGGCGAAAAATCACTCGCCGGAAATATTTGATACATCGCCGGAAAACCGTATCATTAACCTTCGAGCTTTACTGAACCCCCTAAACTTTTACCGAAATCACCCACACCCTTTTCAAGCCTTCGGAAGACTCTCTGCTGCAAGAGACTCGTCGCCGGAAGAACTTGCTGCCACCGGAGTTCTGCCGGAAAACAGAGGAGGAACAGCCGGTACTTTTCACGCCCAAATTCCTTTCTTTTTACTTTTATCTCGACTGTAATTGATCATTAAACGCTAAAGAAACTTGAATCAACATTTCGAACCAGTCAGTCGCCACTTCCGGTTGAAACCAGTGAAGAAGACGACGTTTCAGTAATGGTTAAGTATAATTAAAATCAAGATAATTACCGGGTTAGACACACAGTCCAGCGGTGGATTGTGTGCACTTTTAACGCTAAGGTCACGAGTTCGAGTATTGTCCCTCACACGCTGCCTTGATAAAAATTCCTTTTTCAGCAAACTGAACCGGGTTGATTTAAGTATATGTTAAGTATATTGATAACTGAGTTTATAACCAAGTGAGACACACAGTCCAGCGGTGGATTGTGTGTCCGCTAACCTACAGGTCCCGGGTTCGAGACCTGTGGAGCGCACCGGTTCGCTAGATTTAATTCATTTTTAAAATAAAGTGATTTCTGTTTAATTCTAATTAATGTATATATGTAATTAAAATCGGATATATGACGGGTTAGACACGTAGCTCAGTTGGTAGAGCTGCGTGCACGCGTACGAGAGGTCTCGGGTTCGAGCCTCACCCAGCGCACAATAATATGCCTTCCGAACCGGTCAACGTCAGTCAAAGTCAACTGTAGCAAAAATAAAATATTTTTTTTATTATTTTTATTTAATTATTTTAATTAAAAATCAATTATAAATACTTAAAAATAACATTTTTAAGGTTAGAAAATAGCCTCAAACTCACAAAAATACACCCAACAATCCTACTAAAATAGATTAATAAAACCCGTTTACTTACCAAATCGTAATGCGATTTATCTAGGTTTAATCTCACTCGTGGTTAAAACCACTTCGCGTGCATTCAACGTCATCAACCGAACGCACCCAATGTGAGTGAATTCTTACAAACTCCCCTTTTTATTCATGTTTTGGGGTGTATCATGTGTCGCTTAAACTAATTCTCTTATGCAAATTCGTGCTATACCATTATATGAACTAAACTAGAATGTAACTATTATTGGTTGTGATGTATTACATATTGTCAAAGTTGTATGCAAATTATTTAGGCCCATCAGTTCCTCGTGGGAGACGAGAACAACGCGTGCCTTAAAACTCATTCATTAGGCCCATCAGTTCCTCGTGGGAGACGAGAACAACGCGTGCCTCAAAAACTCATACATTAGGCCCATCAGTTCACAAGAACAACGCGTGCCTTAAAACTCATTCGTTAGGCCCATCAGTTCCTCGTGGGAGACGAGAACAACGCGTGCCTCAAAAACTCATACATTAGGCCCATCAGTTCATAAGAACAACGCGTGCCTCAAAACTCATACATTAGGCCCGTCAGTTCGTAAGAACAACGCGTGCCTCAAAACTCATTCATTAGGCCCATCAGTTCCTCGTGGGAGACGAGTCGAACAACGCGTGCCTCAAAACAATCGTTTGGTGTTTGTATGTTCAATATTCAATATTATGTGTTGTGTGAATAAATTTACATCTACATTTACTCATATGTGGTATGCACATTATTTATAATCAATTGGATAAACTTGTTCAAATGTTTTTCCATAGGATTCACTCGCCAACATTATGTTGATCCAAAAACCTTTTTACACATGATACAGGTGGACAGGTTGAAGCAAGGAAAACATAGGATATGCCTTAGAAGAGAACCAAGAAGCTTAGACTGATAGTTAGAACATGTTGTATCATTTATTGTAAATTTCCATTAAATTGTATTAATGAATATGAAACATATAATAAATGTCATGAGCTTTGATGATAACCCAATCATGCCCCGATCACCTTTTCCGCTGCGGGTCGGGGTGTGACATCAACAAATACCGAGTTAAAATCGGTGTAAAATAACTAATCATATGCAGCCTTTTGCAAATATTTTTTTGATGAAGAAAATATTATTATAAAAGATAACAAAGGAAAGTGAATATACCTTAAAAAGAGGACAAATCCATAATATTTTCTGCAAATAATTTCTTCATAAGGAAATAGTCTACACAAAAAGTAAAGTCTGATTTCTTTAAAATTTGTGACAAAAATAAGTGAAACAAAAGCCTTGTATTTTCCCTTCTAAAACAAAATAATAATGATTAAAACAATGACACGTGGCAATTAATAGCTTAAGTGATTGACAGGCGGCCTAAGATGGTTTTGATTTATTATGATTTATAGATTTCTGTAACATTCGAAAATGTTTATTTGTTTGCATGTTTTCTTGGTTAAACATGACTTAATGTAGCATAATACAACACGTTAACATGTGATAAGGTCCATAACAGTGAGTTAACGAAAATATCATTAAATAAAATTCATCAACACTTAACATGAGTTATTGTAATGCATCTTCAAATCATGTCGTGGTTAGGGTCGACCCATTTAAAGTTTACGAGAGAAATGAGTAGCACTTAGTAACTTAGAATTTAATCAACCAACAACTCAAACTCATATGAACATTGTTGTAATTGGTGTCTATCTTATTATTTTTTTCTGTCTTATCTCTAATTCCCCAACTTTAGCTTACTCGTTTCTCGAATAGTCCTTAATGTGGATGGAATTAGTTTGTCCAGTTAAGTGTGTGTGAATTGACCTATATACCTTTATTAATTAGAAATACAATTAAAATTATAAAAGATATAATTAATCATTAAATGTTAAATGGGGCCTCTTTATTTGTTTAAAAAATAAACTCACACCCTCACCCTACCCACCCCCACCCCTCTCCCATTCTCTCTTCTCCATCCTTTGTTTGGAACTTCAAGTCTTTAACGACGATCCCCTTCTACCACCATAATAACACCTACCACCGTAACACAACCACCCTAATCTCGCCGAAACACGTCCCACCATAACACCTCCACCACGCCTCCGTTTAACCTTTTCTCAAATGTTTTAGTGCGCAAAGTTATAGCTTCTGCAAATGCAGAGAAACATGATGATGTACCAGATATGTCTGAATTTGCTGCTTGTGTATACACAGGCTGTGAGGATTGAGGATCAGAGATTATGGATCTTTGTGTGTTGGATATGAGAGCAATTGGTCCTTCTCTTTGGGTTGAAATTAAATATCTCTTCTTCCCTGGACATTAAGATGATGTATATATCATGTAAGTTCTAGTTCCCTAATTCTAGAGTAGATGCTAAGGTCATGGTTAGGTTTTTCCACTCTCTTGATAGAGCACCCAAAAAGTTTACATTTCATCATCATTAGATTTTTCAACTTCAAATGTTTTATGCTCATTCAGAATTTTGTAAATTTATTATATGTTTCTGAAAACGTTTCATTACGTAGACTTTTAAAATGCTCATATGAAGAAACACAATTTGTTCTGTTTCTTTTCATTCTTTCTCCTCTTTCACAAAGATTATCTAGTTGATCTCATATTTCCTTTAAAGATGCACATGCATCTACATGAGAAATTACGTCATTTGAAAGTGCCATCATCAAAAGTGATTTGGCTATTTCTTCTGTCTCCACCAATTTCTTGTCATTATCACAAAGATGCTTTGGTTTAGTAGTCCATGATGCAGAAATTGTTGTTGACTAATCAGTCTCAGGTACATGTGCAATTTTCAACACAGGGAATTAATCATCCTGATTCTCCATTGCGGGTATTTTTCTCTGACTAAAGTCGAAGGTTTTGACATAGACCCAATATTGAATGCACTGATCCATTTTTGAAAGTTTTCCATAAAAAACAGAGTATACGGAAAGATATACTTAGAACAATTGATCGTTTGAAAATAAGTTATTTAGTCTGCTCTGATACCAATTGTTAATCCCACATGAACAATCTTTTACAAAAAAAGCAAATAGTTTCAACAAGATAGAAAATAGTATGCAAAATTAGAAATCAAACTCCCAAGATACAAAAATACAGAATTTTCAAGTTTGTATTACTTTGAAAAGATTACAAGGTGATTGGATGGTTATGGACTATTACAAATGATTACTCTGTGAGAGTGAAGGGTAATGGAGTGTGTAGGATGTATTTAATGTAAAACACAACTTATTTACTCATCGAGGATTTTGTTATCTATTTATAGAGAATATTTGGCATGAATAAACATTTGTTTATTCATATACTTGACCTGTGAAAAAGTTTCCTTTTGGCATATTCATTGAATCCGCCATTCCACTAGTCACCTTGGAAGCTTTGCATACCTTGTCAGGTATGGCAACTGGGACATGGTTCATGTCATCAGATTTCTAATGACTCATTCTGATCAAATCTGATGCTAATGATCATATTATCATTAGATTGATCAGAATTCTGATCTAGTATTCTTTATGACTCTCTGATCATTCCATAATGCTTGTTCTTTCTTTTCTTGTCCTTTGTTAAGTATTTTCTTTAGTTTTGATCTGTTGACTCGTTTAGCATTATGTCTGATCAAAATGATTGGATTCTCTATGATCAGGGGCGGATATACCTTATAACAAGGGGTAACCTGCCCCGCTACCTCTTAACGCTCCGACGATATTTTGATTTTTTGATACTTGATGTTTTTTCGATTTTGCTTTCCCTATTTTTGAAATGTTGCCCCTATAATTATTTTTTTAGGTCCACCACTATCTATCATTTTGCTTTAACAGTTACATAGATAAATAAATAGATCCCTAACAAGAAAAGGTTGATAATATTCTAAGAAGTCTTCTACCGATGGAACCCATGAGCCGTCCCCTTCCAATCTTTTATAATGAAGTGAGACACTACCACACCAAACATTGCTTGGTTAATGTATTTGAAACAATATATACACACATAGTTAATATATAATTAAAAAAAAAGCGCGCCCTTTGGCAATTTGGGACTTGTGAAGTCGCCCAACTTACACAGAATCAAAGGTTGACTATGATATGTGTGGATATCTTTTGAACATTTTTTTGTTGGAAAAGAATAATGGGGTTCGCATGTAGATTCCATCCAAACACAGGGGCAGACATATATTGGTGTTTGGGGTGGCGGACATCCACCTTGAATTATTTTTTTAATGTTTATATTGCCGAGATTCCTGACCATACCCCCTAAAACTTTTCAACCGTACCCTTTAAAATATTCAACCGCACCCTAAAACTTTTACCGAACCCTAAGAATCAATATATTATAATTTATAAAAAAAATTAAAATGATATAAAACTATTCGGTGTGGAGGGGCTTGAATAGGAGGCATGAAGCGCCACCTAGCAGCCACATCAGCAGAGAAGGATTTTCCCTTCGAGCCCCAAAAAGGGCGGGGTGGGAGGAGGCTTCGAGCGACACATGACATTCACTTTTTTATTAATTTAGGTTTAAAAAAATAAAACAAATCTATTCGACCACACCTCCTAAAACTTTTCAACCGTACCTAAAAATTTTCAACTGCCCCTAAAACTTTTGAAACCGACCCTAAGAAAAAATGTATTATAATTATAAAATGAAACGATATAAGACTTTGGTGTGGAGGGGCTTGAATAGAGGCATGAAGTGCCACCTGACAACCACATCAGCAGAGAAGGATTTTCCCTTCAAACCGCAAAAAGCTCGTGGTGAGGAGGGGCATCGAGCGACACATGACATTCACTTTTTTATTAATTTATGTTTAAAAAATAAAAAAATCTATCGAATTAAAAAAACATAAATATTAAATAAAAAAATAACATTAATAAAAAACATTACATAAACTTAAAAAAACATTAAATAAACTTAAAAAACCATTAAAAAAAAAATAAAAACATAACATAAACATAATAAAAACCAAACTAACTACGATTTTGCTCATACAACTCTCTATCTCCGTCGTCAAGGTGATCATCGGTTTTCATAGCGATGAATTTCATATCCTCTCGTTTTTCTTTCGCCAAAACCTTCTCATTTTTAAAACGTATTTTTTTGTTCAAAGGGCCTGATAACCTTTTCATTTAGGTCGGCTAAACTTTTGGTGTAGTCCGCACCCAAAGTAATGTTTTTTGGCACTCTTTTTGATTTATCTCTACCGGATGGGCGTTCCGCTTCAACCTCAACCTCATCTTCGCTTCAGTTTAGATCATACCCGGTACGAGCATCCGAGCGATTAGTAGAGGAAGTTGTTTTCATCCTTTTAGACGATACCCCTGCTAGAGGTACTTAACAATATAGAAATTTGAACGTCCCTCCTTTCTTTTTTCCGTATAAGCACTAAACGCCCACGTCTCGTAATCGGCTTCGGTTTCACCGCTTTTTGGGGCGTTCTTTATGTCATGGTAGTAACCGTTGAAAGCGGTCATGGAGGTATTTATTTCACACCACTTTGATGAGAGACTATCATTCCCCCTATAGCACTCTTGTTTTATTGTTTGGTGATAAAGATCGTTTATTCTATCCAAAACACGTTTCCGTTCTGACTTTACCCATTTTAAACAAGGCGTATTAGTAAAAAAAATATAACACTTAAAATAAAATACACAATTTTTTAAACAACAAATATTTTTTTCGTTAAATAAAACAATAAGTATTTAAAATATGGTTCTCCGAATTAGAAATCCAAGTTTTGTTAACACCACTTCTGTAACAACTCGAAAATTCGATTGTTATCTTCCATTTTGTTTTCCCTTTTATCTACTTTTGTATTCCCGAGATTCGGTTTATAATAAAGTTTATGTTAAGTAATTATGGTGCTTTACGTTATTATCGCATCTAATCGCTTATTAAATCGCATCGCCAAATCTATCGCATCGCGAATCGCACTTATTTATGTGGTTTTATATTACTTATGTGTTATGTGTGTTTGTGGTTATGATTACGCTCGCTATCGCATCGCTCTCGCATTTTCGAATCGCTAAATCGCACTATTATATCAACTATTACGTTTAATATAACTAATTAATACGAACTGAATCACCAAACGAACACTTAATGCGAAATCGGCAAACGAAACTTGGTCACCAGGCCAAGTTCGGCCGAACTTGGCTACCCCAAGTTCGCCCAAACTTACCTGATGACACAAGGATCCCTCATATACCTAAAGTTCGCTCGAACGTGTACAAATATGTACAAGTTCGGCCGAACTTAGCTGCTTATTCTTGAAAATCTAAATCGCCGAACTTGCATGAACACGAAGTTGACCTCACCAGCCTTACATTTTGCCTTCTCCTATAAATAACAGGCTCTGATCTCTCATTTGAACTTGCTGCAACTTCGCCCAGAGCTTCAAAACCCGAAACCTTCGTGTTGTAAGTAAGAATCAACCCGATTTCAACTACAACAACGCTTATCAACGATTTACGAAGATTTACAACGATTTTAGCACAAGGCATAGCCTTCGTTTTGACCAAATTTCCTCTGTTTACGAAAATCTTCATCATTTTACATAAAACTTCTGTTTTTCACTCAGATCTATGCTTAGATCTGAGTAAAACCTTTAAAGCATTGATTTTTTACACTATTTTCGGACTAATGACGCATGTTTCGTTCACTTTGGAGTGGAACGAGGCGTTTTCAAGCTAAATCTCAGATCCGGAAGCACAAGGACGAAGTCGACACTTTACACAAGCTGGACTAACCCGTACGAACTCGTCGGTTCGCCCGGATTAGCCCGAGTTTCTGTACAATGACTAAGTTCGCTCCAAAAGACCTCTCCAGCCTAAGTTGTACTCAGTGGCTTAAGGTTGGAGGGATGAACACTCGATTTCCTAAGCAAACGACGCGAAAACACAAGATTTTGGACCCAAAAACATCAAGTTCGCTCGAGAATCACCAGCTCACCTGGTCAAGTTCGACCGAACTTGTACCCACTTGGGTCAAGTTCGACTGAACTTGAGTGTCCTTTACCAAATTTCCTGCAAGTTCGCCCGAACTTGCCTTTTTGGTAAGGTTATCTTACAAGTTCGCCCGAACTTGACAAGTTTCTCAAAGAAACTCATCAAGTTCGATCGAACTTGGCTCTAATCTCACCAATTCCACACGAGTTTGCTCGAACTTGTGTGTTTACACACAAGTTCGCCCGAACTTAGCTACTGCCCAACCAAGACTTAACCGTTTCAGCCTTTTGGAGACTGATGCACTTCCATTCGCGTATGCAGGCTGATCCGACGCTCTTCTCGACTCTCCTCAGATCCCGAACTCTTACCTAAACGCACCCACAGTGAGTATACTTGACCCATTTTTGCTTTAACACACTTTTTGGGTGTTAAATACGTTCCTATATTAAAATCACTTCACAAATCAAACTGCTTATCACATGCGAATAATCTGATTATATATGCTCAATACGTGATGCTAGAACATGTGACTAGGACTTATTTTCGTTAACTTGCCTCCTTAGCTAGTATGGTACTATAGTGTGGCTTACACCCGACAGGGTCTAGTCAGGATGGACGCGCAAGCCTTCTCACGGTAGTTAGCATGAGAAATGAGCCTATGTTAATCTGTGTGAAAATGTTTCGGTGTATCATGATATGTAGTTAGATTATCTCGTGAACGGTTTCTCTATTATGCTAGTATTACAAAAACTCGTATGCTCACCTTTACTTAATTGTATTGACTTGTATTTTAACGTATGTAACAGGTTGAGGAGTTTAGCTTTGGATGCATGGGATTATGCTTAGTTTAGTTATTTTGTTTTGTTTTAGTTCCAAGTGTAATAAATCTAGGGGATATCGAACCCGGTTGAATTTTATGAGAATCTCCATTTTATAATATTTGTTTAAATGTTACGTTTAATAGTATGGGATATTAAGCAGATTGTGATATGTTAAATGATTGTTATGGAACATCTCGTGAAATCAATCTGGTCGCCTAGTGCCACTAACCCCGATGTTTCCGCCATCGGTTGGGGTGTGACAGATTGGTATCAGAGCACCATAACTTTAGGATAGTAGGTAGAATTGCCATGATTCGACCTAGTAGCATGTTTAAGTACCCGATTGACCTATCTATGACTTAAATGTTAAACTACTTGCCATAAATGCTTAAATGTGCCTTTCCTAAGGCTAATACAATAATACACGCTTGGAAACGCTCGTATCACACCAAACGAGTGATCAAGTCGAGAATAGGTGTGAAAACCGAGAACTCTCGACGAGATCATTCACTCCGCGCATTCTCTCCGCACGAGATACCTTCGTTGAGTTAGGAGTGACATCCAAACCTCGACAAAATATCTATTTCTATCTAGGAATAAAGTTGCTAAGTTAGGGGTGAAACCCGCATCTTAGTAACTAGTTCCGCAGTTTGATTTTCAATCTCACCAAAGTCTCGGTTATGCTGATGGTTTGGAACACGTATTAACTGGAAGGGTAAACGTCGCTAGCCGCTTGCGGTGAGAACGTTTATCTATTAGGCCAAAGCGTGGGTCCAAATGCAAAGGGTAGTCGAATCACTTTGGCGTGTAAGACGTCTCAAAACCCCGGACACTCCCAATTGATTTAAGCCTATATCGTCGATTTAGGCATCATCGAGTTTATTACTATTTACGTGTGTAAAATTTTGAGAATTTTCGCTTTATTCGATTTCTCGCTTTGATGATCTGTCATATCATCGATTTCTCGATTTATCGCATTTACGCTCCATCGAATGTATGCACAACTCGCACCGCTCTCAAAATCTAAAACAAACCAAACTAATCGCTTAACTCGCTTACGCCTATGAGGACGTGTTCCTCATACGCGGTATTATCTCGCTTATCTCGCTATTATATATCGCTTATATCTCGCAATCTCGAATCGCGCTACGCATTGTTACTATTAGAAGGTGAATACGTGCAAATATGTGCTTATGTGCTTATGTGCCTATGTGCCTATGTGCTTACGTGCGCATGTGCTTACGTGTTTACGTGCCTATGTGTTTATGTGATTTTGTGCCTTGTATGAATAATAATAATAATAATAATAATAATAATAATAATAATAATAATAATAATAATAATAATAATAATAAATAATAATATAGACATAACTTTATTTTAATCAAATCTCATCTAATCTAAAATCCTTCGTGTAGATGTCTTCAATGGGATCGCACACCCGTAGGAATCTCCAGCGCAGCAACGCCGACAAGCGTATTGCCACCATGGTAGCCAAGGAAATGGCTAAGGTCATCCCGCAAATTGTCTCAGAAATCCATGCTGTGAGCAGTAACTCGTCAGTTGACTCGAAGGCTGAGAACCCCAAGTCACGGTTCAGCTTCAAAAATTTCAAAGCTTGTGCACCTCTCGCCTTCACGGGCAAACGATGGACTGACAGCTATGTTCCATTGGTTTGACGCCATCAAGGTCACCTTTAGGCAAAGTGGATGCCCCGATGACCTCCGCACAATGAACGCTACCGGAGTCTTCCAGTCCCGTGCTCTTGACTGGTAGACCGCTGAAAGGAATAGGCGCGGTAATGATGAAGCCTACAGTCTATCTTGGGAGGAACTCAAGGAAGTGATGTTGAAGGAGTTTTGTCCTCCGCATGAAATGCAAAAGCTCGAGAATGAGTTTTGGGGAATCAAACAAGATGGTCCAGACAATGTTTCACTGCTCGGTTTAAGATTTTGAGCATCATCTGTCCCAGCCAGGTTGATACGACTGAGAAAGCTATCAACAAGTACATCCGTGGTTTACCCGAGTGTGTCGCAAATTTTGTGAAAGTTGATCGTAGTGCAACCATTGAGGAAACCTTCATGCTCGCCGCTGAGATCAATGATTAGCGAGTCCAAGATGGGTATTTCAAGAATCATGCGAAGGTTGCCAATCAAGCTATCGTCGAACCAACTGCTGCTACCGAACCACCAAGTGACCCGAAGGGAAAGAGTCAGGGACGCAAGAGAGGAAACCCGAGTAAGAACTATGCTCTCGCCGCTCCAGCAAACCCGCAGCCGCTTCAGTCAGCCACTCCGAACGCACCTCCAGCTAAACGTGCGTTATACTAGTCCTCACCCATTGTGCCCTAAGTGCACTTATCATCATGTGGTGGGTGGAAACTGTCATTTTTTCACAAACTGCAATATCTACGGCCACTTTACTGTGAGTTTCCGTACAGGCCCTCTTCAGCCAGCTCCTTAGGCTCCAGCAGCTCCAGCTTTACCCGCTCCTCCTCAAGCCAATCAGCAGCAAGCTCCAAAAGCCCATGTGTGCTATGTGTGTGGCGATCCGAATCATTTCGCCAATGTCTGCCCAAATCGTCCTGTCAAGCAAGAGTAGCCTGCACCGCAGCCTCAGCCACAGCAGCAGCAGCACAACCACAAGCTGCACATGGCAGAGCCTTTAACCTCAATCACCGCCAGGCTCAGAATGACAACAATGTTATCAATGGTATGTTTCTCGTTAATGGTATTTATGCTTCATGTTTATTTGATACTGGTGCCGATAATTGTTTTGTATCATTAGAATTCGAAAAGGTTTTAAAGTGTAAGCGCACTAAACTCCCAAAGACTTTCGATGTGGAAGTCGCACCGGAAGAACCGTTACCGTTAACTCCGTTTAACGTGGTTGTAATCTCGATCTCAACAACCATGTCTTCTCGATCAATCTCATACCTATGCAGTTAGGTAGCTTCGATATCATAGTAGGTATGGATTTTCTTCGTGAAAACCATGCGGAAGTTGTATGCTTCGATAAAATGATTCGTTTCCCTCTCTCAAATGGTGATCAACTTCATGTCTATGGCGAAACTCCCTCAAAGAAGTTGATGCTTTTGTCATGTACTCGAGCACACAAATGCTTGCAAAAGCGATGCGTTGCTTTCCTCGCCCATATCGTGAACCCGAAGAAAGAAAAGAAGACTTATAAAGATGTTCCCGTTGTTTTTGAATTTCCTAAAGTCTTTCCCGACGATTTACCCGGTTTACCCCCTACTCAAGATGTTGAATTCCGTATCGATTTAGTTCCCGGAGCTACTCCCGTGGCTAAAGCTCCTTATTGTCTCGCACCATCCGAAATGCGCGAGCTATCAAGCCAACTGCAAGAGCTTCTTGATAAAGGCTTCATACGCCCGAGCACTTCGCCATGGGGCGCTCCTGTCCTTTTCGTGAAAAAGAAGGACGGATCATTCCGTATGTGCATCGATTATCGTGAACTTAACAAACTTACAACAAAGAACCGCTACCTCTTCCTCGTATCGACGACTTATTTGATCAGCTTCAAGGTGCTACTTGTTTTTCTAAGATCGATCTTCGTTCCGGCTATCATCAGTTACGCGTATTGGAAGAAGACATTCCAAAAACCGCCTTTCGTACCCATTATGGCCATTTCGAATTCGTGGTCATGCCTTTTGGTCTTACAAATGCACCCGCGTCTTCATGGATTTGATGAACCGTGTGTGTAAAGCTTTCTTAGATCATTTCATAATTGTGTTTATCGATGACATTCTTATCTATTCGAAGTCGAGAGACGAACTCGCTCGCCATCTCCGTTTAGTCCTCGAACTTCTTCAAGGAAATCGCCTTTATGCTAAGTTCTCTAAATGTGAATTCTGGCTCAAGAAGTCCAATTTCTCGGCCACATCGTTAATAGTCAAGGAATTCACGTCGACCCTGCAAAGATTGAAGCCGTCAAGAGCTGGACTACACCGAAGAATGCTTCCGAAATCCGTTCGTTTCTTGGGTTGGCGGGTTATTATCGTCGATTCATCGCCGACTTTTCTAAAATCGCCGTTCGCTTACCGCTTTGACTCATAAGGATCAACCTTTTGTTTGGGATTCCAAGCAAGAGGAACTCTTAAGCGTATGCTATGCAACGCTCCCGATCTCGCGTTACCCGACGGAAATGACGATTTCGTTGTTTATTGTGATGCCTCTAATCTTGGTCTCCGTTGTGTTCTCATGCAACGAGACAAGGTTATCGCTTATGCATCTCGACAACTCAAGATCCACGAGAAGAACTACACAACCCACGATCTCGAACTCGGTTCAGTTGTTTTTGCATTGAAGATATGGCGACACTACCTCTACGGTACTAAGTGTACGGTCTTCACCGACCATAAGAGCTTACAACATATCTTTAATCAAAAAGAACTAAAGATGCGACAACGCAGATGGGTTGAACTTCTCAACAATTACGATTGTGAGATACGCTACCACACCCGGCAAAGTAAACGTCGTCGCTGATGCTCTCAGTCAACGAAGCTATGTGCATAGTGTTCTGACTCTCAAGCTTTGAATGATCTCGAAATCATGATTCGCTCCGCTCAATTCCCCTGTTTTAACGAGAATACTTTGGAGGAAGAAATGAAATGAGGTGCCGAAACTCAGCTCGTATCTAAGCCTAATGTATTTATAACTATCTTGATCGTGTTTGGATTCCTACTCGTGATAATCTCCGTGAATTGTTAATGACCGAAGCTCATAAATCTCGATATTCCATTCACCCCGGTGCCGACAAGATGTACCAGGACCTTCGTCCCATGTACTGGTGGCCGGGCATGAAAAAGATATCGCCTTGTACGTCTCAAAGTGCTTAACTTGTTCGAAATTAAAGCCGAACATCAAAGGCCCTCTGGTTTACTCGAACAACCCGAAATTCCGATGTGGAAGTGGGAGAATATAGCTATGGACTTCGTTACTAAACTTCCCCGCATTTCATCCGGTCACGATAGTATTTGGGTCATCGTTGATCGTCTTAATAAATTTGCGCACTTTATTGCTATACGAGAAGACTTTACGGTCGAACGGTTAGCCCGAATTTATACCGACGAAGTCATTTATCGACACGGGACGCCTCGTGACATCATTTCTGACCACGACGGTCGCTTTACCTCGCGTCTCTGGGAGACCTTTCAATCCCTCTCGGTACTCACGCTTAATCTAAGTACCGCTTTTCACCCTCAATCCGACGGTCAGACCGAGCGCACGATTCGCACCCTCAAAGACATGCTTCGTGCGTGCATCATAGATTTTAGTGGTAACTGGGATACGCATTTACCTTTAATCGAATTCTCGTACAATAATAGTTATCATACCAGCATTCAAATGACTCCTTTTGAGGCACCGTATGGAAGAAAATGTCGATCGCCTATTGCATGGCACGAGATCGGAGAAGCACAAATCACCAGTCCCGAGCTAATTCAAGAAACGACGGACAAGATCCTCCAAATCAGAGACAATCTCTTGAAAGCTCGGAGTCGTCAAAAGAGTTACGCCGATAAACGTCGCAAGCCCCTGCAGTTCGAAGTGGAGATCACGTTCTCCTAAAGGTTGCACCTTGGAAGGGAGTGGTCCGCTTCGGCAAGAAAGGAAAGTTAGCGCCTCGATACGTTGGTCCCTTTAAGATTCTGGAAAGGATCGGTAAAGTAGCCTATCGTCTCGAATTACCGGAGGAACTCAATAATGTACATCCGACTTTCCACGTGTCTAATCTCAAAAAGTGCTTAGCCGATGAAAATCTCCTTGTACCTATCGAAGATCTACAAATCAACGAGACTTTCCATTTTGTGGAAAAGCCTGTGGAAATCATGGACCGAGAGACCAAGAAACTCCGACGCTCTCGCATCCCTATCGTGAAAGTCCGATGGGAGGGCAAACGCGGCGCCGAGTTTACTTGGAATTGGAAAGTGATATGAAGGCCAAGTACCCACATCTATTTGTTACAGCTACTACTTGAATTTCAGAACGAAATTCCCTAAAGTAGGGGAGACTTTAACAACTCGAAAATTCGATTGTTATCTTCCATTTTGTTTCCCTTTTTATCTACTTTTGTATTCCCGAGATTCGGTCTATAATAAAGTTTATGTTAAGTAATTATGGTGTTTTACGTTATTATCGCATCTAATCGCTTATTAAATCGCATCGCAAATCTCATCGCATCGCGAATCACACTTATTTATGTGGTTTTATATTACTTATGTGTTATGTGTGTTTGTGTTTATGATACGCTCGCAATTGCATCGCTCTCGCATTCTCGAATCGCTAAATCGCACTATTATATCAACTATAACATTTAATATAACTAATTAATACGAACTGAATCGCCAAACGAACACTTAACGCGAAATCGGCAAACGAAACTAGGTCACCAGGCCAAGTTCGGCCGAACTTGGCTACCCCAAGTTCGCCCGAACTTACCTGATGACACAAGGATCCCTCATATACCTCAAGTTCGCTCGAACTTGTACAAATATGTACAAGTTCGACCGAACTTAGCTGCGTATTCTTGAAAATCTAGCAAGTTCGCCCGAACTTGCATGAAAACATGCAAGTTCGACCGAACTTGATCTCACCAGCCTTACATTTTTCCTTCTCCTATAAATACCAAGCTCTGTTCTCTCATTTGAACTTGCTGCAACTTCGCCCAGAGCTCTCAAAACCCGAAACCTTCATGTTGTAAGTAAGAATCAACCCGATTTCAACTACAACAACGCTTACCAACGATTTACGAAGATTTACAACGATTTTATCACAAGGCATAGCCTTCGTTTTGACCAAATTTCCTCTGTTTACGAAAATCTCCATCTTTTTACATAAAACTTCTGTTTTTCACTCAGATCTATGTTTAGATCTGAGTAAAACCTTTAAAGCATTGATTTTTTACACTATTTTCGGACTAATGATGCATGTTTCGTTCACTTTGGAGTCGAACCAGGCGTTGTCAAGCTAAATCTCAGATCCGGAAGCACAAGGACGAAGTCCTCACTTTACACAAGCTGGACTAACCCGTACGAATCCGCCGGTTCGCCCGGATTAGCCCGAGTTTCTGTACAATGGCTAAGTTCGCTCCAAAAAGACCTCGCCAGCCTAAGTTGTACTCAGCGGCTTAAGGTTGGAGGGATGAACACTCGATTTCCTCAGCAAACGACGCGGAAACACAAGATTTTGGACCCGAAAACATCAAGTTCGCTCGAGAATCACCAGCTCACCAGGTCAAGTTCGACCGAACTTGAGTGTCCTTCACCAAATTTCTTGCAAGTTCGCCCGGAACTTGCCTTTTTAGTAAGGTTATCTTACAAGTTCGCCCGAACTTGACAAGTTTCTCAAAGAAACTCATCAAGTTCGACCGAACTTGGCTCTAATCTCACCAATTCCACACAAGTTCGCCCGAACTTAGCTACTGCCCAACCAAGACTTAATCGTTTCAGCTTTTCGGAGACTGATGCACTTCCGTTCGCGTATGCAGGCTGATCCGGCGCTCTTCTCGACTCTCCTCAGATCCCGAACTCTTACCTAAACGCACCCACAGTGAGTGTACTCAACCCATTTTCGCTTTAACGCACTTTTTGGTGTTACATACGTTCCTATATCAAAATCACTTCACAAATCAAACTGCTTATCACACGCGAATAATCTGATTATATATGCTCAATACGTGATGCTAGAAACATGTGACTAGGACTTATTTTCGTTAACTTGCCTCCTTAGCTAGTATGGTACTATAGTGTGGCTTACACCCGACGGGGTCTAGTCAGGATGGACGCGCAAGCCTTCTCACGGTAGTTAGCATGAGAATGAGCCTATGTTAATCTGTATGAAAGTGTTTCGGTGTATCATGATATGTAGTTAGATTATCTCGCGAACGGTTTCTCTATTATGCTAGTATTACAAAAACTCGTATGCTCACCTTTACTTAATTGTATTGACTTGTATTTTAACGTATGTAACAGGTTGAGGAGTTTAGCTTTGGATGCATGGGATTATGCTTAGTTTAGTTATTTTGTGTTGTTTTGTTTTAGTTCCAAGTGTAATAAATCTAGGGATATCGAACCCGGTTGAATTTTATGAGAAAATCTCCGTTTTGTAATAATTTTTTAAATGGGACGTTTAATAGTATGGGATATTAAGCATATTGTGACATGTTAAATGATTGTTATGAAACATCTTGTGAAATCAATCTGGTCGCCTAGTGCCACTAACCCCGATGTTTCCGCCATCGGTTGGGGTGTGACAACTTCTTTCTCGTTTGTCCATCGATGAACTTGGTCCGCGGCTTTTTCTTTCTCTATATATGTTTTTTCCTATGTTTTCTCTTTTTTGGTGAGGACGATTCAACGATATCTTCAGGTTCCGTTTCGGGTACGCATTTGGGTGTAAGCGGTGGTTGGGATATAGGAACGAGTTGTTTTTTAGGGAAGTTAGGCATTTGTAATTGTGGCGGATAAAACATACCATAATTCGCTATAAGATTTGCATACGCCGCTATATCGAGGTCGGTTTTGAGGCAAAGTACTATTTAGTGTTTCGCATCTTCATACGGGTTGCTTGGGTCAAAGGAACAGTTGTAGGGATGCATTTTTTTTATAAAAAGTAGAGAGAATTTTATAAAATTTTGAGTGGATTAAGATATATTTTGGTAAAAAAAATAGTTGAGTGGGTTTAAATTAAATAAAGATTGTTAAATTTTTTTAGTTAAAAAACCTATTTTATATTATAGTCGTTACCTAACGACTTTCACAACCCACCACTCACATCGTTCCACACCAGCCACCATCACCCTCTATGCCACTTGAGAAATTCAACGCCATGTCTCCCACGCCATCTCCACGCCGGTTGTGAGGCAGTGTGACGCCGCCCACACTACACACCATATGGTCTAAACACTAGTTAATTGATATAAATTATAGTTAGGATTTAATAAGCCCATTACAATTTACAAAATACCAATCTATTTAGAAATTACTCAATTTTCATTATCGAAGCCCATTAGCCCAAACAAATTACCTATTCTTTTAAACTTAATTAAAAAAACTAGGTCTTTTCACTTCCCACCCAAATCCCAATCCCACCCACAGCCCACCCAATCCCAATCCTACCCAATTACCCATTTTTTTAAACTTAATAAAAACTCATTCTTTTAAACATAATAAAAGGTAAGGATAAGAAATGGCTAATGGGTAAGTTTAAGGATTCATACAAATATGAGGTAACCATTAGTTTAAATCGGTCTCATAAGAAGTCTCACCTATTGGGTGAGGGGTTGAGTCTAATTGACAAAACTATTGGAGTTAACGTGTTGTTTTCCTGGAGGTTAATGATTCAAGCTTTGCCGAAGGCGGATTTGGTGTGATTGAAGTCGTGAAAAAAAAGTCTCGCCCTTTTAACATGTGAAAATTTTCTACTTTTTAAATTTTATCCATAGATAGTTACAAGTATTAACTATAATACATTTATCAACTTTTGCTAACAGTGATTTACAATTTTATAAGCACAAGTACAACTTTGATTATTATGTGTTGAAAGTAGTAAAGAATTTTATCTTTACATAAACTTTGATTATTATGTGTTGAAAGTAGTAAAGAATTTTGTCTTTACATCATAATTTCATTTACACCCCTTGATGTTAATAAATTTATTATACGACCCTACAAATTTAATAAAAAAATATTTTTTTTTTTTAATTTATATTACAGCCCCTAAACTCTAATAAAGTTACCTATACTATTTCCACTTTAAGTTGCAATAGTTATCAATGACGTCTTGGTTTCATTTTTCTTATACAAAGTTACGTATCTTGCGCTATCTTTTTTTGCTATAAAGAGTGTCAGTACAAATATTGATACTATAATAAAACGAACCAATAAAACCATATTATCGCCGCAATGCGCAAGGTCATAATACTAGTATATATATGAATATAAAGACATACATTTTGTTAAAATATTCATGTATTTGCAAATATTGGTCTACTTTTTTATAATGCCATTAAACAATAGACTACTTATATCTACATCATTGTTCACAAGAAGACTAGAACCTTCACCCACTTGGGACTGAAGATATTTACTATGGGCGGCAATTCTTGACTCAACCAGATCACGACACGATAAATAAGTTTTGGGTCGGCTAGCACGACCTGTTTTTTTTTTAAATCGGGTCGTGTTCGTGTTGAACCATTTTAAAAACACGTTGGGCTCAGGTTGATCCGTTTAACCCGACACGCTACGAACCAAAATAAATTCTTATATAGCTAGAGCCTACGATCCTTAAAAATCTTCCGCACCCCTAGAAAAGAATTTCTAAATCCGCTACTCACCATACTATAACACTACTATATATACGTAATATGTGACCTTAAGCACTGCACAAAGTCTTAGAATCACTCGTGAAATGGCGGGTGTTCTTCGTCTTTCTCGATTCTCACTTCATATCTATAAAACAATTTTGATAATATTTCAAATTGTTAATAACACATCTCATGCGTTTAATGGTTTCTCAACATTTGTTATTCCTGAGGATAATGCTGAAAATGATGATAGGCAGGTCGTATCATCTGATATTATTGGTCAATCACTCTCATATCCGGCAGGTATATATTTCATTACCTCAATATATAGTATTCGTAATGTGTTTTATTGTTGTTGATGCCCATGTAGTTTTTTTTTTCAAAATATAAGATGGATTTTGGACCATTTTGAATATCCTTTCACAAGGTTCTCGGCTTCTAGCCAATTGGTTTGGTGACATGCATTGTTTTTTAGGTGTGTCATAGAGTGTTCAGCAAAAAGTGAGTACGATTAAACGCCTCGCATTTCAACTAGCGAGACGTTTGTGTCAACTGCCCGTTAATCACCATGCCGCATTAGCGTTGTCACATGTTGAGATCCAAGTCAATGGGCGGATCTATGCGCAGTCCAGGGTAGATGGAGTTTGTGTATATAGTATGTATAAAAGAGAAAAGAGATGGGTCTGCATAAGTGTAAAAGAGTAGAGAGATTGAGTTTGTGAATACTAAAGATTTTTTAGTGTGTTATTAAGGTGTAAATTGGGTGAGTTGGTCAACTTATTTAGGATTAAGAAAGGAGGGCTAGATAAATAATTCTAATTAGGCGATTGTTTCCTTAAAAAGTATTCCAATTAACCAATGGTAAATCATTTTGATCAAAAGTTTTAGATAATTGATTCATTCCTAATTAAAAGATTTTTATAACCCTTCTTTCTAAATTAAATGGTTCTTAATTGTCAAAAGAAATTCATACTCTGAAACGTAATCTTTGTACATGTTTAGAATTTTTACATTTTTAAGCAATGTTTTTACGTAATCTTTGTACATGATTAGAATTTTTACATTTTTAAGCAATGTTTTTTTTTCTTAATATAAAGATAATTAAAATCTTTTTGATTTTTTGTTTTATATTATGATACTTAATATATATATATATATATATATATATATATATAATATATATAGTGAAGAGTTCAAATGAGAAGAAATTTTTTGTAAGAAGAAGAAAGAAGAAGTTTCAACCAATAAAAATGTTTCATTTTACTTTATTTAATATAAGTATTTAATGTTACGACAAGGGTACATTGGTAAACCTATATAGATTATTAATTTGTAGTCTTCCTCTTTAATAGCTAACTACATTAAAATTTGTAACTTATCTTCAAAATATATATTTTTTCAAAAAAAATTAATAATAATTTAAAGTGTAGGATAAATTATGAGGTGTAAAGGATAAATTACGAGTTGTGTATGATAAATTTCAACATGTGTAAGATAAATTTCGAGATGTGTAGAATATTTTTTTATGTGTGTAGGCATAAAAAATTAGTGTGGAGGAACATAGTCTTTATGACTAATTATTAGTCAAAGATGATAATAAATGAGACATGTAAAAAACTATTTAATGTTTTATAATTATACCCTTTATTCTTTTTGTTCTCAATAAAATTTTCTTCTCAAATGAATCTTCCCATATATATATATATATATATATATATATATATACAGAGAAAGTTTAAAATAAAAAATACGAAACGTACTCGACCATCAAATAACGTGTTAATTATGCATCTAACATGCGCAATTAAGTTTTACTCATTCGTAAATTGTGTTTTTGTCCATGTGTGATTTTGTGTTTCAACCTATGCGTGATTTTTTACCACATGCGTAATTAGGGATTACCCATGTGTGATTTTTGTGTTTTGTTCGTATGTGATTTTGTGTTTAACATATGTGTGATTAGGGTTTGAATTTTATAATGTGTCTAATTTAAAAATTAACATGCGTAATTAAGTTGCGCATGATTCACAGGTTAAGAGGTTATTATACATTAATCTACCCCTACCCAATATGTTTGTAAATTGTTTGTTAGAGGCTGTAAATGGGTGTACATTGAGTTTTTTTAGTTGCAAATTAATAAAAGGTTATAGACCATTCCACCTACAACTTTAATATGTGTATATAATTTTTTTGTTTCTTAGAGGTTGTATATGGTTTTTTAGTTGTACATTAATAAAACTAGTATTATTATCTGCGAATCCGTGCGGAATTAAGTAGGTTATTAATTGTGGTTCTAGGAGCTCGATTATGGGCAGGGAGATGTAGATAAAATAAGCCCTTCATGACTGGACATTAGGAAATGACTAAATAGTAACGACCTTGTAAAAGTGAACATTAAGAAACACCAAAGTGTAATATATAAAAATGAAGTATAAATATATGATATATGACTTGACTCGGGTTTAATAAAACTTACGTAAAAATCTACATGGCATGTAAAGAGAAGCGCATGAAGTTGGGAAAACTTGATTTTGAAAACTATATATAAACACGTTGCAACGATTTAGAAACCCGACCCGAACCAAAACGAAATAAACTTTTATACTTTATAGACAAACACTCTAGGCCTTAGCTCACTACAAACATATTACATATGCATGTGATTTCGGGCTTAATGAATTCTGTATCTGATGTATCAACTGATCAATCTTGTAATACTGTGATTACAAGACATATGGTTTCAATACATAATTTTTTTTAATGTAACATGTGTATTAGTTAATTACAGTCGATTTATTTAAAAACAATAAATTTGTAAACTAGAAATAAATTTGTGCACAGGTGGAGACTTTGGAAATGGGGCAATTGATCTCGGAGGATTAGAAGTTTATAATGCTTTGTACTTCAAAAAAATATGGGAAACACACAGTGGTGGTCCAAAGGGTTTTGGTGTGTCATTTTATGAACCAACTTCCATCCCATTTGGGTTCAATTTGATAGGTCACTATTGTAAACCAAACTCTATGGCCATGTTTGCAGTAGTTCTTATAGCTAAAGACACCACAGGTAATCCATCACAGGGTGCCTTAAAGAGTCCCATAGACTACACTCTTATCTGGACTAGTAAAGGTTTGAACGTAAGCCGACGAGAAGATGGATACATTTGGCTCCCAGTCCCACCGGACGGTTATAAAGCCATCGGTCACATTGTCACGACTTCACCTGAAAAACCCTCACTTGACAAGGTTAAGTGTGTTAGATCCGACTTCACGGATTTAACCAAGGTGGACAAATGGATATGGGGACATAAGACGCGTTGGGGTTTGAGTATAGTCCATATGCATACTACAAAACCAAAAACTAGAGCACTAAGTGTTCCAACAGGCATGTTTTTGGCGCGAAATGGCTCGAATACACACGAGTTAGCGTGCTTAAAGATGGTCAAGACCGACGCTTATTCTGCTATGCCTAATTCCTTACAAATTAGAACAATGATCAATGCTTATGCTCCATGGGTTTATTTCCATCCGCATGAGCAATACTTTCCATCATCAGTTTTGTGGTTCTTCGAAAATGGGGCTGAGCTACACCAACACGACCAACCTCCAAGGCTTGTGATCAACGATGGCGATAACCTTCCAAACAATGGTACCGCAGATGATGCCTTTCTAGACCTTCCACAAGATCAACCTTCCAGAGAAAGGTTACAAAAAGGGTTTTTGGCCGATGCAGTCGCTTACATACATGTGAAACCAGCACTAGGGGGAATATGTACCGATCTTGCCATATGGTTGTATTACCCTTTCAATGGGGGAGGGAAGTTTCAGCTAGGACCTTTCATCATAGATTTAGGAAAGATAGGTGAGCATGTTAGCGATTGGGAGCATATAACATTAAGGGTCGATAACTTTCATGGGACCCTAAATGCGGTCTACCTATCTCAACACGCCAAGGGAAAATGGTTAACACCTAGCGAATTCGAGTTCATGAATGGAACTAGACCAGTGGTGTATGCGTCTTTGCATGGTCATTCACATTACTCTACTCCTACTTCTCATATACATGTGGCTGGCTATCTTGATTCAAGTGAGATACAAATGTTATACGATGAGCTTCAAATAACGAGCGATTCAAGAAAATCATCGATGCTCAAGGAGGAAAGCTTTTTTGGGTTTGGTTCTAGGGATGATATTGCGAAAAGCGACAACGTGATGGATATTGCATCAACCTATAATGTTGTTTGTGTTGATTACATGGAATTAGGTATTGAACCATGGTTGGATTATACAGGGAGATGGGGTCCTAAGATTACTTATGAATTTACAGAAGAGATGATGATTATTGCGAACAGTTTTCCACATATAGTGAAAAAACTGGTCCTTAAACTTTTGCACAAGCTTGTCCCTCGAGTTGCTTGGAGAAGAAGGACCTCAAGGCCCAAAAATGAAAGAAAGTTGGACTGGAGATGAGAGGGCATGATAAATCATAATTACAGATGTCACTGATCTTCATGGAATAGCCAGCAAATGTAAAAAAAATGCCATTTGTTTGTTTAATAATTTTAATATAAGTTAAAATGAATAATGAAACAAGCCTTTATATCCCCCATAGTAACATAAAGGTTAAAAGTTGATTCCTACAGTTTAAATTACATTGACTTTTTTATTTTGGAAATCCAATCAAGTGATACTGAGGTGCTAAGAATCTCACATATAATTAATCTTTACACATCTTCTCCATATGCCAAGTTAGTAAACCATCTTCGATCAAGACATTAAAATTGTATAAATAACTAGGTCTACATCCCGCACACGTTGCGACGCGCTAAACCGAATCATTGTCGGTTTTAACATTTTACTTGTACTAATGAAGTTGATACAAAAGGCTGCAACGGTTGAATAGCTTATAACTAATATTGGTTTATACACAACTGATTTTGTGAATGATCATGAAGGAACTACGTTTAATCTACTTATGTTTAAGTTCAAGCCATATATTAATTTTTTTTTGTGTTTTGACCAAAACTTCTGGTTGCTAGTATGAAGTTTAAAAGTAAGGCAATTCTTTTTTAGAAACTACATATCTATTTTATTATCAAATATGGTATAAAACAGTAAAAACCAAGTAAAGTGTTAATGATAAATTTAGTTAATAGTTTTGAAAAAAAAAAAGTTGTAGCAATGATAGTTTGGTAGTCGCATTTGGTACAGTAAAAACTTCATTAAAAACCATTGTGCTGGGATATTAATTTGAGTTGCATCTGTTTTTTTATAAGTGTTTTTGCCATTAATTAATCACTCTCTAAAATGACACAATTTTTAATGATGCATCTTCAGAATAATCATAAACGTTTATTCTCTACCGACTAAAGGAGTCAAATGGATGTTGTGAGTGTCAGTTAACTGTCTAAAAATATATAAAAAACTCTCAAATTTTATAATACAATCCGACGACGCTTGACCGCTCTCGCTTGGCTCTGCGGCTCCGCCCATATTGTTAAAAAAAGATAAGGATAGAAAACAAATTTCTTTCTAATACTCTTTTAACTCTTTTTTTTACAATCTAATTACCATATTTACTAAAAGAATATGTATGAATTTCTATGTTTGAGATAATATTCTAAAAGAAAATGTATGAATTGTTATGTTTGAGATACTATTTTCAACATTTTTAGTAGTAATATACACGCATTTAATATTCAATTTGATACATAACAAGGGAACCAAGAATGTCGGGGGAATGGCCAAAGCAGAGACAACCATGCTAGAACACAGGCAAGCAATTAAATTATTCATTATTGTTTTTTATACATCAAATAAGATTATATTAATTAATTTTATTTTTGAAATTTGATCATGATATTGAACTTATGCACGTTTAAGTTTAGATAGCTATACTCTATATTCATGTCGCGGATCGTTAGATATAAATAACAAAATTCACTACTAAAATAGTCAAACATAATATGATCCTCTAATTATTGTGAGAGCATACATAATTTGATCCTCTAATTATTGTGAGAGCATACAACTTACCAAACAACAAAAGAAAATTTGAGCTTTTGAATATCCTTTGGAGATCACCAACGGGAATCCGATGGATGAAGAGACTTCTTTTTAACATCCAACGAAATTTTATTAATTCAACATAAGACTACATGGAGTGCTGGAAATGCGTCAGAAAGGGGAGTGTCGAAATCCGTCAAAAAGGGGAGTGTCGGAAATGCGTCAGAGTGTGAGAATTGTGTAACAAAACTAAAGGTAATAGTTATATTATTATTAATAATAATCGTAATAATGTGTAGAAAATGCGTAGGAATTTTTGACACCAAATTTTGGTCGGAAATGCGTCGTAAGTTGTGTAGGAAATGCGTAACAAACAAGTTTCCAACGAGGGGTTTTCCTACATATACATTTGTCAAAAAAAATTCTGAAATCGCGATTTGTGACGCATTTCCTTATGAGAAAAGTGTAGAAAATTTTGGATTTTCTAGTAGTGATGAAAAACATAATTTTAAAAATAAATGTTTAAATCTCATTAGTAATTATCTATGGATATATGTGGATAAGATCCCGAACAAGACTTCAAGTCTTTCACTATTTTATTTATTTTATTGGATAAGAACAAAGTTGCGATAGATTCTTTTTAATGAGCTTATCTACTCATAAATCACACTAAATAAATTATAAACTACTTCATGTTTGGGATTTGAACCCAATACCTCTTTTACTAAAAGCGAGAGTTTCTACCAAGCTAGCGCCACAATGGTAGTTGCGATGGATATTTGATCATGTGATCGATCGCAACCTTGGTTTAATGATCAAGGAGACACTTGAAAGTTAATTACCATGGTTTAATGATCAATGAGACCCTTGAAAGTTAAATTCATTGAAAAATAAATAAAATAAATAATAAGAAAATTCATGTAAAAAGTAATCCACATTAAGGCTATTTTTATATTCATATGCTAGACTATTGACAGATGTAGAAAATAGGGTTGGGTATAAAAATATTGCAACAAAAAACATTAACAAACTATAAATAAACAATATTTGTATGCATAAAGGTGTGTACACATATTTAGGGTGGTTTTAAAAAAAATTGGTGTTTCATTTTTAACTCAAGTTTTTCTACTTTTAACACAAAAGGTTTTCATCTCTTTCAATTCAACCTAACAACCTTTTTACTTTTCATATTTTGCAGATTTTTCGTTTTAAATTTTGCGAGTTAACACGGCGTAACGTATGTGTGTGGTTCAACGTCTTAACATTTCGTTTTACACTTCGTACTAGATTTTGGGAGTTAACACTGCTCAACGTGCATTTGTGTTCAACGTTTTTACGTCGTCTATCTTTTTCTCGTTTGACAAGTTCATTACAACGCGCCGGGTCGTAAATCGACTTAATTATTATTTTTTTATGTTTTACGTTGCAGTCTAATTTCTTCACATTAATACACCGTAACTTTAGTATTGGTTGTCGTTGGCGGTGGTGTGTCATTTGTGCTATTCGGCACAGTTTTACGCCCCCGCCGCATTACATATAATAATTAACGGTAAATCTAGTTTATAATAAATACTTACATATCACATTACATATAATAATTAACAATACGAATTAATGATGTGTTTACAATCTACAAATCTATTAATATAAATACAAATACAAATTACACATCTCCAAAAAGTCCTTTATAGACAACATTAGACGTCTTACTCAATATTACCATCTTTATCAACAATTAACAACTTAAGTACATCTTTACTGACTCTAGAAAACCATGTAGTGAAACAACTGGTTAGTTTAAAAACAAACCAACTATGGATACGATTATTCTTAAATTCTATACATCGTCATTGCGAAACATACAACGAGAAAATATGTCTGCTTGATCTCGTGTATCACATTTAGGATAAATAAATGATACATATGAAATGAAAGAGTATATATATTTATTAATTATTTCAAATTTATTTTTCTTAAATAAATCTAAACATATTATTAAATTAAATAATAAATTTGTTATTAAAGGAGGATCGTACCTGAAGTTTTTAAATCATATAATTAAAATTATTGATAATAACGAAATTAGTTTGAAATAATTTAGATATAAATTTAAATTTGAGACTACATAAATTACCATATTAAATATTTGACTTACAAAAAAATTTATATTCATTATTATAAGTCTAGAAATAATTAATTTTATATCAATAATAAATGAACATGTATTATTTATTAATTATTAAAAATGTTAACTAAAATAAAAAATAAGTAATCTTATATGGTTAAAGGATAAATGCAACGCGTGAAATAATTTATTAGAAGTTAGATTACGATTATACAAAATACTATGTATCACACACAGTATAAACCATGATTAAACATTTGCTAGTTTAACAAATAATCTAATCTAATAGGGCAATATTTGTGTCGTTTGATTAATTAGTACTTATTTGGTTTAGTTATTTTCATTTTAATTGGGAGTTAATTCTATTTGAAAAAAAGTTTACTCATATAAATTGTTTTTTATTGTTATTCAATTAAGATTAATATCAAATATCTTTCTACTATCAACTATTTTTTTTAAGATTTGATTATAAAAGAATTTCTAAACTTAATAGCTAGCTTCGAATGTTTAATATCTTTTATACACTTACAACCTTTATTATATTGTTAAGTATTTAATTTCAAGTTCGAAATTATGAATATCAATGAAATAGAAAGATTTTAATTAATATCATTACTAAATTAGGATTAACTTAAGTCAAGTACAACTAATTTTCTAATTGTTTGTTATTTATATCTTTGTTTTATACTACTAGTGAATGTCCACATAGTGGGAATGTCCACGCTTTGCCGCGGGTAAGTTTTGGCTAGGTTTTTAGGAAAAAAGTTTGAAATTCATATTAGATGTTCAACGTGTGTTGTTTACATAATAAAGTTCAAAAGCAATATAATCATTGCAAAGAAAAAACTAAGGGACTGAACGTTGCAAGTTACTTGATTTTATACAACATAAACTCAAGAGGAAATAACCAATCAAAGGTCATTAAAAATCTAGCGCCCTGCGCATCAGTGGGGACTGATCCTCTACCGGCTTCTTTTACTTTTTGTTGTCTTCAATCTCACCATGGATCTTTTGGTTAGTCATGTTCTGCTGCTCCATGTAGCTTTTCATCTGCGAATTCAAAAGAGAAATATCATTGTCAGTATTTATAGAGGAAGAAGTAGCAGAAGGCTTAGATCCTTGGAAAACAGAAGTTGGCTTCTTTTGAGCAGCCTTATTGTTCTTCAGGAACTGTGGGGGAATATGAGGCAATGGCATAGAGCTTTGTGACAAGGTTTTCGTTAGCATGGCAGTTGAAATAAATTTTCCTTGAGAGCCCATAGTGTTATGGTATTGATGAAAATAGGTTGAACTGATAGAAATTTTTAGAATTGAAGCACCACTTCCCCACGGTGGGCGTCAAATTATTTAGTCAACAATCGGTTTAAGTATAATGTAACAAATATGTTTTGTGAGGTAGAGTGCTTATATGAACACTGTGATTGCAAGACTTGAAATATAAATGGAACACAAGGATTTGTACGAGGAAAAGCCTTGATCACTAGTAGATCGCCGAAATAAAAACCTCGGGTGGTGAAAACTATCAACCACCAATTATATTAACAAGTAAAATCTAGTATAACTTTGGAAATTGATCAAGCTTGATATAATGGTGAGCGTGTATTAGCAAAGAGTGATGAGTTGCGTATGCTGAGTGTGTTGTTGTGTGTACTTAGATATGACTTGATCAACCCCTTTGAAAATAAAGATAACAATAAAGTGAGAAAATCATGCTAGACCCACGTCTTCTCCCATAACCGTTGTTGAATAAGCACGTGCAACCTTGTAACGAATTCTTAGCAAGATTCCAGCTTAGACTCAGTCCACCACTTAGTGTACCTGCGTATCAACATAAGAAAATGTCGAGAACAATTATTAGTAACTTAGTAAACATTAAGGATCCTTGATCCTCTGAGGCCCCGTATTATACATTAAGGATAATTTATCCATAATATGCCTCGGGATATTAGATCCATAATAATTAGAACTTAGGCCCTAACATTAGCTTTTGTGATCTTTCCAATCTTCAATATCAACCGAGCCGACATTATGATTTATTAACTTTGTGATTTGTAACTATTATTTGATCAAAGGTTACATTACTTTAATGTTTAACACAACCAATAACCCGTGAAGCTCACGACTATATAATCTAGTATTGCTATATATAAAGGTTATAAGAAAGAGAATGTTAGGATGTTGAAAATTTAAGAATTGCATAACTTTTTATGCATAACTTACAACCAATCAAAGCTTAGAGACCTAAAATGGTTGGGATTTGAAGACTCGGAAAAAATATCAGGCCATCTTTTATGGTTAGATGAGCGAGACTCAAATTAAAAAAACAAGCCATCTTTTTCTAAATTAAAAGTATGAATATTTAATGCCATATTAGATGTTAAATGCATTCAATTTCATAGCTGTAGTATATCAACCAGATTAAAACACCAATTTCACACTTGTATGCATTCGACCAGATTTAAGCACCGACTTTAGTCTACTCAAAATTGGGTAGTTTTTTTTTAAATTTACTAACCACATTCATGTTTCTGAATGAGCGTGTTATAGGAACCCGTGACTGCAGGTGAAAGGTTGAGTGAGATTGTAGGTATTCATACTACATGGTTCCAGAGGTCCTAAAGAAAAATTATCACCTGAAGTTGATGCATGGAGTGTTGGAGTCATTCTACACATATTGCTTCATCGTGTCTCGCCTTTTTGGGTAGCTTAGTTTTTAGTTCTTTACACTAAATTACTGGTGGAAAAATGGGTGGAGGGTAACACGTCGAAATGTGTTCAGAATAGAACAAGTAACTCTAAATATGGATCAATGTGGTCCACCTGGGTTGGCTAATAATTAAGATCGAACACAGAAAGTAACTAATCCCCCTTTTTTGTATGTTTTCTAATTATCATGTTCTTTTTTTTATGATATGATATTTTTGTTATGTTCTCTGTCCAGAGCGTGACGAAAATTCTAGCGTTAGATTGAAAGAAATTTGAGCACCAAAAGAAGATGAACTCATAGAAATAAAATTTTGGATCCGTCACGGGTAGCAAGGACTATGTGACTGTACAACTTAAACACCAAATTTCTCATACCTTTCTATGACAACTTCATATGGACATATGGTGATGTACGTCTACTGAATTAAATTATATGCTTCTTGAGAGTCTTGAAGTTTGTTAATCTATATTGTATGTAATTGTTTTGACATATCTGCCTTTTCGAAACAAGCAATCCCTTTCCTTTTTGTGGTTAATGTTAAGTTTCCGGCGATACTTTGGTTACGTTAGAAAGATTGATAAACAACTAAAAAACGAGTATTGTGTTGTAAATTGTCGTCGCGGGTTTATAACTAGTGTGTTATATTAAATATATATATATATATATATATGAGAAAAGTGCCCGGATAGTCCCTGTGGTTTACCCAGATTTCACCTTTAGTCCCTACATTTTCAAAATTACAGGGTGTAGTCCCCAAGTTTGGCAAAATCGTTCTCGGATGGTCCCTGGCAGGATGGGAGTTAGTTTTCTGAGTTAAGTTAGTGTGAAATGACCTACATGCCCTTACTGTTTAATAATAACAATTAAAACAAAAGAGATGATATACATAATTATTCTGGGGGCCCACATTTTTCATTAAAAACCTATGATAAGTGAATTAACTGGACCGCCCTTCAACCATCGCTTCCACCTCCCACCTCCGCTGCTCCAACCACCACTGCCTCCAAGTCCAACCGCCACCTCTGCCGGCCACCTCACCACATGTGATAACCACCTCACCCTCCACCAACCCCACCCCCTTTACCCACAAACCCCCCTTTTGTCTACAAAACACACCACACATGTGTGTATATATATAGAGCGAGAGAAAGATAGAGAAAGAGAACAGAGGAGATAGAGAGATGACCGATTCCGTTTCATTTCAAGGTTGCAAGTTACTAAATCGGTTAGATTGGTGGGTGTTAAGGTGGGTTTGTGGCGGTAAGGAGATTGATGGCTTCCGACAAAGTTCCGATCGATGAATTCCGGTCAAGACTCGAGTAGATTTAGATGACTCAAAACAGATTTGCGAGTTGAGGTGATGACGTTTTTCCGGCGGGTTGAGGTGGAAGTGCTTGACTTTGATGGTAAATGGTGGTTTAATGATGAACAAGAATCTAAAGAACCTAAACTGAAGAATCCAATGCTTCTGCAGTTCTGCTGATTGTCGATGATGAAGAAACTGAAGAGTGCCGATTGGATGCAAACATGAATCCGAATGTAGATGATGAAGAGATCGAATATACATGAAGTTCAGAACTGGGAACTGAACCGATTAGGAGTGCACCGGCTTGCTCACCTCCACGTCGAAAAAATCGAATATACATGAAGAACAGTGGTTTGTTTTGTTTTTTCGGCGACGGGGTTAGTTGGTAGCGTTTTCCGGCTGGGTGAGGTGGTGATGGCGGTCTGATGACAGGGTTGGTGGTGGCGGTCTGATGACGGGGGTGGTGGTGTTGTTGTGGTCCGGTTTTGTGGAGGTTGTGTTTGGTGGTGTTAAGATGTTATGGTGATGGTGGGTGGTGGTTTGGTGATTATTGTTGCAGACAACAAGAAGAAGAATGACATAAAAGGGGAGAGAGGGTGGGGTAGGTAAAGGGTGGCCCCACTTATATTTTTTAATCTATAATGTTTTATTTATTAGTTTTTGCAATACAATGGTATTTAGGTCATTTCACACTAACTTAACTGAGAAAACTAGCCCTCATCCACGCCAGGGACCATCCGAGAACGATTTTGCCAAACTTGGGGACTACAGCTGTAATTTTAAAAATGTAGGGACTAAAGGTGAAATATGGGTAAACCACAGGGACTATCCGGGCACTTTTCTCTCTCTATATATATATATATACACATATATATACATAGGAGGCTGCTAGAATGAAAACCACCATGAGTTGAGGAAACCGTGAGAACTACACCATACGGGGCGAGTTGGTCCAGAATTTTTTTTCATAAACGTAGACGAATATATTATAAACACATATGAAAAAATTTCAAATAAAAATTGTCGTGTATGTAGTTTTGACCACCCAAAGTTTAGTGTAAAATTTAATTTAAATTTAAATTTAAATTTAAATTTTACACTAAACTTTGGTGGTCAAAACTACATACACGACAATTTTTTTTTTTAATTTTTTTTACATATGTGTTTATAATATATTCGTCTTGGACTAAGAAATATTTTTTTGGCCCAACTCGCCCCGTATGGTGTAGCTGTCACGGTTTTCTCAACTCATGGTGGTTTTCATTCTAGCGGCCCCCTACATATATATCTATCTATATAGGTTTAAGATCCTTTAAATCCGAATTTCATTTCATAGATAAATCGCCATTACAGTACAAGGAATTTCAAATAACATTAAACAAAGACAAAATTTGATACAACGTAAATAAACCTAAAACGTCTATGTGTGTATCTAGCATCATCGCTACTTCATTTTCATAGCATCATCCTCATCAACCTGTAACATGTTAAAATAAAGTTCAATGCAAAAGCAAAGGCGAGTATACTAGTTTTCATGCCTACATAGCATAAAATGAGTTTAAACGATTCCACATGGCAAGCTATTGAAACAAGATAAACATTAAAGTGGCATGTGTCTAACGTAAGCAAACCAAAGATTGAAACGCAATAAGCTCTTAACACAACCCAACGTTCACAGGCGGTGCGTTAATCCTATAGCGCTATATATGTCAAGGATAGGCTCGTACGAAGTTAATGATATGTTTAACACAACAAGTATAAACCCAAGTTCAATGTATCAAGTAGTCAAGTATGCATGCATGTATAAGGAATGTTTGTGCGTTTGAGTATAAATTTTATGTGCAAGTTTCATAGATAAACATGTTTGAAGGGTATGGTCCCAAAGACCTTGCGCCAAGCAAGGAAACCATACCCACTATTAACTTCCAAGGAGACCTTGCGCAGAATTCTTGCCAAAGAAAGACTCACTAAGACTCTGTGCCAGATTTCCAAAGAAGGAAAGGATCATTTAACTACCTTGCGCGGGCTCGCGCAAGGTTCAAAGTTAACCTTAATCAATTTTGACAATGCTTCATTCGCAAACCTTGCGCAGATATTTATATCAGAGCAAGTACTCCACCAAACGTTGTGCTGAACAGCACAAAAGAGAAAAATATCATTCAACTACCTTGCGTCGCTCAGGCAAGAAAACAGTTAATCCTGATAGATTTTCCCTTGGCAAAAAACCCTGTTTACAAGAATTGGGGCAGAGGCAAAGGGAATCTTTTCCGTTGTAACAGAATGCATACATGGTAGGCAACAGATGGGTTACGGCTGTGAGATCTTCTAGAAGCCACTAATACCCAATCGTGCAAGCATCTTTCAGTTATAACCAATTGCCACATGGCAGCATCTGGACGACCGAGAAAGATCACGGTGATAGCATGCTCACACCAATAAAATGTAGTGATCTCATGACGACACGTGGCATTCCCCCAACTGTGGATGTGCCCACGATCCGTGTGCACTAACGGATGAGCCACAACTTAACGGAATAGCAAAAGATTTTGTTAAAGTTACCATCTCTCATTTTGGCGCCAAACTCCGGCTATAGATAAGTAACTTGGACTTCAAGTAGAAGGTATTCACTCCCAACTACTCTCTCTCTTACTTCACTTTACTTCCGACTACCTGTACTTATTCTCACGCCGGAGGGTGGTCACGGAGATAACCCCCCCTTCTCCCCGTGGCGAGCTGACGGTGTTCTGTTTTGCAGGATCAGTCGGAGGATTAACCTCTTTATGAAAGGAACAAAACCCTAGATCTAACTAGATTCCGGCCCGATTAGATCTACGTTTTCTTCATTGGCGCCCACCGATTTTCGTTTCTGATTCTCATCTTTCGTTTCTTTTCGTTTCAATCAGATCCACGGCTTCATGGCTGATGGATCATCATTTCCAGGTCCTCGATCGGAGATCCGTCGCGTCGGCGTTGCTCCTCAGATCGACGGACAAATCGTTGAGAACTCGTCGGCAGAAGCTGATGCCCCGTATGATCCAGATCATGCGAGCATTCCAGTAACTCCGGCAGCTCCTCATGTTGATGTCACGTCAATTTTGCCACCTGGTGAGACTCCATTATCGTGGCTAATCAAATCCCAAACCGCTTTGAATGCTATGTATGTTCAACTATGTGCTCAAACCGGAACTCCAACTTTTCAAGCTCCGGTTAATGCTCCTCGGGTCCGTTCTTCACCGGCACCTCGAGTGTTGAGTTATAATACTCAAACCCATGCTCGTGCACCTTCGCATGTGTTTGAAGAGGGAACTGAAACATACTCTAAAACCATAAACGATTCCGTTCATTCTGGTAGCAGGTAACAAGAAGAAAATGTTTCAACATCAGCCATCAATGCACTCACGTTTGGTGTCACACCCCGACCCGCAGCGGAATAAGAGTCGGGGCATAATTGGGTTATCACCAAAGCTCATGATATTTACTAATATGTTTCATATTTATTAAAGTCAAAATTACATTCTCAATAATCCAAACATGTCCATACAAATACAAAGAAAAATAACCAACTAAACAATCCAAGCTCTAAACCAGTTTATTCTTCTAATCCAATCCTATGTGTTTCTTGCTGCAGCTGGTTCACCTGTATCATGTGTAAAAATGGGGGTTTTTGGGTCAACATAAGTTGGCGAGTGAACCTTATTAGAAAAACATTTATTATTGATTTCTTGTTATTTTTATCAAGGAAAAATTGTGCAATGGTCATAAGTGAGCAAATGTAAATAATCAAACAGTAGCAATAACAACCACAAACTATAACATACAATAACATACAATAACATATGAACTTGCATGAATGTATAACATAAATGAAACTGTATATGTTGGCAACGTCACGTTCACCGCTCATAATGTAATGGGGAACGGACGGCCTATGATGAATGTCTGTGCGATCAAGGCTCAATCAAACGGAGCCGATCGTATGTTGGCAACGCCAGGTTCACGCTCATAATGTAATGGGGAACTGCTCAACGCTCATAATGTAATGGGGAGCGGCTGCCTATGAACTTGCATGTACTGAAAATAATAAATTAAATCTAAACAATAACCACACAACATTTGATACAAGCTGAATACACATTTGTTCATGATATGATGTATGCACAATGATTTAAATATAATAAATGGTAAGACACATGATACACCCAAAAACGTGATTAAAACGGGGAATTTTGTAGAGATTCACTCACATTGGGTGCGTTCGGTTGGAGATGATGAGATGCGCACGAGTTGGAAGAATTGAACAATGAGGATTAACTAACCTAAATAATAACGGAAAGTATAGTAAATGAGTGGATTTTATTAATAATTTTAATAGGATTTTAGATATATTTTTGTGAGTTTAAGGCTATTTCCTATCTTTTAAAACATTATTTTTAAGTATTTTTAATTGATTTTTAAATTAAATTAAATAAATAAAAATATAAAAATATGTTGACTTTTGCGTTGACCGTTTGACTGTTTGACCGGTTCTATGGTGTACATGTATGCGCCGGGCAGGACTCGAACCCGAGACCTCCCTTTCGCGTGCACGCAGCTCTACCAACTGAGCTACGTGTCTAACCCGAAATAATTCTGTTTTTAATTATATTTATATACTAACTCAGTTTATTCAAAATTCTTTTATTTCCAAAAAATGTTTTAAATCATCGAACCGGTGCCGTCAACAGGTCTCGAACCCGGGACCTGTGATTTATCGTTACACACAGTCCACCGCTGGACTGTGTGTCTAACTTGGTTAATATACGGATTTTTATTATACTTAACATCTACCGTGAGTTAATCCGGTTTAGTTAGAAAAATAAAACATTTTTATTACAGAGCATACGTGTGTCAAGGATCGAACTCGCGGCGTGTGATATGTATGTGCACACAGTCCACCGCTGGACTGTGTGTCTAACCCGAGATAATATCCAGATTTTATTAAACTTATAATCAACCTATCTTCGTCTTCTTCGTTACAGAATTACAACCTACGATTACTCTATTGTTTCTTGTTTAATTCGATTGACAAACATTCAACAGACTAATATGAAATGGCAGAGACGATTTTTAGAAGTAAACATACCGGAGAACGATTTATCTCAGAATTCCGGCAAGTCGTCGGCTCTGTTTTTACGGATTTCGACTGAGCGAATAAATTAACAGTTTTGATTAGCTAATTGTGGAATTGAAGTACTAAACAAGAGTTATCAGAAGGTTTGAATGTCTATACCGTTTTACAGCGGAAGATAAGAATTTTCAGAAGTTTTCCGGCGAGAGGGAATTATCCGATATCGACGTCTGAAATTGATTCCGATTGAAGGGTTTGAGTTAGCAATAGCTTAACGACTGATAGATAATGAAAGAATTGAGAGACTTACTGATTTGATGGAAAACACAGTTTTCCGGCGAAAGTCCGGCGAGTTTCAAATAGCTTCTCCAGCGAACTGAAAGTTGTGCGAAAATGCAATTGAAGGTTTGCAGAATTTGTTTGAGTCGCGAGAAGGGACAATGATTGAAGTAATTCAGGAATTGCAGACTTTTCAGTTAATAAAACCGATCCCACATGAATTCAAGTCCATTTAAAGCGAAATTGATTGGAGGTGTCGGTGTATCGGTTATAATCGATAAACCGCGGACAATCAAACGGTTTTGGACGTTTGGTGACCGATTTCAGTTACAGTTGGCGTAACCAGAGTGATTTACGATTGACTATAAAATTTAATTGTTTCCTAGAATTTACAGAAAACATCAAGTGGCGGAGTGGTTATATGCGTGTGTGATAAGTCTTTGAACTTAAACCTGGCTGACCCGGGTTCTAGTCCCGGCAGCCTAATTTTCTTTTTAATTATTTTTTTTACTTTTTATCAATCATAACTTTTATATTCTAGTTTGTTTATTAATTATGCATCATTAAAAATTAAAATGGACATAAATACGCAACGAAACATTTATAACTTGATATTCGATTATAAACGGAGCGGGTTTGGAAAACCCGTTTTTGACAAATGTTACAGTATCCCCTACTTTTAGGAATTTCGTCCCGAAATTTAAGTAGTAGTAGGAAAAAGATGCGGGTATTTTTCGCGCATTGAGTCTTCACGTTCCCAAGTAAACTCAGGTCCCCGTTTCGACTCCCAGCGTACCCTAACAATTGGAATTCGACTTCGTCGAAGACGTTTTTTCTCCGAAGTCCATGATCTCTACTGGTCTTTCAATAAAATGCATAGATTCATCAATTTGAATATCTTCCAGAGGAATATGGAGGTTCTCATCAGCGAGGCACTTTTTCAAGTTTGATACGTCGAATGTGGGATGAATCCTATTGAGTTCTTCTGGTAGATCAAGCTTGTATGCTACAGGCCCTACTCTTTCGAGTATCTTGAAAGGTCCTACGTAGCGTGGTGCTAGCTTGCCTTTTTGACCAAAACGAACTACTCCCTTCCACGTTGATACTTTTAAAAGTACATGATCACCAATGTTAAACTCCAAAGGCTTCCGTCGTTTATCTGCATAACTCTTTTGACGACTTTGAACCGCTAGAAGATTGTTTCGAATTTGATGGATCTTGTCTGTGGTTTCTTGAATCAATTCTGGACCAGTGATTTGAGCTTCCCCAATTTCGTGCCAACATATTGGAGATCGGCACTTACGACCATATAAAGCTTCAAAAGGTGCCATGCCGATGCTTGAATGATAGCTGTTGTTGTACGAAAAATTCAACCAATGGTAGATGAGCGTCCCAATTTCCCTGAAGTCTATGACACATGCTCGAAGCATATCTTCAAGAGTTTGAATGGTGCGTTCAGATTGTCCATCAGTTTGAGGATGATAAGCGGTACTGAGATCTAATCGCGTACCCAAAGCGGCTTGTACTGCTTGCCATGTTCGTGAAGTGAAACGACCATCACGATCTGAAATAATGCTTAACGGTACACCATGTCGGCTTACGATTTCGCTGATGTAAATACGGGCTAGCTTTTCGTTCTTGAAATCTTCGCGGATAGGAATAAAGTGAGTTGATTTTGTAAGTCGATCAATGATTACCCATATAGTGTCATACCCACCAGAAGTGCGAGGTAACCCGGTAATGAAGTCCATGGTTATGTTTTCCCACTTCCATACAGGTATTTCAGGTTGGACCAGAAGTCCTGAGGGTCTTTGGTGTTCAGCTTTCACCTTGGAACATGTAAGGCACTTGGAAACAAAAACAGCAATATCCTTTTTCATTCCAGGCCACCAATAGGTGTATCGAAGGTTTTGATACATCTTATCGGCTCCTGGGTGTATAGAGTATCGTGTTTTGTGAGCCTCATTCATAAGAAATTCGCGAAGGTTGTTGTGTCAGGAATCCATATGCGATCTAGATAGTACAGAATACCGTCAGATTTAGTTTCAATTTTAAGTTCAGCTCCACAGGACAGCTCCTTTCGTACATCATCCTCCGTTACTGAAACATGCTGGGCTTCTCGAATTTGATCTTTAATGTCAGTTATGATTTGCGAACATAAAAGACGAATGGAGTTCGCATAACTCTTTCGACTGAGTGCATCAGCCACCACATTTGCTTTGCCAGGGTGGTACCGAATTTCACAGTCGTAGTCATTTAGAAGTTCGACCCATCTTCGTTGCCTCATGTTTAACTCCTTTTGATTGAAGATATGTTGAAGACTCTTGTGGTCAATGTATATTTCACACTTAGTACCGTAGAGATAATGTCTCCATATCTTAAGAGCGAACACAACGGCTCCAAGTTCTAGGTCATGGGTGGTGTAGTTCTTCTCAAGAGTCTTGAGTTGTCTCGAAGCATAAGCTATAACCTTTCCTCTTTGCATTAGAACACAGCCTAGTCCTTGCCCTGACGCGTCGCAATAAACCACGAAGTCATCACAACCTTCAGGCAGAGTGAGGATTGGTGCATCACAGAGTTTTTGTTTAAGGGTTTGGAAGGCTTCTTCTTGTTTGGGTCCCCATATGAAGGGTTTTCCCTTATGAGTTAAAGCCGTGAGTGGTACAGCAATGTGAGAGAAGTTGAAATGAAACGGCGATAATAACCAGCCAAACCAAGGAATGATCTTACTTCAGTTGGTGTACGTGGCGCTTGCCATTCTTGTACCGCTTTGATCTTTGAGGGGTCGACATGTATTCCCTTGTCATTGACTACATGTCCAAGGAATTGTACCTCTTTTAACCAGAATTCGCATTTGGAGAATTTGGCGTAAAGCTTTTCATTCTCTAGAAGTGTAAGGATGAGTCGAAGATGTCGCTCATGATCAGACTTAGACTTTGAGTAAATGAGGATGTCGTCGATGAAGACTATAACAAAACGATCGAGATAGGGTTTGCAGACTCTGTTCATTAGATCCATGAAGACAGCTGAGCGTTGGTTAAACCAAATGGCATGACCATGAATTCATAATGACCATAACGAGTTCGGAAAGCGGTCTTTGGGACGTCTTCTTCATGTACTCTGAGTTGATGATAACCAGAACGAAGGTCGATTTTTGAAAAACAGCTACCGCCTTGAAGTTGGTCAAGAAGATCATCAATGCGAGGTAATGGATAGCGATTCTTGATCGTTAACTTGTTGAGTTCTCTGTAGTCGATGCACATGCGAAACGATCCATCTTTCTTCTTCACAAAAAGGACAGGTGCACCCCAAGGCGAGGAGCTAGGACGTATGAATCCTTTGTCAGTCAACTCTTGCAATTGACTGGCTAGCTCTTGCATTTCAGAGGGGGCTAACCTATAAGGAGACTTTGCAACTGGTGTAGCACCAGGTATAAGATCAATACGAAATTCGACTTCTCTTACTGGAGGAAGTCCTGAAATGACGTCAGGAAAAACTTGCGGGAAATCTTTTACTACTGGGATGTCTTCGAGTTTCTTCTCCATGGTTCCCTTTTTGACGACATGAGTTAAAAATGCGACATAATTCTTGCGAAGATATTTTTGAGCTTGAAGACAGGACATTAATCTGAGCCCTTTCGATGGGGTTTCTCCAAAGATTCGTAGAGTTTGACCGTTTGGAAGAGGAATGCGTATAAACTTCTCGCGGCATACAACTTCAGCCTGATGTTGGCTGAGCCAGTCCATACCAATTATAATATCAAAGCTTCCCAACTTCATAGGAATGAGGTCAACTGGAAAATCGTGGTCGTTTAAGGTGAGAGTACAGTTGCGTATAATAGAGTTTAATGAGACCGGTTTTCCGTCAGCAACTTCTACTGTTATGGATTCCATGAGCTTATCACGAATTTGGTTTAGGATGGGTTCAAACTCTAAAGACACAAAAACTTTTATCCGCGCCAGTATCAAACAACATGGATGCATAACTACCATTGATAAGGAACGTACCGTTAACCACATTGCTGTCAGCTCTAGCCTGATTAGCGTTGATGTTGAAAGCTCTTCCTCTTGCAGGTGGAGGAGCTTGGTTAGCTTGATTCACCGGATTGCTTGGGCTTGAGCATGAATAATGTTCACCAACCTTGGACAAGTGTTTCTAAAGTGGCTTGGGTCTCCACAATTGTAGCAAGCCCGCATAGGTTGTACCATGGGATAGTTGGGTTGGTAGTATGATTGGGCTAAATGTTGGGTAGGTGGTAATAGTAGGGGTTGTTGGGCTTGACCCATTATTTGTTGGTGGGTTTGGGTTGAAGGCTGGTGGCGGTTCGTTCGCTGAGGTATGCGACAGGTTTGAACAGTATGACCTGCGCGACCACAGCCGGTGCAATGTTGGCAGGGATGATCAGGAAAGTGGTGGTACTGGCAACGGTTGCATTTTGGTAATGGGCCAGAGTATGGCCTTTTGTATGGTGCAGGTGAAGGGCAACTTGGGTAATGGGTGCAGCAGGGATAGGGAAATTGGTTTGTGTGACAGCGAAGTTTCTGGTGTTACGTTTCCTCTTGTTAGCAAACTTAGAGGAGGAGGTGGAATGGTTTGAAGTTTGGCCCTCAACGGGGCTTTTTTCTCTTCTTTAAACTTACCGTTGCGAATTCGATTCTCGGTCAGTTCAGTAGCTAGTTCCATAGCAGCTTCAAGTGTTGCTGGCGAAGTGCTGAGAACTGAATCTTGAATTTTCGAGGGAAGACCTCGAATATAATGCTCGATTAAGCGGTAAACTGGGGTGAACAAGTTAGGGACCATTTGGTTCAACTCTAAGAACCTCTTGTTGTAGGAAGTATGATCTCCCTTCTTTTGCTTCAAAGAATGAAATTCTTCCTCCAACTTTTTAATCTCACTCCTAGGACAGAACCGCCTCGTCATGATTTCCCTTAACTCCTCCCACGTTAAGGCCATCGCATCTTCGATTCTCCTCTTACCCTTTTCAGTATTCCACCAGGTAAGAACTACCCCAAATAGTCTCCCGGTCGCGTATCGTACCTTGCGATCATCGGGACAATCGCAGTTGAGGAAGGTGTTTTCCATTTCCTCAAACCAGTGGAGGAGAGCAGTGACACCTTCGGTCCCTTCAAATTTAGGAGGATCGCAAGACTTGAAATGTTTATATGAGCACTTTTTGGTAGGAGGGTTTCCGATGTTCTGGTCTTCTTGCTGAGGAGGATTAGTGGGATTTGTGGCGAGAGCTTTTTGTACTTGAACCACAATGTCAGGAAGCACCGCGGCCATTTGTTTTGCGATTTGAGTGACCAAGCGTTCGTGAGACCTTCCTGATCTTTTACCCCCTCGTTGTTGTCTAGCCGACATCTACAGGAACATACATAAGAAGATTGTGAGTTTATGGAGTCTTTTAGGTGTCATGTGTCTTAAAGAAAATGAAAATTACATAAATATCAATAATGCAACTACATCCATAGGATGTCTTGGGTTTGCTCATGTTGGGCCTCAAATGTCCCCCATACCTTCACCTGTATAGTCATGTGGGCCCCCATGTCTATTGGCTTGGTAGGATTCACATTAGTATTGGCGATTTAACACTCGCATCACCCGAATGAAAACCACGAAATATGTTTACGAGATGTATGGTCGGAATGTGTCCAGGTGTAGACACAATACAACTCAAAGGGGGGTTAGCTCACACGACGTTTGGTATAGCATGCTTTGGCCTAATAGGTACTTCGTACTCTCATCTTTAGTCCCCAGGTAGGCAAACTGGTCTTTTATTTTGGATTTATACGAATGCCAGCCTAGACAGGACGTTCCGACTACCGGTACTTGTACCCTTCCAGTTTCTACATGCCCGTCATGAGAACTCACTTTGATGTGATTTGAAAATACAAAAATCATTGTAAAAACAATCATGAAAATGATGTGATGTGTGCTTTCATTGATATGATATGTTATGAGAATATGATTCATGATAGACATTATATACTAATATGTACTTATGAACATGCTTGCATAACATTGAATGTAACATTAAACATAAAACATATAAACATCATGAATTTTGCATGTAACACACAAAAATCTTAAAAAATTTTAATCAACTATAGTATAGGCTCTAAGGGTCTAATAACCTATCCTACATCCCTATAGTCATGGCTCTGATACCAATCTGTCACACCCCGACCCGCAGCGGAATAAGAGTCAGGGCATAATTGGGTTATCACCAAAGCTCATGATATTTACTAATATGTTTCATATTTATTAAAGTCAAAATTACATTCTCAATAATCCAAACATGTCCATACAAATACAAAGAAAAATAACCAACTAAACAATCCAAGCTCTAAACCAATTTATTCTTCTAATCCAATCCTATGTGTTTCTTGCTGCAGCTGGTTCACCTGTATCATGTGTAAAAATGGGGGTTTTTGGGTCAACATAAGTTGGCGAGTGAACCTTATTAGATAAACATTTATTATTGATTTCTTGTTATTTTTATCAAGGAAAAATTGTGCAATGGTCATAAGTGAGCAAATGTAAATAATCAAACAGTAGCAATAACAACCACAAACTATAACATACAATAACATATGAACTTGCATGAATGTATAACATAAATGAAACTGTATATTGTTGGCAACGTCACGTTCACGCTCATAATGTAATGGGGAACGGACGGCCTATGATGAATGTCTGTGCGATCAAGGCTCAATCAAACGGAGCCGATCGTATGTTGGCAACGCCAGGTTCACGCTCATAATGTAATGGGGAACTGCTCAACGCTCATAATGTAATGGGGAGCGGCTGCCTATGAACTTGCATGTACTGAAAATAATAAATTAAATCTAAACAATAACCACACAACATTTGATACAAGCTGAATACACATTTGTTCATGATATGATGTATGCACAATGATTTAAATATAATAAATGGTAAGACACATGATACACCCCAAAAACGTGATTAAAACGGGGAATTTTGTAGAGATTCACTCACATTGGGTGCGTTCGGTTGGAGATGATGAGATGCGCACGAGTTGGAAGAATTGAACAATGAGGATTAACTAACCTAAATAATAACGGAAAGTATAGTAAATGAGTGGATTTTATTAATAATTTTAATAGGATTTTTAGATATATTTTTGTGAGTTTAAGGCTATTTCCTATCTTTTAAAACATTATTTTTAAGTATTTTTAATTGATTTTTAAATTAAATTAAATAAATAAAAATATAAAAATATGTTGACTTTTGCGTTGACCGTTTGACTGTTTGACCGGTTCTATGGTGTACATGTATGCGCCGGGCAGGACTCGAACCCGAGACCTCCCTTTCGCGTGCACGCAGCTCTACCAACTGAGCTACGTGTCTAACCCGAAATAATTCTGTTTTTAATTATATTTATATACTAACTCAGTTTATTCAAAATTCTTTTATTTCCAAAAAATGTTTTAAATCATCGAACCGGTGCCGTCAACAGGTCTCGAACCCGGGACCTGTGATTTATCGTTACACACAGTCCACCGCTGGACTGTGTGTCTAACTTGGTTAATATACGGATTTTTATTATACTTAACATCTACCGTGAGTTAATCCGGTTTAGTTAGAAAAATAAAACATTTTTATTACAGAGCATACGTGTGTCAAGGATCGAACTCGCGGCGTGTGATATGTATGTGCACACAGTCCACCGCTGGACTGTGTGTCTAACCCGAGATAATATCCAGATTTTATTAAACTTATAATCAACCTATCTTCGTCTTCTTCGTTACAGAATTACAACCTACGATTACTCTATTGTTTCTTGTTTAATTCGATTGACAAACATTCAACAGACTAATATGAAATGGCAGAGACGATTTTTAGAAGTAAACATACCGGAGAACGATTTATCTCAGAATTCCGGCAAGTCGTCGGCTCTGTTTTTACGGATTTCGACTGAGCGAATAAATTAACAGTTTTGATTAGCTAATTGTGGAATTGAAGTACTAAACAAGAGTTATCAGAAGGTTTGAATGTCTATACCGTTTTACAGCGGAAGATAAGAATTTTCAGAAGTTTTCCGGCGAGAGGGAATTATCCGATATCGACGTCTGAAATTGATTCCGATTGAAGGGTTTGAGTTAGCAATAGCTTAACGACTGATAGATAATGAAAGAATTGAGAGACTTACTGATTTGATGGAAAACACAGTTTTCCGGCGAAAGTCCGGCGAGTTTCAAATAGCTTCTCCAGCGAACTGAAAGTTGTGCGAAAATGCAATTGAAGGTTTGCAGAATTTGTTTGAGTCGCGAGAAGGGACAATGATTGAAGTAATTCAGGAATTGCAGACTTTTCAGTTAATAAAACCGATCCCACATGAATTCAAGTCCATTTAAAGCGAAATTGATTGGAGGTGTCGGTGTATCGGTTTATAATCGATAAACCGGGACAATCAAACGGTTTTGGACGTTTGGTGACCGATTTCAGTTACAGTTGGCGTAACCAGAGTGATTTACGATTGACTATAAAATTTAATTGTTTCCTAGAATTTACAGAAAACATCAAGTGGCGGAGTGGTTATATGCGTGTGTGATAAGTCTTTGAACTTAAACCTGGCTGACCCGGGTTCTAGTCCCGGCAGCCTAATTTTCTTTTTAATTATTTTTTTTACTTTTTATCAATCATAACTTTTATATTCTAGTTTGTTTATTAATTATGCATCATTAAAAATTAAAATGGACATAAATACGCAACGAAACATTTATAACTTGATATTCGATTATAAACGGAGCGGGTTTGGAAAACCCGTTTTTGACAAATGTTACAGTATCCCCTACTTTTAGGAATTTCGTCCCGAAATTTAAGTAGTAGTAGGAAAAAGATGCGGGTATTTTTCGCGCATTGAGTCTTCACGTTCCCAAGTAAACTCAGGTCCCCGTTTCGACTCCCAGCGTACCCTAACAATTGGAATTCGACTTCGTCGAAGACGTTTTTCTCTCGAAGTCCATGATCTCTACTGGTCTTTCAATAAAATGCATAGATTCATCAATTTGAATATCTTCCAGAGGAATATGGAGGTTCTCATCAGCGAGGCACTTTTTCAAGTTTGATACGTCGAATGTGGGATGAATCCTATTGAGTTCTTCTGGTAGATCAAGCTTGTATGCTACAGGCCCTACTCTTTCGAGTATCTTGAAAGGTCCTACGTAGCGTGGTGCTAGCTTGCCTTTTTGACCAAAACGAACTACTCCCTTCCACGTTGATACTTTTAAAAGTACATGATCACCAATGTTAAACTCCAAAGGCTTCCGTCGTTTATCTGCATAACTCTTTTGACGACTTTGAACCGCTAGAAGATTGTTTCGAATTTGATGGATCTTGTCTGTGGTTTCTTGAATCAATTCTGGACCAGTGATTTGAGCTTCCCCAATTTCGTGCCAACATATTGGAGATCGGCACTTACGACCATATAAAGCTTCAAAAGGTGCCATGCCGATGCTTGAATGATAGCTGTTGTTGTACGAAAATTCAACCAATGGTAGATGAGCGTCCCAATTTCCCTGAAGTCTATGACACATGCTCGAAGCATATCTTCAAGAGTTTGAATGGTGCGTTCAGATTGTCCATCAGTTTGAGGATGATAAGCGGTACTGAGATCTAATCGCGTACCCAAAGCGGCTTGTACTGCTTGCCATGTTCGTGAAGTGAAACGACCATCACGATCTGAAATAATGCTTAACGGTACACCATGTCGGCTTACGATTTCGCTGATGTAAATACGGGCTAGCTTTTCGTTCTTGAAATCTTCGCGGATAGGAATAAAGTGAGTTGATTTTGTAAGTCGATCAATGATTACCCATATAGTGTCATACCCACCAGAAGTGCGAGGTAACCCGGTAATGAAGTCCATGGTTATGTTTTCCCACTTCCATACAGGTATTTCAGGTTGGACCAGAAGTCCTGAGGGTCTTTGGTGTTCAGCTTTCACCTTGGAACATGTAAGGCACTTGGAAACAAAAACAGCAATATCCTTTTTCATTCCAGGCCACCAATAGGTGTATCGAAGGTTTTGATACATCTTATCGGCTCCTGGGTGTATAGAGTATCGTGTTTTGTGAGCCTCATTCATAAGAAATTCGCGAAGGTTGTTGTGGTCAGGAATCCATATGCGATCTAGATAGTACAGAATACCGTCAGATTTAGTTTCAATTTTAAGTTCAGCTCCACAGGACAGCTCCTTTCGTACATCATCCTCCGTTACTGAAACATGCTGGGCTTCTCGAATTTGATCTTTAATGTCAGTTATGATTTGCGAACATAAAAGACGAATGGAGTTCGCATAACTCTTTCGACTGAGTGCATCAGCCACCACATTTGCTTTGCCAGGGTGGTACCGAATTTCACAGTCGTAGTCATTTAGAAGTTCGACCCATCTTCGTTGCCTCATGTTTAACTCCTTTTGATTGAAGATATGTTGAAGACTCTTGTGGTCAATGTATATTTCACACTTAGTACCGTAGAGATAATGTCTCCATATCTTAAGAGCGAACACAACGGCTCCAAGTTCTAGGTCATGGGTGGTGTAGTTCTTCTCAAGAGTCTTGAGTTGTCTCGAAGCATAAGCTATAACCTTTCCTCTTTGCATTAGAACACAGCCTAGTCCTTGCCCTGACGCGTCGCAATAAACCACGAAGTCATCACAACCTTCAGGCAGAGTGAGGATTGGTGCATCACAGAGTTTTTGTTTAAGGGTTTGGAAGGCTTCTTCTTGTTTGGGTCCCCATATGAAGGGTTTTCCCTTATGAGTTAAAGCCGTGAGTGGTACAGCAATGTGAGAGAAGTTGAAATGAAACGGCGATAATAACCAGCCAAACCAAGGAATGATCTTACTTCAGTTGGTGTACGTGGCGCTTGCCATTCTTGTACCGCTTTGATCTTTGAGGGGTCGACATGTATTCCCTTGTCATTGACTACATGTCCAAGGAATTGTACCTCTTTTAACCAGAATTCGCATTTGGAGAATTTGGCGTAAAGCTTTTCATTCTCTAGAAGTGTAAGGATGAGTCGAAGATGTCGCTCATGATCAGACTTAGACTTTGAGTAAATGAGGATGTCGTCGATGAAGACTATAACAAAACGATCGAGATAGGGTTTGCAGACTCTGTTCATTAGATCCATGAAGACAGCTGGAGCGTTGGTTAAACCAAATGGCATGACCATGAATTCATAATGACCATAACGAGTTCGGAAAGCGGTCTTTGGGACGTCTTCTTCATGTACTCTGAGTTGATGATAACCAGAACGAAGGTCGATTTTTGAAAAACAGCTACCGCCTTGAAGTTGGTCAAGAAGATCATCAATGCGAGGTAATGGATAGCGATTCTTGATCGTTAACTTGTTGAGTTCTCTGTAGTCGATGCACATGCGAAACGATCCATCTTTCTTCTTCACAAAAAGGACAGGTGCACCCCAAGGCGAGGAGCTAGGACGTATGAATCCTTTGTCAGTCAACTCTTGCAATTGACTGGCTAGCTCTTGCATTTCAGAGGGGGCTAACCTATAAGGAGACTTTGCAACTGGTGTAGCACCAGGTATAAGATCAATACGAAATTCGACTTCTCTTACTGGAGGAAGTCCTGAAATGACGTCAGGAAAAACTTGCGGGAAATCTTTTACTACTGGGATGTCTTCGAGTTTCTTCTCCATGGTTCCCTTTTTGACGACATGAGTTAAAAATGCGACATAATTCTTGCGAAGATATTTTTGAGCTTGAAGACAGGACATTAATCTGAGCCCTTTCGATGGGGTTTCTCCAAAGATTCGTAGAGTTTGACCGTTTGGAAGAGGAATGCGTATAAACTTCTCGCGGCATACAACTTCAGCCTGATGTTGGCTGAGCCAGTCCATACCAATTATAATATCAAAGCTTCCCAACTTCATAGGAATGAGGTCAACTGGAAAATCGTGGTCGTTTAAGGTGAGAGTACAGTTGCGTATAATAGAGTTTAATGAGACCGGTTTTCCGTCAGCAACTTCTACTGTTATGGATTCCATGAGCTTATCACGAATTTGGTTTAGGATGGGTTCAAACTCTAAAGACACAAAAACTTTTATCCGCGCCAGTATCAAACAACATGGATGCATAACTACCATTGATAAGGAACGTACCGTTAACCACATTGCTGTCAGCTCTAGCCTGATTAGCGTTGATGTTGAAAGCTCTTCCTCTTGCAGGTGGAGGAGCTTGGTTAGCTTGATTCACCGGATTGCTTGGGCTTGAGCATGAATAATGTTCACCAACCTTGGACAAGTGTTTCTAAAGTGGCTTGGGTCTCCACAATTGTAGCAAGCCCGCATAGGTTGTACCATGGGATAGTTGGGTTGGTAGTATGATTGGGCTAAATGTTGGGTAGGTGGTAATAGTAGGGGTTGTTGGGCTTGACCCATTATTTGTTGGTGGGTTTGGGTTGAAGGCTGGTGGCGGTTCGTTCGCTGAGGTATGCGACAGGTTTGAACAGTATGACCTGCGCGACCACAGCCGGTGCAATGTTGGCAGGGATGATCAGGAAAGTGGTGGTACTGGCAACGGTTGCATTTTGGTAATGGGCCAGAGTATGGCCTTTTGTATGGTGCAGGTGAAGGGCAACTTGGGTAATGGGTGCAGCAGGGATAGGGAAATTGGTTTGTGTGACAGCGAAGTTTCTGGTGTTACGTTTCCTCTTGTTAGCAAACTTAGAGGAGGAGGTGGAATGGTTTGAAGTTTGGCCCTCAACGGGGCTTTTTTCTCTTCTTTAAACTTACCGTTGCGAATTCGATTCTCGGTCAGTTCAGTAGCTAGTTCCATAGCAGCTTCAAGTGTTGCTGGCGAAGTGCTGAGAACTGAATCTTGAATTTTCGAGGGAAGACCTCGAATATAATGCTCGATTAAGCGGTAAACTGGGGTGAACAAGTTAGGGACCATTTGGTTCAACTCTAAGAACCTCTTGTTGTAGGAAGTATGATCTCCCTTCTTTTGCTTCAAAGAATGAAATTCTTCCTCCAACTTTTTAATCTCACTCCTAGGACAGAACCGCCTCGTCATGATTTCCCTTAACTCCTCCCACGTTAAGGCCATCGCATCTTCGATTCTCCTCTTACCCTTTTCAGTATTCCACCAGGTAAGAACTACCCCAAATAGTCTCCCGGTCGCGTATCGTACCTTGCGATCATCGGGACAATCGCAGTTGAGGAAGGTGTTTTCCATTTCCTCAAACCAGTGGAGGAGAGCAGTGACACCTTCGGTCCCTTCAAATTTAGGAGGATCGCAAGACTTGAAATGTTTATATGAGCACTTTTTGGTAGGAGGGTTTCCGATGTTCTGGTCTTCTTGCTGAGGAGGATTAGTGGGATTTGTGGCGAGAGCTTTTTGTACTTGAACCACAATGTCAGGAAGCACCGCGGCCATTTGTTTTGCGATTTGAGTGACCAAGCGTTCGTGAGACCTTCCTGATCTTTTACCCCCTCGTTGTTGTCTAGCCGACATCTACAGGAACATACATAAGAAGATTGTGAGTTTATGGAGTCTTTTAGGTGTCATGTGTCTTAAAGAAAATGAAAATTACATAAATATCAATAATGCAACTACATCCATAGGATGTCTTGGGTTTGCTCATGTTGGGCCTCAAATGTCCCCCATACCTTCACCTGTATAGTCATGTGGGCCCCCATGTCTATTGGCTTGGTAGGATTCACATTAGTATTGGCGATTTAACACTCGCATCACCCGAATGAAAACCACGAAATATGTTTACGAGATGTATGGTCGGAATGTGTCCAGGTGTAGACACAATACAACTCAAAGGGGGGTTAGCTCACACGACGTTTGGTATAGCATGCTTTGGCCTAATAGGTACTTCGTACTCTCATCTTTAGTCCCCAGGTAGGCAAACTGGTCTTTTATTTTGGATTTATACGAATGCCAGCCTAGACAGGACGTTCCGACTACCGGTACTTGTACCCTTCCAGTTTCTACATGCCCGTCATGAGAACTCACTTTGATGTGATTTGAAAATACAAAAATCATTGTAAAAACAATCATGAAAATGATGTGATGTGTGCTTTCATTGATATGATATGTTATGAGAATATGATTCATGATAGACATTATATACTAATATGTACTTATGAACATGCTTGCATAACATTGAATGTAACATTAAACATAAAACATATAAACATCATGAATTTTGCATGTAACACACAAAAATCTTAAAAAATTTTAATCAACTATAGTATAGGCTCTAAGGGTCTAATAACCTATCCTACATCCCTATAGTCATGGCTCTGATACCAATCTGTCACACCCCGACCCGCAGCGGAATAAGAGTCAGGGCATAATTGGGTTATCACCAAAGCTCATGATATTTACTAATATGTTTTCATATTTATTAAAGTCAAAATTACATTCTCAATAATCCAAACATGTCCATACAAATACAAAGAAAAATAACCAACTAAACAATCCAAGCTCTAAACCAATTTATTCTTCTAATCCAATCCTATGTGTTTCTTGCTGCAGCTGGTTCACCTGTATCATGTGTAAAAATGGGGGTTTTTGGGTCAACATAAGTTGGCGAGTGAACCTTATTAGATAAACATTTATTATTGATTTCTTGTTATTTTTATCAAGGAAAAATTGTGCAATGGTCATAAGTGAGCAAATGTAAATAATCAAACAGTAGCAATAACAACCACAAACTATAACATACAATAACATATGAACTTGCATGAATGTATAACATAAATGAAACTGTATATGTTGGCAACGTCACGTTCACGCTCATAATGTAATGGGGAACGGACGGCCTATGATGAATGTCTGTGCGATCAAGGCTCAATCAAACGGAGCCGATCGTATGTTGGCAACGCCAGGTTCACGCTCATAATGTAATGGGGAACTGCTCAACGCTCATAATGTAATGGGGAGCGGCTGCCTATGAACTTGCATGTACTGAAAATAATAAATTAAATCTAAACAATAACCACACAACATTTGATACAAGCTGAATACACATTTGTTCATGATATGATGTATGCACAATGATTTAAATATAATAAATGGTAAGACACATGATACACCCCAAAAACGTGATTAAAACGGGGAATTTTGTAGAGATTCACTCACATTGGGTGCGTTCGGTTGGAGATGATGAGATGCGCACGAGTTGGAAGAATTGAACAATGAGGATTAACTAACCTAAATAATAACGGAAAGTATAGTAAATGAGTGGATTTTATTAATAATTTTAATAGGATTTTTAGATATATTTTTGTGAGTTTAAGGCTATTTCCTATCTTTTAAAACAGTATTTTTAAGTATTTTTAATTGATTTTTAAATTAAATTAAATAAATAAAAATATAAAAATATGTTGACTTTTGCGTTGACCGTTTGACTGTTTGACCGGTTCTATGGTGTACATGTATGCGCCGGGCAGGACTCGAACCCGAGACCTCCCTTTCGCGTGCACGCAGCTCTACCAACTGAGCTACGTGTCTAATCCGAAATAATTCTGTTTTTAATTATATTTATATACTAACTCAGTTTATTCAAAATTCTTTTATTTTCAAAAAATGTTTTAAATCATCGAACCGGTGCCGTCAACAGGTCTCGAACCCGGGACCTGTGATTTATCGTTACACACAGTCCACCGCTGGACTGTGTGTCTAACTTGGTTAATATACGGATTTTTATTATACTTAACATCTACCGTGAGTTAATCCGGTTTAGTTAGAAAAATAAAACATTTTTATTACAGAGCATACGTGTGTCAAGGATCGAACTCGCGGCGTGTGATATGTATGTGCACACAGTCCACCGCTGGACTGTGTGTCTAACCCGAGATAATATCCAGATTTTATTAAACTTATAATCAACCTATCTTCGTCTTCTTCGTTACAGAATTACAACCTACGATTACTCTATTGTTTCTTGTTTAATTCGATTGACAAACATTCAACAGACTAATATGAAATGGCAGAGACGATTTTTAGAAGTAAACATACCGGAGAACGATTTATCTCAGAATTCCGGCAAGTCGTCGGCTCTGTTTTTACGGATTTCGACTGAGCGAATAAATTAACAGTTTTGATTAGCTAATTGTGGAATTGAAGTACTAAACAAGAGTTATCAGAAGGTTTGAATGTCTATACCGTTTTACAGCGGAAGATAAGAATTTTCAGAAGTTTTCCGGCGAGAGGGAATTATCCGATATCGACGTCTGAAATTGATTCCGATTGAAGGGTTTGAGTTAGCAATAGCTTAACGACTGATAGATAATGAAAGAATTGAGAGACTTACTGATTTGATGGAAAACACAGTTTTCCGGCGAAAGTCCGGCGAGTTCAAATAGCTTCTCCGGCGAACTGAAAGTTGTGCGAAAATGCAATTGAAGGTTTGCAGAATTTGTTTGAGTCGCGAGAAGGGACAATGATTGAAGTAATTCAGGAATTGCAGACTTTTCAGTTAATAAAACCGATCCCACATGAATTCAAGTCCATTTAAAGCGAAATTGATTGGAGGTGTCGGTGTATCGGTTATAATCGATAAACCGCGGACAATCAAACGTTTTTGGACGTTTGGTGACCGATTTTAGTTACAGTTGGCGTAACCAGAGTGATTTACGATTGACTATAAAATTTAATTGTTTCCTAGAATTTACAGAAAACATCAAGTGGCGGAGTGGTTATATGCGTGTGTGATAAGTCTTTGAACTTAAACCTGGCTGACCCGGGTTCTAGTCCCGGCAGCCTAATTTTCTTTTTAATTATTTTATTTTTACTTTTTATCAATCATAACTTTTATATTCTAGTTTTGTTTATTAATTATGCATCATTAAAAATTAAAATGGACATAAATACGCAACGAAACATTTATAACTTGATATTCGATTACAAACGGAGCGGGTTTGGAAAACCCGTTTTTGACAAATGTTACATTTGGGTCTTATCATCACAGAAGCGGGACACCCAACACGATGAGTATGATAAGACCTACGAAGAAGGAGATAGTGCAAGTGTCTTTAATCGTCTGTCTACAGATCATGCTAGTTATAAGCCTAGGATCCGAGCAGTGTATAATCTAGAGGCAGAACATGATTATAACTTGATTTACCGACCTGCTGAAGCTGCAGAACAATCAAAATTTGTGAAGGAAATCGCTCTATCCCCGCAAGAACGAGCAAAATTGCCATCAAACGATGGTAAGTTTAATGGATTGTCAGATCCAGACGATCACATGCGTCTATTCACCGGCGCAGGACTTATTGGAGGATGGACGTTTACCTATGTGGTGCCATCTGTTTGTTCAAACGTTAACTTGAGCTGCGCGACTCTGGTTCGATAACTTGCCAACAGGTAAACTCTCTTCATGGAATGATCTTAAGGAAAAATTCATACTCATTTCAGTCAGCAGCGTCGTCGTTATGTCAGAGATTCGTCGGATGTGATGAACATCTGGCGAATAGACAACCAGAGTTTGGAAGATTTCATTACGCGATATAATAAGGAGGTTTTAGAAATTGGCGATGTGCATGAAGATGTGACGAAATGATTAAAGTGCTTTCTGGTACTACCGGTTTGCCAAAAAAGCTGGGATAAGCTCATGGCAGCAGCCAAAGTTTACGCGCAAACTGAGAGAAACCTCAATGCAAACAGACCTCCCTTACCTCAGCATCGTCCTGAAGATCTGAGCAAAGGAGGACGGAAATTTAAGAAGAGTTGGAAAGACTCGAACCAGAGCTCTTATTCACCATACTCTCCAATGGATGCTCGCGCAACGATTAACAAGATAGCAACTCAGAAAGCCATCAAAAACGAGAATAGAGAGCGACAGTGGACTCCTCTCACCAAATCTCCTGTGGAGGTCCTGAGTACAGAAAATTATCAATTTAAACAACCTCAGCCCATGAAGAACAAAAAAGGTCAAGACCCAAACCTCTTATGTGATTTCCACAAAGACACAGGGAAAAAGGCTTTGAAAAGTGGGAAGTTTGACACATTTAGTGCAATCAGTTCGAAAGGAGATCAGGCAACTCACGCCCGGTGAGAAAGGGCCAAGCAACAAAAAGATGAAACAAGTCATCATGATTCAAGGAGGCTCATCGCGCAGGCGCAGCTTCCAGCGATTCCGAGAAGAAAAATGGCGTGAGCAACAAGTGATATTTCCTGTGGTTCCAGGGGGACCTCAAGAAGAAAGACCAGTTGTAATCATGTGGATCTTTGGCCATTACCAGACAGATTACATGTTCATTGATCCAGGAAGCTCTATGGATATCATATACGAGCAGTGCTTCAAATAGTTAGATCAGGAAGATAAGGCACGCCTGGAACCAGTTGACTTCCCGTTAACTGGATTCTGCAACTAGGTTGTCTTTCCTCTTGGACAAATAGTTTTCCCCGTGATTCTTTCAGACGGTAAACACTCGTGCACAATTCAAGTAAACTTTATGGTAATGCCGGCAACATCCCGTCATGATGTTTTGTTGGGACGCCGAGCGCAACAAGATTTCAGCATGATTACGTCTGCGCCTCACGCTGCATGTGGCTTCCCAACGCCAACTGGGGTAGCTATCATATTCGCTCGGAAAGATATTATGTCTATTGAGGAGCCCGTTGTTAAGGCTGCTAAACCAGCATCACCAAATGAACCAGAGAAGTGGGTTCTGAACAACATGTACCCAGAGCAACCAATTATTCTTGGTCCTGCAATTTCTATAGCAATTCGCGCAAAACTCAAAACCTTGTTGTTTCGAAATATGGATATCTTTGCATGGACACCTGCAGACATGATAGGGGTTCCGCGCAAGGTAGCCGAACATTGCCTAAATGTTTTTCCATCAGCACAGCCGGTGGTACAGAAAAAGTGCAGCCTTGGATCGGAAAAGACAGAAGCAATGAACGAGCAAGTAGCAAAGTTATTGAAAGCTGGTATCCTGCGTGAAGTCAAATATCAAACCTGGGTTGCAAACCCAGTAATGGTAAAAAAGCATAATGGCGGATGGCGCATGTGTGTGGATTTCAAAGATTTAAACAAAGCCTGTCCCAAAGATTGTTATTCTCTTCCCGAGATTGACAAAACAGTTGTGTAACAACTCGAAAATTCGTTGTTATCTTTTTCCTTGTTTTTATCGTTGTATTCTTTTGTAATCCCGAGATTCGGTTGATAATAAAGTTTACGTTAATAAATTATGGTATTGTACGTTATTATCGCATCTAATCGTTATTATCGGCCAACAGGTAAAACTTAAGATTATTAAAATCCAATAACACAATCATGTAATCTGATTTCCAACAATCATTTCTACTTTTAAAAAACCAAATTTTTAAAGATTTTGATTTTCCATACCTCATATATTATTTAATAAATTATCAAAACAAAACCACAAATAATGGTTGTTGCGACTGCTAAAACTTATGACAAACTTTGATCATGCAATTGTATTTTCTTGTGTCTGCTAAACTTACGAGAAAGTTGATGATACAGTTCCTCTAATCGACAGACCAAATGCTTTGTTGTTTATAAACTTGGTAAACATCACATATTTGATCATACACGACTCAATTTTTAATCGAACATTTGACAAACTGTCATAAGAATATCGTTTTATAATTCTTAAACATTGATATCTAACTATTTAAGTTTTTTCCTTTATTTAACCCATATTAGACACCGGATTATAACCTAGTTACTTAATAGTTATTAGAATTTAAATAATGTTTGACTTCCTGAAGTTTGACTAGTACTTATTTTGGGTTTCAGTTAAAGAAAAAATTATCAAAATATCAGTGGACCAAAACTTTTTTTCAAAAATGTCAACCTTCTGCGTCAGTGGAGAGGCGCATCAAGCGTAGGATGCGTCTTTCAAGCACGAGATGCGTCTTTCAAGCATGAGGTGCGTCTGTGGTCCGAAACCCAATAAGAAATGGACACATGGCCCCGGGATGCGTCCTTGGAGCGAGGCATGAGGCAAGGGATGTGTCCGGCGAGTTTTTGAAGCGTCTGGCGAGTTTCTGAAACGTCCGATGAGTTTTTTGACGAGTTGATGTGTGTATACCATTCAGAATGACTAAATTAGGAGATTGTTGTACTTAATAGGTGATTGAGAAATGGGTTTGCAGTCGACTGCAACCCCTAAACACAACTTGTAGTGGATAAAACTTAGATCTAGAATCTAGCTAACTTGAAAATCCTGCACTATGAAGTTTATATGGTTGAAACACTCTTTGCAAGAAAGTGATGTTGGTAGGATTATGACACTTGGGTAATGGTTCACAACAAATGATTTGATGGTACACACATCAACTCGTTGGAAAACTCGTCGGACGTATCCTGTGCATCATGTCTCGCTTCAAGGACGCATCTCGTGGCCACGTGTTCATTTTTATTGGGTTGGCATCCACAGACGCATGTCGTGCTTGAGAGACGCATCCCACGCTTGATACGTCTCTCCACCGACGCAGAAGGTTGACATTTCGTCAATTGATATTTTGGGAATTTTCCTTTCAATTAACCTTTTTCTTTGTTTTTAATATGTCATTTGCTAAGGTTGTTACTCACTTATCCATGCATTTTACATTATTGGTCGATCACTCTCATATCCTGATGGTGATGTATTACCTCTATTTATATATGATTTACATATTATTTTTTTTTTGTTATTGAAATTGTCAATATTTTTTTAAGATGGTCTATCAAGTTCAGAAAATAAGGTTTTTTTTTTCAATTTGTATGCCATTTCTTAAAATCAATTTTAAACGACCAGTAATTTGAAATTTTTAATAAATTCTAAGTTTGATTTAAAAAATAATCAAACTTTGATTTTAAGCGAGATTAATTACATATTTTCTTATTATTGGGCTCATAAATGTTATTATTTTAATACTTTAATACCATGGTCAATAAAGTACTTTTTATACAATAAGATGTACATATATGTATATGTGTATGCGTATGTATATGTGTATGTATATGTATATGTATATGTATGCACCTAAGCACTATGCAAAGTTTCAAATTTACTTATGAAATGAGGGGTGCTCCTTTTTCTAAGTTCTCACTTCACATCTATGAAGCATTTTTCATAATTTTGCAAATTGTTTGCAACACATCTCATGCTTCTAATGATTTCTCAACGTTGCTTAAGCCAAACAATAATGTTGAAAATGATACTAGGCCGATTGTATCATTTGACATTATTGGTCAATCACTCTCATATCCTGCAGGTAATGTATTATCTCTAGAGTTAAATGCTTGGTTGGTCCCTGTGGTTTGCAAAAATTACAGACTTGGTCCTAATGGTTCACTAATTACACACTTGGTCCAGTAGTTTTAATTTTTGCACTCGGGTGGTCCTTACCACTAACCTTTGTTAGATTTCTTAATTAAGTATATGTGAAATTACTATATTACCCTTAAATAATTAAAAAGATAAAAAAAAACATAAAGAAGAGGGGTCCACTACTCTTCTTCTTTATCACTCCCCCTTCTCTCTTTCAAAAACCCAGTCACCATCACCACCACCTCTCATTCACAACCTGCAACCACCACCTCCACCGTATACCCACTCAAATACAACACGTGGGGGACGCCACTTCTTTACTTCCTCTGCAACACGTCTTAGAGAGCAGAAAAGGGAAACAAACATGTTCCTATTTAAGGAGTCACCAACAAACCCTGCACTGTTAAAAGTTGTTGAAAGGTTAAAAATAGTGTCTTATATGGAGTTATAAATACTACAATATCAAGAACATACATGAGAAGTATAAGAACCCAATTGTGCAGCATAGGGCACTTGTTTAAAAGGTGAACCTCATAGGTCAAAATTGGTCAATTTAGGGTACGTAGGATGTTTAGATACAAAAAAGAGCCTGAGGGACAGATGAGATACATGCACCTTGGCTGTAAATAAAGCTCTCAATTTTCGACAACTATCTCCGACCAAAGTTTTTGGTAGTTTTTTGTTTTTGCTTTGTTGTGCGTTACTACTGCAGGTGAAAGGGCTGTCAAATCACCACTACCCCTGGAGGTGCAAAGTCAGACTAGACCCAACAGTTTTTCGATTTCCGGCGACCGCCATTTTCCTGCGGATTGATCGTGGCGATGGAGGTGGTGGTGGTTGAAGGTGGCGGTGGTGGTGGAGGTGGGTTGATTCTGGCGACAGAGGTGGTGGTGGATTGGTGGTGGGTTTGACAGATACGATGATGAAGATGGTGTTGTTGTTGTGGTTTTAGAGAGAGAAAAGAAAAGTTTGTGAGAGAGAGATATCAGGTTGAAGAAGTGGTTTTTATTTATTTATTTGTTTTTTAATAGTAAGGGCAATGCGGTAATTTTACATAGACTTAACTGAGAAACTTAACATGGGTTAGTGATAAGGACCACCCGAGTGCAAAAACTACAACAATTAGGACCAACTTTGTAATTAGTAAACCATTAGGACCAAGTTTGCAAAAATGGTAAACCACAGGGACCAACCAAGCATTTAACTCATTATCTCTACTTTTATATTATTTACATATTATTTTTTTTTTGTTATTGATATTGTCAACATTTTTTAAGATGGTCTATCAAGTTCAGAAAATAAGTTTTTTTTCAATTTTTATGTCATTTCTTATTAAAGATAACCACTGTAGACGTTAGCTTACTATACAAATATATACGATATGTATACAAATTAAAGATACACACATACTCAGGGAGGGCAGCGGTTTGTGTTTGGAAGATTAGGGTTTGCAATTCAGAAGGGGGTAGCGGCGCAGCTTGTTGCTCGTCTACCTTCTGTTTTGATGTAATTTGACAAGTTTTTTTATTAGAACTTATTAATGTCAAAAAAAACATACTTATATACAGTATACATACAATACATGCATGTACGTATGTATGTAAAATCTTCAGATTTCAGCATGTGATTTCAGTCCTTTATAACTATAACCTACAATTGCTTGTATGGATTTATTATTATAGTTTTGTGTTTGATAAAACAATTTCTTTGTATGGATTTACTATTATAGTTTTGTGTTTGATAAATCAATTTATTGATATACTAGAATCCTCCATTTTTGTAATATTGTGATTACAAGATTTAAGATTTACATAAACTATGCAATAAATGTAGTTGTGTAGAAATTAACTATTGTCCATTTGTGTTAACACATTAAATACTAAAATTAAATTTTGTACAGGTGGAGACTTTGGAAAGGGGACAATTGATCTTGGAGGACTTGAAGTGTATGAAGCTTTGTACTTCAATAAAATATGGGAAACACACAGTGGTGGTCCAAAGGGTCTCGGTGTGTCATTTTATGAACCAACTTCCCTCCCTGTTGGGTTCAATTTGATTGGTCACTATTGCAAACCAAACTCTATGGCAATGTTAACATCAGTTCTTACAGCTAAAGACACCACACATGACCCATCACAAGGTGTCCTAAAGAGTCCCATAGACTACACTCTTATTTGGACTAGTAAAGGTTTGAATGTAAGCCAACAAAAAGATGGATACATTTGGCTCCCTGTCCCACCGGACGGTTATAAAGCCGTCGGTCACATTGTCACGACTTCACCTGAAAAACCCTCACTTCACGGATTTAGCCAAGGTGGACAAATGGATATGGGGACATAAGATGCATAGAGGTTTGAGTATAGTTCATTTGCATACTACAAAACCAAAAACTAGAGCACTAAGGGTTCCAACAGGTATGTTTTTGGCGCGAAATGGCTCGAATACGCATGAGTTAGCGTGCTTAAAGATGGTGAAGACCGACCCTTATTCTGCTATGCCCAATCCCTTACAAATTAGAACAATGATCAATGCTTATGCTCCATGGGTCTATTTCCATCCGGATGAGCAATACTTTCCATCATCCGTTTTGTGGTTCTTTGAACACAGGGCTGAGTTACACCAACGTGACCAACCTCCAAGGCCTGTGATCAACGATGGCGATAACCTTCCAAACAACGGTACCGCAGATGATGCCTTTATAGACCTTCCACAAAGTCAACCTTTAAAAGAAAAGTTAAAGAAAGGATTTTTGGCTGATGCAGTCGCTTACATACATGTAAAACCAGCACTCGGGGGAACATGTACCGATCTTGCCATATGGTTGTATTACCCTTTCAATGGGGGAGAGAGATTTCAACTAGGACCTCACACCATAAACTTAGGAAAGATAGGGGAGCATGTTAGCGATTGGGAACATATAACATTAAGGATCGAAAACTTTTGTGGGACGCTAAATGGGGTCTACCTATCTCAACACGCCAAGGGAAATTGGTTCACGCCTAGCGAATTTGAGCTCATGAATGGAACTAGACCAGTGGTATATGCATCTTTACACGGTCATGCACATTACTCTACTCCAACTTCTGTTATACATACGCCTGGAAACCTTGAATCAAGCGACATAAGGATGTTACATGATGAGTATCAGAAGATGAACGATTCAAGAAAATCATCAATTGTCAAGAAGGATAGCGTTTTTGGGTTTGGTGTTAGGGATGATATATACTGCAAAAAGCAAAAACTTGATGGACATTGCATCAACCTATAATGTTGTTTGTGTTGATTACATGAAATTAGGCATTGAACCATGGTTGGATTATACAGGAAGATGGGGTCCTAAGATTACTTATGATATTATAAAAGATCTAACAGATCTTGCAAACACTTTGTCAGATAATGTCAAAGAAGCTATCATTAAAGTTTTGTAACAGCTCCCTCATGAGTTGCTTGGTGAAGAAGGGCCTCGAGGCCCTAAAATGAAAGAAAGTTGGACTGGAGATGAGCCTATATGATAAATGATAATCACAAATGTCGCTAACCTTAAGAGATGGTCGACAAATGTTAGAAAGTGTATGTTTTTGGGTTTGATCTATCCGTTAGTGAACCATCGATGATATTTTTGGCGTTTGAAAGTTTTTTTTTCCTAGATAGTAATAAAGATCAATTTTCAATAGGGATGTGAATTTCTAACACGACCCGAAAACCTCACACGAACCTAACACGAAATTTGCGGGTTTAGGTTTAGTCTAAACGGGTTCGGGTCAGTTTTAGGTTGAACCCGCGAACCTGTTTAGGTTAACTGGTCAGGTTCAGGTCAACCTGGTCGGGTTGGCGGGTTGACCTGTTTAACACATATTTACTATATTATATTTTTTTATAATATATTTTATGTCATAAATTAAATGGGGCGTGTATTTTATGACATGATTATAACTTAAAAAGATAAATTAACATAGATTTTATAATTTAAATATGATATTATTATATACATTTGTGTTTTTTTAAGTAAATTTTAATTTTAATATATTAATTTTAGAAAAAAATAAAAATTCGGGTTAAACGGGTCGTGTTCGGGTCCGTATGTATGATACGATTTTCGGGTTCGGATCAGGTTCGGGTTCATGTAAAATTTTCAGGTTCGGGTCAGGTTGAACCCGCTAACCCGAGAACACGACCCGTTTGGCATCCCTAATTTTCAATGATAGTTAATTATCATTTATTAATTTAATCATCTTGCACTACAAGAAAACCCAACCTTTACCGGCGACGGCAATAGCGGCGACAACCTTATTGTCGCCGTTAATGGTCGATCCGCATCCCGGTGTTTAACCACAATCCCTGGCCGTGATCTTTATCAAAATCTAACGGTTGGGGTTATTTGGACCAATAGCGGCAATTAAAGATGGGTCTATAGCGGCGACAGCTAGCGCCGCTAAAACCTAGTGCTGAACAGAACTAGGTAAGTATTTCTTTTAAGTATATTTTTCTATAACAAATATATATATATATATTATATATATATATATATATATATATATATATATATATATATATATATATATAGGTAGAGGATCCTGTAAAAAAGACTAAAAGTGTGAGAATGGTAAGAAAGACTATGGTGATGACACATGTCCCTATCCATTTTATTATTTTAAGGCTATAATGATAATTTTACTAATAATCCTAATTAATGATAAAACCTTTGTAACCGTTTTTAAGGAGTTATTTTAGGGAATTTAATTATTCTAGGAATTCATCATCAGTTCGTATAAAACACCATACGAATTTCAGAAAACACCACAATTTGAATCGTAATACAGCCATGGTGTTCTAACATCTGTAATGATTTTTGTTATTTTTGAAGGTATAAAACACTATACAGATTCCAAAAACACCATGAATTGAATCATAATACAGTCGTGGTGTTTTAAACATTTAGAATGATTCTATTGCTATTCCAGATGTTAAAACACCATGACTGTAATCACAATACAATGATGTTACATACTCTAGATGTTAACATACCATGACTTGAATCATAATTCATTATTTGCAATGCTATGGTGTTTATTTACGTCATGGTGTTTTATCGTAAACACAAAGCCTTCAATCACAATACAATTAAAACACCATTGTATGAATATAGAAAAAACACCATGAACTAAAACATCCAATCGAAACGTAATTTTTTTCTCTACATAAGTATAACAATATGATACTCATATTAAAGATAAAAACACTCGTTGTTATGGTGTAATTTTTTTTAAAAAGAGTTGCGTGTAAAAAGTTATTGACGTTTAAAAAATAATGGGAGAACTTTCATGTGGATTGCATGTGACTTTCTAAATTTAAAAATGTTAATACTACCTTTATACCCTTAATCTAGAAAATTAATTATTTTAATTGTTACACTATTTACAAGATTGTCATCAAGATCTCAACTATTAGATTAAAGATCTAATGGTTTAGATTCTTTCTTACCCTTCTTACAAAAAAATGCATTTTTTACAATAACCTCACCTATATATATATATATAATCATCTTCGTATATACAGCGGAACTTACAACAGGCAACAAACGAATGGCACGGTGATGGTCCTCCACTTGCCCCATTTCAGGAAGCGTTGGAAGAGCGGAGAGGATGGTACCGAGGGATGGGGCAAAAACCTTCTTCAAATACGCCCCCCGAACTTGTCGGCTTCCCAACCTGAGACTCAAGAACCCCTTTCTGAGGTAAACTACATAATTTATAAGATGATAAACGAACGCGTGTTTCCTTGTTAAATATATGTTGGTAGCGTTAATTAATATGCTAATATACTTTTTGATATTTATGATTGTAGGGATTTGTTAACAATTTGTTCCAAAACCCGGCTTTCCTGACTCAACTTGACAACTACCTTAGTCAAAAGGAAAAGAACCGGAAAACGACGATTGTTATAACCCTTATTTTGATAACGAAGAAAAAGATGACGAAGATTAGGATGATTTTGAAGTATGGCTTGTTATTTTTAACGTTTTTACGCATATAAGATGATAATGTAGGACTTAAATGTTGTTTGTAACTTTATTATGTTGTATATATGTTTTTTGGTATTTGATATATTAGAATGTAGCTGTATTCAGGTTGCGTTTGAAACAGGTTACGTTTTTTTTGCCAGAAACAGGTTCGGTAGCTGTATATAGCTGCTGTAAAAAAATTGACTTTTAGCGGCGACAGGCGTCGCCGCTTTGATAGTCCGCCATTACCACTAAAGACAAAACAGAGCAATAGCGGCGACAGTTACCAATAGCGGCGACACACAGAGCAATAGCGTCCCAGCAATAGCGGCGACGCATTAGCGACCGCTAAAGTCAATAACGGCGACAATAGCATCCAATACCGGCGACATCCGTCGCCGCTGAAAATAGCATTTTCTTGTAGTGTTGATATAAGATAAAATGGATAATGAAACAACCCCATAGACAACATAAGGTCATAAACTTGGTTCCAATAGGCAATAAGTTAAAATACATTGAAAATTGTTGGATATCCAATGAAGTGACACCGCAATATTCAAAAACCTTATTGAGGTGCCAAAAATTTCACATATCCCTTATTTTCACACTTATCTCCATATGTCACATAAGTAAACCATGTTCAATCGACATTAAATTGTATAAAATGTTGGTGTAAATATTAGTCATAACACCGTTTAACTTTGATGATACATTACACCAAAATTTATAACTTATTTATTTAGTATATAATCAACATAAAGAAGTAAATGTTACAATAGACATCAACAAGAAAATGCATTTTAATAAAGGTTAATTATACGTATATACCACTCTCTTTTATATTGAATGGCTCTTATCTAATTCTACTTTACTCCAACGCCTCCAATGAGAATAGAAGTATAGAACCCAACATCTCTTGGATGAGGGGCATACACCTTTGCCATTAGGCCACAACCATTGGTTATACATATATACGAATTTGGTAAATTTGGGAGGAAGCTTCATGCATATCTCTAGAAGATTATATATTGGTTATGAAGTGGAGATGTTTATTGAACAATTCAAAAAAATTTGAGAAGTAGTAAGATTTTACGACTCTCCCTTTATAAGATGTGTTATAGTGGCGCGTATTGAGTACTTTATATGAAATACTTATTGTTACGTATGTAAACATTGTGAGTATTATGAGGAAATATGCCTCTACAAAATGAATAAAGATAATCTTTTTAGTACGCACATTAGAATAAAATACAATGCAAGATTGATTGCAAAACAAATTATAATTGTAAGATAAATTTTACATAAATGTAAAATAATTCAAACTAGTATTTGCACCTATCAAAGTGAACAACTTATGATAAGCGTCATTTTTGGCTACCGGTTGTGTTTGACACAGTTCTCAAAAAACAACTTTTGCGGCTCATTCAAACGACACATTTGTTTCCAAGGTACAACAGTCGAAATACTAGTTGTATAGCCCGATATGAGCTCACAACTATGAGATATCATCAGGTTTTGTATGTATAATCATTTGTGAGAAGAGGTAGTGATTGAGCATGCCAGAAAAGATAACTTGCTATCTTGATTTCGTGAAATGAAACAAATTGGTGAGGGCTTTCTTCTAATTTCTAATGATTTTTTTATATTAGTTTCGAGTCACTCCCGTTACATATGTTTTGTTCTTTTCTCTCATACATCAAGATTCGTCAACTTTATTTTTATAGCCACACAAAAGAAAACCCGGCGTGGTAATTTCGTTTTGCAAAAAAAAAATTGTGGAAAAATATGCCATTATTTGATTATAACATTTACAACCATAAGTGCTCAACAGAATGTGGTTGAGCATGACCGGTTGTAGTCATAAACACATTGTTGATTTTATGGCGGTTTACGCATTGTTAAAAGCATAGGATTAGTAACAATGTTATGGAGTAAACGTATGCTCAACAAGTCAACAGAATTGTATGCAGTGTAATACTGGGCAAAAGTTAGTGCCTAAAATAGCATTTTAAAAAAGTTAGGGTCTAAAGTCTAATTTTGTCAAAGTTAAAGTAAAGGGATTTAATGATAATTAAACCAATGTTCAAGTCCAGGGCTAAAAGTGAAATATGAAAAGATATAACACCTCACCCCAAACCACGATGTTAGAAAATGCAATGTAACGTGTTAATTCGGACAGGAAATGACTCGAACTTCAAATAGGCATATCTTAGGCTAGTAAATAAGTTACTGTAGCCATAATATACAAACTCGGGTTTAACAACGATTCAAGTATGAAATTTGGAAAAACTACTCTAGGGAGACCTCTAGCATCCAACATGATCCGCCTAGAAACCCCACCCCCACCCCACTAACAGAAAATTGTGGTGTTGTCTAACTAGAAAATTCCGATAATGAGAATACTCTACAATGATCAAGTCCTTAAAACTTTATAAAAACGACTCGTCTATAGATTATACAAAAGTTAATAAATTTATTTATATAAATTAAATTGGGTGATCTTTTTTTTTGTTGAACGTCAACAGAATCAATCCCGAGCACTTTTGGGGCACCCACTGAACCAAACGGAGTACTCTGAAAGTAACAAGATTCCACCACCAATTCCGGGGAAAACCTGGTAACCCACCCACCCGTAGACACGACGGTGAAATTACCGGTATAACCCATTTGGTTCAAGGATCGAACCCAGGTTTCTCTGAGCCTCCTATCATTGTCCACCAGTGCCTCACTCTGCACCAAGTGAGAGTTGAACATGCATCTCCCAAGAAAAATGCAAGCCCTCTACCACTTGATATCCAACCAGACAATGTATGTTTTCCGCTTACTCCGTCTATTTTAAATTTTTATGTTTATAAAGTTCGTTGGTGGAGCTTCAAAAAAGAAACATCAACTTAGACTCGGTGGTTTGCAAGTCATGTGAGGAAGCGAATGTGCCATCACCTCATGACTTCTTGTGTTTATTCGGCTCAAGTATGGCACCTCATCTCAACTTGGTGTAGATTGAATTCGATATACGCCTTTTCTGTGAAAGATTTGTTTGAGATTGACAAGGTGTACAACCTGGATCTGCGTAAAGGGGAAGTTCTTCATGGAATCATCCTGTTAACTTGCTGGAACATATGGAAAATGAGGAATGAGTGTGCGTTTTCGGGCAAGAAGAAGAGCGCGAAGCTGCTGTTAGAAGATATAAAAGCAACCTTTTGTGGACTTTTAATACATCTCGGTTTAAGGATTTAGATTAGAAAGAGTGGGTTAAATGCCCGTTCGTAATTTGTTTTGATTGCATTTGTTTTGTCTAGCGTCTTGCTAATATTTTTAGTGATAGTGATTGTGATTGTGTTAAAAAATTGTTGTTTATTAAATTATTATTAAAAAAGCATACACATTTGGGTTCACTTTGTCTGGAATGGAACACAAACATCTCCACAAAGTCGTCTCTTGTTTAATCATTTTGTCATGTTTCCATTTATGGCGGTGTTTAATTGTATATTCCTACTTTGTTTACACTTTTTAATCATAATAATTAATATATAAGCATATTTTTCGGAAAATAAAACACAAACACAAAGTATTTAATATTTTCGTAAATATACAAATACATTAAGTCATAGGGTGTGGTCATAACTCTTATGACCACCATGACCCTTCACGTAGGCGTCATGTCATCCACCTCTAATCCATCATCCAAAACCACTACCTTAAGAGTGTGATCATGACTCAAATCACTATCTTTTTTTTTTAAATTAATTTTGTCTTAAACTTATAAAATGGGAGGGTCGTGGTTGCCGTGGTTTAATCCACGTGAACCACCATAATTTAATGAGAGGTGTGGTGTAGCACATGAATAATAGTCCTATGTGGCAAATCATGACTCAACCATAACCCTCATACCCCTTAGCCTTACACCAACCTGCTTTTTATGGTCATGTATGTTATATCAGATTATAAAATCACGTCTGGACCATTAGTTCTTTTGTTTGATTAAAAATTAGCGGTGGGATGTTCGTTATTCAAATCCAACCTTAAGCCTAACCTAAAAAGCCGATTTAAAATATAAAATATTTAACTACCTCTAACAATGCTATCCTTTAGTAATTTCAAGTTTCTAATAACTTCAACAAAACATAGCATTTATTTCAATTTTAATATTGTATATTTTATTTTGATGCAGATAAACGGGTTCGAGTAATCACACGGTCATCACACAATACCTAACTATAATTACTTTTTTTGTGTACGATTTTGTCATGATTATTAAGGTTGGTATATTTAAAGACATTTACGATCAGGGGCGAAGTATAGAAGGGGCCGGGGGGCGTCCGACCCCTCAAACTTTTCGCTTAGTAATGTTCGGTATGTAGTTTTCGTATAGAATTTTTTAGGTATATACGTTTTCGAGCCCCCGGTCAAAAATCTCAAGTTTTGCCACTGTTTATGATATTTCATGAATATAACATGGATACGTAACGTCTAATCACGAATTCAATAACTACAAAGGTAAAAACTTATCTAATACATAAAGAAGAATGTGATTCAATATAAAATCAATTTTAAGTAAAGAACTATAAAAATCAATCAGTAAATAATCGTAGTCATCTTTTTAGCTTAATGGTACGTAAGACATTTATTTAAACCACATTTAGCTTAATGGTACGTAAGACATTTATTTAAACCACATAACCATCTCTCTTTCTCTATGTCACTACATCGCTAAAGCGATACGTACGAATGTTTACTTAATTATCATAAAAATTCTATAAATTATTGATGTGTAAACATGTTCCGACAGATTAATACGGAGACCGTATTAATTAATTAAAATGACACAAAATAAAGGTGCCAACGAATCCCACGATATCATGGTGCACTCACTAGTAACATGCCAACCACTCATATATTGACACGTGTCACTCCTCCAATGGCCAACATTGTTGTCTCCAATCCTATATATACTCAACATCCAACAATTTACAATTTACAACGACCAACGCGTTTTAATCATTCGCATTTTCAATATTTCTGTAAAGGCAATCAAGACTTTCGAGCTAGATGTCAACAGGATCCTCGGAATTAACTACCGCGGTGGATGGTCGTCATTTCGATGAAAGGGAGCTCACCTTAGGGTTACCAGGGGATTCACACGAGCGAAAGTCTGGAACAAAACGGATGTTTAAAGATATGGTTGATTTGAAACTTGGAGGGTTTGAAAATCCGGAAATCGATGAATTCGATTGTGAATCCTCCGATTTTGAAACGAAATCTCCAGCAAAGTAAGTTAATCTTTTCAATTCAGTCAATCATTAATAGTTTTTTTTCTATAAAACTTTGCGATTTCCTAAGTCAAAAAACGTTGGAAATGCGTATGAAATGGCATTTCTAACAAAACTCATTTCATAGGAAATACCCTCACTGGAAAACATGCGACAACTTCTGACATAATTTCAAACGACAATAGCTTTTTTAAAGTTGTGGCACATCTCTGAAAGTTATTATTAATTATTTTTATTTTTCTACGCATTTCCGCTGAAAGTTATTGTGTTTTTAATTCCCTACACATTTTCGCGAAACTTATTATTTTTCATTTTTAGTTTTCTATTTTCCTATAAAAACCTATTTTTCTTTTTTTAGTTTCCAAAGTATTTCCAACGAAACTTATTATTTTTTTAGTTTTAGTTTATTATGTATTTATGATTTATGATGAAACTTATAATTTTTTATCGTTTCCTACGCATTTACAACGAAACTTACTATTTTTGTTACTTTTTTTACTTTATCTTTTTATAGTTTCCTACGCGTTGCATTTTCGACGAAACTTAATGTTTTTTTTATTTTTTTATTTCCTACACAAAGTAGGTTAATTTCTTCAATCGAACATCTATAGCCGGTGAATCGAACTAACAAGATGAAATTACAGGGAGCCAGTGATAGGATGGCCGCTGGTGAGATCTTACAGGAAGAACACAATGATTAACAACTGCAAGTATGTGAAAGTGGCGGTTGATGGAGCACGGTATCTCAGAAAAGTAGACTTAAAATCATGCGCGAGTTATCAACAGCTTCTTCATGTTTTAGAGGATATGTTTTCCTGCTTCACAATCTGTAAGTGATCATAGATGATAAAAGTGATTTGTATTTGATATTTAATAATTAGATGTATATAATTCAATATGTTGACGATTAATGTGTATGATTAATTTTTTAGACAATGTTTTGAACGAGAAGAAGTTGATGGATGATGGAAATTGATTGGAGCATGTTCCAACATATGAAGATAAAGATGGTGATTGGATGTTAGTTGGTGATGTTCCATGGAAGTAAGTTTTCGTATACAATTATGCGTTCTTTTCAGAACCAGTATAATGGTGCAAATAACGGGAACTGCATGATGCGCTTGTACATAGTGCATGAATCATAATTCAAGTTACGGGAGAATGAAACATTGGTTGTTATATAACTGTCTAGTGTAACACTTTCAAAGCAATATGTATAAATACATTATACAGTTCTCGCAGTTCTCAACATGTACGCGGATAAGATTAAAGAAAAGCTCCGAGGCTATTACACAACTAGGAATATATGATGCGCCTTTGCTACAATGAAGTAATTTGATCGGTTATTTACTTCATTTTGCAATGCGGCTCCAGGAAAATCATCAAGTTGTTGAATCTCGAATCGTTGAATGAAAAGTGATTGTTTGATTTAATTCGAAATAGGCCAGGATTACATTTATAGCGAAAATTGATGATGAATACTAGATAGGACTAGCAAGCATGGTGTTTTTGTTTTGGATCCATGCAATACATTTTTTTAGGAAATTTTTTATCTAATTGCACTTGGATATGTAGTCTAACTTAGTAACTAGAGACTATGGTTTAAAATGTAATAATTGAATCCACATATACTATATACTTATAATATTGTTTTTGTTTTCAAATCGTTTAATGTTATTATCAATTGTATGAAACATCATCTCGATGAAGCAATTGATGAGTCAAGCTCGAAATTAATTGAGGCGGTTCTACTCAAGCCGAGTCGAGTCAGAGTGGACTCGAAATTAATTGAGGCGGCTCTACTCGGCTCAAACTTTAGTTCGGAGTTAAACGAGCCGAGCTTAGCTAGCTTAGCTCACTCATCTAAAATTGAGTTTTTTTAGCTAGTTTTTTACAAGCTTCTTTCGAGGGAGCTGCGAGCCGCGAGCTTTATGGTGATCTTTTAAATTTGGTATTTTGGAAAACACAATGTATATATATTATGGTGATCTTTTAAATTTTTGGTTAAATTTATTTATAGTGGAAAACACAATGTATATATATTATGGTGATCTTTTAAATTTATTTATAGATTTAGATGTTTTAACGTTAAGTGTACTACTTTTTAGTTAATATTTTTATCATAACACTTTTACCTATAACATAACCGACACTAATTAGTTGCACTTTAATTTAATGTACTTGAATGAGATATTTTTCCCGGTCAACACAACATTTTCTTTTTTAATCTATGTTACATTACACGTTTTTCTAATCCTGTTTTAAGGGGATCTCAATCCATCCTAAACACTTTTTGGGCTATTTTAACACTTAAAAAAGTGAAAAAGTTGTAACTTTACACATCTGAAGAAATGTGGCCGACAAATTAAGTCTATGAATTATAGTTGTGGAATTAAAACTAATAAATTGAAAATCATAGATAATTTGTTCAAATTTTCGTCTGAAAAAACACAAAAAAAAAAATCAAGTTGAGTAAACAATAAATCTGTTATTATAAAGATAAGACGAAAGTGTTGTCAACATCATAACGAGTTAACAGTCGTCCATAGTTTGTTTTTATGTACGGCCTCTAAAATTATTCTATATACAACTTTAATTTATAATTATAATAACGTGTTTTTTATAATCATAAGTAACACATTATTTATTTATAAATGTTTTTTTTAAGAATGAATGCAATGGTGATGAACATGACTGACATAAAGCTATTAGCTAGGGTGGGCTCTAAGAACATCCATCCGTCTAGATGGCATTCGCGAAGCCACGTTACGGAGGTCCATCCATGGCAGATGAAAGGGGTGTCCTCCGTGTTCAGATTATGTGTTATGGGTGAAGTCACAACCCGGATTCATCCTTTAATATTGCGACACATGGCGCTGACGTTGTCCGCTCGCGCCCACCCTCACTTGAGCTTGTTGTATTAACTTCACCAATAGCGTCCCAAAACGCCCTCAAAACGCCCATATACAAGCCCACTCGCTCCAGCTATCACACTCACGCCCCTGATAGCTCCCCCCGCTCACGCCTGGCCATTGTGGTGTGCGCAACCAAGGTGGCACTCCACCTGCCTGGCGCCACTCGCTCACATGTCCGCAACGCATAGTTTCTGGATGAGCTTGGTTGGGTGGGATAGAGTTGGGTTTTTAATGTTTCTTTTTCTTTTTTTATTTTGTGTGGAGTGGGTTTTTATTTAGGTTCATGATTTGTACCATATACACTCATGACTTGTTCAACGTACTTGTTTTAAATTCTAAACCTTTTTAGATAGAGTAATTGGTCAGACTAATAAAAATACATAGTGTTTCGATCTTAAAAACAGTAATTTGTATAGTATTTGCTAGACTTCATGTCTATATTATTATAGGTGGATGCCGCTTGGCAAATCGGTACATAGTGTTTCGATCTTAAAAACAGTAATTTGTATAGTATTTGCTAGACTTCATGTCTATTATTATAGGTGGATGCCGCTTGGCAAATCGGACATGCTGGGTAGTGTTTCAATCTTAAAAACATGAAGTTGTATAGCGTTTGCTACACTACATGTCTGTATTATTATAGGTGGATATCCCGTGGCAAACTGTACATGTCGGATAACGGGTCAAAACATGTTTGACCAAGAGTTGACGTGCCTTTTGTTCCCCTTAAAACTATAAACAACTAATGCACCCAATATGACTAAAAAGTTGGTTATATAACAATTTTATAATCAAACGATTATGCGGCTTTTAACAAAAAAAAAACCCAACCTTTTTCACCCAACTATACTTGTTTGTGTGTGTGTGAGGGAGAGAGAGAGAGACTCTTATTAAGTAATGAGTATGTAGAACAAAGTATACATTATACACTAGTATCGGATATAAAAGAATAGAACAAAGTATACAATGCATGTCAGGTTTTACATATACAAGTTAAAACCTCAGAAACCGAATAAACAAAGACGTAGTTACTTGTATCTAGCCCGCAAGGATTGGATTTCTTCCTTCATCAATTTCAACAATGAGTGTGTGTTCAGAATCTGATCCTTTCGGTCCTTCTGTGTACAATGTAGGGAGGTATGCATTGTATGCCGGTAAATATCTCGACACAAAATCCCTCACCTGCAACTCGAAGCACACACAACAAATCCACGTTAGCTCACAAACACTCAACTTTGACCCATTCACTTATAAACTCCATTCCCAACCCGTCACTAAATAAACGAGCTAGCATTGGGTCTAAACTTGGCTCATTAACAGGGGGACATGGATGACCTGTTCATTTATAAAAGAGTAAAATGCCATTTTCGTCCCTGAGGTTTGGCCAGTTTTGCGACTTTTGTCAAAATGTTTGTTTTTCCGCATCTGGATCCAAAAGGTTTGAAATCTTGTATTTTCATCCGGCTCGTTAACTCCATCCATTTTTCTCCGTTAAGCCTGGGGTTCCTTCTTTTTTGTTAACTTAAAGGGCAATTTAGTCTTTTTCACTTTATGTACAAGTATTTAGCATAATGTACAGGTATTCAAAATACCCTTACTAAATAAAAAAAGAAAAAACCCCTGACTTAACGGAGAAAAATGGAGTTAACGAGCCGGATGAAAATGGAAAGATTTCAAACCTTTTGAATCCAGATGTGGAAAAACAAACCATTAGACGAAAGTCGCAAAACTGGTCAACCCTCAGGGACGAAAATGGCATTTTATTCTTTATAAAATTATATAATATGGCCACAATGTTTTATCTATATAATATTGCTCCCTTTTCACTACCCTTTTTGACCCATGACCCGAATGGAACCCTATATGACAAGACTTAAAGCAAGATGAATATAATATTGCAGACCTCCTCATCAGTCATCCCGGGGTTTCCTGCTTCTCTCATTTGAATCTCTGCCTGCAAGATTTCCCAAATAATATATATATAAAAAGAACGATAAGAACATGGATAATGATGATGATGATGATGACAATGACGACAAACCTGTAACCGCCATTCGTAGACGCAACTTGGGTCTTTAATTTTGATGATAATCCATGATTTCACGAACTTGTCCCATGCATCATAATAAGCCTCGAGATTTTTATTAATTATTTCTAGCTGAAGAAGAATTTCAGGTCACGTTAATTTTATCAAAAAAATAAATAAATTGAATGTGAGATCTTAGTAGTCTAACCTGTGGATCAATGGCTTTGACCACGTCAGCAGGAACAGGCTTAAAACCAAGCATCCAACCCTCAAAAAGAACTACCTAATTTATGAAGCAGAAGAATAGGCACATGAAAGTTAATAGACAAAAGAATAATTCAACATAAACCCTTCTACAAATGTTATAAAAAATTACCGCTAATGAAATTTTACTTACTGTTAGAGGTCCTTCAACTTCAGGCCATGTTGAAGGATCGGCTCTATCGCCCCTCCCATTGTAGGCAGACTGCATTAGGAAGAACATCAAATTTATAGGTGGACAACTTTTCGACCAAATTATTTTTAAATGGGTCAAACATGTAAAACTGAAAGAAAAAAAAAGATAACTAAATGGAAATGGGTGGTCAAAGTCGCCCAAAGTGTATTTTCAACATGTGCAGGTGGCAGTTCGTGTTGGGTTTGCGGCTTGGCACCACCTAACCCATTCACGACCCGTTCAGTTATTTGTGTCAGAAAACCAACCCTAACCTGGACACACTTAACCCATGTAACCCGGACATGACCAATGTAATCTGTTTATTTAAAAAGATTGTAAACAGGGCGACGGGTTGAACTATACATGGTAAATTTTTTTAAATTCAGTTTTTTAACGGCCTATGGGTTCAACCCGTTTATCTACAATCCAAACCAAACTAGAAATGTTCACTTAATGAGTTGATAGGTCGATCCGTTTATGACCCGTCATCACACCATCCCGATTTGGCCACCTCTACTTAAAACCGTACTTGGAAAAACCAACACAAAGTAATTCAGAAGACGTGTGTACGAAGTGTACTTTATCATATCTGGGCAGTTTCATCTTCATACCTGGACATTTTCGTGCACCAAAGTTTACTTCAAAATTTGTGATTAAGCAAAGATATCATACGAATATGGCAAAATGAGTTACGGTAAAACCTTCTTTAGTCAATTTCCCAAGAGCCGTTAGCGTTTCAACAGACAGAGAAAGATCATGGCTTCCAGCATTTCCACGAAACTGTGGGTAAAGAAAAAGCCTCCTGTGAACTATTGACTTAAATAGTGCCCTTAATAAAATTGATCTTTTACCTCTAAAAGAGCATTCCCAGGATTGTTCTCTCTCAGTTTAGCCTACAATGAAAGTATAACTGCATTAGAGAACAGGTTAAAAACCCAATGATGATTAAAACAGTGTGGGAGCTAGGTATAGGTGAAAATTACAATCCATTTACTTATGAGTGGTTTGATTTGGGTTTTTTTGCATTAAGATTAAACGGGTCAAATAATTTCAAACCAGCCTGGTGCAGCCCGTTTTGACCCATTGCCCAATTTGCCAATCTTTCACCTCTTGAGGAGATGCTAGCTAGGGGTGTTCAAAAAACTCGAGGCTCACTCGAAACTCGTTTGAAAAAAGCACGAAAAAAACTTACTCGTAAAAAACTCGTTTTGTTTTCGAGCCGAGCCGATCTCAAACCAGGGGTTCTCCGCTTGTGGCTCAATTCGATGGCTCGGCTCCGTGGCTTGACTCAATGGCTCGTATGTCTGTGTGTGTGTGTGTATAGACCCAAATCAGCCGTGCCCTTCAAGTAACGCAGAATACGTTTCACCCCAGCCCAATGATTCTCGGTAGGAGCATGCATGAATTGACAAACCTTATTAACTGTAAAAGCAATGTCCGGACGAGTTAAAGTTGCATATTGAAGAGCACCGACCGTTTGCCTGTATCTAGAAGGATCATCAAGTAACGGACTATCATCAGGTAAGAAAATCTGAGAAGTACTCATAGGGGACGACACGGGTTTGCAGTCTGCAAGGCCTGCACGATGAAGAATGTCAAGAATGTATTTTCGTTGAGATAGGACCAGATCCGAATCATGATGCACCACTTCAATGCCCAAAAAATAATGTAATGGACCCAGATCTTTAATTGCAAACATAGAGCTCAAGCGGTCAATAACAGCAGTAACAGCTCCAGGGTGATTGCCTGTGATGATAATATCATCTACATAGACAAGAAGGTAAACCAAAGTACCATTGTTGTTAAGAATAAACAGGGACGGGTCAGTTTTGGACCCGTGAAAACCCAATTGGTAAAGAGCCGTTGATAATTTAGTAAACCAAGCACGAGGAGCTTGCTTGAGACCATATAAAGATTTGTGTAATAAGCACACATGATCTGGCTTAGTTGGGTCAACAAAACCAGGAGGTTGTCTCATATAGACTGTCTCCTGAAGATCACCGTGCAGAAAGGCATTCTGAACATCTAATTGTCTGAGAATCCACTTGTTGGTGACAGCTAGGGATAAAATAGTCCGAACCGTAGCAGGTTTGATTACTGGGCTGAAAGTCTCATGATAGTCAACTCCATGTTGCTGGTGAAAACCTTTAGCAACAAGTCGTGCCTTGTACCTGCTGATGTTCCCACTTGCATCTGTTTTTAACCTGTAAACCCACTTGCAATCAACCAAGTTAGTATGAGGGGCAGGAGGAACTAACGTCCATGTCCCATTCCTATGTAGCGCATCCAACTCTTCAGCCATGGCTTGGCGCCATTCTAAAGACTTATTAGCAACGGTAAAGGAGGTGGGCTCAGCGGGTAAGGTAGGGGTAGTGGTGGCAGTATAGGCAGCGGGATTATAACGAGTGGGCGGCTTGGGGTTTGGACGAAGGTTGGATGGGCGAGGTCTAGGTGCTTGGGAGGGTTCTGTGGGTTCGGTGGAGGGTTCTGGTAGGTCTGATTGGGTAGGTTCGGGAGGTGCAGGAGTGGGAGGTATAGGAGGAGTATCGGTTTGTAGTTGAGGGTCTGATTGGGTAGGTTCGGGAGGAGTAGGAGGTATAGGAGGTGTGGGTGCAGCTGGAAAGCCGGGTGGTGGGTCAGGAAATATTGAGACGGGTGGGGAATGTTGTGGTGGTGTTTGGGTAGGTACAGGTTTGTTATATGGAAAGACATGTTCATTAAAGCGAACATGTCGGGCAATGTATATTCGTTCGGTGGATGGGTCCAGGCATCGATAGCCATGATGAACGGGGCTGTAGCCAAGAAAGACGCAAGGAGTGGATCGAAATTCAATTTTGTGACGGTTATATGGACGAAGATAAGGAAAGCATTGGCATCCAAAAACACGAAGAAAAGAGTAGTCGGGTTTTCGTTGAAATATATGTTCATATGGAGATTTGTTAGAGGAGACACGAGAGGGAAGTCGGTTGATTAAGTAAACGGCTGTTTCAAAAGCAAATTGCCAGAAACGTTGGGGAAGACTGGATTGTGCAAGAAGTGTAAGTCCGGTTTCCACAACGTGCCGATGACGACGCTCGACCATCCCATTTTGCTCACTTGTGTGAGGACAAGAGCGGCGATGAATGATACCGTGACTGGTACAAAAGGATGTAATCGTACGAAACTCTCCCCCCCAATCAGATTGAATGCATTTTAGTTTGGTGTTAAATTGTCGTTCTACTAGTTTAATAAAGTTGGTTAGCACATTGTAAACATCTGATTTTTGAGCTAGGGGATAAAACCACATGTATCTAGAGTGGTGATCCACACATAACAAAAAGAAACGATAACCATCAACAGACAAATCGGGCGACGGCCCCCAAACATCACAATAAACAAGATCTAACAAATTTTTGCTACGAAAAGATGAGTCTGATAAAGATAATTTTGACGACTTGCCTAGTTGACAAGAAGTACATAATGTATTTGAAAACTTGTCAGTAATAGGTAAAGAACAATGAGAGATAATTGAACGAAAAACTTGAGCATGAGGATGTCCTAAACGTTGATGCCAAATGCTAGAAGAAGCTTGGACAGCCGTGAAAGCGACTTTAGGGATAGACTGGAGCTGAGGAAGACGAATGGAGTACAAACCCTGTTCACTAGGACCCGTTAGGAGGATTGTGCGTGTAGACTCGTCCTTCACAACAAAATAAGACGAGTGAAATTCAAAGAAAACATCATTATCCACACAAAATTTTTGAACGGACAAAAGGTTTTGTTTAAGGTCAGGAACGTGAAGTATATTAGATAATTTAAAGGTTTTGTTAGGCGAGTAAATAGTTGAGGAGCCAATATGAAAGATAGGTAGTGGGTTACCGTCACCAATAAGTAAAGAATCATTACCAAAGTAGGCCTCCGAGTTGTCAATGCTAGATAAGTCTGGAGTGGCATGTCCATTGCATCCGGTGTCAGGCTTCCAAGTGAATCCTGATTGAGAGGCAACATCAGAGTGAGCAGCAAAGTTGGCTTGTGGTGCTGCACGAGATTGGTTCAGTTGATTTGGACATTGAGATGGGAGATGACCAATGCCACAACGGTTACAGTGGCCATAGACTGTGTTCTGTGTTGACGCCCAAGAGAATTGACGAGTGCTAGTGTTGTCCTGATTGCGGTTATTTTGGCCACCACGAGAGTTACCACGGGAAGAACCACGAGAACCACGGTTGCCTCTGTTGTTGTTAAAGGAGCGAGACCCAAAATAAGCTTGTGGTTGTGAAGAAGGTGCAGGATGAAGTTGATATCCCAACTGAGAAGCCATGAGTTGAAGATTGTGAAGTTGTTGCCGTAGGGAATCAATATTTGGCTGTGGAGGAGTTGGGACAGCAGCTGTAAGAGGCTGTTGTGAGGTTGTGGCAGCCGCAAATAAGGCGTGTGGCGCCTGCTGATGGGTGGCCAAGATCTTTGTGATCATGTAGTCATGATCACTTAGTAACCCGTGTAGTTCAGTAAAAGTAACAGGAGGGGAACGAGCCAATAAGTTGGCTTTGAGGCCATTATATTCGTCACGAAGGCCGGTAACAGTTAACATGACTAGATCTTTTTCCTTCATCGGTTCTCCTATGTTGGCAAGGGCAGTAGCATACTCTTGAGCCCGGGCCAAATAGTTAGCCGGTTTTTCATCACCCTTCATGGTGATACGCAACAGTTGGCTTTTGAGAGTAAATTCATGAGAGGAAGAAACGGGTGCATAAGCGCGTTCAAGTGATAACCATACCTCTCGAGAAGTGTGTCCTTGAACATGCTGAAAAGATTCCTCAGAAACTGTGTTGACAATAAGCATACGGACATGAGCATCATTGGCAAGCCATGGAGCGTAACTCGGGTTGACAGTGGTGGTTGTTCCAGTTGTAACATCCTTTAATGGGCAAGGGATGGTACCATTCACATAACCGAGTAGGTTATGAGAGGCAAGGAAAGGTTCGACTATTTGTTTCCAATAGCCATAGTTTGTAGGTTTTAGGTTGAAAGCAAACTTGTGAGAGTTATGGATAGCTTTTTCCTGATTTGTAAAGGTTGTGATGGCAGCCATAATAATCGGCTGTTAGGGTTTGGTGATCGGCTGTGACGGCTGTTAGGGTTTGGTGATCGGCTGTGACGGCTGTTAGGTTTAGATAATCGGCTGTTAGGGTTTGGTGATCGGCTGTGACGGCTGTTAGGGTTTGGTGATCGGCTGTGACGGCTGTTAGGTTTAGATATGCTGTTTGCGGCAGATTTAGGGTAGAAGAAGGAGGCTGCGGCAGATTTGTGATTACGGCAGATTGGTGATTAGCTGTTTGCAGCAAATTTAGGGCAGAAGGAGGCTGCGGCAGATTTAGGGTAGAAGAAGGAGGCTGCGGCAGATTTAGGGTTTAGGGAATCCCGGAGCGTATAAACTCTGATACCAAATTGAAACGTATAATTGTAATTAGGTTTTCTTATTGAATAATGAAGAATACAAGGCCCTATATATAGATAAACTAATTACAACTTGGTACCCTTAATAATAATAAACTTGTCTAATTTAAATAACTTAGTCTAACAGTGAACAACCCCCTTGATTGTGAACACTAGTGAACTAATCCTAGCCCTTGATTATCAATACACAAGACGGATTTGATGATATTTTACGATTTGATGATGTAAATCAGTGGTCAGGTGTTGTTCACTCGGTTCACAAATACACTAGTTTTCACTCTAGAACCCCACCCTATATATGTGTGTTAATTTTTATATTTGTTTTTAATTTATCAATATTTGTAAATATATTAATAAAAAATTTTTAAAATTAACGAAATGGATCAATTGGGCTCGAGCAGGCTCGAAGTTTTTACGAGCCGAGCTCAACTTTTCAGCTCGAAAAAAATAAATGAGCCAAGCCGAGCTGGCTCGTTTAAGTTCGAGCTCGTGCTCGTGCCCAGCCTAGCTCGGCTCAGCTAGATTACAGCCCTAAAGCTAACATACGAAATCTCCCCCTCTAGTTTTTTTGTTAATAAGGTGCTTAAAAACCCCAAAAAGAAAACTGCAATCAATATGTAATATTCGCAAGACTTGAGTATTACCTGATCATCATGTGTTAAGTAGAAATCATCTATGGAAATAGTTGCAGACTTCCTGATACATAACATGTTAAAAACCCTTACTTTTCTCAATATTAATATGAATTTGTGACCATATGCACATTGCTATTTGACAAAAATGTATCATTATTCGGCACCCTACCTCCCCGAAGTGCGAAAAAGATAGTCTAGAGCAAAGACAAGTGTAGTCTTGCCACAACCTTGTGGAGCACTAAAGCCAATCTGCATAACAAGAGAGGATGTCAGTAGGAACTTAAATTGGTGTACCATGCCAAAAAAATGTAACATGACAAAAAAAAATTATCTTTTTTACATTAAATTGTTGCTTATTAATAGCTCCATACAATGTAAACTTATCTTTTCAAAACCTCTTAAGGGAATTTCAGCATTATGCATGTTTTTGGCCAAAATGGCAAAAATAAAACCGGATACATACTTGGGTGACCTATATAGTAGTTTTAATACATTGGTGGCCTTAATGAAAGAAACTAGATGCCTATGTGGCCTCTATTCTTAAGAACATAAAACACCTAACCATTTACTAAAAATCCTTTTAGTATGTGTAAGAAAGAAAACATAGTATGTTCTTTTTAACGCTTTGTCATATATTAATAAGTATATTAGTTGTATATCTTATAGAGCCTAATGGTACTCTCAAATGGGATAATGTATACATAGGCCGCGAATATTCAAAAGTTTTCACAAAGGTCATCCAACTATTATAACAACTTCAGGGGTCTTTCCAGTCACAATTTGATTCCTCTTAAGCTGATTATGCCATTATGGTTGAAAAAAAAAACTTACCGGGAAACTATAAAATGACTGAATTTTAAAATTTTTCTGTATGGTTTTTTACCGAAATGGTATAAAGAAACTAAACTGACACTTGGGTTGCCAATAAAGTTGTTTTAATAGTTAGGCGGCCCTACTGAAAACTTTCGAATACTTGTTAACCATTTATACACTATCCTAACTAAGGGTGTTCATCGAATCGAATAACAAATTTTCGAATTACTCAAATCGAATTTTTCGAACATTTTTTTGCTTGAATTCGAATTCGATTGAAAGCTGGTCAATTCGTATTCGAATTAAAACTCCATTTCAAATTCAATTAAAGATTTGAATTGGAATCGAATTCGGATAAAGTGGAATAAATTCGTTTTGATTCAAATTCATTAGAATATGTAAAAAAAACTACCAAAATCATAACTTTAATACAAAATATAGATTTAAAGTAGCCACAAATCACAATATCACATTAAAAAGTTCAAAATAAAGTACCAATAACCAATAGTCAAACAATCAAAACAACAAGTCGGGAACATCCACTCCACATTACAAGTTAATAATATAATGGGCTATTTTAAGTCTTAGATTAAATTTATAGATTAATTACTATAGCCCAAATTAAAATTATATGTGTGTATCATATATAAATATAATAAATAAATGTATAATTTGGATTCGAATTTTGAATGAATTGAATTTAAGTTTATAAATTTGTATTTGACTTACTGGACTCGAAATTGAATTCTTGATAATCGAATAGAATTAAGTCGAATTCCGTATTTTCCGAATCCGGATCGAATTTTGAACACCCCTAATCCTAACAAACAAAGATAGAGCAATTAGAAGGTTAAGAAAATACCACTAAAGGAGGGATGTCATCTCCATCTTTAAACGTAGACCTATGATCAGATATTTGCTTTTCACACCACAAGAAGACTGGGATATAATAGTGATAAATTCTAGCTTTTTGGGGTGTAGTCAGGTATAGCTCATTGAGCTGAAACAATTTACACACGTGAAAACCGCTTTCTAACCACTTGTCTATAGACTCGGCTATTGTTTCTGGGGTGAGCCCAAGTTTGTCTATAAGGGGGCCTGCGCAGATAAACTCGAAAAGATCCTTCACAGATGAAACTTCTGCAGGTGTAGGTGGAAACATTGCGTGTAACTGACCATGATTTCTTTTGCTGTTGGATAGAATATCTTTATACTTTGAGTTTTCTAGCATCCATGAACATCCATGCCCTGCATCAATAATGTCATATATAATGTATATATAGAGAGAGAGAGGACATGGAAGAAATATCAATCAGTAGGCCTGTAAATGAACTGAACGAACATGAATAGAGGCATGTTCGAGTTCGTTCATTTAACTTTAACAGGACACAAACACGAGCATATAGCCATATAATCAAACACATTTTTTTGTTCATGTTCGTTTATTAAGAAAATGTGCATGTTCGTGTTCGTTTATGTTCGTTCGTTCAAAAAGTAAGCGAACAGTTCACAAACATAAACAAACTTAAGCAAACATAATTTAACAAACAATAAGCAACAGAAATGAACATAATTGAAGAAACATCAATGAACACAATTATTAAACATAAACAACATAAAGTACTTTTTAATATAACTTAGTGATTGATTACGATAAATTCCATTGGGAAACCTATTTTTACCACTAGATAGCCCAATTACTAATCAATTATATTCATGGTCGCAAAAGTCGCTAGGCGGTCCCTAGTCGGAGTCGGGAGTACTCGGGAAGTACTCGGCTTAGGCGGAGAGTACTCGGGGAGTAATTGGCCTAAATGAAGAGTACTCGTGCCTCGGCAGCCTTCCTTGTAGCGAGTACTCGGGGAGTACTCGGCCTTCGAAACCTTGTTTTACAACCATGATTATATTAAGCAGTTAGAAAGTTCCTTTTATGTTCAATATTTATATAAATATAACCACTTTTGTATTTAAATTGAAACGAACATAAACAAATGTAAATAAACGAATATAAACGGACGTTCACGAATGTAATGAACGAACAAAACGTGTGTTCATGTTCGTTCACTTAATTAAATGAACAAAAAATTGTGTCATGTTTGTTCGTTTATTACATAAACAAACTTCCTGCCAAACAAGTTCATGAACATTCGGTTAGTTTAAAGGCCTATCTATCAGCTCTAGAATAATTGACGATATATAATAATTCTGTGAAAGAATTTAAAATCTTAGATTTCCAACAGTTTTTAATTCTGTACTTTTACAACACGTCAACTACTCATACACGACGGATAGTCTCGCATTCTGAACATCATCACAAACAAATTTACACTTTACCTCTCACAGATCAAACCTCATACAGTATCTATCCCTTTTACAACATCTTAAATATGTGTATCTCTTTGCATTATTCATTACATCTTTTTGTCTTAAATCGATTGAATCCCATATTGCATCTGCAACCAATATACAAATGCACCAGAAGACATTGACGGGTGGAAAATCAATTATTTGAGCATGGCATTTTGGTTCACTAACCACAATAAAAGTTAATTCGAGAAGTGAGATTTCCAAACCTGACATGTGATTAACCTGAACCGTAAGCAGTTACTTCTCTCTCTAAGGTCTAAGCAACGACTATTTGACCACAACAGCTGAGCTTTAGAACCTAGTAAAATAAAATCTCCATCTCATTTATTTGGAAAGGAGAACAGATTCTCTTACCAAAAAGCATCCTATACTTCTCCGTCTCATTTTTTTGAAGTGGAAAACATATTATGTTCCCAAAAGCATCCTATTCTTCTCCATCTCATTTTTTGTAATGGGAAACATATTATCAAAAGCATCGTATTCTTCTTCAAACACAAACCAGAGATCTTTGAATCACACAATATCGGAGACTACTTCATATGCGGTAAATAGATCTCACTAACGATGGCAAGGAAATCGAAACCAGCCACATTGTTCTCAGATTGTAATCAAATCATTATTCACAGATTAATTACTCACACAGAACGAAACAAGTGCGCAAACTCATAAACCTAATTTTCCATTTGAATGTAAACTTCATCACACAAGAGATCCAAAACAAGACACCACAATATAATAGATCCAAGGCCACCTAGCATCTAATACTTACAAACATTGTATACGTAAACAAAAATGCTCATGTGTGTGAAGTAAATAACATCCATAACGAGTCAATGAGATATATCTATGAATACAAAACGAGCGTATTCTAGAGAAAACTGGGAAAATTTAAGGATTAACTAGAGTGAAAACTCTCACATTGTAATCAAATCACTACTCATGGATTAACTACTCAACACAGAACCAAACAAGTACACAAGCTCATAAACCTAATCTGCAATCTGAATGTAAACTGCATCATGCAAAGAGATCTAACACATAACACCATAATATCGTAGATTAAAGCAACCTAGCATCTAATACTCACAAACATTGTATAAGTAGACAAAATCACTCATGCGTGTGAAGTAAATAACGACAACGAGTCAACGAGACGAACAATAAACAAATTGAATACAAAACAAGCATAATCTACAACCAGCCACATTGTAATCAAATCACTACTCACAGATAAATTACTCAACACAGAACGAAGCAAGTACACAAATCATAAACCTAATTTCCCATTTGAATGTAAACGGCATCACACAGTAGATCCAAAACAAAACACCACGATATAACAGTTCTAAGGTCACCTAGCATCTAATACTTACAAACATTGTATACCTAACTAATTCGCTCATGTGTGTGAAGCAAATAACAATGACAACGAGTCAACAATATGAACAATAAAAAAACTGAATACAAAGCACGCATAATCTACAACCAGCCACATTGTTCTCACATTGTAATCAAATCACTACTCACAGATTAACTGTTCAACACAGAACCAAACAAGTACACAAAATCATAAACCTAATCTGCAATCTGGATGTAAACTGCGTCATACAAATAGATCTCACACGTAACACACCACGACATCATAGATTAACACAACCTCTCATCTAACACGTACAAACGTTGTGTATATAACACAAAATTGCTCATGTGTGAGAAGTAAATAACACCGTTAACAAGTCAACGAGATGTATAACAAACAAATTGAATACAAATCGAGCGTAGTCTACAAAAAAACTGTGAAAATTAAAGGAACATTGTAATAAAATCACTACTCACGGATTAATTACTCAACACAGAACTAAACAAGTATACAAACTCATAAGCCTAATCTGCAATTTCAATCTAAACTACTACACACAAGAGATCCATTACAAAACGCCATAATATCACAGACTAAAGCAACCTAGCACCTAACACTTACAAACATTGTGTATAATTGCTCATGCGTGTGACGTAGATAACAACTTACAACGAGTCAACGATACATATAACTAACAAATTGAATACAAAACGAGCTTAATCTACATATAACAGTGAAAATGTAACAATTAATTGAAGTAGAATAAGCTTATAAACCTAATGTACCTGATTTGGAGGAATGGAGGTGAAACTGAGAAGCCATTCGGTGTAATCTGAAGCTGCTGCTTGACGCATGATTGTTGTCGTGGTTCCGGTCATGTGCGGCGGCGAACGACGGAGATGAGGAGGAGATTAACGGCGTCGTTGGGCGGTGCAAAGCATCCATGACCACCGCCATAGAGTGATAGTGGCTTTGTGGAGTGTGGAGAGTGAGATATGGAGGGAGGGCACCATAAACGGTTTGAAGTCTATCTAGTTTGGAATTTTGGGGTCTATGTTATGGACCATGCCAACTGTCCAATGCATTTATCGTTATTCTTCCTCAACTTAACAAGTCAAATAGTTTGTTAGTTTTGGAATGATAAATTTTAGTGTAAACTGCACAAAACATCTTTTATGTTTTTTCAAACTTGCAAGTTCCAGCCTTAATGTTTAAAAGTTGCTAAAAACAACCTTTAAGTTTATTTTTGTTGCGGGTTCAATCCTTTACAGCTAACCACGTTATTTTCTTCGGTTAAGTTCCCTCACATGCATAACATGTGAGGGTATATTCGTCATTTTGGTTGATCTTCCACCCACGTCAATTATAAGAAAAAAGAATATTTAAGGTTTAACATATTTTAAAAAAATTCTAACCGCAGGGACTAATGTGCAATAAAACCAAACTTTTAAAAAACCAAACACCCTCTTTTCCGGTCTTCTTCTCCGGCGACTTCGCCGGATTCCGGCGAACCCGGATAGGAATCTTGTTAAGCTAGCCCACTAAGCTGTAAAGATTAACACAGATTTTGATCATGCTAATCAAACTCTTCAGGATTATCATCAGTTGGAAGAATCGGCGCCTTATTCGCATCAGACGGAAACAACAAACGACTCTTCAACCCTAGATACCTCTCACGGAACTCCGATGCCGTCAAATCAGAGAACTTCGTAACACCGTGTTCAGTAGTCGGATCCAGCAACTGGTGACGCTTAGGACGCCGCAAGTTAGACTTAAACACTATCGAACGATAACCGTGCTCCTCTGTAGTCGCGTACGTTTTACCAAACTTTGTTTAAACTAGGTTAAAACTTAAATATTCTTTTTTTATAATTGAAGTGGGTGGAAGATCAACCAAAATGACGAATATACCATCACATGTTATGCATGTGAGGGAACTTAACTGAAGAAAATAACGTGGTTAGCTGTAAAGGATTGAACCCGCAACAAAAATAAACTTAAAGGCTGTTTTTAGCAACTTTTAAACATTAAGGCTGGAACCTGCAAGTTTGAGGAAACATAAAGGATGTTTTGTGCAATTTGCTCTAAATTTTAATATTCCCAACTATTATCCATTTGTTGGTTACGGTTTTAACTTCAAAAATAATCAGTGTTGGTCTTATCTTTTCAGATATTGTAAACCAATGGACTTTTACTAAACTGAAAAGTAAAAAGGGGACAAAAAGAAATTAAGGTTCTGATACTAAAGGTCCAGTGGCTTACAATATGTGTAAAAGTGGGACCACCACTAGTTATTTTTGAAGTTAGGACTGTTGCCGGCTAACGGCTAATAGTTTGAATTATTAAAATCCATTATTCCATTTTATTGAGTAAAGTATAATTTTCGTGTGGTTTACAACATATCTTACATACAGATTCTATCTGTCAATGTTGACTATTCCAGTTTATGTGGTTGTCCATTGCACAATAACATCTTTGTTGTTGAATTGTTGTTTGGATTCGTGTGAAAAGACTAAAATGCCTCCCCCTTCCACACACACACAAAAAAAAATTTAGTTACCATTTCAGTCCCTGTACTTACTAAATATAGTATTAAACACCAAAGGCAATTAATCTCCCTAATCTAATTCCTAATGATGTTACTAATACCAACAAGTGATTACCAACTGATCCAAATTTGGTTTTTATAACTTGAATTGGCTTTGACTTTTTAGAAGTTGGGTTGGTTTGACTATTAGAGGTTGAACTAGGTTTGACGTTTAGAACTTGAATTGGGTTAGGTTTGACTAACAACAACTGATTATCAATGTTGCATACAAAAGTAACCAAATCCTAGTCAAAATCCTTGTACCCTGATCAAAGCCTAATCAAATTAACTAAATCCTAGTCAAAACCTTATACCCTTATCAAATCATCAATATGAACCAAGAAAGTTGCTCTAAGTATCTTTACAAAGTACCCTGATGTGCAGCAGTCAACTGAACCAGCAAAAGCCTTGTTTGCAAACAATATGAACCAGCCAAATTTCCTTAAAAACCTAATGTGCAACAGTCATTTATGTATAAACCAGCAAACATTTCATGGTCAAAGTGCAGCAGTCATTTAGTATGCAGAATTCATTCCAACAAACATTCTAGTCCAATTCTGCATACCTCAAAATTTTGAACCTAACCTTGCATACTAAATCCTACTCTGCATACTACATATCCTTAACGTCGTTATAATCCACTTGATCCTAACGACATCAAACTTTATAAATCCAATTATGCATACTAAAACGTATTGTGGATACTTCATATGATCTTATAATTGATCATAACCACATCAAAGTCATTATTGGTCCATTGTTAAATCAAAGTCATTATCAGCCACTGTTAAAACGAAGTTATTACAATTGATTCTAACCACATCAAAGTCATTATCAAAACATAACAGTGAAATCAAATCATAATAGTTAAATGAAAGTCATTATCATCCACTATAACCAAACATCAAAGACACATAATCAAAACATGACAGTTAAAGCTAAGCATCATTAACACTTTAGCATCACCATTTAAGACCACAATTCATACACAAGAGTTTATATCTATCATCCTAATGACCATACGTACATAACAGATAAATAACAAAACAAGGGTAATCTTGATATTTACTTCAAAAACCCAAAAAGTGACCTGTGGCAAAATAACCCTTTTACAATGTTATACACAAGCTAATAGTTAGGCATCATATTTACATCCAACCAAGTACCACCGTCTTCATGCTCGACGGCTAAAACAGAGCTCCACCTGAAGCCCCTTCCCGTCCTCAACAAGACCTGGTACTGGATCCTGATGGGATGCCTGGTCACTTGGACCCTAATTCCATGAAAAACAAACCACATTTTAGATTTTATACAAGACACGAATCATGAAATCAAAGATTTTAACTAAAAGTGACACGATGCCATACCAGTTACGTGGAGAGTTATCAAACCTGTGTATTGCCTAATGTTAACGATGATCGGATATGTTTTTGGGTTGGATGGCCGGAGTAGAGTGATCGTCGATGGTGTTCTTCAAGTCGGAGAGGGTTTTAGGGAAACATGGAGTGAATGATTCTTATTCGAGAAGAGTGAGGATTAAAAGGATCATCTTTTGGTGAAAATGACCTAATTGCCCTTCACACTGTTAAATAAATGGACGGTCAACTAACTATCATTTGTAGGAAGGATGTTATTGATTGTAATTGACAATCACAAGGACTAGAATGATCGAAATGGGAAAATAGAGTCTGTATGTAGGGATGGCAAAAAGCCCAAGCCCGACGGGTATACCCGAAACCCGATACATACGGGCCGGCTATACCCGAAGCCCAATGGGTATGGGTCGGATATGGGCTTAAAAAAGAAAAAAATTCGGGTATGGGTACAGGTATGGGATTTAATGATACCTGTCCGATACCCGGCCCGTTTACCCGAATAATACCCGAAAGTATCATATCATAAATTCCATATATATACACTTAGTACATGTACTTATTACCTTCTCTATAGAACTGGGCCTAGTTTTCTAGTCATATGTGGATATGTATTTGGTAGGTGCTTCGTGAACAAATAACTTATTTTTTAGCATTGATATTGGATATGGAAGCTATCACCCTTTATTATGTGGATGTTTATGCAATTAGGTGGTCCTGATACAATTACTTAATTAAGTAATCGTTTTAATTTAGTTTGGTATATGTTGTCTAAATATAATGTTGGGATTGAACCCTACAAAAGAACAGATGATAGAAAGCCAAAACAGGTCTGCTCTATTTTATCCAGAATAAACAGAGTTTAGCTTTACTCCTTTCAAAGACCGGCGACCAAACCGCTGCTAGTTCTAACAACTGCCCTATGCCAAAGCTCTGCCAGTTGTAAAGTCTGCTGATTCACCAAACCTCTGATGGGTCAAAGGTCTGCTTAAAAGTCAAAGGACTGCTGGAAGTCAAAGGTCTGGTCATCATTTGAAGAACATCTGCCAATATTTCATCAGAGTTTATGCTTATCAGTGGTTAGGGTCATCAGTGCTTTGCTATCAGTGTTTAGGTTAGGCAGTGGTTAGAGTTTTTTATTGTTGTTAGATGTCATTGTCAAGATGATGTCAGCATAGACGATCAATGGTTAGGTTAGTACTATAAATAGACAGTGCCTGTACTGTTTTATTCAGCTTTTCACATTTGCACTTTCTTGTACAACTTCTCTGTGTGTAGCTCGGTCTGAGGGGGAGTTTAGTGATTCATACATGTAAGTTAATTTGTAATCATTTCATTCTGTTGAGTAATGAAAACATGTTATGATGAAAAGTATTCTCTCGTTGATTGTGTTATAAAGTTTTAACCGTTATTCCGCTGTAAAGTTCCTTATGATTTATCATTTTGTTATCAAATTGGTTAAAACAATACAATCAATCCAAAATCAGATCTTAACAATTGGTTTTAGAGCTTGGTCAGTCAAATTGATCTAACCGTCAATTTGACCTAAAAGGATCAGCTCGATCTCATTGATATTGTGCTATTCTTAATTGTTGAAAACGGAGTCAAAATTGTGTGGAAATTCACGGTTCATGTGGTTCCATTGTTTGTGTTCGAGTCTGTGTTGATTTCGGAGTTAATTGATGAAGAGGATCCGTATCAGTCTCATAAAGTGACTGAGATGGACTCTTAATTCATAAATTTTTCAAAAGGATTGTTGGAAATCTATCAGATCTAATTGATTCACGTATCACGAAATTTTCTACGAATTTTATAATAGAAATTTCATGGTTATATCAGGTCCTGCATTTCTCTTCTGATTTTTTTGGAGATAATACACCTTGAGTTTTGCTTGTTTTTTATAGACAAACTTAAGTACTTGCCTGAAGTAGAACCCTATTTTAGAAAGGGAAGATACTTCCTCTGATAGTGAATCAAGAGGACTCTGGATGATGACCAGTTCAAATCAGATTTAAATGTCCTTGAAAACCTGACCCTACAGACAAAATAGTTGTACCATCTGAGATATTCAACCTCTGCCAAGGCCTGTAAAGTGTTTGTACACAAGCACGAGCATGTGAATGAAGCTTTGACTGAAAAGGTTTAAAAACTTATGTCATTGAAAAATCTCAGAAGGACATTTTGGTCTATCAAAACTATCCTTGCAAATTATCAAAATTTTAACAAACTCATTGACATCAGTCATCACTTTGTGAGGGATTGCTATGGAAAAGGTCTGATTTCTTTACAACATGTTCATACCAAGGATCAACTAGTAGATGTGTTGACAAAAGCGATTGATGCTTCCACATTTGACAGCTTGATTTCTAGGCTTGGAATGCTAAACATGGATTAAAAACAAATTTTCTTGTGATCCATGTGTAAATAGCAATAAAATGTTTTTAGAAAATTAGAAATTCATCCTTAAAAATAGTTAAAATTGAATTTTTCAATAAATCCTTAAAGTCTGTTCAAAGCTCTGATAGGCTAAAAACACTGTTGGATAGAAAAATCTATCCACTGATGTGGAACCTCTGATAGTGTTAACTTTTGGTCACAACCACTGATAGGTTACTCTGTCAGTGGTTAGCCAAACAACTGTCTTCCATTGTCAATCAGAGGTTACACGTGGACAGATGTTATTCGACAGTCGTTGCATCAGATGCCACGTCATCATCACTTTTTGAAAACCCTATAGAACCCTATTTCATCCACAAACAGAGTCTTTACTTCTACTGTGCCATTTCAAAATTTCTCAAAAATATTTCCTCTGATAATCATCGCACCCAAAGCGAAATCACCACAGGAACCACCGAAACACACTCTTAACATCAAAAATCCACATAATTATATCTGTACTCTTGAGAAGACAAAGAAGAATACAAAGTTTCATGAAATCATTGATGCATTGTCTTCCTCAAAGTACAAGACTCTGTTAACCTGTAACGCACAGATCGATCAGAAATGCACTTCGAGATTTCTGGACAAATGCTGCGATTGAAAGTCTGAATCAAAAACCTTGGGCAATCACGTCAAAAGTGAGAGGAGAAACGATCTAGAAGGTAAAACTTCCTTCCCTAAAAGTGAGTATCAAATTGTTTTGAAAAACAAAGGGTATACAGGAGATTTATCAAAAGCTACCATGAAAAAGGGAAAATTCCCATCCCCTATGAATTTTTTGTTTCATACCCTGCTCACATGTGTTTCCAATAAGACCACTGGGTTTGATGAAATACCATTGAAAATTCAATACTTGGGGTATGTCGTTTTGTCTAAATCTGATTACAATTACTCCCAAGTATTATTAATGATTTGGTAACCAATCTAGAAAATATGAAAAACAAAAGGGAAAATGTTTTTCTGCTATTTCCTAGATTCATAAGTTATTATTTACAAGAGAAAATCCCAAAAGAAAGTGCACATGCTCTTGTTCAAGGTGTGCCTTTTCAAATAAACAGTTTATCATCTGAAACATATACTCGCCTTATGGCCAAAGAGTCAAAAGTTTCAAAAACACAAGCAGGGGAGTCTGAGCAAAATTTAGATGAGTGCACATCTGCTCTTCAGACCTCGCTACTAAGCCTACTGCTCTTGGTGACCACAGCAGCACAACCACTGTTGTGCAACCCACACCAAAAACCACTAAAAGGACCAAAAAGAAACCTTCAAAACCCACCAAACCTATCAAAAAGGATCTTCTGGAAGATGAGATCCAGAAGTTAATCCAGTGACAACACAAAAGTCACATGAAACTATTGTTGCTACTTCCTCACAACAGATGGTAAAAAGATCTCCACCCAAAACCATAATTCCTCATGATTCCTCACAAAAGGAACATGTTGTAAGCATAGGATCCCACAACTGATAACATCACCCTCATTTGAGAGTATGTTAAAATGTCCATCTCACAGGACAAACCTGCTTTCCACACCACTCTCCACATTTTAAATCACAATAACCACCACATCACTGTTTGAAGCCTTTGATAGTCAGTCACAAAAAGGCCACTCTCACCAACACATTACTGAGAGTAAAACTTCCACAATGGTTGTGTCTGATAAAAATCAAATGGTTATCCCACAAACAGTTGAGGAGGATACATCACTTGGATTTCACAAAATCCTTGTTGAATAGTTCAATTGGAGCAGCTACTACAGATGTTGAATCCATTGATTTACATCTAGACAGTAGCTTCATATTTAAGTCTCCTTTGAAGGCAACCACTGTTGAGGGTACCAAGGTAACCTCTGCTTCAGTGGGAAGACCCAGTACCGAGAAAAAGGGGCATCTAAGGTTGAAGCAAGTGATAAATCTCATGCTCATGATACCCTAGATAAAACTACCACCTCTGGTAGGAACTCAGATGATCCTATTAACTTAGGAGATGAGCTAAAACATAAGAATTGACGGATAAAGTCACAAAGATTGAGGCATCAGTGGGAGATACGAAAAATGTGTTGCAACAGATGTTACACTCTGCAAAATCACGAAACACTGCTCAATCCTCTGCTCAAGCTACCAGAATTGCAACACAAGTGTATCCTCTGCTTCAACAACACATTCAACATGCTAATCAGTTATATGATTCAAAAGTGCAGACATTCAAAAAAGAAGTTGAGGCAAGGTATAAAGACACACAGGAAGAGCTTAAAGTGATCAAGAAAATTCTCATTCCTGGCACTACCCTTGCACCTATCTTCGAAAGAGTTGATGATGCCAAAAGGGGGAGAAAAATGACTCTGAGGAAAATCTCTCAGTAACTTCTGCTGAAACATTTGTCAAAGAAAAGGAAAAGGGATGGTGATGAAACCCTGAATATTCAAGCAGATGATGAAGATACACAAATGAGGATCGACCAAAGTCATGTCATGATAAAAGAGAAGGAGATGAAGGATACCACTACTGGTCCTAAAACCACTGCTGGTATTAAAAGGCCAACCACTGAAAATTTGTTGCCTTCCTCATCTCAGCAACCACCTGTCAAAGTAGCATATTGTCACACCCTTAATTTCCACATATAACCCGGTGGGCACGGTTGGGGAATATCGTGACTTAAGTTGATATCATCATTACCAAGCAATACAATATTACACAGCGGAAGTCTGGATAATTACTATTACAAACGTTTGAATGTTCAAAGTTCAAAATAATAAATACAACGCTTGTAACAAGATCCACAGGCGGATCGAAATGTGAATACAAAAGGAAACTTGTCAGACTAAGGCCTTCTAAGCAAAGGATTGCAATTCCTCTTAAGCTTCGCCGAGCACCTCCAGCCTAATTACATATACTTGTCACATGCGCTTAGTCTTTTGAAAATACGTCAGTTTTCACTGATAAATACTTTTAACCGACTCATTTCGAAAACATTTAGTGTACACAATGGTACTTTGTTTTATAAATAACTTGGGATAAATAATTTCATGTTATCAGTTTTACATGCTAATAATACATTTAGAGCCCGAAAACTATGCCGGGATCATGATTAATCGACACACCACTTTAACACCTTTAATAGGTGCACCCCTAATGGGTCATAATTTTAATTTAGCATCTGACGGGTGTATGCCTACACCCCGTGCTTAGGTCGTGTCCATTTACAATTAAATGAGTCGTGGATATCTAGGACACGGTCGTTTTAACCCCCAAATGTTTAATATTAAGCAATACGAATTAAAATGGATTATTTGAATTCCCAACTCATTGGTCTTTGATCCCATATATGCGGTATTATTATACCGTATCCCAAGCCCGTATAAGGGAAAATAATTTAAAGTATTTACATAGCTTGCAAAGTCCTTTGTAATAAGAAAATAAGCAAAGCACAGCCGTAATCAAAATAAACTAGCTTGGCGACAATCTACCGGAAGTCTCTAGTCTGGAATAGATGGTATTATTAACCGATTAGATAGCTAGCGGGTCTTTATTTAGTCATTGACATAGACCGGCTAACTTAAAATAAAGATGACGGTACAAAACGCTAGATTAAGCGGTGACCGAAAAGAATGTATTTTGTATAATATGGGTACTCTTTTTACATTCTGGAATATGAGAATATTTCGATATGGTTAAACCCGTTTCGATTAAATTACGTAAACTAGTCACGTAGGCTTAACCGTACGCATATAAGCGAAACCGGGTAACCGGGTGAGTCCTATACAAGTTCCATATGCCATTACATTTAAAATATGTTATTATAACACTAGGTTATTGATATGATAGCCCGTTGTGGTTTTAAAAGTAAATTATGCCTTAAAAGGGCAATTTCGTCATTTAAAATATAATAAAACGAGCTTATACGTAAACTGATGTTATTAACATAAACATTCTGCAAAAATACTTATTTTATGATGTTATATCAATAGGACATCAATTATATGCGTGGTTTATAGTTTAAGACCAAACTATGTCCCGAAAGGGTAATTTGGTTATTTCACATATAAATGATAACTTATTTGGGAATCTGAGTTTGGGACATGTACCCACTGTTAATAGGTTTAAAATATGTTTTGAAATCAGTAGGTATCAAGTCTTTATACTCTAATATGGTTTTAAACCATATTATGCGCCAAGGTGGCGATTAAGTCGCTAAATGACGATTTAAACGGTATTTTAAGTGAAACTGTTGTTGTGACCAGGTTTGAATGACCAAAAGATGTTAAGATATATACTACATCAGTAGGTACAAGGTTTTGGTTTATTTGAATGTCTAAAACTTATTTTGAGTGTCGAAAAGGTAACATCGTCATTTAAGGACATAATGTGCAAACTATAGCTTAAACTTAGTTTGCAATCTGAATGAATTCCTAAATAGTCCTAATAATGATATTACATCAGTAGGTATTGAGTTTTGATGTCAAAATTATGCTTTAAACCATTTTATGTGTTAAAAGGGCGTTTTAGGCATATTTAACGGATACTGTGTAAAAACTCGGATTACTACATGGCCATATCCTATAACTCCAGAGGGTTATAGTATACTATATCATGGTCATAATGCAATGTAGGGACAGTAGGTGATAATGCTAAATCGGGTCAGAACTGAAAGTCAAAGCAGAAGTCAAACTTTGCGACTTTCGGTTGCGAACCGACCTTAGGCTTGGAATTGGCGAGCCAAACATGTTCCCACATGTTATTACAATTATTACCAACTTATTAGAGTGTCAAAACAGATTTTATAACATCTACATTGCTAGTTATGATTTTATTTCTAAACTGACCCGCTTGACATTTTATTAACATAACTTTGACCCGTCAATTGACCAAGAAAACGTGGTAATCAGGAGGTGCCCTCTTGAGGGATTAACACCTACCTTATTACGATCACGTAGCCATGTTCGTTACGAGCATTGGCTGGGCCATAATGGTCTTAGCACAAAGTCGAAGCGTTTTTACGTCAACGCTTTGACATTGGCTTAAAACTTAATAAAACTGAAAAGGAGGGCTAAGAACACTTACACAAGGTCCTTAACACGAAATATGACTAATTAGGAAGCTCCCAAGGGTTAGGAACCTCCAGATAAGATGAGAGGAGTGATTGTAGAAATGAGCAAGTCTCCATGTTGCAACTATAAGGGTATTTATAGTTGGAGATGCTTCATAGGATGGATCCAGGTGTTGGCAAGAGTTAGGAGATGAATACAAGTGGCTAGGATCGTGGCACAAGTAGGAGAAGGGTGGAAATGGCGAGCAAGGTGGCAGGGCAGCAAGCTGCCATGCATTCTGTCGCTGGCACCCACTTACGGACCGTAAGGGTTATGCCTTGCGGTCCGTAAGGACCTCTGGCGCCCACAGATTTTGAACAGTTACGCACCGTAACCATTGAGGCTTGCGGTCCGTAACCGCCTTACTGAAACAATGATCTGTTTAACCTTACGGTCCGTAACCTAGGATAGTTACGGTCCGTAAGGACCTTCAGATTGAAAGTTTGGCATTTTAATCACATTGGTCCCCCGACTTTTCTTGATGCTCGTTCAGAGGTTATTAAAATAACATGACGGCGTCGTTGGTCTCTTTCGGCTACACGTGGAAACCAAGAATTTTTCGGGACATGTGTCGGATTTTTTTTATTGGACGAGATTTTCGAGGTGTCACATCTTCACCCCCTTAATAAAATCTCGACCTCGAGATTTGTTCAAATAGATAAGGGTACTTTTGTCGCATATTGGACTGACTTCCCAAGTATATTCGGGACCTCGACGGGCATCCCATTTGACCATCACAATAGGTACGTGCTTTCTCCGAAGCTTTTTAACTTGCCGATCTTCAATCGCAATTGGTTTCTCTATGAAACGCAAGTTTTCATCAATCTGAATATCTTCATGTGGCATTGTTAGAGATTCCTCCACGAGACATTTTTTTAAATTGTTGACGTTGAAGACATCATGGATTCCACTGAGCTTCTCATAAGCTACGGATCCGACACATTCAATTATTTCGAATGGCCCAATGTACCTTGGGCTTAACTTGCCCTTTTTCCCAAAACGCATTACACCTTTCCAAGGTGACACCTCTAACATAACCTTGTCCCCAACTTGGAACTGTAAAGGTTTACGCCTTTTGTCAGCATAGCTCTTTTGTCTATCACGAGCTGTCTTAAGTCGATCACGGATTTGCACAATCTTTTCCGTGGTTTCGAGGACGATTCCAGGTCCAGATAGTTGGGCTTCTCCAACTTCTGCCCAACATACAGGCGTCCTACATTTTCTTCCATATAAGGCTTCAAAAGGAGCGGCCTTAATACTTGTGTGATAACTGTTGTTATAAGAGAACTCGATTAGGGGTAAGTGATCATCCCAACTTCCGCCTAAATCGATCACACAAGCTCGAAGCATATCCTCCAAGGTTTGAATGGTACGTTCACTTTGTCCGTTCGTCTGAGGATGGTAAGCCGTACTAAAGTTTAATCTCGTGCCTAGAGATTGTTGGAAGCTTTTCAAAAAGTGAGATGTGTATCTTGTATCTCTATCAGATACAATGGATACCGGCACTGTAACAACTTGAAAATTCGATTGTTATCTTTTCTTTTTGTTTTCCTGTTTACCTATCTTTTGTAATTCCGAGATTTGACTTATAATAAAGTTTATGTTGATTAATTATGGTGTTGTACGTTATTATCGCATCTAATCGCTTATTGAATCGCATCGCTAATCTCATCGCATCGCAAATCGCAGTTATTTTATTTGGTTTTATGTTATTTATGTGTTATGTGTGTTTGTGGTTATGTTTACACTCACTATCGCATTGCTCTCGCACTCTCGAATCGCTAAATCGCACTATTATATCAACTATAACGCTTAACGCTTTAATTTAACGCTTAATATAACTATTTAAGGCAAACCGAATAACCAAACGAACTCTTAACGCGAAATGAACGAAGAAAACCCAGCTTTTGGGTCAAGTTCGCTCGAACTGGTGATACCAGTCGGCCGAACTTGACTGTCCAAGCTTTCTTCGTTGTTTGGCTCAAGTTCGCTCGAATTTGTGCATATATGCACTAGTTCGGCTGAACTTGGCTTCCATTCTCTTAAAATCCCTCATGTTCGCGCGAACTTGCATGTTTTTATGCAAGTTCGGCCGAACTTGCTCTCACCAGCCCTCATCTTTGCCTTCTCCTATAAATACCAAGCTCTGTTCACTCATTTGGACTTGCTGCAAGTTCGCTCAGAGCTCTCTCAACCTGAAACCTCCGTGTTCTAAGTAAGAATCGACCCGATTTCACTGCAACAATGTTTATCAACGATCTACAAACGTTTACAACGATTTTGACACAAGGCGTAGCCTTCGTTTTCATCAAAACTCATTCTTTTACGAAAATCTTCATCTTTTTCTTCAAAAACTTATGTTTTAAGCTTAGATCTACACAATACGAGTTCGTTTGGCGATAGTAGAGACTTCCCAAACATGAGATCTGTAAGATCTCGGCTTGTAAGTGATAGATCTGAGAAAACCTTTGATAAATATCGATTTTGACACAAAATACGGACTTTTGAGGATGTTTTGTTCATTTTCTGATATGAAACGATGCATCTATCATTCAAGATCCCATATCTGGAAGCACAAGGACGTTTATGTTGGTTTACACAAGCCGGACTAATCCGAACGAACCCCGAGTTCGCCCGGATTAGCCCACGCTTTTGTAAAACGGCTAAAACAGCTCTAAAAGACCTCTCCGACCTAAGTTTGCTCAGTAGCACAGGGTTGGAGGGATGAACACTCGATTTTCCTCAGCAAACGACGCGAAAACGCAAGATTTTGGACCCAAAAACATCAAGTTCGCTCGAGAATCACCAGCTTATCAGGTCAAGTTCGACCGAACTTGTACCCATTTGGGTCAAGTTCGACCGAACTTGAGTATTTCTGCACCAAATTTTCTTGCAAGTTCGCCCGAACTTGCCTGGTTTCTTAGGAAAACCATACAAGTTCGACCGAACTTGCCTTGTCAGTAAGGTTTTCCTACAAGTTCGCCCGCACTTGACAAGTTTCTTAGGAAACTCATCAAGTTAGACCGAACTTGGCACCAAACTCAGCAAAATCATACAAGTTCGCTCGAACTTGTGTGTTTACACACAAGTTCCCCGAACTTGTCTACTGCCCAACCAAGACTTAACCGTTTCAGCTGATTGGAGATTGAGGCACTTCCGTTCGCGTATGCAGGCTGAGCCGACGCTCTTCTCAACTCTCCTCAGAATCTCTAAGCTAACTAAAACGCACCACAGTGAGTATACTTGACCCATTTTTGCTTTAAACGCACTTTTGGGTGTTACATATGTTCCTATATTAAAATCACATCACAAATTAAATTGTTTATCACACGCGAATAATCTGATTGTGTATGCTCAATACGTGATACTAAAAACATGTGACTAGGACTTGGTTTCGTTAACTTGCCTCCTTAGCTAGTATGGTACTATTGTGTGGCTTACACCCGACGGGGTCTAGTTAGGATGGACGCGCAAGCCTTCTCACGGTAGTTAGCATGAGAACGAGCCTATGTTATGTTAAGTGTTTTGGTGTATAATGATATGTAATTAGATTGTTTCGCAAACGCTTTCTCGACTATGCTAGTATTATTCAAACTCGTATGCTCACCTTTACTTAATTGTATTGACTTGTATTTTAACGTATGTAACAGGTTGAGGATTTAGCGTGGATGCTTGGATGTTGCTTAGTTTAGTTTGTTTTGTTTAGTTAGTTTGTTTATGTATTTTGGATTTGGAACTTATGTATGAAATCTAGGGGAAATCGAACCTGGTTGAATTTTATGAGAATCTCCGTTTTGTAATAATTGTTTAAATGTTATGTTTAATAGTATGGGATATTAAGCAGGTTGTGATATGTTAAATGATTGTTATGGAACATCTCGTGAAATCAATCTGGTCGCCTAGTGCCACTAACCCCATGATTCCGCCATCGGTTGGGGTGTGACAGGCACACCGTGCAAGGACACAATCTCATCAACATAAAGCTTAGCCAGTTTGTCAGAGTCGTATGTTTCCTTAATTGGCAAGTGAGCGGATTTGGTTAATCTATCTACGATAATCCAAATCGTGTCATTGCCACGCTTGGTCTTGGGCAACTTAGTGATGAAGTCCATTGTTATCATTTCCCATTTCCACACTGGATCTCAACTTGTTGTAGAAGTCCTGACGGTTTCTGGTGTTCGGCCTTAATTTGAGAACACGTCAAGCACTTTGCTACATGATTAGCTATATCTTTCTTCATACCCATCCACCAATAATTGGGTTTGAGATCTTGGTACATCTTATCGCTTCCTGGGTGAACCGAATATTTAGAATTATGGTCTTCTTGGAGGATTACATCTCTAAGTCCTCCAAAGATCGGAACCCAGATTCTATTATTAAGCCTAAACATTCCGTCCTTTCCAGATGCTAACTGATCAATGGTTGCACCTAATCCTTCTCTTGCGATGTTGTCTTATGACATGGCTTCCTTTTGTATAAATAATAGCTTTTCATTTAAGCTATTCTTCAATTCAATGCTCTTGGCATTGATCCTTAAAGGTTTGACTCTTTCCTTGCGACTAAGCGCATCGCGACTACATTCGCTTTCCCTGGATGATATCGAATCTCACAATCATAGTCGTTGAGTGTTTCCATCCAACGTCGTTGTCTCATGTTTAAGTCCTTCTGATTGAACAAATGTTGGAGGCTTTTATGATCAATGTAGATAATAACTTTGTTCCGTATAGATAATGCCTCCAAATTTTAAGTGCGAATACTACCGCACCCAATTCTAAATCATGGGTGGTGTAGTTTCTCTCGTGCACTTTTAGTTGCCGTGATGCATAAGCAATCACTTTGCCTTTCTGCATAAGCACACATCCCATGCCTGTGTGCGATGCATCACAATAAACTACGAACTCCTCCACACCTTCTGGTAGGGTTAACACCGGGGCATTGCTTAACTTATGCTTAGCGTCTCAAAGGATTCTTGTTGTTTTGGACCCAGTTGAATTTAACATCCTTACGAGTTAGGATCGTCAAAGGGGCGACTATTCATGAGAAGTTCTCAATGAACCTTCGATAATAACCAGCCAGTCCTAAGAAACTACGTATCTCGGAAGGCGTCTTTGGGGCTTCCCAATTCATTATTGCTTCTATCTTTGCTGGATCTACTTGGATACCATGTTCAGTTACTATGTGACCATGGAACTGAACCTCACGTAGCCAGAATTCGCATTTAGAAAATTTTGCGTATAGCTTCTCTTGACGCAGAATTTCAAGAATGCACCTCACATGTTTCTCGTGATCAAATTGATTGGTAGATAAGTATGTCGTCTATGAAGACAATGACAAACTTATCTAAGTATGGTTTGCAGACTCTATTCATGAGATCCATGAATGCTGCTGGTGCATTAGTGAGCCCAAAAGGCATCACTAGGAATTCGTAATGTCCATATCTTGTCCTGAAAGCAGTTTTCGGAACATCTTCAATTCTAACTTTAAGCTGGTGATATCCTAACCTTAAATCAATCTTCAAGAAGTAACTTGCACCTTGCAATTGGTCAAACAAATCATCGATCCTGGGCAAAGGATAACGGTTCTTGATCGTTATCTTTTTGAGTTCACGGTAATCAATGCACATTCGCATTGATCCGTCCTTCTTTTTGACGAACATGATAGGTACTCCCAAGGCGAAGAACTAGGTTGAATAAAACCTTTCTCTAAGAGTTCATCCAGTTGGGTTCTCAATTCTCTCATCTCGGTTGGTGCTAAAGGTACGGAGCTTTAGCTATGGGAGCTGCTCCAGGTATGATATCAATTCGAAACTCTACCTGCCTATCAGGAGGTAGGCCAGGTAATTCTTCTAGGAACACGTCTGGGTATTCAGAAATGATAGGTATATCTTTAATCTTTGGATTTGGTTCATCAACGGTGACTTGTGCCATGTATATGACAATCCTTTCGTCATACATCTAGATGCCTTAAACAAAACTGCTTTATCCGGCAGTCCAAAGTGTTTGTCTCCATGAATGGTGAGGATTTTACCAGACGGGGATTTGATCTCGATGAGTTTCTTATCGCAGGCAATGTGTGCTTGGTTATGCGATAACCAATCCATGCCTAAAACTACGTCGAATCCCGCTACTTTCATAGGTAAAAGAGAGACAGGGATAGAATGATTCTTGATGGATATGGAGCATCCGTCAAGAATGGATGAAGCGATTTCTATAGTTCCATCAACAAGCTCTATTTCATAGGTTATGTCTAGAGTTCTTACGGGCAAGTTTAATAGTTCACTAAATTTATGATCTACAAACTATTTATCGGCGCCCGAATCGAAAAGAACTCTAGCAAAAGCGTCGTTGATAAGGAACGTACCCGTTATAACATTGTTATCCTTCACTGCTTCCTTAGCATTCATTTGAAAGGCTCTAGGAGTGGCTTTCTTAGCTTTGGTAGTTTTGGCCTTACCCTCAGTAGTAGCCTTAGGGCAATTCGTTTTGATGTGGCCTTTCTCACCACACCGACGCAAGTAGCGTCCTTAATGTTACGACATTCATGAGACCTACGCCCTGTTTTCTTACAGATGTTGCATTGTTTCAGTTTCTGATCTAAGCGACACTGTCTGTCGTGTTGCTTTCCACACGTCTTGCACATGGGTTTGTCGCTCGACTTTTGATTATCCTTACTAAACCCATGTTTTCCTTTCTTGTTAAATTTCTGGGAGTTTCCGTCCTCCCGTTTTCGCTTCCCATCATTGTCAATCTTAACTGACATTTGCCTCACATAATCTTATGCGATGGAGAGGGAAGTTCCACAGCAGATTTGTAGGTGCCAGGCTGTACCGCTTTAACCATACTCCTAATTTCATGAGCTAGCCCATTGATGAAACGTGCATACGTTTGGGCTCCGGGGTGACTAAATAAGGCACTATCCTTGAAAGAGAGTTGTAGTCGGTAACAAATTTCCGACAATCCATGTTCTTCATAGTCAGATTTAAGAAATCTGACTCAATTTTCTCTACCTCATGGGGCGGACAGTAGGTATCTTTCACCAAGTCCACAAATTTGGACCAACTTAAGTTTTAGAGATGAACTTTGCCTGTAGATTGAACCAAGGCTTTCCACCAGATAAGGGCATCGCCCTTGAACGATTGAGATACATACTTAACAACATTCTTTTCAATGCATCCACTGATGTCCACCACCGTTTCCATCTCGTCCAACCATCTCAAACATTCCACTGCCCCTTTCTCCCCATTAAAGTCTCAGGGTTACAAGATACAAAGTATTTGTAGAAACATCCATCGCCATCAACATTCAGTTTCTTAGGTTGCTCGTCACTCTTTGCTATACTCCTTACATTTGAGGAGTGTACCTCACTTTTCTTTCGACTTCGAGGGGCCTGGCCGAGATTTGGGTTTGGAAACAGGCTTGGAGCGAGAAGCACTCGACTCGGTTTTCGTTCGGATTTATCCTTTAAAGCCTTGCCGACTTCTGTGGCAATAAGTTATCTTAAATCATTCTTACTAATAAAAATGTTCTCATTGGCATCGTCATCATTGCGTTTGCTGTTCACTTCATTTGAATCAGCCATTGCTGTAGTTTACTTCAATATTTTGAGATGGATTCAGTTAGTTGCTATGGTGTACCCTTATTCACGACATGGTTCTTATGACCATATAGGATATAAATATTAAATGTAGTATATTTATATATAACCTAGGTCCCGAAAGACCTTCATAGGTATTTATAAGTTGGTCATAGTCCAGAATTTATCAGTTAGTGCGTCAAGCGTCACTACTGTATCCTTGCACATTGGCTTTACACTGCCATTGAGTGTTTGAATAATTTCACCAGGATCTCACTGGATCATTTAGGCGATAGGGTGCGAACATTGTCATTTACCCATTTGACTAATGTGGCAATAATTGTCACGGGGAATTAAAGGGTAACTCCTCATTGAGAGTTAAATATAGAGAAATGATAAATTTGGAAGTTGAACATTGTTCACCTTTGCTAGACAGATGGTTACTTTCGAAATTTTCATTTGCCAATTCCTAGTTGATCATAGTCATTGGCTAATAGATCTTGGGATAATATAGCGGATCAATAAAATTTGATTGAATCATGATGATTGATTGGATGAAACATAACATGAAAAAAAAATTCCATTTAAAGAAAACGTTACATAATTGCCTAAAATATATATAGGACTTAAAATAACAAAATGGTTCACGCAGGAACCTAACAGAAATAATAATGTCCTCGCAGGGACTGAAAAGGAAATAACATTGTCCATGCAGGGACTTTTGGAATTTAAATTACATATATAAAAATACAATACTAGTCATCCTTCCTTCCCTTCACAGCTTTGTAAAGTTTCTTGATAAATTTAGTCGTTTTCTTCTCCGACTTCTTGACTTGTTGTCGCATTTCTCGGACCTGATCCAAGGCTTCGTTAATAGCCTCAAGTGGTGCTTGTGGTTGAGGCTGAGGTGGAGGTGGTTGCGGCTGAGGCGCAACGGGATACGAATACCCGTAAGACGGATATCCGGTAGTGGCATAAGGAGGTGGGTAACTAGGGTAAGAGGAATGGTATAGGTTATTATGAATGACTGCATCATAATAAGGGTCCTGCTCCATCCCACGATGGATATAGTTATATAGACCAGGAGGGTCGACAGTGTGAAACCCTGATGGTCCTGTATATGCAGGTATTGGATTGGCAAAATCCGGCGGTGGTAGAGGTGGTTGAGGCAGAGGCTCAACAGCTGGTTGTGGTGGAGGCTCCACCACTGGTGATGTGTTCGAGGGTCCACCCATTTGTGGCTCCTCAGGGATGATGGGGTAAGAGGGTGGCAAAGGTGGTAGCGAACCCGACCTTTGACCAGCACGCACCGACATACGTGCCCCACGCTTTCGGCGTGGTTGTGATGATGATTCAGGTGGTGGCTGAGGTTAGTCCACCTGTTGCATTTCTACATCCTTGGCTTGAGGATGTCGTGATGGGGAGTGTTGTGGTATGAGGGCGTGTTGACGAACACATATTGTGCCCATCTTTGGTCAAATTCATCGGGACCTCTATATGGAGATCCTGCCACGGAGTTCGAGCCGATAGACAGCTCAATAGGATGACCATACGATCCGGTTTGCGGGAATTCCGGTGGGTCAACTGGAGGGGTTTCTGGTGCGGGTTGGTTGACTGGGTTATCGAAATAGGAAGTGAAGTATTCTTGTTAGGAATGGGAGTGTGAATGGTGAGATTGATGGGAATGGTGTGAATGGTAGGAATGCTAAGAATGTGAATGAGGTGGGGAGTATTCATGTGATATCGAATGTCGGTAAGGTTCAAAGGGGGGTGAAGAATCTCCGGATCCTTCGTAAGGGTTGTATTCAGGTAAGTTGGCTGCTCCAGCTAAATAGGGTCTGTATGGTGGTCTAAAGGATGGTCCACTCATTGAGGGTCCACCCCTCATGCGTCCTTTTCCCTTTCCTCCACGTCTAAACTTAGGCGGCATTGTTCCTGTTTCAAAAACAAGTTAAACAAAATACAAGCTAGAAAAATAATATGGAAATGATTACACCTGGGTCAAAGTCTAGACTCGAAACTCTGAGAGATGTGTGTTATTATGTATTCCCGAGATTAAACACAAAAGGCTAGTGTTTAATTCACTCGAGAGTTGGCTCTGATACCAACCTGTCACTCCCCTAATTTCCACGTATAACCTGGTGGGCCCGGTTGGGGAATATCGTGACGTAAGTTGATATCATCATTACCAAGCAATACAATAATACACAGCGGAAGTCTAGATAATTACTATTACAAACGTTTGAATGTTCAAAGTTCAAAATAATAAATACAACGCTTGTAACTAGATCCACAGGCGGATCGAAATGTGAATACAAAAGGAAACTTGACAGACTAAGGCCTTCTAAACAAAGGGTTGCAATTCCTCTTAAGCTTTGCTGAGCACCTCCAGCCTAATTACGTATACTTGTCACCTGCGCTTAATCTTTTGAAAATACGTCAGTTTTCACTGATAAATACATTTAACCGACTCATTTTGAAAACATTTCGAAAACATTTAGTGTACACAATGGTACTTTGTTTTATAAATAACTTGGGATAAATAATTTCATGTTATCAGTTTTACATGCTAATAATACATTTAGAGCCCGAAAACTATGTCGGGATCATGATTAATCAACACACCACTTTAACACCTTTAATAGGTGCACCCCTAATGGGTCGTAATTTTAATTTAGCATCTGACGGGTGTATGCCTACACCCCGTGCTTAGGTCGTGGCCATTTACAATTAAATGAGTCGTGGATATCCAGGACACGGTCATTTTAACCCCCAAATGTTTAATATTAAGCAATACGAATTAAAATGGATTATTTGAATTCCCAACTCATTGGTCTTTGATCCCATATCCAACCATGCGGTATTATTATACCGTATCCCAAGCCCGTATAAGGGAAAATAATTTAAAGTATCTACATGGCTTGCAAAGTCCTTAGTAATAAGAAAATAAGCAAAGCACAGCCGTAATCAAAATAAACTTGCTTGGCGACAATCTACCGGAAGTCTCTAGTCTGGAATAGATGGTATTATTAACCGATTAGATGGCTAGCGGGTCTTTATTTAGTCATTGACTTAGACCGGCTAACTAAAAATAAAGATGACGGTACAAAATGCTAGATTAAGCGGTGACCGGAAAAGAATGTATTTTGGACCCAACAAGTACTAGGACTTGTATAATATGGGTACGCTTTTTACATTCTAGAATATGAGAATATTTCGATATGGTTAAACCCGTTTCGATTAAATTACGTAAACTAGTCACGTAGGCTTAACCGTACGCATATAAGCGAAACCAGGTAACCGGGTGTGTCCTATACAAGTTCCATATGCCATTATGTTTAAAATATGTTATTATAACAGTAGGTTATTGATATGATAGCCCGTTGTGGTTTTAAAAGTAAATTATGCCTTAAAAGGGCAATTTCGTCATTTAAAATATAATAAAACGAGCTTACACGTAAACTGATGTTATTAACATAAACATCTGCAAAAATACTTATTTTATGATGTTATATCAATAGGACATCAATTATATGCGTGGTTTATAGTTTAAGACCAAACTATGTCCCGAAAGGGTAATTTGGTTATTTCACATATAAATGATAACTTATTTGGTAATCTGAGTTTGGGACATGTACACACTGTTAATAGGTTGAAAATATGTTTTGAAATCAGTAGGTATCAAGTCTTTATACTCTAATATGGTTTTAAACCATATTATGCGCCAAGGTGGCGATTAAGTCGCAAATGCGAATTAGAACGGTATTTTAGGAAACTATTGTTGTGACACAGGTTTGAATGACCAAAAGGAATGAAATTTAAGATATATACTACATCAGCAGGTACAAGGTTTTGGTTTATTTTAATGTCTAAAACTTATTTTGAGTGTCGAAAAGGTAACATCGTCATTTAAGGACATAATGTGCAAACTATAGCTTAAACTTAGTTTGCAATCTGAATGAATATCCCAAATAGTCCTAATAATGATATTACATCAGTAGGTATTGAGTTTTGATGTCAAAATTATGTTTAAACCATTTTATGTGTTAAAATGGCGTTTTAGGCATATTTAACGGATACTTGTGTAAAAACTCGGATTATTACATGGCCATGTCCTATAACTCCAGAGGGTTGTAGTATACTATATCATGGTCATAATGCAACGTAGGGACAGTAGGTGATGTTGCTAAATCGGGACAGAACTGAAAGTTAAGCAGAAGTCAAACTTTGCGACTTTCGGTTGCGAACCGACCTTAGGCCCTCGAATTGGCGAGCCAAACATGTTCCCACATGTTATTACAATTATTACCAAGTTATTAGAGTGTCAAAACAGATTTTATAACATCTAGATTGCTAGTTATGATTTTATTTCAAAACTGAACCGCTTGACTTTTTATTAACATAACTTTGACCCGTCAATTACCAAGAAAACGTGGTAATCAGGAGGTGCCCTCTTGAGGGATTAACACCTACCTTATTACGATCACGTAGCCATGTTCGTTACGAGCATTGGCTGGACCATAATGGTCTTAGCACAAAGTCAAAGCGTTTTTACGTCAATGCTTTGACATTGGCTTAAAACTTAATAAAACTGAAAAGGAGGGCTAAGAACACTTACACAAGGTCCTTAGCACGAAATATGACTAATTAGGAAGCTCCCAAGGGTTAGGAACCTCCAGATAAGATGAGAGGAGTGATTGTAGAAATGAGCAAGTCTCCATGTTGCAGCTATAAGGGTATTTATAGTTGGAGATGCTTCATAGGATGGATCCAGGTGTTAGCAAGAGTTAGGAGATGAATACAAGTGGCTAGGATCGTGGCACAAGTAGGAGAAGGGTGGAAATGGCGAGCAAGGTGGCAGGGCAGCAAGCTGCCATGCATTCTGTCGCTGGCACCCACTTACGGACCGTAAGGGTTATGCCTTGCGGTCCGTAAAGACCTCTGGCGCCCACAGATTTTGAATAGTTACGGACCGTAACCATTGAGGCTTGCGGTCCGTAACCCCTTACTGAAACAATGATCTGTTTAACCTTACGGTGCGTAACCTAGGATGGTTACGGTCCGTAAGGACCTTCAGAGATTGAAAGTTTGGCATTTTAATCACATTGGTCCCCCGACTTTTCTTGATGCTCGTTCAGAGGTTATTAAAATAACATGACGGCGTCGTTGGTCTCTCTCGGCTACACGTGGAAACCAAGAATTTTTCGGGACATGTGTCGGATTTTTTTTATAGGACGAGATTTTCGAGGTGTCACACATATGTTACGACAGCAGTGGTTTGCACAAATGCCCCTGCGCCAAAACTGGTCTACGCAAGAAAAAGAATAAGAATGGCTACAGTGAAAAATGATGACATACCATCTTCACTTGTTGTCCAAACAAATCCAAAACCAAAACCAGTTATTACTCATTCACCATCACTACAAATCAGCTTTGCTGAGTCACTCAAAGGTCAAAATCCAAAAAGAAATATTTCTATGGAAACATCATATCCTTTAGAGCTGGCTGCAGTAAAAGGAGAAATGCTACAAATTTTATACAGAAGCTGATCCAACCAAAAGAACCTTCCCATCTCTTCATGGCTATAGAAATCCCAAAACCATTGACGATTATCTAAAACTTAAAAATAAGCAAGCCAAAATCATAGCAAAAGAAGAGAGTGAAGGAAAGGGTAATGCTTACTTGTCAAAAAGGGAACAGCTTGAGCGTAACAAGGTAAAGAAATTAGAAGAGTATGCAAGAGAGTTAAATGAGAAAACGAATGTGGATTCTCCAAAAGATGATCCTCAAAAGAAGCAAAGGGTAAACCTCATCAGATATATCATGAAAGAAAAACCCTATCAAGCTGAGGAGAACCAGTTCAAAGAGTGGTCCATCCAAGCTCTCAAACAAGAAGCAAATAGAAAATTGATAGGATGAAGAAAGACCCTAAAATAAGTCAGAATGCACCAGATTGGAAAGATGTTAAGAACCTCAGTGCAGATCTGGTCTTAGAAACAACCATCCAAGCCCTCAACCAAAAGAAAAGGCAGCAGCAGATGGATAAGCAAGATCAGTAAATGGATGCTAACAAAAGTAAGCAGGCTATCACAAAGGAACCTTTGCCTGACTTGAATAAAGAACCATTGAAGCCTTTAGCTAAATCTGAAGATCTTTTTCAAAGGCTTTCAAAAAGTTCACCTTTTCAATTCTCATCACAAATAACTCCTCTCCCAAGAAACCCATTGAACTCAAAAATACTAAAATGGCTCTCTGATAAAAAGACCCATGTATTGACTTTGCTCAGGTCCAATGGGAAAGTTGTGAGTATATCAAGGAAGGATGCACTAAGCCTGGGTGTAGCTCAAGATCTTTTGGAACTACAACTGTGTAGGGATGAGGATGATGAAGATTCCTTGAACTTCGAATCACAATTCAAAGTACAAATTAGGGAAAAACTGACGAGACATAAAGATCATGAATAAAGAAGAGTTTTGGCATCATCTGTTCTAGAGGGAGATTGTTGGGATTGAACCCTACAAAAAAACAGATGATAGAAAGCCAAAACAGGTCTGGTCTATATGATCCAGAATAAACAAAGTTTAGCTTTACTCCTTTCAAAGACTGGCGACCGAACCGTTGCTAGTTCTAACAACTGCCCTATGCCAAAGCTCTGCCAGTTGTAAAGTCTGTTGATTCACCAAACCTCTGAAGGGTCAAAGGTCTGCTTAAAAGTCAAAGGTCTGCTGGAAGTCAAAGGTCTGATCATCATTTGAAGAACATCTGCCAATATTTCATCAGAGTTTATGCTTATCAGCGGTTAGGGTCATCAGTGCTTTGCTATCAGTGTTTAGGTTAGGCAGTGGTTAGAGTTTGTTATTGTTTTTAGATGTCATTGTCAAGATGACGTCAGCATAGACGATCAGTGGTTAGGTTAGTACTATAAATGGACAGTGCCTGTACTGTTCTATTCAGCTTTTCACACTTGCACTTTCTTGTAGAACTTTTCTGTGTGTAGCTCGGTCTGAGGGGGAGTTTAGTGATTCATACATGTAAGTTACTTTGTAATCATTTCATTTTATTGAGTAATGAAAACTATTCTCTCGTTGATTGTGTTATAAAGTTTTAACTTCCGTTGTAAAGTTCCTTATGATTTATCATTTTGTTATCAAATTGGTTAAAACAATACAATGAATCCAAACTCAGATCTTAACATATAATAAGTAAGCTATTAATCATATTTTCATTTGTTATAGTCATTAAAATTGTAAATTATATAACATCAAAGGAAAAAATTGCACATTTGTTCCAATGGGTATTTTTAAGAAATTAACGGGTATACCCAATACCCGCGGGTATGCCCAATACCCGACGGGTCCGACAAATACCTGACAGGTAATGGGCAGGGTATGGGCCAAAGAATTACAACCGGGTACGGGCCTGGGATTACCAATACTCGGCCTGAGCCCGGCCCATTGCCATTCCTATCTGTATGTGAGATCTGGTGTAAACCACAGGAAAAAAATTGTACTTTACTCAATTATTTTATTTTAATAAAATAGTGAGCGATTACTTTTCAATTCCCATATTTCATAACATAAACACACTCACATTTTATGTGAAATATACTACTTACCGTGATAATGTGTGTTTACATAGCGGGACCGGTTAATGGGTTGAATTGTTATAGAAAAGATTGTAATTTTATAAAAGGTGTTATATTAATAATGAGTTATAGAAAAGGTAGGTTTGTATTTAGGGGTTTTAATTGCGGTTGGTTGGTGCGTTGAATTATTCAACTTGAGCATGGCCTGTATTTTTATTTGTGGTAAACGTATTAACTCTAATTTGTACACGCTTAAAATAGTCATGGACATCATTTGATTAACTCATTTGTCTAAACGTGTCAAATATGTTGACTAATATTCAAGTTGTGAACATGTTAATGGTGTTAGTGGGTTGTGTAAAAAAAGGGTTCAACGTGTCATAGTTGGGTTGGTGGTTCAATTTCTTAGATTAAATGGGTTAAATACGCCAACTTGAACGCCCCCCATCTAATTAGATAGGTTAAACTGCACATGACCCGTTTATCAAACATGTTAGATTCGACAACCTCAAATCTACTTATTATCATGTCGTGTCAGAAATTATCACCCAATTTTTTTGATTTTTTTAACGTAAATAATAGTGTTTTATAATAAAGAAACTTTTAAAGAATATTGACGTGTATACTTTTTGGAAACAATAAAGTGTTACTTAGATTGATATGATCCTATGCAATTAGAACATGCAAAACACAAACATGTGAATTTGTATAACAAAATAACTGGATTATAGTTTAGTTAGTTTTCAAATGCTATCGGCTAATAAATTGAAAGTTGGGAGTGGTATGGTACAAACTAAGGTTATGAGTGTTATCAGCCAAATAGTAAAGTTGAAGTTATTTAAATCCAGTATCCCAAATATAAATGGAGAAGCTTGTGTTACGTCCTGGATTTACAAAACTAAAATCTCATCAAAAACACAATTTAATCAATACAAGTTTATGTCAATATCGGGATAGCTCACTTGGTAGAGGCATTTAGAAAATGCCAGGTTCAAACCTTGACAAGGAGGGCTATTTTAGAATTATTGGTATAAAGCAAAGTAACAATCAATACAATATTTTGCAAATAATAATAATAATAATAATAATAATAAATAAATAAAATAATCCAGAGCACAAAATTGACCCAATAACACGTGATCCAAGAAGCATGTCAACAAATTAGCTTCTAATAAAATACATGCTTCTTACCACAATACTAAGTGGATTTACAAGGTGAAACGTCAGATAACATACGCTTCACAGTTGTTAAATACCTTTAAAAACATATATAAACCACTAAAAAAACTAACTTTTAGATGTCACGGTGTGAAGGCGTAGATCTAGCGTGAGGCCTCCATCACCCGGCACATCACCCCATGCCATGGCTTGATGGTAGCGGGTGTGGAGAATTTCAATGGCGTGGAGGCAATGTGAGTGGTGATGTGGCGGTTGGTGGTTGGTTATGAAGTTTGGGGATGATTTGATTGATTAATTTTTTTTAAACGACCAATTTCAAGCCCCTTTCATCCCGTATTTTATTACCACCCATGCTGACGCGGCTGTCATATGTCGTTTCATAACCCTATACATGCCCCTCCTACACCATGTATCTTAGCAAAATAAGCAATCACACAACTATGTGATGAAATGGGAAGAAGAAACAAAATGAAGTCTCACTAAACAAGTCTTTATGTAGGTAAAGTTATAAGGGTGATCCCCTAGGCCAGTGTAGGTCCTATGTGATTTATAAATACTGAGTATCGAATCGATCCCCTATTTGTGCCTATAGTTCCCGAAATTACTATTTTGCAAAATTATTAATTAGTGGGAAATACACTAAATATTTGTTATGTTAAAACCCAACACTACATCAAGTTCACTAAATTGAGTTTTACAAAAATCTAAGAGGTTTTTATAAAAGGAAATTTTCTATTAAAATAAATCAAATACGGTCAGACTTTTTATATATTAATTATAGTCTTGTAGTCACTATAGAGACATTCATAGTGATTAAGTAAAGTAAAGAAGAGATAAAAAGAATAGTAGAAAGTTTGGGAGAAACTCAATTCTATTTGTATCATTACTCAATCTCATATTTATACACAACTAAGCTATATTTATACACAACTAAGTTGGGCGTCATCCTCATGTCACCTCAGCAAAAAAATCAATAGTAACCCCCCCAATCATAGCGTGAGCACTATTAGGGGGCGCTATTGAATGTCAACCATTGCAATGGCGAACAATAGCTAGTTGTTGTGTGTGAGAGTTATTTAAACAAAGGGGGCGTCATTAGTGAGAATAGGAAAGAGGGGGGTCCATCCCATACCAAGCTAGCTATTGAGAAGAGGTAATGGAGCCTCGTGGTTGACATGGCGCATACATTGCACAATGAAGCCCCTACCACCTCCAAATCATACCCTGGAGCGTAATACAACATGTAACCGACTATATCATAAATAAATATCTGTAATGATAATAAATTATGTATGTAATGATGATCATTCATAACACTATTTACTTTTAACTACTTAAAATGGAATTAATTTTAAATACTTATGATTCAACAATCAATCATAAATGAACATTTATTCTTTGCATGATGGTATTTATTTAGCTGTTACAAAAATTAATCAGGCCCCAACTATAGTCCAGATTTTAATCAACCCTAATTTAGTCTCTTAATCCACCGTAAATCATAATGTACCTTTCAAATTCCTTCACCATGTTCTCAAAGTTGAACTATTTTTCCTCACCTTGTTACACTAAACAAACCAAACAAAAATGTCTTTCTTCGCAATCCGCTCGTAGTTTTTTACATCTCAATCGTTTAATCGGATGCAAGCGAGAAGTGATAATTCGGTGTTCTTCGCCTAAAAAGGTAAACTTTTTCTACTTTCCTTTTCCTTATCTACCGGTTAACGAAATGAGCGAACATGAATGGGGCTTGTTCGTGGTCATTAATATATCTTTAACCGAAAAAAAACATGAACAATGTTTGTTCACGTTCGTTCATAAATATTTTAAACGGACAATTCTCAATAATTTACTGAATGATGTTCGTTTATGTTCCTTCTTGCAAAACTAAATTTGCAAATTAAAATTAAGTGCTCCTAGAATTGGACTATAACGGGCTAAACACAAGTGGTTTTAAAAATATATAATTCATGTTGATAATGATTTGAATTTGAAATGATAAATAAATTCGAATGAATACTCTAAAGAAAGTAAACTAACAATATCAATGAACGGATATAAACGAACAATAGTGAACAAATTAAACGAACAAACAAAAACTAGGTGGTCATATTCGTTAATTAAATGAACAAACATAAACAAAGTTAACGTGGGTTCGTTTAAAACCTATTACATGTACCTCTACTTTACTTTTCCTTTTTAAAACATACGTTACATACCTTTTTGTATACATCTTTCTTGGTGTTATTGTTTTAGATTTTTCCATATTAGTTTTATTTTTATTTTTGGTTATCGTTTTGAATTTTATTGGGGATTTCATATTAGTTTTATTTTTGTTTTTATTTTAGGTTATAGGGAGTAAGTTTTACCGTTAAAAAAACCCCTTAGATCAAATCAGTTTAACATGTTAAAATCGACCAAAGTATGTTATTCAATGATTAAAACCATGTAGTTCACTTAACTAATAATGAGTCAGATGATTACTTTTATGCTAACGCATTGAATACATTAATTATTTATAGTTTTTTTCTTTAAACAAAAGTGATACAATAGTTAATAGATTGTGTATAACATAGTTGTTAATAACGAATAGCGGACGATAGCAACAAGCTATCTAGACGTTATGTAGCGATGGCGATGAAATAGCATGCACTATTTTATGTTTAGCTATACACCAGAAAGAATATAATTTTAGAAGGGATTATTACATATATCCCCCTATTAAGAACTTTAATTACATATTTATCCAATCTAAAATTTAAATTACATATTTCCCCTTTTTATAACTGAATGACAGATATGCCCTTACAACACAAAAGAATTATACCCCATACAATCACATGTTGAATTGCCATTGTAATGATTCCCAGACGTAACCATCAAAGCTTGTAGAAATCGGTGGCTCTAGATAATTAAATTACAATAAAACCAAATTACAAAGGGTTATCAAAAAAGTAAAATAAGAATTTAATAATTTAGTGATATGACTCGATTAGTAATACAAAAGTAATAGGGAACACGATTCGAACTTCGAGCATCAGATCTTAGGTTTTAAGGCTTCAAGCTTAGCTAGTTCAACCAGGTATATATGTAATTTTTTAAGTTAATAGGGGGATATATGTAATTTTTGAAGTTAATAGGGGGATATATGCAATTGCTCCATTTTAGAAATATTTTATATGTGTATTTTATCAAAATATTAATAAAATGAAAATTAACTATTTTATAGGCATATATAATTGTTATTTATATTAAAACAAAAAAGCAAAAAAAAACTAGAATCCGTTATTTCCACACTACGAAGGCGCCAAAATCAGATTGCGAACTGCAATCGCATCGTCATGCTAAACGTTATAGCGAGCACTATGATTCCTGTTAATAACACTAATAAAAGGGTTACATAGGGGCTCTAATGCTCTATATACCGAGTATGATATTGCACAATGAGACCTTGTAGAATGAGAATGTGATAGTTCAAGAGTGTGAAAATAAATAAACTAACTTCTTGCCGAACAGTACGCTAATTGTTTACAATTCTAGTTTTACCACTTCCAGGCTATGGATGGAGCCTGGAAGGAGTAAACCGCTTCAATAACACATTAACAATAAAAAGAAATGTAGAGAATATCCTCCTACCAATAGTTACACAAAGAGAGGTATGGTTTGGAGTCAGACTTTTTACTGGAAGCAGTCTTTCTAACCTCTGGGATAGATGTGTTGTTTTCTCTACATCCCCTTTCACCAAACCATGTCAATAAATTTGCTATGAGTGAGATTTTACTGAGTATGGTTGTTGATGTTACTGTTCTTATCAAGAATTAAAGCTTATTACCATCAATAAGAAAACTAGTTAACTATTACTTTTTTACTTAACTTTCAAGTAGACTTCCAATCTAGCATTTATAGATGTTTTTCACTTTGCAAAAAGTTTTATTAACTAGGGAAGTAGAGTCCAACAACTAAATGTGTGTTACTTTTGCTTCTTTATGAAATCATCCACTTTTCACATTCCCATTACCTTGGAATCATTAGAATGAAGGTTATGAAAACAAACATCAACACCTGTGAAAAAACACACATCAGAACATGGGGAGTATGATGGGGCTGCTCATGAGTTTGCTGCAAGGCTTGAAATGGATGAAGACACCCTTGGAGTAAGATTTGATGATGTGGCAGGGTTGAGTGAAGCAAAAAGACTTCTAGAAGAAGCTGTGGTTCTACCTTTATTGATGCCTGAATATTTCCAGGTATGATAGTTGGTTTTAGTTAGGGCTGTAAACGAACCAAACGTTCGGTGAACAGTTCGTGAACTGTTTGGCGAGAAGTTCGTTTGTGTTCTTTCGTTTATTAAACAAACGAACACGAACAAGAAATTTCGTTCGTTTAGTTAAATGAACAAACATGAACAGAGGTCGCGTTTGTTCGTTTATGTTCGTGAACGTTCGGTAACGTGTCCGTTTGTGTTCGATAGTTCATTCGTGTTTTTAGTTTTCATAATTATTTAAATACTTTAAAATTCCGACAAATTAAATATCTAATAAGTGTCAGTTTATTCTATATTCTGTTCATGAACGATTCTTTGTGTTCATTTGTTTCCATTTGTATTCATAAACATTAGTTTGTGTTCATTTGTGTTGGTCAACGTTCGTTTTTGTTCGTTGCCTAAAATTAACAACCAAACACAAACGAACAAGGACAAGTTCATTTTCTTAACAAACGAATACGAACACTAAATCCCGTTCGATAAGTGTTCGTGAACGGTTCGCGAACACATATATTTTTTAACAAACGAACACGAACAATCTTGTCCGTGTTCGTTTGGTCTGTTTGCAGCCTTAGTTTTAGTTATAAGTGGCAGTTTTAACCATTTACATAGGAATGAGTCGATTTGGTTTTGGGTTGTGTTATCTCAAACGTTAAAATGATTGAAATAAAAAGTTAAGCTAAAAAGAGTGGGTTCAAAAGAGTTAAAATATTTAGTTTATTTTTGGTATAATATATCTTTTTTCTAATCATATATTACTTTGTTGTCAAAAGTCTCCAAGGCGCGCCTAAGCCCATAGGCGAGGCATAGGGAAAACACCTTGATGCCATAGAGGCCCTCCGATGACCTTTGGGTGAGATTATGGCAAGATTTCGGCCAATCCGAGTAAACTAGTTTGGTTCATCCAAAAATGGCCTTAAACCAGCCTAAAACATGTCTAAAACTGAAATAACGGTATGTTTATGCCATGCGCCTTGCTTATTTTGGCCCCTTGCTTTTTGTATTCGTCAAGGCTCACCCTTTGTGCCTTAAATGCGCCTTGCACCTTTGAAAACGAAGATTAAGTATTTATGAAAAGATTAGAAAAAAGGGGGGACACATGTGGTTCGGGTCAACGTACCCCACTGGCCCGACAGGCTGAATCTTAGGGCTCGTTTGGTTTTAAAAAAAAATTTAGGAATTAGAATTCAAAAAAGGAATTGAAATGAATTCCTTTGTATTTTTATATCATGTTTGCTTTGCAAATTTATAAAAGGTAATGGAATGTTAAAAAAATTAAATGACATAAATATCCTTGGTAAACATTTCCCCAAATAATTCAAGTTAGTATATTGGGATGAAGATTTATTTAAAGATGTGAGGGTTATTTGGTAATTATATAACATCCCAATGGAAAGTTTGTAATTCCATTAAAGGAATAAAGGAGTGAATGAAAGTTGAAATCCCATGATCGAAGGAATTTAGAGTAAAACATTCCAATTCCATGATTTATAATGGAAAACAATCCAATTCCAATTCTAATTCTATATGATTCCGCGAATCGAACACCCCTTTATGATAATTTCAGGGAATTAGGAGACCATGGAAAGGTGTTCTTATGTTCGGTCCACCTGGCACTAGGAAAACGCTACTCGCTAAAGCGGTTGCCACAGAGTGTGGGGCCACATTTTTTAATGTTTCTTCTGCCACCTTGGCTTCAAAATGGCACGGAGAAAGTGAACGCATGGTTCGATGCTTGTTCGACATGGCCCGTGCTTATGCTCCAAGCACAATATTCATTGATGAGATTGATTCTCTTAGCAGTTCTCGTTGGTGAGTTTTTTCTTTTGCTTTATATTTGGTCAAAAGATTTGTTTCTTAGAGATGGAACAATGGTTGTTACTTGTTAGCGTGTAACCCCCCCTCTCCCCTTCTCTTGTGTATGTAATGTACAAACACTATATTTCAAATTGTCATGTATATAGAGCTACAGGGGAAAGTCAGACTTCGAGAAGGGTTAAATCCGAACTTCTAGTCCAGGTTGATGGTGCAAATAGCGCAAGGACTAGTGAAGGCGGTAGCCATAAACTAGTGATGGTGTTGGCAGCTACAAACTTTCCATGGGATATAGATCAAGGATTAAGGTCTATTCTTATATTATGCAACTTTCTTGTTCTAAAATTATTTTCCACAAAAAAATAATAATAAATAAACAATTCAAGATGTCTACAATTAATATTGTAAGTGCTATATTGCCACTTTTATTATTAAAGATACAAGTTGGCTAGTAGAGCTTGCAAAAGTCAATCAAGGTAACAAAGGGTAAAATGGGTAAATTAGGAAATTATCTCATTACATTTCTTAACATGGAAAGTTATTCTCAAACAAATTTAAATAGAAATATGTTGTCCACAAACAAAGAAAATTTGAGGTATCTACTACTAATCAGTGGCGAAGCTTGAGATTTCCGACAGGGTATCGAAAATGTATACACCCAAAAATTTATATACGAAAACTATATATAACACTACTGAGCGAAAAGTTCGGGGTCGCCCGAGCCTTCTATACTTCGCCCTGCTACTAATGCATATTTTTATTAGCATCATGCCACTTTTACACTTGATGTTTTTAAGATATAAATTGAGTTGAAGAACCTATTAAGTGTAATCAATAAATGTAATTAGAGAACAATGGGTAATTATTGAGTTATAACCATGTATTCGACAATTATTTTGGGACAAATAAAAATAAAATGATGGATAATTATCTTGGGACACATGAATCTTATTTATTTGATTTGATGCTTCTTTGTTTATTTTGGGGAATGCAGGCCGCGATTGGAAAAACGTATATATATTCCTCTGCCAAATTTTGAGAGCCGAATGGAGCTTATAAAGATTAATTTGAAGACTGTTAAGGTGAATTTATTTATTGGAATAATAGATTTTAATAATCAAAACTATTAGTCGTTGGCTGGCAACGGTCTCAAATTCAAAATAATCAGTGGCGGGTCCCACCTTTTCACATATTGTAAACTAATGGACTTTTACTAAAAAACTTTAATTTCTTTTTATCCCCTTATCTTTTTCGGTTTAGTAAAGGTCCATTGGTTTACAATATATGAAAAGGTGTGACCACCACTGGTTATTTTTTAAGTTGGGACCGTTGCCAGCCAACAGCTAATAGTTAAGATTATTAAAATCCATTATTCCTTATTTATTTGATCAAATATCTGTTCAGCTTATGTTTTTGAAGATATATTCTCTCTGCTTCTCCATGCTTATAGTTTAAGTAAACTATCATAGGTGGCAAAATGGAGAATTGGGTAATGGGTCAAAACGGATACTTTTTGGTATGGGTCGAAATGAGTTGGGTTCTTTCGTAAATGCTCATTTTTTAAGGAAGTTGTCATATGTGGTAAAGTGTAAAAGTCAAAACGAATACTACTTAGTATGGGTCAAAATGTGTTACGTTGGTTGACCGGAAACACTTATTTTGTGAGCACTTAACTTGCTAGATATAACTACTAAAAGATATAATATCTCTACAATTATCTAAGTGTTTGATAAACCTAGTATTGTAATCATATTTGGTATATTACTTCTGTTCATGAACTATAGAATTAATATAGTTGACAATGAGTGTTGGGAGAGTCAACCCCACCTCCCGACCTGTACAAGAATTTTACCCGTTTGACCTGCTATCCGTCCCATTATTTTTCTCATCGAATTTTACAGATTAAACAAATTTCTATCCATAGAGCTCGGTTTTTGCCAATCAATAATTGTCTAAAGACATGGGGTAGCAAAATGGACGGTTTAGGGAGGGGGGGGGGGGGGGGGGGTTAACAAGCAACTCCTTTTGTCCCTGTTTTGTTTTTGTTTTTTTTTTCAAATTTAATGTCAAATATGATTAAAAAGGTCATATTAAATTATCATTTTACATATAAATTGATTTACTAGATTTTATGCATCGAAACTTTTATCTTGTTTGACCCGGATTATACCTTTCCTTTAAGTAACTTTTTTTTAACTAATTTTAATAATTTATTATAATATATAACCGCAGGTCTAGGTGGCTAGTTACGGCTGTAACACACAAAGTTTTGATTATGTTCGTCTGTTTAACTTTATTTGAATAAATGAACGAACTAGAACACACAAAAAAAAAGATTTTCTTGTTCAAATTCCTTCATACAGTTGTTCATATATAGTAATACGCTAAACAAGCCAAAAAAAAAGACACCTTTATGTGTACATATTATCAAAGAATATAAACATGAACCTTATTGATCAAATGTTAATAAACAAATAAAACTTCTCTTCATGTTACTAAATGAACAAGAATGTTGTTCGTGTTTGTTCATTTATAAAATAGATGAGATGAACGGTTCACTAATTACTTGGTTTGTTTACGACTTAAATTCTAACCTGTGAGTCAATCAAGGGACTAGTGTTCAGTTTGTGAACCACATATTTGTAAAACAAATATACTTTGTCAGGTAGCTACTGACATGGACATCACTGTTATAGCACGCCGGACAGATGGATATAGCGGTGATGATTTGACAAATATATGTCGTGATGCATCTTTTGAAGGCATGCGGCATAAACTAGCAGGAAAAACACTTGAGGAAATTAGAAACATGCCTAAAGATAATTTTGCAAAAGTCCCGGTCACCATGCGCGACTTTGAAGAAGCCATCAAAAGAGTCCAACCAGTGTTTCTACAGTTGATATTGAACGCCATGAAAATTGGTATTTAGAATTTGGATCCGCATAGATCACTCATCGATCCGCCTTTCGTCTCACTGATGTTGCACAATGTACAACTAACTTATGTGAGAAAAACCGTAAAAAGTGGATGTTAACTGTGTGTGTTTTTAAATTTTTAAGAAAACTTTCGAACCATCAATACCAAGCTAACCAGTGGAACCTGTTACATTCTAAACGCAACTTACACTAAACACTTGACATTCAAAGGTTTAAGGAAAGAAACCAATATTGTGTTTTGTTAATTTGTGTTTGATTTAGAATCATGGAGTGCTTCAATGACTATTGGGATTTAAGGAATCTTGGCGACACAAAGTCATTTTATTATAACGGTGGTGTAACAATATCTGGTGGCCGCAGTGATATATTTCAGTTTTTTTTAATGACGATTTTGTCACTACATATTTAAATTACCTTGATAAATTTCAATTTCTTTAAATTCTGATTCTTTTGGAAAATTTCAATCCTTGAAATTCCAAACTTTTTTTGATGAATTCCAAATCCTTCAAGAAAAACCCCCCCAAATCAATTTGATGAATTCCAAATCCTTCTAGAAAAACCCCCCATATCAAACGTATCTGAACAATTACCTATATAAAGCTTATATTATAAGTCATATTACATCCTAACACTATCCATATAATACTTATACATACATAAGCTGTTGAGCCAAATAAACTTAATTTTAGCTAACGTGAGGCTAGCACACTAGATATCAGGTTCAACATGTGTTTTTCTAGAGAGTAGATATCAGGTTCAAACCTAGACAAAAAATAATAGTTTAGAATTAGTAGCATAAAAGAGTTACATTTAGCGTTAAAAAAAATCTTAATTTTAAAAGAAAAACTAATGAGGCCCCCTAGCTTAGGCCCATATATAATCACCCCTAATTCACTTTTTTTCAATGCACCGTATTTCGTAACTAAAAAGTAGGTTTTGTGTAATTGCCTAAGAATAATTATGAAGATGACATGTGATACTTCTTATACATAGAATGAAAGAGTATTTTGGTCTTAAAACACAAGCCCTCACCTTTTTGTTTTCTTAAACATACAACACAAAAAATCCAGTACAAAAAAATCTAGTACAAAAAATCTGAGACAAAAAATATAACACAAAAAATGTAGTACAAAAAAATCCAGCATAAAAATGTTATACAACATAGAAACACAAAACAATTTTTAGGGTTTTTTTTTAGCTTTCACATTTTATATAGCAATAGGTACTCAAATCAAAGATAAAAATATGCTCGATTTTATGGTGTAATTTTTTAAAAAATTAGCAACTTGGGTCTTATGCATTAGATCTTTTTAACTAATTTATAATACTCTTTTATTTAGGACATAAGTACTAATCTTAGATTAATTACCAGATAATAATTAATTATTTGGGGTACGAGGCCTATTTCATTTAATATTTCATTGTATTGGTTCAATTTTGTAGCTAGGTATGTAATTTACAAACAGTGGTGAAGTTTAGATTTCCGACTAGGGGGTCGAAACGTATATACCTAAAAAAATTTATAAAACCGCGGGGTCGAAAATGCATATACCTAAAAATTCTATACGAAAACAACATACCCAGGCATTACTAAGCGAAATGTTTGGGGCGTCGGGCTTTTTATTCAACTTTAATATTACATTTATTTTTTTTTTAAATATAGCCGGTCATGATCATTTGATGGCCGATTATTTTGCCGACATACCTGTGTACACGGAGGAGATGTTTCGATGTCGGTTTCGAATGAGCCGTCGACTTTTTTAGGTATCACTGACGACTTGGCCCAGGCTGATCCTTTTTTCACGCTGCGATACGACGCTAGGGGCCAAAGGGGATTAACTACTTTACAAAAATGTGCATCGGCCGTTCGCCAACTAGCGTATGGGTACGCACCCGATGCATTGGACGACTATTTGAAGATGTCCGAACGGCACGTGCATGTTTGCACAAGTTTTGCGAATGGGTAGTGAAATTATATAGCAAGAAATACCTGTGAAAACCGAACGCAAACAATGTTCAAAACTATATCAAGCTCGCTTGCAAAGACATGGTTTTCCAGGAATGCTTGGGAGCATTGATTGCATGCACTGGGCGTGGCAGAACTGCCCTACTGCCTGGCAAGGTCAGTATACACGGGGAGATCATGGTCATCCAACTATAATTCTAGAGGCTGTTGCCTCACAAGATCTCTGGATCTGGCATGCTTTTTTTGGTTTACCTGGTTCACTTAATGATCTTAACATCATCTACCAGTCACAGGTATTTGACAATGTAGTGGCAGGTACAAGTCCAGACAACGGTTTTACGGTTTCGGGGGTGGAATACCGGCAGGGTTACTACCTTGCAGATGGAATATACCCAAGTACTCTACAATCGTTAAAACTATTCCGCACCGACAGACGAAAAAAGAAAGAAATTTGCGAAGTTTCAAGAGGGTGCTAGAAAAGATATTGAATGGTGTTTTGGGTTCTACAAAAAAATGGCATATCATGAACATCCGGCATGATCTGCTACACCAAAGAGGTTGTGACACATTATGTACGCTTGTATCTTGCTGCATAACATGATCATAGAAGACGAGGGTAGAGCGATTTGTGAGTACGATGAAAACGCGTCTAACGGGAATACTGTTCCATTTAGTTTAAAACAACAAGAGAAAACGAATTCTCTCTACGTAACGAGTACACGCATCATAACCTACAAGCGGACTTGGTAGAATACATTTGAAACAATGCACCTAACGACCACATGACGGACGAAGACTAGTAGTCTTAGTATTTTTTTATTATTATGTAATTTTAGTTAATATTGATTTTAATTAATTTGTAATTTTAGTTAATATTAATTTTAGTTTCATGTAATATTTGGTTTAAATTTTATGTAGTGTTTGTTTTTTTAATATTAATGAATTTAGTTTTATATCCTATTTAAAATGTTTAAGAATAGATGAAGTTTAAAAAAATAAAAAAAAAAAATTTGGTGGGGTAGGCTCATCATCCAAAAGAGGCCCATCACCATTTCCACAAATTCTACTTGGAGAGGCATCATCCATGATGTCGTACGTGGCGCCCACGTGGAGGGTCATCCTCCAAGGGAGGATGGACACCATACCACATAGCCTTAGTAGATTATAACGTTACAGTTTTGAATGTGGAAAGTTATTCTCAAACAACTTTAAATAGAATAAATATGTTGGCCACAAACAAAGAAAAGCACTTTAAGATACGTAACACACTACTACTAAGGCTATGCGGTATGGTGCCCGGAGGATGACCCGCCACGTAAGCGCCACGTAGATTGGATGTGAGGATGGGGCAAAGAGGATGGAGGGGGGGGGATGGGTGATGAGCCTAAAATATATATGTATGTGTATGTTGTATGTATATATGTGTGTGAGAGGGGGAGGCCCGTCCAAAACGTCTCAACCCCGACGATGACAACAAAGGAGGGACGGCGACGGAGGGCAGGAAATGGAGAGGGGGCACGACGACAGAGGAAGACGATGCTGGACGGTCCCCATACCGTCCAGCCTAATGCATATTTTTACTTAGCATCATGCCGGTTTTACCCTTGATGTATTTAAGATACAATGCGAGTTGAAGAACCTGACCAATTAACATAATTAAGGGTAAAATGAGTAGTTAGTAAATTACAACCAAGTATCTTTGATATTCAACAAAAGTTAAAATCGATTACGGATAATTATTTTGGGACACATGATCTTATTTGTTTGATGCTTCTTTGTTTATTTTCGGGCAATTTAGGTGGCGTTTGGAAAAACTTATATTATCCTGTGCCAAATCTTGAGAGAAAGACTATAAATATTTGAAAACTATTGAGGTGAATTCAAATATATATGTGTTCAGGTTATGTTCATTTCCAAACTATAATTTAGCAACATATTGTTGCTTCATGTGGTACTAATATATGCAATGGGAGATTTTTAAAAAAGTTTGGTATTTTTCATTTTTAACCCTAAAGGTTTTTATCTTTTACATTTTAATCCTTTTGACTTTTTTAGTTTTAACCCAAAGTTTTTCAACTTTTGCTATTTAACCCCAACATCTTTTCATTTTCAACTTTTGTCCGCCCATACTTTTCATCTTCTACAAGTTTTTCGTTTTACGTTTCGTCTAAATTTTGCGAGTCAACACGCCACAACATGCGTGCGGGGTTCAACATTTTTTCATCTGTAATTCTCCCATTTGACAGGCCAGTCGCAACGGGTCTATTTTTCTCCGTTTGACAAGTTCATCGCAACACGCGGATCCTAGATCGACTTAGTTATTCTTTTCTACGTTTTACGTTTTTGTCTAATTTCTTCGCGTTAACACGCTGCAATGGGTGTGCATGGTTCAACGATTTTACATATGTTTTTCGTTCGATGTTATTTTTTACTTTTTTATTTATTTTATTTTTACAAGCTCTCCTGATATTAGTGGTCGCTGACAGTGGTTTGACATTAGCACTACATGACACAATTTTACGAACAATTTAACCTATTAAGTTTTTTACCAATAATTTGTTTCGAGTTTTTCGTTATACCTCCTTTCCTTAAGAAAAAACTAAATTTTCACGTGTATATTTTTATGTACGTGTCAGTATAAATTCGATTTGTTCTACGTTGTCAATATAAACTTTTTTTTGGAAACGAGTTAATGTCAAATATAATACATTTTCGTTTAAAAAGAAAATTTACGTGCTTATTTTTATGCGTTTTGGTTGAGTTGGTGTATGTTTTGACGTAAACTATTTGGGAAATTAGTCAGCTTATGTTTTGTAAATTTTGTTTCGAACCGAGTGGAGTCAAATTGTGGTTTCTTTTTTCCCTTTTATTCAAAAGCTCTTATTAATCTCTTTTGATTCTACATGTCAGCTTTTCTGTTATACCCGTTAGTTTTCTATGAATGACTCGGGTCGTATATAATACGTAATGATTGTGCGGTATAAATATGATTTACTGATATGTTTAAACTTTTAATTCAATTGCAATGCTTATATAGGGTACATTGAGTTCAATTAGATACGTCGAAACGCATGTTTTCGTATGGTTAACGCATCACATAATGTTTGGACTAATCCATTTGATATCAACGCGCGCGAGGTGTTATTGCTAGTTTACGGCTTAATTTCTAACTTATGACAATTTAAGAGACTGATGTATACTTTCTGAGGTAGCTGCGGATGTGGACATCGGTGAGTTAGCACGCCGAACAGAAGGATACAGTGGTGATGATTTGACAAATGTATGCCGCGATGCATCTTTAGAAGGTATGCAATGTAAAATAGCAGGAAAACACGTGAGGGAATTAAGAACATACCTAAAGATGAAATTGCAAAAAGACCCGATTGCCATGTGTTACTTTGAAGAAGCATCAAAAAAGTCCAACCTAGTGTTTCTGCACCTGATATCGAACGCTATGAAAAAATGGTTTTCGGAATTTGGATCTTCATAGATAACTCTTGAGTCATGACCTCATGTACTTCTAATTGATGGAGGAAAAAAACGTAAAAAAGGATGCCAACTGTGTATTTTTTTACTATGAAAACCCTTAAGAGAAAATTGTTGAGACCCATCAATACCCGACTAACTTATGAGACCAGTTAAATGTGACACTTAAAGGTTTAAAGCAAGAAAAGAGTTTGGTGGTGTTTGTTTTTCTAAAAAAAGTCTGTATAAGCTCTTTTGTCTACGCCATGCAGACCACGCACATACATTGCCATCTGCATATTGTTTGTTTTTCCGAAAACGTTTCATTAAAAAAAATGTATGAAGGAATCTTGGACTCGTTTAATGACTCCTTTGTGTTTGATTTGGAATCTTGGAATCCTTTAATGACCGTTTGGATTTAAGGAATCTTGACAACATTAATCATGCACAAAAGTCAAGTTTCTATTTTCAGTTTTGGCTAAGTCATCCTTGCTTTGTTTATCATCTTTAATAAAATTGAGTTTTTTTGGTGGAAAAAATATTTTTTTAAATGGCTGATTTGAAAAATAATTACCAAAATGGGTGTTTTTCTATGTTTCTTTATTTTTAACTAATCGATTTTAATTCTTCTATTTTTATTTAATCAACCTATCACATTTATATTCATTTTTTCGATCTCATTATATAGATCTTTAACTAACTTATTAATTATTATATTTTTTATATAATGAAACCCACGTTAAAATAAATTGAAATCGTTGAATTCATTTAATTTTTAAATGCTAATACCTCTCATTTATTGTTCTAATATAATATTTTTAAGGGTAATTTTTCATATTTACTATTGTCTGTGTAGTTTATTACCGATTCAAATGAAAACCCATAATATAGTGTTTCCTATAATTACATAAATTTTATTAACAATCAGTTGGCAAAATATTTAGATAGATTGATTGGTTCGTAATTTTATTGGCCAACTGGATACTGTATTATTATTTTTTGTTATCAACTTATTTTTTAATGATCACAAACAACATTTATTTCATTCAGTTAATGTAAACATGAATACAGGTCTTGTTTACGAAAAAGAAAACCATATTTGTGTTCGATTATTTGTTCGGTTAAAGTTAAATAAATAAACATGAAGATGCTACTTTAGTGATTGTTTACAACTCTAAAACTCTAGGAGCAAACTTTATATTAGAATTATTTAGCTTATATAAATGTAAAAAGAAATAAAAGAAAAAGCGTTAAGAAAAAAAAATATATTTTGGTTAGTTAAAAAAGTAAATAAAATATAACGAGTAATTTGTTTTGGAGAAAAATAAATTAAAAACATATTAGGTTAACTGAAAAAAATATAACAGTTTAGTTAATAATAAAGAAATAAGAAAAAAAACACTCATTTTAATAATATGTTTTAAAATCACCCATTTTGGTAAATATTTTTTCCACCTCACCAATTTGAGAAAAAAGTCATTGCAAAACACCTATTTTAGTAATTATTTTTCAAATCACCTATTTTGGTAAATAACTTTTCCACCAATGAGAAAAAAACTCATAAAATTGACACTTCAAAAAATCTTAATTACATTCATTTACTCATTTATTATTAGTGATTTGTCCATAATCAACGTTTACAAAAATATAAGATCACATATTTCTGTTGTTTTGGACCACGTTGGAGAGCTTGCGATATATTATGGGGAGCTCTCGTGATTCAAGTACCGTCACGATTTGGTTAAGAACATTCTTCTTAACATATTCAGGTGTGCTAGGATTTATGTTAACAAAAAAACACATGTAAATTTTTTGATCAATCCGTTCGAAGTACCAATACTTAGGGGGGTAGGGGCGTCCATCACTCACACTCACTTATCACTCAAAACATCCAATCACCATACGCCACGTCATCGAGCCAAATTCTATCAATAGTGATGGATTTTACTAGGGGTGCCAATCACTCCATCACTAGTGAGTGATAGTTTTTTTTCTTTTTTCTTTTTAAGTTATAAATTAACAATACAATTTTAATTTATAAATTTTTAATTATAAATTAACAATAAAACTATAAATTATAAATTATAAATTTCATTTAAAAATAATATTTCTAAAAATACAACTTAAAAATAAACATATAAAATTAAAAAGATACATAAACAAAGCCTACACTTCGTCCGAATCCGGAAATTCCAAACCTAAAGAACTTACAAGTTCAATTAAATCATATCTCAACCGAAAGTGAAGTTCTTCACTGCGCAAGTCTTGGTGGACATTTTCTGAAACGAGATTTTGTGTTGGAGGATCCGACACCCAATCTGGAGATATTGCACGTCCGTCTTCTTTTAGCATATTGTGCAATATTATACATGCATATACTATGCTATGGATTGTTTTTTATTCATCGCACGAACCGGTCGGCCTAGTATCCCCCATCTACCCTTTAAAACACCAAAAACCCTCTCAACATCTTTTCTTGCCGATTCTTGCAACTTCTTGAACGCCTTTTCTTTAGGCTCGGTAGGAAATGAAAGTTGTAACATTCGTCGAAAAACGGGTTTCCAAACCCGCTTCGTTTATAAATCAAATACTAAGTTATAAATTTTTTCGTTGCGTATATATTGCTCAGATGAATTTTAAACAATACATAATTAATATATATATTAGAATTTTAAAACATAATTATTAAATAACAAAAAATAATGAATTAAAAAAAATATGGAGACGCCGGGTTTCGAACCCGGGTCACCCAGAAACTTATACACACACAGCTTTCACCACTCCGTCACACGCATTTATCTGTTAAGATTCTAAACTAAACAATATTAATACAAGTCTCGAAATTGAATTCCTGAACACCCGCCCAGTAACGACCGCGCTTAAATCTAGCAGTCAACAAATTGCTGTTTTGAAGCAATTGATGGAAGAAAACTGTTCCAATCATAAACCTGGTCTTGTAACCGAATCAATCTCATTCAATTAAGCTATCAATCATTTCCATTGTAATCGATTTCCACCAAAAATTGAAACTCGATTCAAGCTTCCACTGTCAGCTATAAATAATCGAATTCAGGACTCAATTAGAATTCACACTCTCGCAAATCTCTCTTCAAACTATCTGTTTCCTCAAAACACTTCCTCTGTTCGCCGGAATTGTCTGGTAGTCTCCAGGAAATATCATCGGAAAAACCGAAATCGTGGTGGATCACATCACCTATGAATACCTTGCTAACCTCGTTTCCAAACTCGTTCAAACCCTTCTCGGAATCCTCTGCTTATTCTCCCCAGCTCCGCTGACCTCAGAGCTTCATCTGCAAGTCGCCGGAGTTTTCTGAACAGTACCGGAATCCAACCGGAACTTCCATAACATTCTCCGATCGGTATGAATTCTTAATCTTTTCTGTCAGTTCTATTCGATTCATTTGTCTAAACTAAAACAGTAGATCAGTGAAATCAAATGTTTAATAAATCTGTTTCCTGTTCTAAGTTAGTGAAGAAGATGAACATCGAGTCGTTTATAAATATTATTAAAATCGGATAAAATACCGGGTTAGACACACAGTCCAGTGGTGGACTGTGTGCACTTGAAACATATGGTCTCGGGTTCGAGTTCTGTTTGTGTTCCGATCCACTGAAATAACATACCTTTTTTATAAAAGTCAAATCCTGAAACATGTGATAAATGTATAAATATAATAAAAACCAGAATAATAACTGGGTTAGACACACAGTCCAGTGGTGGACTGTGTGCAAAAACAATGTACACGTCGCGGGTTCGAGTCCAGGCTCTCACACCGGTTCGACAGTTTAAATCCTTTTTAAAAATTGAATAATTTCTGAATAATCTAAATAGTATATAAATATAATTAAAATCAGAAATATTTCGGGTTAGACACGTAGCTCAGTTGGTAGAGCTGCGTGCACGTATACGAGAGGTCCCGAGTTCGAACCTCACTCAGCGCATATAAAAACACAGTCCGACCGGTCAACGGTCAACGGTCAAAAAAGTCAAATTTTTTTTATTTCTTTTTATTTATTTATTTAATTAGAAAATTATTTAAAAGTACTTAAAAATAAGATTTTTTTAAAGTTAGAAAATTTACTTAAACTCACAAAAATAAATCTAAAAATCCCATTAAGAGTATGAATTAAAAGTATTACTCTCAAATAAAATCCATTTATTTACCGAATCATTTCGTTATTATTTTAGGTTAGTTTTCCCTCGTCGATCAAATCCTAAAATTCGTGCGCATTCAACGTCATCAAAGAACGCACCCAATGTGAGTGAATCCTTACAAATTCCCCTTTTTATTCGTGTTTGGGGGTGTATCATGTGTCGCTTTAATTATTTCGTTTATTCAAACTTGTGCTATTACCATTATATGACCTAAACTTATGATGTAAATATTGTTTGTTGTGATACGTGTTTACATTTTGTCAAGTTGCGTGCAAATCATTCATTAGGCTTATCAGTTCCTCGTGGGAGACGAGTTGAACATCGCGTGCCTCATTAGATCGGCTCCGTTTGATTGAGCCTTGATCTCATTGTTCATCATTTGGTGTGTGTGCTTGTGCATTAATTGATATTATGTGTTTTGTGATTTAATTTACATTTACGTTTACTCGTATGTGGTTATGCACCTTTTTATAACCAATATAATAAAGGCATTCAAATGTTTTCATAAGATTCACTCGCCAACTTTTGTTGACCCAAAAACCCTATTTTTACACATGATACAGGTGATCCAGTTGAGAAAAGATACACGTAGGATGGCCTAGAAGAATAAACAAGTTAATGCTTTGGAATGGACATTTAGTTTTGTTTTCCTTTGTAATTGTACTTTAGTTTGTAATTTGAATGAAAATGTATTTGAACATGTTGTGTTTGTATGTTTATTGTAACTTCTTCTTTAAAGAGAAATAATAAATATGAAACTTTATAGTAAATGTCATGAGCTTTGATGAAAATCCAATCATGCCCCGACTACCATTCCCGCTGCGGGTCAGGGTGTGACAGATTGGTATCAGAGCTTTTGACTATAGGGATATAGGATAGGTTATTAGACCCTTAGTGCCTATACTATAGTTGATTAGATTTTAATTGTTTATGTGGTTACATGCAAACTCATGATGTTTATTTGTTTCGTATTTATTACACACACAAACGCATGCAAACACTTCCACTATCATATTGTGTGATACTTAATGAGTTATACTTATTGTCAAACATAACAAGCTTACATATACATTCATCACGCATATTTCAATGTTCACATATTCAAATCATCCTCATATTTCCTTTATTCAAGATTTTGTCGCATTTTTCGTTTTTCAATCTCATCAAAGTGAGTTCTACGACGGGCATGTAGTAACTGTAATGGTACAAATACCGGTAGTCGGAACGTCCTATCTAGGTTGGCATTCGTATAAATCCAATATAACGGACCAGTTTGCCTACCTGTGGACTAACGATGAGAGTACGAAGGACCTATTAGGCCAAAGCATGCCACACCAAACGTCGTTCGAACTAACCCTACTTTGAGTTGTCATTGTGTCCATACCAGGACACCCTCCGACCTTATACTTTACTGTCATGTTTTACGATTTTCATTCGGGTGGCGCAAGTGTTAACAGGCCAACACCAATATGAACCCTACCAAAGCCTAGTAGTCATGGGGGCCCACATGACTGCCAAGGCCAAGTAAGGGACATATGGAAGCCCAAACATGAGCAAAGCCCAAGACATCCTATGGATGTAGTAGGTTTATTTTATTCATTTGTTTTTGTGAATGTTCATTTCTAAATACGACACATGACACCTAAAACATCAAACTCATACTCTCGATACGTATTCCTTGTAGATGTCTTCTAGTCTCTCTCGTAGAAGTATGAGATCAGGAAAATCCCGCGAACGCATGGCTGCCCAAATCGCTCAACAAATGGCTGCCGTAATACCCAACATCGTAATTCAAGTACAACAGGCCCTTACCGCTAATCCCGTCAACCCAATCAACCAAGAAGATCAAAACATTGTCAATCCTCCCCCAAAAGCCACTAAATGCACCTTCAAGCATTTCAAATCCTGCGATCCTCCAAAATACGAAGGGACTGAAGGTGTCACCGCTCTCCTCCATTGGTTTGAGGAAATGGAAAACACTTTTCTCAATTGCGACTGCCCCGATGATCGCAAGGTGCGATATGCTACCGGTCGTTTGTTTGGAGTAGCACTTACATGGTGGAATACAGAGAAGGCCAAGCGAGGTGCTGAAAATGCTATGACTTTGACTTGGGAAGAGTTGAGGGAAATCATGACAAGACGTTTCTGTCCAAGAAGCGAAATCAAGAAACTAGAAGATGAGTTCTACTCTTTGAAACAAAAGGAGGGCGACCACACCACATACAACAAGAGATTCCTTGAGTTTAATCAGATGGTCCCCAACTTGTTCACTCCCCTCTACCGTTTAATCGAGCACTACATTCGAGGTCTTCCTTAAAAAATTCAGGACCCTGTAATAAGTACCACACCTGCAACTTTGGAAGCAACAATGGAGTTAGCTACAGAGCTCACCGAAAACCGCATACGGAATAAAGATTTTGCGGAGGAGAAAAAGAAGGATAAAGCATCAACCGAAACCTCAAACCCAACCCGGACCGAATCCCCTCCTCAAATCACTCCTAAGAGAAAACGAGATGGGCAAAATTTCTCTATCACCCAAGGCAATCAACCAGCTTCACAAGCCGTACCCCTCCAAGCCATCCCAATCACTCAAGTAGCACCCAACTCTACTTACCCAAATAAGAAACCTTACATTGGACCTCACCCTCAATGCAACACCTGTTTTTATCACCATCCATCTACCGTACCTTGTCGACTGTGTGCAAATTGTGGGCGTTATGGTCATTGGAGCAAAACTTGTCGTGCCCCTCAAAACCAAGCCTCACCCCCTACTCAAAACATGATCCAAACATATCAACAACCCCAATACCCCATGTTTCAATATGTTCGAGCTTGTTTTAATTGTGGCGACTCTACCCACTTTAGAAACACGTGCCCTCGATTGGTTAACATCATAAACGCCCAAGCTCAAGCAAACCCAGTTAACCAAGCAAATCAAGCAAACCCAGTTCCACCGCCAGCAAGAGGAAGGGCTTACAACATCAACGTCAATCCTGTTGAAGATAATAACGGCCCAAACGAATCACCCAACTAGCTTTCCCTCACCAAGAGTCAAGACTCAACTCCAACCATTTAGTTTTAATGTTTTCTTTATGTTATCTCAATCTTTACGTCTCCCAGTTATAAATTGGGAATTTATGTATCCAAGAATTTTAATGCGAATTGATATTACAGTTTTATTTTATACTCATTGATTTAGCATTCATATCATCAAACATCTCGACGTACCTCGATCACATCATTTAAAGAAGTTAGGTTGTGTCTCACTTTTACATAGACTAACCCTTTCATCATAACAAACGAGAGAGGTACTATCATCATTCGATCATGTATCCTTTCAGATTTGAGACCCAAGCATTGGATGTTGTGTTTGTTTTGTAGATTTTAGAGTCACATAGAACTAATCCTAACTTACTGACAAAGCCAATGAAAATTTGACAAGAATATGGTGGATACGCCGCTGGTACTTCCTATATATAAGTATTCTTGTCAAAGGATCAACAGCATTGTCAGGCGGTTATGAGAGGTTCCGTGTAGGTTTTAATATTGTCATGGATGAAGTTTTTATTTTGTGATATAACCTTATATTTTCAAACGTATCAATTCCCTCAAAACTCTTATGCATGAAATCATACCTAGTCAATCAACTCTTTTTATCCATGTTCCGCATTCTTATACTTTAGGCATCAAAAAGCGATTCCTGTGGCAGGGTATTCAACCCTTACTAGGAACGTTACCGCCTCAAATAAGATTTAAATTCTCACCCTCTTCTAATTATGTAATTGTCAAATTAAAACACCCACCCTTAAAGTCAAATATACCACTACTACTTAAATTTCAGGACGAAATTTCTAAAAGTAGGGGATACTGTAACATTCGTCGAAAAACGAGTTCCCAAACCCGCTTCGTTTATAAATCAAATACTAAGTTATAAATTTTTTCGTTGCGTATATATTGCTCAGATGAATTTTAAACAATACATAATTAATATATATATTAGAATTTTAAAACATAATTATTAAATAACAAAAAAATAATGAATTAAAAAATATGGAGACGCCGGGTTTCGAACCTGGGTCACCCAGAAACTTATACACACACAGCTTTCACCACTCCGCCACACGCATTTATCTGTTAAGATTCTAAACTAAACAATATTAATACAAGTCTCGAAATTGAATTCCTGAACACACCCGCCAGTAACGACCGCGCTTAAATCTAGCAGTCAACAAATTGTTGTTTTGAAGCAATTGATGGAAGAAAACTGCTCCAATCATAAACCTGGTCTTGTAACCGAATCAATCTCATTCAATTAAGCTATCAATCATTTCCATTGTAACCGATTTCCACCAAAAATTGAAACTCGATTCAAGATTCCACTGTCAGCAATAAATAATCGAATTCAGGTTTCAATTAGAATTCACACTCTCGCAAATCTATCTTCAAACTATCTGTTTCCTCAAAACACTTCCTCTATTCGCCGGAATTGTCTGGTAGTCGCCAGGAAATATCATCGGAAAAACCGAAATCGTGGTGGATCACATCACCTATGAATACCTTGCTAACCTCGTTTCCAAACTCGTTCAAACCCTTCTCGGAATCCTCTGCTTATTCTCCCCAGCTCCGCTGACCTCAGAGCTTCATCTGCAAGTCGCCGGAGTATCTGCACAGTACCGGAATCCAACCGGAACTTCCATAATATTCTCCGGTCGGTATGAATTCTTAGTCTTTTCTGTCAGTTCTATTCGATTCATTTGTCTAAACTAAAACAGTAGATTAGTGAAATCAAATGTTTAATAAATCTGTTTCCAGTTCTAAGTTAGTGAAGAAGATGAACATCGAGTCGTTTATAAATATAATTAAAATCGGATAAAATACCGGGTTAGACACACAGTCCAGTGGTGGACTGTGTGCACTTGAAACATATGGTCCCGGGTTCAAGTTCTGTTTGTGTTCCGATCCACTGAAATAACATACCCTTTTTATAAAAGCCAAATCCTGAAACATGTGATAAGTGTATAAATATAATAAAAACCAGAATAATAACCGGGTTAGACACACAGTCCAGTGGTGGACTGTGTGCAAAAACAATGTACACGTCGCGGGTTCGAGTCCAGGCTCTCACACCGGTTCGACAGTTTAAATCCTTTTTAAAAATTGAATAATTTCTGAATAATCTAAATAGTATATAAATATAAGTAAAATCAGAAATATTTCGGGTTAGACACGTAGCTCAGTTGGTAGAGCTGCGTGCACGTATACGAGAGGTCCCGAGTTCGAACTTCACTCAGCGCATATAAAAACACAGTCCGACTGGTCAACGGTCAAAAAGTCAAATTTTTTTATTTCTTTTTATTTATTTATTTAATTAGAAAATTATTTAAAAATACTTAAAAATAAGATTTTTTTAAAGTTAGAATATTTACTTAAACTCACAAAAATAAATCTAAAAATCCATTAAGAGTATGAATTAAAAGTATTACTCTCAAATAAAATCCATTTATTTACCGAATCATTTCGTTATTATTTTAGGTTAGTTTTCCCTCGTCGATCAAATCCTAAAATTCGTGCGCATTCAACGTCATCAAAGAACGCACCCAATGTGAGTGAATCCTTACAAATTCCCCTTTTTATTCGTGTTTGGGGGTGTATCATGTGTCGCTTTAATTATTTCGTTTATTCAAACTTGTGCTATTACCATTATATGACCTAAACTTATGATGTAAATATTGTTTGTTGTGATACGTGTTTACATTTTGTCAAGTTGCGTGCAAATCATTCATTAGGCTTATCAGTTCCTCGTGGGAGACGAGTTGAACATCGCGTGCCTCATTAGATCGGCTCCGTTTGATTGAGCCTTGATCTCATTGTTCATCATTTGGTGTGTGTGCTTGTGCATTAATTGATATTATGTGTTTTGTGATTTAATTTACATTTACGTTTACTCGTATGTGGTTATGCACCTTTTTATAACCAATATAATAAAGGCATTCAAATGTTTTCATAAGATTCACTCGCCAACTTTTGTTGACCCAAAAACCCTATTTTTACACATGATACAGGTGATCCAGTTGAGAAAAGATACACGTAGGATGGCCTAGAAGAATAAACAAGTTAATGCTTTGGAATGGACATTTAGTTTTGTTTTCCTTTGTAATTGTACTTTAGTTTGTAATTTGAATGAAAATGTATTTGAACATGTTGTGTTTGTATGTTTATTGTAACTTCTTCTTTAAAGAGAAATAATAAATATGAAACTTTATAGTAAATGTCATGAGCTTTGATGAAAATCCAATCATGCCCCGACTACCATTCCCGCTGCGGGTCAGGGTGTGACAGATTGGTATCAGAGCTTTTGACTATAGGGATATAGGATAGGTTATTAGACCCTTAGTGCCTATACTATAGTTGATTAGATTTTAATTGTTTATGTGGTTACATGCAAACTCATGATGTTTATTTGTTTCGTATTTATTACACACACAAACGCATGCAAACACTTCCACTATCATATTGTGTGATACTTAATGAGTTATACTTATTGTCAAACATAACAAGCTTACATATACATTCATCACGCATATTTCAATGTTCACATATTCAAATCATCCTCATATTTCCTTTATTCAAGATTTTGTCGCATTTTTCGTTTTTCAATCTCATCAAAGTGAGTTCTACGACGGGCATGTAGTAACTGTAATGGTACAAATACCGGTAGTCGGAACGTCCTATCTAGGTTGGCATTCGTATAAATCCAATATAACGGACCAGTTTGCCTACCTGTGGACTAACGATGAGAGTACGAAGGACCTATTAGGCCAAAGCATGCCACACCAAACGTCGTTCGAACTAACCCTACTTTGAGTTGTCATTGTGTCCATACCAGGACACCCTCCGACCTTATACTTTACTGTCATGTTTTACGATTTTCATTCGGGTGGCGCAAGTGTTAACAGGCCAACACCAATATGAACCCTACCAAAGCCTAGTAGTCATGGGGGCCCACATGACTGCCAAGGCCAAGTAAGGGACATATGGAAGCCCAAACATGAGCAAAGCCCAAGACATCCTATGGATGTAGTAGGTTTATTTTATTCATTTGTTTTTGTGAATGTTCATTTCTAAATACGACACATGACACCTAAAACATCAAACTCATACTCTCGATACGTATTCCTTGTAGATGTCTTCTAGTCTCTCTCGTAGAAGTATGAGATCAGGAAAATCCCGCGAACGCATGGCTGCCCAAATCGCTCAACAAATGGCTGCCGTAATACCCAACATCGTAATTCAAGTACAACAGGCCCTTACCGCTAATCCCGTCAACCCAATCAACCAAGAAGATCAAAACATTGTCAATCCTCCCCCAAAAGCCACTAAATGCACCTTCAAGCATTTCAAATCCTGCGATCCTCCAAAATACGAAGGGACTGAAGGTGTCACCGCTCTCCTCCATTGGTTTGAGGAAATGGAAAACACTTTTCTCAATTGCGACTGCCCCGATGATCGCAAGGTGCGATATGCTACCGGTCGTTTGTTTGGAGTAGCACTTACATGGTGGAATACAGAGAAGGCCAAGCGAGGTGCTGAAAATGCTATGACTTTGACTTGGGAAGAGTTGAGGGAAATCATGACAAGACGTTTCTGTCCAAGAAGCGAAATCAAGAAACTAGAAGATGAGTTCTACTCTTTGAAACAAAAGGAGGGCGACCACACCACATACAACAAGAGATTCCTTGAGTTTAATCAGATGGTCCCCAACTTGTTCACTCCCCTCTACCGTTTAATCGAGCACTACATTCGAGGTCTTCCTTAAAAAATTCAGGACCCTGTAATAAGTACCACACCTGCAACTTTGGAAGCAACAATGGAGTTAGCTACAGAGCTCACCGAAAACCGCATACGGAATAAAGATTTTGCGGAGGAGAAAAAGAAGGATAAAGCATCAACCGAAACCTCAAACCCAACCCGGACCGAATCCCCTCCTCAAATCACTCCTAAGAGAAAACGAGATGGGCAAAATTTCTCTATCACCCAAGGCAATCAACCAGCTTCACAAGCCGTACCCCTCCAAGCCATCCCAATCACTCAAGTAGCACCCAACTCTACTTACCCAAATAAGAAACCTTACATTGGACCTCACCCTCAATGCAACACCTGTTTTTATCACCATCCATCTACCGTACCTTGTCGACTGTGTGCAAATTGTGGGCGTTATGGTCATTGGAGCAAAACTTGTCGTGCCCCTCAAAACCAAGCCTCACCCCCTACTCAAAACATGATCCAAACATATCAACAACCCCAATACCCCATGTTTCAATATGTTCGAGCTTGTTTTAATTGTGGCGACTCTACCCACTTTAGAAACACGTGCCCTCGATTGGTTAACATCATAAACGCCCAAGCTCAAGCAAACCCAGTTAACCAAGCAAATCAAGCAAACCCAGTTCCACCGCCAGCAAGAGGAAGGGCTTACAACATCAACGTCAATCCTGTTGAAGATAATAACGGCCCAAACGAATCACCCAACTAGCTTTCCCTCACCAAGAGTCAAGACTCAACTCCAACCATTTAGTTTTAATGTTTTCTTTATGTTATCTCAATCTTTACGTCTCCCAGTTATAAATTGGGAATTTATGTATCCAAGAATTTTAATGCGAATTGATATTACAGTTTTATTTTATACTCATTGATTTAGCATTCATATCATCAAACATCTCGACGTACCTCGATCACATCATTTAAAGAAGTTAGGTTGTGTCTCACTTTTACATAGACTAACCCTTTCATCATAACAAACGAGAGAGGTACTATCATCATTCGATCATGTATCCTTTCAGATTTGAGACCCAAGCATTGGATGTTGTGTTTGTTTTGTAGATTTTAGAGTCACATAGAACTAATCCTAACTTACTGACAAAGCCAATGAAAATTTGACAAGAATATGGTGGATACGCCGCTGGTACTTCCTATATATAAGTATTCTTGTCAAAGGATCAACAGCATTGTCAGGCGGTTATGAGAGGTTCCGTGTAGGTTTTAATATTGTCATGGATGAAGTTTTTATTTTGTGATATAACCTTATATTTTCAAACGTATCAATTCCCTCAAAACTCTTATGCATGAAATCATACCTAGTCAATCAACTCTTTTTATCCATGTTCCGCATTCTTATACTTTAGGCATCAAAAAGCGATTCCTGTGGCAGGGTATTCAACCCTTACTAGGAACGTTACCGCCTCAAATAAGATTTAAATTCTCACCCTCTTCTAATTATGTAATTGTCAAATTAAAACACCCACCCTTAAAGTCAAATATACCACTACTACTTAAATTTCAGGACGAAATTTCTAAAAGTAGGGGATACTGTAACATTCGTCGAAAAACGAGTTCCCAAACCCGCTTCGTTTATAAATCAAATACTAAGTTATAAATTTTTTCGTTGCGTATATATTGCTCAGATGAATTTTAAACAATACATAATTAATAAAATATTAGAATTTTAAAACATAATTATTAAATAACAAAAAAATAATGAATTAAAAAATATGGAGACGCCGGGTTTCGAACCTGGGTCACCCAGAAACTTATACACACACAGCTTTCACCACTCCGCCACACGCATTTATCTGTTAAGATTCTAAACTAAACAATATTAATACAAGTCTCGAAATTGAATTCCTGAACACCCGCCAGTAACGACCGCGCTTAAATCTAGCAGTCAACAAATTGTTGTTTTGAAGCAATTGATGGAAGAAAACTGCTCCAATCATAAACCTGGTCTTGTAACCGAATCAATCTCATTCAATTAAGCTATCAATCATTTCCATTGTAACCGATTTCCACCAAAAATTGAAACTCGATTCAAGATTCCACTGTCAGCAATAAATAATCGAATTCAGGTTTCAATTAGAATTCACACTCTCGCAAATCTATCTTCAAACTATCTGTTTCCTCAAAACACTTCCTCTATTCGCCGGAATTGTCTGGTAGTCGCCAGGAAATATCATCGGAAAAACCGAAATCGTGGTGGATCACATCACCTATGAATACCTTGCTAACCTCGTTTCCAAACTCGTTCAAACCCTTCTCGGAATCCTCTGCTTATTCTCCCCAGCTCCGCTGACCTCAGAGCTTCATCTGCAAGTCGCCGGAGTATCTGCACAGTACCGGAATCCAACCGGAACTTCCATAATATTCTCCGGTCGGTATGAATTCTTAGTCTTTTCTGTCAGTTCTATTCGATTCATTTGTCTAAACTAAAACAGTAGATTAGTGAAATCAAATGTTTAATAAATCTGTTTCCAGTTCTAAGTTAGTGAAGAAGATGAACATCGAGTCGTTTATAAATATAATTAAAATCGGATAAAATACCGGGTTAGACACACAGTCCAGTGGTGGACTGTGTGCACTTGAAACATATGGTCCCGGGTTCAAGTTCTGTTTGTGTTCCGATCCACTGAAATAACATACCCTTTTTATAAAAGCCAAATCCTGAAACATGTGATAAGTGTATAAATATAATAAAAACCAGAATAATAACCGGGTTAGACACACAGTCCAGTGGTGGACTGTGTGCAAAAACAATGTACACGTCGCGGGTTCGAGTCCAGGCTCTCACACCGGTTCGACAGTTTAAATCCTTTTTAAAAATTGAATAATTTCTGAATAATCTAAATAGTATATAAATATAAGTAAAATCAGAAATATTTCGGGTTAGACACGTAGCTCAGTTGGTAGAGCTGCGTGCACGTATACGAGAGGTCCCGAGTTCGAACTTCACTCAGCGCATATAAAAACACAGTCCGACTGGTCAACGGTCAAAAAGTCAAATTTTTTTATTTCTTTTTATTTATTTATTTAATTAGAAAATTATTTAAAAATACTTAAAAATAAGATTTTTTTAAAGTTAGAATATTTACTTAAACTCACAAAAAATAAATCTAAAAATCCATTAAGAGTATGAATTAAAAGTATTACTCTCAAATAAAATCCATTTATTTACCGAATCATTTCGTTATTATTTTAGGTTAGTATTCCCTCGTCGATCAAATCCTAAAATTCGTGCGCATCCAACGTCATCAAAGAACGCACCCAATGTGAGTGAATCCTTACAAATTCCCCTTTTAATTCATGTTTTGGGGTGTATCATGTGTCGCTTTAATTATTTCGTTTATTCAAACTTGTGCTATTACCATTCTATGACCTAAACTTATGATGTAAATATTGTTTGTTGTGATACGTGTTTACATTTTGTCAAGTTGCGTGCAAATCATTCATTAGGCCCATCAGTTCCTCGTGGGAGACGAGTTGAACATCGCGTGCCTCATTAGATCGGCTCCGTTTGATTGAGTCTTGATCTCATTGTTCATCATTTGGTGTGTGTGCTTGTGCATTAATTGATATTATGTGTTTTGTGATTTAATTTACATTTACGTTTACTCGTATGTGGTTATGCACCTTTTTATAACCAATATAATAAAGACATTTAAATGTTTTCATAAGATTCACTCGCCAACTTTTGTTGACCCAAAAACCCTATTTTTACACATGATACAGGTGATCCAGTTGAGAAAAGATACACGTAGGATGGCCTAGAAGAATAAACAAGTTAATGCTTTGGAATGGACATTTAGTTTTGTTTTCCTTTGTAATTGTACTTTAGTTTGTAATTTGAATGAAAATGTATTTGAACATGTTGTGTTTGTATGTTTATTGTAACTTCTTCTTTAAAGAGAAATAATAAATATGAAACTTTATAGTAAATGTCATGAGCTTTGATGAAAACCCAATCATGTCCCGACTACCATTTCCGCTGCGGGTTAGGGTGTGACAAAAGTGCTTTCACAAAAACAGACCATGATGGGTAGATACCATCTACAAGTAGAAAGCCTCGTCTGTAATATTTTTAGTTAACCATAAACGGACAGAAAGGTGCGGTACCATATGTTACGGTTTGAAACAACGATGATGTGTACAAAACATCGATGTCGTTGTTTGAACCGGGAACATCAAAATACGAATGCCAAATCCATAAATCCTTCGAGGCCACCGCTTCAAGTAAGATGGTCGGTCTTTTAACGTCACCCCTAACATACGCCCCTCGCAACTCTCTTGGACAATTTCTCCATTCGATATGTGTACAATCGATGCTACCGAGCATCCCTGGAAAATGCCATCTAGCCTCGTGTGCGGCGTAAATACGTGAGATGTCGTATCTCGTCGGTCTACGTAAAAACTCTTTCGCATATAACTTAATGATGGCGTTACAAAAAATTGTAAACACTCACGTGAGGTTCTTTCCGACATTTGTAAGTATTCATCAAATTGATCGGGAGGGTTACTTGTCGCTAGTTGGCGAATGGCGGACGTGCATTTTTGTATCGGTGTGAAACTTCGTTTGCCCCTCCCGTCGTAACGTTCTTGAAACCATTCTTCGCTTGCTTTAATGCCTCCTACAATTTTAAAAAAATAATTCATTTGGCAAACAAAACCGATCCCTAAACGTTTCAGCATTGTAGACAGGATTCTTCACAAAATAATCATTCATTAACACCTCGTTGGCATGTACACGATCACGACCAACCATTTTCTTTTTTGGACGGTCAAACCTTCAAGCATGTTATACACCTTCTAAAAAAATTCAAGCATGCCGTTGTCGGAAGTCGTATCGCTTTCGGTATCCATCGAAAACGAATCCGTAGAAGATGCCATTGAAGAAATATAGAAGATGGAGAGTAGGTTGAAAGTATGTAAAGGTTTTGGGTTGTGAGATTGTATTTTATAAATTGATTTGTATATATATAAACAAAATTTAAAAAAATCATCTCATCACAACGGTCAACAGCAACAGTCAAGGGGGTGCAACGATAACTTTTATGATCTCACCACGCGTCGCCGGCACCATGCGTTAAACCCACCACGCATTGTGGTGGTAACTGACGGTGATGTATAACGTGTTCTAACGCTACGCGTTATGTGTTTGTATAACGGGGGCGTCCTGTGTCCTCTTAGATCAGCTAACATTTTATTCTTTGAATTAATTATAGGAAACACACCTGTATTTAAAAACCAACTTTAATGTTGTTTAACAAAACTCCCCTTTGTTATTTAAACACTAAACCCCCCTTTAACTTCACAACTAAAAAAAAGAATACTCCATCCGTTTATTGGCACTAACGATGACACGTTACAACAGACGTCAACCAACCACCCAACCACACTAGACAGCAAAACCCCATCCGTTTCCGTTCCTTTTCCGTCATAACGTCGCCGTCATCTTCCCTAACACACTCTTCTTCACTCACAAACAACTTCCCTTTACAGTTTACACATTCAAATCGCCATTTCAATCTACTTTCTGCTAATTTCAACCGGTCATCCTCTCAATACTCTCATCAACATCTTCATTAAACTCATCTCACAAACCCTAACATTCAGCTTCACCGTTTTGTTGCAGCAAAAACGTTCGATTCGATCTATTATTCGATCGATTACACATGTCGCTTGCAGGATTACAGGATCATTTGAAGTTAGCGAGAGAATATGCGGTTGAAGGACTGTATGATACCTCCGTGATCTTCTTCGATGGCGCAATCGCTCAGATTAATAAGTATTTGCATCTATCTCAATTGTTTTTGGTTTGAATTTACTGTTTGTAATGAGTGCATTGTTGTTAGATCTTGAATTTGTGTTGCTACATGTTAGATTTGTGAGGATTTATTAGGTTTCAAGGATTTAGTTGACAGCCACTAGATGATCCTTTTATAGGAAAATAGAGGTGGAAACTAGCCGAGCTTGAGCTCAGTTTGTTTCGAGATCTATTTGTAAAGCTGAGCTCGGCTAGTAGTAGTTTTTTAAGCTCTTAGCTCGGCTTGGCCTCGGCAGGTTTATTATATATTTATTAATTTATATGTATTTATATTTTATTTTTTATTTAGTTCTAATTTGTATATATACGTAATACGTATTATCTATTTTTAGGGCCGAGCTTGTTTAAGCTTGGCTCTGTTCAATCTTTTAGCGAGCCGATCTTGAGTATCTCACGTGCGGTTTGGCTTGTTTACACCTGCATACGAAAAAAATTATAATCTGTTTTGTTGAAAACTTGAAATTATTCCTAAATTTGGTTATCCATAGCTGAATCAAATGAACACTAGGTATGGATTATATGCCATTTGAAAACATAATAATCAGATAATCACTTTCGGTGCGTGTTGCCAAAAATCCTGAATCATTTCATGTCTATACAGCTGTTATTAGAATTTGTTTATCAGGGGTGTTTGGCAGTGGGTTTTGAAAGTGATAATTTGATGTGAAGATAACCGTGACCAGCTGACTGAGTGTTTGCCAAATGATAATCAGTTTTGTTGTAATTACTCTTAAAGTTGGTTATCAATAGCCGAGTCACATATTCATTAGCAATTTCACTATACCCAAACACTAGGTATGAATTATATGCCATATGAAAACACAATAATCAGATAATCACTTTCAAATTTCAATACGTGTTTCCAAACATCCCCGAATCCTTTCATCTCTATCTGTTGCTAGATATTATACTCATCATTCGGATATTATATTGATTTCGAGGATAATTTTGATTTCCCCCCCTCATTTTAGGTACTTGAGCACCCTTGATGATCCACTAGTTCGTTCAAAGTGGATGAATGTAAAGAAAGCTCTCTCAGAGGAAACAGAAGTCGTAAAACAACTGGATACCGAAAAGAGATCTTTTAAGGACGGTTCCATGGGCAGAAGACCGTCTTCACCTCCTATATCGACCAACAAATCGTCATTCGTTTTTGAACCATTGGATGAATACCCAACTTCATCTGGCGCGCCATTCGATGATCCAGATGTGTGGAGACCCCCAAGCCGAGACAATTCAACTAGAAGATCTGCAAGAGTTGGAGTAGGGGGTTCGAAGAAGTCACCACAAGATGGAGCTTGGGCTCGCGGTTCTACTACTAGAGGTGGAGCCACGGCCCGTGGAGGAAAAGCCGGTGGTTCTAGTAGGGTTAACACTGGGGCCCGAGCGTCAACGAATGGGAAAAAAGGCACTGGTTCAGGGAAAACGAACTCTTCCAAGGATGATTCAGGGGTAAGTTTCACTTGCATGCTAAATTAGTGTAAAAGTCTTTCTAAAAGAGTAAAGTACGCGGATGATCCCTGTGTTTGACGAAAATTTGGATTTGGTCCCTAGCTTTTCAAAAGTACACAGACGGCCCCTATGGTTTACACTTTGTAACACATTTATTCCCCAACTTTTGCCAAAAGTACATGGATGGTCCCCGTGGTTTGCACTTTGTAACACATTTAGTTCCTAACTTGAACTTGCTAAAACCTTTAGATTTGTTAGTTGGGGACTAAATGCGTTACAAAGTGCAATTGTGCAAACCATCCGTGTACTTTTGAAAAGCTAGGGACCAAATCCAAAATTTTGGTTAACCACATGGACCATCGTGTATTTACTCTTTCTAAAATAAGCGTACATTATCTTTTTTTGTTCCAATGTGTACACTAAATCTTGGCACTAAGTTTTTTAGTTTGTTTAAAATACATAACAAAGTGGTAAAATTTAATTAATTATATTGAAGTTCAACATTTTTCTATTTAAAATTTAATAAATCATAAAGACTTTTATTTGAACAGCAATCATAAGTGGATAACTATAAGATATCATATAAAATTAGGTTCATCTTAATGTCTTAATTTAAAATCTGCAATAATTGTTTTATATGAATTACTTTTTAGAATTTATTTGATGTTTTTATCTAAAATAAAGTTGTAGGGTATAAGTGGTACAATGGGCTGTTCATTTTGGTGCTGGATATGGCAAATTTCTACCCATTTGTGTGTCTTAATGTGATCATTTTTAAAGACTTAAAACAAATATAAAACAAAACAATTGGGCTGAACAATTGAACATGTCAAAAATGGACCAAAGCATGCTATTCAATGATTAAATGAGTTAGATACTTGGATGATTATTTGATACTTTGTTTTCTCTAATCATATTGAATACATTAATTACGTAAAGTCTTTTTTTTTAAAGGGACAAAAGTGTCGATGATAATTATTGTTTTTGTGTATAATAGGGTTACATAAGGGCTCTATATAAGTATATATAGAGTATGATATTAAATTAAGTGTCAAAACAACTAAATATGTGTTACTTTTACTACGTTTTGAATTATAATATTATCCACATTTCACATTCCCATTACCTTGCAATCATTAGAACGGAGGTTCAGAAGAACACACATCAAAACGTGGGGAGTACGACGGGCCCGATCATGACTTGGCTGCCATGCTTGAAAGAGATGTCTTAGAAAACACTCCTGGAGTAAGATTTGATGATGTGGCAGGGTTGACTGAAGCAAAAAGACTTTTAGAAGAAGCTGTGGTTCTACCTTTATTGATGCCTGAATACTTCCAGGTATGGTGTTGGCTTGAATTATAAGTAACAATCTTTTAACCATTTACTTCGGAATAAGTCGATTTGGCCATCTGGGTTGTGTTATCTCATACGGTTAAAATGGGTTGAATAATAAAGTTTAGGTAAAAGTAGTACGGGTCAATAGGGTTGAAACTTGCCCAAAGTCTATTTCTATATATGAACTAACGTGATGGTTGGTATGAATTATACATGGTAGTTAAACAAGCCGAGCCCGAGCCAAGGTCAGCTTGGCTCGTGACTCGCTCGTTAGCCGGCTTGTTGGCTGGCTCATTAGCTCGCTCATTGGCTCTTTTAATATAATTATTAAATTATAATTTATATAAATTATAAACCAATATTATGACATATAATTTAAATAGACCATAGATATATGGTCATTTTCACATATCATAATGAAAAAACTAAGTATAAAAATATAAAAAAATGATCATAGTTTTTCAAATATCAATCTTGTATCATTGTTTCAACGAGTGAAGATAAACAAATATACAAAAATATTATTTTTTGCATTTAAAATAACAATTTATCATTTTTGTAAAACAAACAAGTTGGCTCGCGAGCCGAGCCTGAGCCCACATTTTGAGCTCGAGAAGATAAACGAGCCGGCTTGGCTCAGCTCGGTGTTTAAATGAGCTGAGCCCGAGCCCACCCTTCTCGGCTCGTTTACAGACCTAGGTAGTTTTGACCTAATTACGGTGGTGGTATCTCAAACAGTCCATGCAGGTCAAGTTAAAATTGGCTGAAAAGAATATGGGTCGAAGACTCAAAGGAGTTAAAAGTTGCCCAAAGTGTGGTCAACGGTCAACCCCTTCCAATCCAATCTTATTTAACTAGTTACTCTTGTGTACAGCTTGTGTGCTTCCCATGAATCCTTAAGGTTAAATCTTATGATTATTTCAGGGAATTAGGAGACCATGGAAAGGTGTTCTTATGTTTGGTCCACCTGGTACCGGGAAAACATTACTGGCTAAAGCTGTTGCCACAGAGTGTGGGACCACCTTTTTTAATGTTTCTTCTGCCACCTTGGCTTCCAAATGGCGCGGAGAAAGTGAACGCATGGTTCGATGCTTGTTTGACCTGGCCCGCGCTTATGCTCCAAGCACAATATTCATTGATGAGATTGATTCTCTTTGCACTTCTCGTGGGTGAGTTTTTCCCCTTTCAAATTTGGTTCAAATTATTTGTTTACTAGAGATGGAAAATGTAACTCTAATCGACCAGTACTTAAGTAATAGGTCAAACTTATTACACATAATGTTTTCCTATGTAGCACCGAACTTTTGAAATTATTACACATAAATCTAATGTGACATCCGAAGACGTGTTCTCAACGAGGACATCATTCACTCTAGAAGCGAATCTGTTAACATTTAAATATCTTATACAACATTATATATCTTATACAACTTTTATGTATTAATTCCTTAAATAATCAGAATTTGTCAAACCTTTCAACATTTAATAGGTCAAACCTTTCAACATTGATGGTCCCTGTGGTTTGCACTTTGTAACACATTTAGTCACTAAAAGTTGGGGACTAAATGCATTACAAAGTGCAAACCACAAGGACCATCTGTGTTCTTTTCGCAAAAGTTGAGGACTAAATGCATTATAAGTGCAAACACAGGGACCATCCTTGTACTTTTGGAAAGCTAAGGACTAAATCCAAAATTTTGTTAACCACAGGGACCATCTGTGTACTTTACTCTTTAAAAATCTTATACAACTTCAAACAGTAGTAGCACATTCTAACAGCTGAATCTGACTCTGATTATTTAGCATTACATAATCACTTTCAAAACACAGTCAAACATCACCACAATTTAACTTCTCACTGTTAGCGTGTATGTGTCACCTGTAGTGTGTGTGAGAGACTGAGTGTGTTACGTACGAACAAATGATATATGACATATCTACATGTATTCAGAGCTTCAGGGGAACATGAGTCTTCAAGAAGGGTTAAATCTGAACTTCTAGTTCAGGTTGATGGTGCAAACAGCTCGGGGACTAATGAAGACGGTAGCCGTAAAATAGTGATGGTTTTAGCAGCTACAAATTTTCCGTGGGATATAGATGAAGCCCTAAGGTATGTTCTCAATTTCACATATTATGTTGCCAATTTTACTCTTGATGCATTTAAGATATCAGTTGACTTGAAAATTTTGCAAGAGTTAATGATAAAGGTAATCAAGGTTAAATGGGTAAATTAGTACATTACAACGAAGAAACACAAATAAAGTATCTAGGATTAATGCATATTTAATTAGCATCATGAAAAATTTACCCTTAATGTATTTAGAGTAAAATGCCATTTTCGTTCCTGAGGTATGGCCACTTCTGTGATTTTCTTCGTGAGAAGGTTTGTTTTTCTGCATCTGGATCCAAAAAGTTTGAAATCTTGCCATTTTCATCCAACTTGTTAACTCCATCCATTTTTCCGTTAAATGAGGGGCATTTCCGTCTTTTTAGACATTTTTTATTATTAAAATAAAAAAACACTATTAAGAAACTAAGATCTGCCTCTATTGACTTTCTCCCCACCCAAACCCTTTAATCACACAAAATGTGTAAAAAGACGAAAATACCCTCGACTTAACGTTAAGAAATGGAAAAACAAACCTTTGGGCAAAAGTAGCCAAACCTTAGGGACGAAAATGGCATTTTACTCTTGCAAGAGTTAATGATATGGTAATTAAGGACAAACTGGGTAGTTGGTAAATCATAACCATATATATTTTTATGCATTATTGTTTATTTTTGGGGATTGCAGGCGGCGTTTGGAAAAACGTATATATATACCTCTGCCAAATTTCGAGAGCAGAAAGGAACTTATAAAGATCAATTTGAAGACTGTTGAGGTAAACTTACTGTTTGATCAGATATCTCTTTGTTATGGTTAGAAATGTTGTGGGTTGGGTTGACCCCAAACACTTCTTTTCGGTATGGGTCGAAATGCATCGGGTTGGGTTGAGCGAATGAAAATAGATGCAAACTTAGTGACGAATATAAACAAATGATCAAGAACGTAAACCAAAGAGCGAGACTTGTTTTCGTATGCGTTCATTTGATCAAATGAACAAACGTTCTTATTATTAAATAAACGAATTAACTTCTCGCCAAACGGTTCATTAAAAGTTATACTTTATCAGGTAGCTCCTGACGTGGACATCCGTGTTGTAGCACGCCGAACAGAAGGATACAGTGGTGACGATTTAACAAACGTATGCCGTGATGCATCATTAAACGGCATGCGACGTAAAATAGCAGGAAAAACACGTGAGGAAATTAAAAACATGCCTAAAGATGAAATCGCAAAAGACCCAATCGCCATGTGTGACTTTGAAGAAGCCATCAAAAGAGTCCAACCCAGTGTTTCTGCCGCCGATATTGAACGCCATGAAAAATGGTTTCAAGAATTTGGATCCGCATAGTGTACAACTATTGTTGCATAACCTACAACTAATTGATGCATGGAAAAAAAACCCGTCAATGGGGATGTCAGTCGTGTGTGTTTAATTTAACCATTATAAACCGTCAAAAAACCCCCCTCATGGACCTCACAAATACCCTGCTAACCAATGTGATCTGGTAAAATGCAGCTTACATTGAGAGGGTGGCCTTCAAATTCCAAGGCAAGAAAAGAGTTGTGTGTTTTTTGTTAATTTGTGTTTGTTTTTGTTTTTGTTTTTGGAATTTTGGACTGCTATAATGTAAGGACTGTTGTGGATCTAAGGAATCTTATGCAACATTAATCACAAAAGTTAAAGATCATAGCTAGCCCCGCCCCTAATCTTTGTTGGTGAACTTTACAATGATCAATAAGAATTTGTCATTAGTTTTGAGTATAAAACTACTTAATGGGACTTCACTAATATCAGTCACTTGTTAAATAAAATCTTGATCTTCTCAATGTCGATTAGTATACTCATCCCGATGAACTTGAACTTGTGTTTTCGAGTTATTTTATGTCTATCTGCCTTCTTTTCACTCTCTCTCCAAGGTACGTACAAGCGACACGTTTGATATTAAAACGAGTTTTCTTGCATCATACACTATTAGCGTTGTTCATGGTACCTAGAAAACCAGACCGGATTTAGTGGTGCTACTTGTTCAGATTAAAGCGAACAAAATCTGGTCAAATTTGATGGCCCATTGACCGACGGATTAAACATGTACACTGTGGTTAGCCGGTACTCCGGTTCTCTAAAGATTCTATAAAACTTGTGATTATTAACTAATTAATGTGATTGTGTTTGGTAAAAAACAGATGCATGTAAAGACAAAGATTGTGGGCAAGGAAAGTGTGTACCTGATTTAATACTACCTGACATAGCTTTTCATTGTGAGTGTAACGCTGGTTGGAAGACCATCATGGTCGGACCTATGTCCTTCGGCAGCTGCATTATCCCCAATTGTTAGTTTCTTACTACCTCTTACAAATAGATAACTCATCAAATAGAACCTAGATCAAACCTGGAGCCCTACCAGGACCAGTTATGTACGGTCGGGCCGGGTTGTAGTCCATGTTATAAAAAAGTTTTGGTTTTAATCATGTTTGGTTTCGGTCAGGTTAGTTTTGGTCTTAGAGATGCTAAATGGTCGGTGTTCGCGGTTGACTGTTCGAACCTAAACAAGACACGAATGCGAAAATCGTGTCTGACACATATTAGAACACGGCCATGGGGGGACCCAAGGCAAGCCTTGGGTGGGCGGGCGCCCCCCTTAATTTTTTTTTTAATTTTTATTTTGTAGGCGCAATTCTCGATCGCACCCCTTGATAGTTTGGTTGAACCCTTCATTCGCACCCACAGAAAATAATTTCTAGGTCCGCCACTGAACACGACACAAGTTTTCGCAGTTTGACATCTACACGACCTATATTACACACACTAATATGTATAAAACATGATGATTATCTTTAGAACTTGACAAAATCCTTGATCTCTTCTAAGTCATGACATAATAACAATTTAAAAAAAATATATAAAAAGTAAATGAGTCAACCCATGACCCAAACACGACCCGTTTAGTTAAAGGGGGGTTGCGGTTGAACTGAAACCGACTCGAACCATTTAGGATAGCTATGAATTTCGTGTAAGGTTCACGTTGTTTTGTGCCAAAAAGATTTCTTCTAATTGGCTTGAATCATTAGCTCAAAAAGTTTGCAATCTATTCATAACAAAACATCAACTACAAATAACCCAAAAATTCGATCCAATGAACACCCTTATGAAATATGAATTGCAGGCACTGTGGATTTCTCATGCGGTGGAAAGTATCCGCCCACGCCTCCATTCCCACCGATTAATTTCACCAGCCGTAAGCATCCATCGATCCTTCATCTTCAAATTTTAACTATTACAATGTTAACTAACTTCTCGTCGGGTCTTGCAGCTTGTAACCTAGTTTGGTGTGGCGACGGCGACTGCGTGGTGAATGGAAACGACCACTATTGTCAATGCCACGACCGTGCTGCCAACTTGTTCCACAATCCAAAGTTCATTTGCATGCAACAATGTAACGGAATGATTTAAAATCCACACATCATTACTAGAAAACTGTGTATATTCCTACGAAAAAAATGTCACGTTTTCCAACCAAATGTTTATTTTTAGAAAGAAATAAATGTTGTTAGGAAAACCTTGATCCGAAATTTGGTTAGAAATATTTTCTCACTTAGTTTTTTTCCTATGAGATCATTTTGGTCAGAAATTCGCCAGAAACAACGTTTCCTACGATTTCTGACCAAATTGTTGGTCAGAAACGTGACAGTTTTCTAGTATTGTCAATTTTCCGCAACTTTTAATTAGTGGATTGACACTCTTAACGGATATACTATTTTTGTAGGTTATCTGGACGGAGATTGTGATCACTTAGGTCTCTTACCACCACAGCCGCCCCCGCCTAGTAGTGTGGCCTCGCCTGGACCTAGTGGCGGTAAGTGGTTTAATTTACACGATCTTGTTAATGGCACCAATGCGGTTTCACTATCTGAATTCAAAATTTTTGTTTTGTGTTAGGGAAAAATGGTGCATCATACTCCTTCACAAAGCTTCCTGCTGTTCTTGTTGCAATTTTCACTGGAGTTTTTCTAACAAGGACTTGATTATTAGTGATATGCATGCATGCATGAATGTATGTATATAAATGCTTAGATTTAGATTATAATCAAAGTTAAAAGAGACTTCATAAGAATTATATTGCATGATATTGTTTCTTTTTGAATACTTGTAATAACTTCATAATAATGAAACTTTAGATATATTTAAATTAGTTGAAATGATTTTTCATTAATTTGTACACAATTAGTTATAATTATATAATTAATAAATAATGGGTTTTCGCTTTCTTTGATGAGAGCTTTGCAACGAACTAAAGTTGAGATAGACAAACCTTGTGGTGGTGTATAAGTAGTAACCTTCCTTATTGGTGTTTTATTAACCACAAGAAATAACTGAACACCCTCACGTGCATACTATAGGTGATGGACGTAATGCGACATTTTGATGACGCACTTTGCACTCTGCATTGCTACCTGAGAGCCGCCTTCATGTTTTTTAAGATGGGTACTCCTTTATGGCTTTATCCGTTTTTGGAACCAAGCAAAAATCTAACACAATTATAACCCAGTGGTTTGTTTGTATAAGGTCTAAAACTTTTAATATATTTCACGCGTATGAGACAGGCATGAGATTAGTTGATACCTGACGCGATTACTAGAAACTATATACCAGTTTTACCCTAATCATATATTATCCGAAACATATACCTGAAAACTTTCAACTTTTATTTTCTCTTAACTATCGTTTTTGGGGGGCCATAGGCCTTAGTCTGGGTTACTTGTATTATAGATGAGATCCTGTCGTAACCTATAAGTTTTGAAAATGGACAAATCGAGCGGTTTGATCGGTTAAAACGGGTATTGTCGGTGTCGTTGATTCGGTTACAAGCTAATGTAAATTTTCGTCCAAATTATGTTCACAAAACTCCAGAATTCATGTAATTTTCAAAGAAAGATAGCACAATGTGTATTGAATTCATGTTATTTTCAAAGAAAGATAGCACAATGTGTATTGATATTATGTAAGGGACCCTACAAAAGAGGCACAAACAATAAAACAAAGAGACAATGCCGACCGACGTCCATTTATGGAAATTAAAGAAACAAAAATTGAAGGTGATATCTAGGGTCTTCTTGGAACGGCATGCATTAATATGTTTGAAAAATAATGTTACGATCAGAGAATGAAGAAGAATCTAGAGAGAGAAGGAAGCTTTCATTGCAACTAATCGATACCAGATTACAACAACTAACAGAATATAAAGACTAACCTAACTGTTAACACTTTCACACATTTACAAACTAGTCCCTCAACTATCTAAAGTTTACATTTATGAAACAGTATGTAAACCCGTAACAAATCATCCCCCTTGAAATAATTCTTGTCCACAAGAATCAATGGAAAATGAGGAAATCGGAGAACAAAATCATCAGCATCTACCCACGAAGCATCATGAAGAGGTAGATCTTTCCACTGAACCAACCATTTAACTCCAGCTCGATTGTGTTTTTTAAGTAATTTCCGATCCAAAATGCGCAGCGGCTGTAGCAAAGATTATGGTGTAACTGGAAAATGATGAACAACCACAGGAGGACCAGGAGCTTGTTTTAACAAAGAGACGTGAAAGGTATGATGAATCTGAGACCCTTCTGGTAAATCCAGCTTATATGCTGTGGCCCCAATTTTTCTAGAATCAAATAAGGACCGTAACATTTTGTAGATAACTTGGAATAACGATGATCACGAATGGTAGACTGAACATAAGGTTGCAACTTCAAGTACACCCAAGTACCCACATTAAATTCCCTCTCAGTTCTCTGTCGATCTGCAAACTGTTTCATCCGTAATTTTCTAATGATTGTTTCAGGGTACTAAACATTCGCTCTCTAGCTGCAAATAAGTCCTCAATGACTATAATATTAGTGTCTTTAGGTATATGAGGAACATGAATAGGTGGGTCAATACCGAATAAGGCCTTGAAAGGAGACATGCGAATGGCAGAATGCCAGGTTGAATTATACCACCATTGAGCCATAGGTAACCATCTAGCCCATGAACTAGGGTCAGCCATTGTCATACATCTTAAGTACGTTTCTAAACATCGGTTAAGTACCTCTGTTTGGCCATCAGTCTCTGGATGGTACGCAATAGATAGAGTTGAAGTAATACCCTGTAGTCGCAGAAATTCTTGCCAGAAATGACTTAAAAACACAGCATCACGATCAGATACTATCGTAGAAGGACAACCATGAATCTTGAGCACATTTGTCACACCCCGACCCGCAGCGGATAAGGTGATCGGGGCATGATTGGGTTATCATCAAAGCTCATGACATTTATTAAATGTTTCATATTCATTAATACAAATTAAATGAAAGTTTACAATAGTGATACAACATGATCTAACTAACAATCTAACTCCTTTGTTCTCTTCTAAGGCATATCCTATGTTATCCTTGCTTCAACCTGTTCACCTGTATCATGTGTAAAAAGGTTTTTGGATCAACATAATGTTGGCGAGTGAATCCTATGGAAAACATTTGAACAATTTATTTAAATTGATTATGAAATATGTGCACAACCAAACATGAGTAAAATTAGATGTAACTTGATCAACAATCATAAAATGTTAAATGAAACACTCATGAATAATAATGGAAACAATTAAAGGCACGCGATGCTCAACTCGTCTCTCACGAGGAACTGAGGGGCCTGATGAATGAATTGCATAAACATGATAATATGAATAACACAACTACAAACAATATAAACTCAATGAAAACACACATGAACAATAATGAATTTGAATTGAAGCACGCGATGTTCTACTCGTTTTCTCACGAGGAACTGATGGGCTTAATGTATGAGTTTCATGTAATTCGACAAACGGAATATAAATAAATCACAACAATAAATCAATCTAAGTTTAAGTCATGATGTGGTATGGCACAAGTTTAAATAAATAAATTAATTAATTCATAACACATGACACACCCCAAAACGTGTAATTTAAAAGGGGGAATTGTAAGATTCACTCACAGTGGGTGCGTTCGGTTGATGATGATGAATGCACGCGAAGTGGTTTTAACCACGAGTGAGATTTAACCTAGATAAATCGCATTATGGTTTGGTGAGTAAACGGATTTTATTAAACTATTTTAGTAGTATTGTTGGGTGTATTTTTGTGAGTTTAAAGCTATTTTCTAATCTTAAAAATGTTATTTTTAAGTATTTATAATTGATTTTTAATTAAAATAATTAAATAAAAATAATAAAAATATTTATTTTTTTCTGCTACAGTTGACCTTGACCAGTTGACTTTGACTGGTCGTTGACCGGTTTGCGGAATATTGTTGTGCGCTCGGTGAGGCTCGAACCCGAGACCTCCCGTACGCGTGCACGCAGCTCTACCAACTGAGCTACGTGTCTAACCCGTTATATATCCGATTTTAATTATATATATACATTAATTAGAATTTAAACAGAAAATCATTTTTATTTTAAAAACAGTTTAAGGCGAAACAGTCATGCACACCACAGGTCTCGAACCCGGGACCTGTGGGTTAATCTAACACACAGTCCACCGCTGGACTGTGTGTTCAACATGTTATAATATTCGGTTTTTATTATACTTAAATACAAAATAGATATTTCCTTTTCTGCCTTATTTAAAAGAAAAGATAATTGTCCGAGTCGGTGCTGAGGACCGGACTCGAACTCGTGACCTGTGATATAAACAAACACACAGTCCACCGCTGGACTGTGTGTATAACTTGGTTATTATTCCGGTTATTAATATACTTAACATATAACTAAGGCGACTCCGGTTCAGTAATAAAAAAAAATAGATTTTATTAAGGCAGCGTGTGAGACGGGAATCGAACTCGAGACGATTTGCGTTTTATAAGTGCACACAGTCCACCGCTGGACTGTGTGTCTAACCCGATAATTTTCATGATTTATATTATACTTATATGATAACAATCATCGTCTTCTTCAATGAAAAATAACAGAAATCGGAAAATCGGCTGGTTCAAAGTTTTATCGATTTATTAGTGTTTTACAGTTAATTAAGGTATTATAAAAGTGAAACGGAGAAGAAAACTGGGCGGAGAAGGTATACCGACAAGACTCTCTGTTTTCCGGCAGAACTCCGGCGACAGAATTCACCTCCGGCGACGTGTTCCTTGTAGCAGCTAGTCTCCGAAAAGTTTGGAAAAGGTAAGAGTATCACCGGTATAAGCTTCAGAGGTTCAGAAAAGCTCGGCAATGGGGAAACCGGTTTTCCGGCGACGAACAGGGAAATTCCGGCGAGTGGAATTACGCCGTGAAAAGATGTGATTTTTAGCAAAAAGGTTTGCAGGCGATTGTGGTTGAATTTATAGGAAATAATCGAAATGTATTTGGTCTGATTTTGGACTGTGTTCGTTATTTAAATTTTCCGGCGGTTTTGAAAAGTGTCGCGGACTTCAAACATCGGTTATAACCGATATGTGATTAAAGGTTTACGTTATAACGTAAATCGGTGTTAAAGCTCGCTAATTTACCGGGATTCCGACGACTGAATCGTTTGGGCGCCGATTTTGAATTCGTAACATTATTTTATCAATTAAATGATTGCAATATATAACAAACAGATCAAGCGGCGCAGTGGTTTGTGTGTGAGATGTTAAGTCACTAGGTGACTCGGTACAGACCCGGGTTCGAAACCCGGCAGATGTATTTTATTTTTATTTTGCGATTTTTGACGGTTTTTCAAAAACTAAATATATATTCGCGTATAATAATTGATTACGGATCGTTTAAAAATGTTTTGGACATTTAATTCGAAACGAAAATTTTGACTGACTGTTCGGTTGATAAACGGAGCGGGTTTGGTAAATCCGTTTTTGACGGATGTTACAGTATCCCCTGCTTTTTAGAAATTTCGTCCCGAAATTTAATTAATGATATATTTTGACTATAAGAATGATGATGTTTTGTTTTGACAGTTGTATGCTCAGAAAAATGAGGGCTTAAGTTTTTGTTCGAGGGCGGTAACGTTCCTTGGAAAGGTTAAGTACCTTATTTAGGAATCGCTTTTTGTTGCCTACTGTATGAATATTGATAAACAGGAATGATTCTCTAAAAATGATATCATGCATAAGAGTTTAGATACGTTTGGGAAAAATATGGTTATATCCTAAGGCAAAACTTCTAACACTACAATCTACATGGAACATAAATAAAAACACAACAACTGATATCCAAACATGAATGAACACATCAGCAAATATTTGAACATGAATAAACATAACAGCAAATATTCGAACATGAATGAACACATCAGCAAATATTTGAACATGTATAAACACAACAGCAAATATTTGAATCCACATTCTGATAGCATATATGTTTGAATGATGGAAGTTTCTCTCTCGTTTATTATGATGAAGAGGTTAGTTTATGTAGAAAATGGAACACGATCCAATCTCTTTAAATAACATGATGATATAAATGTAACACAAATTCCAACCAAGGCAATACTAAATCCTACATGGAACTCCTCATAACCGCCTGATAATACCTCTGATCCTTTGGCAAGAATACTTATATATAGGAAGTACCAGCGGCGTATCCACCATATTCTTGCCAAATTTTCATTAGTTTTATCCACAAGTTATGATTGGTTACCAAGAAACTAATAAATCCTACATAGAACTTCTCATAACCGTCCGATAATGCCTCTGATCCTTTGACAAGAATACTTATATATAGGAAGTACCAGCGGCGTATCCACCATATTCTTGTCAAATTTTCTTTGGTTTTATCAGTGAATTATGATTAGTCCTATAACTCTACAATCAATACAACAAACATAAAATACTGAAATGAAATATATCTGTGCGATCAAGCTCAATCGAACGGAGCCGATCGTATTGCATGTACTGAAAATAAAATGGATGTGCGCTCAAGGCTCAATCAAACGGAGCCGAACGTATTGAATGTACTGAAATTGAAATTGTGTGCTCAAGGCTCAATCAAACGGAGCCGAACATATTGAATGTACTGAAATTGAAATTGTATGCTCAAGGCTCAATCAAACGGAGCCGAACATATTGCATGTACTGAATATGAATAACTTAACCACACAAACAGCCTATGCATGGAACCTCTCATAACCGCCTGATAATGCCTCCGATTATTTGACAAGAATACTTATATATAGGAAGTACCATCGGCGTATCCACCATATCCTTGTCAAATTTTCGTTGACTTTATCCGAAAGTTATGGTTAGTTCGATGCGACTCTACTACAAACACCACAACCACAAGATACTGATAATGAAATTGTATGTGCGCTCAAGGCTCAATTAAACGGAGCCGAACGTATTGCATGAACTTGAAATGTAAATTGAAATGTGCGCTCAAGGCTCAATCAAACGGAGCCGAGCGTATTGCATGAACTTGAAATGTAAATTGAACTGTGCACTCAAGGCTCAATCAAACGGAGCCGAGCGTATTGCATGAACTTGAAATGTAAATTGAACTGTGCACTCAAGGCTCAATCAAACGGAGCCGAGCGTATTGCATGTATTGAAATGAAATATTACGTAACCGATCAAGGCTCAACAAACGGAGCCGATCGTGCGGGCACGCCAAGATCAACCACATAATAAAATGGGGATCCAACTCAACCTCGATGGATGGGGAGCCACGGCCTCGGCAAAAGCATATTCCGAAAACAATATATAATATATAATATCCAATAATTTCTCTAACAGTCTACACATGTGATAAAGAAAGACTAAACAATAGGAGTTGAATCTGGATCTTCGGCGAACAGGACTAGCTGAGTATCTTCGTTTGGGCCGTCATTATCTTCGACAGGGTTGGCGTTGATATTGAAGACTCTTCCTCTTGCTGGCGGCATAGTGGTTGGGTTTTCTTGGTTTACTTGGTTAACTGGGTTTGATTGGGCTTGAGTGTTGATAATGTTAACCAATTGAGGGCATGTGTTTCTAAGGTGGGTAGGGTCGCCACAATTGAAGCAAGCTCGAGCATATGGGAACATGGGGTATTGAGGTTGGTGATAAGTTTGGGCCATGTTTTGAGTAGGGGAAAAGGTTTGGTCTTGAAAGGTGCGACAAACATTGCTCAAATGACCATAACGTCCACAAGTTGTACATAGCCGGCAAGGTAAAGTAAGGGGATGATGATAAAAACAGTGGTTGCATTGAGGGTGAGGTCCAAGATATGGTTTCTTATTTGGGTAAGCTGAGTTGGGTGCCACTTGGGTGATTGGGACAGCTCGGATGGGTATAGCGTGAAAAACTGGTTGATTTCGTTGAGTAGTAGCGAAAAGTCGCCCGACTCTTTTTCTCTTAGGGTTGGGTTGAGAAGGGGATTCGGTTTGGGTGGAGTCGGAGGTTTCAGTCGATTCTTTATCCTTCTTCTTCTCCTCCTCGAAGTCTTTGTTTCGGATTCGGTTCTCGGTGAGCTCTATTGCTAGCTCCATTGCTGCTTCCAAAGTTGCAGGCTTGGTACTTATCACAGGGTCTTGAATCTTTGACGGAAGACCACGAATGTAGTGCTCGATCAAACGGTAGAGGGGAGTAAACATGTTGGGAACCATTTGATGTAATTCGAGGAACCTTTTGTTGTAGGTGGTGTGGTCTCTTTCCACTTGCTTCAATGAGTAAAATTCATCTTCTAGCTTCTTGATTTCGCTCCTTGGACAAAATCGTCTGGTCATGATTTCCTTCAATTCGTTCCAAGTTAAGGACATAGCATCTTCCACACCTCGTTTGGCCTTCTCTGTGTTCCACCAAGTAAGTGCTATCCCATATAGTCGACCGGTAGCATAACGCACTTTGCGATCATCAGGGCAATCGCAATTTAGAAAAGTATTCTCCATTTCTTCAAACCAATGGAGGAGTGCGGTGACACCTTCAGTCCCTTTATATTTCGGAGGGTCGCATGATTTGAAATGCTTGTAGGTGCATTTAGTGGTGTTTGGGGAAGAGTTGAAAATGTTTTGGTTTGCTTGATTGACAGGATTATTGGTAAGTGCTTGTTGAACTTGGATTACAATGTTGGGTATTACGGCAGCCATTTGTTGAGCGATTAAGGCAGCCATGCGATCGCGGGCTTTTCTTGCTCTCGTCTTCCTACGGGCGAGGTTAGAAGACATCTACAATGAATACATGACAAGGGTATGAGTTGGATGCTTTTGAGATCATGGGTCGCATTAGGGATGAACATTCATAAAATAATTATACAAAAATACTACATCCATAGGATGTCTTTGGCTTTGCTCGCTGTTAGGCCCGTCATGCCGCCATACTTTACCTTATGTAATCATGTGGGCCCCCATGAATTACCGGTTTTTCATATGGTTCGCACGGTTTCTGCCTGGTTGCGTACACAAAACCCGGTGAAAATCGAGAAATATGTATACAACGTGTGATGTTCGGAATGTGTCCAGGTGTAGACACGATGACACCTCAAAGTGGGTTAGTTCGAACGACGTTTGGTGTGGCATGCTTTGGCCTAATAGGTCCTTCGTACTCTCATCGTTGGTCCCCAGGTAGGCAAACTGGTCCGTTATATTGGATTTATACGAATGCCAGCCTAGACAGGACGTTCCGACTACCGGTACTTGTACCCTTCCAGTTACTACATGCCCGTCGCAGAACTTACTTTGATGAGAATTGAAAATTGCATAAAATCTTTGGATAATGAGAATATGAAAATAAATTGAATACATGAACATCGATATATGTATAATGAATATGTATATATGTATAATGAACATGTATATGAGCATGTATGTTTGACTGAAATGTAAACAAATATGAAACAAATAAATATCACAAGTTTGTATGTAACCACCTAATCAATTTAAAATTTAGGCAGACTATAGTATAGGCTCTAAGGGTCTAATAACCTATCCTATATCCCTATAGTCATGGCTCTGATACCAATCTGTCACACCCCGACCCGCAGCGGATAAGGTGATCGGGGCATGATTGGGTTATCATCAAAGCTCATGACATTTATTAAATGTTTCATATTCATTAATACAAATTAAATGAAAGTTTACAATAGTGATACAACATGATCTAACTAACAATCTAACTCCTTTGTTCTCTTCTAAGGCATATCCTATGTTATCCTTGCTTCAACCTGTTCACCTGTATCATGTGTAAAAAGGTTTTTGGATCAACATAATGTTGGCGAGTGAATCCTATGGAAAACATTTGAACAATTTATTTAAATTGATTATGAAATATGTGCACAACCAAACATGAGTAAAATTAGATGTAACTTGATCAACAATCATAAAATGTTAAATGAAACACTCATGAATAATAATGGAAACAATTAAAGGCACGCGATGCTCAACTCGTCTCTCACGAGGAACTGAGGGGCCTGATGAATGAATTGCATAAACATGATAATATGAATAACACAACTACAAACAATATAAACTCAATGAAAACACACATGAACAATAATGAATTTGAATTGAAGCACGCGATGTTCTACTCGTTTTCTCACGAGGAACTGATGGGCTTAATGTATGAGTTTCATGTAATTCGACAAACGGAATATAAATAAATCACAACAATAAATCAATCTAAGTTTAAGTCATGATGTGGTATGGCACAAGTTTAAATAAATAAATTAATTAATTCATAACACATGACACACCCCAAAACGTGTAATTTAAAAGGGGGAATTGTAAGATTCACTCACAGTGGGTGCGTTCGGTTGATGATGATGAATGCACGCGAAGTGGTTTTAACCACGAGTGAGATTTAACCTAGATAAATCGCATTATGGTTTGGTGAGTAAACGGATTTTATTAAACTATTTTAGTAGTATTGTTGGGTGTATTTTTGTGAGTTTAAAGCTATTTTCTAATCTTAAAAATGTTATTTTTAAGTATTTATAATTGATTTTTAATTAAAATAATTAAATAAAAATAATAAAAATATTTATTTTTTTCTGCTACAGTTGACCTTGACCAGTTGACTTTGACTGGTCGTTGACCGGTTTGCGGAATATTGTTGTGCGCTCGGTGAGGCTCGAACCCGAGACCTCCCGTACGCGTGCACGCAGCTCTACCAACTGAGCTACGTGTCTAACCCGTTATATATCCGATTTTAATTATATATATACATTAATTAGAATTTAAACAGAAAATCATTTTTATTTTAAAAACAGTTTAAGGCGAAACAGTCATGCACACCACAGGTCTCGAACCCGGGACCTGTGGGTTAATCTAACACACAGTCCACCGCTGGACTGTGTGTTCAACATGTTATAATATTCGGTTTTTATTATACTTAAATACAAAATAGATATTTCCTTTTCTGCCTTATTTAAAAGAAAAGATAATTGTCCGAGTCGGTGCTGAGGACCGGACTCGAACTCGTGACCTGTGATATAAACAAACACACAGTCCACCGCTGGACTGTGTGTATAACTTGGTTATTATTCCGGTTATTAATATACTTAACATATAACTAAGGCGACTCCGGTTCAGTAATAAAAAAAAAATAGATTTTATTAAGGCAGCGTGTGAGACGGGAATCGAACTCGAGACGATTTGCGTTTTATAAGTGCACACAGTCCACCGCTGGACTGTGTGTCTAACCCGATAATTTTCATGATTTATATTATACTTATATGATAACAATCATCGTCTTCTTCAATGAAAAATAACCAGAAATCGGAAAATCGGCTGGTTCAAAGTTTTATCGATTTATTAGTGTTTTACAGTTAATTAAGGTATTATAAAAGTGAAACGGAGAAGAAAACTGGGCGGAGAAGGTATACCGACAAGACTCTCTGTTTTCCGGCAGAACTCCGGCGACAGAATTCACCTCCGGCGACGTGTTCCTTGTAGCAGCTAGTCTCCGAAAAGTTTGGAAAAGGTAAGAGTATCACCGGTATAAGCTTCAGAGGTTCAGAAAGCTCGGCAATGGGGAAACCGGTTTTCCGGCGACGAACAGGGAAATTCCGGCGAGTGGAATTACGCCGTGAAAAGATGTGATTTTTAGCGAAAAGGTTTGCAGGCGATTGTGGTTGAATTTATAGGAAATAATCGAAATGTATTTGGTCTGATTTTGGACTGTGTTCGTTATTTAAATTTTCCGGCGGTTTTGAAAAGTGTCGCGGACTTCAAACATCGGTTATAACCGATATGTGATTAAAGGTTTACGTTATAACGTAAATCGGTGTTAAAGCTCGCTAATTTACCGGGATTCCGACGACTGAATCGTTTGGGCGCCGATTTTGAATTCGTAACATTATTTTATCAATTAAATGATTGCAATATATAACAAACAGATCAAGCGGCGCAGTGGTTTGTGTGTGAGATGTTAAGTCACTAGGTGACTCGGTACAGACCCGGGTTCGAAACCCGGCAGATGTATTTTATTTTTATTTTGCGATTTTTGACGGTTTTTCAAAAACTAAATATATATTCGCGTATAATAATTGATTACGGATCGTTTAAAAATGTTTTGGACATTTAATTCGAAACGAAAATTTTGACTGACTGTTCGGTTGATAAACGGAGCGGGTTTGGTAAATCCGTTTTTGACGGATGTTACAACATTATCCAACACTAACTGGGCCACCGAAGAAGCTGAATATGGATGTTTGAGGGGTAAAAAATGCCCAAATTTAGTTAACCTGTCCACCAAAACCAAAATTGTGTCAAACTGTCCAGACCTGGGTAAACCACCAATAAAATCCATGGAAACATCAGTAAAAATGGATTGTGGAACAGGAAGAGGCTGCAAAAGGCCTGGACTAGCCAATGTTTCATACTTAGCTGCTAGGCAAACTGTACACGATTTGATAAACTGTTTAATGTCTTTATTAGTTTTTTTCCAATAAAATAAGTCTCTAAAAAGTTGTAATGTTGGATGAATCCCAGAGTGACCCCCTTGAGCAGATGAATGACAAAGCTGAATATTATCATTTCTCAGTACAACATCATTACCAATCCACAGTCTTGACTTTTTCTTCAACAAACCATCTACCAGAGTCATATTCTTCACCACCACACCTTGCTGTAATTTCTTGATAATATCCTGTGGTAATATATCTTGTACCAAACTGTTTTTAATTCTTTCTACTAAAAGAGGTTCATAAGAAGAAATGGCCATCAAACACAAACTGAAACTAGAAACTCGAGAAAGAGCATCAGCAGCAGCATTAGAAGTACCTTTCTTATACACAATGTGATAGTCATAGCCCATAAGTTTAGTAAGCCATGTATGCTGCAAAGGAGTGGTGACTTTCTGTTCCAATAGATGTTTTAGGGTCTTGTGATCAGTACGGATTTCGAAATGTTTAAGCACCAAATATTGATGCCAATGCTTGACAGCCATGAGAATTGCCAACAATTCTTTTTCATACACAGAAAAAGTGCATTTCTTGCTAGATAAGGCCTTACTAACAAAGGCAATAGGGTGTTTATCCTGCATTAAAACAGCCCCCAATCCTTTTGATGACGCATCAGTTTCAATCACAAAAGGTTTAGACCAATCTGGAAGTGCAAGAACTGGTGCTTGAACCAAAGCTTGTTTCAGTGTTTCAAAAGCCATTTGAGCTTGTTCGGACCGTTTGAAAGAATCTTTCTTTAACAAATCTGTCAGGGTTTAGCAATACTGCCGAAAGAAGAAATAAATCGTCTATAGTATCCCGCAAGCCCTGAAAACCCCTTAACTGTTTAACATTGATAGGAATAGGCCATGCTTTAACAGTCTCAATCTTAGCCCCATCGGTAGCTACTCCCTCTTTAGAAATGATATGTCCTAGGTATTCAACCTTAGAACCCGCAAAACTACATTTAGATCTCTTAGCTACCAATTTATTATCCCTTAACAATTGTAACACTTCTTTAAGATCAACTAAATGTTGATCCAAACTCGGACTGTACACCAGAATATCATCAAAGAAAATTAATACCTTTCTTCTTAATAAGGGTTTGAACACTGAATTCATAAGACCTTGGAATGTGACTGGAGCATTGGTAAGGCCAAAAGGAAGAACAACGAATTCAAACAACCCTTGGTGGGTTCTGAATGCTGTCTTGTGGATATCCTGCTCATGCATTCTGATTTGATGGTAACCAGACATTAAATCCAACTTAGAAAATATCTCAGCCCCACTTAATTCCTCTAATAACTCTTCAATAAGAGGAATAGGAAACCTGTTTTTAATGGTATTGTCATTTAATTTCCTATAGTCAACACACATCCTCCAAGTACCGTCTTTCTTTTTAACTAATACTACCGGAGAAGCAAACTGGCTAAGACTTTCTCTAATTAGTCCCTGGTTTAGCATCTCTTGTACCATCTTTTCAATAACATCTTTTTGACCTTTAGGATAACGGTATGCCCTCTGATTAATAGGTAAGCTCTCATCTACCAAAGTTATCTTATGGTCGCAGGTCCTTTTAGGAGGTAAAGAAATAGGAGGTTGGAAAACATCCTTAAACTTCAAAAGTAACTCCTCCAATTGATTATCATTTTTATTACCAAGAACCTTAGATTGATGCTTAAACTCACCTGAGTTATCAGACTGCATGCTAAAAAGTTGACACTGGCTTTGATGACATTGATTATTAATAAGATGTTGCATCTTTTCTGTAGAACAGAGAGAAACCTTGTTATTTGCAATGCCCTTGAGTTCAAACAATTGATTTCCCACCTTAAACTGCATTGTAAGCTTCTTAAAATTCCACATTATATCATCAAGAGTTTGCAACCAATGTATTCCCAATACCATATCAAAATTTCCTAAAGGAATTAATAACATATCTGCCTTAAACCAAGACCCTTGCATATTCCACTGAAAATCTTGGCAAAGTTGAGAACATGGTAATCTATTACCATCAGCCACTGCCACTGATAGTGAAGGAACTGTTTTAGAATGACATTGTAGTTTAGCAGCCAATGTGGAGTCTAAAAATTATGAGTAGACCGTGAATCAATGAGTATTTGTAACTGTCTATTGCCAATGGTCCCACTAACCTTCATTGTAGAAAAAGAGGGGACTCCCATCAAAGCATGAATAGAAGTTTGAGGACTATCCTTATTATCTTGTATGTTGTTATTGTATCAAACTGCTCAAAGTCTGATATCTCATCAGACCCTACTTCTATCACATATAAGTGTTTAAATTTGCAATTATGTGTAGGAGTGTACTTTTCAGTACACCAAAAACACTCCCCCTTGGCTAACTTTTGTTCTGCCTCTTTAGTAGGAATTCTTTTCTTTGTCTTTATCATTTGTGAAGCCGGAGGTGTTGGTAAAAGTGATAATGAAGCAGAATCCCACTGAATTGCTGGAACTGGCAATACTGGTAGGTTTAGCATTGAAAGTGGTACTAGCAGATTTAGAGAAAGTGTTCACAGGATTGCTTAATTTCTTATTACCAAACAATGTAGAATATACCACTTCTTGTTGTTTTGCCATAGCTACTGCATCCCTTACATTTTTTGGTCTAAAAATTTTAACCAAGCATTTGATTTCAGGCTTCAACCCTCCCACAAACAGCCCTGCTGCATATTCCTCACACAATTTAACCCTATTAAGTAAAGCATCGAAAGAATTACAGTATTCCTCTAAAGAACCTGTTTGTTGTAGATTCTTGAGTTCCTCCATTGGGTCTTCATGCAATCTTGTTGAAAATCTTGAAAGTAATGATCTAGAATAATCATCCCAATCTAATTCATCCACTGTCTTATCTTGACTTGAAGTGTTGCCCCTTCCAAATTAACCAAAGCATAATACACCTTCAAGTTATTGGGAGTCTTATCCACTGTAAAGAAGTGGTTGCATTTGTACAGCCAACCTTCAATATCTGAACCATTGAACCTTGGAAAATCTAATTTCCCCAACCTGAACGGCCTCTGTTCTTGTCCTTCAAAATTTCTGTGATTCCTTTCGAACATACTCTTGATTTCTCTTAACTGCAAACATGCCTCTGCCATTTGAGATTGTAAGCTTACAATTGACGAAGCAGTATCTTCAATCACTCCTTGCTGAAATTGAATATGAGTTTGAATTGCATTAGCATTTTCTTTGACCATCTGCTACAATTTTTCTAGATCTTGTTGTCTCGTCATCATAATTGTTTGAAGAATACCGATTGATTGACTACAGGACGCGATCTATTACCAATCAACAGTAATAAACCCTAATTGAATTGAAATGACGCGAATCACTCCTGTAATCAGCTGTGTATCCCAAGATTTGAATATGAAACGAATGAAATTGAATGGAATTTGATCGGAATTGAGCTTGTGCGAGAGTCGAACCGCTTTGATACCAATGTTACGATCAGAGAATGAAGAAGAATCTAGAGAGAGAAGGAAGCTTTCATTGCAACTAATCGATACCAATTACAACAACTAACAGAATATAAAGACTAACCTAACTGTTAACACTTTCACACATTTACAAACTAGTCCCTCAACTATCTAAAGTTTACATTTATGACATAGTATGTAAACCCGTAACAAATAAATTAAAAAAGACATTGTAAACGGAGCACTAGATTTGTCATTATTTTCGTTTTGTAGACTAGTGATTATGATTAGGGTGTAAATCATTTGTTCATGAGATCAGTTTTTTAATAAATCAAATCGAATCAAATCAAGTTTAAATATGATCAAGTTGAAGTCAAACCTAAATTATAGCTTATTTGGTAATGAGCCAAACCTTAATATAAGACACCAAGGTCTACTACCTAAACACACATAACAAATATAGTAGTAGTATAACATACAACTATATAATAAATATTACTTAATTATATTACATGTATACAATACACACTATACGTTTGTACATATATAACATATCATATATTACATATATATGTAATACAAAGTTTTTTTTTCTTATAATCCTCTCTCTGTACGATTATAATAATAACTAGTCATTAGCTCGCATTGCGGGGAGGTGGTGTACAACCATGCTACTAGCATCACGGAGGAGGGCGTAAAACAATGCTAAGTAGCAATCGAACGGCAATTAACATAACATAAAAATACGAATTCTAACACCAAGTGACTCAAGTAACGTGACACATAGACGAAGTAGAATTTATATGACATATATTAGAAAATCGAGGGGGTAAAAAACCCTGACAGATCAAATGTGACCACTAAATACCGTACTAAGTAACAACTGAACGACGATCATATCCGAGAAAAAGCCTAAAGAAAAACTAATGAAAAAGACTAAACTCATTTTAACTTTTTGTGGAAAAGTTATAAAAATCTAAAGTTTTATAATAGAAATGAAAAACATTAAAGTTCAAAATAAAAAAAACCAACAAATCCATAAAAGATAAAATAGACCATCCATAATTATGAATTAATATGTATATATGAATTACTTATGCCCTAGGGCTTGATTTACACAAACTAAGCTCTCTTAAATGAAATTTTTGATTGACACGAAACAAAATGATATAGGTACGTAAATTGTGATAAATGAAATATCAGTAGTACCTTAGCAACACTTGAGCATTGACATGTAAACATCAACATTTGTCATTTGAGAGTGAATCTTGAATTGGGATAAGAAAAAATAGTGTTTATCTTCCTCAACTAAGTCCTTCGGTCATGCACTTATAGTAGAATTTTGATTAATTTTGATAACTTGAACACCATAAAATCTATACCTAATCAACAAGTATTTAATTATATACCTAATTTCGATAACTTAACCTGAACACATCAAATCTATACCTAATAAACAAGTATCTAGTTATATCACGTATCAAAATTTTAAATTGGGTTATTGATTTTATCACCCCTAACTATTGGCTATTTGTCGCTGCCACCCCCAACTATCTTTTTGACGCTCGCCACCCCCAACTTAACACTTAGTGTGTTCTGTCACCAAATCGTTAACTTTTGAGGGTGTCCTAAGATCCCTAAAACCTTCCTAAGATCCCTATGACACCTCAAAAGTATAGTAACAGAATAAAAAATTAGTGAATAGTTAACGACGCGGTGACAGAATACACTAAGTGTTAATTTGGGGGTGACGGACGTCAAACTGATAGTTGAGGATAACAGTGATCAATAGCCAATAATAATAATTGAAGGCTGATAAATTCATTAAGCCTTTTAAATTTAATATGATTTTTTCGGATTCTCTTCTTTCACCTCTCTTTTTTCTCTAGTAAAACTTGCCAACAACCGAAGTCACTAGAAACAGGAAAATAACAAACCACTACACATTTTGACAATCACTTCACACCAAATTATGTTAAAAAAAAAAAAAAAAAACCTTCACACCAAATAAAGTTGACTTCAACTCAACTAAACCTTCACTCTCACCAATTCACAGATCTCAACTCAAAAACACAAACTCAAACTCAAAGATCCGACCAATCACTCAATACAATCTCCAAACAATCCAGTCAAGTTCAAAAGTCAACGCATCAACTCACTCCAAATTCACCATCTCACTCAACTCAAATCCACAATAAGATCACACCCAGTTCACATCTCTTCAACAGGTATTCAACCCACTTCACTTCTCATTCCAATTTCTTCAATGGAGAGTTTTCGAATTTTAGGGTTAGGATTTCTATCACTTTTCTTCATTAGATTATCAATCGCACAAACTTCACTTGATATTAACGGCAATAGATTTGGGGGTTTTAGATCCACTAACGAACCCAAATTCATCCCCAAATATGATCGAATTGATGAGGTTAAAAAGCAATGTTCTTCAATTTTACCTCGTGATTCTAATAAAAAACCGTACGGTAAACCATTGTTTAGGTTAAAAGATAGATTATCTTTTGTTAATGGTGATTGGTTTCAAGATTTGGGTCAATCCCCTTTGATGCCATTTGTTCATAACCCATATGGGTCAAACTCAAATGGGTCAAACTCAAATGGGTCAAGTTCAAATGGGTCAAACTCAAATGGGTCAAACTCAAATGGGTCAGATTCAGATCCAAGATCACCATTGAGTTTGATCTCTTTTGGGTCACAGATGTGGACCGGGCTCATCAGGCCCGAAACTCGGTTAATATTAACGGGATTATGCGGCTTGGTATAACGATGGCGGGTGAATTACGGGTTCAAACCGTATGAGAATGACCCGACTTTTCGGATATACCAAGATCATTCGGAACTAACGGTTTCGTTTCAAGGGGTTGTGGCGGATAACTCGGAGGATAATGATGGGGAAGTGGTAATGTGTTTGCTTGGGAATACGATGTTGCCGTATCGTTATAAGGATAAAAGTAACCCGTGGGATTGGGTTAAAGAACCGGGGTTTATGACCCAACCGCCGTTGATTCAAGATGATCAGGTTTTGTTAGTGGTTCGGTATCCGAAAACGTTTAGTTTAACGAAACGAGGGGTTTATGGTAGTTTGAAAAGTTTAAGCCCGAAAACGAGTGAGAAGTACTTTGATGAGGTGCATGTTTCGGCTTCGTTAAGTGGTTCTGCTAATTACGAGTTTAGTGCGGAAAAACTTGTGTCGAAAGCTTGCGATCCGTACCCGTATAAAGATAATGTTACGGATATTGGGCTTGGGGTGTATAAAGGGGATGACTTTTGCCTTATTCTTGAACGGTTTACGGGTCAAGACCCGTTGACCGTTGTCCCAAATTGGAAGTGTAACGGGAACGGTAGTTTGTGCAGCCGATTAGGCCCGTTTGAATCCGATGATAGTATAAGATTGACTAACGGAAGCTTTAAAGGTGTAAGACTTAGTTTTCAAGATGTCCGATGTGAAGAACCGCACGTAAAGGGTAAATTCGAAAAGTATACGAAAGTTGCGGGGCTAATTAGAGTCGTTCCACCGTTTGAGGATCATTACCAAGTGTCGCTACGAACCGGGCTTAATAACATGACGCTTTCGGTTGAAGGGATGTGGAAATCATCCAGTGGACAATTGTGTATGATCGGTTGTCGTGGAATTAATCAAGAATCCAACGGATGTGATTCGCGGATCTGTTTATACATCCCGCTCTCGTTTTCGATCAAGCAAAGAAGCATAATTCTCGGGACAATTTCGAGTATTGAAGATGGTAGTTCGAGTAACTCGTCATACTTTCCTTTATCGTTCGAAAAACTGGTACGGCCTTCTGAGCTATATGATCAGTACACCGAGTCAAAACCATATTACACGTATTCCAAGATCGCATTAGCCGGAACCGTGCTCGAAAAGAACGAGCCATTCAGCTTCGGGACCGTGGTTAAAAAGTCGCTTTTGACGTTTCCGAAAGTCGAAGATGCAGACTCGTATCTAGTCGGTTTATCCCTTTTATCTGAAGATCTCACACTTCACCACCCTGCGGTTCCCAATTCGGGCCCGAATTGGCTTCCGAGAACCGATTTACAAATCGAGATCTTATCGATTGGCCCGTTATTCGGTCATTACTGGTCTCTACAAAACGACACAGTAACAGAAGAAGACACCCCGTACCAAAGTAAAAATACATACACCGAAAAGCAGCTTTTGTTGAACGTATCGGCCCAAATTAGTCTAACGGGCCCGCAATATGCGAATTTTTCGAATCTGTTCGTAGAAGGGTTGTATCACCCGCTTGTCGGGAAATTGTATTTGGTGGGTTGTCGAGACGTACGGGCCTCGTGGAGTGTTTTATACGATAGTATGGATCTCGAAGACGGGCTGGATTGTTTGATTGAGGTCGTGGTGTCGTATCCACCCACCACGACCCGTTGGCTCGTTAATCCAACGGCTACAATTTCGATATCCAGTCAAAGGAATGAATACGACCCATTGTTTTTCAAACCGGTTAAGCTGCAAACGGTTCCGATTATGTATAGGGCTCAACGCGAAGACATTCTTTCTCGACAAGGTGTTGAGGGGATGTTACGGGTTTTAACGCTTTCGGTTGCAGTCGGGTGTATTTTAAGTCAATTGTTTTATATTAAAGAGAACTCAGACTCGACCCCGTATACTTCGATAGTGATGTTAGCAGTCCAAGCGATCGGGTACGGGATCCCGCTCGTTACCGGAGCCGAAGCGATTTTCAAAAAGTCGAAATCATATGAAGATTCTTCGGTTCTTGAAAAAAGTCAGATGATACAAGTTATAGATTACACGGTTAAGATTCTTCTACTGGTTTCATTCTCATTGATTGTTAGGCTCTACCAGAAAGTTTGGCGGGCCCGGGTTCGGTTACTTACACGGGCCCCACTCGAACCGAACCGTGTACCTTCTGACCGAAGGGTTCTTTTCATGACCTCGGTGGTCCACGTGCTCGGGTTCGTATGTGTTCTCGTGGTCCACAACGTGCAACCATGGCTAGTCGAACTCGAGGAGTACGCGGGTCTCGTTCAAGATTTCTTTTTACTCCCGCAAGTTATCGGTAACTTAGTTTGGCAAATCGGTTGCATACCATTAAGAAAATCGTATTTTATCGGGTTAACGGTGATCCAACTACTTCCTCACGTGTACGATTACATACGATCACCGATACCGAACCCTTATTTTTCCGAAGAGTACGAGTTTGTTGACCCACGTCTCGATTTCTACTCGAAAGTCGGGGATGTTTTGATACCCGTACTTGCGATTTTACTTGCGGTTTTTGTGCATGTTCAACAGAAGTTCGGGTACGAGAGGCTTGCGAAGGCTCTTGATTTTGGGAAGTTTCGGGTTTTGCCACGAAGGACGGTGGCGTATGAGCGGCTGCCGCCGGTGGTGGCGGAGGCGGAGATGACTTCTGGTGTCAATGGAGATGGTGGTGCCACAAGAAAGGAGGTTGATATAGAATGAATGTAATGTAATGAATTGTAGATGTTGTGACACTTTCAAATTTTGTATACCTTTTATTGCTACATGATGATGATTAAAGTTTGTTGCATGATTTTGAAGTTATTAGATTTGTTGAAATCAGATGGTACGTCGATGATCTAAATTTGCCGTTAAAAAAAATAAGAGAATTATCTGGTTTGCCAGTTGCCAGATTTAGGGATGTAAAATTTAAGCTCGAATAAACTCGACTCGTTTATAAATTATTTTATTTATGTATATACATATGTGTCTTAACATAAAAGTGAAGAAGGGATTTTTTTAATATATTTTTTTTCTATTTTATCAAGCACGTATTTTAGTTCCAGAATTTTAAAAAATAAAAAAATAAATAAATTATATACTCACACTAGTAGAGTAATTATAGTAAATATGTAGGTACTCAACTAGAGTAAATATACGATTCATTTTTTACATTTTGCAACTAAAACTCATGTTTAAATAGATGGAAAAAACTTTATTCATTTCTCATGACTCATGTTAAGACTCATTTATATAATAAAATTCATTTGTGTTTGATTTTTACACTATGTATATACAAATTATATTTTTAGAATTATATATAATATAACATTTTTACGTAATTATTATCTAAATATAAAATAAAAATATTGTAATTATATATGCTATTGGAGTATTGGTTGCTTAGGCTCACGGGCCTATTTAAACATGTTACATGAATTGGGCCTCAAGCCCGTTTGCTAAATTAACTTCAATATGGATTGCAACTTGTTATACATGACTCGATTACATTTTTTTAGGAGCAAACCTCGAGTAACTTACGTGTGACTCGTTTACACCGGATGGGTCGGTTCAGAGGTTTCTCTGAGAATTCACGTACCCTGTTCCAGCTAAAAAAATGTGCCTTTCGTAATGTTTTATTATTATTATAAAAAAATCAAATTAGTATCGGGCTCAATAACCCTAATGCCAAGTGGGCTAAATTCTAAACCATAAAAAATAATTTGTAAAGGGGCCTATATTAGAATTGGTATGTGTTTACTATTTAAAAGAAATAACATGTATACATCGCATTTTCTTTTTTGAAATCACGTGCCCCTCAAAATCACAGGTCTTGTGCGGAGGTCCTCCGCGCACACCATCATAGCCGCCACTGGGTCGGTTTGAGATTTTTACAGCTCAATACAGTCGCTTGACCGATGTTTTTTTTTGAAAGGTACTTGACCGATGTTTACCGGTCTACTATAATATAGTATCATAAAAAATATGATAGGTATTTTATTTTTGAATTTTCTAACATATACATTTTTAAGAAGAAATGACTTAGTTATTTGATTTTGTTAACCATGTTACTTGTTTGAAACTCATGTACAATTTGGAATTTCGGACAATATATAAAAGTATAATAAACATTCTTGTTTAATTAAGATTCTATTTTATAAACATTATTTAATGATTTAAATGTTGGTTTTGAAACGACGTTTTCATGCTAAATATGGATTATTTTTCATTTATTTAGTAACAATTGGCTTGTATTTATTTCGTCTCGAAGGTGTATTGTAGGGGCCGGAAACAGAAAAAAAAAAAAGTCGCCCTGTGAAAAATTAAAAACAGGTCCCATTTTCTTTGTAATATAGTACGCATTGAAAGAAATATTCGACTCGTTTTTTTTCTTTTCTTTGAAAAGTGTCATTTATTCACATAGCAGCCAAGAAAAACAGGCTGCCAAACAAGGAACAAAACCATAACTACACATCAGCCAAATTTGGTGTTTTGGTAGATAAGGCAAAGGATTTTTAGCTAGGCTTTGTATAAGGTTGTCAATTTTGTTTGAATCCTAAGTCCACCTGGGTTTTCGCCCCACCTATGGTACGCCAGAGACTTCTGCTCTTGTGGTGGCACAACGATTGTTAAGTGGCAGCGAGAATATGGTTTTCCAGGGAAACGCCAAGGCAAACTATGAAGCCAGCGTAGACCTGGTTATGACAACATAGTCTGGCTGGAATGGGGCAACGGAGCTCTTCAAATTAGAGAGTGCGATGGCCAAACACAAAAGAAAGTCCCCGTTAAAAAAATTATCTCTATTAATTGACTTTGTATGTGTTTCATTTTAAACTTATAATCTTTTAATTTCAAAATTTTCAAAATTGATATCGATATCTTTTTCTTTTGTGTATATAAAAATATTTTTATTTCTAAACAATTTTCTTTACAATCTCATTTTATTCTCTTCTTGAGAAAAAAAAGTAAAGCATATCAAATTAAAGAATAATTCATTGGCCGGTACTGAAAATTCAGGCTTTCTGTCATGAAAATAAGAAATTGTTCCTTGTAGTTTGATTCATATAGTTTAGTTTGTTAGTTAGTGATATGTAATAAAAATCGAGTTTTCATCACCTTAGTCACTTTCAAATTTCCAATTTCACACCCTTTAGCCTAGCCCATTTACACACTTTAAAGACCATATGACTTATGCCTTGTTTTTTGTGTGGTGGAAAACGATTGAGTTGCAAGCTTATGCAGATATGTGTTTTAGTCGGTTGAGTGTTCACTATGAATACCAGTGCATCATTACTAGTTACATGTTAAACCAAATTGAGAGAATATTGTGAGGGATGTGTTTAATATGCTAGCTTTAAGAGTGAGTTAATCTTGGGTAACCATCTCATGTGTTAAAATTGTAATGCCTGTTTAACCATTGAATTACCTTTGATTGTGAAAATTGTGAACCGATTATGACATTAGACCTTAACCTGAATTTATTGAGAATGAGGAGTGTATCTTCTTGTTTGACCCACGTGAAAATGAAAAATGAATTTGCTTGAGGGCAAGCAAAAGATAAGTGTGGGGATGTGATACGTGGTTGAAATTCTGATGTTTAACATATTTAAAGTTGTGTTGCGAGTTTTAGTTTCGAATGGCCTACTTTGTGATTCGTGTTTCACAGGCTTCAAAGAGCTATTTGGAGGCTTTACGGAGCATCGGGATGCGATCGGGATCAACCGGGTGCGAGAAATAAAGAAAACCGAGAATCGAACCTGGAAATCGCATCGACCACGACCTAGTGGTGCATCGCCGATGCGTCATGTCAACCGGAGGAATGCGTAGACAGAAGTATAGGGAGTCAGCCAGCATGTTACGTCGCCTACGCCAGGATCACGTGGCGACGTGGTTCATGACATGCGCAATTGCGGTTGACTCAGTTTTGACCAAGTTTGGATGGGTATTATTGGGGGTTACAAATTTTTGAAAAATACAACTTGTTCGTTGAGCCTTTCTAGGAGAACACACACTTTTTAAATCTACCATATATCATCTCTAGCCTCACCAATCATCACCTTGATCATACACCACAATCATCCACTCTAATCCATTACGAACCATCATTCATCATCATCCAATCATTCACCCACCATCACAATCATCCAAACCCTAACCCTAACCCTAATCTTCCATCAATCAAGATTAAGATCCAAGTTTCAATAGCTAGCTCTTCTATTCATCATCCAGAGTTCGTTTGCATCCATTATGAGCGGCTAGTCTCCTCGGGTTTCACCCCGGTGCAGATTTTTTGTAAGATTCTAAGGTTTTGACAATTTGTTTATGATTTTTGATTTGTGACTAGTTGTTTGAATTGTTTGACGTTTATGTTAATTGTTTTGGCATTTTTTTTGAATTCATGAATTGTCGAGTGAAGATTAAATTTGACTTTGTGAAATGGGATCATGAACTTTATGCCTTAACATAGACTAGGGTTTACATGTTCTAGGTAACGAAGTGCATTTTTGTCCGTTATTTGTGACGTGGATAGTTATCGGCACCTAAGACTCTTAACACTAAACCCGTTAATAATCAATTAGAACTAAATTAAATCTAAACGTATAGGAACCCTAGGTCTTGCAATTTATCGAATCGGATGTGAAGCTTATTTTAAGTTATAATTTTCAATCAATCAATTGAGTTTTGTTTTCATAATTTCACAACCATTTTATTAGTAACTAGTAAACTTGTTGGTTCAATCCGACACATCTTTCAAACAAAACAAACAAAAGGAATCATAACCGTAGCAAGCTTCATAATTTGACCAAATCAATAATTTAACCAAATTCTAACATAGACCATAGACTCTTCGTGGTTCGACACACCAGCTGCAACTAACTATTAGTTTGAGGTAATTAGAGACTATAAATATTATCTTTGATCAGGACGGTACACTCCGATCATTATGAATCGTTTTCTCGACATGAAACCTGGTTGGGACAACTATAAAATGCATTTTTCTAAGACTTTAGATGATTTTATTGTGTGTCTTCCCAATGACAATGTACTTTTATTTTCGTATTGCCTTTTATTATATGACCCGACCAATACGATCCGAAATTTTGACCCAAGTTGTTATATATAATTCCAAGCACCGAAAAAAACTGACATTATTTAAAAAAAATATGACTCCGTAACAAATCTATGAAAAATCTTGCTTGTTTCTGACACTTGAGGCTACACCGTCTCACAGGAATGAATATTATTTTTAGCATTTCATTTTTATATAGTCCCGAAGAAGAAATAGTCAGTCCGTCATAATTTATTACCTTAATGCAAGTCTATACTTGATACTAATGAATTTTTGTAGTGTTATACCATTATGGTTTCATCTGTAAATGATGGTCATGATATCGGAACTACACAATAAATGGAATATCACGTTCTCAAAGGAAGAAACCGAGTTCGATATAAGGATATCAATGAAGTTGAACATCCTATATAAAACCGCCTTAATGATATCATTAAGTTAACATGTTGTTTAATGCTAAAGTAATCTTTTATTGTAACAAATTAGTTTTTGATGATTGTTGGGTGTACACAACCATGAAGGGTGTTTTATTTATGCTCGAGACTAAAGATTAATTTATCAATATCTAATATCTTTACTATTGGAGTGGATTCGGAGGGTTTGATCGACACAACGTCTAACGTGGGATGTAATAGTGAGATAAGCGAGATAATACCGCGTATGAGGCACACGTCCTCATAGGCGTAAGCGAGTTAAGCAATTAGTTTGGTTGGTGTATTAATTAGCGTCTCAGATTTCGAGAGCTGTGCGAGTTGTGCATATATTCGATGGAGCGTAAATGCGATAAATCGAGACATAGAATAAGCGAGAAATCGAATAAAGCGAAAATTTCCCAAATTTAAACACATTAATAATAATAAACTTGTTGATGCGTAAATCGACGATATAAGCTTAAATCAATTGGGAATGTCCTGGGTTTTGAGACGTTTTACACGCCAAAGTGATTCGACTACCCTTTGCATTTGGACCCACGCTTTGGCCTAATAAATAAACGTTCTCACCGCAAGCGGCTAACGACGTTTACCCTTCCAGTTAATACGTGTTTCAAACCATTGGCATAACCGAGACTTTGGTGAGATTGAAAATCGAAGCACGAAATTAGTTATTAAGATGCAGGTTTCACCCCTAACTTAACAACTTTGTTCCTAGTTAGAAATGGAGATTTTCTCGAGGTTTGATATCACTCCTAACTCAACGAAGATATCTCGTGTGAGAGGATGCGCGGAGTGAATGATCGTATCGAGAGTTCTCGGTTTTCACACCTATTATCGACTTGATCACTCGTTTTGTGTATACGAGCGTTTCCAAGTGTGTATATTGTGTTAGTCTTAGGAAAAGCACATTTAAGCATTTATGGCAAGTAGTTTAGCATTTATTTCAAATATTGGTCAATCGGTACTTAAACATGCTACTAGGTCAAACATGGCAATTCTACCTATTATCCTAAGGAATTAGCTCTGATACCAATCTGTCACACCCCAGCTCGATGGCGGAATCATCAGGGTAGTGGCACTAGGCGACCAGATTGTCTCGTGAGAATTCCATAACAATCATTTAACAATATCACTCAACCATTAACGTCCCATAACATTCTAAACAATCATTACAGAATCTAAGTTCTCCCACAAAAACAACAAGGTTCGATATCCGCTAGATTTATTACACTTGGAAACTAAACAAAATAAAGACAAAAACTAAACTACGCTAAGCATGCAACATCCAAGCATCCATAGCTAAAATCCTCAACCTGTTACATACGTTAAAATACAAGTCAATATAATTAAGTAAAGGTGAGCATACGAGTTTTGTAATACTAGCATAATAAGGAAACCGTTCGCGAGATAATCTAACTACACATCATGATACCCTGAAACATTTTCACACAGATTAACATAGGCTTATTTCTCATGCTAACTACCGTGAGAAGGCTTGCGCGTCCATCCTAACTAGACCCCGTCGGGCGTAAGCCACACTATAGTACCATACTAGCTAAGGAGGCAAGTTAACGAAAAGAAGTCATAGTCACATGTTTCTAGCATCACGTATTGAGCATATATAATCAGATTATTCGCGTGTGATAAGCAGTTTGATTTGTGAAGTGATTTTGATATAGGAACGTATGTAACACCCAAAAAGTGCGTTAAAGCAAAAATGGGTCAAGTATACTCACTGTGGGTGCGTTTAGGTAAGAGTTCGGGATCTGAGGAGAGTCGAGAAGAGCGCCGGATCAGCCTGCATACGCGAACGGAAGTGCATCAGTCTCCGAAAAGCTGAAACGGTTAAGTCTTGGTTGGGCAGTAGCTAAGTTTGAGCGAACTTGGGTGGAATTGGTGAATTGTGAGTCAAGTTGATCGAACTTGATGCGTTTCCTTAGGAAACTTGTCAAGTTCGGGCGAACTTGTAAGAAACCTTACTGGGATGACAAGTTCGAGCGAACTTGTGAGATATTTGGTGAAAAAGTGCCCAAGTTCGGTCGAATTTGACCCATTTGGGTGCAAGTTCGGTCGAACTTGACCTGTGGAGCTGGTGATTCTCGAGCCAACTTGATGTTTTCAGGTCCAAAATCTTGCGTTTTCGCGTCGTTTGCTGAGGAAATCGAGTGTTCATATCTCCAACCCTGTGCTACTGAGCAAACTTAGGTCGGAGAGGTCTTTTTAGAGCTGTTTTAGCCGTTTTACAAAAGCGTGGGCTAATTCGGGCGAACTCGAGGTTCGTTCGGATTAGTCCGGCTTGTGTAAACTAGCATAAACGGCCTTGTGCTTCCAGATCTGGGATCTTGAATGATGGATGCTTCGTTTCATACCAGAAAATGAACAAAACACCATCAAAAGTCCGTATCTTGTGTAGAAATCAATGGTTTTCAAAGGTTTTTCTCAGATCTATCACTTACAAGCCGAGATCTTGCAGATCTCGTGTTTGGGAAGTCTCTACTATCGCCAAACGAACTCGTATTGTGTAGATCTAAGCTTAAAACAGAATTTTTTGAAGAAAAAGACGAGGATTTTCGTAAAAGAATGAGATTTGATGAAAACGAAGGCAATGCCTTGTGCAAGATCGTTGTAAAACGTTAATAAACACTGTTATAGTTGAAATCGGGTTGATTCTTACTTAAAGAACAGAGGGTTTCGGGTTTCGGGAGCTCTGGGCGAAGTTGCAGCAAGTTCAAATAAGAACAAAGCTTGGTATTTATAGGAGAAGGCAAAAAGAGAGCTGGTGGAGACCAAGTTCGGTCGAACTTGCTAGGATTTCAAAGGAGATCAGTCAAGTTCGGCCGAACTTGTTGATTCTGTGAGGAATCAAACAAGTTCGAGCGAACTTGAGAGTAAAGAAGGAATTTATTTTTGTTTTGGCCAGTCAAGTTCGGCCGAACTTGGTAACACCAAGTTCGAGCGAACTTGACCCAAAAGTTGGGTTTTCTTCGCTTATTTCGCGTTAAGTGTTCGTTTGGCTATTCGGTTCATATTAGTTAGTTATATTAAGCGTTTTAGTAAAGCGTTAAGCGTTATACTTGATGTAATAGCGCGATTTAGCGATTCGAGTGTGCGAGAACGATGCGATTGCGATTGTAATCATAACCAATAACACACATAACACATAATTAATATAATACCACGTAAATTAGTGCGATTCGCGATGCAATGAGATTAGCAATGCGATTTAATAAGCGATTAGATGCGATAATAACGTACAACACCATAAGTAATTAACATAAACTTTATTTTTAACCGAATCTCGGGATTACAAGGTCGATAAATGGGAAAACAAAATGGAAAGATAAGAATCGAATTTTCGAGTTGTTACAGTCTCCCTACTTTAGGGAATTTCATCCCGAAATTCAAGTAGTAGCTGTAACAAATAGATGCGGGTACTTGGCCTTCATGTCACTTTCCAATTCCCAAGTGAACTCGGCGCCTGCGTTGCCTTCCCATCGGACCTTCATGATAGGGATGTGAGAGCGTCGGAGTTTCTTAGTCTCTCGGTCCATGATTTCCACAGGCTTTTCCACGAAACGGAAAGTCTCGTTGATTTGTAGATCTTCGAGAGGGACATGCAGATTCTCTTCGGCTAGGCATTTCTTGAGGTTAGACACGTGGAAAGTCGGATGTACGTTGTTAAGTTTCTCCGGTAATTCGAGACGATAGGCCACTTTACTGATCCTTTCCAGAATCTTAAAGGGACCAACGTATCGAGGCGCTAGCTTTTCTTTCTTGCCGAAGCGGACCACTCCCTTCCAAGGTGCAACCTTTAGGAGAACGTGATCTCCCACTTCGAACTGTAGGGGCTTGCGGCGTTTATCGGTGTAACTTTTTTGACGAATCCGAGCTTTCAAGATATTGTCTCTGATTTGGAGGATCTTGTCTGTCATTTCTTGAATTAGCTCGGGACCGGTGATTTGTGCTTCTCCGATCTCGTGCCATGCAATAGGCAATCGACATTTTCTTCCATACAGTGCCTCAAAAGGAGCCATTTGAATGCTGGCAGGATAACTATTATTGTACGAGAATTCGATTAAAGGTAAATGTGTATCCCAGTTACCATCGAAATCTATGATGCACGCACGAAGCATGTCTTCGAGGGTGCGGATTGTTCGTTCAATCTGACCGTCGGTTTGAGGGTGAAAAGCGGTACTGAGATTGAGAGTAGTACCGAGAGCGGATTGAAAGGTCTCCCAGTGATGCGAGATAAAGCGACCGTCGCGGTCAGAGATGATGTCACGAGGTGTCCCGTGTCGACATATAACTTCGTCGGTATAGATTCGGGCTAACCTTAAAGTCTTCTCGTATAGCAATAAAGTGCGCATATTTAGTAAGACGATCAACGATAACCCAAATGCTATCGTGACCTGATAAAGTGCGAGGAAGTTTTGTAACGAAGTCCATAGCCATACTCTTCCACTTCCACATCGGGATTTCGGGTTGTTCGAGTAAGCCAGAGGGCCTTTGATGTTCAGCTTTAACCTTCGAGCAGGTTAAGCACTTCCAGACGTATATGGCGATATCCTTCTTCATGCCCGGCCACCAGTACTTAGGACGAAGGTCCTGGTACATCTTGTCGGCACCAGGGTGAATGGAATATCGAGATTTATGAGCTTCGGTCATTAGCAATTTACAGAGATTATCATGACTGGGAATCCAAATACGATCGAGATAATAATAAATACCATTAGGCTTAGATACGAGCTGAGTTTCGGCACCATATTTCATTTCTTCTTCCAAAGTATTCTCGTTAAAACATGCGAATTGAGCGGAGTGAATCATGATTTCGAGATCATTCAAAGCTTGAGAGTCACGAACACTATACACATAGCTTCGTCGACATAGAGCATCGGCGGCGACGTTTGCTTTGCCGGGATGGTAGCGTATCTCACAATCGTAATCGTTGAGAAGTTCAACCCATCGACGTTGTCGCATGTTTAGTTCTTTTTGATTAAAGATATGTTGTAAGCTCTTATGGTCGGTGAAGACCATACACTTAGTACCATAAAGGTAGTGTCGCCATATCTTTAATGCAAAAACAACTGCACCGAGTTCGAGATCGTGGGTTGTGTAGTTCTTCTCGTGGATCTTGAGTTGATGAGACGCATACGCGATAACCTTGTCTCGTTGCATAAGAACACAACCAAGACCAAGATTAGAGGCGTCGCAATAAACAACAAAATCATCATTTCCTTCGGGAAAAGCGAGTACGGGAGCATTGCATAGCATATGCTTGAGAGTTTGAAAAGCTTCCTCTTGCTTAGAATCCCAAACAAAATGTTTGTCTTTATGAGTTAAAGCGGCAAGCGGAACGACGATTTTCGAAAATTCGGCGATTGATGAATCGACAGTAATAACCCGCCAATCCAAGAAATGAACGGATTTCGGAGGCATTCTTCGGTGTAATCCAACTCTTGACGGCTTCAATCTTTGCAGGGTCGATGTGAATTCCTTGACTATTGACGATGTGGTCAAGAAATTGGACTTCTTCGAGCCAGAATTCACATTTGGAGAACTTAGCATAAAGGCGATTTCCTTGAAGAAGTTTGAGGACTAAAGCGAGTACGGGAGCGTTGCATAGCATACGCTTGAGAGTTTGAAAAACTTCCTCTTGCTTAGAATCCCAAACAAAATGTTTGTCTTTATGAGTTAAAGCGGCAAGCGGAACGATGATTTTCGAAAATTCGGCGATTGATGAATCGACGGTAATAACCCGCCAATCCAAGAAATGAACGGATTTCGGAGGCATTCTTCGGTGTAATCCAACTCTTGACGGCTTCTATCTTTGCAGGGTCGATGTGAATTCCTTGACTATTGATGATGTGGTCAAGAAATTGGACTTCTTCGAGCCAGAATTCACATTTGGAGAACTTAGCATAAAGGCGATTTCCTTGAAGAAGTTTGAGGACTAAACGGAGATGACGCGCATGTTCGTCTCTCGACTTCGAATAGATAAGGATATTATCGATGAAAACAATGACGAAACGATCTAAGAAAGCCTTACACACACGGTTCATCAAATCCATGAAGACCGCAGGTGCATTGGTAAGACCAAAAGGCATGATCACGAATTCGAAATGGCCATAACGGGTACGAAAGGCGGTTTTCGGAATGTCTTCTTCCAACACGCGTAGCTGATGATAACCGGAATGAAGATCGATCTTAGAAAAACAAGTAGCACCTTGAAGCTGATCAAATAAGTCATCGATACGAGGAAGAGGATAGCAGTTCTTTATCGTAAGCTTATTAAGTTCACGATAATCGATGCACATTCGGAACGTTCCATCCTTCTTTTTCACGAAAAGTACGGGTGCGCACCAAGGCGAAGTGCTCGGGCGTATGAAACCTTTATCAAGAAGCTCTTGAAGTTGGCTTGATAGCTCGCGCATTTCAGATGGTGCGAGACGATAAGGAGCTTTAGCAACAGGAGTAGCTCTGGGAACTAAATCGATACGGAATTCAACATCTCGAGTAGGGGGTAAACCGGGTAAGTCGTCGGGAAAGACTTTGGGAAATTTACAAACGACGGGAACATCTTTATAAGTCTTCTTTTCTTTCTTCGGATTCACGATATAAGCGAGGAAAGCAACACATCGCTTTTGCAAGCATTTGTGTGCTCGAGTACATGACAAAAGCATCAACTTCTTTGAGGGAGTTTCACCATAAACATGAAGTTGATCACCGTTTGGAAGAGGGAAGCGAATCATTTTATCGAAGCATACAACTTCAGCATGATTCTCACGAAGAAAATCTATGCCTACTATGATATCGAAGCTACCTAATTGCATAGGTATGAGATTGATCGAGAAGACATGGTTGTTGAGATCGAGATTACAACCACGTAGGATGGAATTAATGGTAACGGTTCTTCTGGTGGTGACTTGCGCATTGAAAGTCTTTGGGAGTTTAGCGCACTTACATTTTAAAACCTTTTCGAATTCTAATCATACAAAACAATTATCGGCACCAGTATCAAATAAACATGAAGCATAAATACCATTAACGAGAAACGTACCATTGACAACATTGTTGTCATTCTGAGCCTGGCGGTGGTTGAGATTGAAGGCTCTGCCATGCGCAGCTTGTGGTTGCTGCGGCGGCTGAGGCTGCGGTGCTGGCTGCTCTTGCTTGACAGGACGATTCGGATAGACATTGGCGAAATGATTCGGATCACCACACACATAGCACACACATGCTTTTGGGGCTTGCTGCTGATTGGCTTGAGGAGGAGCGGGTAAAGCTGGAGCTGCTGGAGCCTGAGGAGCTGGCTGACGCGGGCCGGTACGACAACTCACAGTAAAGTGGCCATAGATGTTGCAGTTTGTGCAAAAACGACAGTTTCCACCCACTACATGATGATAGGTGCACTTAGGGCACAGGGGGTTAGGTCCGGTATACGCACGCTTAGCTGGAGGTGCGTTCGGAGCGGATGACTGAAGTGGCTGCGGGTTTGCTGGAGCGGCGAGAGCATAGTTCTTACTCGAGTTTCCTCTTTTGCGTCCCTGACGCTTTCCCTTCGGGTCACTTGGTGGTTCGGTAGTAGCGGTTGGTTCGACGATAGCTTGATTGGCAACTTTCGCATGATTCTTGAAATACCCATCTTGGACTCGCTGATCATTGATCTCAGCGGAGAGCATGAAGGTTTCCTCGATGGTTGTAGTACGAGCAACTTTCACAAAATTTGCAACACATTCAGGAAAACCACGGATGTACTTGTTGATAGCTTTCTCAGTCGTATCAACCTGGCTGGGACAGATGATGCTCAAAATCTTAAACCGAGCAGTGAATCCAGCATTGTCGGGACCATCCTGTTTGATTCCCCAAAACTCATTCTCGAGCTTTTACATTTCGTGCGGAGGACAAAACTCCTTCAACATCACTTCCTTGAGTTCCTCCCAAGATAGACTGTAGGCTTCATCATTATCGCGCCTATTCCTTTCGGCGGTCAACCAGTCAAGAGCACGGGACTGGAAGACTCCGGTAGCGTTCACTGTACGGAGGTCATTGGGTCATCCACTTTGCCTAAAAGTGACCTCAATAGCATCGAACCAGCAAAACATAGAAGTCGGTCCGTCATTGCCCGTGAAGGCGAGAGGTGCACAAGCCTTGAAATTTTTGAAGCTGAACCGTGACTTAGGGTTCTCAGCTTTCGAGTCAACTGACGAGTTAGTGCTCACAGCATCGATTTCTGAGACGATTTGCGGATGACCTTAGCCATTTCCTTGGCTACCATGGTGGCAATACACTTGTCGGCGTTGCTGCGCTGGAGGTTCCTACGGTGTGTGCGATCTCATTGAAGACATCTACACAAAGGATTTAGATTAGATGAGATTCGATTATAATAGAGTTATGCTTAAATATTTATTATTATTATCATTCATACAAGGCACAAATTTACATAAACACATATGCACGTAATCACGTAAGCACATAAGCACGTAAGCACATAAGCATGTAAGCACATAAGCACATATTTGCACGTATTCACCTTCTAATAATAACAATGAGTAGCGCGATACGAGATGCGAGATATAAGCGAGATATAAGCAATATATAATAACGAGATAAGCGAGATAATACCGCGTATGTGGCACACGTCCTCATAGGCGTAAGCGAGTTAAGCAATTAGTTTGGTTGGTGTATTAATTAGCGTTTCAGATTTCGAGAGCTGTGAGAGTTGTGCATATATTCGATGGAGTGTAAATGCGATAGATCGAGAAATAGAATAAGCGAGAAATCGAATAAAGCGAAAATTCCCAAATTTAAACACATAAATAATAATAAACTTGTTGATGCGTAAATCGACGGTATAGGCTTAAATAAATTGGGAATGTCATGGGTTTTGAGACGTTTTACACCCCAAAGTGCTTCGACTACCCTTTGCATTTGGACCCACGCTTTGGCCTAATAAATAAACGTTCTCACCGCAAGCGGCTAACGACGTTTACCATTCCAGTTAATACGTTTTCAAACCATTGGCATAACCGAGACTTTGGTGAGATTGAAAATCGAAGCACAAAATTAGTTATTAAGATGCAGGTTTCACCCCTAACTTAACAACTTTATTCCTAGTTAGAAATGGAGATTTTCTCGAGGTTTGGATATCACTCCTAACTCAACGAAGATATCTCGTGTGAGAGGATGCGCGGAGTGAATGATCATATCGAGAGTTCTCGGTTTTCACACCTATTCTCGACTTGATCACTCGTTTTGTGTGATACGAGCGCTTCCAAGCGTGTATATTGTGTTAGCCTTAGGAAAGGCACATTTAAGCATTTATGGCAAGTAGTTTAGCATTTATTTCAAAGATTAGTCAATCGGGTACTTAAACATGCTACTAGGTCAAACATGGCAATTCTACCTATTATCCTAAGGAACTAGCTCTGATACCAATCTGTCACACCCTAGCCGATGGCGGAATCATCAGGGTAGTGGCACTAGGCGACCAGATTGTCTCGTGAGAAATCCATAACAATCATTTAACAATATCATTCAGCCATTAATGTCCCATAACATTCTAAACAATCATTACAGAATGTAAGTTCTCCCACAAAAACAACAAGGTTCGATATCCCCTAGATTTATTACACTTGGAAACTAAACAAAATAAAGATAAAAACTAAAATACGCTAAGCATGCAACATCCAAGCATCCATAGCTAAAATCCTCAACCTGTTACATACGTTAAAATACAAGTCAATACAATTAAGTAAAGGTGTGCATACGAGCTTTGTAATACTAGCATAATAAGGAAACCGTTCGCTAGATAATCTAACTACACATCATGATACTCCGAAAATTTTCACACAGATTAACTTAGGTTAACATAATATTTTTTAAAAGGTGTTATAGCGTTTTACGGTCCCCGTTATCTTAGAAGGGCCACTTGGTCCGACCTTCAAAAAATTTACGAGGTCCATGCTGAGCTCCATGGTTTACCGGGCATGATCGGAAGTTTGGATTGTTGACATTGGGAGTGGATAATTGTCCGACCGCATGGCGAGGTAACACACACGAGGTGATCAGCACGGACCAACTGTTATTCTTCAAGAGGTTGCCTCACAGGACCTTTGGGTATGGTCGGCTTACTTTGGTGTTGAGGGTCATGCAATGATTTAAACGTTTTCGAGCAGTCTCTGTTGGTAGAAGAGTACATATCTGGTCGAACTGCGAAAGCATCTTTTTTGCAAACGGGAACTACTACCCGCATGGATACTATTTATGCGATAGAATTTATCCAAAGTATTCAATTGTCGTGAAGACGTTCAGGGACCCGTACAATTAAAAAAGAGCTCACTTTAAAAAGGTTCAAGAGTCTTCGCGGAAGGATATTGGGACATGCTTTGGGATTCTTCAACAACGGTGGCATTATTTAAGAAATCCTTGTCGTGCATGGAGCACAGAAAAAAATGAGATATGCAATGTACGCTTGTATAATAATGCATAATATGATTTGAGAGGACAAAGGAAAAGCAATATGCCAGAACTATGTACCGGAAGACGTTCAGGAGTATCCACAAGCAACAATGGAAGAAAGAGTGAAGAATGCACATGAATTGCGGTTTGAAGCGGCACATTCTGAGTTAGCGCTTGATTTGGTCGAACACGCGTGGTCGGTTCGTTATATTCCAAACGGGGGTGAGCAAGAGTCAGATGACGAAGAAGACGAAGATGATGGGAATGATGAAAGCGAAGACGAGAATTAAAAAATAAGAGTAAATTGCACAAAACGTCCTTTAAGTTTCACCAATCTTGCTGGTTCCAGCCTTAATGTTTAAAAGTTGCCAAAAACATCCTTTACGTTTATTTTTGTTACGGGTTTCATCCTTTGTCACTAACCTAGTTATTAATCCTTGTTAAATGGCCTCACATGCATAGCATGTGAGGGTAAAACCGTCTTTTCTGCTAGATTGGTGAAACTTAAAGGACTCTCTCTCATCTCACCCTCCTTCCCCTTCATCTCTCTCCCAGTAAAAAATCTTTCAACCTACACAAACTTACAGACATAAACTAGCCACCACCATCACACGCAACCTGTCACCATGACACCACCACCCGCATCGTTTCATCTTCATCTGAAACCATAACCCCGAAATCTTTATCAAACCCTAGTCATGGATGTTCAGGTTTCATCTTCGAGAAAGTACAATGATGGTGGATCCAGACCGACTAAACTAATCGTGGCGGTGAAAGGTGAGTCGTTGTTGGTTGCGGCGGCTAGGGTTACAAAGAGATGTTGACAACAATTTCTAGATCTAGGGTTTCGAACTAAGGCTCATCTCTCCGGTGACAAGAATAAACAAGACGGAGGATGGCCATGGTGGTTCGCTGTGGTCAACAACAGCAACAGAGGGATCAAAACCCTAGATCGTCGGCCAAACTCGTTAAACTATTAGACTTCGTCATGGCTCCGCAACAGAAGGTAGAGAGATGGTGGTGATTCCGATGGTTTTGGGGGCTGAGGTGATGATTTCTGGTGGTGGTGGTGCTTGTCCGCGGCGGCACTTGTAGAAGAGGATGGTGAACAGGTTGAATATGGTTAAACAAACAGATATATGAAAAATGTGATGTTTGGGGTTGAAGGGCAGGTGGCGGTGGTTGTTGGCAGGTGGTGGTGGTGTGGTGGCGGGTGTGGGTGTTTGTGTTTGAGAGAGAGAGGGAGATAATGTAAAATAAAGAACTGATATTTATTTTAAGTTTATGTAAAATAAATGAGTGTAATGTTTATTTAGGTGAAAAGACCCAAATGCCCATGCTGTTATTTATTATATTACCAAAATACCACAAAACTAACAGAAAAGACGGTTTTACCCTCACATGCTGATGTGGGCCATTTAACAAGGATTAATAACTAGGTTAGTGACAAAGGATGAAACCCGTAACAAAAATAAACGTAAAGGATGTTTTTGGCAACTTTTAAACATTAAGGCTGGAACCAGCAAGATTGGTGAAACTTAAAGGACGTTTTGTGCAATTTACTCAAAAAATAATTATTAGTTTTAAAAATATTATGTAATTGTGTTTTATTATTTATGTAACTTTTTTAATTAATAGAATATAATTTGTTTTAAAAATAAAAACAAAATAAAAAATAGAAAAGTGTGGAGGTGACACGTGGCGAACAACGCCCAAGGGTGGGGCTTTATACCACTACGCCCATTTCTTCACAATGCCCCTTTGCTGACAAGGATGTCACGTGGCGGACAACGCCCAAGGATGGAGCTTTATTTACCTAAACGACTACGCATGATCTTAGGGTGATAAATTAAGAAACTACCAATTTCAAAAATATCAAAAACTATTTAATAACCGAATATAAACAAAGTAACATGAATTGGATGTATCATTTCTTGATATGATACAAGAGTCTGTTACAATATTTAAAAAGTATGAAGTACCAAAAATCAATTTAGAAGTTAATTATATGTTAGTTTGAAAGTTCGGTTGAGCCGAGAAGGAACTTGTTAATATAACTAGTATATATACCCGCGTGATGCGGTGGGTTCAAGTGTAAAGTAACTCGGATTTGTACCATCAAGACCTGAATCGTTTCTGAACAAAAGTTGCATCAAAATGTAAATAAACTAAATATGTACAAAAAATTAAGCACGAAAACGTATTATATTTGACCCGAGTTATTTGCGAAAAAAATTCACATCGAACACCAACTTGAACCTATACCGAGGCATAAAACAAAAAAGTACAAAATGAATTTTTTAAGTTAAAAATGGTACCGCACGTTGCGGTGGCGCCGAAACGTAAAGCAAGTCGAATTTATACAATCTAACGAAACATATTATATTTGACCCGACTTGTTTTAAAACAAAATTTATGTCAAAACATAGACCAACTGAAAACGTATATAAAAAAACACAAAAACATATTATATTTGAGCCAACCTATTTTCAAAGAAACGTAATAAATTTGAATGTATACCAACACGTAAATAAAAATAAGCACATAAAAATATTATAAAACTTTTAGAAAGCTAAAGGGTTATAAGTAGCAATACTAAATGTTGAAGGATAAATGTTAAAAAAACAAAAATATACTAAAAGAAAAAGAAAACAAAAAATTGGACCATGTGAAGTTATGTATATGTAACTTCATATTGTAGCTATATTAGTAAATTTCCCCGCGCGTTGCGGTGTGCCAAATTAAAGTAGTCCGGATTTGTACCATTAAGTGGGGATGAGCAAATGGTACAGGGTACCGGTAATCGGTACCGATACCTATTTTTGGGGATTTTCGGTACCGGTGAGTACCGAACTCATCCCTATCGTCAAGTTCCGAATCGTTTTTAAACAAAATTTAAGTCAAACCGTAGATAAACTGAAGATATACAAAAAAGAATCACGAAAACTTATTCTATTTGACCCGACTTATTAGCGAAAGAAATTTATGTCGAACACCAACTTGAACTTATACCGACACGTATGTAAAAGTCAGTACAAAATTATGTTTTTTAAATTAATATTGGTATCATGGTTGCGGTGGCGCCGAGACGTAAAGTAAGTCGAATTTATATGGTCTAATAAAAAATAATATGTTTCACCCGACGTTGTAAAACAAAATTTATGCAAAACGTAGACCAACTAAAAACGTACATAAAAAATAAAATAAAACATATTATATATGAGATTCTGAGCCTATCCATTTAATCAACATTAATTTTTACCGACACATAAATAAAATAAGCACGTCAAAAATGATTATAAAGTTTTTAGAAAGTTGAAAGGTTGTAAGTGCCAATAAAAATGTTAAATGGTAAAGGTTAAAAAAAACATAACGACATAACAAAACAAAAAAAAAGATGGCTCACTTGAAGTTGCTGTGTAGGTAACTTCTTAGTTGCGACGGCGTTGAAACGTGAAATAACTCGAATTTATACCGTCTAATGAAAATGTAATATATTAGACCCGACTCACTTCTGAACAAAATTTATGTTAACGTGTAAATCAACTAAAAACATATATAAAAATAAGCATAACAACTTATGATATGACTTATATTTTGAAAGAAACTTACGTTGAAACCTAAAACAACCTAAATTATATTGATATGTAAATAAGGATAAACCCACAAGAATATAATGTTTTTTTAAGTTAAAGAATGGTACAACGTATTGCGGTGGCGTTGAAATGTAAAGTGTCACACCCCAACCGATGGCGGAATCTTCGGGGTAGTGGCACTAGGCGACCAGATTGTCTCACGAGAAATTTCCAAAACACTATTTAATCAACAATATTTTAACGTCTAATATCCCATACTATTAAACAATACATCATCAACAATGTCACGAAATACATGATTTTCTTAAAAAACAATAAGGTTCGATTTTCCCTAGATTTATTACATGAGTTCTAAACCGAAACAAACTAACGAAAACTAAGTTAAGCATAACCCCATGCATCCAATGCTAATCTCTAACCTGCAACATACGTCAAAATAAAGTCAACACATGAAATGTAAAGGTAAGCATACAGGTTTCGTGTGATAACGTAGTAGTTTAAAGCGTTCACGCAATATCGCATACATAAACATGATTCATGCGGCATACTACAATCAAGATCATATCACACATTCAATTTCGTGAGAAGGCTGGCGCGTCCATCCTAGCTAGACCCCGTCGGGTGTTAGCCACACTATAGTATCATACTAGCTAAGGAGAAATCAACAGGATATATCTAGCAGGTATGTCAAGCAATCATGTGTAATCACGTGTAACGGATATTCGCGTTTTGATAAACAGTTGAGTTGTGTTGTGTATTTTGATAGAGAGATGTATGTTACATCCAAAATGTGCGTTTAAACGTAAATGTGCGTTTAGATGAGAGTAGACGACTGTCGGTAGGTGAAGAGGAGCGCCGGATCAGCCTGCATACGCGAACGGAAGTGCACCAATCTCTGAAAAGCTGAAACGGTTAAGTTTGGATTGAGCAGTAGGCAAGTTTGGCCGAACTTGTATGTAAACATACAAGTTCGAGCGAACTTGTAAGGCTTTGGTGATGTTTGAGTCAAGTTCGGGCGAACTTGTAAGTTTCTTAGAAAACTTGACAAGTTCGTGCGAACTTGTGGTCAATAGTAACAAATGAGGCAAGTTTGGCCGAACTTGTGAAGTTTCTTTGAGAAACTTGACAAGTTCGAGCGAACTTGGGGGTTTCTGAAGAACAATTGGACATTTTCACTCAAGTTCGGCCGAACTTGACCCCTTGAGGGCAAGTTCGAGCGAACTTGACTACTGTGCTGTCAAAATCAGTTAATTCTCGAGCGAACTTGATGTTTTCGGGTCCAAAATCTTGCGTTTTCGCGTCGTTTGCTAAGGAAATCGAGTGTCCATCCCTCCAACCTTAAGCCACTGAGTAAAACTTAGGCTGAAGAGGTCTTTTAGAGCGAACTTAGCCATTTTATAGAAACTCGGGCTAATTCGGACGAACTTGACGGTTCGTACGGGTTAGTCCAGCTTGTGTAAAGCGACGATTCCCCTTGTGCTTCTGGATCTGAGAACTAGCTTCGACAAAGCTTCGTTCCACTCAAAAGTGAACGAAACATACGTCATTAGTCCGAAAATGGTGTAAAATCAAGGATTTGAAAGGTTTTGCTCAGATCTAGTGTAGATCTGAGTGAAAAACAGAAGTTTTGTAGAAAAAGATGAAGATTTTAGTAAATAGAAGAGATTTGATGAAAACGAAGGCAATGCCTTGTGCAAAATCGTTGTAAACTGTTGTAAAACGTTGATGAACATCATTGTAGTTGAAATCGGGTTGATTCTTACTTAGAAAACAAAGGGTTTCGGGTTTGAGAGCTCTGGCGAACTTACAGCAAGTTCAATTGAGAGAATGGGGCTGAGTATTTATAGGTGAAGGCAAAATGAGGACTAGGGAGTCAAGTTCGGTCGAACTTGCATGATTTCATGCAAGTTCGGGCGAACTTGCTAGATATGCAAGGAGTCTCAGTGAAGTTCGGCTGAACTTGCACATATTTGTACAAGTTCGAGCAAACTTGTGGAAAACAAGGGATTCTAGTGTCTCAGGCAAGTTCGGGCGAACTTGTGGTATGCAAGTTCGGCCGAACTTGGCCTGATGACCAAGTTTCGTTTGCTGATTTCGCGTTAAGTTTGTTTGGCGATTCGGTTCGTATTAGATAGTTATATTAAGCGTTTTAGGCAATATAATAGTACGTTTTAGCGGTTCGAGTAAGCGAGAGCGATGTGATAGCGATTGCAATCATAACATAAACAAATATAACACACATAAAACACAATTACACATAATTAACTGCGATTTGTGATGCGATGAGATAAGCGATGCGGTTTAACAAGCGATTAGATGCGATATAACATACATAATTGTAATTAATTAACATCAACTTTTCTTGTAAACGAATCTCGAGATTATCAAAGGATAGATACAATCGATAATAAAAGAAAAAGATAACAACGAAATTCTGAGTTGTTTTAGTCTCCCATACTTTAGGAAATTTCGTCCCGAAATTTAATTAGTGGCCGTAACAAAGAGGTGCGTGTACTTAGCCTTCATGTCACTTTCCAATTCCCATGTGAACTCTGCGCCGCGTTTGCCTTCCCATCGGACCTTCACGATAGGGATGCGTGAGCGCCGTAGTTTCTTGGTTTCTCGGTCCATGATCTCAACAGGCTTTTCCACGAAATGGAGAGTTTCGTTGATTTGCAGATCTTCGAGAGGTACATGGAGATTTTCTTCGGCTAGGCATTTCTTCAGGTTAGACACGTGCAAAGTCGGATGAACGTTATTACGTTCCGCCGGTAGTTCGAGACGATAGGCTACTTTACCGATTCTCTCCAGAATCTTAAAGGGTCCTACGTATTGTGGCGCTAGCTTGCCTTTCTTCCCGAAGCGGATCACTCCCTTCCAAGGTGCAACCTTTAGGAGAACGTGATCTCCCACTTCGAACTGCAGGGCTTGCGGCGTTTATCGTCATAACTCTTTTGACGACTCCGAGCTTTCAAGAGATTGTCTCTGATTTGGAGGATCTTGTCTGTCGTTTCTTGAATTAGCTCAAGACCGGTGATTTGTGCTTCTCCGATCTCGTGCCAAGCAATAGGCGATCGACATTTTCTTCCATACAGTGCCTCAAAAGGAGCCATTTGAATACTAGTATGATAGCTATTATTGTACGAGAATTCGACTAAAGATAAATGCGTATCCCAGTTACCACCGAAATCTATGATACACGTATGAAGCATGTCTTCAAGGGTGCGGATCGTGTGCTCGATCTGACCATCGATTTGAGGATGAAAAGCGGTACTAAGATTGAGAGTAGTACCGAGAGCGGATTGAAAAGTCTCCCAGAGATGCAAGGTAAAGCGACCGTCGCATCCCGTGTCGACAAATGACTTCGTCGGTATAGATTCGTGCTAATCGTTCTACCTTAAAGTCTTCTCGTATTGCTATAAAGTGTGCAGATTTAGTAAGACGATCAACGATAACCCAAATGCTATCGTGGCCGGATGAAGTACGCGGGAGTTTGGTAACGAAGTCCATGGCTATACTCTCCCACTTCCACATCGGGATTTCAGGTTGTTCGACTAAACCAGAGGGCCTTTGATGCTCGGCTTTAACCTTCGAGCAGGTTAAGCACTTCCAGATGTATATGGCGATATCCTTCTTCATGCCCGGCCACCAGTACTTAGGACGAAGGTCTTGGTACATCTTGTCAGCACCGGGGTGAATGGAATATCGAGATATATGAGCTTCGGTCATTAGCAATTCGCGAAGATTGTCACGGCTAGGAATCTAAATACGATTGAGATAATAATAGATACCGTTAGGTTTAACGACGAGTTGAGTTTCGGCACCACATTTCATTTCTTCCTCTAAGGTATTCTCGTTAAAACAAGCAAATTGAGCGGAACGAATCATGATTTCGAGATCATTCAAAGCTTGAGAGTCACGAACACTATATACATAGCTTCGTCGACTGAGAGCATCAGCGACGACGTTTGCTTTGCTGGGATGGTAGCGTATCTCACAGTCGTAATCGTTGAGAAGTTCAACCCATCGGCATTGGCACATGTTTAGTTCTTTTTTATTAAAACTATGTTGTAAGCTCTTATGGTCGGTGAAGACCGTACACTTAGTACCGTAAAGGTAGTGTCGCCATATCTTCAATGCAAAAACAACTGCACCGAGTTCAAGATCGTGGATCGTGTAGTTCTTCTCGTGGATCTTGAGTTGTCGAGACGCATACGCGATAACTTTTGTCTCGTTGCATGAGAACACAACCAAGACCTAAGTTAGAGGCATCGCAATAGACAACGAAATCATCGTTTTCGTCAAGTAAAACGAGAATGGGAGCGTTGCATAGCATACATTTGAGAGTTTGAAAAGCTTCCTCTTGTCTAGAATCCCAAACAAAAGGTTTATCTTTATGAGTTAAAGCGGTAAGCGGAACGACGATTTTTGAAAAGTCGGCGATAAATCGATGGTAGTAACCCGCCAATCCAAGAAAGGAACGGATTTCAGAGGCATTCTTCGGCGTAATGCAACTCTTGACAGCTTCAATCTTTGCAGGGTCGACGTGAATTCCTTGACTATTAACGATATGGCCGAGAAATTGGACTTCTTCGAGCCAGAATTCACACTTAGAGAACTTAGCATAAAGGCGATTACCTTGAAGAAGTTCGAGGACTAAACGGAGATGGTGCATGTGTTCGTCTCTCGACTTCGAGTAGATAAGGATATCATCGATAAAAACAATGAAGAAACGATCTAAGAAAGCTTTACACACACGGTTCATCAAATCCATGAAGACCGCGGGTACATTTGTAAGACCAAAAGGCATGACCACGAATTCGAAATGGCCATAACGAGTACGAAAGGCGGTTTTCGGAATAACTTCTTCCAACACGCGTAATTGATGATAGCCGGAACGAAGGTCGTTCTTAGAAAAGCAAGTAGCACCTTGAAGCTGATCAAATAAGTCATCGATTCGAGGAAGAGGATAGCGGTTCTTTATCGTGAGTTTGTTAAGTTCACGATAATCGATGCACATACGGAATGATCCATCCTTCTTTTTCACGAAAAGGGCGGGTGCGCCCCATGGCGAAGTGCTCGGGCGTATGAAGCCTTTATCAAGAAGCTCTTGAAGTTGGCTCGATAGTTCGCGCATTTCGGATGGTGCGAGACGATAAGGAGCTTTAGCAACGGGAGTAGCACCGGGAACTAAATCGATACGGAATTCGACATCTCGAGTAGGGGGTAAACCGGGTAAATCGTCGGGAATGACCTTAGGAAATTCACAAACAACGGGAACATCTTTGTAAGTCTTTTTTTCCTTCTCCGGGTTCACGATATGGGCGAGGAAAGTAACACATTGCTTTCGCAAACATTTGTGCGCTCGAGTACATGACAGAAGCATCAACTTCTTTGAGGGAGTTTCACCGTAGACATGGAGTTGATCACCGTTAGGGAGAGGGAAGCGAATCATTTTATCGAAGCATACAACTTCAGCATGGTTTTCACGAAGAAAGTCCATACCTACTATGATATCAAAGCTACCTAACTGCATAGGTATGAGATTGATCGAGAAGACATGGTTGTTGAGATCGAGAGAACAACCACGTAGGACGGAGGTGACGGTGACGGATTTTCCGGTGGCGACTTCCACATCGAAAGTCTTTGGGAGTTTAGCGCACTTACATTTTAAAACCTTTTCGAATTCTAACGATACAAAGCAATTATCGGCACCAGTATCAAATAAACATGAAGCATAAATACCATTGACAAGAAACGTACCGTTGACAACATTGTTGTCATTCTAAGCCTGGCGGTGATTCAGGTTGAAAGCTCTTCCACGCGCAGCCTGGGGTTGTTGTTGTTGAGGTTGTGGTTGTGCTGGCTGCTGCTGTTGTTGAGGCTCTTGCTTGACGGTACGGTTTGGGCAGGCATTGGAAAAGTGGTTCGGATCACCACATAGGTAACACACACGTGCTTTTGGAGCTGCTTGTTGTTGCTGGTTGTTCTAGGGAGTACGCTGACGAGCAGGCAGTGCTGGAGCTTGAGGAACTGGTTGACGTGGACCGGTACGGCAACTAACAGTAAAGTGGCTGTAGATTTGCAGTTTGTGCAAAAACGGCAGTTTCCACCCACCACGTGATGGTATGTGCACTTAGGGCACAGTGGGTGAGGATCGGTGTACGCACGTTTAGCTGGGGGTGCGTTTTGAGCAGGAGCCTGGTAAGGCTGAGAGTTGAGCGGTGTAGCAGCGGCGTAGTTCTTGCTAGGGTTTCCTCTTTTGCGTCCCTGACGCTTTCCCTTCGGATCACTGGATGGTTCGATAGCAGCAGTTGGTTCGGTGACAGCTTGATTGGCAACTTTCGCATGGTTCCTGAAATAACCATCTTGAACTCGCTGATCATTGATCTCAGCGGCGAGCATGTAGGTTTCCTCGATGGTTGTAGTACGAGCAACTTTCACAAAATACGCGACACATTAGGGTAAACCACGGATATACTTGTTGATAGCTTTCTCAGTAGTATCAACTTGGCTGGGACAGATGATGCTCAAAATCTTGAATCGAGCGGTGAATCCAGCATTGTCGGGACCATCTTGTTTGATTCCCCAAAACTCGTTCTCGAGCTTTTGCATCTCATGCGGAAGACAGAACTCCTTCATCATCACTTCCTTGAGTTCCTCCCAAGACAGATTATAGGCTTCATCATTACCGCGCCTATTTCTTTCTGCGATCCACCAGTCGAGAGCACGGGACTGGAAGACTCCTGTAGCGTTCACCGTGCGGAGGTCATCGGGGCATCCACTTTGCCTAAAGGTGACCTCAATGGAGTCAAACCAATGGAACATAGAAGTCGGTCCATCGTTGCCCGTGAAGGCGAGAGGTGCACAAGCCTTGAAATTTTTGAAACTGAACCGTGGCTTGGGGTTTTTAGTTTTCGAGTCGACCGAGGAGTTACCGCTCACAGCATGAATTTCCAAGACGATTTGCGGGATGACTTTTGCCACTTGTTTGGCGACTAGTGAAGCGATGTGCTTGTTGTCGCTGTGGCGCTTAGCAAAGCGGCAAGTATGAGATACGATTGACGACATCTACATAAAGGATTTAGATTGGATGAGATTCGATCATAATAGAGTTATGTTTAAATATTTATTATTATTATTCATACAAGCACAACACATATAAGCACGTATCCACATAAGCACATAAACACGTAAGCACATAAACACGTAATCACGTAAACACGTAAGCACTTAATCGCATAATCACGTAAGCACATATTTTGCACGTATTCACCTTTAATTCATAAATCATGCGTAGCGCGAATTTGAGATGCGAGATACAAGCGTAATAAGCGATATATAACAGCGAGATAGGCGAGTGATACCGCGTATGAGACGCACACGTCCTCATAGGCCTAAGCGAGTTAAGCGATTAGTTTGGTTGGTGTATTATTTTAGGTTGCGAGAGTTGTACGAGTTGTGCGTGCGGTTATGGAGCGTAAAGCGATAAAGCGAGAAATCGGTAATGCAAGAAAAAATAAAGCGAAATTCTCAAAATTTTAAACACATATATAATAATAAACTCGATGATGCGTAAATCGATGATATAGGCTTAAATCAATTGGGAGTGTCCGGGGTTTTGAGACGTTGACTACCCAAAGTGATTCGACCATCCTTTGAACTTGGACCCACGTTTTGGCCTAATACATAGATGCTCTCACCGCATGCGGCTAACAACATTATCCTTCCGGTTACTACGTGTTCCAAATCATCGGAGTAATCGAGACTTTGGTGAGATTGAAAATCGAAGGGCCGAATTCATCATTAAGATACGGGTTTCACCCCTGACTTAACATCTTCATTCCTAGTTGTGGTGTTCTCCGAACAAGTCGGGAGTTCCACTAGATCGATATGGAGATTTTCGTCGAGGTTTGGATATCACTCCTAACTCAACGAAGGTATCTCGTGCGATAAAGTAATACGCGGAACGAGCGATCTTATCGAGAGCTCTCGGTTTTCACACCTAATCTCGACTTGATCACTCGGTTGTGTGGTACGAGCGTTTTCCAGCGTGTATATTGTATTAGCCTTAGGAAAGACACATTTAAGCATTTATGGCAAGTAGTTTAGCATTTAAGTCAAAGATCGGTCAATCGGGTACTTAAACATGCTACTAGGTCGAACATGGCAATTATACCTATTATCCTAAGGTTATGGGCTCTGATACCAATCTGTCACACCCTAACCGATGGCGGAATCATCGGGGTTGTGGCACTAGGCGACCAGATTGTCTCACGAGAAATTTCCATAACACTATTTAATCAACAATATTTTAACGTCTAATATCCCATACTATTAACAATAAGTCATCAACAATGTCACGAAATACATGATTTTCTCATAAAACAATAAGGTTCGATTTTCTCTAGATTTATTACATGAGTTCTAAACCGAAACAAACTAACAAAAACTAAGTAAGCATAACCCCATGCATCCAATGCTAATCTCTAACTTGCAACATACGTCAAAATAAAGTCAATCCATGAAATGTAAAGGTAAGCATAAAGGTTTCGTGTAATAGCGTAGTAGTTTAAAGCGTTCGCGCAATATCGCATACATAAACATGATTCATGCGGCATACTACAATCAAGATCATATCACACATTCAATTTCGTCAGAAGGCTGACGCGTCCATCCTAGCTAGACCCCGTCGGGTGTTAGCCACACTATAGTACCATACTAGCTAAGGAGAAATCAACAGGATATATCTAACACGTATGTCAAGCAATCATGTGTAGTCACGTGTAACGGATATTCGCGTTTTGATAAACAGTTGAGTTGTGTTGTGTATTTTGATAGATAGACGTATGTTACATCCAAAATGTGCGTTTAAGCGTAAATGTGCGTTTAGAAGAGAGTAGACGACTGTCGGTAGGTGAAGAGGAGCGCCGGATCAGCCTGCATACGCGAACGGAAGTGCACCAGTCTCCAAAAAGATGAAACGGTTAAGTTTGGATTGAGCAGTAGGCAAGTTCGGCCGAACTTGTATGTAAACATACAAGTTCGAGCGAACTTGTAAGGCTTTGGTGATGTGATAGTTTGTAGTCAAGTTCAGGGCGAACTTGTGGTCAATGGTAACAGATGAGGCAAGTTCGAGCGAACTTGGGGGTTTCTGAAGAACAATTGGACATTTTCACTCAAGTTCGGCCGAACTTGACCCCTTGAGGGCAAGTTCGAGCGAACTTGACTACTGTGCTGTCAAAAATCAGTTCTCGAGCGAACTTGATGTTTTCTGGTCCAAAATCTTGCGTTTTCGCGTCGTTTGCTGAGGAAATCGAGTGCCCATCCCTCCAACCTTAAGCCACTGAGTAAAACTTAGGCTGGAGAGGTCTTTTAGAGCTAACTTAGTCATTTTACAGAAACTCGGGCTAATCTGGACGACTTGACGGTTCGTACGGGTTAGTCCAGCTTGTGTAAAGCGACGATTCCGTCCTTGTGCTTCTGGATCTGAGATCTAGCTTCGACAACGCCTCGTTCCACTCAAAAGTGAACGAAACATACGTCATTAGTCCGAAAATGGTGTAAAAATCAAGGATTTGAAAGGTTTTGCTCAGATCTAGTGTAGATCTGAGTGAAAAACAGAAGTTTTGTAGAAAAAGATGAAAATTTTCGTAAACAGAAGAGATTTGATGAAAACGAAGGCAATGCGTTGTGCAAAATCGTTGTAAATTGTTGTAAAACGTTGATGAACATCATTGTAGTTGAAATCGGGTTGATTTTTACTTCGAAAATAAAGGTTTCGGGTTTGAGAGCTCTGGGCGAACTTACAGGAAGTTCAAATGAGAGAATGGGGCTGAGTACTTATAGGTGAAGGCAAAATGAGAGGACTGGGGAGTCAAGTTCGGTCGAACTTGCATGATTTCATGCAAGTTCGGGCGAACTTGCTAGATATGCAAGGAGTCTCAGTGAAGTTCAGCCGAACTTGCACATATTTGTACAAGTTCGAGCAAACTTGTGGAAAACAAGGAATTCTTGTGTCTCAGGCAAGTTCGGGCGAACTTGTGGTATGCAAGTTCGGCCGAACTTGGCCTGATGACCAAGTTTCGTTTGCTGATTTCGCGTTAAGTTCGTTTGGCGATTCGGTTCGTATTAGATAGTTATATAAAGCGTTTTAGGCGATATAATAGTACGTTTTAGCGGTTCGAATAAGCGAGGGCGATGCGATAGCGATTGCAATCATAACATAAACAAACATAAAACACAATTACACATAATTAACTGTGATTTGCGATGCGATGAGATAAGCGATGCGGTTTAGTAAGCGACTAGATGCGATATAACATACATAATTGTAATTAATTACATAAACTTTTCTTATAAACGAATCTCGAGATTTACAAAGGATAGATACAATCGATAATAAAAGAAAAAGAAAACAACGAAATTCTGAGTTATTAATAAAGTAACTTGAATTTATACCGTCTAATAAAAACGTAGTATACTTGACGTGTCTCATTTTCGAACTAAATTTATGTCAAAACGTAGATCACCTGCAAACAATATATAAAAATATAGCACGAAAACATATAATATTTTCTTCGACTGGTTTCCAAAAAAGCTTACGTCGAAACGTAAATCAAGTTGACTTTATTAGGAAACATCAATAAAAATAAGCACATAAAACTCAATTACAAAATATTTAGAAAGTTGGAGGGTTATAAATGTCAATACTAAAAATTAAATGATAAATGTATAAAAAAAGATGTCAAAAAAAACAAAAAAAAAGGAAAGAAAAACCAGCAAGCTGGTTGCTACTGTAGTTCAAAGTTGTGATTGTAGGTTTTATATATATATATATATATAATATAAGAATATAGGTTTTCTTAACATCACTTGGAAGTTATTATAAGAATAAGGAATTGAAAGTTATTATAATAATAAGGAATTTGAGATGATTATATTATTATTATTATTATTATTATTATTATTATTAAATGAAGAGTGGTCACAGACATAACTGGTTTTCGCGGTTTTTAGGTAAATCGTAAATCAAACCTTGGTAAGGTTTTTTAATTTTTTAAACCAAAAGCAAACCGTATAACTCTTAAACCGAACCAATCCATTTGGTTTCTGTTTGAGTTCACGGTTAGGGTTATGCATTTATACAAGATGTCCAATAAAAGGAATACATAATATAATAAAATTAGTTATTTTGTTAAAACTTGTTTATTTGATAGCAAAAACTTTTCTGCATCTCCAGTTTCAACTACGTATATTTTTTGATAAAAATATATTAAATTACTAGGCCAAATTCATTATAATTTATTTTCTGTAATTAATTTGATGTTGATAATACATAATTTGTAATTGGACAAGTGACCAGTGAAGCTGCCTCCATGCAGCTCCATGATAGTCAAAAGTGGAGGGTTCATAATATCTTATAATAACACAAATCATATGTTTTGAAAATTTACTTTCTTTTTAACGGTAAATTTAGATCACTAACGGATTACTAGAGTATCATCGTACTACCAGCAGAACCACCCGATCATATCCATCTCCACCAGGCATAATGCCTATACACCAATTCAGGAGGAAACCCAAAAAAATATGGGAAAAACCCCTCTTGTGGAAATCGAATCCAAAACCTATAGGTCTCAAAGTCTTATTACACCCCAAGATGCCACTAGGCTATAAAAACATCAACAGTTTTGAAAATTTACTAAAATACTAAATGATTTAAAGTCATGAGTAGTCCGGATTCAAGTTCTATGATGACAAAAGGTGTTGATTTAGCATTAAATTTAGTGGGTGTGTGTTTTTAATTACGTTCATTGCCGCCTTAACCCCGCTTGGCTTCCACTCCACCCAGCCTAAGCAAGTGATAGAAACAAATATTTAAAATGTTAACTATTTTACTAAAGTTAATTCGTAAACCATAAAAACATATAGGGGCTGTTTGTTTAGCAGGGCCTGTTTGTTTAGCTCTTAACTGGACTCTTAATGGTTCACATATTTTACTGGTTCAACATTTAATGGTTCAGACTGTTTGTTTCACGAGCATATGTCTGAATGGTTCAGACATTTGCCTCTGAATGGTTTAAGCATTATACTGAGTCTGAATGATTAAGACCTATAATCAGAATTGGTTAAACATTTACATCTGAACGGTTAAGCATTATACTGGCTCTTAATGGTTCGGACCCCTTACTGGTTCAATACTTTATGATTCAGATATGTTACTGGTTCAGCATGAAACCATTCAAAGTTCTCAAACAGCCCTAGAAAGTTTTACCGTCAACTTGAAAAGTTCTCAAACAGCCCTAGCAAATCTTACCGTCAACTTGGTACGAAATATTACAAATAGATCACCTACCATTTCTATGACTTGTAAACTAAGACATGTTTAGAAACATGCACAATACTAAATATTATACATACCATACATACCAAATTTTGCTGAAAAATATTTTACTTTACTTTTCTGTGGTCTTCTAGAACTACAATTTAATATTTTTATTACGTATTTTCAATATTAACAAGTCAATGTAATCTTCACATGTAAATGACATATGCACTCACGTTATCTTCGATTATTCAACTTTATTACTATTCACATGCCATCTCTCTTTATATATAAAGTTATAAACCTTATTTCATTTTGTTGATCTAAGAGCATCTCTAACGCTTGTCGTTCCACATCCACAAATATTTCATATAACTTTTTTTATAAAGTTTTAGGGTTTTCAAGTTGAAAATAATGGATGGGAGTGACATATATAAAGCTAGTAATAGTATAAGGTTAGGGAGTGCAAGAACAACAAGTTTAAGATCTGGAAGTAATTCTGCATGGAGGAATTCTGGTATGGAGGTTTTCTCCAGATCGTCACGAGAAGAAGATGATGAAGAAGCTCTTAAATGGGCTTCACTTGAGAAGTTGCCAACTTTTGATAGGTTAAAGAAAGGGTTGTTGTTTGGATCAAGTGGACCGTCGAACGAAATCGATATCGATAGTCTTGGATTTGATCAGAGAAAGCATTTGCTTGATAGACTTGTGAAGGTGGCTGATGAAGATAATGAGAAGTTTTTGTTGAAGCTAAGGAATAGGATTGACAGGTTAATAAACACATTATTCCCTTTATTATTTATATAGTTATAATTCCTGAGTTTCTATTATTTTTCTAAAATTCCAAATATATATTTACAATATAGTTATTTAATTACTTTATATAGTTATAATTGTTGAATTTCTATTATCTTTCTAACATTCCAAATACATTTACAATATATATATACACAAGATTTGAAAATTCATTTCACTACTAGAAAACTAAGCAACTGCGACTCTTTATTTGATGCAAACTGGTCACAAATGCCATTTTGCGGCTGAAAAGGTGGCTGAAAAACTTTTTATATGTGATTTTGTTTTGCAACCAAACAAAGGGTCTCAATATTTACTACGCGCTTTGTGACCTGCGTTGCGACTAGTTTGGGACCGTCCCAAATATGGATTTGCTTGGGTGTCTATCCTTGCCAATCATAACAATATATAAGATTTATTAACTTCACGAGAATGATTTTTTAACTATGTTTTTACCTCTTTCGCGTCACGAATTTATTTTCATGAATCACTAAATTCCTCAAAAATTATTCTTGGAGAATTCACTTTATTTCTATGTACTTGATTTTGTTAGAGGTTTTTTTTTTTCATTTCTGAGAATCTAAACTTTTTTTATAGGTAAGTCAAATTTATTTGTATATTTCTTGACTATGGAGGTAAAGTTTAAGATTTTGTCTCACCTTGACCTTGCATTATATATACACCAAAAAATATGTGTATGTGTGTACATATATAGGGGAGGGTTTAAATGAGAACGTTAAATATCGCGAGAATGGTGAGAACAAATGAAAAAACCACGAAAACTTGGTCAAAAACAATTCAAATTCAAAATTTCTTTTTACACTTATCATTATTATTCGAATACAATGTTAGAAATTTAATTTACACGTTTAAATTTACGATATATATATATATATATATATATATATATATATATATATATATATGGGGTGGATAATGAGAAAATTAGTTTAAATGAAAAAAACTAAAAAACTACCAGAAAAAGCCTAAAAAGCACACCATGTTTTTTAAATTTTCTACAAAATTTCGCTACTTGTAATGTATAAAAAAAATTCAAAAAAAAATATTAGTACTGCAGGTGCAACATACACATATAATGCACATGCGCAGTACTATTTTTTTATACACTAAAAATAGCGCTATTTTTTTAAAAAAAATTATACATTACAAACAGCGATTTTTATTAAAAAATTGTAAAAAAATTGGTGTGGTTTTTAGGAATTTTTTTCGTAGTTTTATATATTTGTGATTTTCTCTTACTACAAATATCATCTTCATCTTTTAAGTAAACTCATCATCTTAACAGTTGATTTGGTTAATATTACTCTCAATTTCTAAACAAGTAAATGTGTGTAATAATGTTCATTTTTTAAACCAGTTATCCGAGATTACATCACTAAGAATCACATCGTGTGCTAAAAGATGGAACAAAATAATAATTAAATATTTAAGTGTCTGATAACGACCACTACATGTGAATAACTTTCACCGAAAGCAAAATTAGTTGTTAATTCGTCGCTGAAATTCCACAAAAAAAGGTGTTAGTAAAGACTTTACCAACAGATTTACGACAACCTTTGAAATTCATTTTTTTTCTTTTTCTTTTTGTGGTATTGTTTTGACACTTTGATTCGCAGGTGAATAATATATATTTGTTTGGTAAAAGTATGTTATTTAAATTTTTTTAAATTTATAATAATAAATGAAACATTCTTTGTGTCAGTTATAATAATATATTTAATAAAAATAAAATATCTACTAATATTTTTTAGAACAAAGAAAGTAAGTCTCAAGTAATGTAAAAAAATAAGGGAAGATTACTAATTTGAACTTTTACTTAAATTGTTAATGAAGTAAAAAAGCAAGGGTAAATAAATAATTTTATATTTTTTTAACATATGGATATTTTATGCAATATAATGGTACAGGGTTGGAATTGATTTGCCAACAATTGAAGTTAGATTTGAGCATATGACTGTTGAGGCAGATGTGAACACAGGAAGTAGAGCTTTGCCTAGTTTCATAAACTTCCACATTGATATTTTTGAGGTAAACATTTTCTTATGGTTAATTCCTTTATTTCAATGTTCAAGCTTTAACCATAGGTTAATTCCTTCAAATTTGGCACATAAATATAATTCATATAAGCCAGAAAACTTGCCAAGTTACATCAAAACAGAAGGTAGTCGGGCAACAAGCTGCGCCGCCAATCCTTTCTGAATTGCAAACCCTAACCTTCCAAATACAAACCCTTGCCCCCTTGGGGTTGAACAATTGCTGTAGACGACCCGTTGAACCCTCGTCAAGAAGTGGATAGCTTCTGGCGCTAGGGAGCTAAAAGTATCAAAGGCAAAAAGGACAAAGACATGCTGGTTCTTTGCGCAAGCTTTAGCGTGCTTATCCACTTTCTTTGGTTCTGCCTTTCTTGCGCTTGTCCAGCTACAAACCCGTTTTCCCTTAAACCAACCAAAGGGGAAACCCCCGTGAGGTCTACACAAGCATGTTTCCCCCCAGCCCAGCCAAAGAAGAGCAAATTTCCGCTGGTCGCATAGTAGATCTCCCTTCCATAGGGTCCGTGAGGAAATTCACAGGGGCCTCTTTCTTAGCCGAAATCCCAGCTCTTCTTAAGATGTCGCACAAAGCATCACGCACCCAGTCGTGCCGATATTTGAACCCATGGAGCTCTTTACAGTGAACTGCATGCTCCCCGTATTTATCCATACAAGCTTTACGACATATCGGGCAAGTTTCATCTTCCGGGTACATAGGGATCATCAACCGGTATTTGAGAATGTCTCTATATTCTACTGCAGACATACATTGTCCCAACCCCTCAATTGGTATAACGGTCAAAAATTCCTGAGCATGAGGACCTTTCAAGCACTCAAACACCGCCTTCTGGCGGGATGACAAATCAAAAGCTTCTCCCAGGCTTTGAGCGATTTTGCTAAATAGAGCATTCGCCAAAGTTTTTTGTGGCTTCGAGGGGGCGGTGTCCTTATTAGAGAAATCGCCAATATCCAAGTCTGGGAGAGAGACATTTAAGCGTTCAAGCGCCTGCTGATAGTCCGGGTCAAGCCCGACGACCTCACAGTTTCGAAGGATATGATCATGTAGTTCCCAAAACTGAGCTCTAGACGCCACAAAGGCATAAGCCCCAACATCTCAAGCTAAGAAGAGACCCAAACCACCTAGACGCATTGGCAAAGATGCTAGACGCCACTAGAGGTCACCAAAGAAGGGGCCGCCACCCACTACTATGTCTTCTATAGCCTCTCTAAGGCCATCATTGAACCGATATAGACAACTACTTAAATTAAGCCAATAGTAAGGTCACGTCTGGTAACATGTCGAAACGAGTTTTTTTACAGAATAAGTTTGGGTCGAAACATGCCTTCTTAAAATTTATCAATTTGGTTTCGGGGTAAAGATTATCATGGTCCACCCACTATTTTATGGTGGCTAGTGCGAGGCGGCTGCCGAAGCGGCGGGAGCGTCACGATAACAGGTATAGGTGGCGTCATTGGTAATAGTGGTGGAGTAAGAATGGCGTCACTGTGGCAATGTCAATGGCACAAAGAGGGGGGGGGCATTGTTGTAGTGGTGATGTCGTTGGTGACCCCTATGTAGGTAGTGATGACATACAATGAGCATGGGTGATGGTGGCCCATTTGAATCCGTTTCGAGTTAACAACTTTTATATAATAAAAAATCAATATTAACTTTTATATAATAAAAAATCAATATTAACACATTATACAATTTAATTTGACCCAAGTTCTTACAATTTAATTTTGACCCAAGTGAACTCAAGTGCAACTTTTTTACTAAAGTAAACTCATCTAAAAACATGAGTGATGATTGTCACCCACAAACTTAATCGTTGAAAAAAAGTTTGAAAGACTTAACCCTACTTTAAAATGAATTTGTAGAACATGATTTCCAGTGCTCCGCGACGGGATTTCCGTCGATATCGGTACAGTTCCTTAAAGTATCGGCTCGGTTCTTATAGCAGCCAAAAGAAATACACCTAAAAGAAATGTACATGCATTTTACATCGATCAAAAACTATAGAAACAAATATCAATACCAGTAGCAATGTTTTTCGGACATGGCATCAATTTGGTCACTGACACTTACTATAGCATACGGTACTAAAAATACTATATTGGCAATAAAACTTTATTTTCAACCACTTTTATAATGTCACGCGAGAAAACATCAAACGCATACGATACCAATACCGATATAGTTCGAACAACATTGTTTCGGTTCGTCACGTTAAAGAACAAAAAAAATCAACTATATTTACCCGTCTGCTTAAAAGATTTATCGAATTATAGATATTAATAAACATGTAACAATAGTGTATTCAAAATTTTATATTATTTTATTCAAATAACAAAAAAGGTAAACGGTATAACTATATATAGAAAGCCTCAACGATTTTTATATCTACATGTCGAAAAAACATAAAACCAAAATTTTATAAAAATTATATTAAAAAGTAATTATAAAAGTAAAAAAAAAACCTAAAAACGTTTAATACACACCATATAATTCACTTTAGAGTATAATTAAAAAGAATTAAAAAATAAAAATATGTGAAATTAACCAATAAAAGGCACTCTTCAAATACTTTGAAAATGTTAAGGATAGAAGAATAATTTCAACAATTTCTTTTGAATTCCATAAAGTCCTTCCTAATTTATGACTATTTTAGATGCTTCTTAAATTCAAAATGCATGTAGTAAAGTACAAATTAAACACTATCCTTTATTCCTTTGACTTTTAAATAATCTTTTTCTATTTTTGTTCATATTTGTTATCTATAGGTATTCTTGAACATGTTCCATCTACTTCCAAATTCAAAAAGGCATATAACCATTCTTGATGATGTTAGTGGTGTTGTGAAACCTAGCAGGTGAAGAACAATAAGATGACTTACATTTTGATTAATTTTTATTTAATAATTATTTTTTTTATGATTGTACTAAAAAATATTTATGTAAATGTGTTTGTAGAATGACATTATTGTTGGGTCCACCAAGTTCTGGGAAGACAACACTCTTATTAGCCTTAGCTGGCAAGTTGGCCAAGGAGCTTAAGGTAGATTACCAATCTTAATCATTTGTTTGTAGGTTTTTTTTAACGGTAAATGTTACTCATATTTTATTTATTCATAAATATGTATTGAAGTTTAAGGTAATAAAATAGACGGGCCGGATAACATGTCAAAATAGATTCACGTTTGAAACTTCTTTTTGGTAAAAGGGATGGTACCCCTAAAACTTTTACTTATAAAGAGTGAAAGAGTACAAAATCTTAGGCAATGGCGCACCCCAGAATATTTCCTTAATGGTAGACTAACCCATCAAAGGAAGTTTATTTTTTGGGCCTTACAAGTGGGTATCAAATACCCTATCGTAGAGGAACCGTAACCGGTTAATAACCACTGAGGAGTAATCGATTAATAGTTTTTTTTAACTATACGTTCATAAACGGTTAGATGTTTTTCAGATGGAATCGGTTTTTAACTGACTTACCTATTAACCAAAAAAATAATTTAAGGAAAAGCCTGGTTATTAACTGAACTGGTTAAAGCGAATAACAAAAAAAAACCCAGAAAAAAAACAGTTATTAACCGAACCGGTTAAAGCAGTAACCATTTTTTTAATTAACCACCGGTTCAGTTAACCAAACCGATTTCTCAAAATAACCTATTTGTGCACCTCTAGCCTAAAGAATCCTAACTTGGGCCATATTCGTATTGGGACGAATTCTTGGGCCAAGTTTCACAATCGGCCTAATCCCAAAATGGGCATACTAAACAATACTAGTATACTACTTATCAAATTGGGCCCAAAATCGGCCCAATTGAGATCACAAACCAGCCCATCTATACACTTTTTATTACACTAATATAGTTTTCAAGGAGAAAGATACAGAAAAAAAATCACTTTTGTGCCTCACATTTGAAACTTTTAGTGTTTCAGCACGGGTCAACCCGGTCCACCCGAGCCGGATAAAAAATCACTTTTTTGTCCATTAAAAAAGATCATTCTTACACTCAACTAGCTTGCCAAATATTGTTACGAATTCTTATTATTTTACTAATAAATGTTTTCTTCTAATACGGTTTAGGAGGTTATATACATTGAAAGTACACCTTTGACCCGTTTGACCCATTTCCTCTTTAGCTAATGCTGTTATTTTTTACTCGTGAAAGTACATAACTCGACTCATTAACAAGTAAATGGGCTGAAACTGACACCTTTGATTAACGACGTGTGTCTAATCCTAGATTTAATATTTTGTACTTACAGAGCTCAGGAAAGGTGACATATAACGGCCATGAAATGAATGAATTCGTACCTGAAAGAACATCGGCTTATATCAGTCAAAACGATGTCCATATTGGAGAATTAACAGTCAGAGAAACCTTAGCTTTCTCCGCTCGATGCCAAGGGGTTGGGTCACGCTACGGTTAGTACGGGCCGGACGGGTTGAGTAACGAGTTTGGGTAGAAACGGGCCACTTTTTAGTGCAGGCTATAACAAACTTTTTCGAGTCAAGTTAACTTGCGGCCTGTTTTTAAAAATTGACCCGTTTATGTAAAATAAAACTAAAATCAATCATTTCATAAGTAAACGGGTCAAAACTGACAAAACGGTTAATAATGGTATGTCGTGTGAATTGCAGATATGTTGGCAGAGCTAGCAAGAAGGGAGAAAGATGCAAACATTAAGCCCGATCCCGATATCGATATCTACATGAAGGTAAAAAAAATAAGCTTATGGGATTACACAAAATCCTGTTTCTTAAAAACTTTTTAAATGAAAAATATTGAAACTTTATTTTTTGTTCTTTTGTTATTTTAGGCTGCAGCAACAGCAGGACAAGAAGCTAGTGTGGTAACAGATTACACTCTGAAGGTGTGTTAATGCAAAACATCCTATTAAAAACTGTACATATAGGTGGTGAAATATGTTGATCGGGCGGGTTGGTTAACGGGTCAAAATGAGGTTCAGGTCAATTAGATAGCTTTGTAGTACGTGTCTAATTGACCCGTGATACTTATTTTTTAACTTCACCGATAATATTTTGTCTCTACATTTTTGCTCTTGCTAACTTATAATTAGCGTGTCAAATATGATTGAAAAATATTATTTTTTTCGGTGGCTATAACCTTTCGAATAATATATTATAGAGTAAAGTACACGGATGGTCCCTGTGGTTAACCAAAATTCTTGATTTAGTCCCTAGTTTTTCAAAAGTACACGGATGGTCCCTTTTGAGGGACTAAATACGTTACAAAGTGCAAACCATAGGGACCATCCATGTACTTTTGGCAAAAGTTGGGGACTAAATGCGTTACAAGGTGCAAACAACAGGGACCATCCGTGTACTTTGAAAAAGTTGGGGACTAGATACAAAATTTTGGTTAACCATATTATATGGTTTTAAAATACATTTTTGGCAGGCTTTCAAACTAATAAATGTAACTTTCTCAGTAACAAGGACAATTTTCTGTATAAACAGATTTAGAGTAAATTATGCGGGTGGTCCCTGTGTTCGGGGCAAATTACGGATTTGGTCCCTAAACTTTAAATTTTACAGATTTGGTCCCCAACTATCACGTTTGCTTTCAAAGATGGTGCACCCGTTTTATAAGAAACCATTTTGGCTAATTGTCAACCCGTTTGACCCATTAAACTTGGTTCCATTACTTTTTATATTAAAAGTTATCCATTGACCCGTTAGAGATAAAACATAACTTTTTTTCTGTAACTTTGCTATGTAACAGTTGTTGGGGTTGGACGTTTGTGCTGATACAATGGTAGGGGATCAAATGATAAGAGGTATATCCGGCGGTCAAAAGAAGCGTGTGACAACGGGCGAAATGATTGTGGGGCCCTCAAAGGTTCTTCTTATGGACGAGATATCAACGGGTTTGGACAGTTCTACGACTTTCCAGATTGTGAGATCACTTAAACAGTTTCTTCATATTCTTGAAGGAACTGCAGTTATTTCTCTCCTGCAGCCCGCACCCGAAACGTATGATTTGTTTGATGACATCATCCTTCTAACCGATGGGAAGATCGTGTATCAAGGCCCGCGTGAAAATGTTCTTGAGTTTTTTGAATCTATGGGGTTTAAATGTCCTGAGAGGAAAGGTGTTGCTGACTTCTTGCAAGAAGTAAGTGATTCTTCATTTCATTGTATTATTATCTAGAGGTGGGAAGATGGGCATGTCGGGCTGGTTGGGTAATGGGCTAAAACGGGCTTTTTTTAGCATGGGTCGAAGCAGACTGGGTCGAGTTTTGCTGATCCACAAACTCTCTATTGTCTGCTTTCTTGGAGGTGGAAAAGTGGGCTGGTCGGGCGGGTAGGGTACTCATATGGGTTAAAACAAGTCATCTTTTGTTACGGGTTGAAATGGCCCATGTCAAGTTGGGTTGATCTGTAAATACTTTTTTTCTCCTTTTTCCTATATTTTATATAAACAGTTATGATTGAAAACAATGTTGTTACAATAATAATAAACCAAAAATTTGAATAAAAATTACGTAGGTGTATGCGTTAAAATAAGTATCGACAACATTAATCACGTATGACCCGTTCCACTTTTAGCTTTTTTTTTTTGACAGCAAATTTCTTGCTACTTGTGAGATTTGAACCCAAGACCTCACACCTGAGTGCTTTAAAAGGGGTTACCTTGCCACTGGACCACCAACCCCAGTGATCCGTTCCTTTTTTAGCTATTTTTACAAAAGGGTATCATAAAATAAACCATGCACACTTTTACATCAAATGCAGTTATGTCCCTATAGTTTTCAATGGTGTTAATGGAACCTCGTACTTTCACATAATTGTGATTAAGTCCCTAAACCTTAATTGATGTTTTAAAGTCCCTAATATATTTTTCTCTTTTTCAAACATGTTGTAAAAATTTATAAAATACTTACAATAGATTGAACAGTAGTATGCACTAAAAATATACTTAAAGTAACTTTTAACATGTCTGACCCGTTCCTCTCTTAGCAACTTTTTTTTTTAATTTGATCGCCTCTAAATTAATTCACAATGTTGTCGATTTCTTTTCAAATACTTATGTTAAAATTTTGGAATCGGGTTATAGGTGACATCAAAGAAAGATCAACAACAATATTGGATTAGAAGAGATCAGCCTTATAGGTTTGTGACAGCTAACGAATTCGCTCAGGCGTACGGATCATTTCATGTTGGAAGGAAACTTGGAAATGATTTATCGACCCCGTTTGAGAAAAGCAAAAGCCACCCTGCTGCGCTAACAACCGAAAAATTTGGTTTAAATAAAAAGGAACTCTTGAAGGCTTGTGTTGATAGAGAAATATTGCTAATGAGGAGAAACTCATTTGTTTATATCTTCAAGTTATTCCAAGTGAGTGTCATGTTGCCATAAATAGTTTAGTACTATCTTTTATGAAGTCTTTTGAATAAACATTCTGAAGGCTTATTGGTTGTTTTCTTTATCCAGAAAAATATATAACCTTTTAAAATTAAAATCTTATACATTTGATTTTGAGTAAACTGCCATTTTCGTCCCTGACGTTTGGCTAGTTTTGTGACTTTCGTCCAAAGGTTTGTTTTTTCGCATTTGGATCCAAAAGGTTTGAAATCTTGACATTTTCATCCCACTCATTAACTCCATCCATTTTTCTCCGTTAAGTCAGGGGTATTTTCATCCTTTTTGTTAACTTAAAGGGCAGTACGGTCTTTTGAATACTTGCACATTATGTTAAAGCTTGTACAACAGTGAAAAAGACCGAATTGCCATTTAAGTTAACAAAAAAGACGGAATAACCCTGACTTAACGGAGAAATTGGATCGAATTAACCAGCCGGATGAAAATGGCAAGATTTCAAACCTTTTGGATCCAGATGCGAAAAACAAACCTTTGGACGAAAGTCACAAAACTAGCCAAACCTCAGGGAGGAAAATGACATTTTACTCTTTGATTTCAGACAAAAAATTTGAGTTTCAAAAGTTTTAGTAACTTTGGTTTAAGATAACCTGTATAGATTACCATGTCTTAACTATTGTTGTAGGATTTGATATTTCATTAACTTTGACCAAGTTGACTTTTTTTCGTGATTGGTGTATGAAAACTTGTTTACTTGCTATGCTGAGTATTCTGAGTTAGTTACTTTGACCATGTTGACTTTTTTCGACATGGCTTTTTAAACTTTTTTATAGTTTCATTCCTGTTGATTGATGTTTTCTTGTTATATCTTAGACTTGTTATTTGGATACTTCATACTTGCTAACTATGATTAATTTAAGTCAATAACTTTGACCATGTTGACTTTTTTCGATATGGCTTTTTTAACTTTTTTTATAGTATCATTCCTGTTGATTGATGTTTTCTTGTTATATTTTAGACTTGTTATTTGGATACTTCATACTTGCTAACTATGATTATTTAAGTCAATAACTTTGACCATGTTGACTTTTTTCTTGACTTGCCACCTTAAAGTGGTTAAGGTTTCATATGAATATATGATTACCTTTTATGTTACAATTTACGAAAATTCTAATGATATTTATGTTTCTTAACTCGGTTTCAGCTATCTGTGATGTCGTTAATCACTTTGACCGTGTTCTTCCGAACTGAAATGCATAGAAGTAACACGGAAGAGGGTGGGATATATGTGGGTGCGCTTTTTTTCGGTGTAGTTATGGTCATGTTTAACGGGATGTCTGAAATCTCAATGACAATCGCAAAGCTTCCCGTATTTTACAAACAAAGGGATTTCCTATTTTACCCTCCGTGGGCGTATGCTTTACCAACATGGGTTGTTAAGATTCCGGTTTCATTTCTTGAAGCGGGCCTTTGGACAGTATTGACTTATTATGTTGTCGGGTTTGATCCTAATGTGAACAAGGTGAGTACAAACTTGTACGAGTAATATGGCAGTGTCGTCTTCGAAAATGTCAAAAATAAATTAGGCCCTTGCGAGATAAAAAAAACCCGAGCCCTACCCACCCTAGTAAAAAAATTTGTCCAGCTCAAAATTACAAAATAATGATAGTTATCTATTTAAAAAACATCAAATAACACCAACAAAAATCTCTTATTTATTCGATGCGTATATACTTTCCATATAAAACAAAATTTTGATAAAAAAAAAATTTCTTAAAGGAATTAAAAAATAATTACTGAAATAAGAAAAAAAACTTATATTTCAATGGTAACATTAAAATTATGTGAGCCCATTAAATATTAACAAATAGTCTGGCATAAATTAAAAGCAGGTGAGCCCAAAAACTTACATGGTATAACAAAGCTAAAAAATAATCAAACACTGGGATCATACTTGAGATGTGGAAGTTGGAATGAGGTTTTTCAACCACTAAGCCAAGGCCTGTGTACGCATAATGTTTTTACAGATTTATATAAAATATATATAAAATATGTATAAAAGACTTTTTAAATAATTTGCGGGCCCTTTTACGTTTTTGGCCCTGAGCCGGTGCCCACTCTGCACTTGCTCATGGCCGGCCCTGTAATATGGGTCAGGTTGGATTGACCAGAAACACGTTTGTCCAAAACATATATACGCACAAATATATGTGTGTATCTTAATAGGGTTAATACGATTATAAAAGTGAATTTTTTTAATTAAGATCTATATTTTAATTGAAATAAGTTGTATGCATTGATAATACACTTTGGGAGTTTTATTTAGGTTATTCAGTTTGTCCAAATTCCTTTTAAGCTAATTTTTCAAATTTACATGTTTTTATTATACATAACGTGTTACCCAATTCACTATATACATGATTAAATAGGTTGAATATAGTTTCTTTTTTTTTAGTTTTAATTTTTTTATTTTTTATTTTATTTATTTTTTTTTTTTGCAGATTCTTCAAGCAATACCTTCTGCTCTTGCTTGTTAACCAAACGGCTTCTGCATTGTTTCGGTTCATTGGAGCATTGGGTCGAAACATGATTGTTGCTAACACGTTTGGTTCATTCGCACTTCTATTAGTTTTTGCTTTGGGTGGCTTTGTTCTTGTTCGCGGTACTGTTTAATTAGTTAATCATATCTTATAAATTCAAAAAACAAAATCCGTTCGTTATCATCAACTAACAAACGTTTTTGTGTTTTTTTTGGTTGTTAAAGAGGATGTAAAGAAATGGTGGTTGTGGGGATATTGGTCATCTCCTATGATGTATGCGATGAACGGAATTACTGTGAACGAGTTTCTTGGGCATCAATGGAGGACGGTAATAATCCTTTGATTCATGTTTGCATAAAGATCTTGTTAATAATCTAGGGGTCAAATGAGTTGATCCACTTAAATGTGATGCATAAGACGGTTATGAACTCCCTACCACAATTTGTTTCTAACTCTCACTATATATGTCAAGCATTACATACATGTGCATTATGCGGTTGTGTAATGATCGTGTTGAACCAGTTTTAAGTAGAACACACATTTTATTTTAAATGTAACGCATAAGATGGTTATGTAACCTCCTACACCCCCCCCCCCCAAAAAAAAAAAAAACTCTTTTTTTAACATTCATCAAATATGTCAAGCACTACGTGCAAATGTATCATGTGGCTCTCATGTTTATTAATAGAACATGTTATGTAATAAACTTGCACGTTCAATAACTAACTACTTTTAAGTAGAAAGTTACGAGCAACATAGTATACTTGTACATAGAGATGAGTAGAATTGGGGGGGGGGGGGGGGGGGAGCAAGAGAGGCACTTATCCGGTTACATAACCATCTTAGGTATCATATTTAAGGAAACAGACACGCGCTTTATCCAGTTACATAACCACCTTAGGTATCATATTGGTACAACAACTATTATACATGAAGACAAACGCGCATATGTGTACGAAGTAACATTTATTGTACATGTTTTTCGTGTTATAGCCAACGAATGGTACAACGCTCGGGAGAGTGATTATCGAATCGGGAGGATTCTTTGCGGAAAACTACTGGTATTGGATTGCAGTTGCAGCTTTGGTTGGATACATTTTCATCTTCAACATATGTTTTAATTTGTCTCTAGCTTTTCTTGATCGTGAGTATCTCAACTTTTCGCTATTTTTAACATGCCAAGCGGGTTGAGTAACGGGCCAGGCCCGTTGACCCAAAGCAGTTTTTTTTACGTTTTAGTATCAAATATAATTACAAACTCTTTTTATAAACAATTAGTATCAAATATAATTACAAACTTTAAATACCAAAAAAAAAAGTGCTTTTATAAAGTGTTGGGAACTAAAATGCATAGAAAAAAAGATGTTTTTGTTATTTTATTAACTACTTGACCCATTACAGATAAAACACAACTCAAATCGACTCGTTTATAAGTAAACTGGTTAGGATTACCACTCTAGCTTTCAAGTATTGTTGCGTCGTTTTCTAACATTATGAACTCAACAGCTTTTGGGAAAGCACAATCTAATGTATCATCACAAAACGATAGCGATACACAAGCCGTTGAAATGACATCCACAACAACAGGTGATGCCGGTCAAGCCAAGGAAAAAAGGGATGATTCTTCCGTTTGAACCACATTCAATTACATTTAATGATGTCAAGTACTCGGTTGATATGCCACAGGTAACATGATCGAAACTTTAACCGTAAAATTTTCCTGAAGATATCGAGATTCCAAAGTTTTTAAAAATAGCTTTAAGGAAACAGGTCAAATACGTTGAAACTTACAAAGCGTATTTATTTTTGAAAGTTTTTTTGGTTTAAAATAACAACATAGTTTCACTTTTACTATTTTGGAAGAAAAAAATGTGAAAGTACATTGTCATTTAATTATTTTGGACAAAATCCATAATCTAAAGTAAAAAAAAGTACATAAAAGACATTTCGGGTCAACCTAGCCTATTTTGACCGCTAAAAAAATATTCGTTTTGACCTGTCATCCAACTTGATCACGAGTCTTAGCAAAAAAGGAGTTTAAGTGTTAACATCATGACAAATATTGTAGGAAATGAAAGAGCAAGGTGTGAATGAAGATAGATTATTGCTACTCAAGGGTGTGAGTGGAGCTTTTCGGCCCGGTGTTCTTACAGCTCTTATGGGGGTTAGTGGTGCCGGAAAAACTACTCTAATGGATGTGCTGGCGGGTAGAAAAACCGGTGGTTATATAGAAGGCGATGTTAGAATATCTGGGTACCCGAAAAAACAAGAAACCTTCGCTCGAATATCTGGTTATTGCGAGCAAAATGACATCCACTCTCCTTATGTTACTGTTTATGAATCTTTACTTTACTCAGCATGGCTAAGGCTGGCTTCAGATGTTGATGAAAGAACTCGAAAGGTTCGTCTTAAAACTATGGTGTAAACGAGCTGAGCTACTGATTCGTCGGCTCACTAAAAGTCGAATCAAACCAAACATAAAAGAGCTTGAGCCTATATTAACTGAAGCTCATTTATTAACCGAGCCCGAGCTTATTACGTTATAATATAAATTTTATTTCATATATATGCATAGTAACTATATATAATATTAAATTAGGATTAAAAAAATAATAATACTTTATATTATATGTAAGTATTAGAGTTTAAAACATACATATACACCCACAAATAATATAATTAGATGATAAACAAGCGGAGCTCCAGCTAGAAAACCTACTCACAAGCCGATATCAAGCTTTAGAAATAATAGGCTTCAGCTCGTTTACATCCCTACACATATCCTAAAACGTTTCTTTCTTTGGTTACCCCCCCCCCCCCCCCCCCTTAAAATAGTGATAGATTTAATCACCATTTAGCCACATTTTGCCATAATAATTCTAAAGGAAGTTGACAAAGTTTGATATTATTTATAGGGTTTTGTTGATGAGGTTATGGACCTTGTGGAACTAAACCCATTAAGGGATGCACTAGTCGGGTTACCAGGCGTCAATGGACTCTCAACCGAACAAAGAAAGAGGTTGACCATAGCTGTCGAGCTTGTAGCCAACCCGTCTATAATCTTTATGGATGAGCCAACCTCAGGGCTAGATGCACGAGCCGCTGCCATTGTGATGAGGACCGTTAGGAACACTGTGGACACAGGACGAACCGTTGTGTGCACCATTCATCAACCTAGCATCGATATCTTTGAAGCTTTTGATGAGGTACAATATTATTTTTGTCATTAAAATGGGTTACTATTTAGTTATTGAACCTTTAAACACCTTGGGAGGGGAGGTCGGGTTCAAGTCTCGCAAACGACAGGAATTAAAAACAAATTTGTCGTTAAAAATTATAAACTGTTGGTTTGCAGTTGTTCTTGATGAAACGAGGCGGAGAAGAGATTATGTTGGCCCGTAGGTCGCCAGTCTTGTGAGTTGATCAAGTATTTTGAGGTAAGATAGCACCAAATGTTTCTAAACTTAACCAATTTTTGAACAAAGATAGTACTTGATCTCACAAATTTTTGAACCAGGACATAGATGGTGTAAGCAAGATAAAAGACGGGTATAACCCGGCGACATGGATGTTGGAAGTCAGCACTTCTGCTCAAGAAATCGCTTTAGGAGTTGATTTTACTGAAATCTATCATAATTCAGACCTGTACAGGTGAGTATTCAATTTGAGTTGTATTTTAAATTGATCAAACCGTCAAATATATGTAAAAAATAACCAAAAATTAAAAAAAAAATAACCTGATTATACATAGGTGTATTCTACATTTAGATGGTTAATCGAAAGTGTTTGAATAATCAAGTTTCCTTATTACTCTTATTCACTACCATAAAAGGGAATGGTATTAATACTATTTTTAAAGTTTGAGCTCCGTTCCTTTCGAGCTTTATTTTTAAAGTTTGTGCTCAATTGGTTTTGAATTTTATTTTTAAAGTTTGAGCTCGGGTTGTTTCGAATTTTATTTTTTTAAGTTTGAGCTCGGCTCATGAGTAGGGTTTTCAAGCTAGAGTTTAGCACGTGCTCAGCTCGTTTATTATTTATTAGTTAATTTATATACATTTGTAATAATGTTAACATATATATTTATAAAATGAAAATATTATATATAACATAGTGTATATTGTTTTAACATCATCATCATAACCTAATAATATTAATAATAAAAAAATATTATACAAAGAATATGCTCATGAGCACGTTCGAACTCGATAAATGAAACTCAGGCTCTAGCTCGTTTAAGCTCAGCTTGGTTTGTGCTTTTAACGAGCTGATCGCAAGTAACTCAAGAGCTGATTGACTCGTTTATAGTTAATTTTCGATAGTTTGATGCAATAACAAATTCTAACTTAACATTAACCTTTGTTGGTCAAATTTCGAATTCATAGGAGAAACAAAGACCTAATTGCTGAACTAAGTGTACCTCGTCCCGGTACAAAAGATCTCTATTTCCCAACACAATACTCGCAACCATTTGTGGTCCAATGCATAGCTTGCTTATGGAAACAACGGTGGTCGTACTGGCGGAACCCGCCATACACGGCGAGTCCGTTTCGCCTTCACCACATTCATAGCCATCATGTTTGGAACCATGTTTTGGGATCTTGGTGGTAAAAGGTAAATATCACCAACCATAACTAAAATTTAAGTTGTGAAAATTTAAATGGTTGATTAGTTGTAATAAATGAGAAAATATTGTAGGTCGACGCAACGGGATTTGATCAACGCGATGGGATCAATGTACGCGGCGACGTTGTTTCTTGGAGTCCAAAACGCATCGTCGGTGCAACGGTTGTGAGTGTGGAACGCACCGTGTTTTATAGAGAACGAGCTGCTGGAATGTATTCGGCTTTGCCATACGCCTTTGCTCAGGTAATGTATATCATGTCTTGAACTAGAGGGTCTAAAGCATGTTTACTAGCCAAGCTTAAATACACTCGAGCTTAAATTTGAGCTCATTTAATAAACGATATCGAGCCCGAGCTTTGTATTTATATGGGTATAAAAAAGCCTATTATTGATATAAATATAACTAGGCTTTATTTTATATGATAACTTTTATTACATGTAACTATTACAAAACAAGTAAATTAAATATGTTATGTTAACATATATAAATTATTATATATATATATGTGTGTAAGTTAACAGTTAAAAAAATATATATATGTAATTTGAGTCTTGCCAAGCTTGAGCTTGAAAAAATACTCATAAGTTGAGTTTGAGCTTTAGAAATGAGCTATAAATGAGTTGAGCTCGGGCTCAAACTCTCTTAAGAGGCTGTTTAGCAACGTTATGAATGGTTAAGTGCTGAACCAGTAAGAGATCTTAACCATTAAGAGCCAGTTTAACGTTTAACCGTTCAGAGGCAAATATCTGACCAATGCAGATTAGAGGTCTTAACCACTCAGAGTCGTTATAATGTTTAACCATTCAGATGCAAATATCTAAACCTATTCAGACATCTGCTCGTAAAACAAACAGTCTAAACCATTAAGTGATAAACCAGTAAGGGGTCTGAACTATTAAAAGTATCACTAAAAGCTAAACAAAAAGCCCCTAAGTTAACACAAGTGAGGTTTAGCTTATGCGAGTTCGAGATACTCACTATTCGTTTGCACCTCTACAAATAACGAGTGATGAAATAAACTTTTCTAAAATTAATGTAAATAACAATTGTAGGTGAACTCGGCCCATTTAATCCAACACTATAGATATACTCATCTTGACTAGATATCGAAACACTTGTCTCTTTTAAAAAAATATAATAAGCAAATATAAATATATTGTTTTAATTAGCAATCTCATACAAGAGAAGACTAAGATTTCTTATATTCATTCGGGTTTTTTTTTTGCAGATTTTAGTTGAAATTCCTTATATTGTTGCTCAAACCGGCGTATATTGTCTTATAGTGTACGCGATGATTGGGTTTGAATGGACCGCAGAAAAATTCTTCTGGTACTTGTTCTTCCAGTTTTGTTGTTTACTCTACATGACATATTATGGTATGATGACCGTCGCCGTTACACCAAACGCTCATATTGCCGCCATCATAGCCGCCTCATTTTACGGAATCTTCAACCTCTTTTCGGGATTTATTGTTCCAAGACCTGTAAGTTTCTCAAAAACACAATCTTCTTTACGTACATTCACTCTATCTCTCTCTCTATATATCTATGTATAGAGAGAGAGATAGAGGAGAGGGTGTGGGAATATTAACAAATAGGAAGTTTATAGTATAAAGTGTAATTATATATATGGAGTAAGATCAAATACAAACCACTTTGTGTACAAACCGTAAGAACCATTTAAAAAGTGTCATATGACATCCAATCAATTATAGAGATATGGTAAAATAATATCAATTATATTGAATTCTCTATAATTATGCAAGCAAACAATTAATTCTTTATTTGGATATTTCTTTTATTTTAATGTGCTGATAAAGAAAAGTGTTGATGTGATTCATATGTGTGCTAAAATCAATCATCTTGATTAATTTTAATATGCTAATATAATTCAAAAGTGCTACTTTTATGTGTGTATTTTTTAATATGTCCTAATTTAACTTTTTTTATGTGCTAGGATTTGTTCTTACGGTTTGTATGATAAATATGGTTTGTACGAAACCAACCCCTTATATCTATTACAATTGGAAGTTGGATTAACACCAACTCTTTTTCTGATTTTTTTTATTGTTTATTATTTTTATTTTTAGGTTCAAATAATAGCTGTGCTAACTTTCTATTACTTTTTTTTTATTTTTATATTTCAATTACCTACAAGAAACTATAAATAGTACAAACTTTTAACCCAAATTTTTTTAGTTTTATTTTTTCTTTATAACTTTGTTCGATAGTCTTTTATATAAAAACTAAATACGCGAATTCATTTAATTTTTCCTCGACATTCCGATATAAACTTTATTTAAAACAGTGTTGTATTCGAAACAATGGGACTTTGACGAACTAATTCGGTACGACAACAACATCGGTAGCGTTTAGTGTTATCGGAACCGGTATCGATATTCATTTTTATAATTTGGATCGATGAAACATGACTTTATTTTTTAAGTTATATATTATACAACCCTCGTCTATAAAATCATTGCAAATATTACTACACCAAACTCAGTTCGTCACCCTACCATTGTTATACCTATATACATTTTAATAAGGGACGGATAGTGTTTTTTTTTCTTCCAATAACTTCATTAGGCTTGACCTCATACACTTTTATGTTTCTACCCTGAACTTTAATAAAGTTACGAAGTTTTATAATTGTTTTTTCTAGCCTATAAATGTTTCTACCCGTGAACTTTAATAAAGTTGTCATACAGTTGTTTAAGTTTATGTTGTTTTTCACTTATAACTTTTAAAATATGACAAATTATGAGGTCTTATTTTTATCCACATCCATATATAAATTTTACTTGAAACTGTGTTGTGAATTGCACTTTAGTCTTTTATTTATTTATTTCTGTAAAGTGACATCGTCTTTTTTCCAATATGTTGTTAGGACGTGTTATTTTATCTACGATTTGATAAAAGTTTTATTCGAAAGATTCAAATATAGTTGATTATTTTACCATTAGGAACCAAACAACTATCATCTAAACAATGTATTTGTTTTTATGATTTTCTTGATGTTGTAGTATGATATTCGCAATAGAGTATTTCTTGATGTTGTAAGCTATAACGAGTGCCTGTACGGTACTGTGACAAACCAAACCGATACCTGCTAAACAACATCGGTATCGGTATTCGTTTCATTGTTTTTGATCAATTTAAAACACATGTTTAGATCCTCTTTGGCATAAATTTTTTCGTTTGCTATATCGAGTGTTAATACCGTACTATACAAAATGAAACTAACATCGATCAAAAGTCCACTGCGAAACGCGGGTATTCCGCTAGCTTGAACACAATGCCTTCTATATATTAAATTATTTCAATTTTTTTGGTCAGAAAGTGTGTTTGACCAACCCAAGCCGTTGCAGCCCATACCAAAAAAAAATCACCTAATTATGACTCGTAGTACTCAATCTAATTGACCCTATATGCTTTCAATACTTAAGCCCCCAAATAAAGTTTACCTATAAAGTTTGTTTTTATGATCAAACATGTATAATAAAAATGAGGGTTTTGAAGTACTAAATTGATAATCAAACAAAAGTCTTGAGGCTTAACCACATACGTTTATATGTGTTATATACATAATGTATTTGTCCAAAAACAACAAGGACTTCAGTCAATCATAAAAAAAAGTGGGGGACTTCACTACACTTTTGGGTGAAGTACATAGGTTCTTTTATGATAACTCTTTTAAAATGAACAAAAATGTTTTTGTAATCATATTTAAGGTACTAATTGCTTGTATAAATTCAAAAATTCTAAACATAAAGTGTTAGGTCAATTCAACCTGTATTGGATTATTAAAAAAAGGTTAACTTTGTGTGACTCATTACACATTTAATTCATTTTTATACAAAATTTGCAATCTGATGTATTTTTTACTGTGAATTTTAAAGAGTATTCCTGTCTGGTGGAGATGGTATTACTGGGGGAACCCATTGGCTTGGACCCTCTATGGCATGGTTGCATCACAATTTGGGGATTATGATGACGAGCTCAGAAATGGTGAGACTGTGAAGAATTACTTGGACCGATATTATGGTTACAAGCATGATTTCCTTGGAGCCGTTGCAGGAGTGCATATCGGGCTAGTTTTAGTTTTCGGGTTCATCTTTGCATACTGCATTCGGGCCTTCAATTTCCAGAAGAGATAAGTATAAAGGATGGTGTTTCCGTATTCTTTTTTTATTAAATAAATTATCACTTGAACCAGGTTATTTAATTAAATAGTTGTAAAACATGTATTTATTAATTTGTTTTTTATCTAAGATATTGTTATGTTTCATTCTCAAATTTATATATTATCAATTAATAATATATCTGTGCTATTTGTAGTGTACATATGGCTTTAGTTGTGTCTTAAGCTTGTGGGTGTACCTTTGCATATGTGTGTTGTACTATGTTTGGGAATTCAAGTTGTTTTATGTTTTGAGGGGCGCGTCATTTGGAATCGACCGTTCCCCTTTGCCATTGCCTTTGACTGTGGCCCCCCTATTCTGCGGTTGTCGGTGACCAGTCGTTTTCTGTTGTGTTTCTTTTCCGGCTTTGTGTTGTCTGCAATAGGTAACCCATGTCCCTTTAGACTTGTTTTACCCTTTCGCTATTAGGATTTTGAGGTGACCATTTGAGCGTCTTTAACAGTCATGCGTTTTCTTGAGGTATTTGGTTTACGTTATGTAGGAGACCTTCTGATTTGTTGTTGCATGGTTTTTTTTTGGTGATTTTGGCATTATAGATCATTGTCCGAAGCCCTTTTTGGGTTATCATCGGCCGACATATTGTCTGGTAGTATTATTGCTTTGCGTTTTGTTTTTTTACGGATAGGCCTTTGATATCTTTTTGATGCTTTTGCGTCGATAATGTTGGTTATATTCTTTTCGATTGTTTTCTAGTGATGCGGTTGTTGACTGTGGTTTTTATGCACATGTATGTGGTTCTTGTTATCTGTGACGATGACCTTTTGTGTTCATCAAAGGCTTAAACTTACTGCATATGTTGTTTGTTTGTTGGTTAATGCGTGTTGTTGGTAGTATGGGAGTCAATGAAGAAGGCTTTTGCTCATCTGATAGTTATTGCAAGTGGGATGTATAATGGTGATGATGGTGCTTGTCATTGGGCGAGGTATTCTTTCATGCAGCCATGACGTACCCTGTGGTTGATTTGTGGCTAAATAAAATGGTGGTACCATGTGCGTAAATATAACGTCATTTTGTGGCTACCATGTTCGTTTGTATATCATCAATTAACAACATGTGGTTGATTTTTTGTGTTGTACGTCCGACTTTGGTTGTGTTTTAAGCATGTGGTAGGTGTACCTAGATGTGGCTTGTACAAGATTTGGGTATTTAAGTTGTTTTTGTTTTTTGGGGGTGTATCTGTAATGCCCCAAAACGTTTTTTAAGTTATTAGCATGTTTACTTGTGTTATGGCATGAGATAAAATAACTAACTTATCTAGCTTAGTTAGAGTGTAACTTAAATAGCAAGGAAGGGATTTTAGACAAAAGATAGAGGGTTGAATAAGACAAGTTAGCAAAGTCCAAACACCATTAGTGGGTATATGGCTGGAAATCGATTTCCAGGAGAAGGGCAGGGGCGACATTTAGAGAGCAAGACTCTCTCAAGAACAAAATTCTGAAAGTTAGCAATTTGGGTTAACAGTAGATGTTAAATCTCGCATAATTGAATATAACCATCTAATCTTAATAAACCTAAGGTAAGTTGTAGAATGTCATTTGGTGCTGGTTTTTGTGTTGGAGAAAGTTTTAATAGTGAAAGTCTTTTAGGAGCTCTAGCAATTCAACACGAATTGATGTAGTATTTGTGTTTAGAATCACTAGATTATCAAGCATGTGTGTGTAATTTGAGTAATTGATAGGTTTGAATGAATGTTTTTGTATGATGTGAAGTGGGTTTTCAATATAGATCGAAGAACTCATGATCCTTTTTGGTTAAATTGATGTACTAGTTTAAATAACTTGAATTTATGCTAGCTATATGTTATTGAATGAATGAAATTTGTTGATTAGTAGAAAACATGGTGATTGATACTATGAATTAGGAAGTTAGGTATGAAATACTTGTATATTGTGCTCAAAATATGATACACGTGCCAAGTGTTTGGTAAAATGTCTAGTAGATGATTGTAAATGAATTTGTATGCAACCACTTGATGAACATGAATGGAATGTAAAGTATGATGTAATTGGTGATTTTCATATGAATTGGTTAAATATGTGCATTAAAAGCTTGTGCTAAGAGCTTAGTATGTGGTATGCACACCATGTGTTTGATTATATGCTTGATTAAGTTCAAGGAGTGAAAATGTGTTAGTTGTGGAGTATATGGACTTACTAGCAAGCAATCATGTTAGAATTACGTTGCAATGACATAAAAGGTAGTGTATGTTCTTTGAACATAAGGGGACTAGGATGGTAATTGGTTACCTCAGACTTATAAGTGAAGATGGTGCGAAAATTCGTAATAAAATTTCCTGTTATAGCAACAACTTTAAAAAATCATGTAACATCATTAAAAAATCATATGGAGGTCTATTTTATATGCCTGAAAAGGCCTTAGAATGTACCACATTTTGTATATCAATCATACGTGTATCATACTCATACAATACTTAAGTACACTTTGAATATCTAAAACCAAGCTAAAATACAAGAAAACGACATAAAATAACCTAGTTACAAAGTGCATTTGACTAAAAGTGAACAAAATTCAAAGCTGGAAAACAGCTCTCGTCGCGCCATGCGATGGGGAAGTTGTGTGACCAGGCTCAATTTTCAGCATATTTTTTAGCCAACCGGATTTCACCATTTTCCACCTCATTTCTCCTCCAATCACCTTCCAGCCTTCTTTAAACCCAAATCCTAATCCTTCCCTATAAAACCAAACCTCCTCCATCATATTTTCACTTTCAACAACTCCAAATTACTCTCAAACACTCCAAAATCATCAAGAGGTCTCCAAGTTTGGGCAGAAATTTTCAAGTGTTTAAGTGAGTTTTCAACTCACTTTCTTATTCATTTCTTCATGTTTTATTCTTCCATTCCACTTGGATAACCTCTAGGAATGTTTCCACAAGTTTACCATGGTGAACTAAGTTGGAACATCACCACATTTGAGATCCAAAGTTGGACTTAAAATTTGTTTTGTTAAACTTTCAAAACTATTAACATTTTATACACCTTTCTTGGATGAACATGAACCGAACCTTGTTCCCAACTAACTTGCATGTTGTGGGGCTTGAGTTGAGGTATAATTCCAGAAAGTTTTAGGTGCAAACATCTCCAATCTAATGAACCTAAGTCATCAAGTAAACTTACTAGTAACATAGTGTCCAAACTACACCAAGTCTCTAAACATTTGCCATGAATGGAATGCACTACTCTAGTTTGAGTTTCACTTGGTTACTTGATGATTTAGTTATTTGTACATTCTTTATATTATTCATGATCAACTGAAATCATCAACTAAGTTGATGATTTTGTGCTTTGGTGAATCCATACAATAAGGTTAAATGGATGGAATGCATCCTACCTCCAAGCATGACAATATATAACTTGGGCTAAGTACTTATAATTTTCAAAATATATATATATATATATATATATATAATTATATGTTAGAACCGAATCATAACACCAACTAACTCATGGTTGAATGTTATGTATTAGTATCTTGGACTAAAGTTCCTCAAACTATGGATTCTAATAAGGGAAATTGGTACCCATGAAAACATGACCAAAATAATGTCCATAACCAGTGCTTTTAAACAAGGTGTATTTTCTTGCAATACAGATACTTTCATACTATCTTGAAACCTAATCTAACTCCATCCCGAACTCCATAATGCAAACGCCTCATTCATCCTTGTAGGATCCTCGGCGTTCCTAAACTCTCAAGACTCTTTTGCTCACGTTTTTTGAAGCTCTTGCAAACTGTGAGTATACATGACCCATTTTTACTTTAAGTACACTTTTGGTGTGAAATATATATACATATCAAACTTACACATACACAAAAATATTCAACGATTCGATCAAACAAATCCGTACATACATGCTTAATATGTTATGTAACAGCCCAGCGTAACCTCACCATGATATTGTCCGCTTTGACAGCCAGCACGCCCTCAGCGCCTGCCCCTTACGGCTTTAAAACGTGTCATGATGGTGAAGATATCCAGCCCCTTATAAAGAAGCTTTTGTTCCCTTCACAACCGATGTGGGATGTCACAATCCACCCCCCTTAAGGGGTCCAGCGTCCTCGCGGGACCTGGCACCACCAGTCCGGCCCTGGCTCTGATACCAAGATCTAGCCACTAATCATGTCGAACTAATAATAGGTAATATAAAACAAAGTTATCATAACCAACATGAAAAGTGACTTTTAAATTAAACGATTCAAAATACAATCTGTTCAGCGGAAGCAAGAGCAAATATCTTAAACAATTGGAATCAAAATATTTTAAAGCGTAAAGTTTTGTTGTTTGCAATCACGTAACACGCCCCATGACACTTCAAGCTCCCCAGAATGCAAGTTACCATGCAAGATATATCTAACGACCTGCAATCATGCAGAAAAAGTGTATCAGCAATTAAGCCGACGAGTTCACAGTTTTGTTTAACTAAAATGAGTTGGTGTTTAGTTTTAAAGACATGTTGATAATAACTCGATACCGTAGTGACGTCGGTTTGTTTGCCCTTCCCCAATGCCTATCAACATTGAGATCATGTGGTTAAGGTCATTAGTTTACGCCCGTCCAATCCAGGTACGGTGTGAGGTTGTCAAGCTTAATAGCGCTATCAACTAATACCCCGTTGCCCTCCAAGCAACTAGTTCAGTAGTAAGATGAGAATTAAGTGATAGAGGTGAGTAAATTATCCAACATCAAAATTAAACTTCAACAGTTATGAAAAGTATTCCTCCAAGGAATAATAGCTTCGTAAATGTATTCCTCCAATGAATAATAGTTTGTTTGTTCCCTCGGAACACATGCTTGTAAAAGAGCAGTGAACTCACATTCGATTGCTGGTTGGTCTCTTAAAAATGGTTAGGAGTCGAGGTAGGTCAATCACGTCCTAATAGAATTACCATCCAGTTTATTAGGGTGTTCAAGTAAGGCACAAAGCTCCTACACGTATCTAACACGTACCATGTACTCACTTTGACAACTTACGTACATATACATATTCCACATATAATTACTCGTGATCAAAGCACACAATAATGAATGTAACACTTTCGTTGACATTAAACAAGTTTGATCATTCTCAGATAGCATAAACAACTTTTAGATACGCATATAACAACGTATTACGTTTCAGCTTTGACGTCCAGAACTGGGCTTTTCGGGTATTTTTATAAAATAGTTATCTTATTCCATAAATTCTAAATAATTTACAAACGTTCCAAGTGGTCCACGTCACTTTGTGTAAAAATCTCTAGACCCAAATCATTACCAATTATTTATTAAAATCATCTAATAGGCTGCAGTCAGATTCGTCGCTTTCCTGACTGCAGTCCACGGAAAAATTTATTTAAAAATCATTGTCGGTCCGAATGGCAAAATTCCAGTGGGAGATTTTCGAAACTTCCGTGCCCAGCTACTGTACGAAATTCACAGCCTAACTATATCCAGTTTACAAGTTATAACGAAAAGCGTAACATGAATTTTCTGCAGAAAAACGCAGCTTTTGCTGCTGTACAAAACAGTCCTATAAAAATAGTAAACGACCTCAGAAAAATGCGATTCCAGTGCCATTTGAAGCGTTTTTCAAAAACGTACGTTTTAGACTTCAGAAAATCAGTTTTTTGACATATAACGACCTGTTTACAGCCAACTGAAGTTGGCTGCAGAATCCTAGACAGATTCTGTTTCAGCTCTAGTCGTTACCGAACCCCGTAAACACACCATTAGCGAACCCTTCATTTACGAGATTAATCACAGCAGGTTTCAGATTATTTTTGTCTGGTTTAACACTATAACTCGCTAAAATTATCAAGTGTACCGACCCTAGACTATCCCGCATCCAACATAACCATAATCATGCTACAACCATAACATCTCTTGTTAATCCCTGCCCAAAACCGACCTAAACACAGCCATGATAATTCGCTAACAATCATGCATACACATTAACAACCGTCACAAAAACAAGATTCAACTCATGATAAAACCCTAGTGATCTAAGTGTCTAACCGAACATGTAAACGCGCCTAGCACTTCACATAACCACAATAATCGTTATTTTATCATGATCACAGCCAAGATACTTAAAATCATTCAAGGAATAAACTATGACAAAAGAATTACAGAACTAAATGCGTGATAAGAGTTGATATGAACTTGAACCGAACGAAACGAGAAAGCTTCTTGACCCGAATTCCCTTGTCGACTCAAGATGGGGGTTTGTGGATGAGCAGATTCGCGTCCGTAGATTGGCTCTAGGGTTTTTTTTTTTTCAGTTGCCTTTCATGCAAACACGTAATATACATTTAAGGATAAAAAAAAGGTTGGAGGCGGTTTAGGAATAATGGGGGGTTAGGCCGATTAATACAATGGAGTGGGCTGTGGTGGAGTTAGCTAATTGTTTTAAAGTTTGGGCTGTGGGGACGCAAAGGAGGCGGAAAAGCGTACATCAAGCAAATACTCTAATTACCTCAATTTGCTGATTTTGATACAACTGTTATTGATATTACTATTATTATTGTTCTTATTATTTTAATACTCAACTAATAACAATTATTATTACTAGTATTATATTACAACCAACTAATAAGAAAATATTATTAATCAACATCAACTAAGGTATAATAATCAAGTTATGGTCCGGGCCTCATATGTTTCGAGTTACGTGAGTGAGTTGGATCGACAAGCGAGACAAGTGTTTTGGTTCAACGGTTGGATCAGTTCAAAAGGATAAGGATTCGGTTTCTAGTTAATCACTTGAATAATATGGAATTATAATATAATTTAGTTAAGTATAGTTAACCCGTCGACTAAAATAAGTATACGACTCAATTTATAAATACGAAAACGAAGGTTCTAACCTCGAAATTACGAGTTGTCACATTATCCCCAAGTTGAAAGAAATTTCGTCCCGAAATTTGATAAGTAGACGCAGGAGAGTGAAAGACGAGTTAAGATGACTGTTGATTTTCATCGGGTACCACATCATCCCCAAGTTGAAAGAAATTTCGTCTTGAAATTTTGTTAAGTATTAACGGAAGAATGAAAGGAATGCGTTAAGATGACTGCATCAAACTACTAAGAGTAACAGGAAGGAGGTCAATGTCAAACACCTGACCTAAAGATCGAGCTTGAACCCAGCATAAAAATATGGGATGTTTCACTCGGCTGACCGTCAGCCAATTCCTTAATGTGTTTAGTTTTCAAGAGAGGTTTGGAGCCGATATAAAAAAAATGTGCAGCGCATATTATTTCCATGTTCAGTACAAGTAAACAAGAAGAGTGAAGAGAGTATACTTTAAGATTAGGTAGGAGTTCATCATCTCTATGGCTCCTTTGAATATCTTAATCCCCACTTATGTCGGATAATGGGTCAGAATCCCTTTACACACGCTTGGTCTCACTGGGATTCACATGCACCTCCGATTATTATTACGTGTGCACCTGTAATGATAATTCGATTTGCATGTTCACCCCAATTCCTCCTAAGTTGTGTCAAAAGATTCTTAGATTCGAATGGTAAAAGAGGGTGTTGTCAAAGCGATAAAAATCATAAAAAGGTCTAAAGATAATACCATACTAAATGCTCCATCTTAACATAAATAGGTAACACATGAAATCGTATTATAATATTGTGTGTGTGACTATATGCAATGCAATGTATACATATATGTTTAATGTATGGTGTATACGGTAATAAAAGACGAACCTTGCAATCTGGAGCGTAGTGTCATGGTAGTTTTCGAAACTAATTCGGTTATAGTCTGATTTTACAAAAACTTTTTAAAACCTAGTTCACTATAACCAGTGGCTCTGATACCAAACTGTAACAGCCCTGCGTAACCGCACCATGATATTGTCCGCTTTGGCAGCCAGCACGCCCTCAGCGCCTGCCCCTCACGGCTTTAAAACGTGTCATGATGGTGAATGTATCCAGCCCTTTATAAAGAAGCTTTTGTTCCCCTTCACAACCGATGTGGGATGTCACACGTTATACACTAGGATACTTGCATGCTAGAAGCCATTCTTGCAAGAATACTTGTCATTAACTTCATGAGCCAACCTTAACTTGTATAGCGCTATAGGAGTAGCACACCGCCCGTTTGATGGGTCATTGTTAAGTACTCAATCGTTAACCGTCTTGTCATTTTGAAGACGAGCTTACGCTAGTGGGTGGAATCTTTGGGCTGACACGTATGTGATGCATGCTAGTTCATGTTAAGTTATGCCTTAGTATACGATTTTGCCATGTCGATTTTGTTAAACTTTTATACGTATGCTAGTAAACCCAACTTGTATGCTCACCAATGCTTTATGTGTTGACCGCTACTTTAATATATATTGTAGGAATATGATGATGATGATGATGATGTGCGTTGAAAAGAAATCTAGTAGGATGGACTAGAAACGTGCCATACTTTAGATTATGTTTTTTTTGTTCAATTGTTATGTTCTAGATGTTGTATTTTCTTTTTGAAAAATGTACCTCTTCTATTATGAAATGAAATTCGAATTATTTAAATATTGTCACAATTAGTCGTTATGAAGTCTCGAGCAATCTCGTTCTCATCTCAGTCCAATGTTTCCGCCATCGGTTAGGGTGTGACAAGATTTCTAAGCGAAACAACAAAAATATGCTTCTTCGTGATGCGTTATCAAGTTAGGTTTAAATAGATTGAGTCCTTTTCTATATATATATATATATATAGTTGTACTTTGTTATTTAGATTTAGGTTAATGACCTGCTTGGTAATGATGAATCAGTTGTTATTATGGTCATTGCAACCAACATCGCATGAAAAAAGAGTACAGTTTCAGTGATGTGTCTGAGCCTCTTTTTTATGAATTCGTAATAAGCTTGCATTATTTATTTATTGTTGTTGTTTATCTGAATTATACCATAAATTTGGATTTAGAATGTCTACACCTAACGTTGAATGTCTACACCTAACGTTGACATGGACGTATTCAAACAACTAACAAGGATTCTTGAACATGTGAATTCTGACCAACATATCAGCTAAAAACTGAACGAGCTAACCGACAACAAGAGGAATTACAACTCTCTATCAACATGCTTAACGCGCGTTGTGTTAGGCCTAATATTGTTGGAAAAAACACTAGGCTTCGATGTATTAGTACTAGAACACATTGGTTGTAAATTATGTAATAATTTTGTAGCAATCGATGTTGATATATATATTTACCGTTTAATTTAACTTCTTTACTACGCTTATTGTTAGTTAACATCCGCACCGCAATTAGGAGAGCTCCATTCTAGTTCTATACTAAGCGGTAATATAAATCGTGAGTAAAGTTTTTTTTAAATATTATTATTAATATTACTAAGAAAATAAATATTAACTAAAATGAATATCTTCAAAGGAGGTAGAATTCATTGTTCTAAAAAATCACTTACTAATTTACTCTGAAAAGTATGGATTACTAAATGGTATCAAATGTCGTAAAAGGATGGTATCGTATCGGTACAGATATCGTACCGGAATTATTTCCGGTACCAATTTACTATCCACCTTTTGGCATTTTCCAGATCGATACAGGACCGGTATTTACCAATTTTACCTTCAAATACAATTCTGTACCAAACATTTTCGGTACCGATATCCAATTTTGTAAATTTTCAGAATTAGTACTTTCGGTATTGAACCGAGCTCACCCTACTTAAAAGTGTGCAAAAAATAAAAAATCGTCGCTTATCTCTTCTTAGGAGTTTATATTATATTGGTTTTTAAAAATTAAAAGCACACAAAAGACTCAATCCTAGCCAATTCCTGGCACAGTGACAACCAATGCTCAGATTAATCCTAACTAATACTTGGCATGTGAGAAGTTAGTTGTTTCTAACCATATACTAAGCAACCAAAATGACTTGTTAAGAGGGACGATGTGTCGAAATTAAACCTAATTTATATGTTAATAAACTACCGTTCACTTCTTACATAGAATATTAACAAGATTGTTTACTCAACGTTAATTTACTCTATAAACAAACACAACTATATATAGGGAAAGGGTAAAATGAGAAATGAGTACTTGTAAGAACCATAAGAACTAGACATTTCAAAAAGTTTTTTCATAAAAAAATTTCTCAAAAATCTTAGAAAACATCACTAGTTCCAGCAAAAAAATGTCGCATGCAAAAATTTACTTCAGATATAAAAAAATTTAAATCGCTAGGCGTAACTATCGACTCCACAATTTTTTTGTCTTTTTTTTACAAATGTGTTTATAACATTTCCATTTACGTTTTACAAATACATATGTGTGTGTGTGTATATATATATATATATAAAGAGAGAGAGAAAGTGTAATGTACAATAGGGCTTATCGTACGAGCGTTCGCGATTGTGAAATCACATGTTATAAAAAAGCATATTGGTAAAGTTGATGAAATCGCATGTTGGTGAAGTTGATGAAATCGCATGTTAGTTTTTTGTACAATTTCGCATGTTGTTGTTTTAAGCACAAATCGCATGTTAAAAAGTAAAGTCGCACGTTGAAAAACCAATCGCGTACGCTCGTACGATAAGCCCTATTGTACAATAACCAACCTCTTTCTCTCTCTCTCTCTCTCTCTTATATATATATATATATGTATTATATATATATATATATAGGGTTAGGGTAAAATGAAAACTTATATGAGTTGTGATAACTTAGAGAACTCGGTCTTACGAAATGTTTTTTCCAAAAAAAATTTACCAAAAATCCTAGAAAAATCAACTTTTCCAACAACAAAAAAAAGTGATGTCATGCCTTATGTTATATTTTTTTACAGCCGCGGCTAGGGTCCGAAAAACACCACTTTGTTTTTTTTTTACGACAGTCTTTCTAAACATTTTAGTTTAGGGGTGTGAAAAAATTGGGGGCAAAATTCACACGAGAAGGCCGAGTTCTCTAAGTTCTCACAACTAGGAGTGGTTTTCTCTTGATCCAAATCCTATATACATATGTAGGATTCAGTTCAAATGAGAACCATCACGAGTTGCGAGAACCACAAGAACTTTTTTATCCGGGGCGACTTGGCCAAAAAAATTTGCACAAACGTAGATGAAAACATTATAAGTATATTAGTAAAAAAAAGTAAAAAAAAAATTGTCGAGGCGATAGTTTTGACTGATACAAGTTTTTTTTATGCCTGGCCGTAAATTTTAAAATTTAATTTTACGCCCATGCATAAAAAAAACTTGCATCAGTCAAAACTACCACCTCGACAATTTTTTTTACTTTTTTTACAGATGTGTTTATAATATCTTCATCTACGTTTGTGCAAAAAAAAATTTGGCCCAACTCGCCCCGGATCAAAAATTTCTCGTGGTTCTCGCAACTCATGGTGGTTATCATTTTAACCCATCCATATATATATATATATAATATATATATATATATATATATATATATATATATATGGTGAGGTTATTGTAAAAATTGAGTTTTTTTGTGAGAAGGGTAAGAAAGAATCTAAACCATTAGATCTTTAATTTAATGGTTGAGATCTTGATGGCAATTTTGTAAATAGTTTTTACCATTAAAATAATTAATTTTCTAGATTAAGGGTATAAAGGTAAATTTAACATTTTTAAATTTAGAAAGTCACATGCAATGCACATGCAAGTTCCCCATTTCTTTTTTAAACGTCAATAACTTTTTATACGTAACTCGTTTTTTTTTTAAATTACACCATAAAAACGAGTGTTTTTTATCTTTAATATGAGTACTATTTTGTCATACTTATGTAGAGAAAAAAATTACGTTTCAATTGGATGTTTTAGTCTATGGTGTTTTTTTCTATGTTCATACAATGGTGTTTTTTTCTATGTTCATACAATGGTGTTTTAATTGTATTGTGGTTCAATGTGTTGCGTTTTACAGTAAAACACCATGACGTAAATAAGACACCACAGCATTGCAAATAATGAACTACGATTCAAGTTATGGTGTTTTAACATCTAGAGTACGTGATTACAGTCATGGTGGCCTGGAATGAAAAAGGTGGCCTGGAATCAAGACCTTCGATACACCTACTGGTGGCCTGGAATGAAAAAGGATATTGCTGATTTTGTTTCCAAGTGCCTTACATGTTCCAAAATAAAAGCTGAACATCAAAGACCCTCAGGACTTCTGGTCCAACCTGAAATACCTGTATGGAAGTGGGAAAACATAACCATGGACTTCATTACCGGGTTACCTCGCACTTCTGGTGGGTATGACACTATATGAGTAATCATTGATCGTCTTACAAAATCAGCTCACTTTATTCCGATCCGCGAAGATTTCAAGAACGAGAAGTTAGCTCGTATCTACATCAGTGAAATCGTAAGCCGTCATGGTGTACCGTTAAGCATTATTTCTGATCGTGATGGTCGTTTTACTTCACGAACATGGCAAGCCGTACAAGCCGCTTTGGGTACACGATTAAACCTCAGTACCGCTTATCATCCTCAAACTGATGGGCAATCTGAACGCACCATACAAACTCTCGAAGATATGCTTCGAGCATGTGTCATAGACTTCAAGGGAAATTGGGACGCTCATCTACCATCAGTTGAATTTTCGTACAACAACAGCTATCATTCACGTATCGGCATGGCACCTTTTGAAGCTTTATATGGTCGTAAGTGCCGATCTCCAGTATGTTTGCACGAAATTTGGGGAAGCTCAAATTACCGGTCCAGAATTGATTCAAGAAACCACAGACAAGATCCATCAAATTCGAAACAACCTCCTAACGGCTCAAAGCCGTCAAAAGAGTTATGCAGATAAACGACAAAAGCCTTAGGAGTTTAACATTGGTGATCATGTACTTTTAAAAGTATCACCGTGGAAGGGAATAGTTCGTTTTGGCCAGAAGGGCAAGCTAGCATCACTCTACGTAGGACCTTTCAAGATACTCGAAAGAATAGGACCTGTAGCATACAAGCTTGACCTACCAGAAGAACTCAACAGAATTCACCCTACGTTCCACGTGTCAAACTTAAAGAAGTGCCTCGCCGATGAAAACCTCCATATTCCTCTAGAAGATATTCAGATCGATGAATCTATGCATTTCATTGAAAGACCAGTAGAGATCATGGACTTCGAAGAAAAACGTTTAAGACGGAGTCGTATTCCAATTGGTTAGGGTACGCTGGGAGTCGAAACGAGGACCTGAGTTTACTTGGGAACGTGAAGACTCAATGCGCGAAAAATACCCGCATTTTTTTTCCTGTTACCACGATAACTTAAATTTCGGGACGAAATTTCTAAAAGTAGGGGATACTGTAACATCTGTCAAAAACCGGATTTACCAAACCCGCTTTGTTTATTAACCGAACAACCAGTTAAAAATTTCGTTGCATATTTAATGCTCAAATTAATTTTAAACGATACATAATTAATAAGTATATTAGAATATAAAATTTATAATTGAAAATCTATTAAAAATAATGAAATAAAAATAATATAATTGATGCCGGGACTCGAACCCGGGTCAGCCGGGTTAAGCTCAAAGACTTATCACACACACATATAACCACTCCGCCACTTGATGTTTTCTGTAAATTCTAGGAAACAATTAAATTTTATGGTCAATCATAAATCAATCTGGTTACGCTATCTGTAACCGAAATCGGTCACCAAACGTCCAAAAACGTTTGATTGTTCGCGGTTTATTGATTTTAACCGATACACCGACACCTCCAATCAATTTAGTCTTGAATGGACTTGAATTCATGTGGGATCGGTTTTAATAACTGAAAAGTCTGCAATTCCTGAATTACTCCAATCATTGTCCCCTCTCGCGACTCAAACACATTCTGCAAACCTTCAATTTCATTTTCGCACAACTTTCAGTTCGTCGGAGCAGCTTTTTGAACTCGCCGGACTTTCGCCGGAAAACCGTGTCTTCCATCAAATCAGTAAGTCTCTTAATTCTTTCACCGTCTATCAGTTTTTAAGCTATTGCTAACTCAAAACCTTCAATCGGAATCAGTTTCAGACGTCGATATCGAATAATTCCCTATCGCCGGAAAACTTCTGAAAATTCTTATCTTCCGCTGTAAAACGGTATAGTCATTCAAACCTTCTGATAACTCTTGTTTAGTACTTCGATTCCACAATTAGCTAATCAAAACTGTTAATTTGTTCGCTCAATCGAAGTTCATAAAAACAGAGCCGACGACTTGCCGGAATTCTGAGATAAATCGTTTCTCCGGTATGTTTACTTCCAAAATCGTCTCTGCCATTTCATTTTAGTCTTTTGAATGTTTGTCAATTGAATTAAACAAGAAACAATAGAGTAATCGTAGGCTGTGATTCTGCAACGAAGAAGACGAAGTTAGGTTGATTATAAGTTTAATAAAATTTGGATATTATCTTGGGTTAGACACACAGTCCAGCGGTGGACTGTGTGCACACATATATCACACGCCGCGAGTTCGATCCTTGATACACACACACTCTCTGTAATTAAAATGTTCTTTTTTTTTACTGAACCGGATCCTTTTCGCAATTAGATGTTAAGTATAATAAAAATCTGTATATTAACCAAGTTAGACACACAGTCCAGCGGTGGACTGTGTGTAACATTAAATCACAGGTCCCGGGTTCGAGACATGTTGACGGCACCGGTTTGATAATTAAAATCCTTTTTAAAAATAAATGAATTTTGAATAAACTAAAACAGTATATAAATATAATTAAAAACAGAAATATTTCGGGTTAGACACGTAGCTCAGTTGGTAGAGCTGCGTGCACGCGTACGGGAGGTCTCGGGTTCGAGCCTCACCCAGCGCATACATTCACACAATAGAACCGGTCAAACAGTCAAACATTCAATGGTCAATGGTCAACGCAAAAGTCAACATTTTTTTTATTTTTTATTATTTAATTTAATTTAAAAATCAATTAAAAATACTTAAAAATAATGTTTTTAAAGATAGGAAATAGCCTTAAACTCACAAAAATATATCTAAAAATCCTATTAGAATTATTAATAAAATCCACTCATTTGCTATACCTTCCGTTATTATTTAGGTTAGTTAATCCTCGTTGATCAATCCTTCAAACTCGTGCGCATCTCATCATCTCCAACCGAACGCACCCCAACCGATGGCGGAAACATCGGGATGAGACGAAAACGAGATTGCTCATTGCTCACAACATTATTAAGTGACAATAATTAATTAAACCATATTTCATTTCATAAGAATTGTCAAATACATCAATGTAACAAAACAAGGAACAATCTAACATTTGCAAAGTCATAACAAAATTGATACGTCGACATTAAACCTAACGTCTAATTTGTGTGTATCTAGTCCTTGCTATATTGTTTTCATAGCGTCATCTCCTTCAACCTGTAACATGTTTTAAAATGAAGTCAATGCAAAAGCAAAGGCGAGTACACAAGTTTAAGCATAGCATACGTATACGAATAAAGTTTTAACAATCCTCATGGCAACTAAATCTATACAAGAGCAATATCAAGGCATGCAATGCTAATAATCAAACCCGTAACGCAATCACGATTTTTAACATGACCTCACGAATAACACGATCGAGGTGGATGCGTGAATTCCTATAGCGCTAAGCATGTCAAACAAAGGCTAAAAATAGTTAATGACTAAAGCACAGCACAACGTTTATCCCTAGACAAGCAACAAGTATACGATTCAAGTAGTCATGTGTATAGGATTGTTTGTGCGTTTCATAAAGTTTAAGTGTTTGTGATTTTTGTATATGGAAACATGTTACACCCAAAAAGTGATATAAACAAATATGGGTCGAGTGTACTCACGGTTTTGCTAAGTCTTTTCTACACTTGACAATCCGTGAAGACGTTGGTTCGAGGATGACGCCGAATAATCCTACAAGAGGAAATGAGGCGTATGAGTATAGAGTTTCAACGGGAGATTAGGAGTATTCGAGCATGATAAAAAAAATATGTTTGATAAAGTATTATGATATGAAAGTATTCACTAAGATGTAACACTCGTTCTTGACACTATAGTAACTCTTACGAGTTTGGGTGTGATTTCATAGGTTCGGGGCCAATTAGAATCGTGACAAGGAATTACATACTTGAGTGTTAAACTTAATAACTTGATAGGTGATTATAAGTTCATTATCAAGGTTTCGGTTTTAGAATTATAATGTAGTTATATATATATCATTATAATCATGTAGGAGGTGGGAGGATGAACCATCCACTTTGTAACCTCTAGTGTCATGTATGTCAAGTATGAGGTGGGAGGTTAAACCATCCACTTTGAACCTCGGATTATGTTCACCACTACACAAGTTACCATTGGTAACAAGGAGGGTACAAGAACTATATACTATACAAGAATGTAAAGACAAGAATGATAAGGTGTCATCTAGATACCAAGTAGCCAAGTATTCAACAACCGACGAGCACACGAGGACAATCGTCAACGGCTTTGTGGGGTTGTGACACTTTAAGTCTAGCAAACTATCTTGGGATCTTGATGAAAAATCATCAAGTGATGTGTGGTCTCAAGTTAGGATAGCCCAAGCTTCCTTGGTGGACACACAAGAACAAGTTTAAGAACTTGCATCACTTGTGAGCTCAATGCTCTTTAAAAACAGAAAGTTTAGGGTGTTACAACAGCCCTTAGTTCATGTTAACAAGCTTGGTTAGGCTATACTAATCATAAGCTTGATTTTGTAAGCACAAGAACACAAGTTTGTTGAAGTTAAAACACAAGTTTGATAAAAGTTTAGACAAAACAGAAAGTTTGTGGACATTTTGGGGCATTTCCAGGTCTGGATTCTCCATGGAGAAACCTAGGAATTCAACCCAAAGTTTATCCAAGCAAGTAGGAAAAAGAATGGAGTGATTTCATTAAGAAATGAGTGAGTTACACTCACTTTAGTAAGAGGTATACAATCTGCTCGAAAATCTGATGTTGCAAGGATCTTGAGGTGATTTGAGAGTGATTTGAGAGAGATTAAAGTGTAAAAATACTTGGATTAGAGGTGGGTTTTATAGGGGAAGGATTAGGGTTAGTTAGGTGAAGTTTAGGTGGGTAATTAATGGCTTAAAAGTGATTGAAACTCAAAAAAAATACAAAAAAACCCGCCCAAAATGGGCTGTTTGCCCGCTGGTCGCGACCAGCCCTCGTCCGGAAACAAAGCATAAGAAGCTTTTGTTTCCGGGTTTATTTGAATGAGAGGCGGCAGGTGGAGTGGTTGAGGCTTTGTTTGGTGAACCGGAGGTCCCGGGTTCGAGTCTCGCGGATCCGGTTTTGGTATATTATTTATATATTATTATTATTATTATTATTATTATTATTATTATTTTTTTAACTTTTAAACAGTTTCATAAATGGCAGGAATGGTCCCTGTAGTTCAAGAATTCAATATTTACTCTTTAAACCTTGGACTTATTTAAAGAAGGATATATATTAACATTAAATTCTAAATGTTAATATATTTATAAAAAATATTAGAATTTTAAATTTTTGTAAAATAAATCAATTAATTTAATTAATTAATTTAATTAATTAACTTAATTAATTAATTTAATTAATTAACTTAATAAATGAATAGATAATTATATTTTCGTAACGAATTTAGTTTAACGATTAAAAATTTCACGTTTGAGTCTCGTTTACGCAATACAAACCAAGTTTGCGAGTTATCTCACGTTTACGATTGAGAGTACCACGAATATGTTTACACGTTTAAAGTATGAACAAGTATAAGGGTAACATGATTATAGTTAAAATACGAGTTTCTCATTACGATTCAAGTCTCGGTTTTCTACGTTTACAACGAAAGACAGATACAAGATACAACGCTTACTAAAAATAGAAGTACGATACAAGGTTTCCAAATATAGAAAGTATAGAAACGCGGAGCGTTACAATCTCCCCTCCTTTAGGAAATTTCGTCCCGAAATTTAGGAAGATGTAACGAAGAGATATGGATACTTAGTCTTCTTATCACTTTCAAGTTCCCAAGTGAATTCGGCGCCACGTTTATCTTCCCATCGAACCTTGACAATAGGAATACGACTGCGCCTCAGCTGCTTGGTTCCTCGGTCCATGATTTCGACCGGTTTCTCCACAAAGTGCAAAGTATCATTGATCTGAAGATCTTCGAGTGGAACTTGAAGTCCTTCTTCGGCTAGACACTTCTTCAAATTCGAAACATGAAACACAGGATGAACATTGCTGAGCGTTTGAGGTAGATCCAGTCGATACGCTACCTTGCCTATCCTTTCGAGAATCTTGAAAGGACCCACATAGCGAGGAGCGAGTTTGCCTTTCTTACCAAAATGAACAACACCTTTCCAAGGTGCAATACGTGGTCACCTATGTTGAATTCCAAAGGTTTGCGTCTTTTATCAGCATAGCTCTTTTGTCGGCTTCGAGCTTTGAGCAAGTTGTCACGAATCTGTAGGATCTTGTCCGTTGTCTCTTGTATAAGTTCGGGACGGTGAGTTGTACGTCTCCGATCTCGTGCCAACAAATAGGCGAACGGCATTTGCGACCATACAGTGCTTCAAATGGAGCCATTTGAATACTTGCGTGATAGCTGTTGTTGTATGAGAATTCTACCAAGGGTAAGTGCGAATCCCAGTTGCCGCCAAAATCGATTACGCATGATCGAAGCATATCCTCTAAAGTTTGGATAGTACGCTCGGTCTGACCGTCAGATTGAGGATGAAAAGCGGTGCTAAGATTCAAACGAGTGCCAAGCGCGGATTGGAAATTTTGCCAAAGGCGAGAAGTGAAACGAGCATCACGATCAGAAATAATATCAAGAGGAGTACCGTGACGACTAATTATTTCACTCGTGTAGATACGAGCCAATTTCTCGACTTTGTAATCTTCACGAATGGCGAGGAAGTGTGCGGATTTGGTCAAACGATCGATGATAACCCAAATACTGTCGTGACCAGACGAGGTACGAGGCAATTTCGTGATGAAATCCATGGCTATGCTTTCCCATTTCCAGACCGGAATTTCTGGTTGTTCGAGCAAACCGGAGGGACGTTGATGTTCTGCCTTGACTTTGGAACACGTAAGGCATTTGGAGACGTAGAGAGCGATATCACGTTTCATTCCAGGCCACCAATAGGATGCGCGCAAGTCATGATACATCTTATCAGCTCCAGGATGAACGGAGTATCGGGATTTGTGAGCTTCGTCCATCAAAGTAGTCCGAAGATTGAGACGATCGGGAATCCAAATGCGACTATGGTAGTAAAGAATACCATCAGGCTTAGCTTTGAGTGGGTTTTCGATTCCACAATTCAACTCGTTATCGAGGTTACCCTCGTTAATGACGGCAAATTGTGCTTGTCGAATCAACTCATTGAGTTTTCCCACGATTTGGTAGCAACGAGCACTCTTGACATGAGTCTTACGACTAAGTGCATCGGCCACGACATTCGCCTTACCAGGGTGGTAGCGGATATCGCAGTCGTAGTCGTTTAACAATTCTACCCAACGACGTTGACGCATGTTGAGTTCCTTTTGATCAAAGATGTGTTGGAGGCTCTTGTGGTCGGTAAAGACCGTACACTTTGTACCATAAAGGTAGTGTCGCCAAATCTTTAACGCAAAAACAACTGCACCAAGTTCAAGGTCGTGAGTAGTATAGTTTTTCTCATGAATTTTGAGTTGTCTCGACGCGTAAGCGATTACTTTGTCCCGTTGCATGAGAACGCAACCAAGACCCTGGTTAGAGGCATCGCAATACACGACGAAATCGTCGTTCCCATCGGGGAGAGTGAGAATAGGAGCATTACAAAGCATGTCCTTAAGCGTTTGGAAAGATTCTTCTTGTTCGGGACCCCAAACAAAAGGTTTATCTTTTTGAGTCAACGAAGTCAAAGGAACGGCAATCTTCGAGAAGTTCGAGATGAAACGGCGATAATACCCAGCTAGGCCAAGAAACGAACGAATTTCAGAGGGCGACTTAGGTGCAATCCAATTCTTCACAGCTTCTATCTTTGCAGGGTCAACATGAATACCAAGTTCATTGACGGTGTGACCTAAGAATTGAACCTCTTTTAGCCAAAATTCACACTTGGAGAATTTGGCATACAGACGTTCAGTTTGCAAAAGCTGCAGAATAAGACGCAAATGTCGTCCATGTTCTTCTTTCGTCTTAGAGTAGATTAGGATATCGTCGATGAATACAATGACGAAATGATCGAGAAAAGGCTTACACACACGGTTCATAAGATCCATAAACACTGCAGGAGCGTTGGTCAAACCAAAAGGCATGACCACGAACTCGTAGTGTCCATAACGTGTGCGAAATGCGGTTTTGGGTACATCTTCCTCCAAAACCCGAAGTTGATGATAGCCAGAACGGAGATCAACCTTTGAAAAGCACTTCGCGCCTTGCAATTGATCGAAGAGATCGTCAATACAAGGAAGTGGGTATCGGTTTTTGACTGTAAGTTTATTGAGCTCACGATAATCAATGCACATCCGAAAAGACCCATCTTTCTTCTTGACGAACAACACGGGAGCGCCCCAAGGGGAAGTACTAGGGCGTATAAAGCCTTTATCAAGAAGCTCTTGAAGTTGGCTTGATAGCTCTTGCATCTCCGAGGGTGCTAAACGATAGGGAGCCTTCGCAACAGGAGTTGCGCCAGGAATGAGGTCAATACGAAAATCGACAGCTCGAGGAGGCGGAGGACCAGGGAGATCCTCGGGGAAAACAGAAGGGAACTCACAAACGACAGGAACATCACTTATGCTAGGACCTTTGTCTTTCTTTTCCACAACGTGGGCGAGAAAGGCAAAGTACTCCTTACGCAAGTACTTGTTCGCTTCGATGCATGACATAAGCTTGAGACCCTTAGAAGGTTTCTCACCATAGACGTGTAAAGAGTCACCTTGAGGTAGGGGAAGATGAATGAATTTCTCAGAACAAACGACTTCAGCATGAACTCGCTTAAGCCGGTCCATGCCTACTATGACATCAAAGCTACCCATTTGCATAGGTATGAGGTCGATGGAAAACTTATGATCGTTTAAGATTAGGGAGCAATCAGAAAGAACAGAGTCAACGGAGATGGTCTTACCATTAGCGACTTCGATAGCAAAAGGATTAGGCATTTTAGTTCGTTCGCACTTAAGCAAGGGTTCAAATTCAACGGATACAAAACTTCTATCCGCGCCAGTATCAAACAGACAAGTAGCATAGATATGGTTCACAAGGAACGTACCAGTGATGACGTCATTCGAACTTTGGGCTTGAGCTGAGGTGAGAACGAAAGCTCGTCCTTTCGCAGGTTCGGTTTGTTGGTGCGTTTCGAGCAAACGTTGGCGAAATGGTTAGGATCGCCACAATTGTAGCAGGTTCGACCAGGTGTAGCTTGGGTTTGGCGGTTTGGATTAGGATTGGGTAAAAGGGCTTGGGTTTGCTGGTTCTGAGGTAGGCGACAGTAGTTGGAGAGGTGTCCTAACCTATTACAGTTGGCACATTTTCGGCATGAGGTGCCAACAGGGTGATGGTAGTTGCAAGTGGTACACTTGGGGTGAGAGCCAATGTAACCTTGTCCAGGTTGGTGGGTGTTTTGGGTAGGCGGGGTGACGACAACATTGTTTTGAGAAGAAGCCTTCCGCTTCTTGTTCTTGTTGTGGGGCTTCTTGGCTGGAGGGGTAGGTGATTCGGTGGTGTTGGCTATGGCTTGGTGCGCATGCTTCGTAGGGACCTTGTCGTAGGCCCCCTGAAGGATGCAGTTATGGTTGAGTTGGAGGGTTATGGCATAGGCTTCCTCGAGGGTTTTCGGGTTGGCTGCGGCTACATGGTTCATGATCACCGGTGAGAGGCAACGGATGAGCTTGGCGATTGACTTGGGAACAGTATCGACTTGCCCAGGGCAAATGATACTTAACTGTTTAAAGCGCGCAATCAATCCTTCAGCGTCGCTCCCTGTTGTGTGAGATTCCAGAACTCGTTTTCAAGTTTCTGGGTCTCATGGGGAGGACAGAATTGCTCCTTCATGAGCTCCTTAAGCTCTTCCCAAGTCATCGCATGGGCTGCTTCGTTTCCACGCGTGTTTCGTTCGGTGGTCCACCACTCGAGGGCTCTCTTGCGGAAGACCCGGTGGCATTAAGGGTTCGGAGTTCCTCAGGGCAGCCGCCCTGAAGGAAGATAAGCTCCATTGAATCAAACCAATTGATCATGGCGGTAACACCGTCCATGCCAGTGAATTCCACTGGTTTACAAGCCATGAAATGCTTGAATTGGTAAGATGGTTTGGGGGTATCAGGTTTGGAATCAGCGGATGATTTAGGTGTGGCTTCGGCGTGTATGGTGTGGATTTGGCTGACAATGTCGGGTATGATCTTAGCCAATTGCCCGGCCATTTGCTCCGAAACGAGTCCAATCAGTTCTTGCTTCGATATTGAGTCCTCGTTGTTGGATTCCTTCTGGGAATCCATCTTCTTGGACTTCTTGAGGCGGTTTAACGTGTTACGGAAAGGAGGCATCTAGAGGTTGTAAACAAGACAAAAGCATGAGACTTGATTGTAATAAAGGAAATAGGTTTTGCATGCATGAGTATGAATGAAGTTCACATAAGTTTCACATAAGAAGCATGTGTTCATTAAGTATGGTTCACATAGTTTGCATGAGTTCAACAAGTATAACATGTATACTCACGTATGAATACAAATAAAGAGTATAAATTTAGTTTGTTCACGGGGGTTAGTATTGTTTTTGTTTGCGATAAACGTGCGAGTGTGTAACGGTTTGAAATGAACGAGGTAACAAGTATCAAAACACATAAAATTTGAGTCACATAAAAAGAATAGGCTCGTAAAACATGGGAATGATTCGGGTAGAGAATCGTCGACAATTCCAAAGTGAATCGAAGATCTTCTTGAATTAGAGAAACGTGCTTTGGCCTATAGGTAAAATACTCTCATCGAGAAGCGACTAACGACATTTTACCCTTCCAGTTACTACACGTCTCTAACCGATCGGAAAATCGAGACTTTGGCGAGAGCGAAAATCAAGGAATGGGACTTAATCGACAAGGTGCGGGTTTCACCCCTAACTTGACGATTTTGTACCCTAAGTGTGGTTGGTACTTACCAAACGAAGGGCAAATTCCGATTCGTTGGTAAGGGTCCACTAGAGTTTTGAGTTGGAAATTTTCCATCAAGGTTTGGATTTCACTCCTAACTCGATGGCATAACTGCGTGCAAAAAGAATAAGTATAGCGGATTGAGAGTCGTTCACCAAATTGCGGTTTTCACACCTATTTTAGTGAAGTCGTCTCGTTTATATTACGAGTGTCTTCAAGCGTCCAAACGTGTATTGTGTAAAAGTGTCTTAGGAAGACACCATGTATATGTATTAAGACCAAAAGGAAAGAGAGAAGCAAAGTAGGAAGCATAAAGTTTTAAGCATAATCAAGAATGGTCACAACGGGTAATTAGAACTATAGACTAGGTCGAACATGGCAATTCTACCTAATTCCCTATAGTTATGGCTCTGATACCAATCTGTAACACCCCAACCGATGGCGGAAACATCGGGATGAGACGAAAACGAGATTGCTCATTGCTCACAACATTATTAAGTGACATTAATTAAACCATATTTCATTTCATAAGAATTGTCAAATACATCAATGTAACAAAACAAGGAACAATCTAACATTTGCAAAGTCATAACAAAATTGATACGTCGACATTAAACCTAACGTCTAATTTGTGTGTATCTAGTCCTTGCTATATTGTTTTCATAGCGTCATCTCCTTCAACCTGTAACATGTTTTAAAATAAAGTCAATGCAAAAGCAAAGGCGAGTACACAAGTTTAAGCATAGCATACGTATACGAATAAAGTTTTAACAATCCTCATGGCAACTAAATCTATACAAGAGCAATATCAAGGCATGCAATGCTAATAATCAAACCCGTAACGCAATCACGATTTTTAACATGACCTCACGAATAACACGATCGAGGTGGATGCGTGAATTCCTATAGCGCTAAGCATGTCAAACAAAGGCTAAAAATAGTTAATGACTAAAGCACAGCACAACGTTTATCCCTAGACAAGCAACAAGTATACGATTCAAGTAGTCATGTGTATAGGATTGTTTGTGCGTTTCATAAAGTTTAAGTGTTTGTGATTTTTGTATATGGAAACATGTTACACCCAAAAAGTGATATAAACAAATATGGGTCGAGTGTACTCACGGTTTTGCTAAGTCTTTTCTACACTTGACAATCCGTGAAGACGTTGGTTCGAGGATGACGCCGAATTATCCTACAAGAGGAAATGAGGCGTATGAGTATAGAGTTTCAACGGGAGATTAGGAGTATTCGAGCATGATAAAAAAATATGTTTGATAAAGTATTATGATATGAAAGTATTCACTAAGATGTAACCTCGTTCTTGACACTATAGTAACTCTTACGAGTTTGGGTGTGATTTCATAGGTTCGGGGCCTATTAGAATCGTGACAAGAATTACATACTTTAGTGTTAAACTTAATAACTTGATAGGTGATTATAAGTTCATTATCAAGGTTTCGGTTTTAGAATTATAATGTAGTTATATATATATCATTATAATCATGTAGGAGGTGGGAGGATGAACCATCCACTTTGTAACCTCTAGTGTCATGTATGTCAAGTATGAGGTGGGAGGTTAAACCATCCACTTTGAACCTCGGATTATGTTCACCACTACCAAGTTACCATTGGTAACAAGGAGGGTACAAGAACTATATACTATACAAGAATGTAAAGACAAGAATGATAAGGTGTCATCTAGATACCAAGTAGCCAAGTATTCAACAACCCGACGAGCACACGAGGACAATCGTCAACGGCTTTGTGGGGTTGTGACACTTTAAGTCTAGCAAACTATCTTGGGATCTTGATGAAAAATCATCAAGTGATGTGTGGTCTCAAGTTAGGATAGCCCAAGCTTCCTTGGTGGACACACAAGAACAAGTTTAAGAACTTGCATCACTTGTGAGCTCAATGCTCTTTAAAAACAGAAAGTTTAGGGTGTTACAACAGCCCTTAGTTCATGTTAACAAGCTTGGTTAGGCTTTACTAATCATAAGCTTGATTGTAAGCACAAGAACACAAGTTTGTTGAAGTTAAAACACAAGTTTGATAAAAGTTTAGACAAAACAGAAAGTTTGTGGACATTTTGAGGCATTTCCAGGTCTGGATTCTCCATGGAGAAACCTAGGAATTCAACCCAAAGTTTATCCAAGCAAGTAGGAAAAAGAATGGAGTGATTTCATTAAGAAATGAGTGAGTTACACTCACTTTAGTAAGAGGTATACAATATGCTCGAAAATCTGATGTTGCAAGGATCTTGAGGTGATTTGAGAGTTATTTGAAAGAGATTAAAGTGTAAAAATACTTGGATTAGAGGTGGGTTTTATAGGGGAAGGATTAGGGTTAGTTAGGTGAAGTTTAGGTGGGTAATTAATGGCTTAAAAGTGATTGAAACTCAAAAAAAATACAAAAAAACCCACCCAAAATGGGCTGTTTGCCCGCTGGTCGCGACCAGCCCTCGTCCGGAAACAAAGCATAAGAAGCTTTTGTTTCCAGGTTTATTTGAATTAGAGGCGGCTGGTGGAGTGGTTGAGGCTTTGTTTGGTGAACCGGAGGTCCCGGGTTCGAGTCCCGCGGATCCGGTTTTGGTATATTATTTATATATATATTATTATTATTATTATTATTATTATTATTATTAATTTTTTTTTAACTTTTAAACAGTTTCATAAATGGCAGGAATGGTCCCTGTAGTTCAAGAATTCAATATTTACTCTTTAAACCTTGGACTTATTTAAAGAAGGATATATATTAACATTAAATTCTAAATGTTAATATATTTATAAAAAAAATTAGAATTTTAAATTTTTGTAAAATAAATCAATTAATTTTATTAACTAATTTAATTAATTAATTTAATTAATTAACTTAATTAATTAATTAACTTAATAAATGAATAGATAATTATATTTTCGTAACGAATTTAGTTTAACGATTAAAAATTTCACGTTTGAGTCTCGTTTACGCAATACAAACCAAGTTTGCGAGTTATCTCACGTTTACGATTGAGAGTACCACGAATATGTTTACACGTTTAAAGTATGAACAAGTATAAGGGTAACATGATTATAGTTAAAATACGAGTTTCTCATTACGATTCAAGTCTCGGTTTTCTACGTTTACAACGAAAGACAGATACAAGATACAACGCTTACTAAAAATAGAAGTACGATACAAGGTTTCCAAGTATAGAAAGTATAGAAACACAGAGCGTTACAAGTTTCATTCATGTTATATATTCATGCAAGTTCATATGTTATTGTATGTTATTGTTTGTGGATTGTTATTGTTATTGTTGGATTATTTACATTTGATCGCATATGACTATTGCACAATTTTTCCTTGATAAAAATAACAAGAAATCAATAATAAATGTTTAACTAACAAGGTTCACTCGCCAACTTATGTTGACCCAAAAACCCCCCATTTTTACACATGATACAGGTGAACCAGCTGCAGCAAGAAACACATAGGATTGGCTTAGAAGAATAAACTGGTTTAGAGCTTGGATTGTTTGGTTGGTTATTTTCTTTGTATTTGTATGGACATGTTTGGATTATTAGAATGTAATTTTGACTTTAATAAATATGAAACATATTAGTAAATATCATGAGCTTTGGTGATAACCCAATTATGCCCCGACTCTTATTCCGCTGCGGGTCGGGGTGTGACAGTTACAAGATTATATCAATTAGGATTATGGGTTAAATTACCATCTTACCCTTAAACTAATAAAATACATAGGGACATGTGTCATCGCCATAATCTTTCTTATCTTTCTCACACTTTTAGTCTTTTTTACAGGATCCTCTATCTATCTATATATATATATATATATATAGAGGAAAGATAAATTGAAAACCTTGTTGAGTTAAGAAAACCAAGAAAACCTCATCTCCACCATCCATTCATTTAATCTATGTTATAGATTAAATTAAGTACAAAAGTTACCTTTTCAGAAAAAGTGTAAAAACACTGCAAAAATTGTTTGTCAGAATTTGTTACATCTAACACAGGCTGACACAAAAGTGTACATGTCTGTGACTATAAGTGTTACACAAAACAAAGTTACTAAAAAATGTAACATATTGTTACTTGCACTGCAGAACTAAAACCTTTATAAATTGGAAATTGTAACACTTAAAGTTCATTTTTTTTAAAAAAACTGCTATTAAAATGTGTAACAGATGAAGTTCAAAAAATGTTACACTGAAAAAAATGTAACACGTTCAGACATTCTCTCTCCTCTCTCTTCTGTCAAAAAAATGTGCAAAAAAAAAAAAAACAAAAGTTGATTATCAAAAAGTGTAACACTAGCATTCTTATGTCCACACAATGGGTTTCTTAAGTTTCTAGACTAGAGTGGGTTTATCCATTATAATTAGCCTCTCTCTCTCTCTATATATATATATATAGTATAAGTATATGAGAAAAACCTTCATAAATGAGAAAACCTTGCAAACTTTATTTGTGTGGACAAGATTCATCCACTAGAAATACATGGGTAAAGGGCATTTATGTCTTTTGTTCAACCTGTACATACCAACCACACTCTTCCCTAAGTTCTATTAGTTACCCCTCACCAAACCATCACCTTTTATTCAACCTTGTCATATCACATTTTTGTAGAATTCTCTTTCACATCTTTTATTGTCCACCATTGTTGCCTATTTTTACATTTCTTCTTCTCACAAATTCTCTGGTTATTTTTTTTCTTCTCCGGGTTTCAGGGATGACCCACACAATTTCATCGCTGATCTTGAGGCTTAGTCCCCTAGTCGTATTTTCCGAAACAACTTATCGAAGCCTCCATTGAAGATCGAAGCCACCATCGAAGCTCTCAAAGAAAAGGAAGCTCGATGTCGTTTTAATCACATCTTTGTTTCTGTTTTTTAGAGAGGGAAAGCTAATGTTTTAGAGGGAGAAACAACAATTTTCATCTTGTTCACCTAGACACCAAGAACACACGCACAAGTGTGTGAGAGAGAAACAGGTTTAAAGATCTTACTTTTGTTATTTATGTAATTTTTTTAGATTTATACTTTATAGTTTTTTGGATGTAATTTGTTAGATCTGATTTAGGTGACTTTAATTTTGTTTATATTTGATGTATTGGGGTTTTAGGCTTAATTGTGTTGATGAAAAATATAATCACCTGATGTAGTTTATGGCCATTGATCATTTTTTGATGAAAAATGAATGGTGATTTTCAAAATTGTTTTCATAGTTTATGTTTCATGTATACTTTTTAGTTGGATTTTTTTTTGGTCTTTTATGAATTTTGCTAGGATATTTGAAAGGATTTGGTTTATTTTGTTTTATGTTTTTGTTTAGCTTGTCCATTGATTATTTCTTTTGTTTTGTGTTTTTTGTGGGTTTTTATGGATTTTTCTTGTTTATTAATGACCTTTTTACTTGGTTGTGTTTAATATGTTACGAGGTGGTGGCGGTTCGTAGTATTAACGGGAGAGGTGTCGGTGCTGGTGATGTTTGGTTTGGTGGTAACAACAATTGGAGTACTTCCTTCAACTTTTTTGAGATTGAGATTGATGTTATTGGAGCATTGTTTTATTTTTGAGGTATAAGTTTCGCTTTTGGTTGCATTGTGAAGTTTAATAAGTTGTGGTACATAAGTGTTGTTACATTAATGTTAATAAGTTTAACTATAGGAGATTAACATTGATGTACTTGTTTTTTTCATAGGAGATTAACATTGGTGTTAATAAGTTACATCTCGTTATTTTACAAATAAAAAAGTCATGTTTTTTTGCTGGCATAATTAACTACGTATGTTACATTTTTGTTAGCTACAATTATGCTAGGTACATTCTAAACTGTTTGTCCTATATGTTGTAACATGTGTTACACTTCGGGGTAATATATGTTGCATACAGGATGTTACACATTTGTACATAACGTTATAGTAATTTTAAATGTTAAATTGTTTTTTTAGATGGGTTGTTAATGTTAAAATGTATGAACTTCATAATTTATTCGGAATATCTCGTTTATTTTACAAATAAAAAGTCACGTTTTTTATGGGATAATTAGCTACATATGTAATAACAACGTTACCCAAGTTACTTATAGTTATACCGGCCTTTTTTGGACACAAAGGGGGGTTGCACATATGTAACTCATATTTGTAACATGTGTTACACGAGAGAGGTAACATGTGTATAGCCACGTTACACATGTTACTTATAGTTGTTATAGGTGTTACACCAAATGTTTACACATGTACACATTAGGAGATTAATAAGTTTAACTACAGAAGATTAATACTGATGTACTTGTTTTGTTTATAGGTGAATAGATGTTTATTGTTCAGGATGAAGATGGTTATCAAGAAGCGAAGCCCGCCGGAGGATTACAAACAAAAAGTCATGTTTTTTTCTGGCATAATTGGCTACGTATGTTATATTTCTGTCAGCTACATTTCTTCCAGCTACATTCTAAACTGTTTGTCATATATGTTGTAACATGTTTTACACATCGGGGTAACATATGTTGCATACAGTGTGTTACATGCGTTACACCCAGTCGGTTAGAGGTGTATACCTATGTTACACATGTTACATCGTGGTGCTACTTGCGTTTACAGTCTCTTGTCTGACACATGACCTACGTACTTGTTAATGTGGTTTTTTAATCCTTGCATGTCTACTTTCGAAAGATGATCAACAACACCCGCCTCACTACTATGTTTATGAGAAAACGTAAGGCACCAAATACTGGACAACTTATGGCGACCAAGCTAGGGTTCATTGTAAGAAATATACGTTAATATAGTTTTGTTTAACCTTTACACGCTCTGAGTTTGATGAACTTGTTGTTGTTGTAAATGAAGATGTTCCTTATGAAGATGAAGATGCTTATCAAGAAATGAAGGTATCTTTTGTGTCCAAGATGAAACGCTTATCAAGAAATGAAGCATAATTTTGTTTTGTATAAATTGGGGCATCATCATTGATGGTAGATAATTAGTTTGAAAATCCATAATTGTTACGGTATATGTTTTAATTTTTTTGTTGGTTTTGTTTTGTTTTTTTTTTTTTGTATAAACTTCACTCGGATATCACATTTTCATTACCTTTGGAAAGTCTATAATTTAATCTGAGTATCTCATTTTTAAAAAAATAAAGAGTCGTGTTTTTTTGTTGGCATAATTAGCTACATATGTTACAATTTGTTGCCAGCTACATATGTTACATTTTGACAGATACATATTTTACCTTTTCGACAGCTACATATGCAACAACTATTTGTTAAATATGTAACGACCAGCTAGGTGACACTAGTTAAGTTCAACACCATTTAAGTATGTTAATCAAAACAAAAGTCACTTGTCATGGTATAATACATTCTACATTTGTTTCATGTGTTACATCTGAACTTAGTTGCATATGTTATACATCTAAACAGTCTTTGGTAACAAAGGTTGCATATGTTATACATCTAAGCAGTCTTTGGTAACAAAGCAGTTGTACATGTGTAACACATGTTTGTAACATATGTTATACAAGAGGGTAACATATGTACAACCACTTTTAACATGAGTATATATGTTAAATGTGTTAAATTGCTAAAAACAACTCTAGCTACACATGTAGCTAGCACAATGTTACCTACATACGCTCTGAACTTGATTAATTTGTCTCTCATTCTCCTCAGACTCGCAGGGAATTAAAGAACAAACAATAAATCGTTCAACAATCATCATTATATATTTCGGCCAACTCCTTCCATTGTTAATGCCCATTTTTTGATGAAGACGGTTGTCGTTGTGAAGGCCATTTTTGGAAGTATTACAAGTATGTTGATCCTAGATAACAATGCTTTGACTTAAAATGGTAAGTTGATTTCAACTTTATATGAAAATAATGTGCGGAATTAGAAATCAACTTGTAAGAAATAGAGATACAGAATTTTCAAGTTTATATCACTTTTGAAAGTTTACAAAAGATGATTGAAAAGTTATTTTCTAATACAAAACAATGCTTAAGAATTCTGTGGGAGTGAAGGGCAATGGAGTATGTAAGTTGTAATACTTGCAATGCTCAGCTCCATCGATCTTCAGTTTGGTGATCTCTATTTATAGAGAGCAACTGGCATGAATTCACAATTTGTTTATTCATGCAAGTGTTTGTCGTGGTAGTTCATTTCATATGTCATGCTTACTACTTCCACTTGTATCATAAATGTCCTTCAACTGAATTACCTTATCTTCAACTACAAGTGGACATCATGATTGGTCATCAGATTTCTGATGACTTCTGATCAGAATCTGATGAGGTTTCATCAGATTTGATCAGATCTCTTCTGATCCTTTCTTCTAACACTTAAACAAAGATATTCTCATCAGATCTGACTCAAATGCTTCTTTTTATGGCCTATGATCATGTTTCTTTTGTTGACTTGATCCTTTGACTTCTTTTTCATCAGATCTGATCAGATTGATCAGACTCTCTTTCTTCATTTTTCTTCAATACTTCAATCATACATATAAAGTTTCCTAACAATTTCCCCCTAAGTATTGTAAATAAAATGAAGAACATACAACCAAGAACCTTGCAAGATAAAACATAAACAACCACTTAAACAGTGTTCAAATATACAATTCAAAGAAAACTTGTTCAACCATAGCAATCATTGTTTTGACAAATTCAATAATAAAAATCTTTCATGCTGGGCTTCCACTTCTGAGGGATTGGTTGCTTGCATTCCTCATACATGGTTTTTACGTACTCCCTCTCTTGAATCCAGTCATCATGATGTCTCCAATTTGTTTCACCAAGTGCTCTTTCTTCTTGTCCTTCTTCTGTTCCTGCTTTTTCCTCATGATCTCTTTAATGTAAGTTAAAGTTCTGTTTGAAAACTTACATTCATCAACTCTGAATATTTTTCTCCCTTCTTCATCTTTGTAGATCACTGCTAGCTCAGGTGTTTCAACAATGCTACCTGTTCTGGCATCCTTCATTGCTTCAGGGATCTTAGTGTTTGGTGCTGTGACAGAGGTTTGCCATTGACCAAGTGTTTGTATCGAAGAAACAGATCAAAATCTACTTGGCATATGGTAGTTGCTATCTCCACTCCATGTTCTGAGAAGCTATGAAGTGTTTTTCTAATTTCTCTTCTTCTCAGTGATTCTTGCGCATACATTCTTCTTAGCTTAACTATATCCAGTGGGTGCAGACGCTCCATAATTTGGCTATCAAGAACCGATTGTTCTTCACCATCTTCTCTTCTGATGTGATACATGTTTTGATGCCATACACCTTTGAGAGGAGTTTGAACTGATCTATATGTGATGTGTACACTCTTGATGGGATTTCTGTATTTCCCCCAGAGACATCCTTCTTTTCTACTCCCTCTCATTGTGAGGGCATTTCTGGTGATTGGGTTCATATTGCTAGGAAGAGGTTCATCATCTTTTCTGGAATATTCTTTTAAAACAACCTCTGGAAAGAGTACTTCATGGTCATCTACGGTTTGTATGATTCTTGTAATTTTTGGATCTTCTGTTGGAATCACAGCAGGCTTCTTTGAGGAAGTATAACCACTTTCTTCCCATTTTCTTTTCTCTACAGATATACATTGTTTGCTGAATTCAGTTTGGCTTGAGAGAGTGGGTTCAACAATTTCTTTCCCTTTCATTTTATCTCTGGATGAGGACCGAGTTAAGCGTTGAGCTCTTGTTCTTAATGATGGTTCTGTTTGAGTCTGAGATTGTTGTAGTGGTGGTTGAGTTGGTTTTGATTGAATTGGTGTTGATTGAGGTGATGATTGAGTTTGTGTTAAAGGGTGTATGATCAAGGCTTTGGAGGTAAGATAAGGTGAAGGAGGGAAGGAACTCATTGTGCTTTGTGGTGGTTGGATTGAATCTTTTGGTTTAGTTGGTATAGGAGCTGGTATTCTGAAAAGAGGTTTTGTTGGTGCATTTGCAGTGTGTTTGGGTGTATCTTTTCGGGTTGTACCAGGCATTTCTCTTCCTTCAGGAATCTGTTTCAACAAATCTGGCAGACTTGTCTTTGTTGCTTGTGCAATATTAATACAAAGTCTTTTTAATAAATCTTTTACATCTTCAGTCAACTTTGTGTTAATGGCACTTTCTTCTCTGATGCTTGCCATCTGCCCTTTCAGTTCTGTCTTGCCTTTGCTCCAATTCTGCATCTGTTCTTTTAATAGATGCACCATCAGATCACTGTTCTTCTCAACTTCCTTCAGCTTTTCTTCCATTTTTGTGAAGTTTTCTGCTACACTTGACAGATTCTGCAGTGTAGTTTCTGATTCAGCATTTCATGTTTTCTTCACAAGTTCTTCTTTCATAGCTCTGAATTCCTCTGCTAGTTTCTAAAATTCATGAGAGATCTTCTTCACATCTTGAGAGGTGACTGGTGATTCTTGCAGTTTGTTTAGATTATCTGTGTTTGCTTATGATTGCTTTCTGATGGTTTCAACAGATTCTGACAGATTTCTGATGTCAGACTTCTGTTGCTTTATTTCTTTCAACAGATCATCCAGTTTTTCTTCCATAGATGACTTTCTCTCCTGATTCATCACATTCTCAATCGCCTTTTTCAATGTTGCTTCAAGATTGGTTGTAAGTGGGTCATTTGGAACAACAGATGTTCCTTCTAACATACCAGCAGAAAACACATTTCTTGTTGTTTCAGGAAATCCCATGTCTTGATCATAAGACCAATTCAAAGGGTTCCTACCAGATTCATGCACCACGGGCATTTCCAGGATTTCCTCAGATCCTTGAACAGTTCTTTGAGAATGTTCTCCTTAAGTTCTAGGATAACACAAAGTATCCAAGAGTTGTTCCTGATCAAGTGGATGTTCTCCACTTGTTGCAGTTTCAACTTCCTTATCAGATTCTGAGTTGACACTCAGAGCCACACCCAACTGGGCTTTAACATTCGGTACTTTTGTTCTTATTTCAAAATCAGCCTCAACAGATTCTGATGAGGTTTCATCAGAAGTTGGTTTTGTGAAATTAAGTTCAGGGTTTGATTCAACATGTGCACCTGTTTCAAGAGTATCATGTTGTTGACCTTCTCCGGCTAGCATTGAATCTGAGTCTGTTGCACCATCTTTAGTGGATGAGACTTCATCAGATTCTTCATTTGTTCCATACCCCTCAGCAATGTTTTGTCTCCAGCAGCTGATGTAGACACCATTCTTGATCCACAATTATCTGGTCCTGTTGGTTTGATCAATTCTTCATGCCTTTAGATAAAAGGTGAGTCTGCGGGAATCACCTTCATCATACCTTGAGGCAGGGGAGGAAGGTCACTGGGATGAGCCCAAGCATTTGCTGCAGCAGTCCATGGAGTCATTACCACTGGCTTCCACACTATGTCAAGAGTAGGTACTTCCATGTTTCTTTCAGCAAAGACTTTTGTTATGATGATTGACCAAAATCTTGCATGCGGAAGATGTGTTGTTGTTCTTCCTTTGTGAGTGAATATGCTGGTTTTCAACAGAGAGAATATTTCTTTGGCATAATCTACATCTTCACCCTTTATTAGCCTATATATGATATTTAGTACTGGAATGGTTCCTTGATCAGCACCTCCTATCTTCCCTGTGAGACAGCTATTGATTATATCCATAAAGACTTGCCAAAATCCTGGCAGTTCCTTTCTTTTGAATTGGCTAACTAGAGTGATTGTGGCCTTGTACCCAAGGTTTCTGAATACCGCCAAGAGTTCTTCTTTGACTGGAGGGATATGATACTCCTGTTTTTCCGGGATCTCTAACCATTTTCTGATGTTTTCTTCATTGACAGTGATTCTGATGTTGCCCTACACATGTGCAGTTAATTTTGTTCCTGACTTCTCTATTGTATGCACTGTTTGCTGCATGATCTGTTGTGGAACTTCATAGCCTCCAGTTAAAGCATACTTTATAGGACAATTGATAAGAAATTCTACAAGAATTCTGACCCTTTCATCATGCTGCTCATGATCAGTGTTGAGAGCTAGGTTGTTCTTTTTCTCTGTGTCTAGCCATTTTGATTTCTTGACAAGAGGAACTTCATGTTCCACAGCTGGAAAGTTGAGGTTCATGGAGCCGGAAGAAGACATGATGTAGTGATTTGAGGTTTTGGCTTGCAGAAACAAAGTTGTGATTTTTAGGGTTTAGAATTTTGAGAGCTTGAATCTTTTGGAAGTGAATGTGAGAGATTGTGAGTTGGGTCGGGTTTATATAGGCTTTTGTTGTCCACGTGATTGGTGATTAACTACGTTAATAACCAAATGAATTATATGTTTAATGCTTGAAACTTTTGGGTTATCTTAAAAAATTGTTTTTTTAATTGGTGCTTGGTAACCGCCAATCTTTGCTTTTACATAAGTGGGTCCACATTTTTGAAGAGTGGTCCACTTGCACAAGTGGGTCCACGTTTTGAAGAGTGGTCCACTTATCTTCTTGTTGCATACTGCCAATCTTTCACTTTTGCATGATTTTATCTTCCCCCTTTTCTGTAAGGCAAAAACTCAAAACTCCGAGTCTTCTGATTTCTGTTGACTTTTTCTTCAACAGATTTGTTCATGAGATTCTGTTGACTTTTGGTTGGCTTTCTGTTGACTTTCTGTTCAAGTAGAGGAGGGAATGAGTAGAGTTTCACAGAGATTACCTACACATGCTTTTCTGGTGCTACTTCGAGGAATAAATTTTTGTTTCATTATTATCGTTCCTTTTGAGAATTTAACTAACCAAATTTTGGAGTTATTTTAAACTTTGTTTTATCAGAAATTTTCTTTTCATAAAAAAAATTCCTTCTGAAAAACTTAAGTTTATTTATCTTTGCTTTGACTCCCCTTCTTTTTTGTTTGAGCAGATTTTCTGATAAAAATGAACAGATTTCTGATAAATATGATCAGATTTTCTGTTGAAGATGATCAGATTTCTGATAAATGTGATCAGATTTTCTGATGTTCTTGATCAGATTTTGGATAAACATGATCAGATTTTCATCAGAAGTGGTTGAACTTTTTAGAAAAATCAGAAACAGATGTAGTTAAATCAAGAAAAAGTTGTTGCATTTGAAACAAGAAAAAGATGTTGCATTTGAAAGAAAGAAATCCCTTTTTTTTAATTTCATCAGAAATTCCCCCTTAATTCCTGATCTTATCCGAAATTTCTCTTGATCTTTCAAGCTAATCAGAAATTTCCCCTGAACTCCTGATCTCACCAAAAATTCCCTCTGAATTCCTGATTTCACCAGAAATGACTCTTGATTTCTCAATCTCATCATAAATTCCCCCTTAACCATAACAAAATAAATATCTACATATATATATATATATATATATATTAAACATAAGTGACTATGTACAAAAACAAAAAAATAAAACAAAGAAAAGTTAAAACTATGTCTTCATCACTTGGATCATCATCTCCGAAGTCTCCATCCCCATACATGATCTGCACCATTTCCCAGAGAGGTGTTTCATGCCCTGTGTGTTCGTCTGTTGGTATGAGAGCAACAATGTGTTGTTCCCTTGTTCTGACATATGATGCAGGAACTCCTCCAAAGTCCAGCTGAGAGGTTATCACTTTCATCAAGAACCTTGGGTAGATGAGGAAAGGACGAACTCCCCTTAGGTTGGCCCTAAAGTCATTCATCAGATAGGCTGAGTAGTTGTAGGGGAGATGGTTCACTAAGGCATGAAGTGGATCCATTATCCTTTGAGTGATCTCATACCAACTTGAGGCTTTCCTTGTAAAGCAAAAGGCAAACTGGGTTACCAGAAACTGCCATGGTTCAATGAACCCAATTTTGAAGATGGGAACCGTTCTTTGAGGATCATGGTATGCCATCATGGCCAAGGTAGCCTGCTTGTCTACCAAGGAGAAGGTGGTTGGGGGACAGTCATCTCTTAGCAAGAGAGCTTCCCTGATAGTTTCCTCATTTAAGCAAATGAGCTTGTCGCCCATCACCTATCCTGCAATGGTAGTCAGCTACCATCATCTACAACCAGCCGTGCAGACCTCCAAAACTCTTGAAGGATTTCCGGAAACACTTGAACGTGCATGGAGAGGGCAAAAGCTACTGAACTGCTAAGCAGCATGTTCAAAATGGTGGAGCAGTTTACATATCTTGGGTCATCCACGTTCATCCTTACTCTTGCATTGTGCCTTTGGAAGTAAGGTAGAGGGAATCTGTTGCTCTCAATTCTTTCCATGGTAGTAGTGGTTGTGTTTGTTAAGTGAAGAAGATGAGAATTTCAAAAGATTTTCAGGTGAAAGTGGATAAGTGAGTGTATGTCTATTTAAAGACAATAAGTACATGCCTTAAATGTTTTCACCGGTTAAGATCTTGATTGTACCAATACTACTCTACTTTGGAGATATGGTGTCAGATTCGTTTAGAACTAAAAGTGGCCATATTCTCCCTCCTCATTTATGAATTGGCGGCACCCAAGTCTTCAATTTTCTGTTGAGAGGACAGGTGTAGACTTCTTTTCTTTTCAACCGTGCTGAGTAAGCGTGTGAACTTGATGTGATGGTGGTAAAAAAAAATAAAATAAAGAAGAGAAAAATGAAAACTTGGGAAGCTATCTTTGTGACGTATACCTTCCTCATTCATTGGATATTCCCAAGAGAAAAAAAATTAAAAAATAAAAGATGATAAAAAATATGTACAGGTTATGTCTGCATATATGGTACAAAAGAGATATATGATGGTGACATTTTTCTGTTGAAAACAAAGGAAAATTTTCTAGTTTCTAATGAATTGATCAGATTTCTGATGAGATTATCAGATTTAGTTTTGATAGAATTCTGATCAAGGTTTTTATCAGATTTCTGATCAATACTTTTATCAGATTTCTGATCAATTTATTAGAACCCTTTCAGTTATCAAATTTTGTGGATTGTGTATCTTCAACGTATCTCTTGTTTATTGTTCCCAATTTGCTGATTAAATAATTATGTCTTTTCTCATCCAAAGGTTTTGTAAAAATATCAGCAAACTGATTTTCTATTGGAACAAAATACATTTCTATATTTCCTTTTTCCACATGATCTTTTATGAAACGATACCTGACATCAATATGTTTTGTTTGTGAGTGGTGACTGGATTTGAAGTTATTGCTATTGCACTCTTAGAATCATACAGGATTGGTATTTTTGTCAGATTCACTCCATAATCTTTTAGTTGTGTTTGCATCCACAAAACTTGTGAACAACAGCTTGCTGCTGCTACATATTCTGCTTCAGCTGTAGAGGTGGAAACACAGTTTTGTTTCTTACTTGCCCAACATACAAGCTTTTCTCCAAGCATTTGACAAGCACCTGATGTGCTTTATCTGTCCAGTTTACAACCTGCATGATTTGCATCTGAATATGCAATTAGCTCTAAACTGGTTCCCTTAGGATACCATAAGCCATGGTCAGATGTGCCTTTTAGACACTTAAAAACCCTTTTTACTGCTTTTAAATGAGATTCTTTTGGATTACACTGATATCTAGTCAGAAAACATGTTGAAAACATTATATCAGGTCTGTTGGCTGTTAAATATAAGAGTGATCCAATCATTCCCCTGTAGGTTTTAAGATCTACATTTGTACCATCAGGATCAGAATCTAACTTGTTTCCTGTGGCAATTGGAGTTTTTGATGATGAGCAATTTTCTAATGAATATTTCTTTAAAATAGTTTTAACATATTTTGATTGATTCAAAAATATTCCATCAGATTCTTGTTTCACTTGGAGTCCTAAAAAGAAGTTTAATTCTCCCATCATGCTCATTTCAAAATTGCTTTTCATTAATTTTTCGAACTTTTTACAATGTTTTGAGTTGGTTGATCCAAATATTATGTCATCAACATATATTTATACCAACAGAGTGTGTCCTTTGTGTGTTTTGAGAAACAGAGTTGTGTCTATAGTACCTTTGGTAAAACCAGATTGGATTAAAAAGTTTGAGAGAGTTTCATACCATGCTCTTGGAGCTTGCTTCAACCCATACAAGGCTTTGTTTAGTTTATAAACATGTTCTGGAAATTTTGGATCAACAAAGCCTTCTGGTTGCTGCACATATACTTCTTGATCAATCTTACCATTTAGAAAAGCAAACTTGACATCCATCTGATAGACTTTGAAGCCTTTTGAAGCTGCATAAGCAAGGAAGATTCTAACTGCCTCCAGTCTTGCTACTGGTGCAAATGTTTCATCATAGTCAATTCCTTCTTTTTGACTATACCCTTTTACTACTAGGCTTGCTTTGTTCCTTGTTATTATACCTTGTTCATCAGATTTGTTTCTAAATACCTATTTTGACCCGATGACAGATTTGCCATTTGGTCTAGGTACTAAACTCCACACTTGACTTTTTTCAAACTGGTCAAGTTCTTCTTGCATTGCTTGAACCCAGTCTGGATCCTTGAGTGCTTCAATTGTTGTTTTTGGTTCAGTTAAGCTCAAGAAGCCAGCATGAAGACACCCATGAGCAGTTGCTGATCTTGTTTTAACACCATCTTGAGGGTTTCCTATGATATTTTCTGTTGAGTGACCCTTTATCCATCTTCCACTTGTAGCATCATTTGTTGAATCTAGCGATGGATTTTGTGAAGAACTTTCTCCTTCCTCCAGATGGATGATTTGTTCTGAGCCTGAGTCATCAGACATTTGTTTTTCTTGATTTTCTGATGTATTATCTGATGCCTGATTTGTCATTCCTTGTATCTCATCTGATGGCTCTAAATTTTCTGCAGAGTTAGGGTGTGACTGGCTTTCTGGTAAATTTCCATACTTTCCTTCCCAGTCATACCCAAGCAGTTCATTTGTTATTCTGTTAAAAGGTGTTCATTATTTGTAGGATTTTCCTTTTGTGAAAAAGTTATAATGTCATCAGAAATTTCTGTTTCTGATGAATCATCAAAAGACACATACAAACTTTCTCTGATTGTTCTACTATTTAAAACAAATACTCTGTATGCTTTTGAAGATAAAGAGTATCCCAGAAAATTTCCTTTTTCAGCTTTCATGTCAAATTTTTCTAAACTATCAAAATCATTAAAAATAAAACATCTACATCCAAAGGTATGTAAAAATTTGACGCTTGGTACCCTTTTGTTTATGATGTGAAAAGGTGTTTTCTGATGTCTTTTGTTGATGATAGTTCTGTTTTGTGTGAAACATGCATTTGCCACTGCTTCAACCCAAAAATAGGTTGGCAGTTTGGCATATGCAAGCATTGTTCTTGCTGCTTCTACCAAAGTTATGTTTCTCCTTTCAACAACCCCATTTTCTTGTGGGGTTCTGGGAGCAGAAAAATCATGAGATATTCCTTTTTCTGTTAGGAAGTTCTCAAGTTTTGCATTTTTGAATTCTGTCCCATTGTCAGATCTGATTTTTCTTACAGTTAATTTCAACATATTTTCAATTTTCTTAACAAAATTTATGATCAGATCTGGTGTTTCACTCTTTTGCCTCAAAAATTCCACCCATGTGTCCTTGAATAATCATCAACAATGACTAAAATGTATTTCTTTCCACAAAAACTTTCAGTGCTTATTGGTCCACAAAGGTCCATGTGTAAAATTTCAAGATTTTCAGAGATAGAAGATTCCATCACAGTTTTGTGTGAGCCACTTTTTGACTTTCCTAATTCACATGTTTCACAAAGTTTGTCTTTTCTTGAAGTAATAAAAGATAGTCCTTTTACTAGACACTTGCTTGCTAATTTATTTAAAGTTTTAAAATTTATGTGAGCCAATTTTTATGACATAACCAACTATTTCCTTTATTTTCTTTTGAAAATAAACAAAATTGAGGTTCCTCAATTTTGTTGTTGAAGTCAAAGAAATAAATTGATCCTTTTATTCTTTTTTCCTTTGATATAAATTTTATCATATTCAAGACCTATTAACAAGCAAGTATCAGGTAGAAAACTTACCTCAAATCCTTTGTCACAAAACTTGCCACAACTTAGAAGGTTGTATTTTAATCCTTCTACATGTGCCACTTTCTCAATTGTTATTGTACCATATGTTATGCTTCCATAACCTTTTACCCTTGACTCCATTACCAAAATTCATAAATTTACCTAGCTTTTCTACATAGTTGGTAAGTAAGCTCCTATCTCCAGTCATGTGCTTGGAGCTTCCTGAATCGCAGTACCAAATCTGCTGCACATGATGGTCCTGTAATGAAGAGGTTAGTGATTTTTTGGTACCCAGGCTTTCTTGGGTACTTTGTCAGATGAGTGCATAGCATGTAATAATTTTACTTCATCATCTATTGATCCTTATATGTCAGAGTCTGTTGATTCTGACTGAACAGTTTTCTTTATCAAATGTGTTGCCATCTGATCAGATCTGATAGGATTTCTGTCCAATGTTGAACCACTGACATATTGTTTGTTCAGATGTTGTTGAATTACTTTTAGAATATCAACACACATACATCCCACCTTGTTAGAGATGTTTGATGGAATGGTTTTTGATGAAAGCCCATTTTTCTGATTTTTTTGAAAAATGTTTTAACCCTTTTCTTTTAAAATTTTTTTAGCTTTTTCTTTAGAGCAGACCTTCTTTGATTCTCGTCTTGACTCAGAACAAGATGACATGATGTCAAATTCTTCTAAAAAATTTGATTCATTATCAAAGTCTATTTGTGGTTTATCTAAAGCTTTTACAAACACTGTAGGATTATCTTTTGTGGTTTTTGTATAACCCAATCCTTCACCCTGAGTTTTTGATGTTGTTTCAATGTAGTCAATGAAATCCTTTGCTTGTTGAAAACCTTTTACATTTACCTTATTTTTATGAATTTCTGCATATAAAAATTTTTCTCTTTTTCATAAAAACTAATTTTTGTATCTTTGATCAAACTTTCTTCATGTAAAAAATTTTCATTTTCTTGACAATGTTTCAACATGTCTTTAAGTTCATCAGATTTCTTTGTTTCTGTTAAGTATTTTTCCTGTAACTTTTGAAAATCTTCCAGTAATTTGTTTATTTGATTTTGAAGCTCTGGATCATTTTGACTTACATTGATTTCTGATGCCTCATTGTCAAGTTTTGCCATAAGACAAAAGTTTGCCATTTCTTCTTGATCATCATCTGATGAGTCATCACTCATCCAGGTATCTGTCCCTGAGGCTGACTTGCTGTTGTTGTTTTCTGGCTTCTTCTAGCTTCTTTTCATAGTAAGCTGGATCTTTGAATTTTTTGTTCTTGCATTCTGATGCATAGTGACCCTTTTGCTTGCATCTATAGCATATCACTTCTGATTTGCTTTCTGCTCTTCTTTCTTTGGATCTTGCTTCCATATTTCCTTTATCACTTCTCTGAGTTCTGGAACTTCCTCCCTTCAATCTTTGCTCAAAGGTTTTGGTGAGCAAGGCTATTGCTTCAGCAAATGCAGAAAAATCTGATGGATTTTCAGAATTTTCTGATGCTAAAACTTGGTTTTGTGAGATGGAGGGTTGTAGATCAGGTGTGATTGATCTTTGTGAGTGTGATATTAAGGCTATAGGTCCACCATATTGCTTTGAGTTTTCAATGATTTGTTGCTCCCTTGGAAGTAGGATACTATATAGATCATGTAAGTTTAAATTTCCTAGCTCTAGTGTGGAGGCTATGGTCATGGCAAGATTTTGCCATTCTCTGGGTAAAGCATCAAGAAATTTTACATTTCTTTCATCATTGGTTTTTTCAACTCCATGTTTTTTAGTTCATTTAAAATTTTTGTTAATCTATTGTAAGCATTAGTGAGTGTTTCATTTGGTGAACATTTAAACCTTTCATAAGCGGAGACATGATTTGTTCTCATGTTTCTTTTCATTTTGTCTCCTCCTTCACAAAGATTTTCAAGTTGATCCCATATTTCCTTTGCAGAGAAACATGCATCAACATAAGAAAATATGTCATTTGGAAGTGCCATAATCAGTAGTGATTTGGCCCTTTCATCTGTTTCTACCAGTTTCCTGTCTTCTGGGCTCCATTTTTTCTCTTGTTTGGGAGCCCAAGAAGCAGAGATTGCTGGTGAGTCATCAGATGCTGGAACATCAGGTGTTTCAACACGTGGTATATGTGGGCCATACACAATGGATTGAAACAGAGCTCGATCATATCCATTAAGGAAATTGATCATCCTGATTTTTCATTGGGGGTACTCTTCCCTGACTAACGTCGGAGGCTTTGACATAGAACCCATGTTGAAAGCACTGTTCCAAGACTGAAAGTTTGCCATTTTTAGCCAAAGTTTTTGAATTTTTAGCAAAACAGTGTATTAAAAAAGATACTCGAGCAATTGATCGATTTGAAAATGTTTTATTCAATTTGCTCTGATACCATTGTTGATGCCAGATAACAATGCTTTGACTTAAAATTGCAAGTTGATTTCAACTTTATATGAAAATAATGTGCGGAATTAGAAATCAACTTGTAAGAAACAGAGATACAGAATTTTCAAGTTTATATCACTTTTGAAAGTTTACAAAAGATTATTGAAAAGTTATTTCTAATACAAAACAATGCTTAAGAATTCTGTGGGAGTGAAGGGCAATGGAGTATGTAAGTTGTAATACTTGCAATGCTCAGCTCCTTCGATCTTCGGTTTGGTGATCTCTATTTATAGAGAGCAATTGGCATGAATTCACAATTTGTTTATTCATGCAAGTGTTTGTCGTGGCAGTTCATTTCATATGTCATGCTTACTACTTTCACTTGTATCATAAATGTCATTCAACTAAATTACCTTATCTTCAACTGCAAGTGGACATCATGATTGGTCATCAGATTTCTGATGACTTCTGATCAGAATCTGATGAGGTTTCATCAGATTTGATCAGATCTCTTCTGATCCTTTCTTTTAACACTTAAACAAAGATATTCTCATCAGATCTGACTCAAATGCTTCTTCTTATGGCCTATGATCATGTTTCTTTTGTTGACTTGATCTTTTGACTTCCTTTTCATCAGATCTGATCAGATTGATCAGACTTTCTTTCTTCATTTTTCTTCAATACTTCAATCATACATATAAAGTTTCCTAACAAAGTATTGATATAAATGTTTTTTATTTTCATTGTTACTATGCCCATTTTTGGATAAAAACGGATGTTGTTGTGAAGGCAATTTTTTGGATGTAACAACTCTATGTAACATGTGTAACCTTTGACATTGTAACACATGTAACAACTATATGTAACTTGCATAACATGGCTATACATATGTTACCCTATAGTGTAATACATGTTATAAACATGTGTTACATATGTGCAGCCCTTTTGGTGTCAAATTAAGCTTAGTATAATTACATATGTAACAACATTAGATAATCTAAAATGTCACATCAATTAGTAAACAAGTGTTACACCGAAATATTACACAAGTGTTTCCAGTTTACACGTGTTACATCTTGTGTAACATGTGTAACCTGATTAAGCAACAACTGGGACCTGCTTAGTATCGTACAAACTACTAATATCAGTTCAAAAACTTCGGAGCCCAAACGCGGAGATACTGGCGAGTCTTCATCATCTACATTGTTTTTTGGTGGGAATAAAATGTTACAACATCAAGGTTACACATGTTACATCTAGTTGTTACATCCAAAGAATAGCCTTCACAACAACATCCTTCTTCATCCAAAAATGGGTATATAAAAATGTAAATAAAAATGAATTTTATATCAATAGTTGGTTTCAGTAAGTTTTATGCCATCATGGGTTGTTAGTATTTGCACACATTACAATCAAACTTAAACGTAACAAAAATGATTATATAAATTGAAATATATAAAAATGATCCAAAAACTATCATAAGATAACAAAAATCTAGAGGGTAACTCTTGTACTTATATTTACACCAGCCCGTTTTTGGAAACAAAGGGGTTGAACATATGTAACACATGTTTGTAACATGTGTTACACTAGAGGGTAACTCCTGTACAACATTTAAGGTACCCACCACCTGCTCTTCATCGATTTTTCTCCCATTCTTCATCGGTTTCTGCATCTACCTTCTTTCGCTTTATGGCCACCTTTGTCGTATCTGATATTGTGGTTCTTTTTCTTTTTGCCAAGATCCCTTCTCATTTGGCTGCAACTGCTATGGTCAAGTCATAATAACACAAGTTACAATCCAGTATTTTTAATATACCAATTAACAAAATAGTAGTAACATAACTAACACAAGTTACCTTCCACCCAATTATGCCTTGAGCTTGAAGACTCCCCAAATTTTGATTCCTGTCTGCATCATTTCACACATAAAAAAAACCCGAATAAAACCACCCAAAAATTTTTATATATGTAAACAGTTATCATAAATACCTTTATTTTTCCTACACTTCAAACAATTACTATCCGGTGGAACCAACTCCCTCACTACAAGCACTAAAAAAACATGTAACATATGTTAGCACAACTTTTTGTATTTGTTTGTCGTCGTATCACAATTTTTACATCTATAGCCTTTTTTTCTTTTCTAGACTAGACAGTTGTGCTCCTCACAACAATTGTTTTAGATGTGTTACCCTCTAGTGTAACACACGTTACAAACATGTGTTACATATGTGTAGCCCCTTTTTGTGTCCAAGAAAGGGTTGGTGTTAACATAGGTAACATGTGTAACATTGTTACAACATATGTAGTATGCGAGCAAAAAAACACAACTTTTTATTTATAAAATAAACGTGATCATCAACTATTTATTATGGACTTTCTAACGGTAATGAAAATGTGATATTCGGGTGAAGTTTATACAAGACAACTAACAACTTATCTAAAACAACATTTCAACATTTAAAAAGATATAGATTTGTAAGCTAATAACAACTGCTAGTATCAAAAAATCAAAATGATTTTAATATAAAAAAAACTTGCAAACTACATAAACATTTACCCATTGCTAGAACACTTTAAGCACATAAAAACATATTAGCAACTCCTTTAACAAAAAAAATCCAAGTGTGAACAGATTTTTCAAAATAAAACACTCAAGAGATTGTTGTTTCTCTCTCTAAAATCGTGTTAAATTAAGTTCAAACCTGCTTCTTTCTCACACACTTGGGTGTGTGTTCTTGGTGTTTGAGATAAATACGATGAAGATTGTTGTTTCTCTCTCTAAAAGATCAACTTTCTTTAAAAACCCATGCAACCAAACGATTTCAGACCTGCTTCTCTCTCACATACTTGTGTGTGTGTTCTTCGTGTTCTAATTACTTTCTTTCTCTAAAAACCCATGCAACCGAACGATTTCAGACCTGTTTCTCTCTCACATACTTGTGTGTGTGTGTTTCTTGGTGTTCTAACAACATTCTCTTTCTAAAAACCTATGCAACCGAAGGATTTCAGAGTTGTTTCGCTCTCACACACTTGTGTGTGTGTTCTTGGTGTTACAACAACTTCCTCTCTTTTAAAGCTAACAACGATCTATATTTTATCTTAGCTGTATGTTTGTGAGTTATGTATAACATATGAATCTTTGGGGTGTAGAAGATGATGTTACCTTTTAACTTTTTGGATGCAGAAGATGATAATGTTTTTTGGATGGAGAGAAGGTGACACGATTTCAGAGTTGCTTCTCTCTCACTGATCAGAATTATGAAAAAGGAACTCATGTGAAAAGATTGGTTTGCTTTCACTTTTCCATTGATGGTGAAAAATTGTCTTTGATTTTTGTTTTAGAATTTGAAAAAGAAGGAGAAGGGGAAGATGGGAAGAGAGAGATAATAGAAAGAGAAATGGGAAAGTGTGAAAAGATAGGTGATATGATAGTGTAAGAAAAAGGTGGAGAGAGAATGTGAGTGAAATGAAAGGTAGAGAGATAAACAATACATTATATCCAAGTTGCCCTTAAAAGCAACCTTTGCAAGTCCATGTTTTAATCTCATCCATTAGATTGGTTTGATCAATGGTGGATGTAGAGTTTACTAGGTTTTCTCACCCCAAATATGTTTTATATATATCATTTCCCTATATATATATATAATCAAAATCGAAGGAACCCCTCCGGGTTGTGAGAACTTAGAGAACTCGACCTTCCTGTGCGAGTTTTGGCCACATTTTTTTCACACCCCTAGATTAAAATGTTAGAAAACACTGCCGTAAAAAAATTTAAAAAAATCAAAGTGGTGTTTTTCGGCCCCTTGTAAAATGGTGATGACATGAGCATGACATCACTTTTTACAGCATTTACTGCTGTCGTAAATGAAAAAAAACAAGTTTTTTTTATTTTTTTGGAAAAGTTCTCTAAGTTCTCACAACTCGTATAGATTTTCATTTTACCCTAACCCTATATATATATATATATATATATATGAAAAGTTGATTTTTTAAGGATTTTTAGTAAATTCTTTTTGAAAAAACCTTTCGTAAGACCGAGTTCTCTAAGTTCTCACAACTCGTATAGGTTTTTATTTTACCCTAACCCTATATATATAGGGGAATTGTAGAGAGAAAACTCACTGAAGTTAAGAAAACTCAAGAAAACCTTAGGTGACATTTTTTTTGTAAAAAAATTAGGGATTGTAAGTTACATGTTAATGAACGTTTTGTAATAAAAAATAAAACAAAAAGTGTCGATGGGATGGGATTTTTTTATAATTTTGTTTTAAATTAAGTGTTTATATATATATATAGGGTAAGGTTCATGCGAGAACCACCTTTATTTTGAGAACCGCAAGAACCACCTTTATTGCAAAATAAAATCTAAAAAAATCAAAAAAAGCACTCAAAATTTTTTTTTAATATTTTTTAATAAAACTCGTTATATTTCGTTACCAAAAAAAAAACTTTTTTTTCGAGTAACAGTTATCCATGCACATGTGCATATGTATCATAACTTCGACAAATTCAGTAATACGTTATCACTAGTAAACAATTGCACTTTAATTTACAATACCATCCATAATACACTCAATTTTACATTAAATGCACATGTGCATTATTATGTATAACATTTATATACCTTGTTTTGGTACATAAAGTTTGTGATTTTGAATGATGAAGTAGGCTCATATATATGTTTTTTAGTTAGTTATATCTAGTGGTTGATGGGTTTATTATAGTTGTCACTTTATGATGTAATATGTTGATTGGATGGTATAAACGGTGTTGATATACATGTAATAAAGTGAAAATATTGGTATTGGTATTGTATTATAAATGGTAGGAAGTAATGGTATTGTATTATGGATGGTAGGAGGTAATGGAAGTGTATTATGGATGGTATGATAGATGAAAGAGAAAGTGTATTCAAAGTAGTGTACCAAAACACTTTATTCATGTTGATACATATAGATGCACATGTGCATTTCTTATATTAGTAACGTAAAAAGTAGTGTATTACACGTGGTAGTGTAAATGAAAGTAAAATTGTCTAATGTTTGTAACGTATTATGGAATTTGTCAAAGAAATGACGAAAATGCACATGTGCATGGATAGTTGGTACTCAAAATTTTTTATTTTTTTAAAAAAAAAAATTTTTGTTGAGTAAATATAGCGACTTTTTAAAAAAAATATTAAATAAAACAAAAAAATTGGTATTTTTTAGGTATTACTGTTTGTGTTCACACTGGTTCTCGCGTTCTCGCAATAAAGAATGGTTTCTAACGGATCCTTGTCCTATATATATATTATATATAATATATATATATATATATATATATATATATATTCTAAAAAACCGTTTTTTTAATTATAAAAAATTTCACATGGCTTTTTTTTTTGTTACAAAACGTTCATTAACATGTAACTTACAATTCCTAATTTTTTTACAAAAAAAATTGTTACATAAGGTTTTATTGAGTTTTCTTAACGCAAGTGGGTTTTTTTCTATCTTTCCCATATATATATATATATATATATATATATAATATATATATATATATATATATATAGGTTAGGTTGGTTGGGCTTATCGTACGAGCGTACGCTATTGGTTTTTCAACGCGCGACTTTATTTTTTTCCATGCGATTTGTGACGAAAACAATACCATGCGAAAAATGTATAAATAACCAACATGCGATTTCATCAACTTTTCCAACATGCGATTTCATCAACTTTACCAACATGTTTTTTTTATAACATGCGATTTCACAATCGCGTACGCTGGTACGATAAGCCCTATTGTACGTTACACTTTTTCTCTCTCTATATATATAGGAGAGGTTTAAATGAGAACGCTAAATATCGTGAGAACCGTGAAAACGAATGAAAAACCGCGAGAACTTGGTCAAAAACAATTAGAATTTATTTTTTACACTTATCATTATTATTCGAATACTATGTTAGAAATTTAATTTACACGTTTAAATTTATATGAATTCGTAAATAATGAAAATTTATACATGTGTAAGTTTGTTATTTACACATGTGTACAAAATCTAATAAGAGTGACTTTGAGAGGAAAATGAATTATTTGATGTTGTAAATTCCTTTTTTAATGTTATATTTTAATTACAATGAGGGTTGTATTACAAAAAAAATTGTTTTGATCGGTTTTTTCATTCGTTCTCACGGTTCTCGCAAACAAGGCTCGAAGACCTCCGGGTGGATTTGAAATGGATCAGGTAGGGCATCGCGTGGGTGGGATTAGCAGTTTGATGTATTTCCTTCAATGGTAGGAAATCCGCATCCGCGGGTATACATATATAGGGGTGGGAATCGGGGAAAACGCCTAAAAGTATGTAAACGGTGAGGACGTCCTTCATCTGTTGGATCAAAACAATCTATAGATTAGAATAGTGCGGTGGCATTTTCGTAAATAACATCAACTTTATTACTTGGGCGTGCTTCATTAAGAGTAAAGGGGTCTTTCTACTGCTCTAACACAAAACGCCACATTAATGACAAAACACCATTCCATACACCGCTCCCTAAACGTCTCAGCACCTTTCGTTGATCACACAAAAAGTCCATGTTTCCTAAATACCACTCACTATAAAAACGCCAAAAAAGTTAAAAATAATCAAAGATGGCAAACAACGTTTCTTGGATATTCAGTATTGTTTTCCATGAAGTTTCGATGAATGGATTCTCAGGTAAGGGGGATAACTCAATAAGTTTTTACTGAATGAGATGGACAAATCTTCAAGAAAAAGAGACAGATGATAGTGATATGTCATTTTGTGTGCTTTGTTCTTGGGGAAGGCTTGGAGGAGAAGAAGAGACCGATGACAATGTAAATGTTATTTTGACTCCATGATGTTAATGAAGATTATGAGCAAATAGCATCCACCCACAAGGCGTCGATCTTTGTCTCCAACATCCAGGAAAGCCACTTCAACAACGAACAACACGCCAAACCCAAAACGCCATATATTTGTGACAGTTCTTGTAGTTTCAAAAGAAGAAAGAGCATTATCACAGTGAAGATTTGGGAGAGATATTGGATTCGGATTTTTAATTTTTTTTCACTTCTATTTTTTTCTGTAGTTTGTTATCTAATTTTTCGCTTAAAAAATACATTATTTCTTGCAAAAAAAATGCTTGTAAAACATCAAGATGCCACAAACGCCAAATCCAAAAACTATAAGTGCTAAATAATGAAAACGCTGAATATTCATTCAAGATTGAAAATGAATTATAACGCCAACTATTAAGCGGAGGTGGACAATGAAAACCGTGCCCCCGTATATCATTTAGGGACCCCTGCCACGTGTTCGACAAGGATCCGTTCTTACCGTTTTCACACTTCCACATGTTTTCTCCTGATCAGATTTCTACATATACATATATATATACACACACACACACAAAAATATATAAACGGACGGGTTTATTATATATATATGTATATATACGGTTAGGGTAAAATGAAAACTCATATGAGTTGTGAGAACTTAGAGAACTCGGCCTTAAGAAAAGTTTTTTCAAAAAAGTTTTTTTACCAAAAATCCTAAAAATTTTTAACTTTTCCAAAAAAAGGAAAAAAAAACTTGTTTTTTTTTCATTTACGGCAGCCGTAAATACTATAAAAAGGTGATACCATAAAAAGTGATGTTATGTTTATGTTATCACCTTTTTACAGCTGCCATAAAGGGGCCGGAAAACACCATTTCGATTTTTTTTATTTTTTACGACAGTCTTTTCGAACGTTTTAATCTAGAGGTGTGAAAAAAATGGGGTCGAAACTCACACGGGAATGCCGAGTTCATAAATTCTCACAACTCGTAAAGATTTTCCTTTGATCCTAATCCTATAATATATATATATATATATATATATATAATATATATAATAATATATATATACATTAATAATATATAACATTCATGATCATGCATTTACGATGGGTTAAGGTAGTTGTAACTTTCTCACATACATAGGTAACTAGAGAGTTCCAGAGAGGCAGAGAGAGAACGAGGAGGTAGGGCTGCCAACAATCGCGTAGCTGTGGCGGCGCCTCTTCATCACCGGCGCGTGCTCAACCCTACGTTTAGAACAGAAGACGATCAATCCAGTGATGATATCGATTGGGCTTTTAGACGGTACGACAACCTTTCCGACGAAGGTGTCGTGATGGTGATGCCAGTAGGTCTGCCTGCGTGTCTCTTGACATGTTTTTTTTTGGGTGTGAAACTTGGAATGTAGAAGGCTTATTCAACGTGTAATGCTTTTCCTCCTTTTCTTCTTTATATTATACTATTACTTTGTGGTTGAAGCGATGTGTGTTTATGGTGTTTCTTTGTTTATTGGAAGTTTGGATTTTAAAAGATTATAAGAATCACTTTCTACTGTTTCGGACTTTAGAATCTAATTTTAACTGTTTATAGAAGGCTTTTTACAAATCGATTGCTGTTTTTCATGAATATCATCAATGCAGCAGGGGGCTTGGGTTATAACAAAGGCGTGGTGATGTTAAGAAGCTTTCTAAATCAACAGAACGAGTAGCCTGCTTGATGTTGTTTCGATGTGAATCCTACATCGTTCAACACTCATGCAAGGTTATTAAGTTGTTCCTCCTCTTTTTTTTATAATTTAGTATAACTTTGTGATTGAAGTAATTGTATCTTTTTCTTTTATGTTTGGAATTGCTTATATAATTATTGCTTTGTTGTCAAGCTGTAAATCAATTTATAGGTTTTTCTAGAAAGATGCATTCTGTAGTAGAAATTCATACATTCATTTGAGGTCATTTTTTCTATAAAAAAATGTTTATAAATGTTGAAACAAATCGAATATATTTAACGAATGCAATATTCCACGACCGTTAACTAAATTCTGGCCAAACAGTCAGAATTGACAACAGTGAAGAAGGGCAAGCTACTGCCATAATCCATATATGATTATTAATAAAATTCATGTTTATGCTCTTTATTTACTTTTCTTAATTTATAATTTTTGTGCTGGTTAAACTTAAGCATCAATACTTGAATTTGGATTGAGAGAGAAGCGTGGCTATTCAAACCAAGGTACACATATTATGCTTATGTTAATTAGATTTATGTTGTTTTGAATGTACCATCTTCTACTGCCGAATTGATTATGACTTGGTCAAAAACGAAATTATAATTCGCTGATTAAGATTACAAAAGTTTCAAACATTAAATCTTTAATATTAATGTTTATATTATAGCTACCATTGACATTTCAAGTTGGTGTATCTCGCTTGCTCTCTTCACACAGTTTTTCTAAAACATATCAAGCAAATGGAAGGTAATATAACCAGAGCAAATAAGGAGCAAACATCGCATTTGTTACATGATACAAAGTATAACAATGAATAGAAGATTGTTTCTTTAGGTCCCAAAATAGTAGTTTTCTTTAATTTCTCGCTATATGGAGCGTATTACCATCATTGGTCAGTAAGCTCACCGTTAAGTTATAGTTTATTTTAAATGGTACATTCCTAGATTTGTGTCGAAGAAAAACGTCCCCTATGAAGTTCTAAAGTTATAACTCCTATATGATCATGATCATAAAAAAGTTGATTTGTTATGTATGTGTGAATATTTTTGTGTTAATTATACCCTTTTAAGCTTTATAGCACAATTTTTTATAAGTTTTTTTTACAGGTGGGCTCTCTTCAATATAAAAAAATCGATTTGAAGGAGTTTGGAGCAGCAGCCATTAGCATTCATCAGTTGGAAGCAATGTAAAGTTTGGGGGAAAATAAAGAGAGCCATTACTTTTATTAATGTCAAAAGAGGATTTCAAATTCAAAGGAAAATGGCATATAAAATAAAATGTTATGCCTTTAACAACTAATACTTTTGCATTGTAAACCAAAGTATTAAGTAAGGTTATGTAAGTGGTTTCATTGATGGTCCTAAAGTGCTTTTTTAAGCAAGTCGCCATATCTTAACTGTAACAACCCACATTTTCGTAGCTCGTTACTCTCATTACGTCTAGCACCAGAGGTTCGAATCATAATGTAAAATATATTGCTTACTACGCTACATCGCATATTTTCGCACTACATCGCTTATTTTCACACTATATCGCACCTCACAACGCTTATAACGCACTCGTTAAATACTATAAACTTTGCGTGATGTTCCCAATCTATCTGCTCGCTTAGACAACGCGACTCTCTCAGGACTTGGGAACTGATACGCCTATTAAACGATTAATACTCGCAACGCTCTCGCTCAAACAACTCGCTTTATCGCATTTTATACGCAACGCTTAATACAATTAACTAATACGAATGAAAGCATTACAAAAGGATTTTTAATAATTTTTAGTAATTTTTCTAGCATAGGTTCCTTTTGTAAAAAGTGCGTGTTTTAATCATTAGAATCCAATATATATATATATATATATATATATATATATATATATATATATATATATATATTCGTACGAAAATTCATATTTTCGTGCGAAAATTATATTTTTCGTGCGAAAATGTTGTATTTTTTACTCCGAATTGCAGTTTTCATGCGAAAAAGACATATTTCATGCGAAAATCGCATATTTGGTGCGAAAATGACCATTTTCGCACGAAAATATGGATTTCTTCACAAAAATTTCACCAAACCACCTATATTCCTCTCCGCCTATAAATACAACACTTCACCATTCACTTCAACTTGCTGCCATTCTGCACAAAAACGCTCTCTAGCTCGTTTTCTCTATTCCAAGTAAGAAAACTACATTTTTCACACGAATCACAACGATTTTTACAACGATTTTGCACGAGATTATCTCCGATTTCATCTAAACTTCTCTGTTTTACGAAAACCTTCATCTTTTTCATCAAACTTTCTGATTCTAACTTAGATTTACACTTAACCGAGCATGTTTGAGTTAGCCTTGGCTTCTCAGATCTGAAACCTTGCTGTTTCAAGCTCACCACGTGTTTATTCTAACAAAACTGTTTTATAAATCGATTTTTACACAAAAACGGTCAAACCGACTAAATGTTTCGTTCACTAAGTAGTGGGATGAGGCGCTGTCGAAACCGTCACGAAATGGACTCGAAATTACATCTGTTTCGGACAAGATCTCAGTTCCGGTTGCACAAAGACGCAAAAACAGTCACTTGTGCAAACTGGACTGGCTCATACGAATCACTTTTGATTCATACGACCCAGTCCGAGTTTCCACAAACGACCCACTCGCTCTAAAGACCTCTCCGGCACAAGATTCGATCAGTGGCCTAAGGCTGGAAGGATGAACACTTGATTTCCCGAAGAATGACACAAATTTTTGCACGAAATTTTCGTGAGTTGAATCACCAAAATTTTTGCACGAAATTTTCGTAGAAAATTTCGCAGTTGAATCACCAAATTTTTCGCACGAAATTTTTCGTAAGAAAATTTCGCAAGTTGAATCACCAGATTTTTTGCACGAAATTTTCGTAAAAAAATTTCGCAAGTTGAATTACCAGAATTTTTGCACGAAATTTTCGCACGAAAACTAATTTCGTACGAAAATAGTTGTTTCCCTCGCACCGACTCTCTGTTTCAACTGTTTCAACAATCTGGAAGAGTGATGCACTTCCGTCTCTACGTGCAGGCTAAACCGACACTCTTCTCACCTCTCATCAACTCTCGGTGTTCACTCTTACGCACCCACTATGAGTATACTTGAACCATTTTTTCGCTTTAAACGCACTTTTGAGTGTAACATACGTTCATATCAAAATACACAACGGAAAACTAAACTGATTATCACACGCGAATATTTGTTATACATGTTTATACGTGATGCTAGATACATATAAGCACCCTCGACCTTTACTCGGTGATTCCAACTTAACTAGTATGATATCATAGTTCGACTCACACCCGACGGGGTCTAGTTACGCACATCTCAATCGCGCATCGCAGTCATCTCGGAGTTTAGCTGGAGTATTTGTCCCCCGATTTATATATTATGTTGTATCTTGTTATTGTATATGTGGTATTTCGCGATGCTTCTACCTACCATGCTATTATATCAAACATGTATGCTCGCCAATACATTTTTGTATTGACAATTATTTTAACGTATGTTGCAGGTTGATGATTTCTACTGTTGCAAACGGACTTAGGATATGCTTTAGAAACTTGTAATAATCTAGTTGACGAATATCGAATTGTTTGAGAATGATGGATTTGTAATGATTATGGAATGATTGTATGTTGAGTGTATGGGAAATTGACGTTTTAAATATTGTCGTTTATAATAGTCGTTATGGATTCTCTCGAGCAATCTGAACCGTCTAGTGCCGCGCCCCGATGATTCCGCATCGGTTTGGGGTGTGACATTAACGTCGCAACGCATGGGTCTTTGTGTTACTTGGCATTGTGTTACCCCCCCCCCCCCCCCAACGCATCGCGGGGGTTGTAAATCTAGTTAGAATATATATATATATATATATATATATATATATATATATATATAAACTAAAAATATATTTTAATAAAAAGAAGAATTTAAATGTGCTAACTATGATTAATTTGAGTCAATGACTTTGACCGTATTATCTTTTTTCTTGACCTGTCACCTTAAACCGGTTAAGGTTTCATTTATGCTAGGTTAAGATCTAGAACTGAAATATAAGGAAGTCGGAACTTGGTTTCACAACAAAAATAAATAAAAATAAAAAACCTTGATGGTTTCGTGAAATAGAAAATAAAGGAAAACTGATTACCTTATTACATGCAATCTATGGAAATACTAATCAAATTTATATTTTTAACTCGGTTTTAGCCCTATATAGTCATTAAATTTATGTTTTAACTCGGTTTCAGCCCTCTATTATGTCATTATTAACTTTGACCGTGTTCTTCCGAACTGAAATGCATAGAAGCTCTACGGAAGATGGTGGGATATATGTGGGTGCTCCTTTTTTTGGTGTGGTTATGATCATGTTTAACGGATAGAAATTCTAAAATTTATGACAATCACAAAGCTTCCCATATTTTACAAACAAATGGATTTTATATTCCAGCTTCATGAATTTCTTGAAGCTGGCTTTTGGACAATCTTGACTTATTATGTCATAGGGTTTGATCCTAACGTGGCAAGGTGAGTACAAATCTGTATGGGTAAAATAGGTCGGGTTGAGTTTACCAGAAACCCGTTTGCCCAAAACAATATGCCTAATATGTATGTGGGTTATCTTCAAAAAGTGTGCTTAAAAGTATGTGTTGACCCCATAAGTTACCACTCTTGTGAGTCTTGCGTGTTGATAAAGTATTTTGAGGTAGATAACACCAAATGTTGCTAAATTTAACCAATTGTTGAACACACCTGATCTCACTAATCTATGAACCACCATAAATGGTGTGAGCGGGTATAACCTTACTACATGGATGTTGGAAGTTAGCACTTTCGCTCAAGAAATAACTTTAGAAGATGATTTTATTGAAATTTATCAAAATTTAGACATGTACAGATAAGCATATTTTGAGTTGTATGTTTTAACTGATCTAACACGTCAAATAATTAAATATGAAAAAAATAATCGAAAATTATACAGGTAAATCGATTAAACATGGGTGTATCATGATTTCGATATGAAACAATATAAACTGTGTAACTTCTCAGGAAACTTGTTAGTGCAATAATTGAAATGATGTCCATGGTTATATTTTATCATTTTAGCTTTTTTAATAACAAAGGTTACATTAGTTTCTACTTATACTTCTAAACTATACCAATAAATACTAATTATATCTTATGCCAGAATCTAAACCATGGTTTTTTTTCCAAAAGCTAGTCTCCACGACCCAATCAAATATTAATAAAAGTTGGGTTTTTTTTTTAAAAAAAATGTTGGATTCATCAATTTTACTTGTGTTTCAACTTTCGATCTATAAAAATACACACAAAAATAAGTAGTTGATTTTTACTATGACACCCCCACCCACCCCCATTTCAGTACCATTCTATTTCTACCCACCCACCATTAAGTATACCAGGTTTTTTTTACAAACGTCTCGTTGCGACGAATTTTTTTATGTTTCAATATTACTACAAGCGTGTTACGTACGGAACCGCTGATAAAAATAAAAAAAATATAGAAAAAACACTAAAAGATAACCGAAAAAATCAACCAAAAAATGTATGGCAATGATGTTGTTCGTATGAAACCTGTGGTCAGAGATTAGAAAATGGTAATGGATACCAGTACTGAATTTCTCAAATGAAAGATCTTAAGTACCAATTCGTACTGACTTTTGGCGTTCCTAGTGCCGGTTTGCTACCGGTTTTTACCTTCATGTACCGGTACCGTAACCGGTATTTTCGGTTCCAGTACCGATTCGGTATCAGTTGGCACCGAGCTCATCCCTACCCTTGAAACTAAAAAAAGAAATCATTAAAGTTGAAGAAAATCAACAAAAAAGTTGCACGATACTGTTGTAGTTCGTACGTACCCATGATCAGGGATGAGCAAATGGTACCGGATAGCAGTACCGAATTTCTTGAAGTAAAAGATTTTCAAAATCATTTCGTACCAATTTTTGGCTTTTTATGTGCTAGGCTGGTGCTGGTTTTACCTTAATGTACCGATAACGAACATAACCATACCGGTACTTTCGATAACAGTATCGATGGACATCAAGCTTATCCAATTTAAAAGAAGAAAATAATTTAGTATTATTATTATAATATTAAAATAATAAAAGTATTAAAAAACATAAGTTAAATACTATTTTAATCCTTGTAGTTCGTTCAAAATATCTATTTCAGTTCAAAAGAATTTTTTGACTTTTTTAATCCAATAGTTTGATTTCTATATCAATTTAGATCCAGTATATTAACTCTATTAAGATTTTTTGTTAATTTCTCATGAAAAGACTAAAATACCCTTAATTCATTTTTAGATGTTTTAAAAGTATAATCCTAAAAAAGAATTAATGAAAATTAAAAGGCTAGAATTTATCTCCTTTTTTCTCCTACTCCCTTAAGTTCAAACAGAAGTCAATGCATAAATTTTAACCACCATATGTTTACACATATATGTATTATTAATTTAATATATAACATTTATGTAATATTAGATTTCACATATGTGTATCATATTTGAATATAAAAGAATTGAAGAGGTACATATATGTAAATAATTAAAACATGACAATTACCGTAGCATACTGATTTGTTTAATAACACATTTGAAATACATATATGTAATGGTTTATGGCCAATCATTACCATACATATGTGGAGTGATACTTTTAACTGAATGCAACATATGTAAATACGAAACCAAATTTAAGAAGATAATTTAGATTATTTAGGAGTCATGAAATAAAATTCAAAACTTATTGTTCAAACGAGATGTTAGTATAGAAAGATAAAATATTTATTTAAGAATGGTTTAAGGGTATTTTGGTTCTTTTAAAAGAAATTAACATAAAATTTAAATAGAGATAGTGGAGTGGACCAAAATTGATATGAAAATCAAACTATTGCTTTAAAAAGTCCATAAAAATCTTTTTAAGCAAATCACAAGGATCAAAATAGTATTTAACTCAAAACTATATATATAATTATAATATCTAAAACACTATTAATTGAATTCTATTTTTAATATATGTATAAATATTTATAATATAATGGAAAGTCAACTTTTTGAATATATGTATAATATAATGTATCTATTATACTTAGGGCATGTTTGGCTAAATTTTTTAAATAACTTATTGATTTATTGGATTTTCAAAAACTAATAAGTCAAAATAATGTTTGGCTAATTGAAAAGGACTTTTTGAAAGAATTTTCTGTATAGGAAGAAAAATTTAGTTTTGAAAAACTAGTATTTTGTGACCTTTTGTAAGTTCTTATAACTTTTCAACTTATTGGTCTTTCACACTCCATAAGCTAATGCAAACACTTTTTTTAAACTTTTTCTTTTCAAAAAGTCATAAATCAATAAGTTCTTTTAACAAAAAGTTCTTTATATAACATATGTTAGTTATTTTACCCACATAAGTTTGTATTTAAACAATGGCTGAAGGTCTCGAAAGTCGTGTTACAAGGTAGGCTGCCAAGGACCGAGTGCTATTCGTCTTTGACAAGTACTTCCCAAATACTCTTAACTTCGACTAGGAAACACTTAATGACTTTTGAACGATAATTTAAACTAGATGATTGTGTAAATAAATGATATACTAGAATATCCCACAAGAAAAGTTAGGCTGGGGTTTGCTTTAAAGGCACAAATGGTGACAATGTGGAGAGGATAATACAAAAGGGTTACCTTTCTCCATCATCTTCTTTGTATTCACTGTGTGTGTGAGAGAGAACAATAACTGTGTGTGAGAGAAACTAGACATGGACCCTTGAGGTAGGGGGAAAAAGGCATGTGGATGAATGGGGGACACACCCTAAATTTCTTTTTTACTTCAACATAACCCAACCCCCCTTTATTGAGTGAAAGAAAGATAGTGACAGACAAAAGAAAGAAAAGAAAAAAACACACCCTCACCCCCCCCCCCCCAACCCCCCTTCTTCTTTCTCCTTTCATCTCTCACTCACTCACTGTTTGTTTTAGTCTAATCTTCAAAAAATCTCTTCAAAAAATCAAAATCCAAGCATTACCCATGTGAACAAATCCAATCTTTTTTAATAAAAATCAAGACTTTGTGAATCTTTGTGTGTTTTTGAGATGCCTAGACCAGGCCCAAGGCCTTATGAGTGTGTTAGAAGAGCATGGCATAGTGATAGACATCAACCCATGAGGGGTTCTCTTATTCAAGAAATCTTTAGGTTTTTTCTCTCTCTCTAACTTCCTCTTTCTCTCTCTAACTTTGTCCCAAAAGGGGTTTTTTTTTTGTAATGGGTTTTTTGTTTAGGGTGGTGAATGAGATCCATAGCTCAGCAACAAGGAAGAACAAAGAATGGCAAGATAAGCTGCCAATAGTGGTTCTAAAAGCTGAAGAAATCATGTATTCTAAAGCAAATTCTGAGGTAATTTGATTCTTTTATTATTATGTGGAAAATATGAAAAGGGATTTTGGAGTTTTAGGAATTTAGGGCTGCACTTTTTGGTGTGAAATAGACAGTGAAGAGAATCTGATTTCACTTTTGGATTTTCTACTTTTGTTATAGATGATATGTTAAATTTGTAGGCAGAGTATATGGATCTTGAAACCCTATGGGATAGAGCTAATGATGCAATTAACACCATAATTAGGCTGGATGAAAGTACTGAAACTGGTGTGTCCTTGCAGCCTTGTATTGAAGGTACCTTCATTGTTCATCTTTTTTTTTTTGCTTTTTAATTATTTTAGTTTATGAAAACTGTAATGGATTCAAATGGGTATTTAACTATTTTCAATTTGGGTCATTTTGTTATTTCCAAGAAACAGTATCTTGGATGCAGTTCATCATTTTGCGTTTTTTTTTAATATTTTATGATTTATATTTATGATTTTGTTATCTGAAGTTCATAAGACTGTCATAGATTCAAATGGGTATTTCTCAAATTGAAGAAACAGAATGTCAATTTAGCTCAGTTTGTCACTTTAAACATAATCTTGGATGAAGTTTTGACCTTCACAGCTCGAGCTGGTAGTTAGACGAGCCTAAGAGCGAGCCAACAACCCGAGCTTGGCTAGCTCGGCTCGGTTACAAAATGACCGGCTCAGCTCAGTTCGTTTCAAATTGAGTTTTTTTAGCTAGCTTTTATCGAGTGAGCTAGGATCCAAGCTGCGAGCTTTTTGAACATCCTTTATTTCTCGATTCGGCTCAATTTGTGATTTGGATTTCCAAGGAAAAATAGAATCTTGGATTAAGTTTTGACCTTCAAAGTTCATCAAAATCTTTACTTTTTTTCTTTTTCTTTTTTAATTCATTTGTTTATCTGTTTATGATTATGATTTCATCATCTAACATTCGTTAAAACTGTCATAGATTCAAATTATTTCTGAATTTGGCTGAATTTGTCACTCGGGTTTCTAAGACATAGAATCTTCGATGAAGTTTTAACCTTCACGATTCATCGTTTTGCTTGCTGTTTTCATTAATTTTTATCTATGATTGTAATTTCGTCATCTGAAGTTCATGAAAACTATCATAGATTCAAACGGGTATTTCCAAGAAACAGAATCTTGGATAAAGTTTTGACCTTTATGAGTCAATCACACGACATTCTTTGCAAAATGCCGAAACCCAATTATTAGTTTGGGAACATTTTGATTTAATAACGTATAACGGAATATGTTCTGTTAATATAATCTCTTGTTAATCGCAGCCGCTCTTAACCTGGGTTGCACACCAGTGAGGACATCAAGGAGTCAACGCAACAACGTTACTTATTACCTTAACATCAAGAACCAAACCCAAACCCAAATCCAAACGTATGTCCTGCAAACACTTTAAAGAAAACTACCCAAGAAACTCCTATGACAATCGCTCCGTTCGCTTCTCATTATTCCCAAATGTTCAACTTGTCGATGTTCAATCCAAAACCGCAAATCCCAATTCCTCCCAAACGATAACTCCCTCAGAAACAAATTCTGTTTCGCATCTCCACCGAGCAGTACCAAAACACCTTCAGTGTATCCTCTATATTACGGAAACGGTATTCACGTCAAGGATCACAAGATCAGTTTCGGTGAATTGAAACAAAACGGTGAAATGGGGTTCGTTCAAAAACCATCTTTTTGTAACCGCGTGCGTGAGAACAACGCAACTCAAGGCGGTGGTGGTTTGAGGTATGTGCGTGAAGAACAAGAACACACGCGAGAGCACGAATGTGATTTGTCACTGAGGATAGGTCCTAGTCAACCAAGTCAATCTTTTGATATGGTCGAAAGCGAAGATTTTGACATTGAGGCAAGAATGAGGAAACGAAAGGCGGCGGTTAGTAACAACCTTTACGACAACTTACAGTTTTGCTGGAACCTGAACAACCAGAGCAACCCAAATGCTTCTTCTAATGGCGGACCGTTGACGAATGCAGGCTTGTAGTAGGTTACATCTTTTGATCAAGTAGGTTTGTTTTTGAGTGTTTGCAACTTGCAAGTAGTGTTAACTTTTAGTTTTGTACATTTGGACCTTATTTGCAACCATGTACTAGTTTCTTGACTTGAAGAAATTTTGCTGTGTTTTGGTCATATTTTGTGGATGAAACCAGCAACATTATTATGGTGATTTATTTTTTTTTTTGAACGGCAAATTTGGATCACTGACGACCACCGGAGTATCATCGTGCCGATCATATCCATCTCCACTAGGCAATAATGCCTCACCAATTCAGGAGGAAACCCAATAAATATGGGAAAACCCCCCTTGAAGGAATCGAACCCAAGATCTATTGGTCTCTAAACTTTATTCCACCACCAAAATGCTACTAAGTTACAAAGCTATGGACACATTTTTATGGTGATATAATATAAAAAGAAAAACCCAAAGATTGGTTTTGTGGGCCATGGAGTCATTGGCCTTAACAATGAAGTGGGGGAAGGTGGTGTTTTGGATAGTGTTTAGTTGTTTCATTAGTGGGTACATCAACTGTTCCCATCACTCATTTTTTTCAGTGAGATTTATATGCATTTTGAGGTAGGTGATCTTAAATCCAACCACTTCCTAGGCCAATAATTTTAATTGGAAATTACGAAAATGACCATTGATCAATCCAGTTCGCGAAAATGAACATCTAATGCGTCGATGTCAGACGCTATAATACCATGTGTTTCTGTGTAGCGCCTAAGTCTAAACGCGTTCTTGTTCTTTTTTTTTTTCTTTTCCATCAACGATTTTTGAATGGCATTAACCTTTTAGTATATTAATATTTAAAAAAATACACCAAATTAAAGAGAATTTTATTATCTTTAATTTAGTGTATTTTAAAAAAAATACTATGGTAAGAAAACTTTAAAACTTATGCCTGTTTAAAATCGTGGTGGAAAAAAAAGGAAGCATCTAGGCTTAGACGCTACACAAAAACCCATGATACCGTAGCGTCTAACCTAGATATGTCAGAAGTTCATTTTTACGAATTGACTTGGTCAATGGTCATTTTCGTGATTTTCCCATTTTAATCTGTACTCTTTACCTTTCTCATATATCCCTCTATCTCTGTGTATTATTAATTTCTGACGCGACACAAACTAACATTTTCCATTTACAGGTTTGGGTTCAGTCTAAATTCATTCTGGTCGAACCCGTAAACCTGTTTAGCTAAAAGGTCGTGTTTGTATCACACTAAAAATTCATGTTGTGCGCGGGTTTATAACGTATATATCAGGTTGGTGTCGAGTTTTCGGATTTTATTTACCTTTATTCTTCTGTGGAAAAGGGAAATAATGATTAAAGGGGTGGATAGGGGTGTGGTGGGGTTGGGGTGTTCCAAGTGTTGGCTGATGCTTGACTGGTCTCTTTTTGATCCTGTAAAGATAAGAATGGTAGGTCTACACTTCCTCTCAACCACCCAAGGAAATAATATTATAATTTGTACCTTCTGCATTTAAAATTGTACTTTTACCTTGTCTTGGGGTTGTGATCTTGAATATGGGTAGGTTTGGCAATAATGTGTGATAACCTTTTGACCTGTTTTTTTGTTTATGAGGTAATTAGGATGTGGTATTGTGTGAAGGTTTGTAACTTGTGAAGAGAGTGGTACATTTATTGTTGCTTAAAATTTTTTAGGCAAACTTGATTTTAATAATTTGAACTGGCTTTTTTGGCCAATAATAATTCTAACACAGTTAAAAATAGCCATTTTACTCCCTGATCTATGAAGCCCATCACAATTTCACTCCCCGGCATCCATTTTAAACGTTAAAATTGTCACGTGCATAACACATGGATGGCCAATTATGACCATAACTAGACCAAAATCTAGATTGAAACTTGACATATTTTAACATTTAAAATGGATGTCGTTTGGGTTGTGGAGTAAAATCGTGAACCGACTATAGGACCCTCGGCACAGGTATATACCACGGTGAAAGACCTTTGTTTTTGTAATGTTTGGTATTGAATCCGAATGTTTAACAATATTCACATTACATAACTTGATACACACGTTAAAGTTAATGCGAATGATGTGCTACATATACAGCATGCAGATGGCCTTAAATTATCATCTAATCTAAGCCATTTTATCCCTTTTTTAATAGCTAGAAATGATCATCATCATACTCAGTAAATCCCACCCATAGCAAAGCTAAGGTAGGGTCTAGGAAAATCGGAATTTGTCTCAATTGCTGAGTGTTCTATGTCATTTTGTCTTATGTCCAAGGCTTGATGCAAAAAAAAGGGATAAAATTCCGAGTATAAAAAACAATACAAAGAGATATATCTAAGCTAAGGCTTTGCTACTAATCGGATAGTAGTTTTGCATCAAGCCTTAGACATAAGACATAGAACACTCAGCAATTGAGACAAATTCCGATTAGTGTATGTACCACTTTGTCTTTCGGTTATCAACGCCACCACATGACATGAATAACCATCCCCCTATTTTAATGTTATTTTCACGAAATTAGTAAAATAACGTTAAAATTAGTGCACTTTCACTTTTGCCCCCAGATCGTGCTAATTCGAGCGGGCTCATAAGATATTTAATTATTATTTTATACAAATATTGATAACATAAAAAACAAAAAAAATGAGAATCATACATATATCTCTATGTATTGTTTTTTTCTAATATTTTAAAGACCCAAAAGCATATTAAAAGTATTATTGTATAAATTTTGTTTATTTTCCCATTATTTATTAATTAAACATCAAATTTTAACACTTAACCCCCTCCCATGGATTTTTATTTTAATACATTTAATATTTAAATTAATACATATAAACTAAAATAATTCGAGCCGGCTCACAAGCCAAGTCAGGTGTAGCTCGGGCTCAACTCGTTTACAAATCGATCCAAGCTGAGCCAGCTCATTTACAACCGAACTTTTTTCGAGGTGTTTCCAAGCGAGGTTATGGCACCTGATCAAAGAATTGATCTTTGAGGTGGTTGGCATAATGGATTCCCAAATGAGCTCATGTTGATGATTGAAATGCTCTAGGCTTACAAGAGTTGTAGGCCCGTTTCTTTGAAAAACAAATGTTTTGGTGTGCTGTAAGTTTGATCAGGGAATGATAGCAGGAGAGTATTAGGATAGTCGGCATCTTCAAAAATTTTAACGGTTTGACCTTCTGCAGAAAGATGGAAGTTGAATAAAATGACTATTATATCACAAATAGCTAGTTCTTCATCCGTACCACAATGATAACTACATAAAATTTATATATGAAAATTTACTTACCATCATCATACCCATGCATGATTGGAGACAAGGCCAAGGATGGATTTTTTATTGTTGTTATTACACATTTCAGATAAGGTCCTGCACAACAATTTCTCAACGTCGAGGAACCAGGGTTTTGTTTTCGGTAGAATTGGATTTGTTATTAAAAAAAGGGGTTGCCGAGTGTAAAAATGGTATGTAAAACAATAAACCCCTCATTATTAGGTTACCCAAACCAGGAAAACACCCCCCAGTAACCCTAGATCTCACATTGTGAGATCTGTAGCAATACAAAAGATAAAATGATCAACTGATGTTTATCAGTTGATCTATACAAACCAGAATACAAAGATCTCACACGAGATCATACAGATCACAGGAGATCTGTAACAACTAAGAGAAAACCCTAATCGCTCAACGAACAAGACAACAGAACTATCTAGAAGTGAATAATGACCAGAAACCCTAAGTCCTTCCTTTTATACCCAGCTTCAACGAATATTACATATCATCCCTTTATGTTTCCAGCTCTTTCATAATATCCCTCAGAACTTGCTATTATGCACCCCTTTCTTTTAGATCTGCACACTTAACACCCTGGTTATGTAATAACTTAACAGATTTTATAACAACTTTATAACACATTAACATCAAGTGTAACATGTTGCAACATGAATTAAACTTGTTGCATTAACACGGCGCAGCTTTTTGCCCGTGTACCTTCCTTTCCTATGTAATATTCCTTAATCACGTATTCTCGGTTGGAAATTAATGAAAAATAATATTATATTAATGATTAATATAATAATTATTTAGTGATTAAAGCAATTGAATGAGAGATCATAAGTTTTAATTATGTGTTGGAACCTTAATGTGTGGGGAATTGTGCTTGTCCCAGATTGGTGGAGAGATAAATCTTTTGTAGATTTATAATTAGAATTCTCTACACGAATGTATTTTTGTGTGACAACTCACACCCAGTGGCAGCCAGGCGGGTGCGAAGCACCCAACATGCGCACGCGCCCGGGCACGGGCATGGGACCAGGGCGATGGGCGCAATGTGGCGCTTTGATGGCGCACTTTGCATTTCGCACGCTCGCATCACCGCGAGCCGCTTGGAGCCGCCTTCAGTATTTTTTAGATGGGTCTTGGTGTGGTTAGATAGAGACTTTTCAAGTTCCTAACTGATAAGTGATTAAGTCTTAGAATTCATTGTGTAATTGAATTCTAGAGGTTATTTTTATTGAATTTTGTATTCAATAGGGACTTATCACTTCAAATTCTGTTTAGCTGTTATATACAAAGCTTTGTGCTTTGTTTAGAGACCAGAACTCAGAAATCGTATGGTTGATACAACACACACAAACGAATTCCCTAAATTCGATTCTCTGCGCACTCTTATTTCAGGTATACTTTCGGGTGCTAGGCTAATCCCGGCAGTACAATCTGCTTAGGCTGTTGTACCCTGGGAAGCAGACGAGTTCACCTGGGTGGCCCGAAATCTATTTTAAGGGAAGCATGATCTTCACGTGCCTCAGTCCCCATTTGTTTTCGTGTTCCTTTATTTCTTTGTAATATGTTTTTCTATAGTTTACATTTCTTTGTATTTCCTTCTTTTTGGCTCTAGCCATTTTTGTGTATTGTAATCAGAATTGTGATTAATAAAATTGTTATTTTATTTATTTTGTGAACGGATGTCTTACAAGCTTAAAACAGATTTCAAAAACCCGTTCACTATTTTGGTTTTTAAAACTTTTTATAAACTGTTTGTTTTTATTAGCAAACTTTTGTAGTTTGCATTGGTTTATGTAAACCAATTTATTTCTGCCTTCACTAATTTTTTGTATCTTGTTTCAGAAATGACTACTGTTCAAGCAACCACGTCAACCACTGTTGGATCCACATCCACCACCATGGGACCATTAGTTGGTACCCAAGCAGCCCAAGCTGTGGCTAATCATGCTGAGAAGCCAGAAAAGTTCACTGGCTTGAACTTTAAGAGGTGGCAACAGAAAATGTTGTTTATTGACCACCTTGAACCTTGCGAGGTTCTTAACTGAGACCCCTCCTGTTCTTGCATAAGGGACCAGTGATGCCCAATCTGTGAGTGCAGTTGATGCATGGAAACATTCTGAGTACCTATGCCGCAACTATGTGTTGAATGGCCTCTCAGATGCATATATAATGTGTATTTCAAGGTTCCAACTGCCAAAGAATTATGGGAGTCATTGGAACGCGAATACAAGACTGAGGATGCGGTACTAAGAAGTTTGTTGTGGCAAGATTTTTGGACCATAAAATGATTGACTCAAAAACTGTTATGAGTTAAGTTCAAGAATTGCATATTATTCTTAGTGACATTTTGTTTGAAGGAATGAATCTTAGTGAAACATTCCAAGTAGCAGCAATTGTTGAAAAGTTGCCTCCTAGTTGAGTGGACTTCAAGAACTAACTTAAGCATAAGCGAAAGGAAATGACAATTGAAGACCTTGTGGTTCGTCTTCGTATTGAGGAAGACAATAGGTTGTCACACAAAGAAAGTAAGTTGAAGCTTCAGCAAAAGCAAACCTTGTGGAACATGGTCAATCCTCAAGGGGTCACAAGGGTAACAAAGGCCACAAGTTCAATGGCAAGGGAAAGAACAAAGGTGTTGACCTTGGGCCAAAGAAAGGTGGTGTGAAGAAGAATGTTGGTCCCTTTAAAGGGAAGTGTTACAATTGTGGACAAACTGGTCACCGTGCTGACCAATGCAAAGAGCCTAAACGTGACAAGGATCTTATGGTTGATGATGATATGCCATTAGTGGCCATGATTTCAGACCTCACTGCCATGATGGAGGAGGTAAACTTGGTGGGTAATGAGCCAAAAGGGTGGTGGGTTGATACTGGGGCAACCCGCCATGTGTGCCCAGACAAGAGCCTCTTTAATACGTTTAAAGAGGTGGTGGGAGAAGAGAAGCTGTACATGGGAATGCTGCTACAGCTGATATCAATGGAGAAGGTGATGTAATTTTAAAGTGGACTTCTAGGAAAGAGCTCACTTTGAAGAATGTGCTTTATGTTCCTGACCTGCGCAAGAGTCTTGTGTCGGGTTGGATGCTTAACAAGTTTGGTTTTGAGAGTGACCAGTTTGTTTTAAGTAAGCGTGGTATGTTTGTTGGAAATGGATATGCCCAAAATGGCATGTTTAAACTTAATGTAATGGCTGCTAAGAAAAACATGAATAAAAATGCTAGTACTTTTGCTTACTTGGTTGAGTCTCCTAATGTTTGGCATGGATGTCTTGGTCATGTAAATTATAATTCGATGCGTCGTTTAATTAAAGTAGATTACATACCAAATTTTGCCATCGACTCTAAAACAAAATGTAAAACATGTGTTGAAGCCAAACAAACAAGATCATCCTTCAAATCAGTTGAAAGAATAACTGAACCCCTTGATCTGATTCACATTGATGTGTGTGACTTAAAATCAATTCCCACAAGAGGCGGTAATAAATATTTTATTACTTTTATTGAGGACAATACAAGATATTGTTATGTTTACTTACTTAAGAGTAAGGATGAAGCAATTGACAAGTTTAACTTGTATAAAGCTGAAGTTGAGAATCAGCTTAACAAGAAAATAAAGCGTGTGAGAAGTGATAGAGGACGTGAACATGTTTCACCATTTGGGGAAGTATGTGCACAAAGTGGCATCATACACGAATGTACCCCTTCTTATACACCCCAATCAAATGGTATTGCGGAACGAAAGAATCGTACATTAAAAGAAATGATGGATGCCATGTTGATAAGTTCTGGGATGAGCTAGGACATGTGGGGGGAGGCCATTTTATCGGCCATTTTTTTGTTGAATAAAATACCTTTCAAGAATAAGAATGTAACACCTCATGAGTTGTGGTGGGGACAAAATCATCCTATAAATACTTGAAAGTGTGGGGGTGCCTGGCCAAGATGATTGTTACACCCCCTAAGGCACTTAGAATAGGGCCCAAAACTGTTGATTGCATTTTCATTGGATATGCCAAAAATGGTAGTTCACATCGTTTTCTTGTATATGAATCTAAGAATCCCGATGTGCACAAGGACTCTATCATAGAAACAAGGCCAGGAAATGTGACTTCCTTTGAAGAAGAGTTTCCTATGTTAGTACAAACTCATACGAGTTCTTCAAATCATGCAAGTTCATCAACAATGGTTGATGAGATTGTTCGAGAGGAAACTCAAGAACGATCAGAGGTTGAAGAGGGTGAGCAAAGAAGAAGTAAAAGGCAAAGGATTGAGAAATCCTTTGGACCTGACTTTCTTACATACATGGTTGAGGGTGAGCCTCAAACCTATCGAGAAGCAGTCACCTCTTCAGATGGACCTCAATGGAAAGAAGCCATCAAGAGTGAAATTGATTCTATCTTGCAGAATTATACTTGGGAGTTAGTGGATCTTCCACCAGGGTGCAAGCCACTTGGATATCGATGGATATTTAAGAAAAAGATGAAAGCGGATGGCTTTGTCGACAAGTATAAGGAAAGGCTTGTGATCAAAGGGTTTAGACCTATTTTGACACATACTCGCCTGTGACTAGAATAACCTATATTAGGTTGGTGCTTGCAATAGCAGCTTTGAGAAACTTGGAAATACATCAAATGGATGTAAAAACCGCATTTCTCAACGGGGAATTAGAGGAAGAGATTTACATGGAGCAACCAGAGGGTTTCTCTGCTCCTGGCCAAGAGGGCAAAGTGTGTAAACTCGTCAAGTCATTATATGGCTTGAAGCAAGCTCCAAAACAATGGCATCAAAGGTTTGACCAAGTTATGCTTAACAAGGGTTTCAAAATAAATGAATGCGATAAATGTGTCTATGTGAAGGACACTTCTAAAGGTTATGTGATCTTATGCCTTTATGTAGATGATATGCTTATCATTGGGAGTGATGATAAGATGATCAGATCTACTAAAGACATGTTGAAAGCGAGATTTGACATGAAAGATATGGGTCTAGCTGATGTGATTCTTGGAGTAAAGATCATTAGAACCCAAACTGGCTTGGTGCTAAGTCAATCTCATTATGTTGATAAGATCCTTCAGAAGTTCAATCCAGAGGACACGAGTGTAGCTCAAACTCCAACTGATACCTCTCAACATTTGTCAAAAAATAGAGGCGAGAGTGTTGCTCAATTGGAATACTCAAGGATCATTGGCAGTCTTATGTATCTCATGTCATGTACTCGGCCAGACTTGGCATATGCTGTGAGCAAGCTAAGTAGATATACTAGTAATCCTAGTTCAGAGCATTGGAAGAGTATGACAAGATTATTAAGATATTTGAGATACACGATAAATTATGGACTGCATTATGGCCAAAATCCAGCAGTTGTGGAAGGATTCAGTGATGCCAACTGGATATCCGATCAGAAAGATTCTAGATCTACAAGTGGATATGTGTTTACCCTTGGAGGTGCAGCTATTTCTTGGAAGTCGTCCAAGCAAACTCTTATAGCTAGATCCATGATGGAATCTGAGTTTATCACGTTAGATAAAGCTGGAGAAGAGGCAGAATGGTTACGTCAATTCTTGGAATATGTTCCAAGATGGCCTAAGCCTGTGACGGCCATTTGTATACATTGTGATTGCCAATCAGCTATTGGTAGAGCTCAAAATGCAATGTATAATGACAGATCAAGGCACATATAACGTCGGCATAACACGATACGACAACTACTCTCAACTGGAGTTATCACGATTGACTATGTGAATTCAAAGGATAACATTGCGGATCCACTTACAAAAGGCTTAAGCAGAGAGGTAGTACATAAGTCGTCGATGGGAATGGGACTAAAGCCCTTGGAGTAAGTTTGTACAACGGAAAACCTATCCTAGAAGATTGGAGATCTCATGATCTAGGCTCAATAGGACCACCTAACTGTACGAGCTAAGGTCACTGTGGGGGAGTAATTCAATTTACAAAAGGGAGTTACAAACTTCCTAGTCCATTCCTACATGAAATCATTGATATCAAGAGAGGTTAAGCATATGGCTTTTAATGATTTGTAAATCACCTATGTTAGAGAGAAGTGAGGTCGTTTCGAATGGAATTGGGGGCACAATTCCTAGAGCTCTCGCAGAACCAGGATGGTGTTCCATGACCATAACGGACACAACTATGAGGGGTTAGCCAGACCAGGAAGAGTAATGCGTGATGTGTAATAACGTCTACGTAAAAAGGGGTCGGTTCAAGGACATCGCGTCTACTAATCGCTAGGAGACTAAGCATACGTCACAAAGGAGGGTTCAAAGGGAAACCTACCTATCCTGCATTACTTGACCGCTGAAATTTTATCGTGACACTTGAGTGTGTGGGATGATCTCCATTCATGTAGGGGATTGTTGGAAATTAATGAAAAATAATATTATATTAATGATTAATATAATAATTATTTAGTTATTAAAGCAATGGAATGAGAGATCATAAGCTTTAATTATGTGTTGGAACCTTAATGTGTGGGGAATTGTGCTAGTCCCACAATGGTGGAGAGATAAATCTTTTGTAGATTTATAATTAGAATTCTCTACACGAATGTATTCTTGTGTGACAACTCACACCCAGTGGCAGCCAGGAGGGTGCGAAGCACCCGACACGCGCACGAGCCCGGGCACGGGACCGGGACCAGGGTGTAATGTGGCGCTTTGATGGCGCACTTTGCACTTCGCACGCTCACATCGCCGCGAGCCGCTTGGAACCGCCTTCAGAATTTTTTAGATGGGTCTTGGTGTGGTCAGCTAGAGACTTTTCAAGTTCCTAGCTGACAAGTGATTAAGTCTCAGAATTCATTGTGTAACTGAATTCTAGAGGTTATTTTTATTGAATTCTGTATTCAATAGGGACTTATCACTTCAAATTATGTTCAGTTGTTATATACAAAGCTTTGTGCTTTGTTTTAGAGACCAGAACTCATAAATCGTATGGTTGATACAACACACACAAACGAATTCCCTAAATTCGATTCTCTGCGCACTCTTGTTTCAGGTATACTTTCGGGTGCTAGGCTAATCCCGACAGTACAATCTGCTTAGGCTGTTGTACCCTGGGAAGCAGACGGGTTCACCTGGGTGGCCCGAAATTTGTTTTAAGGGAAGCGTGATCTTCACGTGCCTCAGTCCCCATTTGTTTTCGTGTTCCTTTATTTCTTTGTAATATGTTTTTCTATAGTTTACATTTCTTTGTATTTCCTTCTTTTTGGCTCTAGCCATTTTATGTATTGTAATCAGAATCGTGATTAATAAAATTGTTATTTTATTTATTTTGTGAACGGATGTCCTACATTCTCTACATGACAATAGTAGATACATTTCTCGCACTTGTAAATCCAAAGACTCTCTAAAGAAAAACGACCTTTGCATATTCTACAAGTAGGGTAATATAGCTTTTTGTTCAACTACTGGGATAAGCAAGGGTGAGAGGATGGGTATGGAAGAACTTTATAATCTGTTGAATTAACAAATGTTTTGGTAGGAAAGCACAACTAGTGTGTATGACGAAGTTTGGACATGTGGTACATTAAAAAAATATCCCTTTTGAAGGATTAATCTTGATATAGGAAAGATTATTTAAATAGGTAGGATAATTCTTAGTTTGAAGTAATATGGTTGTTTAGTTATTTTATTAATTGGTTAATTAAGTATTAGAGTTAATATTGGTTTAGGATAATTGGTTTTATAGTTTGAGTTTAATTAGGATAACTTGTTTAGCAATGATAATTTTTAGTATAAATATAGGTGTAAGGATATTGTAATTCTTGGGTTCAATTTTTCTTCGATTAATATTAAAGAGTTGTGAGGTGTTCTCACAAATCTCGTGTATTGATTGCCACGTTTAAACTCTGATTTACCGACAATTGGTATTAGAACTTAGTCAAGAGCCGAAGAAGACAAGCTGAAGCAAGAATCCCTCACACGTTCAAGATCTATTAAGCCGAATTCCACCAGGGAGGACGGAGATGAATGGATTGACAAGTAAGTTATCCATTTAGTGATGTTTTATCATCATAGCCCGAAGAAGAAAAAGAAGATTGTAAATTAAGTTTTCTCAAACTCATTGGCGCAACATAGTGGGGGGTGGGGGAGGGAGGGGGCCCGACCCTCGAACTCCTGAACTTTTCGCGAAGTAGTGCTCGGTATGTAGTTTTTGTATAGATTTTTTAGGTATATACGTTTTCGACCCCCGGTTTTATAATTTTTTAGGTATATACGTTTTTGACTCCCCGATCGGAAATCTCAAGCTTCACCACTGCTCAAACGAGATGGAATGTATATTCGTAACAGGATTGGAGACGCTAATAAAAGGGGATGAGGGCAGCTTCTATTTAATCAATCGGTAGATATGTTTCATAATTCATCAGGTGAGTTGATTGAGGCAAATAATAAGGAATTTATTTGGATAATGTATCATGAAGATCACGTTCAAAAGTAAAGATATATAGATGCAAAATCTAATAATGGGTCATGGAAGGTTGCTATCCAAGTTTGTAGCATTAATTTAATGTTATCTGTGTGAAGACAAGGAGAAGATCAATCAAACGAACATTTGACCGGGTGACGAAACGAACCCGAGTTAAGTCCGATCAAGATCTGATAAATTACCGAACAATCGAAACCGTTTTAGGTTGTGTGGAAGCAACCAATCTCGTCGAAACAGAAGAGGAATCCCTCCGTTCAAGTTATCAGAAGAGGCGTAAATCTTGTAATTCGATCAAATTGTGACTAAATCGACAAGATCCGTGAGGGTAATCAAAAATGTGTGAAATCTTGTAATTCAATCAAGGAGTAATCGAATCCGGCAAGATCGGTCACACATAAATTGATATTTTGTGGGAAGTTTCTACCGTTATAAAAAACCAGGTGTCACCACAAATGGCTCCGACCAATGTCAAGGAAGAGTAGAGGATCAACTTGTGTAGTTGGATCATTCAACTCAGATTTCCTCACAACATTTGGTTGTTGTGATCGCATTTTCAGACAAGACCAGATGTGAAGAGGGTGCAAACTAGAATTAAGGGGGTGAATGAAGAGATGATTCTACTTTGAATGATTATCCAGAAAGTTAATATGGGTTAAAGATAATTCAAGTAAGTTAGAGATAATAATAGTTTGGTTTATTTATCTACATAGTTTGAATAATATGTTTAATATATAGGTTTATCTAGTTAGTTATTTAATTACTTATATAGAGTTCGAGTTGGGGTAGGATTAGTTTATGTTTAGTATAAATATAGGGTTGTGTATTCAGTTTTATTTGTCGAGTTGAGTTTAATAATACAAAGAGTATGAGACGTGTTAGCCTCCGAATCGTTTGTGTTTTGTATCTTCATGATTGAAAGCCTGAGCCAACACCTTTTTGCTACTTCCCACAAGCGTTACAGTCACATTTTGAAGATGAGAGACACTAGGGGATATGGGTGTGTTAGACAATATATTTTAGATAAGTCTTTTATATTTATTATTCTTATAGTATCTATGTGTAATATCTAATCCTATATTATATTTTATATTGTTCATGTTATTATTCTTTTAATCTAAGAACACAGTGAACTTGCAATGAAGTATATCTTGTTTACAAGTTTAAAATCTAAGTTTACCCTTTGTATTATATCCACCAATTTTATACTGTATTTTTTTCAATGGGGGACAAACTTATGTGCCTTTAATTTGTTTTCTGAATTAATATAACCTGACATTGGTTTGAACTTTGATCTCAAGAACTTTATATAAATTGCTTAACTGTATCTTTAATCCTTGAACATATTCTGTATTAATATAATTCTTGAATTAATATGCCTTTTGAAATCCTTAATCTCTACACATCCAAATTACAAGGGTTAGATTAGTATTAGTTTTAAAGTTAGTTATATGGCGGTTACGAAGTATAGGGACTGAAAGTGTCAAGACAGAAGTTAGTAACCGACACCCCAAGGGTTGCGAAATCCCTTGGAGTCGCACCCCTAGATCAATGGCAGCCATACGAGGAAGAAGGAACGCGACTCTTGATCAAAAGACGCACCTCTTCACGTTCAATCTCAGCCACATGTCTAAGAGACGCACCCGTTCGTGAAGAGACATGTCTATTGGATCGCACCTTTTAGAAACTATAAATAGGGGTTGTATGGTTCATTTGTATTAATCAGAATCACTTATACTTTCACATTCAATATAGTTATTCATTCGATTGTTCGTAGTTTATCATTGTGTTCGTGTTCGTAAAGGGTTCTGACTAACACCTTTAATTTTATACTGTATTTTTTTTCGTTGGTTTTTTTTTTTGTGAGTAACAAAAACTTCTGGTTCTCAGCCTCTTTCATCTTCGAACCCCAAAACGGAATAAATCAATGATATCGGGTGAAAAGAATTAGATTATGTGATACGGCGATACCAAAAACTATAAATCTTGCAAAATTCTGACATAAAAGAACTCGGACGTATCGTACTTGGTTAAACACCATTTCTGCATGGAAATCGTATGTATATCATGGTCAGTTCGTTATGTGGTACCGATTCCACATATAAGTCTAATGTTACATGTTATAGATGTAATCTTATGGGCCATTTTGCTTAAGAAATGAAGGATAATTAAGTCCATTTATGATTAAAGGGGGTTTGTTGAAGTTTTATCATGAAATAACTTAGTAATATTACTATGTATTATGTGTCTATTGCCTTAAGTTTAGAACAAGTGGGTTAATTATGTAAATGTTATCAATGGGTCAAATGGGTCGTTGGTTAAGAACGGTTGTAAAGTGACCGATACATAAAGTGCTGCAAGAGTGTTCTCACGCCGCCAAACTTGAAGCGTCGCGTCGTTTTTACATCACGCCGTTTCATGATGTATATTATACATAGGGTATCAACCAGTTTATTACCGTATCGGTCATTCTGTACATAAAGTGCAGTATTGTGTTCTTACATCCTGTTTCAGTTGCTATGAAACTCTATATTCTACAAAAAAAAAATTGGGTTAGGTTTTGAAGATGTCGTGACAGATATCGCATCTTCATCTTCATCGGTCAAACGGATTAATAATAATTTTGGCCTACAAATTTACTAAAATCTATATTATATAGAAATATTATTTATAGAAATAGAAATATGATACAACTAATGTGTCTTTTATTTGTTTTTCAGTTAAATATCCTCTTTTCTTGCAACCCAGGGAAAGAATCTAAGATTAGCTTAAACATAATCAGAGTTAAGTTATAGCTAAAAATTAAATGGAAGTATAAATTAAAGCTATTGTCAAAGTAAAGCATAAACTCATTAAACAAAGCTCAGGTGATGTTGGACAATTTTTCTTTTGAATAATCTATTCACCTAGTGAGGCATAAATTAAAGTTATTGTTACACCACTGAAGCATAAATTGATTCAAAATTAGTACGAAATCAAAACATAAGATCAAGATATTTGTTAAACATAAGGATGAATTAAACATGTATTTCATTACATCATTTCACACATAAAAGAAGCTATGAATGGAAATACATAAGAAAGAGTGGTGTCATTTACAAACAATACAAGCTATGAACACCTTATTTAATAGATAGGCGGGAGCAGGTATAATTAGTCACACGGACCTATCAAAGCACAGTTAAGTATCATGTGGTATTGTAATTCCCGACCACACACACTACAATTACCATCACTGAGAATCCCTTGAGCAAATGAGAGAGGATGTGGGTGATCATCAGTCTTATGAATGCTCCCAAACTTCAGATTAATATACGTATAAATGCTGTTTGGACGGTAGGAATATTTCTGTAACGAATATGTTTCTGTCTCACAACAAAGTATTAAAGGAGCACAAGCAGAATGCACCGACTGAACACACTTATGACAGTGATAGAAGCAAGAGTGAGGGTTCAGTTCGTCCTCACAAATTTCACAAGAAGTATTCACTCTTGTGGTTTTCAATTGGGAGGTAACTCAAATGCAGGGGATGTTTGTCATAAGAATGCCTAATTGTCTCGGGCAACAACAAAGCACACTCGGGTGTATATAAACATCGCATGTACTGCAACCGTAACCTAATCGACTTGGCCTTTCATGTCTAAATATATCTTTGCGACACATGACACACTTTTTGTATGAGGGGGTCCATCTATTTATTGAAAGAAGATGAACTGGGTGAATTTATGTGACTAACATCAACGAAGTATCTACAAATGGCACAACCATAACCATATCCGTTGCATGGTAAGAAACAAATTTTACAACGAAATATGTCGAATAAAAAACCTGGGACATCTGGGACATTTGACATTAGAGTGAGAAGATGGTATGGGTGACCTGGGTGGTTTTCTACTTTCCTTGGTAAACGAGTGCACCACTCATGAAGAGCAAAGTTGCAACCCTCATCTTCGTTAGCCCCACACTTGTAAAATGGCATTTCTATGACTGGTCTCACACACGCATCGCATAATAGTTCTATCTTTTTCATTGGGTTATGGCACATGATCAAGGAATTGATCTTAGAGGAGGTTTGCCCAGTGGGTTTTGTATCAACTAAAATGAGCTCATGTTGATGATTGATATGCTCTAGGCTTACCTCATAAGTTGTAGGCCCAATGTCATTAAATAACTGTTTGGGTATACCATAAGTGTGATCAGGAAATGGTAATTGGAGAAGATTAGGATAGTCGACATCTCTAAAGTTTTTAACGGTTAGACCTTTTCCTGAATGAGTGAAGTTGTGGTTAGTATTGTGTTTATCTCAAATAGTAATAACTACTTAAATGCATAAATTATATATAGAAAGATTCACTTACCTCTAGATAGGATGGACATGAATGGCTCTCCTCTTGACGTCGCACAATTAAGGTGGGCATATTAAATGCATTTCTCACATTTGTAAATCCAACGGTATTCAGGATAATTAAACCCTTCATCACATACTCTGCATCTAGGGAAATATTTAGTTTCTTGCTCCGCTTCGGGGAAGGAATAAGAAAGGGTAAGTGGGTGTGTATGGTGGAAAGTGTCATTTGTCGTATGTTGAATTAACAAAGTTTTTGGTAGAAAAGCACAATCTGAGTGTATGGTGAAGTTAACACATGTGTTACATTGAAAGAAAATCCCCTTATGTTCCACCCCACAAGCGTTGCATTCACATAAAATGGGTTTTGTGATGAGAGACACGAGTGGGTGTGGGTGGCTAGGGTGATGGATCATCCTTTTTGTCCACTTCCATGCCACAGTTTACATGCACAACGTTAAAACACAAATCTGTATGCGCATAACATACTTCATCAGCCTTGATTCTTTTTACGCAACAACTGCATGTCCAATGAAAGGAAGCTGCACGTAGGGTAAGAAGGTGTGGGTGTGATGTGTGTTTTAATGTTGTTGGGAGCTCAGCACATGATTTATGAAGAGGGTAATCACATGAATCGTCAATACATTTATAGTAGTACCTATAATATTCATTAATTTCTTGACCGCACCTCTTACAAGTACACACAAACTCATCATGTGTAACCAAATCATCCTTCTCCTCCTCCCCTCATCATCATATTCTTCTACATCTTCATCCTTCACCTGCAAATCAATGAGCTTCAAGGAATGTTTGTGTTCAACTACCGTTATCATAGTTATGTATAATTCTCTATGATATAATTTAAACCCCGTGTGTTACTTATAGCAAGGAAAAAGTAGTTGTCTAATATTCTTCTTGGAAACCCATGGGCACACTCTATTCTTTCATGTTATCTCTTACTTTAACTTTTCTTTTAAATTTTATACTCACTTGCTCCTACTTTTATTGTTCATGTTGTATTTTTTATAATCTAAAATCAAATGTGATCTTTAAATGAAAGAATAACTTGTTTTACAAGTTTACCCTTTAATAATCAGGCATCGGATCAAGTAAATTAGAGGAATTTTGTGCGAAGGGCATGAGAGAATCATGGCCTCATACGTGTCTTTCTCAATTTAATGATTGAAGCTTAAGATGGTATTTTCTCCCTTGACTAGTTTCCTCTTGATTTTCAAACGGCAAAAACTTTTTCGTATGATAATATTTTTTTAAATTACATGATATTAACAAGCATTTAATTCTCTTTAATTTGAACACACTATTGTTATAGTTTTCTTAATTTTTAAAAATTTTATTTTACAAACTATAAAGTTACGTGATTTTGTTCCAGCATGTAATTACATAATATGTCTTTTATTCTTGAAACAAATGTAACGTTAAGCTATGTTGATTCACAACCCAACTCAACCCAACCTTTAATAAAAAAACTAATTTCTCTCTCTTCCGCCTACACAACCCAACTCAAACCAAATTTTATTAAATAAATATAACTTTGATTTTTTTTATTTCATTAATTATATTAGAATATGTTTTTTAAATTTTAAAACAAATAGTTTATTTATTTAGATAAAAATAAGAAAAAGCAAAAAACTAAAATTCATTAGTATTAAAAAATTCTGATTGTTAAACAAACTCTGTTTTTAATAAAATTTATATCCGGATGTTCACAAAAATAAATTGAACAAAACTGTGTGTTTAAATTTTTAAACAAACTTAAAAATTAAAGGTTACCAGATAAAAATCTTATATATATAATAAAAGAAACCATTAAATGGAAACTTGTCATCATATTAGGCTATATAATTTTATTTTAATTTAGATAATCTCCTACTAAATTATAGATAATTTTTATTTTATCTCATCCTTAATTATAGATAATTATATTTTAGTTTAATCTCTTATGGATAACTCTCCTACTAAATTATAATAATTGTTATTTAGTTTAAATATAAATTTTATTTTTTACATTATTAAAAAAATAATATCGATTTTATTACATAATTTATAAATTAAATTGTATATAACTTGCAAATAATAATTTGATATATAAAAGTAGATTTATTCAAATCGTGAAATACACGGGATTTTTAAAAGTATAACTTTGTATTAATATATTATTTATTTTTTTATTATTAAAAAAATTATTTCGGTTTTATTACTTAATTTATAAATCAAATTGTATATAACTTGCAAATAATAATTTTATATATAAAATTAAATTTATTCAAAGAGTGTAATAGAAGGAGGTTTTTAACTATATAACTTTGTATTGATGTATTATTTTTTTATTTTTATTACTAAAATATTATATGGATTTTATTACATATTATATAAATCAAATGGTATATAACTTTCAAATAATAATTTGATATATAAGATTAAATTATTGATACCGTGTAATACACCAGGATTTTTAAAGATATAACATTTTTTATTATTTGGTGTATGAAAATACATTTTTTTCAACATGTGTAATACACGTGGTTTTTAATGATATAACTTTTTTTATTATTTGGTATATAAAATTGAATTTATTCAATTTATACAATAAACGGGTTTTTAAAGATATAATTTTTTTATTATTTAATATATAAAATTACATTTATTCAACTCATGTAATAAATGAGGTTCTTAAAGATATCTTATTTTATTATTCAGTACTAGCTTATAACCCCGTATTTTACACGGGTTGCATAAATTAAATGTTATACAATAAGTAATATAGTTATATCTTTAAAATACTTAGTGTATTATACGAATGAAATAAATATAATGTAATCGATTGACAATACAGTCATAAAAATATGTATTTAAATGATGAATTTAATGTACTATTTGCTTATTAAAGAATTAATTTGTTTTTTTTATCTCTTATTAGGTTAGAAGCATATATATTACACGTGGTAGAACCAATGAAATATTAGATAAGTATTAATAAGTGGAAAAAAAAAGTAATAACTAATAAGTAGGAGAGATCCGTGAAGTTTGTAATTTAACATTATTTTCTTATTATTGTATCATATTAAATATTAAATAATTAATAATATTAAAAGAATAATTTAACTAAATTTAATTTAAATGAAATTAAATATTTCTTATCTAAATTATATTATTATTATTCTTATTTAATTAGAAAAAAGAATTTGAAAAATAAGATAAGGATGCACCAGAGATTGACACGTGTCAAAAAAAAATTTTCATTTATTAGTACAGAGATATCATATTACATTTATTCAACCCGTAATACACAGGGTTATCTAATTATATTTAAATCTAATTGTTAACAAACAACACTGAAAAAGAAAATATGGTGATACCCACTCCTATGATGACATGTGGCATGAAATGTCACAACCTATGTTGCAACCAAGTTTGCTGCAACGAACCGGATGTCTATTTTTCTTGCTTTTTGTATTTTTTTTTAAATACTTTCAACAACCCAACCTATGTTTGGGTCACCAATGGAGGTAGCCTTACGTGATTATGTATCGGTACGTATTTAAGTAACAATAATTGACTATTATTATTATTGATTTTGAATACTAATTACGTGATTAGATGATTTCGAATGATTATGTAATTACGTAACATTAGCCACTCAACCTATAATAACCACATAACACGGTATAATAGAGACTTAAACGTGTAAAAAAGCATAAACAATTAAGTTCTTATTATTAAATGTGTAATCACGTAATAAGCATAATTGTAATAACATAACTTATAACAAGTCATATTGAATGTGTAATCACGTAATGGATTTTAATTTGAATCTGTAATCACGTAATGATTTATGTTGAACGGGTAATCATGTAACGATTTATAATTTTTGAAGGGTGAACTTCATGTATAAGGTTATCACACTCCCGAATCGGAGAGCTCCGTATTCCCCCACTGGACAAGCTATGTCGTCTTGACCGGGCCCACGCTGGCTTCAAAGTTGGCCTATTTGGGCATTCCCCCAGGAAACCATATCGTCGGTTGCCACTTGACAGTCGTTGTGCCACCACAAGAGCAGAACTCTCTGGCATAACATACGGTGGGATGAAAACCCTATTAGACTCGAGAATCGAGCTGACAACCCCATACAGGGCCTAGTTGAAATCCTTAATTGCCTATATCCACCCCATATGACACAAATGAGAATTGAACTTGACTCTCCTTTGGAAAACCCAATCCCCCTACCACTAGTGTAACATCCGTCGAAAAACGGGTTTTCAAAACCCTCTTCGTTTATTAATCGAATAGTCAGTTTCAAATTTTCGTTGCTTATTTAATGCTCATTTTAATTTTAAACAATACATAATTAATAAACATTTTAGATTGTGGAAACTAAAATTGTTAAAAAGTAAAAATAAAGTAAATAAAAAAAATAGGCTGCCGGGTTTTGAACCCGGGTCAGCCGGAAGACACAACCAACACACAACTTAACCACTCCGCCACTTAGTTCTTTTGTGTAAACAAGGAAACAAATAAAACTTAAGTTCCCCGTGAATTCATCTGTTGCGCCAAAACTGAAACCGATCATCGGCTTTCAACCATCCAGAGACGTTTGAGTGATCGCTAATTACTGATTATAACCGATAAATCCATTACAACCCACGTTCTTAATCAATTCGGTCTTCATTGCCTCGGTTCATATGATTTTGGGAGTTGAAAACCGAAATCATTTACTTCCTGATTTACACTAACAATATCATCGTCTCATAATTCGGAAACACTCACAAAACCCTCAATTTCACTTTCGCTCTAATTTCTGTTCGTCGGAAATGTTATCTGATATCCCCGGACTTTCGCCGGAAAACCGTGACATTCATCAAATCGGTAATTTTCTCGATTCTTTCATTTTCAATCCATTGTTAGACTTTTACTAACTCAAATCCTTCAATCAGAATCGGTCCCAGACGACGTTACCGGATATTCAGCACTCGCCGGAAAATCTCTGGACATTTCCGAAAACACGCTGTGAATCGGTACAAACATCTAAACCCTCTGATAATCATTGTTTAGTAACTTAATTTCGCAACTAATTGATCAAAACTGTAAATTCATCCGATCAGACGGAATTCACAAAACAGAGCCGACGACCTTTGCCGGAGTTCTGAGAAAATCATCTTTCCGGTACATTCATTCCCAAAACCTTCTTTATCCATTACATTTTAATCATTTATATGTCCGTTAATCAAATTAAACAAGAACGGTCGAATAATCGTTGTTCTGTGTCTTTGAATGAAGAAGACGAAGTAGACGTTGTGTATAAGTATAATATAAATTGAATATTAAACCGGGTTAGACACACAGTCCAGCGGTGGACTGTGTGCAAACACATAGCGCACGTCACGAGTTCGAATCTTACAAACGCACCGGCTTTCCGAATTAAAACCAATTTTTTTGTTACTGAATCAGAGTAGGACCTAGGATGTTCTTAAGATTAATTTAAACTGTAAGTTTAACAGATAAGTCACACAGCCCAACTGGTTGGGCTGTGCGCTTACAAACCGAAGGACCCGAGTTCGATCCGGCTCCCTGCAAACCAGTTCAACCATTTAAATTCTTTTAATATAAACCGAATAAATTAAACATTTAATTAGTATATATATATAATTAAAACCTAGAATATTTCGGGTTAGACACGTAGCTCAGTTGGTAGAGCTGCGTGCACGCGTACGGGAGGTCACAAGTTCGAACCTCACTCAGCGCAAACAAACACAAAGTCCGAACCGGTCAACAGTCAAAGTCAACGGTCAACGGTCAACCCAAAAAGTCAACATTTTTTTTTATTTTTATTTATTTATTTAATTTAAAAATCAATTAAAAATAATATTTTTAAAGTTAGAAAATGACCTTAAACTCACAAAAATAAATCTAAAAACCCTATTAAAATTGTTAATAAAATCCACTTATTTACCGTACCTTTTCGTTATTATTTAGGTTAGTTATTCCTCGTCGATCAACCCTCTAAACTCGTGCGCATTCAACACCATCAAACGAACGCACCCAATGTGAGTGAATCTCTACAAATTCCCCGTTTTAATCACATTTTGGGGTGTATCATGTGTCTTATTATTTATTACATTTAAACACTTGTGCATCCATCATATCCATGATCAAATGTGTATTCAATATGTATCAACTGTTTGTGTGGTTAATGTTTAGATTAAATTTGTCATTTTCAGTACATACATCATCATAGGCCGTCTGTTCCCCATTACCTATGAGCGGAACGTGGCGTTGCCAACATACGATCGGCTCCGTTTGATTGAGCCTTGATCGCACATACATCATCATAGGCCGTCCGTTCCCCATTACCTATGAGCGGAACGTGACGTTGCCAACATATACATTATCATTCATGACATATACTCATGCAAGGTGGTTTGTTATTGTATGTTTATTTACGTTTGCTCACATATGATTATTGCACAATTTTTCCATATTAAATATAACAAGAAATCAATAATAAATGTTTTCTAACAAGGTTCACTCGCCAACTTTTGTTGACCCAAAAAACCCCATTTTTACACATGATACAGGTGATCCAGTTGCAGCAAGAAACATATAGGACGGCTTAGAAGAATAAATCGGTTTAGGCTTTGGATTGTTTATTTAGTTACTTTTTCCTTGTGATTGTATGAACTTGTTTGGAATATTGAAATTGTAATTTTGAATTTAATAAATATGAAACATATTAGTAAACATCATGAGCTTTGGTGATAACCCAATTATGCCCTGGCTCTTATTCCGCTGCGGGTCGGGGTGTGACAACTAGAGCACAAATGGGGGACTACGTAATGATTTGTATTAGATTTAAAGCAAAAGAAAGATATACAAGGCCTAGTGGAGATGGATATAATCGGGTGGTCCTACTAGTGACACGATGATACTCCAGTGGTCCGTAATGATCCAAATTTGCCATTAAAAAATCAAGGCCTTTATTTCTATAATGTTTTGTATTGAATGTAAATGTTCAGTGATATTCACATTACATTACTTGATACACACATTGAAGTTAATGTGAATGATGTATGTAAATGTTTAATGATTTCCACATTACATAACTTAATACACACATTGAATTTAATGTGAACTAGTTGATGATCCGCCCGCGTTGCGGGGCGATAGCCGAATAATAAGCGAGTGTTAGGCAGCTCTTGACACGGAAAACAATTAAATCGAGTCAACCAATAATAACATAACACTTGTATAGTTTTGCCAAAAAAACTAAAACAATGGCAATACTGTTGTTTTGAACTAATTGGAAGTTATATTTTTCACTTGTGTAAAATCGTAATCTGCCAAAAGCTAAAGTGATGGCACTAGGCCTGTAAATGAACCGAACGAACACGAACATGAACATATAATTGAACACATTTTTTTGTTCGTGTTCGTTCATTAAGAAATGGGCATGCTCATGTTCGTTTATGTTCGTTCGTTTAAGGCCTAAACGAACAGTTCACGAACATAAATGAACACAAACATGATTTAACAAACATAAACGAACACATATGAATGTAACTAAAAAGTATAAATAAACACAATTTAACATTACTAAACACAAGCAAACAAGTCTAATATATTACATTTCATCTAAAAACACATCTAAATCAGGGTTCATAGATACTATAATTAAGTAGTTTTTTTAATAAATATTAAGTCAATGACCAGTTACAATGGAAGAAAAATTTTAAAATTTCATTTTTTATTTCTAGAAAACTCAATTACTAATTAGTTTATATTTATATAAGTAGTTAGATGTAACGTTCGTGCAAAACGGGTTTCCAAAACCCGCTCCGTTTTGTAATTCGAGTATACGTATGATATTCATTGCACCTTAATGATGGGAGTTTTTAAATTTACTATATTAATATTACTATAAATAAGGTGATAAAGCTAAATTAATAATGTAAATAAATAAATAAATAAAATAAAATAAAACATCAAAAGGAGAAGACCGCGGGATCGAACCTGGGTCCTTACCCACACAAAACACACTCTACACCACTACACTACACACACAACTTGTTCCAAATCTAAAACAATAAAATTTTATACACAAACCGACACCGATTCTGAAATTCAAAACACAGAACCTATAACCGCCATTTTAATCAAAGCTTAAAGCACGTTTTCTGTTTCCTTTTAGCGATAATAACCGGTGTTATTATCAAAATCTTTAATGGAAATTCAGGAAATTATGTAGTAATTGATTGAAATCAATGATTTCGATAATCAAGGATTGTAACCGAATCTCAATGATGGATTGGTAAGTCTATAAATACCAACCATTTCTTCTCAAGCGAATTCGTTCATCCTCCCCCTCTCTCTCTCTCAGTCATCACCTAGAAATTTCTGTCGGAAACCCGTTGAGAAGCAACATCGCCGGATTTTGATCGGAGTTTAACCGAAAGGTTAACACCTCGTCGAATCGGTACAAGCATTCAAATCCTTTCGACACTTTTAATGTTTAGTTGTTTTAACATTGAGAATCAAAGTTGTGTGGGATAACAGTCGGGTTAGGCTTCTGGGTAATTTTCATGAGGAAGATGAAGTTATATAGTGTATTAATATAATTAAATGTGGGTTTTTAATCAGGTTAGACACACAGTCCAGTGGTGGACTGTGTGCAATTACATAGCGCAGGTCACAGGTTCGACTCGTGCATACAACCGGTTTCCAGTAATAAAACTCAATTTTTTTTTCAGCCAACCAGAACACTTTTCAGTTAGTATTTAAGTATAATAAAAATCATAATATAAATGGGTTAGACACCCAGCCCAGTTGGTTGGGCTGGGTGCAAGACATCGAGAGGGTTCTGGGTTCGAGTCAGGTGATAGTACCGGTCCGTTTGAACTTAAAAACCTTTTTAAACTTAATGATTTCTGAATCTACCTAATGAATGTATAAGGTAAATAAAAAAACAAGTATCCAACGGGTTAGACATGTAGCTCAGTTGGAAGAGCTACGTGCACACGTACGAGAGGTCTCAAGTTCGAATCCCGCCCACGCCGCCTAATAACTCATGCGAACCGGTCAGGTCTGACGTCAGATCTGACAAATATTTTTTTTATATTAACTTCTCTTATTTTTATTATATTGCATATATATTGATACTTTAGTTAAAAAAAACTAAAATACATAAAATATATAATTCCAAAGGTTTTATAATCTCAACAAATACCATCAAAGTAATCTATATACTAAATCAAAATATTAATCGGTTTATATTTATCAATTTATCGCTTATTATTTTAGGTCAGTACTCGTTTGTCGACCAAATCCTCAATTCGTGCGCATTCATCATCATTAAGGAACGCATCCACTGTGAGTGAATTCTTACAAATTCCCCTTTTTATAATGTTTTGGGGTGTATCATGTGTCATTTATACATTTCGTTTATTCAAATCCTTGTGCTATTACCATTATATGAACTATCGTGTGATGTAAATGTTGTTTGTTGTATTGCGAGTTTATATTTTTTGTCAAGTTGCGTGCAAATCATTCATTAGGCCCATCAGTTCCTCGTTGGAGACGAGTTGAGCATCCATAGATCGGCTCCGTTTGATTGAGCCTTGATCTCATTGTTCATCATTTGGTATGTGTGTGTGTGCATTAATTGATATTATGTGTTTTGTGGTTTAATTTACATATACGTATACTCATATTTGGCTATGCACATTTTATTCAAATAACCAATATAACTAATTCTTTTAAATATTTAAATAAGATTCACTCGCCAACTTTTTTGACCCAAAACCCTATTTTTACACATGATACAGGTGGACAGGTTGAAGAAAGGAACACATAGGAAATTGCCTTAGAAGAAAAATAAAGAAGTCATGAAAAATGTATTTGAACATGTTGTGTTGTATGTTTATTGTAATTTCTTCTTTAAATAGAAATAATAAATATGAAACTTATAGTAAATGTAATGAGCTTTGATAAAAAACCAATCATGCCCCGACTAACCATTTCCGCTTGCGGATCGGGTGTGACATTGAAAACCTAATATTTTTATAAATCTAACTATTTATGTATTTACTAAAATTTAAACAATGAACGAACGTTCACGAACATAATGAATGAACATAAACGAACGCTCATGAACATTAATGAACGAACACAAGGTGTGTTCATGTTCGTTCATTTAGTTAAACGAACAAAATTTTGTGTTCGTGTTCGTTTGTTTATTAAATAAACGAACATAAAAGAACTTCCTGCCGAACAAGTTCACGAACAGTTCATGAACGTTTGGTTCGTTTACAGGCCTAGATGGTAGTACTGGAAATTGAAACCAGGAGCAAAATCGTAAATCTACACAACGGCGAATTTGTACTTTTGAACTTAGGGCAACACAGTAATATAAATTTAAACTCAAGGCACAATCGTAATTTTAGGCCGGAGGCAAAACCATAATTTTATTTTGAACCGAGGGCATAATCGTAATTTTGAATTGGAGCTAAAAGCGTAATTTTATTTTGAACAGGGACAAAAACGTAATTTTTAACTGAGGCCGAAATCATATAAACGGAATTTTTGAAGAGAGGGCAAAATCGTAATTTTAAGGTGGGGGCGAAAACATATTTTTTTCATTTGAACAGGGGCGAAAACATAATTTAGAGCTGAGGGCGAAATCGTATTGAGTCGTGGGCAAAATCGTAATTTTTGGTTGGGGCCAAAAGCGTAATTTTATTTTGAGCAGGGGGCAAAAACGTATTTGTAAAATGGGGGTAAAACTGTAATTTTAAAGCGTAAACAAACAATAAACGGTTGGTTCAATGGGGAAGTGATAGGCCAACTACCTTGCACTAGTTATTTGTTTATATTATATTCACTGTTCAAAACGTTTGTTTTTTAATAGTACTAGTTAGATGCCCCGCCCGCGTTGTGGGGCGATGGCCGAATAATTAGCGAGTGTTAGGCAGCTCATTGACACGGAAAATAATTAAATCGAGTCAACCAATAAAAACATAACACTTCTATAATTTTGCTAAAAAAAACTAAACCAATGGCAATACTGTTATTTTTAACTAATGAAAAATTGTATTTTTTTTCACTGGTGTAAAAAGCAAAATGTATTTAGGTAGAGAAGGTTTTCATCCTCTTATAAGAATGGCTTTGATTGTCACCCTAAACCGATTTGGAATTTACATCTCCACTCTCTCTTAGGGAGCCAATGTCCTCGCTGGAACATCTGCTCGGCCCCTAGCTTCGATACCATTTGTAAAGTGATAGCAGTACCGGAAATTAAAGCCAGGGGCAAAAGTGTAAATCTGCCAAGGGCGAATTCGTACTTTGAACTTAGGGCAATACAATAATATAAATTTAAATAAAGGCACAACCGTAATTTTAGGCCGTAGGCAAAACCATATTTTTATTTTGAACCAAGGGCATAATCGTAATTTTAAGTTGGAGCGAAAAGCGTAATTTTATTTTGAACAGTGGCAAAGACGTAATTTTTAACTGAGGTCGAAATCATAATTTTTTAAACGGGTAAAAAGCGTAATTTTAAGGTGGGGGCGAGAATAATTTTTTTTCATTTGAACAGGGGTGAAAACGTAATTTTGAGCTGAGGGCAAAATCGTAATTTTGAGTCGTGGGCAAAATCGTAATTTTTAGCTGAGGCCAAAAGCGTAGTTTTATTTCGAGCAGAGGGCAAAATCGTAATTTTAAACTAGGGGCAAACCCGTAATTTTAAATGTGGGCAAACCCTTAATTTTACGCGTAAACAAATAATAAACGGTTGGTCCAACGGGGGAGTGCCAGGCCAGCTGCCTGGCACTATTCCGTAGGCAATCCCGTAATTTTACAGTAATAATAAACGGCTGGTAAGAGTGCAGGCAGTCTGCACTTTTTTTTTTTATATACAGCATGCGATGGCCTTAGATTTTCATCTAATCTAAGCCATTTTATCCTTTTTTAATAGCTAGAAACAAAACCATTATTAAAAAACCAAAACATTTTGTTTCATCCTGTTTGTGTTATCTACAAAGCATGTGTTTTTAAGTAAAACAAACAAATGAAACAATAAATTTCATTAACAACATAATAAACATGCTGTTTATAAGAACTTCAAAATCAGCAGCATTCCTGCCTTTGCTCTTATTCCTTCACTCAAAACAACAAAAAAACCTAAAAAAACATCCGAAACTTTCAATCGTTAACTATATCAAACACTAAGACCACCCCCTAACGACACAATCCTCAAACTCACACATTTCGAGGAGACGATGTTTCAGTTGAAGTGTTGGTGTTGGAATCACTCTCGAGTGACCCGTTTGTAGATACAATTGGTATTTTGACCGCGGCTCTTTCCATCTCCTTCTCGAGCTCCTCCTCTTGCCTCAAGGCGGTGAACTGTTTGTCCAACGATCTAGCGGCACCTAACCATGCCCCCACGATCACTAACAGCACACCGCCAAGGTATGGCGTTGAGTTTGCAAGTGACCCGAATGTTAAGATCATAAATTGTTGGATTAGAGCTCCACCCGATTTACCTAACGGGTTGCACACAACATCTATTGCCGCCTTGCCTTTTACCTGAATTTAAAAAAAATATATATATATATATTAATAATAAATTGTAAACCATTCCTAAAACGCCTACACTGCATCATATAAATCTAGGGCTGTAATCGAGCCAAGCCAGGTTGAGCTCGAGCTAGAGCTCGAACATAAATGAGCTAGCACGGCTCGGCTTGTTATTTTAGCCAAGCTAGAAAGTCGAGCTTGAGCTTGGCTCGTAAAAATGTTCGAGCCAAATCGAGCCGGCTCGTAATTTTTTTTACTTTTTAATTTTTTTCTACAAATATTGATGATATAAAAAAACAAAAGAAAATAGTTACACGTATATCTATATGTATTGATATTCTTTTTCAATATTTTAATACCGAAAAGCAAATTAAAAATATTATATGTATTACTTTTGTTTACATTCCCATATTTTTATACGTTATTTAATAATTAAACTTAAAATGTTAATACTTCAACCCCCTCCCACATTTTTATTTTAATACATTTAAAATTAACCTATAAAAAATAAAATAATTCGAGTCAGCTCACGAGCCAAGCAAGACCTAGCTCGGCTCGTTTACAACCGAGCTTTTTCTGAGCGAGTCACGAGCTTTTTGAGCACCCCTAATATAAATCGAACCCACAAAATAAAATACTTTAATGAGTTAAAGAAATATGATTCTAACCTTGGTGTCTTCATCCAAAGGAATATATGCCATTTCTTTGCAAGGATCAAACAAACTATACTTTGCACTTTTGCTAAATATATTTTGCATTGCACCGACATAAACCGCCGCTAAAAGTGGGGTTATCCCAAACTTCATAAGACCCGGGCAAGAGGGTCACCGAACAAGATCAAAGAAAAGAACCCAACACCGGACAAAAGTAGGACCGTGGGTGTGATTTTCGCCGCCCCACCCCCCAACCGTACTTGTTGAATATCCATTGACTCAACAACATCATCGTAAATGTTGCTATTCCGGTCGCTGTTGAAAAGTCACCCATGAATGAAGAATACTCGTTCGGGCTAGGAAACTGCATAAAAAAAGATAAGAATAAGATAAAACTAGAAATAACATGTATAATGAGCCGGGAGAGAAAATCTTGGGGTGTGAATATTTTTACACGATCGGAAAACATGAAACGAACCTAACACGAAATTTGCGAGTTTGGGTTTAGTCTAAACATGTTCGCGTCAGTTTTAGGTTGAACCCGCAAACCCGTTAAGCTATAAACTACTCGGGTTCTTGTCATCCCGTGTCATCCCGGTTGGGTTGGCAGGTTTACTAGTTTAAGCCATTTATATTATATTATCATATTGATTTGCAAAAAAAAATTAAAAAAATTCAGGTTGAACGGGTCGTGTATGGGTCAACCCGTGAATATTCAAGTCGTGTTTGGGTTCATATTTATGACACGATTGTGGGGTTCGGGTGGGGTTGAACCCGTCAACCCGCGAGCACAACCCATTTAGCACCCCTAATTGTACTGGTGGCAAAATAGGCTCATTAGATAACCCGCAAAACATGTAACTTTTGGTACGGGTTGAAACGGGTCAAACTGGGTTGGGTCAACCTAAAGACGCCTCTTTGTCTGTATTGGAAGGTCTTTATGAATAATTGGCGTTTAATTCTGTAAAAAAAAAACTTAAAATTTAAAATTTGACCCATTTGAAATTTAGTTAATAGCTTAAAAGAAACAGGTTAAATAAGTTGAAAATTAAATAAACAAAACCTCCAAAAAGATTTTATTCAAAAACGAAAGAGATTACTATCCAAATATATGATTTAACCACCATACTTGACTATAATTTAACCCTGACCCAATAAATTGTCAGATTTTCAAAAATGGATGGTTATAATTTACTAATTTTCCCATGATACCCTTATGTATGATCTTTCATGCTTTCCAAGTCAAATGGCATGTTAAATGGCCTTCATGATGTATTGGTCTTTAGTTAATCAAAAATTGCATACTTGCATGTTTTGACATGTTAGACAAACACAACCCGCCCATTTTGCCGCATTTACATTTTTTATATAGATAGAATTATTTTTGTTTAGGATTATTACGAAACATATAATTTCTTCATCGTTTTTAAGAATAACATGATTTTTTTTTAATTTACCTGCGCCTTGAGCTTTGATTTCCATGTAACCTCAACAAGATTAATGCTAATTCCGTATGCAACAACCAAAGTAGCTAAATCTCTGATGTATGGTGATGATGCCAAGAATTTCAAACTCTCCATTGTGGTCATGTTCGGTTTCTCCTGCAATTAAACAATTCAATTTTTACTCTTTTAAAACTAGTTAAACTATAAATAAGTGTCAAAACTCTTGAAAAAAAACAAATTATAAATGTTACAAAAAAATATTTTAAATGATAAAATCCTTTTCGGCATGATTGAATTTGCGCCCTTTAACTTTTTAAGACAAAACAAAAAAAGTTATTGTTTGCATGATTAAATACATAAAACTATATGAATAAAACTTCTTTGATAGGTTTATACAATGAAGCAATAAGAAGTAAAATATGTTCAAAAACGCAAATACCAACGTCACATTAATTATTTGATAAAAAAAGAGTGATGAATAAAATTGTGATTTTACCTTCTTCTTCTTGCTACGGGTAGGAAGAGGAACGTAAGTATTGACCCACCAATAAAGACCGCAAATTGCTAAGCCCATTACGACCACAATACTCATCATATATTTTAAAGAAATGGCCCATCCATCGACGCCAGGACCCAAATGTTTCCGCATATTCGAGAAGTATTTCACAGTACGACCCGAGAAAATTAAAGCAACATTGGCCCCAAGCCCAAATAAAGGATAAAATTTTTTAGCTTCTTCAACGGTTGTTATCTACACAAAAAGTTTACAAGGATCGAATTTGATTTAAAAACAATGTATATGTACATGCATATACAAACGGACATACGCATTATTCATATAGGTATACCCAAGCATTCAAATTCAAATATGCATTTATAAACCATATAAGAGCTACCTCATATTATATTTAATAATATCATATACATACCCTCGAATACATACATGTAAAAAAATTCGTGTATACATACAAGAACAGATATACATTTGTATATATTTACATATACATGTGTGTGTGTGTTTGTTTACTTGTCTTTAACTCACAAAACACATATATAGAAGGGTGTTTAAGTGTGTGTTTTAAAAGTGATTATGGTGAAATTCGTTGTAGCAACTCATTACTTGATTCTCCAAATCCAATTATTTCGGTCCTAAAACATTATTTGCCAAGCACTGCAGCTCACTCAAACACCCCTTTCATACACACGTATACATGTATATATGCCGATATGTATATACACTCATACATACATACATACAAATGGCTACATGCCTATAAATGTATATACACATGCATGCATACATATATACAAATGGCAGTATGACATACAAATGGCTATATGCCTATAGATGTATATACACATGTATACATACATATATACAAATGGCAGCATGGCACATGCAATAAAAACATTTTAAGAAAAAACAAATATCCAATTGTTCAATGCAAACAAAAGTCACCCATTTCTTGCTATCCATTTATATCATTGAAAACACCGATTTTACGGCATAAAACACTAAATACAATCAAATTCATAATCCAAATTCCAAACACATTTATCTACAATAAAAACAAACTTTCATCTTAAATTTAATTATATCCTCAAAAACATCAATTTTATCATATGAAAACACTAAATTCAATCAAATTCACACTTCATTATCTTCATCCACAATAAAAACAAAATCTTATCACAAAATCCCAATTAAATATCAATCAAAATAAACATAAAAACATAAAAAACAGAACAAAAATCATTATACCTGATTAGCAAATCCCCAAAACAAAACCGAAACCACCACGCTCCCCCAAAGCTCAGCCATGACATAAAACAAACAAAAACTCCAAATTCTCATAATCGCAAGCGGCCCAAGAAACCGAGGTCCCAACAAAGCAAGAAGCTTATCAGCAAGTGCAGTTGGGTGAAAATAATTGCTAAGAGGATACAAAACAAACCCGAAAGCCCCGAAAAACGCGATAAATGGAAGAATCACAGTATAAAACAGAGCCTTTTTCGACAACACATTAGACAACTTTGTATATAACACCATGAACCCAATTGCCATTGGCAAATTCATCCCATGTTTTCAAAAAGGGTATAATTTCTGCACTTGACCCTTTTGCTGTAACCACCAACACATCTTTTGTATCCCTAAGAATTGTATAATTAAAAAGAATACAAAAAAACATTAACCCTAAAGGTACAATCTTTTCAATGTCAAGAGTTCAACACCCAAGAACTTTGGTGGGTCAGCTTCTAACTCACCGGCGGCACCACCGGTGGCGGCGGCGGCGGCGGGGACGACGCCGTCGCCGGCGGAGGCTTTACAAACATGAAAAAATCTTGGGTTTTGGACACCAAACAGACCTGGGATTGTACCAAAACCTTGAAATTTTCTTGACCCATTTAGGGAAATCACATTTGGGGATTTGGGTTTTAAGGGTTTTGAAGAAAGATTGAATCTTTGTCTTAAAGATTGTTGTGGGAGTTTGTTGAGAAAGATTTTGGATTGTGGGTTTGATGGGAGGGATAAAAGGCCTTTGGTTTGAATGACACCTTCCATTTTTCACAATTTTTGAACAATTTTCTGATCTGTTTCAGTTCTTGAATTCAAGAAATATAATTCAAGAAACTGAAAAGATAAGAAATTGGGATTAGAAAGAGAGAGAGAGAGAGAGAGAGAGAGTGTGCAAGTTGTTTAAAGGTGAAAAGGTTTATGTAAGAAAAACCTAAAACCTTTGCTTTGAATGAAGACAAATGTTGAGTTGCAGAACTGGATTTGGAAATTAAGATTTTTATCAGAGTTTTATTTTGTGATAAATAATTTTAATTAATTAAAGATTTGTTAATTCGGATTTTGAGGTGACTTATTCTCACAGATTCACTGATTCAGAATTACTTTTTTTACAATTTTTTCACACGATTTTTCATTTTTATTTTATTATATGATTTTAATTTTAATATTTACTATTTTAGTTACATATTAAATAAAAATTTAAAAAATAGTGATGACAGTTTTTCGAATCAACACTCAATAAAGAGTATATAATAAATATGTTATTTACATTTTTTTGAAAGGCTGTTATTTACATGTAGAGGTGCTTAGGCTGGGCTGGTGTGGGGGTCGGCATAGGGCCGGCTTGGCTCGGCACCGCCCCAACACCATTCCCCCAGCACGGCTCCGGCCTCCCCAAGCCGTTGATGCCGCCCACTACAAAACAAAACCACACTCACACACACATATACATACAACTCATATATAAAAATATATAATTTTAGGCTCGTCATACATCCCCCCTCCATCCTCTTTGCCCCATTCTCACACCCGATCTACGTGACGCTTACATTGCAAGTCATCCTTCGGGCACCGTACCGCATAGCCTTAGAAAAATTCAAACATGATAGGTTATGTCAAAATTCAAAATACTTGGAGACTTGTATTTAAATACAGCATTAAGTGTAAGATTTAATACTCATGACCTAATTAATTACTCATTATCTAACGGTTTAGTTACATGGTTACTTTTCTTAGGCTACTAGATGTGGAAAGACGAGTCCTTGGAGGATGCTTCTCCACGTCATCGCCGTCCCTCCAGGAATAATGAATGATGGGCCTTCTTCACTTATTTATCTATTTTTTTTAATCCAACATTTTTTACCATTTAATAAGTTATAAAATAAAATTATTTATATTAAAAAACAAACATTACATAACTTAAAAAAACATTACTTAAAAAATTAGACTGACTGGTAAAAATTAAAAATCCTAAAAATTCCATTTTTAGCGATCTTTTCTTTCGGGTAAAACAAATAGATTACTATCCTAAAAATCCTAGATTGTATGGATACATGGCAAATTTTATGGATCCATGGCAAAGGTTATAAAAGAAAAAAACATTACTTACAAAATTAGACTAGCTTGGGTTTCAGGTTCGGGTTGTTTGGATTGTATGGATCAATGGCAAAATTTATAAAAAAAAGTTTAGAATTTTATAAAGTTGAGAGAGAATTTGGATAAAAAAAGTTAAGAATTTTATAAAGTTGAAAGAGAGTTTGGGTTGAAAGATGTATATTTAAAAATAAAATAATTATTCTTTTTATTTTTTTTAAATAGTCGTTGCTAACCCTATTTAATTTGGAATTTTTTTTAAATGTAGCGGTTTAATGGCATTAAAAGGTGATGTGGTGGCCCGGCTTCAATGTCTTGTAGGCGACGGAGATGACGAGGACAGGGTGGGAAATGGTGTGTAGGTCCGGCAACGGGCCTCGACGAGGCTGGGGCGGTCCCCATACCGTCTAGCCTTACAAATATGTTTTGGTTGCCTCGGTTTGAGGTAGGTCTGTTTTCTAATGAAGTTTACCTTTCAAAAATAAAATACTTTCCTTACAAATATGTTTTTTTAACAGCCAATAAAATCAATCCCGAGTACTCTCGGGCCACATACGGACCAAACGGAGTACTCGAAGAGTAACCCGAGTTCACCACCAATTCTAGGGAAAACCCGATAACCCACCCGCTTGTAGGCACGACAGTGAAATTTCCGATAAAACTCAATTGGCTCAAGGATCGAACCCGGGTTTCCCTAGGTCTCCTATCATTGTCTACCAGTGCCTCACTCTACACCAAGTGGGTGTTGAACCTACATCTCCCAAGAGAAATGCAAGACTTCCATCACTTCATCTATCGATCATTGGCTTACAAATATGATATTGTGGGTTTAAATCCTTTCAAATGTAAGATGAAGGTGGATTAAGCTATAAAAATGTGTTGTTGAAAAAAAAAGTGTATGATTAATTATAGATTTTTTCAATCAGCAAAACATAAAAAACTGGAAAACAATTGTAAAAAAGATATGAAAAAACTAGTTAAAAAGTGAGTAAATTTGAAAAGGTTTAAAGTTTTAGTAGTAAAAAGTGAGTAAATTTGAAAAGTTTTAAAGTTTTAGTAGAAATGATGGTAGAATAGTCATTTTATGATTTATTTTTAATTTAATAAATTAAAATGAGTAAATTTGATATTTTTATCATTAAGGAAAGGATATATACAATTTTAACTTTAAGTTAGATAAATATATAAATAAGAAAGTCTACAAAAGAATATACATAATTTTGCTTTTGAGTTAAATAAATATAAAATTAATAAAGTCTATACAAAGATGCATACATTTCATCAAAAAAGTACAGAAATAAAAAGTTAACAACATTATAAGACTAATCCATCAAAGAATAAAAAAAAAGTTGTAATTAATAAAAAGTTAACAACATTATAAGACTAATTCATCAAAGAATAAAAGACTTTGTTAATTTTATATTTTTATGAAATTATATTTTGTCCATCTAAAACTAAAGTTATATGGATCACCGTAAGTGATGACTTAATTACCCAAGTAACCCTACACTAATGACCAAACTATCATATTTTGAATGGTCAATGGGGACGGAGCACTTTTTAGATGGGATCACGGGTTTGGTCGGTTTACTAGAACACCACCGCAACCCAAGGATTAGGGCGTGATGGTTGTTTCACGGGTTTACGAACCCAAACGTGATGGAGCGACATGAACATTGGCAATGGTCTTGTGAGCATTAGATTTTTAATACAAGCAAATAAATAAATCTCATATCTTCACATATATAAACTTACGGGTAGGGAGTGGTCACCTATTCCAAATAGGTAAACCCTTCATTCACCCAATCAAACAGTGACACGTCAATTCATCTAATTTGTTTACCTAATGCTCAAAAACGTTGGCGGTGGTTTATCTAACGGGTTTAGATAAACTATTTTTTTAAATGGAAAATGTATAATTAGTTGAGAAGGAATGGATCCATCACACACCAATCTCTCTCTCCTTCCCTCTCTCTCCCCGAATCGGTGAACCTTCACTGAAAATGTCCACATTTCAGTAAACTAGGGATCGGCAAAAGTAATGGCGGTGGATGAAGTTCAATGCCAAGTGGGTTTATAGACCCACTCCGGACACCCTTACGAATTCTTTTAAATTCATCACAGATCTCTTCTCCTTCTTTACTCACAACATCTTGTTATACAATAAAAACAAATGGAGGGTCAAGCAAAAATGTTTCGGCTACCAAAAAAATCGTGTAGGCCGAATCATTAAGGCACACTACACCTAATGTGTTTGAATCATCTATAACACCCAATGTTTTATGGATATGAGATTATTAGCACTAGACATTTCAACTTTTACCCATTTAAGAACTTTCTTGCACTTTAATTTTGAAAATCATTGTTGTTTGAAAAGTAGTTCCTTTGTGAATGATTGAAAAATCTTTGATTTTGTTATAAAAAGAATTTTTATTCTTATATTTACAAGAACACTCTTGTTTGTGAAAATATCCATAATTTCTTCTTGAATGATTGTTAAATTATCTTTGAGTATTATAATAAATTTTAGAGTTAAATGTGATTTTAGTCTATGTGGGTTTGGGTCATTTTGACAGTATAGAAAATGTTTCATTCTTCGATTGTGGGTCCAAAAAAGTTTCACCTTTACCATTTTATTCCACTAGGATAACTTCCACCATTTTTCTGTTAACGAGAAGGGCAATTCGGTCATAGATGGCCGAATTGCCCTTCTAGTTAACCGAATTACATTAAAATGATCGAATTACCCTTCTCGTTAACAGAAAAAAAATGGATGAAGTTAACCCAGTGGACTAAAATGCAACAGTGAAACCTTTTAGAACCCACATGTGAAAAATGAAATTTTGGACTAAAATGACAAGATGACATAAACCAAAGGAACTAAAATTGCATTTAACTCTAAAATTTATGGTTATTCCTTTTATGGTAATAGTTGTAATACCTTGTATTATAACATGATTATTCTTAGCATAATAAATACCATTTTTAGATGAATAAAACTAACTTATAACACGATATTTTTTAACCATTTTTGGTTTGTCCTTAGCCGTCACATTCACTTTAGATTACACAACTTTTACATTTGTTTTGTTTATTGAAGCTTTCTTAGCTTTAACACTAGTGATAGGCTTGACTTTGGTCAATGAAAGCGAAGGCGCTTCATTCGCATTATTGAAGCCTAATCCACTTCCGTCATCTAATGGATTTTGTGTCTCTTAAGATGTCATCCAAAATCTCACTGTTTTTGCTAAAGTTTGTTTATGCTATTGAAAAATTTTCATCTTTTCTTTGAGATCTTCATTTTCTTTTTTCAAATCATTTGATTCTTGAAGTAGAATTTCAACAAAGCTTTTACTTCTATATGTTCTTTTTGAACTTTCATAATTCCACATTCAAAATTTCATTACCATTTGATTGTATTTCAAGAGCTTTTACCATTTCTTTTAAATATTTTTTTGTTGATGACTTTAGAGCTAAGATCACACAAACCATCGTATTTAATTAAAGTTCATCATAACTATTTTTGACATCATTATCGCTATAGTATGTAGAGTCGGTAAAGACCTCATTTGTCTTGTCATACATAAGACAAGTTTCTACTTTGGTTTCCTCTTCTTCATCATAACTATCTCTCCAAGCACCTCCGACAAATGCTTTGTTTTGTTGTCTTTATCTTTTGTTGGTGGCTTTGGACAATCTTTGGCAAAGTGACTTGGATCACCACATCTCTAGCGTTTCTTCTCTACCTAAAAGACTTTTTGTTGTTGTATGATATTTTCTATCATTACGAGGTTCTTTGCAAACATTTCTTGTCTTTTGAATAATCTTTTGAATTGTTTCACGGCAGATCATATTCTTCTTCATCACAATTCTTTGATTGCTCGTCATCATCACTTGATGACTTACTACGTTTAACTTTGAGAGTAACATATTTATTTTTCTCCCTTTTGAGTTTGGAGATTTCATCATCTTTATACATAACACCCTCACAATTCTTTAACGGGCCGTATGCGTAAATACGGGCCCGGATAGTCGAATGGGTCTTACGACGAGTCCGACATGTCAAAACATATTTTATGATGTTAAACAAACTGATTTGGTGTCAAAAACTTTGGTTTTAGTACTTAAAAGTCCATTTGCCGCAAATTGCACAAACTGCGTTTTGACTTTTTATAATTTATGTTTGACTCGTCATTTGACTTACTTAAATGTGATAATCGCGAAATATAATTGCATGGAATTATACCCTATGATATAATGACCATAGGAAAACATAACTGAACTTTGAGTTGACCAAAATGGTTAGAACTGAAAGTCAAAGCAAAAGTCAAAATGCTTGACTTTCGGGTGAATACTAACTACAAAACTGAAATTTACATAAAAGAACACTTACTAGTACTAGAAAGGATGCTTGAACTTAGAAGAGGATGCTCCTTTATATCAGAAGCAACTCCAAGAGTAATTTGAAGGAGATGAAGAAAGAATGGTGTAAATAAAACTCAAGAACAAGTGCCTGTTTATACTAATTGAGGATTCATGAGAGTTTGACAAGTATTACCAAGTGTGTTTAGGACTAGATAGTATCCTAACATGTTTTAGCACCAGATCAAATGTGGCAAGATTGATGAAACATGGCAACTCTGTAGTAAACAGTTGTTGCCAGCCAACATTATGCTGTCTAGGGACCCCTTACAGACTATAAGGGTAAGGCCTTGCGTTCTGTAAGGCCCTCTGACACGTAGAGTTTTGTTTTGTGACAGTTTGGCCCCTGGACTTGTATTTTAAGTTATTTGACATTTTTAACCCTTCTAACGTATTATTTAGGTTATAAGTAGGGTATTAAAGCATGTGTAACTTGGATTTTGTCTTGGTAATATCGTTAATGCAGTTTTGCTTGAACGTAGGATACCGAAACACGTAATTAAGAAAGAGAATTTTATTAAATACGAAAGTGATTAAAGGTTTACAATCTTTGAAAATTTTCTATGGTTATAGATGAGCAAGCAACTTACCCGCAAGTTTCGTAAGAAACTAAGCAGGTACGAATGCTATATATATATATATATATATATATATATATATATATATATATATTTCATGGATGTACTATAAAATGTTATATATTTTGTTAAAATATTATTATAAATGTAATATATTTTCTTAAAAATATATAAATTAAATTTTATATATTTTTTTGTTAAAATGTATTATAAATGTTATATATATATATATATATATATATATATTTATATATATTTCATTGATGTTGTTTAGGATTTTATTTTCCGCGGTGAGTTGGAAGATTGGGTAAAAAGGGGGCTTGATAACGGTTACGTCATTGTTACTAGACGATCTAAGAAATAAGGTGATAAGGACGTGAAGGCGTGGCTTCAATGCAGTAGTAGCGGCGAACATAAGAGTATGACCACGATTAGGAAAACCGATAGCAAAAATGTGGATGCCTTTATTTGGTGCCAAGACCCTACTCAACATCTGGAGGGTTACGAGTATGCTAAGAGACCTTCTCCTGACGAGTTTAGATTTGTGGAGGAGCCGTTATCGCAAGACATGGAGATCCGTAAAATATGGAAAACCATAATCGAACATAACCCCAATATCAAGTATGTTCCGAAAGACATACACAACGCTCGCCAGAATATTAGGGCCCTAGAGTTCGATAAAAAGCGTCTCCCATGCAAAGACTAGAGCAAATCCTCCATGAGAAACATTTCGCCTATTATACACACGATGATCCCTCCACAAACGTCGTTAAGAATGTATATTTTTGTCATGAGTTGTCCTTCGAATGTGCAAGGCATTCATACTTGTGCTGATGATCGATGCACCTACAAAACCAACATGTACAATCTTCCATTTTGCAAGTTGTGGGTATGACGTCGACAAACCACACCTTTTTGTGCCGCGCATGCCTTTCTTTCTAACCAACAAGAAGTAACGTACATATGGGTCCTGGAGAGGATCAGGTCTATGTTGCACGAGTATATGGATTACACATGTAATTCTTACGGACAAAAACCAAAACCTAATAAACGTGTGTCATAAAACTTTCTTGAACGCACACAAATATCTTTGGAGGTTCCGAATTTTACAGAATATCGTAGAATACTGCAATAAATCGTGTACTGATAAGGACCATGAGGATTTTACTTCGATCTCAACATCGCCAGCTGCTCGCTAGGATTCGCAGCCGTCAGACGTTGGTCAGGCGCTATCAGGATCCGCTGGTTTAGAAAAGTTTGTTGTATTTTTAGTAATTTCACTTTTTGATGTATTTGGATTATGTTATGTATGAACAAACTTATTATCTGGTTAAATTTGCAGATTCAGTTTATTTATATCTGTGATGTTAATTTACAATGTTTGGATTGGTTGGTTGGTTACGTATAATGTATAATAAGATACGATATGATACAATACGATACGCCACGATATGATGCATAGCTCTACGATGCATCACGATACCATACAATACAATAAAATACGACTCGTGATACGATATAATACGGTACAATACGATAAGGAATGTCATAATACGATACAATACGTTACGATACTATATACAAAACAAAATATATAAAATTACGTCATGATAAAATACGATATGATACAATACGATACATTATGATAAAATACGATACGTCACGACAAAATACAAAACAAAACATATATAAAATTAATATTAAAAAAAACAAGAATAAACACCACCAACACCTATCTTTTAACTCAAAAAATGCATATGTTCCTAAATACGACTTCTATAGCTCTATACGGGTCGTATACGACCAATCGTTAGAAACATACTAACATTGTCAGTCTGTCTTGTTTAAGGTTTACCGTATATGAATCGTGCATACTTATACGAGTCATATAGAAGAGTCGTATATAACCGGTCTTCAAACACATACTGACACTGTCGGTTTGTCTTTGTTTAAGGTTTATCTTGTATGACTCCTATAAACCTATGTGAATTACATAGAAGAGTTGGGTATCTAAATAAACACTTAGCTGGTCCATATATGTAGAGACTTCTAATATCAACAAAGTACGCCAACATGAACATATGAAAATAAATTAGAGTGTAATATCTTGGACCTAAATATTGCTTTTTCCAAAAAGTGCACGTGAAATGACATATTTGTCCAATAAAGATATTTATAAAAGTACTACCTTTATCATTGATGTTGGTACGTACAAGTGTGGTGTGAAAAATATGTTTTGTGTGCACAAGTCATTCAAAGTGAAGTATATATAAATACATTGGAAAAACAATAAAATGTAAAAAATAGAGAATGTAAATTTATCTTTCATAACAATAAAAAGTATATATCACTATTAATCATTTAGTGTGTTTATATGATGAAAATATAATTTTGATGCAAAAGTCATCAAAGTTATCTATGTAAAACTAAAATTGATGTACAATAATAAAATGTATAGTATATGTCATTTGTCTATGTTATCATCCTATGATGTGAGGGTAAAGTTGATGTCAAAATGCATTTTAATTGTGATGTTTAAAGTAGCGGTTCTAGTATGACAATCACATATGCTCCAACAATTCACCTACACACATGATAGTAGATTTTTTAACTTTTAGTGATTAGAGTTGGTTTTATTAAAGAAACACAAATAAAAAAAAGACTTTAAAGGTAACTACGTGATCTATAATTACTTATCTTATAATCATATCTTCGTTTTTTTTCTACACAACAAGTGCATTTATCATTTTGTTTTTTTTCTACATAACAAGTGCATTTATCATTTTTAGGTTTGGTCTAAGGTTTTTAAATCAAACCATGAGCTAAGTTGTAAGGTTGACACATATGGCTTTTGACATAGGTTGAGTTTACCCAAAGCTTTTATATTACACTTTAACTATGTATTGATTTTAAAGAATAAATATAGAGTAAATTACAAGTTTTGTCCTTTAAGTATGTCCAAAATTACAAGCGGTGTCTTTTACCTTCAAAATTGATGAGTTTTGTACTTAATGTTGTAGTTTCTTGCACGTTATGTCCTTTAGACCAAACCCAGTTAGTTTCTTGCACGTTATGTCCTTTCAAAATTGATGAAGTTTTGTCTCCAAATCCGCCGTCATCACCACCGCCACCACCCTTCATCATCTCCTAATCAGCCGTCATCACCACCGCCACCACCCTTCATCATCTCCAAATCCGCTGTCATCACCACCGCCACCACCCTTCATCATCAATTTTGACCAGATTTAATCAAAAAATCTAACTGGGTTTGGCCTAAAGGACATAACGTGCAAGAAATTACAACATTAAGTACAAAACTCATCAATTTTGAAGGTAAAGGACACCGCCTGTAATTTTAGACATACTTAAAGGACAAAACTTGTAATTTACTCATAAATATAATTTAAACAAAGCATAATATTTCACAAGGATGAAAACTTTTACAACTATATGATGTTTACTCATTCTTTTCTTTTCTTAGGATAAGCTAATCTTAAGTATGTTAAAGGGAATAGGTATTGAATCGGAGTATGTTCAAATTAAACAAAAGCGAACAAACACACACGTGTACACTAGCAAACAATAAAGAACACGAGAATTTACATGGTTTGGTCGAAGTGACGTACATCCACGGGTTGCAACTAGATATAACTTTTATTAAGTGCTCAATAATTACAATTACATCATGGGTATTTACAGAACAAGATCAAGGTTAGTTATATAGTTAATAAGTTAACTAAATGGGCCAAACTAAGGTCAACTACCCTAATTAGGGCCGGCTACCCTAACTAGGGACAACTACCTAAAAGCCTACGAACCTAACGATCTCCGACTCTAGTGGTGGATCCAGTTTGTTTGTTTGTTTTTGACGGGGCACAAATTGATTGGGTTAAAAGACGGTGGGTCAAAATTCAAATAGACATATTTTTAAAAATTGGAGAATAAAAAGGTGAAATTAATTGTTGGAGCATTCACATTGGAGCCTTCATCTTCATGTATATAAATATTAATCAAACAGTATATTTTTCTTTAAATTTTGTTAATTTTTATATAATCTCCACATCCAACCATCTATTCCTACCTCTATCTTACTTACAATACTTAGTATTACTTTCTTTAACCTACACACTCACATTAATAGTATAGAAAATTGAATACAACCTTTAAATATAAAGGTCTATCTTTGGTCTCTAAATTTTTTTCTTTATTTTAATGATTAAAATCTGATCGTTTTTTTTATTATTTTCTCTGCTTTTCTTTCTATATTATATAAAATACTCATATACATAGGTTTCAATGAAAATGCTCTTGACAGGTGAAAACAATACTAAATTTGAACATTAAAACACATGTAAACAAAATAAAATAAATTGAAAATCTAAAACCAGTCCTCCAAGTAGTATTTTACCAAAAAAACCAGGACCATCTTACAAAACCATGAGTTACTCCTACAAAACCATTTTAACCTTTCTTCGGGTAAACGCACTTTGACTTTTTCCCCCTCTCAAAACCTTGCAAACTTACAAAAGAAATACTTAAAACTTAGAGTAAATTGTTAAAATCGTCATGAGGTATAGACCTATTTGTTAATTTCATCTAAAATGACTTTTTGTGCTAGATTGCCCTTCACTTTTGATATTTTTGTTATTTTCATTCAAACCACTAACTCAGTTTACTTTTTTTTTTTGTTAAGTTGAAGGATATTTACTTTAATTATAATTACTTTAATTTTTGAATTTATAGCTATTTTGTTTAATGATGTTAGCCGTTAAAAAAATGCTGTTTTGTATAGATATTTTAAAAGAATAAAATAATAATAAAAAGTTGTGATATTTTGACACAAAATGATTGGACAATGGGAAAGATATGGTATGGTTGTCGGATGGTGGAGCATCATCCACGATCAATATGCAACTATCCCATGAATATCCTCCTCTAGATACTAAAATTTCCCTTCATGGCCCGTGATGTGTTACTATCTCTTCTAATTTTTGTTTACCACGAATTTGAATAACTTACAGATTACTTGAGCATTATCGTATCACTAGTGAAATCAACTGATTATATTGTTAAGGTGTTCCGCACCTTTCACGAGTACATTTAGTGTGTGCTTCCATGAAACAATAAGGAAGGAGTGTTCCCACTTAAATACCCATTGAAGTTTCATCACTCCTCCTATGTGGGACAAGATGCTACTTTCTCATTTATTTCAGCATTTAATGTTTCAAACACCAAACTTTGAGCATCGATATCTCATTCATCTTAGCTCCGTTTTGGACGTGGTTTAGTTCGTTGCGAAGCTCTTCCAAAATAGAACACAAACCCGGAAATAAATATCTATATAAACCTTAGTTTATAATATTTATTTATCGTCCAAAATTAGGAAATACCCATTTCCTATATTTGTGAAAAATGCTATTTTCACTAAATTTCCAACATTTTTCATGTGTCAATGTGGATATAAGATAAATGTGTTATGATTGTTTGATATTTAGAGGTTGTAATAATTAAAATTTACTTAAAAATATGGACATGATGCAAAAAAAACTAAAATATTTGAAATGGCTATTGCGAGGTGTGTGACTTTAGATGATACTTGATTTTGTTATCTGGAACATACATACCCGTTTACTCAAAGACATTTCTTTTAAGTTTTCTTTGTTCTTAGTTAATAGAGTCAGGGTAATTCATTAATTCACCGACTTTTTAGTTTTTATATTTCCAACCTTTTTGGGAATTACAAGTACTTTTAACAAAATAATGGGTATATCCCATGCCTTATGTGTATTGGTCATGGTTTTACATTCGGTATAGGACCGATATTACCAATACTCGTCGGATTGTCATGCCTTCAATTAATTTAAGAGTGGGCTTGGAACCTTGAGTAATCTAATACGGTATATCATACGTTTATACGACCATCTAACAATTATATAAATAGAAATATGACCAAATGATGGCATGTGCGATTAGTTTTTAGCTTCTCCATTTTATGTACGTTATTCTATGCTCGTGAAACACCCATTGCTATTTTTTTGGTTGTGGAGCATTATGGAAATTCATTCATAAAGGTTGAAAGAAGTGGGAAATTCAAATAGCTCGCAACTAGCTTAAAATTAACTCGTAAATTAAGGAGTTGAGTTCGTTTGTTTAAGTTTCAAGTTGATGTGAGTTCTTCAAGTTAAGTAAATCATTCAAGAAGCCCAACTTTTATAGACAAAAATAACTCATCAATTTTTTATTATATGTTTTTATTCATTAAGGAATTGTTATTTTTGCTGTTATGTCTATCCATATACAAATACTATAACGGTGTAAAAAAACGATATTATACAGCAATCATAACTAGTAAATATCACAAATAGTAAAATTATTGGTAGGGTCCTCCACTGCAACGCAGTGGTTGTTCCCATCTCGGTGAAGGCTTGACCCGAGATTTTACCCGGATTCGAGACCAGGGGGGGGGGGGGGGGGGCACAATTTTACCTATTCCAAGGGGTTTCTGCGCATCAGGGGTGTGCTACGCTTTCTAGCAGCGGTCGAGTAGTCGGCCTTTGGACATAGCTCCGAAAGGGTGGGTTTACATGTGGAAAGCAGTTAGCCGTTAAAAAAAAGTAAAATTATATTAAGGTCTAGACCTCTGTAGAGGGTGAGATGTAAGGAAACCTTTCCTCCGTCCCTATCCCTGATGAACCTCAATATAAAGACGCTAAAAGATCAAAATTATACAAGTTGGTTTATACTTTACTAGAACTGAGCTCGAACTTAAATTTCTACCGGTTAAAAGTTTCGACCCTTCCAATTGGATTGACTCGCTTGTTTTGTGGCCCTAGTGAGAATGTTGGCTACAACCCATACGGCATTACCCACCCGACCTGCTGGCCACCCCTCTAAACTTTATATCATAGGGCCATAGGCTGCTGCTGCTGGGTTGTTGCTATTGGGCTGCAGCCCAATATCTCGTGCCTCCACTATTGTTCCTGGTAGACTTCAAAATCAGAGAAGACGATTTTAACTAATAAGTGACATGTAGGTTTTAAGTAAATGTTGATTAATTATTCTTGGTTTGTATTATTTTATAAATTATAAATGCATATGCTTCGTCTTTTAAGAAAACATGAACTTTGATAAAAGAGTATAATGTTCGTTTGCATAAACTTTCGAAACTTTTGAGAAACATTTTCAAATTGCAACATTGTAGTGCCTTGTTGTATTATACTTTATGTATGGGGAGTTTTTCAGAAAATATTGATTTTTCATTGTTAACTTAAAGATTTTATCTTTTTCGTTTTAACCATTTGATTTTTTTTTATCTTGAATCTCAAGTTTTTCATCTTTTCAATTTAACCCCATCACATTTTTAATTTCAACTTTGGTCCCTCATACTTCTCATCTTTCGCAAATTTTTCGTTTTACGTTTCGTTCAAAATTTTGGAAGTTAACATATCGCAACATGCGTGTGGGGTTCAATGTTTTTTTGTCTATTTTTTCTGGTTTGATAGGCCCATCGTAACACGTCTATTTTTTCCCGTTTGACTGGTTCTTCGCAACCCACGGGTCCTAGATCGACTTATTTATTCTTTTCTCCGTTTTATGCTTTGGTCTAATTTCTTAGCATTAACACGCGACAACAGGTTGCGTGGTTCAACGATTCACGTATGTTTTTCATTCGGTGTTATTTTAACAAATTTTAACTTATTGACACGATTAAATATTTGTAAGAGAAAGGTAAGATAGACAAAAGAACCATCTTTGGAAAAAAAATCATATTGATATCTTGTGGATGCATATTTATAGGAGAAAACAGGTTTAGCGAGACTAAAATATGGTTTTGCTATATGATTTCTTATAGGAATAATGAATTTTAATAATTCAAACTATTAGTCGTTGGCCGACAACGGTTCCAACTTAAAAAATAACCAGTGGTGGTCCCACCTTTTTATATGTTGTAAATTAATGGACTTTTACTAACAGAAGCTTAATTTTTTTTTGTCCCCTTATCTTGTTCGGTTTATTAAAAGTCCATTAGTTTACAATATATGAAAAGATAAGACCACCACTGATTATTTTTAAAGTTAGGACCGTTACCAGCTAACAACTAAGGATTATTAAAATCCATTATTCCTTCCATATATATTCACTTTATTGATGGTAAATATTAGGTTCATGTTCATATTATTAGCTTTATAATTTTTTTTCTTCTAACAATCACTTTTAATATAATTTAATTACAAGTGTTTATTGAAGCTGTTACATGGGAAGAATTGTTCTGATGGTATTCTAATCATATTGTGGTATGGTACATCCAAGATTCATTAGCATATACGATGACACAAAGTGATTTCATCATCCACCGGAAGTTGACAAATCTCGACTCTTGTAATAGCATCCAAAGCTTTGTTATAGCTCTAGTTGTTTTAAGTTTGCATCATGACACCGGTCATGGGGTGTAATTATTTCACGACGTCTCCATTTTGTTATATTATTATATATACCCATGGATGAACTTTTGTTTTTGTATACTCACGAGTCGGAAGAGAGGATTTGATTATCTAAAAGCAATATGAATGCATACCATGATATAATATGGTTATTTTATGGTAATTAACGTAGCGTTATATAGTTCTTTAGATTGATATTAGCATTTGACGCATACCTACACGTTTCAAAATATCGATTTGAGTCATACATAACGCTGCAATCTTATAAACCAATCCAAACACTTTAGTCAATAATTCATACATTGAATATTAATAGTAACATATGATGACAATATACACCATTTACCTTTGGTTAGTTATCAATACTTTTAGGGCCATGTTGTATTGTCTTCTCGTCGATCCACTTTCTCATATCAGCCAACACATGATTAGCAGCCTCATCAGGCTCGCCTTGTACCAACGAATGGTACATACCCTCGTACAACTTCAATGTCTTGTCTTCACTTGACGCTTTCTCATACAACATTTTGGACCCACTCGGGCATGTGACCTCATCCGACGTCCCATGCAATGCTATAAAGGGGGCTTTAACCTTGTCGAAGTTATTTTGTATGTAATTCGTCCATCTCACCACTTCTCTCATTGTACCAACCCTATGCTTCCCAAAATACCGTTGTGGATTCACTGCTATTATCTTTAGCTTCTCGGGATCTCTAATCGCGTTTACCGGTCCCTTACCATCGGGCATTACCGCCCATGAATCCGCAAGCCCGAATAATAGCCCGTACATGGTTATATGTAGCTTAAATAAACAACCAAAAAAAACTTATTATATATTTATATTTATTAAATTAAACGTTTTAAAGGTAGGTGACATTATCAAGTTTCTTTTTTTACTTTTAATTTCAATCTCTTTCTAATATTTTTGATTTCACACTTTATACTATAAATAACATATTTATCTTTAATTTAATTTGATTTTTCCTTAATTTTTTTTTTGTTTTTTAACGTTTTAAAAAGACTGAATAACTAGTTATGTTTTTTTTTCTCAATACTACCGTATAAATTTTGTTGAATGCATAGTCGTATTCAAAATTGTTTTTTTTTTGTATCGTAAGGTGTAGGAGTGCCGATACCGTATGTGATACAGATCTATATTCGTTTTTATTGTTTTCAATCAACATAAAACACGTATTCTTTTAAACATTTCACTACTTTAATCTTCGATTTTTTTTTTCTTCTTTCAATTTCCTATAACGAACAACGATAACATAACAAACCAAACCGATACCAAACTAGCGTTATTACCTTAGACGGGGTACACTTTTCAGGTGTAACAAAAAGTGGGGCCGAAAAAATCAACCCGGTCCACGTGTCAGGCTCCGATTGAAGATACATAAGCATAGCAACCAACCCGCCCATAGACTCCCCAAACAAAAAAGCTGGCAGCTTACAATACTCTTCACTCTGTCGAACACTAACAAAATATGATAACGATGCCGCAGCAACTTTCTCCATATCACCAACATACGCACGGATACCCTCGGACCGTCCGTGTCCGAGCATATCCGCTGCGTACACAGCGTATCCCCAGTTTGCATACGCTATGCATATCTTTTGAAAACACCAGCTGGTGTCGTTTCTATACCCGTGGTTCATGAACACTACCCCTTTTATAGGTTGCGTTTCGTCTAGTGGGTGCCATGATTGGGTGAATATTTTCCCATGTGGCGTCTGGAAATAGAGTTTATTGTTTCGGACGTTTTGGGATTTGTAGTATTCGTCTTCTGGGGTTTCGCCCCAGTAGAATGGAGGCGGTGGTGGTAACGGTGGTAGCTCTAGTTTCGCCATGTTGTGTACGGACAGAGACCGGTGGTGTCGGCGATTCGAGGTTGTTATCGGGATGGATAAATGTGTGTATTGACTGGATTTATGGGGAATGGGGTTGGTGGAGGTACGACGCGGGTGTACCGACAACCGGTGTGGTGTAGTGGATGAAAAGGTTGCTTGCAAGGATGGTGTTTGTGGGGTCCAGAGAGTTTGTTGAGACATTGTTTTTTAGGTGACGTTGCAGGTGGATCTGGTAGGACGGAGCGTATTGAAATATTTCTCTTTGTCTCACCTACTACCGAAAGTGATCCACCTAACACGATTGTTTCCTTTTATAGTTTTTTATTTATTTTGAAAGTACGATATATTATTTGATTTTGAATTTGGTTTAGGATCGTGGGGTACACTTATAATGACCTGATTTCTCTTATCTTACCCGTCACGTGTTGCGGCATCGTCAAAACGTACGGTGAAAACGAATTATATTTGACATGATTTATTTTTGAATAAAATTTATGTCTAAACGTAAACTAAGTGAAAACGTATATAAAAATAAGTACGAAAAAGTATAATATATTTGATTTGACTCTCTGAAAAAATTAAAGTCGAAACGTAAAACCACGTTTATACTAACATGTAAGAAAATAGTGTTTTTAAGTTGTATAATTGTAAACTTGAAACTAAATAAACCCGAGTGGGTTAAAATAATACTTTACGAAGTATTTAAAAAGTTGACGAGTGAAAAATGTTAATGCTAAAATTAGAGAGGGTTAAATACCAAAAAAAGAAAAAAAGTTACTATTCATTTTGTTTCGAGAATTGTTATATACTAGTTTTTGCCCCGTCCGCGTTGCGGGGCATGAAACTGAATATTTCTTTCTCATAACATATATGTCTGTGTTTTGGTTACTTGTACATACTACTCATAATACGATCTTAAAATTTTTTTACATCGAGTCAACCAATTAAAATAAAACACTACCACACTTTTGCTAAAAAATAAAAATAAAACGATGGAAAGACTATAATTTTAAACTGGGAACAAAATTGTAATTTTTCAGGACAAATGGGCATGTGTCAGGCAAGCCTGGACGAATAAAAATTGCACTTATGTCCGCCCGCGTTGCGGGGGGTTAAATCGAATATTTCTTAATTTTATAACATGTATGAATGTATTTAGGTTACTTGTACATACTACTTATAACACGATCTAAAAAAAAGAAAAAAAAACCGTCAAGACAACCAACTACACCAAAACACTAGCATAGTTTTGCTAAAAAAACTAAAATGATGACCGGTCTGTAATTTGGAGCTGAGCCATTGAGCGAGTGATAGACAACTGCTTGACACAATAAAAGTTACATTGAATCAACTAAGTAAAATAAAACATTACTATAGTTTTGCAAAAAAAACAAAAAACCAAAAAAAGTAAAACGATGGCAAGATCAAAATTTTTAACTGGGGAGAAATCGTAATTTTTGAAATGGGGACAAAAGCATAATTTTGAACAGGGAGCAAAATGGTAATTTTAAGCTGGGGGCAAAATCATAATTTTTTTTGAACTGGGGGCGAAATCATAATTTTTAAATAAGGGAAAATCATAATAATTTTGAGCTAGGGAGAAAACATAATTTTATTTTGAACTGGGGACAAAAACGGAATTTTGAGTTGGGGCAAAATCATAATATTGAGCTGAGTGCAAAATCATAATCTTTAACTGACGGCAAAATCGTAATTTTAAGATAGTGGGGGAAAACATAATATTATTTTTGAACTAAGGGTAAGAAAGTAATCTTAAACCGAGGACGAAACCGTAATTTTAAACTGAAAAAAGGTGGTTGGTCCAATAGATAAGTGCTAGGCAAGCTGCCTGACACTATTTGTATATGTATATGTAGTGAAAAAATATATATATATATATATATAAAGTGTACTGTACAATGTTGCTTAACGTACGTTGCGTACGCTGTGAAGATATGTAAAGAATGCCGCATGTTGATCAAAAACAATTCCGCATATTAAGGAGAAAAGTCTGAATGTTGAAATTGCTCAGCATACATTAAACAAAATTGTAATAGCAAATTTTGCAGGTTATACGAAGTGTAACATTTTCGAACTTAAATTTTACGAGTTTTCAGTGTGTAGTGCATTTAAAAGCATGTTACATGTTTTATAGAAACATACAAACTTGTTACATGACAGTGTGTCAGTCAGAAAATATATAGAAAACTCTATTGAGTTAAGAAAGCTTTAAAAACTCAATCTCCACCATTCACAAAAAATATATATATGGTTGAGATTAAATGTTACATAAAGCAACTTTTCTGATCATATAACAGATTGACAAAAAACACATGTAACAATTGTTTGTTTTTTCACTTTTCTGACTGACACACTATCATGTAACAAGTTTTTCTGTTTCTATGAAACATGTAAGTTGTTTTTAAATGTACTACACATTGAAAACTCGTAAAATTTAAGTTCGAAAATGTTACACTTCGTATAACCTGCAAAATTTGATATTAAAAAAGTGTTAATATATGATGTTACATCTACGTAACGGGAAAAATAGGTGTAACATATTAGCTTTCTCTTTTCTGACAAAGCTCTTACATGTAAGAAATCTGAAAAAGGTTGCAACGTGGTTGTGGGCAATTCATTACGTTTCCTAAGTTTTTTGAACTCAAAGGGGTTTTCCTCGATAGTGGAAAGGATATCTAGAAAACTCTGTTGAGTTAAAAAAAACTTTGGAACTCAATCTCCACCATAAAATCTATGGTTAAGATTAAATGTTACATGAAACAATTTTTTCTGACAATGTAATAGAATGACAAAAAGTACACGAAACAAATTATATACAAATAGTTTCACCCCTATGATTTGTTGTTTCGAAGTGATGCGCTCGATAGTTAATCGAATGTAATAGCGTGATGATGTCAACACTCCGTGAAGTTTAATTCATGTAAATACTCATCAAAGTTGCATCAAGAAATGTGTATTTTCTAGTAGTGTGTATGTTTAGACTTTAGACCCTTTTTTGTCTAGTCATCAATCCACTTTCTCATATTATATCATTATCCGACACAACACTGGCAACATTGTAGGGTTTGCCTTATTTCAATGAATGGTCCTCCATCTCGTATTTTCGAAGACTTGTTCGTTGTTCTCACTTGATGCCTTCCTGTTAAACATTTGAGACCCGATCGACGTATGACCTGGTGTAACGTCCCATGTAATGTCAAGAAATGGGCTTTAACCCTATGGAAGTCACGTTATATGTAATTGGTCGTGTACAATTTTTCTCATTGTACCAGCTCTTGGTATCCTAACATACCGCTTTGGATTTATCCCAATTATCTTGTGTTTTCCGGATCTCTAATTAGTGATAGATATAGCTTAAAAGTTCAAGGGTATCCCATTTTTTTTTGAAATCAGAGGTATCCTATATAATAAAACCCAAAAAAATTAAAAGATTTACGTTAAGTAGACATAATTAAAGGGTAACATAGGCTACCCTGCTTGTACAATACTCCGCCTTGTGACTCTAATAACCATTTTTGCCATCTTATTCTTAGTTTTACTTTGTCGTCTCTTAGGTTAACAAAATTTTGACTTTTTCCAGAAAAAATCGTGTGGTTGGTCAATATTCCCTTTGGTAAATTAATATGAACACAAGCAGCAATTTCTATACATTTTAGACTTTGTTAATTGATACCTAACGGCAAAGACAATTTTACACGGCCCACTACACCAATTAATTTCTCCATCAACGTTACGTTAACACTATATCTTTATCAATTTCTTTATATAATTCACGTGCTTTCGGTTAAAGAAAACGGCAACATGTTTCTATTATATTCAGTTTTGACGTCCTTTGTTTTTTTTTTTCTTAAAAACTTCTATAAAAAAGTCTTCTATACAATTTCGAGTATAGCGTTGGGACGTACCGATTTTATATATATGTCTCGATATAACTTTTACTCAAAACCGAGTTGCGAATGGTTTATACAAGTTACTGAAGCATAAACGATATGTTATCAAAGATACGTCACAGTTAATTCTTTTTACAACGTTTTCTTTTTTTGTTTGTTTAATAACACAGTATCATGATTTAAGAATTATTGGTTTGTAATATTTGCAATTTAAAAAATTAACTTATTTGACTATAATAAAAAAAGGCTAACATTTCACAATCGGCTCCTACTCCTAGAACTACTCTTATTTTTTACAATTTATAAAATTATGATGCTCCCAAATTGCAATAAACCTATTGTAGGATTAAATACAAACCACTTTTCGTATACAAACGGTAAGAACTATTCAAAAAGTGTGATGTGGTATCCAACCAATTATAGATAAATGGTAAAATAATAACCTAAGTAAATTAAGACAAAATTACAGAAAACAACCTTTATGTTTGCCTCAAACCACACTATATACCTTTCACTATGAAATCGGCAAAAACCAACCTTTATATTCATGTTTTGCTACAAGTTCAATCTTTACCACTAACATCGTTAGATTTCTCAGTTATATTACCTCACATGCTTTGTATGTGAGGGTATTTTAGTCTTTTACCATCTTATCTTCTCCAATTCACCCCTAAATCACATACACCTGGTTTTTAATATTTATATTTGAAATAATGCAAGAAAAATTATTTATATGATGGAAAAATGCCACCATCTTCTTCACCACCGTGAATTAAAAACACCAAACAAACTAATAACATAGCATATACAAATTCACATTTACAGTAGTTGAAAGGTATGCAACTTTGGTCGTCAACTTCTGGAAAGAACTATTAAAATAAAACACCAGTTTGAGTCGTTTGACATTATTATGAATCAACCTCAAAGCAAATGGTTAAAAACACAAAATAAACCCAACGCCGTCATCAAACTCGCAGGTATCTTCATCATCATCCTCATCAACGATAAACTCGCCGGAATCTTCATCATCATCCTCATCACCGACGCCGTTTCACCTCCGGTAATCTTCATCATCATCCTTGTTGAAACACCAGTTAAGTCATGGTCAATGGAATCTTTGAGTGATGGTTCAATCTCTTCCTCCGGTCTCGTAGGCTGAACACTGCAAAATGGAAACACCGGTGACTCGCCACGAGGAGGAGAAGAAGGGGGTTCTCCTCGTGACCACCCTCCGGCGTGAGAATAAGTATGGCTTTTCCGGCGATAAAAATAAATTGAGAGAAGAAGGGTTGTGAGAGATGAGAGTGAATGAGTAAACCTGTATAGAGAGCCTCTATTTATAGCCGAAGGATGGGAGGCATCAACAGACTCTTCCAGCTGTCATTTGGACGCTAGCTGGATCGTGGGGGAATATCCTCCTTGTCTCCTCCGTGCTCATCATCATAGTGGATGACGTGGGATATCCCAATTTGTCCAGCTAGGCGCCCTTCTGCAGTGGTTGTCGGTCTGTCCTGCTCCCACTATGCTGGTCTAGTTGGCGGTCTTCTATTGGTGCCACACATCGTCCTTGCTGTCCGTGGTAGCATCTTTCCTATCTCTTGTGACCTATTCTAGAAGCTTCTGGTATCTTCCTCGGAGTCTATTTCAAGCTTTCTGATGTGTACCGCCTTTATTGGGTTAAGTGGTATGGTCTTGCCACATAGAACTGGCTTTGTGGGACCATACATCTTCAAGTCCCCCGAGTCCAGTGTCGCTCCTAGATGAGTTTATCATAGCAGGAGGGGTACTGGACTTAAAAAGTGTGGTTGTTTGTTACTTTGGTTGGTTCGCTTATGCCTGGTGTAAGCTGGTAGGGTTAGCGCAAGGGTTTGAGCTAATTGGGTGCACGACGCATGGCGGGTGACCTCAGCGCAGGGGTTTGAGCCAAGTGGTTGCACGGCGCGTGGCGCATGACCTCAGCGCAGGGGTTTGAGCCAAGTGGTTGCATGGCGCGCGACGCATGACCCAGGCGCAAGGGTTTGAGCCAATTGGTTGCACGATGCGTGGCGCATGAAGGTTTCTTCTATCAGAGGGTTTTGAACTTTTGACAAGACTTTTGACTTGACTGACTTCTGTCTGACAGCTGTCGTTATCAGTGAGGAGTGTCTCAGTCGCCTTTTTAGAGAAAGTAGTTGAACTTTTTCCTTCTTTTTCGGACGCATGATGGCCCTCATCTCTGAACCGCCATCAGTTCCTTTCCTCTCTCCTGACGTTGCGTTCTCTTATTGGTAGACCGTCTGTCTTCTCTGCCCTTCGCATTTAATGCGATGGGTATATAAACCCGGTGCCCCCTCATATTTTTCTTCACTTCTTTCTTTCGAATCTCTCCTTTCCTCTTCATCTTCCTTTCTAGGGTTCTTCCTTCATTTTTTCTTTATCTTTTTGAAGGAAAACATGTCTACTTCTACTAAGCCTTCTGGAAAGAAGCGTCCTACTCGAGCTAGGTCGACCCATGGTCCGGTCAAGCTGTTATAAACTGGAGGGAATATGAGCTCAACAATCTTATCAGAGATCTTCGATTTGCTCCTGAGTGGGGTACTCAATTTCCAACCGCTGGTTCAAATGCCCTTGATGCTCCTCCTGGTTACATGACTCTTTATGCTGCATTTTTCCGGGAAGGAAATTTTCGCTTGCCGATGTCAAAGTTCGTTGGGGAGGTGTTGGCTAATTATGGCTTGCATATTTCCCAAATAAACGCTTTAGGCTTGCCAAGACTGACACACTTCGAGTTCATTTGCCGGGCCAACCGCATAGAGCCGGCGTTCGATATGTTCAACGTTTTCTACCATGTAACTTATACCGGTGGCTTCTACTCTTTTAGTGCTCGCACTGCTGGCGTTCTTCCTTGTAGCAGGGATCCACCCAAGAGTTTTCATGATTGGAAACAAAAATTCTTTTACATCCGTCGCGGTGTTATTCCTATAGACATGCACTACCGTTCAGAAGCCGAGGGTGTTCCTAAGGTTAATGTCTCCCTTGATTTTGCTGAGCAGGACTGGTACAAGACGCTCACTCGCAACCCTAGGCCCATAATTCAACATACCGAGAACGCTCTTGTTGCCGTTAGCATGAGCTTGTTATGGGTTCCCAGGGATCCTCGTGCCTTCCCTCTTTATGTTCATAAAGGAAAAGGTGCGTTTTACTTATATTTGTACTAACTTGAATGTCTTCATGTTTATTTTTCCCTTTCTTACACCCTTGATTTTTCAGCAGGTTACAACATGATGAATGTGTTTGATCCCGACACTACCGGTGAGGTGGGTACTGGGTTGCTTAGTGCTGGTTCTCGGCCTTGGGTGGAGAGGATTCGAGATAACTTCCTACATCCTACCCCTGGGAGTCTAGCCGATTTTGCTAACACCCCTCTAGGTGCGATTGTTGATCATACTGTTGATGTAAACGTTCCGTCTCCCGAAGGGGTTATTTTCCTTTCAAGTGAAGAATCTACTGGTTCTTCACATGGATTGATCCATCGTTCCACTCGTGCAGGTCCCCTCTCCAACGACCTGGTTAGGATCCCATCGGTGGCCACATGCCTGCGAACGTTGCTGTTGTGGTTGCTGATGAAGAAGGTCTACCGGATACTGTAGCTGGTGGGTCTGTGGCGCAGGAGGCACGTACTAAGCGCGCATCAGATAATCCTACCAGTGCTGCTCTCGTAAGCGTTCTTCCGTCAATCCTTACCTGGATTATGTTGTTGTTTCTGACACCCTGTCGGGTTTAGACGCAAGAGTTAAGCGTACGGTGGACCCGGAGGATGCGGAAACATTAACTCAGTTGATGGCGAAGAAACAGAAAACGTTAACTGACAAGAAAAAGGAACTTGATGAACAGGCTACTCTTCTACAAGCTGAGAGGAAACTTAAGGTTATGGGGGTGCCAGTTGCTCCTTCTGAATCGGAAGTGGATCTTAACATTTTTGCTCCTCCGACTGGGAATCTATTGGAACAGATTTATGAAGCTTCTTCTTTGCCACGAAGTACGCGACGTTTTCCTGGTCATTCTTAATTGTTAGTCCTTTTCGTTTGCTTAATGTTTTTATATTTCTCTTGCAGCGTTCACTAAGCCTTCCAAGCCAACTACTGCACCTCCCAAGGTTGTTGCTCTTGATATTGACGATATTACTCCTTCTGCCTCTCCCCCCCACCGTCGCTGGTGCTACCTCTCCCGCGCCTGGGGACAAAGGCAAGGGTGTTGAGGAAGGAGGGGCTGTTGGAGCGGAGAAGCCTGCTGCTGGGGTGGTGATTGGAGAAAGGTTTCGGGAAGAGGGTCATGAAACTGACTGGGAATCTAGTGAGGCTACTGCTCCCCAAGGTACCCAATACACGTGCCATGTTCCCGGTGTTGATCTGCCCTCTTCTAAGGCGCGTTCTGACCCTGAGATAACCAAAGCCGGTCCCAGTTGCTCATGGATGTCTCATAACCCTGCATGCGATGACCTGCCCCACACTCCTCGCTGGACTCTCACCCAGGGATCTCGAATGGATAACCTCGATAATTGTCGTTCTTTCTTCACGCTATGCATGCCCCCTGCTGAGCGGTTATTCCAGAAGAACCGTGGACTCTTTGACTTATTGGACGACCTTGTGCATTCTGGAGTAAATTTCTTTTCTACGACTCAAGAAGTTGTCCGGGAATGGCAATCCATGGGTGAAGATATTTTGGAGTTTGAGGCATCGAGGAAGGCTCTGGATGAAGAACGAGATAAATTTAACTCTGAAAAGAAGGGCTTGTTGTGGCAGGTTGCCGATGCCAAGGACAAGCTTGATCAAAAGAAACAAAGCCACGCCGCCCGTCAGAAGGAATGGGAAGATGCATGCGCACGCTCGAACCGCGAACTAAAGGGTGCCCGGGATGAGATTATTCGCATTAAAGGTGAGAAGGCTAAAGAGAGTAAGGAGTTACTTGATCTTTCCCGTTCTTACCAGAAAAAGGAGGCGGAACTCATCTCTGTAAAGACTGAGAGAGATCAAGCCCTTTCTCGTATTGCAGAGCTTGAACAGACTTTGGTTGAGCGAGAAACCCAGAAGGAAGCTTCTGATCTGCTTACGCAAGAACTGGGCGATGATTGCAAGTGGCTCTTGACGCGCGGAGTTCCCCTGGTGAGTATTATCCTACTTCCTTGCTCCTTTGTACTCGTGTCTTTTATTCTGACATTTCTTCTTTTGTAGATTGCTAATCGTGTCATACGATCGGAAGAGCTTGCTCATTATATGTTCGAGCTTGGTGCACCTGCATATAATAGCGGTCGTCAAGATGGGTATTCTGAAGGTACGGCTGCTGCTGCTGCCAAAGTTCATGAGTCAAAATTCGAGCTTTATAAACAAGACTGTACTGGTAAGTATGCTACCAAACACGGTGAGTTCGCAAATTTGGAGTTTGGTGTTGTGAAAGCTGTTGAGAAGCTTGCTCGCTGTCGTGCTGCTGTCGAGGTTTTGAAGAAAGCTCTTGGGGATGCTCCTTCAGGTGGTGAAAGAGGTGAAGGCACAGGTCCTAGTCACCAACCATGATCTATGTGGTTTCTCGGCTTGTATGCCGATGTATTGGCCTATGGCTTTGTATTTCAGACAATTTCGTGTTATTTCTTATGGTTTGTTATGACATTAACCTTTTGTTACCTTAAACTGACTAAGCTTTGTGCTTAGTTCACCTAATCATCAACGTGTGAATTTTTATCATTGCAATTTGTGTGTATGTTAATTACTTTGAAACAGGTGTCACGAATGAATGCTAGTCGTGACGACAGGTGTATTGTTAGCACCTGTTTTGCGTGTCTGTGATGGATCTATCTTGTGTCTTCGTTTACTATGTTAATTGTCATGTATATGACGTATTTGGTTTTATTGTTGCTTTTGACGTATCTTGTGAAGTTTATCACGAAATGACATGTGTGAGTGTGTTATTGTCTACGTTGTTGTACGCGTATGCGTAAGTTTAACTGTTTGCTCATGTCGTAGGCTTCGTGATGTTTTCATGTGTTATGGAGTTTCTATGAAGTCTTTCTCTATATGACATGTGTTTGTACTCGTTCGCCCTGACTGTATATATAAAGTTACAGCAGTTTTTTAGGGTTGATTTTCCAAATGTCGTTATGATAGCGATGTTTTCATGTATACCTAAAGTAATATACGCAGTTGCAGTTAAAATTCACAATCATAAGAATAGACGCAACACTTCTTGTATTATAAGATGTCTGTGTTGGGCTTTGTGTTTTACATAGAGAATGGAACAAAGGTTTCCTATTACATATAACATTTCCTTAGCTGCTGAGCATTCCACGTTCTAGGTATCTTTTTGTCGTCCAAAGTTCGCAACTGGTATGCTCCTTTTCCCAGGACTCTGTTGACAACGTATGGACCCTCCCATTTTGGGGCGAGCTTGCCTGGTCTTTCTGCATTTGAAGCTTCATTGTCTCTAAAGACATAATCCCCGGGGTTGAAGGCGCAAATCTTCATCTTGCTATTGTAATACTTTTCTAGTTTTGTCTTGTACTTTGCTTCATTGATTGCAGCGATTTCTCTCCTTTCCTCTAGGAGGTCTAAGTCTAACCTCCGTTGCTCCTCATTGTTCGCTTAGTCATCTGTGTCATCCTCGGTGATGGTAACCCTATCTCTTGTGGAATAACTGCTTCTGATCCATACACCAAACTGAACAGGGTTTCCCCGTTGCTTGTTTTAGGCATTGTACGATGGGCCCATAGGATACTGGGCAACTCATCTACCCACCCTCTGCGTTGGGTTCCCAACCTTGCTTTGATACCCTCTACAATGCTCTTGTTGACTGCCTCCACTGGGCCGTTTCCTTGCGGATGCGCTACCGAGGAAAACACGTGATCTATGTGCAAATCTTTGAGCCATTGTTGTAGATTTTATTCTGCAAAATTTGTCCCGTTATCGGTTACGATGCGCAGTGGTAATCCGAACCTGCAAATGATTTGTTCCCATATGAATTTCCTGACCACCGTGGCTGTAGTAGATGCTAGGGGTTTGGCTTCAACCCATTTCATGAAATAATCTACTGCCACGATGATGAACTTAACCGCCCCTGGGGCTTCATGGAATGGACCTACCATGTCAATCCCCCATTGCTGGAAAGGCCATGCTGTTATTACTGGAACGAGCTCGTTTTTTGGCCGCAAGGTCTTAGGTGCATGTCGCTGGCAACCATCACACTTCCGTAACTCATTTACCGCGTCAAGATGCATTCCTCGCCAATAATATCTTGCGTTCATCACTTTTGCCACCACCATCCTAGGTCCTGAATGTATTCCACATATTCCTTTGTGAATTTCCCTTATCAAATAAAGCGTTTCTTCGCGATCCACACAACAAAGTAAAGTTCCTGAATAGGACCTTCGGTTGTCACACCCTCAATTTCCACTTGCGGAGTCTTACCGCGAGGCGTATGAACAAACCAGAATCTCAGACACTAGCAATGTCGAACGACTCTATATGATTTATCTAAACGTTTTCCAAAAACAGTTATTGTAAACAAGAATAATCATTTTCAAAGTATCAAAGTTTAGCGGAAGCATTAACGCAAAGTAACGGTCGCCAACATAAACGCCAAAACCAAAAGAAATTCCAAAAGTAAATGTTCATAAAGACTCGATAAAAATGTCTTGATCAAATGCAAAGTGAGTGCACCTATCGCTCCTAGCGTCCTTAGAAACATGCAAAGAAACAAGTGTCAACATTAAAGAAGAGTGAGTTCACATGTTTTATTAGTTCATAAGTTCCGTTTAAAAGATGGTTTCCCCCGCTATCCCTAACCCGGGATAACGACATAGTTCCATTATTCCTAACCCGGAATAATAATGTTGTTTAGTAATTAAGTTCAATGTTAACATGCAGGTAGCGAGCCTAGAGTTATGTCATCTAAGAGTTCGCGATCGAAGCTGACTGTTGTTGCCTCTGTGTTGCCAGGTCTATCACTGACCATGGCGAAAGTTAGGCCAAATTGATCACCTGTTGACCATTCCCGGCCGGCTAGCGCGACTAGCTCGGGTGGGGCTTGTCGGGCCCAGTAGTACTACTATAATTCCCCGCTATCTAACCCAATACTAACGATCCGAGAGTTGGTTGAGGACTTCTGTGATAAAAGCTACTTGGTGACCATAACATACATTAACATTAACTTAGTTACCGAATAGTTAACGACGTTAATATCACATAACGTAAAAATAGTGTTGTAGAGCGTTTACATGTTTCTCCCCTGTTGTTCAAAACCGGATAAAATAGGGGCCGTGAACTCACCTTAAGTTGCTCGGTTAGATAAATGCAAAAGAAGTAAAGGATGGAACCACTAATCACGTCCTAACATGTCAACCGATTCAAAGTTAGTGTGTGAACACACTAACACAAAACTCTACGCGTAACTAGCACACAGTACGGCACACGTAATTACTAGTTCAAAACCGTAATCATGCATGCAAAGTGTCACCACACGAAATAGCGACTAACAACTTGTCACAAACACAGAATAGCACATACATCACTTAGATACACATAGATGTAAGTTATCATGTTTCAGCTTGTTTATTCATAACTGCGATGTTTTCGGGAATTTTTATAAAATAGTTCCCACGTTCCCAAAATTCCATTTTGTTTACAGGAGGTGTCAATTAGACTGTAGAATTTTGTTCAAAATTTTGAAGTCCTAATTCCTTACCAATTATTTACAAGAATTTATTTACTAGGTTGCAGTCAGATTCGTCACTTTCTGACTGCAGTCCATGGGAAAAATCATTTAAAAATACTCTTTTGTCCGATTGATAAAATTCCAGTTGGAGATTTCTCTGAACACCTAGGAGTATCTACTGCATAAATTTCGTTACTTAACTCTTTTCAGTTTACAGGTTATGACAGAAAACATTGGCTGCATTTTCAGCAGAAAAATGCAGCTCTGCGCGCTTGTACGACAAACGTCTTTAAAAATTGTTTTACTTATCCGAAAAATACGAAACCAATTTTAAATGAAAGATAACATGTATAATTTGTGTTCTATCTTTTAAAAAGTGACTAAGAGTCATTTATGGTACCCAAACACCTCGTACATGTCAACTGATTTCAGCAGCCCAGTGTTGAAATAATTCAGCCATTATTTTTAGAGAAGAATACTTAATTAAGAACGATTCTGGGCACTATAAACGCATCGCAAGCAAGTAGAATATGTCCGTAACATGTATGAGCAGATCGTATGTCCAAAACACATCAACCAAGTCGTGTAAACAGTGAATGATTCAACAACAACGCACTATGCATCAATCCTAACATCAAAACTCATCAATAATCATCCTACATGCACAAAACCTGTAACCCTAATAAACGAACACAAGGATTTCGGACCAAACTCGGATTGCATATCATTCATATCACAAGGATTCGAGCATATGACCACTTTTACAGAACTCCTAATCATCACAATGCAAAAATCATGTGAAACATGTAAACCCTAGTGCATATAACATTATCAAAACGTAAAGTTAAGGCATACCGAGAAGCACACGTGTACAGGAATGATCAAGGGAGATTCGGGACACTCGGGGCTGCACAAAATAGAGGTGGGGGAGGGGGCTGCCTTGCGCGAACAAGAGGGGGGGGTCGCTACCGTCACACACAAGAGAGGAGAGAAGGAGTTAGGTTTTGTGAATGCTCTCAAGTGTTTCATGCATACATACTGAAGAAACCCTGGATCAACTAGACCGGAGTCAAAGTAGATATATGGAATGGGCTCTGCATAAAAGGGTTAACCCTCCGTTTGGTTTCACGATGGATGATGAATAAAACAATATTCCGGCTGATCCTGCAAAACAAAACACCGTTAGCTCACCCGGGGAGAAGGGGGATTCTCTCCGTGACCACCCTCCGGTGTGAGAATAAGTACAGGTAGTCGGAAGTAAGTATTGTAAGTGAGAGAGTAGTTGAGAGTGAATACCTTTCCTTGAACTCCAAGTTACTTATTTATAGCCGGTGTTTGGCGCCAAAAAGAGAGATTGTTAACTTTAACGGAATCTTTTGTTATTCCGTTAACGTTTGTTGGCAATCTGTTAGTGCACATGGATCGTGAGCTCATCAGCGGTTAGGGAGGCGCCACGTGTCAGCATGAGATCACTACATCTTATAAATGTGAGCATGCCATCACCGTGATCTTTCTCAGCCGTCCAGATGCTGCCATGTGGCAATTGGTTATAACCGAAAAGATGCTTGCACGATTGGGTGTTAATGGCTTCTAGAAGGTTTCACAGCTGTTACCCATCTATTATTCGCCACGTGTACATTCTGTTACAACAGAAAAGATTCCCTTTGCTTCTGCACCAAGTTAAGGATTTTGCTAAGGGAAAGTTTCAGGATTTACTGTTTCCTTGCGCAAGAAGTGCAAGTTAGTTAACTGATCTTCCTTCTTTTCCTTGCTGCTTAGCGCAACATTTGGTGGATGCTTGCTTTGATATAAATATCTGCGCAAGGTTGCGCATGAGCATTATCAAACAAGAATGTTCAAGGTTAACTTTGAACCTTGCGCGAGCCCGCACAAGGTAGTTAAATGAAGCATTATCAAATAAGAATGTTCAAGGTTAACTTTGAACCTTGCGCGAGCCCGCGCAAGGTAGTTAAATGAAGCATTATCAGACAAGAATATTCAAGATTAACTTTGAACCTTGCGCGAGTCCGCGCATGGTAGTTAAATGAAGCATTTATCCAAAGAGAGTTTTCAAGGTTAACTTTGAACCTTGCGCAAGCCCGCGCAAGGTAGTTAAATGACGCTTTCCTCTCTTGGATACTTGGCATAAAGTTCTAATAAATCTTATTTTGGCAAAGAAGTCTGCGCGCAGTTTCCTTAGAAGTTATTAACGGGTATGGTTTCCTTGATTGGCGCAAGGTTTTTCGGACCATACCCCTTCAAGTCCCCCCAGTCCAGTGTTGCTCCTATGTAAGAATAAAAAGTAGGTGGAGCACTGGACTTAAGATAAATGTGCTGCGCTAGGTAAGGACTAGTTTTTTGTTGCTTTATGCATCTTGATGACGTGTCGTAAGTGAATTTTAAAAAAGTATTTGAATTTCAAATATGCTTAGACACGTGTCACTTATCTGGATGGTGTAGTTGGTGACAACGCACGTTCTTGAGACGTGGTGGTACTGTTGACAGGCTATCAATAGTACATGTCTTACCGTATTTAATGCTTTTTAGTGACACTCGCGGGGCGGTTACTGTTCCCCACTCGCCCTTGCGGTTACTTGGGGAAACGTGACGGCCGTAAAAGTCGTTGCAGTCAAATTGCGCATTAATTGCGGTTAGTATATAAAGGGATTAACGATCCATTTGCTTCCTCACCCAACCTTGAGAGAAATTTGCGTTCAAAAATTCCGGCGACCCTCAAAGCTTTCTATGTTTTCTTCAAAGTTCGAGTTATGGCCACCGGTGCAAGCTCTGCTGAGATGTCGTCATCAAGTTTGCCACCACTAAAGTGTTTGAAGAAAGATTTTGATAATCTTGCCACCAACTCCCTTTTCGCTCCGTCCTGGAAGGTGTTTTTTCCGGAGGCGAATGCCACGGCGGCTGATGCGCCGGCCGGCTACATTACATTATTTTACGACTATTTTGCCGGAGGGAACTTCGTCCCGAAAAACCGGGATGTCACATTATCCCCATGTTGAAAGAATTTTCGTCCCGAAAATTGAGTAAACGCGGTTTAGAATGCAACGCACAAAAGTTCAGTTTGTTAGAATGCGTGGTCACGAGGTCGACACGTTTCACGGTTCGGTTCAGTTCGGCTACTTATAAATTGTTAAATAATACATATATTACAATTCGATAATTTATTCATGACATGAAGCTTATGAACTATTAAATCACGTAATCGGAGCGTGACACAATAATTCCACAAACGTCTAATAACACGTAGCACGTAAATTCAGATTTGACTTGTTAAAATTTCCAAAACATTGCGTATTCCCGAAATACTAAGGTTAGCGTAGGTACAGCGTGCGCGTAACTAATTCTCCGAATTAAATTAGCGTAGGAACAAAGACGATAAAGTTGTGCGTTTAAAGTACCTGAAAAACCGGGATGTCACATTATCCCCATGTTGAAAGAATTTTCGTCCCGAAAATTGAGTAAACGCGGTTTAGAATGCAACGCAAAAAAGTTCAGTTTGTTAGAATGGTACAAGAAAATCCCAAGCTGTCACATCATCCCCATGTTGAAAGAATTTCGTCCCGAAATTCAGTTGGCGGTAATATCAGATTGCTGCTCAGCTGCGAAGAGGTGTGGATATTCGTTTTTCATTTGGTCCCCTCTTTCCCACGTGAACTCCGGTCCACGCTTAGAGTTCCAACAAACCTTGACGATCGGTATCTTGCTGCGCCTTCGAGTCATGACCTCACGGTCCATGATTTCGATAGGCTGTTCCACAAAATACAGTTGTTCATCCACTTGGATCTCATCCAATGGAATGACCAGAGTTTCATCTGATATACACTACTTCAGATTGGACACGTGAAAAATGTTGTGTACTCCACTGAGTTCGGTATGAAGATCTAACTGATAAGCTACGAGCCCGATACGCTTCGAAATCACAACTGGGCCTACGTACCATGGATTTAGTTTGTCTCGTTTTCCAAAACGAATTACACCCTTCCAGGGTGACACTTTCAGTAGGACTCAGTCACCTACTTGAAATTCGAGCGGTTTGCGTCGTTGATCAGCGTAACTTTTCTGTCGATCCCGTGCCGCTGCCATGCGGTTTCTGATCTGCACAATCTTTTCAGTAGCCTCGAGTATCAACTCAGGGCCTGTGAGTTGACTGTCACCGACTTCTGTCCAACAGACCGGTGACCTGCATTTGCGACCGTACAATGCTTTGAACGGTGCTGCCTGAATACTCGTATGATAACTATTGTTATATGAGAATTCCACTAAAGGCAGATGGTTTTCCGAACTGTTCCCCAAATCTACCACGCATTCCCTAAGCATGTCCTCCAAGGTCTGAATGGTCCTTTCACTTTGACCATCCGTCTGAGGGTGGTAAGCTGTGCTCATATCCAAGCGTGTACCCAACTCTTTCTGAAGTGACTGCCAAAAGTTGGACGTGAAACGAGCATCCTTGTCTGAAATGATGGACGTTGGCACTCCGTGCCGAGATACTACTTCTTTAATGTAGATGCGAGTCAACTTCTCCATCTTATCTGTTTCTTTGATCGCTAGGAAGTGTGAAGACTTAGTCAGACGATCCACGATCATCCAGATGGTATCGTAACCGCCAAGAGTTCGCGGGAGTTTAGTGATGAAGTCCATCGCGATCTGATCCCATTTCCACACTAGGATCTCAGGTTGTTGAAGTAGCCCTGATGGCTTTTGGTACTCTACCTCGACTTTCGCATAAGTCAAACACTTGCTCACGTAGGTGGCGATATCCGCTTTCATGTTGGGCCACCAATACGCGGTTTTAAGGTCTTGATACATCTTGTCCGAACCAGGATGGACAGAGTATCGGGATTTGTGAGCTTCGTTCATAACTAGCTCTCTGAGGTTTCCGTAGAGAGGTACCCACATATGGTTTATGAAATACCGGGTACCATTGGGTTTCGCTTCCCAATCGCGTTCCATCTTTCGCACAGATTCGGCCTTGATGTTCTCTTCCTTAATTGCTTCTAGCTGCGCGTCGCGAATCTATTCGGGTAAACCAGAATGAATTGTGAACTGTAGTGCTCGTACCCGACGAGGTTTCAAGTGCTCCTTCCGACTGAGGGCATCAGCTACCACGTTAGTTTTACCCGGGTGATAATGAATGGCACATTCATAATCGTTCAGGAGCTCGACCCAGCGACGCTGTCGCATATTCAACTCCTTCTGATAAAAAATGTGCTGGAGGCTCTTGTGATCCGTGTAGATTGTGCACTTGGTTCCATATAGGTAGTCTCTCCATATCTTAAGTGCAAACACAACTGCTCCCAGTTCTAAGTCATGTGTCGTGTAGTTCTTCTCGTGGACCTTCAACTATCGCGATGCATACGCGATGACCTTATCACGTTGCATGAGTACACATCCCAATCCCTGAATGGAAGCGTCACAGTATACCACAAAATCATCTGTCCCTTATGGCAAGGACAAAATGGGCGCACTGCAAACTGCTTTAGTAATTGAAACGTTGCTTCCTGCTTGTCACCCCAAACATACTTGGTGCCCTTCTGAGTGAGAGTGGTAAGCGGTTGTGCGATCTTGGAAAATCCCTCGATGAAACGTCTGTAGTAACCCACCAAGCCCAAGAATTAGCGGATCTCTGTCGATGTCCTGGGTGCTTCCCAGTTCTTGATAACGTCGATTTTGGCTGGATCAACGTGTATGCCCTTTTCATTCACTATATGTCCAAGGAACTGAACTTCCCGAATCCAGAAATCACACTTCGAAAGCTTGGCATATAGTTTCTCCTGTTGAAGTAGTTCCAGCAATAACCGTAGATGCTCAACATGTTCTTCCTCGCTCTTGGAGTAGATGAGTATGTCATCGATGAACATGATGACAAACTTGTCGAGATAAGGCTTACACACGCGATTCATGAGGTCCATGAACACCGCGGGTGCATTGGTGAGACCGAAAGGCATGGCCAAGAACTCGTAATGGCCATACCGAGTTCGAAATGCCGTCTTGGAGATATCCTCCCCCCCTGACGCGTAGCTGGTGATAACCAGACCGTAGATCGATCTTGGAGTAGTAGCTTGACCCTTGAAGCTGGTACCGGTTCTTGACGGTAACCTTATTGAGCTCCCTGTAGTCGATGCACATGCGAAAGGTCCCGTCCTTCTTCTTGACAAAAAGGACTGGGGCTCCCTATGGCGAAGTACTGGGTCGGATAAATCCCTTATCCAACAATTCCTGAAGTTGGGTAGACAGCTCTTGCAGCTCTGCTGGAGCTAAGCGGTACGGGCCTTGGCGATAGGAGTCGCATGGTTCGCCAATTCGATTTCGAATTCTACTTGTCAATGTGGTGGAAGACTAGGTAACTCCTCTGGAAACACGTCTGGGAAATCACGGATGATGGGGATATCTTCAATCCGCTTCTCGTCCTTAGGCTGCCCGGTGACCAGAGCGAGCAAAGCAAAAGAGTTATTCTTCCGAAGATACTTCTGAGCTTGCATGTAAGAGATGATGTTCATGACGACGCTTGCCTTCTCGCCTTGGACCATCAAGACTTCGTTGTTAGAGAGTGGGATATGGATAGCTTTCTCGTAACAGAGAACTTCAGCTCAGACGTCCGACAGCCAGTCCATTCCGATCACCATGTCAAAACTACCCAGAGTAGTTGTCATCAGATCAATGGCAAAGGTGTGACCCGCGAGTTTGAGTTGACAGTCTGTTACTAGATGAGTCACATTTACAGATTTACCATCGGCGAGTTCTATGACGTAAGGGGTCTCTAAGGGTTTAGATGTGAGATTTAGGTTCTTCCTAAAAGACTCAGATATGAAACTCTTATCCGCACCCGTATCAAAAAGTACAGTAGCAAAATGATCGTTAAGTGGAAACTTACCGGTGACCACATTCGAGTCGTTTCTGGCCTCCCCACGGCCAAACGTGAATGCACGTCCTTTGGCACCTCCTGTGCCACCATTTCCATTGTTACCATTGTTGTTACCATTGTTGTTGCCGTTGTTATTATTCCCACCATTGTTGTTGTTGCGAAGTTGCGGGCAGTCTCGTTTAAAATGAGCAGTGCTATCGCACTGGTAGCATCCCCGGTTATTACCCTGCTGACCCTGGTGCTGGTTCTGATTCTGCCGTGCCATGATCTCTCCGCGACAATCCTTTGCCGCGTGTCCCATCTTGCCACATCGATGGCAATGATTTCCGGTGCAAGGGCCGTGATGATGGAGATTACAACGATTACATTGCGGATTCCAACCCGCATAGCCGCTCGAGTTCGTGGTGTTGTTGGCAGACTGATTGTTGTGACCCCGATTGCTGTTGAAGTTGTTGGATCGCTTCGGGTTTCCTTGTTGTGGCTGGTTTGATGAAGACTGCCGAGCAGGTGGGTCTTCAAATTTCCGTTTGTTGTCAGGGACAGTTTCAGCTGCGCCCCTAGGCGGTAACTTCCCTTGCTCCACCGCCTTATTGGTGAGCTTTTGTGCCAGCCTAACTGCTTGATGCTCCGTTGTAGGGTTGCTAGAAAATACCAAGCCCTGGATCTCAGGGACCAGTCCCCCATAATAAAACTCGAGTCGTTTAGTGACGGTGTTAGCCAAATCGAGAACACCAGATCATGATGTCTTGCCGTGTATGCTTCAATTTCTGACCCGACCATCTTATGGTCCCACAACGCTTGTTCCAATTGTTGAACTCTGTCCCACGGACAATATTCCTCCTTGATTAGGGCTTTGAACGTGGTCCAGGTCATTGCGTTCGCCGCTTCAAGCCCACGCGTTTGGACTTGTGCGTTCCACCATGTTAACGCTCCATCTTCCAACGTGGAGGCAGCACACTTGACCTTATTACCCTCGAGGCAGCACATTGTGAAAACTGATTTGGACTTTTCGACCCAACGGACCAGCCTTATGGGTCCTTCAGCTCCCGTGAACTTGCTCGGTTTCGCATCCAAGAACATCTTGTAGGGTTTAAGACCCCCTCTTGAGAATAGAGGATCGGCAGTCAGCATCTACTAGCCGAATTATTAGATTTTCCCATGAAAATTTAATAATGGTTACCTGCTGGTGCGTTAGGAGCACCTGCCAGAGCAGCGTTCACATGTTGTTGGATTAAAGCGGCCAGTTGCTCAGCCGACATGTTGAGATTTCCGCAACGTCCGGTTGCCATTTCGGTTCTTCGTAAAACAACACAAACACACACCGATAAGTATATATCCAATATAGTTATCATATTCCACACTTCAATCATCACACAAATTATGTCAAACCAACAAATTAAACAATCAAAAAAGAACATTCGATAAAATAAATTGTAATGTCTCACAAAATACCAACCAAACTTATCAGTTTAATTATAAAATTTTTAAGTTCCAACATAAATGGAAACAAACAAACTAAGCAAAACAAAACGATGATTGGCTGGACGAGTTAGTCATCAATGTCTCCATCCCCCAAGTCACTGCCACTGCCGTCTTCCTCTTCAGCGTTTCATCTTCAACAGCCGGGTCCTATTCCGGCTCTTCTTCCTCCAGATCCTCCTCCGGGTCTTCCTCTGGATCCTCCTCTTCGTCTTCTACCGGCGCTGGAGGGGCCGGTGCTGGTGCGGGTACTGGAATCGGTGGTGCTTGGTTCTGCTACAGTTCGTGAATCCTCCAAGTGGACTCAAGAACTATATCTTCGAGCCAGTCAGCCCTCAGCTACTCAACATGAAGGTCCCTAGCTAAAATAATTCGAACTCTCTTACTCTCAACTTGCTCTTCCTCGAGCTCTTCAGTCTTACCGGTCAGCTGACGTATCAGCCATCCATGTGCTTCGGTAGTCTCTTGCATTCTCTCCAGCTGTTCCTGTTGCTTCCTCAGTACAGCTCTAAGGAGATCGTCCCCCACTTCTAAAGAGTTGACCGGGTCGACTGGTACCGCAGTGGTTGGACGGGAGGACGACTCCCCTCCTAGAGCAAGTCTCTTCCTGGCAGCTGAGCGTGTCTCCACGCCACGAGGTGGTGAGGGTTCGACCATGGGTGCCTTCCCTGGCGCCCTTGATCGTCGAGAACTGTCGGATGATGATGATGACATAGCCTGCCGGGTTAGTGAAGTTAGTTACGAGCTGCGTATATCACAATATAAATCATATTCTAGCACATAACAAGATATCACAGTTCGGTGCCATCTAAGTCTAGTGTCGTGTAACAGCTATAGTTTAGGTCTACTTTAAATGCAAACCTGGTTCTCTATAGCTAGTGGCTCTGATACCAATCTGTCACACCCTCAATTTCCACTTGCGGAGTCTTACCGCGAGGCGTGTGAACAAACCAGAATCTCAGACAATAGCAATGTTGAACGACTCTATATGATTTATTTAAACGTTTTCCAAAAACAGTTATTGTAAACAAGCATAATCATTTTCAAAGTATCAAAGTTTAGCGGAAGCATTAACGTAAAGTAACGGCCGCCAACATAAACGCCAAAACCAAAAGAAAGCCCAAAAGTAAATGTTCATAAAGACTCGGTAAAAATGTTTTGATCAAATGCAAAGTGAGTGCACCTAGCGCTCCTAGCGTCCTGAGAAACATGCAAAGAAACAAGTGTCAACATTAAAGAAGAGTTAGTTCACAGGTTTTATAAGTTCATAAGTTCCGTTTAAAAGATGGTTTCCCCCGCTATCCCTAACCCGGGATAACGACATAGTTCCATTATTCCTAACCCGGAATAATAATGTTGTTTAGTAATTAAGTTCAATGTTAACATGCAGGTAGCGAGCCTAGAGTTATGTCACCTAAGAGTTCGCGATCGAAGCTGACTGTTGTTGCCTCTGTGTTGCCAGGTCTATCACTGACCATGGCGAAAGTTAGGACAAATTGATCACCTGTTGACCATTCCCGGTCGGCTAGCGCGACTAGCTCGGGTGGGGCTTGTCGGCCCAGCAGAACTACTATAATTTCCCCGCTATCTAACCCAATACTAACGATCCAAGAGTTGGTTGAGGACTTCCGTGATAAAAGCTACTTGGTGACCATAATATACATTAACATTAACATTAACTTAGTTACCGAATAGTTAACGACGTTAATATCACATAACGTAAAAATAGTGTTGTAGAGCGTTTACATGTTTCTCCCCTGTTGTTCAAAACCGGATAAAATAAGGGCCATCAACTCAGCTTAAGTTGCTCGGTTAGATAAATGCAAAAGAAGTAAAGGATGGAACCGCTAATCACGTCCTAACATGTCAACCGATTCAAAGTTAGTGTGTGAACACACTAACACAAAACTCTACGCGTAACTAGCACACAGTACGGCACACGTAATTACTAGTTCAAAACCATAATCATGCATGCAAAGTGTCACCACACGAAATAGCGACCAACAACTTGTCACAAACATAGAATAGCACATACATCACTTAGATACACATAGATGTAAGTTATCATGTTTCAGCTTGTTTATTCATAACTAAGCTGTTTTCGGGAATTTTTATAAAATAGTTCCCACGTTCCAAAAATTCCAATTTGTTTACAGGAGGTGTCAATTAGACTGTAGAATTTTGTTCAAAATTTTCAAGTCCTAATTCCTTACCAATTATTTACAAGAATTTATTTACTAGGTTGCAGTCAGATTCGTCACTTTCTGACTGCAGTCCACGAGAAAAATCATTTAAAAATACTCTTTTGTCCGATTGATGAAATTCCAGTTGGAGATTTCTCTAAACACCTAGGAATATCTACTGCATAAATTTCGTTACTTAACTCTTTTCAGTTTACAGGTTATGACAGAAAACATTGGCTGCATTTTCAGCAGAAAAATGCAGCTCTGCGCGCTTGTACGACAAACGTCTTTAAAAATAGTTTTACTTATCCGAAAAATACGAAACCAATTTTAAATGAAAGCTAACATGTAAAATTTGTGTTCTATCTTTTTAAAAGTGACTAAGAGTCGTTTATGGTTCCCAAACACCTCGTACATGTCAGCTGATTTCAGCAGCCCAGTGTTGAAATAATTCAGCCATTATTTTTAGAGAAGAATACTTAATTAAGAACGATTCTAGGCACTATAAACGCATTGCAAGCAAGTAGAATATGTCCGTAACATGTATGAGCAGATCGTATGTCCAAAACACATCAACCAAGTCATGTAAACAGTGAATGCTTCAACAACAACGCACTATGCATCAATCCTAACATCAAAACTCATCAATAATCATCCTACATGCACAAAACCCGTAACCCTAATACACGAACACAAGGATTTCGGACCAAACTCAGATTGCATATCATTCATATCACAAGGATTCGAGCATATGACAACTTTTACACAACTCCTAATCATCACAATGCAAAAATCATGCGAAAACATGTAAACCCTAGTGCGTATATCATCATCAAAACGTAAAGTTAAGGCATACTGATGTATAAGAATTTATACATCTTTAAAACGTCAAATAGACCCCGTTTACGCGAGAACTTGTCGTATTTTCATTGATTTTGGTACTCATTTGAGTTGTTTGTGAAAATACAGGTTCGGGCTTCGGTCCGGTGTTGAAATGGAGGCTTTTGGAGCAAAAAGGAGCAAAAACGGAGTTTTCCAGCAAACTGCCAGATTGGCACGACCGTGCCAACCGCCGGCACGACCGTGCCAGGCCAACCCTGATCGGCACTCTCATCAGCACACTCATTTTCTGCGCAAACCAGGAAGATTTAAAGACTGGCACGACCATGCCAAAGCTTGGCACGACCGTGCCAAGCCAAACCAGTCTCAGATCAGCTTGTTCCTGAGATCATTTCAGCCATTTTTCAATATGTCACCGGGAAGCACGACCGTGCCACCTCAGAAAAGTTTGAGCGGGATTTTTCCCAAAATGGCTAGCGAACAAGTCAACACTCGAAAAAGGCACTCTGACACTTACCAAGCACGACCGTGCCAAAAAGTGGCATGGTCGTGCCAAACTCCCAGTAGCATAAATACGTGGTTTAAGCTCATTTGGAAGGGGGTTGGAGCATTTTGGTGAAGTTCTCTCTCAAGAATCTGCCTTGGAAGCTTGTAGGAGTCAAGAGGAAGCCTTGAAGAGGAGTATTACACTTAGAGATCCACTCAAATTACCATTTACTTGTCTTTAATCTTGGTTAGAAACTTCTTACATTATGAACAATTATTGTCTTTGTATGTTTGATTTGGTCACTATGAGCCTTATGGGCTAAACATTTGTGTTGCTTAAAGTTTGTTGAAGCTTATGAACATGTGATTATTATGGAAGTAGATGTGGTGATTGTTTTTGTTAATTTTAATAGTAGTGCTTGAATCTTGTTCTTGGAGTTCTTATGTATGGTTAAAGTCTTTATTCTTGAAGGTTTGGTCATAAGTATTTACATGTTGTGTTGGAAAGCCCATGTAGAGATTATGATTGTTGAATCTTGTTAACTTGTTAGTATGATTCATGGCATGATACTAGGAATGGTGATTGCTAACATGATTAGAACGGAGATTTGAGCATGTGTAGGAATTCTTGCATTTAGATTTGGAAAAATCATAGTAATGTTTACATGGATTCTATAGTTGTGTTTGTGTTAGATTGATGATTTTTGGCCAAGATTGTTATCTAGCATGACCATGCTTGTGGTTTTTATCAAGAACATGATGGTAGTGCTACTTACTTGAAAGCAAGTTAGGGTGATTGTTATGTTGTTCATGGTAATTTTCCCAAACTTGTAGAGTTAGGAGTTTTGACAAACAATTAACTCTTGTTTAAAGATTAACATTAACTTAGCAAGTGAGCTCAAAAATAATAACTTTTAGGTGATTAGAATGTTATTCATTTTAGTTTTCCTAAGGATTATAAACTAGGAAGCCTTGATTGGGGACTTAGTTAAATTTGGATCTTGCATCACCATTAGTCTTCCTTTGGTTGTCACATGTTTGTTAGTGGATACTTAGTTTAGGAAACCTCTTTTAGATATTGTTATTCCTTAGTTTAGTTGGTAGCTTGTTATTTTTGCATGATAATTTAGAAACAAAATCAACTCATCAATTAAAAAGGCTTAAAGTAACAAAAGTTTAGTATCGAGACGCCGCGTCCACGGATTGATATCCGGTTCTTACCGACAAATTATATTACCTCCCGAGGGGTACACTTGCCCTTTGTGTGTGTAGTTAGTTTTTAGGTGAAAAACCTTTTTAAAACTAAATTTGTGTGAAGGAAAATCCAATTAAAATATATATATAATTCACGCACATCAAGTTTTTGGCGCTGTTGCCGGGGACGCGGTCTTCTTGAGAACGGTTCTAGTTACTTATTTAGCCATTGTGAAAAGTGTACAAAGTTTTTGTCTCATTGTTTTGTTTGTCTTTGCATGATTATTTGAAAAAAAAACGATTATTTGCTAGTTGTTTTTATTTTTGTGTATATATAGTGCATTGTGCTCCTTCTTTTTCCCTACAGGTCGTGTATGTCCTCAACCCCCGTTGCTGAAATCGTTGAGCCTTCATCGGAGCCGGAACGCAATCTTCATCGGAGACTGCGGGAGCGGTCCCGCACGGTAGCCGCTACGATCGAGGTTGTAACATCCGTCCAAAAACGGATTTACCAAACCCGCTCCGTTTATCAACCGAACAGTCAGTCAAATTTTTTCGTTGCGAATTAAATGCCCAAAATAATTTTAAACGATCCGTAATCACTTATTATGCGGGGATATATATTTAGTTTTTGAAAAACTGATAAAAATAACAAAATAAAAATGTTTTAATCATGCCGGGTTTCGAACTCAGGTCTCTACCGGTTCAACCAAACACTTAACTCACACACCGTAAACCACTCCGCCACTTTGATTTTCTGTTAAGTAAATGGATTTATTATATCAAATATTGATGTGCGGAATTCAAACTCAGTCAACTCGCGCCCCAAACAGCTGTCGTCGGAAATTCCGACGACTTCGCCCATAAATTACGCAATCGCTCAATTTAACCAATTAGTTGACTCCAGCGACAGCTAGCCAACGTCTGGAAACCGCGTCATCATCCAAAATCGCCGGAGAACAGTTGACTTCGAATATAGACCGAATTCAGACCCCATTCATCTCGTTGCTACCCTATAAATACACCCACAACTCGCCAGAAGTTTTTCACACTCAAATCGCACCCTTTCTCGGCGAAAAATCACTCGCCGGAGATTCTTGATACTTCGCCGGAAAAACGTATCAGTAATCTCTGAGCTTACTGAACCCCCTAAACCTTCACCGAAGTCACCCACAACCTTTTCAAGCCTTCGGAAGACTCTCTGCTGCAAGATACTTGTCGCCGGAAAAAGACTTCTGTCGCCGGAGTTCTGCCGGAAAACAGAGTAAACTCAGTCGGTACCCTTCACGCCTAATTCCTTTCCTTTTTACTTTTATCTCGTTTGTAAATGATCATTTAACGCTAAAAGAAACATGAATCAACATTCTGAACCAGTCCGTCGTCACTTCCGGTTAAAACCGGTGAAGAAGACGAAGTTCAGTAATGGTTAAGTATAATTAAATTCAAGTTATTAACCGGGTTAGACACACAGTCCAGCGGTGGACTGTGTGCACTTTTAACGCTAAGGTCACGAGTTCGATTCCGGTTTCACACACGCTGCTTTAATAAAAATCCCTTTTTCCACAAACTGAACCGGGTTGTTTTAAGTATATGTTAAGTATATTGAAACCGAGTTTATAACCAAGTGTGACACACAGTCCAGCGGTGGAGTGTGAGTCCGCTAACCCACAGGTCCCGGGTTCGAGACCTGTGGAGCGCACCGGTTTCTCGAGTCTTAATCTGTTTTTAAAATAAATTGATTTCTGTTTAAATCTAATTAACGTATATATATAATTAAAATCGGATATATGACGGGTTAGACACGTAGCTCAGTTGGTAGAGCTGCGTGCACGCGTACGGGAGGTCTCGGGTTCGAGCCTCACCCGGCGCACAACAATATGCCTATGAACCGGTCAACGAAAGTCAAAGTCAACGCAGGTCAAAGTCAACTGTAGCAAAATAAAATATTTTTTTATTATTTTTATTTAATTATTTTAATTAAAAATCAATTATAAATACTTAAAAATAACATTTTTAAGGTTAGAAAATAGCCTCAAACTCACAAAAATACACCCAACAATCTTACAAAAATAGATTCATAAAACCCGTTTACTTACCAAACCGTAACGCGATTTATCTAGGTTAATTTCACTTCTGGTTAAAACCACTTCGCGTGCAATCAACGTCATCAACCGAACGCACCCAATGTGAGTGAATCTTACAATCTCCCCTTTTAAATTACACGTTTTGGGGTGTGTCATGTGTTATGAAATAATTAATTTATTTATTTAAACTTGTGCCATACCACATCGTGACTTAAACTTAGATTGATTTATTGTTGTGATTTACTTATATTCCGTTTGTCAAAATACATGAAACTCATACATTAAGCCCATCAGTTCCTCGTGGGAAACGAGTAGAACATCGCGTGTTTCATTTCAAATTCATTATTGTTCATGTGTGTTGTGTTATTCATATTATCATGTTTATGCAATTCATTCATCAGGCCCCTCAGTTCCTCGTAAGAGACGAGTTGAGCATCGCGTGCCTTTAATTGTTCCATTATTATTCATGAGTGTTTCATTTAACATTCTATGATTGCCGATTAAGTTACATCTATTTTTACTCATGTATGGTTGTGCACATATTTCATAATCAATTTAAATAAATTGTTCAAAAGTTTTCCATAGGATTCACTCGCCAACATTATGTTGATCCAAAAACCTTTTTACACATGATACAGGTGAACAGGTTGAAGGAAGAAAAACATAGGATATGCCTTAGAAGAGAACCAAGAAGCTTAGACTGATAGTTAGAAGATGTTGTATAATTTATTTCCATTAAATTGTATTAATGAATATGAAACATATAATAAATGTCATGAGCTTTGATGATAACCCAATTATGCCCCGATCACCTTTTCCGCTGCGGGTCGGGGTGTGACAGATTGGTATCAGAGCCATGACTATAGGGATATAGGATAGGTTATTAGACCCTTGAAACCTATACTATAGTCTGCCTAAATTTAAATTGATTAGGTGGTTACATACAAACTTATGATATTTATTTGTTTCATATTTGTTTATATTTCAGTCAAACATAGATGCTCATATACATATTCATTATACATATATACATATTCATTATACATATATCGATGTTCATGTATTCAATTTATTTTCATACTCTCAATATCCAAAGATTTTGTGCAATTTTCAATTCTCATCAAAGTAAGTTCTGCGACGGGCATGTAGTAACTGGAAGGGTACAAGTACCGGTAGTCGGAACGTCCTGTCTAGGTTGGCATTCGTATAAATCCAAAATAACGGACCAGTTTGCCTACCTGGGGACTAACGATGAGAGTACGACGGACCTATTAGGCCAAAGCATGCCACACCAAACGTCGTTCGAACTAACCTCACTTTGAGATGTCACCGTGTCTACACCTGGACACATTCCGAACATCACACGTTGTATACATATCTCTCGATTTTCTCCGGGTTTTGTGAACGCAACCAGGCAGAAACCGTGCGAACCATATGAAAAACCGGTATTCATGGGGGCCCACATGATTACACAGGTAAAGTATGGCGGCATGACGGGCCTAACAGCAAGCAAAACCCAAGACATCCTATGGATGTAGTAGATTTATTTTTCTATATTTAATTTATGAACGTTCAATCCCAAACTCGACCCACGATCCCAAAGGCATCCAACTCATACTCTTGACATGTATTCCTTGTAGATGTCTTCTAGCCTCGCTCGTAGGAAAATGAGAGCAGGAAAAGCCCGTGAACGCATGGCTACCCAAATCGCTCAACAAATGGCTGCCGTAATACCCAATATTATAATCCAAGTTCAACAAGCACTTACCAATAATCCCATCAATCAAGCAAACCAAAATATTTTCAACTCTCCCCCAAATACCACTAAATGCACCTACAAGCATTTCAAATCATGCGACCCTCCGAAATACAAAGGGACTGAAGGCGTCACCGCTCTCCTCCATTGGTTTGAAGAAATGGAGAACACATTTCTAAATTGCGATTGCCCTGGCGATCGCAAAGTGCGATATGCTACCGGTCGATTATATGGGATAGCACTTACTTGGTGGAATACAGAGAAGGCCAAACGAGGTGTTGAAGATGCTATGTCCTTAACTTGGAACGAATTGAAGGAAATCATGACCAGACGATTTTGCCCAAGGAGCGAAATCAAGAAGTTAGAAGATGAATTTTACTCATTGAAGCAAATAGAAGGAGACCACATCACCTACAACAAAAGGTTTCTCGAATTACATCAAATGGTTCCCAACATGTTCACTCCCCTCTACCGTTTGATCGAGCACTACATTCATGGTCTTCCGTCAAAGATTCAAGACCCTGTAATAAGTACCAAGCCTGCAACTTTGGAAGCAGCAATGGAGCTAGCAACAGAGCTCACCGAGAACCGAATCCGAAACAAAGACTTCAAGGAGGAGAAGAAAAAGGATAAAGAATCGACTGAAGCCTCCGACTCCACTCAACCCGAATCCCCTTCTCAACCCAATCCTAAGAGAAGAAGAGTCGGGCGACTCTTCGCTGCTACTCAACGAAATCACCCAGCTTTTCACGCCATACCCATCCGAGCTATCCCAATCACCCAAGTGGCACCCAACTCAACTTACCCAAATAAGAAACCATATCTTGGACCTCACCCTCGATGCAACAACTGTTTTTATCACCATCCCCTTACCCTACTTTGTCGTCTATGTACAACTTGTGGACGCTATGGTCATTTGAGCAATGTTTGTCGCACCTTTCAAGACCAAACCTCTTCCCCTACTCAAAACATGGCCCAAACTTATCATCAACCCCAACACCCCATGTTCCCATATGCTCGAGCTTGCTTCAATTGTGGCGACCCTACCCACCTTAGAAACACATGCCCTGAATTGGTTAACGTTATCAACACTCGAGCCCAATCAAACCCAGTTAACCAAGTAAACCAAGCAAACCCAGCTCCACCGCCAGCAAGAGGAAGAGTCTTCAATATCAACGCCAATCCTGTCGAAGATAATGACGGCCCAAACAAAGATACTCAGCTAGTCTTCTTCGCCGGAGATCCAGATTCAACTCCTATCGTTTAGTTTTATGTTTTTTTTTCCATGTGTAGACTGTTAGAGAAATTATTGGATATTATATATATTGTTTTCAGTACATGCAATTTCATAGGCCGCCGCTCCCCATTACCTATGAGCGTGAGCTGTTCCCCATTACCTATGAGCGTGAACCTGGCGTGCCCACATTTATTTTCATTTTCAGTACATACATACGATCGGCTCCGTTTGATTGAGCCTTGATCGCACATACATCTTTCATTATCAGTATCTTGTGGTTGTTGTGTTTGATATAAAGTCACATAGAACTAATCATAACACGCGGATAAAGTCAATGAGAATTTGACAAGAATATGGTGGATACGCCGCTGGTACTTCCTATATATAAGTATTCTTGTCAAGTGATCGGAGGCATTATCAGGCGGTTATGAGAGGTTCCATGCATAGGCTGTTTGTGTGTGTTAAGTTATTCATTTTCAGTACATGCAATACGCTCGGCTCCGTTTGATTGAGCCTTGAGCACACAAAATTTCAATTTCAGTACATTCAATACGTTCGGCTCCGTTTGATTGAGCCTTGAGCGCACATCCATTTCATTTTCAGTACATGCAATACGATCGGCTCCGTTCGATTGAGCCTTGATCACACAGATATATTTCATTTCAGTATTTTATGTTTGTTGTATTGGTTGTAGAGTTGTAGGACTAATCATAATTCACTGATAAAACCAATGAAAATTTGACAAGAATATGGTGGATACGCCGCTGGTACTTCCTATATATAAGTATTCTTGTCAAAGGATCAGAGGCCTTATCGGACGGTTATGGGAAGTTTTATGTAGGATTTATTAGTTTCTTGGTAACTAATCATAACTTGTGGATAAAACTAATGAAAATTTGGCAAGAATATGGTGGATACGCCGCTGGTACTTCCTATATATAAGTATTCTTGCCAAAGGATCAGAGGCATTATCAGGCGGTTATGAGAAGTTCCATGTAGGATTTAGTATTGCCTTGGTTGAAATTATGTTACATTCATATCATCTCACTATTTAAAGAAATTGGACTGTGATCCATTTCTATATAGACTAACCTCTCCATCATAACGAACGAGAGAGGAACTGTCACCATTCAAACATATATGCTATCAGAATGTGGATACAATTGTTAGTTGTTGTGTTTATTTGTGTAGATTGTAGAATTTCTGCCTTAGGATATAACCCTAAGCATATTCAAACTCTTATGCATGATATCATTTTAGCGAATCATTCCTGCTTAACAATACTTATACAGTAGGCAACAAAAAGCGATTCCTGTATTAGGATACTTAACCTTTACAAGGAACGTTACCGCCTCAAACAAAAACCTAAACCCTAATTTTCTTCTAAAAATGTAACCGGCAAACTCAACACCATCATTCTTTTAGCCAATTATATCCCTAATTAAATTTCGGGACGAAATTTCTAAAAAGCAGGGGATACTGTAACATCCGTCCAAAAACGGATTTACCAAACCCGCTCCGTTTATCAACCGAACAGTCAGTCAAATTTTTTCGTTGCGAATTAAATGCCCAAAATAATTTTAAACGATCCGTAATCACTTATTATGCGGGGATATATATTTAGTTTTTGAAAAACTGATAAAAATAACAAAATAAAAATGTTTTAATCATGCCGGGTTTCGAACTCGGGTCTCTACCGGTTCAACCAAACACTTAACTCACACACCGTAAACCACTCCGCCACTTTGATTTTCTGTTAAGTAAATGGATTTATTATATCAAATATTGATGTGCGGAATTCAAACTCAGTCAACTCGCGCCCCAAACAGCTGTCGTCGGAAATTCCGACGACTTCGCCCATAAATTACGCAATCGCTCAATTTAACCAATTAGTTGACTCCAGCGACAGCTAGCCAACGTCTGGAAACCGCGTCATCATCCAAAATCGCCGGAGAACAGTTGACTTCGAATATAGACCGAATTCAGACCCCATTCATCTCGTTGCTACCCTATAAATACACCCACAACTCGCCAGAAGTTTTTCACACTCAAATCGCACCCTTTCTCGGCGAAAAATCACTCGCCGGAGATTCTTGATACTTCGCCGGAAAAACGTATCAGTAATCTCTGAGCTTACTGAACCCCCTAAACCTTCACCGAAGTCACCCACAACCTTTTCAAGCCTTCGGAAGACTCTCTGCTGCAAGATACTTGTCGCCGGAAAAAGACTTCTGTCGCCGGAGTTCTGCCGGAAAACAGAGTAAACTCAGTCGGTACCCTTCACGCCTAATTCCTTTCCTTTTTACTTTTATCTCGTTTGTAAATGATCATTTAACGCTAAAAGAAACATGAATCAACATTCTGAACCAGTCCGTCGTCACTTCCGGTTAAAACCGGTGAAGAAGACGAAGTTCAGTAATGGTTAAGTATAATTAAATTCAAGTTATTAACCGGGTTAGACACACAGTCCAGCGGTGGACTGTGTGCACTTTTAACGCTAAGGTCACGAGTTCGATTCCGGTTTCACACACGCTGCTTTAATAAAAATCCCTTTTTCCACAAACTGAACCGGGTTGTTTTAAGTATATGTTAAGTATATTGAAACCGAGTTTATAACCAAGTGTGACACACAGTCCAGCGGTGGAGTGTGAGTCCGCTAACCCACAGGTCCCGGGTTCGAGACCTGTGGAGCGCACCGGTTTCTCGAGTCTTAATCTGTTTTTAAAATAAATTGATTTCTGTTTAAATCTAATTAACGTATATATATAATTAAAATCGGATATATGACGGGTTAGACACGTAGCTCAGTTGGTAGAGCTGCGTGCACGCGTACGGGAGGTCTCGGGTTCGAGCCTCACCCGGCGCACAACAATATGCCTATGAACCGGTCAACGAAAGTCAAAGTCAACGCAGGTCAAAGTCAACTGTAGCAAAATAAAATATTTTTTTATTATTTTTATTTAATTATTTTAATTAAAAATCAATTATAAATACTTAAAAATAACATTTTTAAGGTTAGAAAATAGCCTCAAACTCACAAAAATACACCCAACAATCTTACAAAAATAGATTCATAAAACCCGTTTACTTACCAAACCGTAACGCGATTTATCTAGGTTAATTTCACTTGTGGTTAAAACCACTTCGCGTGCAATCAACGTCATCAACCGAACGCACCCAATGTGAGTGAATCTTACAATCTCCCCTTTTAAATTACACGTTTTGGGGTGTGTCATGTGTTATGAAATAATTAATTTATTTATTTAAACTTGTGCCATACCACATCGTGACTTAAACTTAGATTGATTTATTGTTGTGATTTACTTATATTCCGTTTGTCAAAATACATGAAACTCATACATTAAGCCCATCAGTTCCTCGTGGGAAACGAGTAGAACATCGCGTGTTTCATTTCAAATTCATTATTGTTCATGTGTGTTGTGTTATTCATATTATCATGTTTATGCAATTCATTCATCAGGCCCCTCAGTTCCTCGTAAGAGACGAGTTGAGCATCGCGTGCCTTTAATTGTTCCATTATTATTCATGAGTGTTTCATTTAACATTCTATGATTGCCGATTAAGTTACATCTATTTTTACTCATGTATGGTTGTGCACATATTTCATAATCAATTTAAATAAATTGTTCAAAAGTTTTCCATAGGATTCACTCGCCAACATTATGTTGATCCAAAAACCTTTTTACACATGATACAGGTGAACAGGTTGAAGGAAGAAAAACATAGGATATGCCTTAGAAGAGAACCAAGAAGCTTAGACTGATAGTTAGAAGATGTTGTATAATTTATTTCCATTAAATTGTATTAATGAATATGAAACATATAATAAATGTCATGAGCTTTGATGATAACCCAATTATGCCCGATCACCTTTTCCGCTGCGGGTCGGGGTGTGACAGAGGTAGACACGAGGGGAGATGACACATTCTACGAGGTTCGTGTAGAAATGGCGGACGAGGAGAAAACAAAGATCTTAAATGAGATAGGAACGCCGTCACTTGTGGGTTTACCTGCGAGCATCAATGCACCGACGATTAATAATAATAATTTTGAGATCAAATCTGGCAGCATATCGATGTTGCAGAATGCGGTACAATTTTATAGCAAGGATCACGAGGATCCTAGTGTCCATATTGCGGGTTTTCTAGAGGTTTGTGCCGCGTTCACGATTCGTGACGCATCACCGGATGCGATACGCCTTTGGCTCTTTCTATTTTCTTTATGTGATGAAGCCAAAGAGTGGCTTCTCTCACTTCCAACTGGATTTATCACTACATGGAATCAATTAGCTGAGAAGTTCCTCCAGAAATATTTCCCTCCAGAGAAAACAATTCTGAGAACCAAGATTCTCAACTTTCGTCAGGATGAGTCCGTTTACGAGGCGTGGGAGCGGTTTAAAGAGCTTATGCGAAAGGTTCCACACCACGGATATAAAAGGGATTAATCCATCCTTTTGTACCCATAAGATCTTGATGGAGGAGGACTTTAAACCTGTGGTTCAGCATCAGAGGCGTTTGAACCCAAACATGCAGGAGGTTGTGAAGAAAGAGGTCATCAAACTACTTGATGCAGGTTTGATATATACCCGATCTCTGATTGACTTTGGGTTAGCCCTGTGCAGGTAGTCCCAAAGAAAGGAGCCATGACGGTGGTGACGAATGAGAAAAACGAGTTAATTCCTACTCGTACAGTCACCGGATGGAGAGTTTGCATTGATTATCGCAAACTCAATGATGCCACGAGGAAGGATCATTTCCCACTCCCTTTCATTGATCAGATGTTGGAGAGGTTGTCGGGTAGGATGTTCTACTGCTTCCTTGATGGTTTCTCGGGTTATTTTCAGATTCCCATATCTCCTGAGGATCAGGAGAAGATGACATTCACATGTCCCTACGGCACATTTGCCTACCGGCGGACGCCCTTTGGATTGTGTAATGCCTCGGCCACATTTCAGAGATGTATGGTGGCCATTTTTCATGACATGATCGAGGACTCCATGGAGGTTTTCATGGATGTTTTTTCTGTATTTGGGAGTTCATTCGATCAGTGTCTCGGGAATCTGAAAAGGATGTTGGCTAGGTGTGAGGAAGCCAACTTGGTGTTGAATTGGGAGAAATGCCACTTCATTGTGAAGGAGGGCATTGTGCTTGGGCACAAGATTTCACAGGCGGGGCTCGAGGTTGATCGAGCCAAGGTTGGGACTATTTCTAAGCTTCCACCTCCCACATCAGTGAAATCTATTAGGAGTTTTCTAGGTCATGCAGGTTTTTACCGGCGATTCATAAAGGACTTTTCCAAAATCGCCCGTCCCATGACTCAGCTCCTCGAGAAGGATGCCCAGTTCGTTTTCTCCGATGAATGCCTTAAGGCATTCGAGTTGTTGAAGGAGAAGTTGGTGAATGCCCCGATCATGGTAGCTCTCGACTGGGAACTACCCTTTGAGTTGATGTGTGATGCGAGTGATTTCGCAGTCGGGGCAGTCTTGGGACAAAGGAGAAATAAGCACTTCCACCCGATTTACTATGCGAGCAAGACCTTGAACGACGCTCAGGAGCATTACACCACGACAGAGAAAGAGCTCCTAGCTGTGGTCTTTGCATTCGATAAGTTTCGGTCTTATCTCGTCCTTTCCAAGACCATTGTGTACACGGATCATGCAGCTCTTCGGTATCTTTTTAGCAAGCAGGATGCTAAACCGAGGTTGATACGATGGATTCTTTTGCTGCAGGAGTTTGATATTGAAATCCGTGATAAGAGAGGGGCTGAAAATCTTGCAGCCGATCATTTGTCTCGACTTGAGCATTCCGAGAGGAAGGAAATTCATAGGCCTAACATCAATGACAATTTCCCCCACGAGTTTCTTATGAGGATCAAGACGAGTGATGATTCCCCATGGTTTGCTGACTTCGCGAACTACTTAGCTAGTGGCATCCTGATCAAGGGGATGACCCATCAACAAAAGCGAAAGTTCTTTGCGGATGTTAAGTACTACTTTTGGGATGACCCTTACTTGTTTAGGGTAGGAGCGGATCAGATGATCCGGCGTTGCGTGTATGGTGATGAGGCAAGAGATATTTTGCGCCACTGTCATGAGGGACCTACGGGAGGCCACCACGGAGCGAATTACACTGCGAAGAAAGTATTCGACTCTGGATTCTTTTGGCCGACTATCTTCCGTGATGCCCATGAGTGGGTAAGGTCTTGTGATGCTTGTCAGAGGGCAAGCAACATTTCAGCACGCCATGAGATGCCACAAAACGGCATCCAAGTCTGTGAGATCTTTGATGTATGGGGGCTAGACTTCATGGGTCCCTTTCCGACTTCTTTTGGTAACCGCTATATTCTAGTTGCTGTTGACTATGTGTCCAAGTGGGCTGAAGCACAGGCTTTACCCACAAATGATGCTAGAGTAGTGGTGAAATTTTGAAGAAGTTGTTTGCTCGATTTGGTGCCCCTAAGGCATTGATTAGTGACCGTGGGCCGCATTTCTGTAATGCACAGCTTGAGAAAGCATTGTCCCGATATGGTGTGCAGCATCGGTTTTCTACACCATACCACCCACAGATGAGTGGGCAGGTCGAGGTCACTAATCGGGGTATCAAGCGGATTTTGGAGGAAACGGTTAATTCTAGCCGTAAGGATTGGTCCGAGAAGTTGGATGATGCACTGTGGGCTTTCCGGACAGCCTACAAGACTCTTATAGGCACCACAACGTTTAAATTGGTCTATGGAAAGTCTTGTCATCTTCCTGTGGAGCTCGAGCACAAAGCCTATTGGACTTTGAAGACAGTTTATCCTGATATGGCTGCTGCGGGTGAGAACAGGTTTGTTCAGATCCATGAGATTGAGGAGCTTAGGAATGATGCGTATGAAAGCTCCAAGCTATACAAGGAACGCACTAAGACGCTTCACGATAGCCGCTTGAAGGACAAGAAAGAATTCCGAGTGGGCGATCGTGTGTTATTATACAACTCACGTCTGAAGTTGTTTCCTGGTAAGCTGAAGTCTTGGTGGTCGGGTCCCTACACTGTGCGGTCAGTGTTTCCTTACGGGACAGTGGAGATAGGTCACGAGGATGGTCAGTTGTTTAAAGTCAACGGGCATAGGTTAAAGGCTTATGTTGGAGGGCCCGTTGATCAGAGTGAGGAGGTTGTTACCCTCCACCCCAGGAACAAATGAATGCGGGGTGGTGAGTCTAGCTGAAGAATCGTAAATTAACTTAGCCCGTTTTTGTATATATATTGTGTCGGTTGTTTGTTTTTCTTTTTCAGGTTGCGGTTCGTTCTGGTCGCGAGGGATGTTAGTGTTTGTTGCCGGCTCTCAGGTATGTTAGTTCGGCTATTTTCTTGGTAGGAGATGCTTCGTGAGTGTCCCGGGTTCAAGGAGTTCGTTTAATTCTCATTTTTATTTTCCACCCTTTAGTTTCGAAATTAATTTTTGTACAAACTATGTTTTTCAAAATTAAACTAAAACAAATCCGAAAATCGAGCACTATCAACCAAAAAATCTGGCACTACCAGACCTGCTAGTGTCAGCCCCTTTGCAGAACCAATAATAGCACCCACCAATAATATATTCAACCACTTTCCTTTAACCTCTCCTTCTTACTCTCTTGAACCCATTCAAAGCACTCACGAATCCCTTGCATCGCCTAGCTTCCTCCAAGAATTCTTGTCTCTTCCATCCCAACAATCATTCCAGGTACGAATCCTTCTTCTTCTTTGTTAAGTTCTTGAGTCTTAGGGTTTGTTCTTCATAGTTAGTTTCTTTTTAGTTTTAGGGCTTGGTCTAAATCGCCCGATTCAAGCCCGTTTGTTTTTTGTGTTGTTTTTGACCACAAATGACCGATTTACAAAACCCTAAACAAAAAGATGAAAAAACCGGGGTTTTGGGTGCGTTTTGAGCGATTTCGCGATTATGGGTTCCGGCACGAGGGTGCCAAATTCTGGCACGACCGTGCTCTTCATAAGTTGATGATGGATCTTCATAAATCTGGAAAACCTGCCCAGAATTTCATCACGCACGATCGTGCCAGGGCCTGGCACGACCGTGCTCTTCATAAAATTTTGCGAGATCGCTCAAATCGCCCAGAAATCTGTCACAGTTTAGTCAGGCACGAGGGTGCCATAATCTGGCACGACTGTGCCACTTGAAGAACGAACCCAGAACTTCATAATTTTTCCAGAAACTTCATAAAATCTGTTGTTGTTCATCAACGCACGACCGTGCCAAACCCAGGCACGACCGAGCCAACTGTCCAGAGGTCCGTTTTTGTTTCATTTTTGTTGCTGATTAATTCCAGTTGTCTTGCAGATGGTTCACCCGTTCATGCGGTTTAGCAACAATGCCAAGGAAGGGCACTGTATTCAGAAAGCGGAGCGATTATGGGCTCGAAGGGACCAAATCGAGCCCATGAGGAGGCTTCAAAAATTAGACCTGGATTTGCTCGGTCAATCCGAGCGGTTCGAGGACTTGATGACACCTCCATGGAACCGCCTGTTTGACATTGCTGAGCCATAGTACGTTGAGCTTGTGATCGAGTTCTTTGCATCCTTCAGATGCACGTTTCCATGCCCGGACGTATACGATAAAAAGGTTGGTGTGAGTTACCGGTTGAGGCAGAAATGGCACCAACATTCCATCAGTCGATTCGGACAGGTATTGGGGTTGTATGAGGACGATGAAATTGACACCGAGCTGTTTGATGGCAGTTTGCAAGATTGGGAGCCGGGGTTGATAGAGCAGCATTCTGGAATCAAATCACGGTACCGGGTCGGGTTTGGGACCCGCGCAAAGCTAAAGCTACTTGGATACTTGACCCACTTCATCGGGTCATCGAGCGAGCCATCTTTCACATGATCGGGGGTCGCGGTGATAGCACAGTAAACATCACCAACCGCGACCTCTTCCACCTTTACTGCATCATTTCGGGTTCAAACTGCAATGTAGCTGCAAGCGTTGTGGAGTCCATCTTCCGAGGTGTTGGTTCGACGCCCGCTATCTAACCCAATACTAACGATCCGAGAGTTGGTTGAGGACTTCTGTGATAAAAGCTACTTGGTGACCATAACATACATTAACATTAACTTAGTTACCGAATAGTTAAAGATGTTAATATCACATAACGTAAAAATAGTGTTGTAGAGCGTTTACATGTTTCTCCCTTGTTGTTCAAATCCGGATAAAATAGGGGCCGTGAACTCACCTTAAGTTGCTCGGTTAGATAAATGCAAAAGAAGTAAAGGATGGAACCGTTAATCACGTCCTAACATGTCAACCGATTCAAAGTTAGTGTGTGAACACACTGACACAAAACTCTACGCGTAACTAGCACACAGTACGACACACGTAATAACTAGTTCGAAACCATAATCATGCATGCAAAGTGTCACCACACGAAATAGCGACCAACAACTTGTCACAAACACAAAATAGCACATACATCACTTAGATACACATAGATGTAAGTTATCATGTTTCAGCTTGTTTATTCATAACTGAGCTGTTTTCGGGAATTTTTATAAAATAGTTCCCATGTTCCAAAAATTCCAATTTGTTTACAGGAGGTGTCAATTAGACTGTAGAATTTTGTGCAAAATTTTCAAGTCCTAATTCCTTACCAAAATTTACAAGAATTTATTTACTAGGCTGCAGTCAGATTCGTCACTTTCTGACTGCAGTCCACGGGAAAAATCATTTAAAAATACTTGTTTGTCCGACTGACAAAATTCTAGTTGGAGATTTCTCTGAACACCTAGGAGTATCTACTGCATAAATTTCGTTACTTAACTCTTTTCAGTTTACAGGCTATGACAGAAAACATTGGCTACATTTTCAGCAGAAAAAATGCAGCTCTGCGCGCTTGTACAACAAACGTCTTTAAAAATAGTTTTACTTATCCGAAAAATACGAAACCAATTTTAGATGAAAGTTAACATGTAAAATTTGTGTTCTATCTTCTAAAAAGTGACTAAGAGTCGTTTATGGTGTCCCAAACACCTCGTACAAGTCAGCTGATTTCAGCAGCCCAGTGCTGAAATAATTCAGCCATTATTTTTAGAGAAGAATACTTAATTAAGAACGATTCTAGGCACTATAAACGCATCGCAAGAAAGTAGAATATGTCCATAACATGTATGAGCAGATCGTATGTCCAAAACACATCAACCAAGTCGTGTAAACAGTGAATGATTCAACAACAACGCACTATGCATCAATCCTAACATCAAAACTCATAAATAATAATCCTACATGCACAAAACCCGTAACCCTAATACACGAACACAAGGATTTCAGACCAAACTCAGATTGCATATCATTCATATCACAAGGATTCGAGCATATGACAACTTTTACACAACTCCTAATCATCACAATGCAAAAATCATGCGAAAACATGTAAACCCTAGTGCATATAACATCATCAAAACGTAAAGTTAAGGCATACCGAGCAGCACACGTGTACGGGAATAATCAAGGGAGACTCGAGACACTCGGGCTGCACAAAATCGAGGTGGGGGAGGGGGCTGCCTTGCGCGAACGAGGGGGAGGGTTTGCTGCCGTCGCACACAAGAGAGGAGAGAAGGAGTTAGGGTTTGTGAATGCTCTCAAGTGTTTCATGCATACATACATACACTCATAAAGGGGGGGTGCAGTTTGTTTACTTGGGCCGCAAAGGGGTTGGGCCGCAAAAGGGTTGTGGGTGGCGGGTTGGGTTGCGTGATCACGAGGTCGATACGTTTCACGGTTCGGTTCAGTTCGGCTACTTATAAATTGTTAAATAATACATATATTACAATTCGATAATTTATTCATGACACGAAGCTTATGAACTATTAAATCACGTAATCAGAGCATGACACAATAATTCCACAAACGTCTAATAACACGTAGCACGTAAATTCATATTTGACTTGTTAAAATTTCCCAAACATTGCATATTCCGAAATATTAAGGTTAGCGTAGGTACAGCGTGCGCGTAATTAATTCCCCGAATTAAATTAGCGTAGGAACAAAGACGATAAAGTTGTGCGTTTAAAGTACCTGAAAAACCGGGATGTCACATCGGTACAGGATGCCGTCGGACATTTCGTATTGTAAGGCCTTGTTTTGTATCTTCCTGGCTTCGGCCTTGTTTTCCGGTAGTGCTCCTGTCTGCAAGTATGCTATAATTGGAGACATCCATGATGTGCCGCCTATCTGGGTGATATTCACTTGCCGCAGTGGGACCGACCGGTTTCTTAAAACTTCGATTCGCACATCTTTGGCTAGATGCTGAAAACTCGTTGATGCCAGCTTGCTGAGTGCATCGGCTGGTTTGTTCTCACTTCTGTTAACGTGTGTGACTTTGAAAGATGTGAAATTTTGTAACAACGCTTTTGCTTATTCCAAATACAATGCCATAACATCCCCCTTTGCATCGTATGACCCATTCACCTGGTCTGCGACTAATAACGAATCTCGTGTGTCTGTAGGTGTTTTACACCCATCTTTATAGCTAATCGTAGCCCTGCCAAGAAGGCTTCGTATTCTGCTTCGTTGTTGGTGCTTTTGAATTCTAGGCGAATAGCGTATGTGAACTCGTGTTTTCTGGACTAACAAGTCGTAAGCCAGCTCCTGCGCCATCTTCATTTGATGCGCCATCTGTGTAAGCAACCATGTGTCTTCTCCATCTTGTTTCTTTGGTTGTTCCATCGCTTCACATTCTTGCGCTTTCTCCTTGGGCACTTCTGTCAGAAAATCTGCTAAGACCTGCCCTTTGATTGCTGGCCTTGGTTTGAATACTACATTGTAACCTCCGAGCTCTATTGCCCACTTTGCTAGCCTTCCAGAAATGTCTGGTCTGGCTAAGATGCTGCCTATGTTGTAATTCGTCAACACTTCCACCATACGCCCCCTGAAATATCTCCGCAGCCTTCATGTTGAGTGTATGAGAGCTAAGACTAACTTCTCCATCATGGAATATCTCGTCTCCGGGTCATTGAGAGTTCTGCTGACGTAATACCCCGGTGTCTGTACTGTTTTTCTTTCAACTAGTATGACTGTTGCGACTGCTTTGTCTGATGCGGATAGATACATGACCAGCGACTCTCCTTTTGTAGGTACTGTTAACGTGGGCAGACGTATCAGGTACTCCTTCATTTCTCTAAATGCGACATCTGCTTTTGGCGTCCATGAGAATCTATTCTTCTTAACGCAATTTCGGAGTGTTGTGATAAATGGGAGTGCCTTCGCTGCGTGATTAGCCAGGAATCGGTTTAGCGCGGCTAGTCGCCGTGCTAAGACTTGTATCTCTTTGACTGTTGAAGGAGATGGCATTCTCTCTATTGATTCCACCTTCTCTGGGTTTACCTTAAAACCATCTTTAGCGACGATGAAGCTCAAGAACTTCCCTTCCTCCATCCCGAAGGAACATTTAGAAGGATTTAGTTTGATGTTCACTCCGCGGAGCGTGTCGAAGGTTTTATGTATGTTTTGGAGCATACTGTCTTCTTCCTTGCTCATTATGACTAGGTCATCCATGTAAACTTTGACATATTTCCTGATATCCTCGCCAAAGGTTTCATTCATCAGCCTTTGGTAGGTGGCTCCCGTGTTGCGCAACCCGAACGGCATCTTTATGTAACAATACAACCCCATTGGCGTTCTGAATGCTATTTTATCTTCATCTTTTGTCGCCATCTGTACTTGGTGATAACCTTTGTAACAATCCAGGAAGCACTTCCATCGGAACGACGCTAAGGAGTCTATCTTTTCGTCAATGTCCGGTAGCGAATAACAATCCCTTGGACACGCTTTGTTAAGTTCTTTAAAATCGACACACATTCTCCACCCGCCGTTCCCTTTAGGGACTATTACTGGGTTTGATACCCAAGTTTGATAGCGTACCTCTCGGATAATGCCGACATTGAGTAGCTCTGTGACCTGTTGTTTCATAGCCTCATGCTTTTCTGGACCCAAGTTCCTTTTAGTTTGCACTATCGGTTTCGCATGATCTATGACGTTTAACTTGTGCTCCGCGATGTGCCGTGGAACGCCGGTCATATCAGTCGGTGTCCAGGCGAATACATCTATGTTTCGTGATAGTAGCACTTTAAGAGCTGAGCGAGTTGTTTCGGCTAACGCTGGCCCAATTACAATTGTTTGTTCTGGGTATCTTTTGTTTAAGACCCACTTTTCTGCTTCTATTCGATGTGATGATTTGCTTGCCTTGTGTGGTCTACTTTCATCTGTCACTAAAACCTCTTTGCTAGCGTACATAATGGCTATCCCTATTTCCGTTGGAAAGCCTATTGCTGCATGTGGCACAAAACATATCATATTAAAATCTCCTTGAGACTCTCTTCCCAACAGGATGTCGTGTCGTGAGCTTGCTGGTAATACCATGAACCTTACTACTTATGTTCGGGTGTGTTTACATCTGACAATAAGACTGGAAAAGATATTTGCCCCAGCGGGAAAACTTCTTCATTACAAAATCTTGTGAGTGGGTAATCTGCTGGTTCCAGGCGCGCTTTATCTTCTTCGTCTAGCTGGTTGAAACATTGCTCGTAGATTATATCTGTTGTACTCCCGGGGTCAACGAAGATGTAATCTGTCTGGTAGTGGCCGAACACTCTTGAGATTATGATTGGTCTTTTTTCCGTTAGCCCGCCCCGAACGACTGGGAAAATGACTTGCCTTTCTCTCCAGGTGTCATCTAACGCCCGTTTGTTGAAGTATTTCATGGGCTTCTTTGGTCCACCCTGTATCATGTGTGTTTCCAACTTCCGTACTTTCTTGTGATCGGGGCCTTCGTCTCTTCGCTGGATTGCTCGGGTATCTCGTTTTCCTCCTTTGATCAGATGCGTCAACTTGCCGCTTTTTAGGGCTCGCTCGATTTCTTGCTTTAAGCTAAAGCAATCATCCGTTAAATGGCCCGTGTCTTTGTGAAAATCACAAAAAAGATTTGGGTCTTGCCCTCTTTTATTACGCATCTGTAAAGGGGCCTTGAATTGGTAATTCTCTGTTGCCAATACCTCTGAAGGTGTCTTTGTGAGTGGGGTCCACTGTTTTTCTCTATTCTCTTTCTTGACTTCCTTCCGATGACTTATCTGATTGATGGTGTTGCCCGCATCTTCGACAGGTGGGGTTCTGTCTCAGAAACTTTGTTGGTTCCTACCTTTGTTTCGTCTGTCTGAGAGATGCGACTAGTGGTTGTTACGGCGACTTTCGACACGGTCAATTGTGTGTCTGTTTGAGCGATCGTTTTTGCTACTTCGATGAACGTCTCCCATTCTTTAGGACCATCGTCTCTCCCTTTGACTCGCTTGATCAAGTCATCGCACTTGACGGCGCGCATGAAATGCGCACGTCTGATCTCATCCCCAACGTTGCCAATTCCAAGCATTCTTTGTTGTACCTTGTAATAAAGTCTTCTATGGATTCATGGTCTCTTCGCCAGATGTTTAAGACGTCTGCTAGGTCTCTAGTATATCTTCTTTGCTGGCTGAAGTGTGACAGGATTTTTTCTTGAAAATTCATCTAGGATTTGATTCTTCTTGCCGGTAAGCTGTCGAACCATGCGCGCGCTGCCCCGACAAAGGTTTGCACGAATAGCTGGCATCAGACTGGCAAAGACCATCCTCCTACCACGCCTGCGCTTGTGAATACTTGTAAGTGGTCGTCTGGGTCTGTTAACCCGTTGTACTTCCCCACATTATGTGGTAACTTTGTTTTTTCTAGCGGTGCCATGGCGATTTCCCTGAAAAATTTAGATTTTTCTGCTACCCCTTCTGATCGATAACTCAAGGTATAGTCGTGCTCTGCGTCCCGGTTATACTGTGCGCGCGCGGGGTCTGTATGACTCGTGATTGTGTGGTAGTCTACTAAAGACGGAACGCTCGTCTGGCTTGTAAGTTGAATCTTCTTCCTCGTAGGAATCCCATTCTTTGTTGATGTTGCGCGGCCCTAGCCGGCTGTGCAAGGGTGCTCTCTGCTTATGCTGCGCATTCTGCTCGAAGTTACTTTCCGTTTCGCCGTATGTGTCGCGCGTTTTTTGGACCGTTGGTCGTCTCGTGGAAGGTGTTCTCTCACGATGATAGTCTCGTGAGTCGACGTATTCTGAGGTTAAGTTGTGCACCGAGCGCTGCGCGGGAGTTACTAGTGGTGTTTGGAGTGCCTGGGCTTGTATCACCGCCTGCTGTGCATTAACTACGCGTAGATGACGTTAAGTGATGCCTGCTGCTTAGTATACCAGGAAGCGAGGGTTTCCCCTTCTGGTAATCCTAATAGCGTTGCGATGTTTTGTTGTGTTGGTCCCGATGGTGTGGATGGTCCAGCACCATGGTTTCCTGTTTGCACAGCTGGATTTGCTTGATGTATGATTCTCGTTGCACTTCCGAAGAGATCTGGGATCTCAGCTTTTATTGTTCCTCTTTGGATGCTCTCGTCTCCTCGGTGTCCTTGGACCTGAGCATTGTCCGTTACGGGACCGAACATGGAGTGTTCTTCCTCACCTTGTTCAGCCATGAAAGAACCTTTTTCTTAAGGAAAAGACGAAAGTTGTTTTTTTTTTTAAAATCGGTGGCGCCAATGTTGAAACACCAGTTAACTCATGGTTAATGGAATCTCTGAGTGATGGTTCAATCTCTTCCTCCGGTCTCGTAGGCTGAACACTGCAAAATGGAAACACCGGTGGCTCGCCACGAGGAGGAGAAGAAGGGGGTTCTCCTTGTGACCACCCTCCAGCGTGGGAATAAGTATGGCTTTTCCGGTGATTAAAATTAATTGAGAGAAGAAGGGTTGAGAGAGTATGAGAGTGAATGAACAAACATGTATAGAGAGCCTCTATTTATAGCCGAAGGATGGGAGGCATCAAGAGACTCTTCCAGCTGTCATTTGGACGCTAGCTGGATCGTGGGGGAATATCCTCCTTGTCTCCTTCGTGCTCATCATCATAGTGGATGACGTGGGATATCCCTATTTGTCTAGCTAGGCGCCCTTCTGCAGTGGTTGTCGGTCTGTCCTGCTCCCACCATGCTGGTCTAGTTGGCGGTCTTCTATTGGTGCTACACATCGTCCTTGCTGTCTGTGGTAGCATCTTTCCTGTCTCTTGTGACCTCTTCTAGAAGCTTTTGGTATCTTCCTCGGAGTCTATTTCAAGCTTGCAGATGTGTACCACCTTTATTGGGTTAAGTGGTATGGTCTTGCCACATAGGACTGGCTTTGTCGGACCATACCTCTTCAATCCTCATCAACGGCGGCGTTCCAAATTATATAAAAACAAACAAAGTCAGTAAAGCAAAAGCCCAAATTTTATACAATTTGCAACCAAACCTCATCTAAATCTCTGTTCAGGTCACTCATAGAACACCAATGAATCCGATTCAATCACCATCAGTTCTCAACCACAACCACTGCCGATGTCGCCGGCACACTGCCGTCCGCTACTAGGGCATCAGATACTCCTATTTTTTCTTGTTTTTCTATTTTAAACTGTTGAATCAATGAAGGAGGGTGGTTGCAGATGTACAGAGAGAAAGAGCTAGAGAGTGGGGGTGAAAGAAAAGAGTTAACAGCGCCGGTGAAACCTAACTTTCCGACGATGATCGTTGATTCAAGTCGGATTGAAACAGGAGATCTGAGATGGTGGTGACGGTGGATTCGGTGGTGACGGTGGCTGAATTTGGTGGTTGTAACGGCTGGATTCGGTGGTGACAGTGGGTGAATTTGGTGGTAACGGCTGCTGAATTGGTGGTGGTGGTGGGGATTTGTTGAATAAAGAGAGAGAGCCAAGAGACAGAGATAAGGGGTTTATATATATTAGTTTTTTTAAAATCTGTTTTGTTATTTATGGTGGGTTATTAATTTAAAAAGAATTATTAATTAAAAAGACAGGTAAAAAGACATTAATACCCTCACATGCAAAGCATGTGAGGTAATTTAACTGAGAAATCTGACGGTGTTAGTGGTAAAGGTTGAACCTTTAGCAAAACATGAACATAAAGGTTGGTTTTTGTTGATTTCAGAGTGAAAGGTATAAAGTGCAGTTTGAGACAAACATAAAGGTTGTTTTCTGCAATTTTGTCTAATATTAATTATCTTGAATTCCTTATAATTATGCTAACAAGCAATTAATTCTTTATTTGGATCTTTTTTTTTTGTTTTCAATGTGCTGATAAAGAAAAGTGTTGATATCATTCACATATGTACTAAAATTAGTTATCTTGATTATTTTTCATGGCTAATATAATTCAAAAGTGCTACTTTTATGTATGTATTGTTTTAGTATGTCATAATTTAACTTTTTTTAAGTGCTAGGATCTGTTCCTACGGTTTGTATAATAAATATGGTTTGTACCGGAACCCAACCCTACACTTTCTGGAGAATTAAATAATTTGATCGAAATGGGTACGTACTTCCTAATTGCAATATCGTCTTGATTGCATCAATAAGGCAGAAAATATAATTCTAACAAAGTATTAAACCTATGCATATTCACTATATAAACCACCAAGCGAGCAAGGTAAAATACCTGGAACACCGAAATCACCGAAATCACCCTGACACATAAATCAATTTGTATTAAAGTGGATTTGGTTTTTGTCAACTAGGGTTGTTGATAAAGCTCGCAACTCGCAGTTTGGTTCGTAGCTTGCTCAACTAAAGCTCGAAAAATTTAGCTAAAAAAAACTCAATGTGAAACGATTTGAGTCGAGGGGGCTCAGTTTGTAACTAAGCCAAGCTCGGCTCGTTCTTAGGCTCGTTTAACTTCTATCACGAGCTCAAGTTGAGCCGAGCTGCCTTGTTGAATTTTGAGCATGAGCTGAAAACCATCCTGGCTCGACTCGTTTACAGCCCTGTTGTCAACACGTGATGGCCGTGTATTTATGTGTGTACATTTACATAAGCCACCCTATTGTTTATTAATTTGTGTTGTACAAAGGCATGCTTTATATATACATTTTTTAACAAAGCAGTTAAATTTGTTGTAGTTGTTAAAACAACACACCTCACATTCAACAAATGTGTATGAGACTCATCTGGCATTAATTTGTCGTTTGGAGACAATACCCTCAATAGTTAAGTCGTTTTAAGGATCAATTTCAAGCGATAATGAAAGATACAAGAAATAGAGACAACAAAGGGTGTTTTCATATCGAACGTGACAATGTGAGTATGTTAACACGCCCTAAATTTGAATAAGTTACCAACACCGCACATGTCAAGACTCATTTTAGTAACATTTAGCGATAACATATATCTTTTACTCTCGATTAGTTACTGTTACTTTTAGCCCCGTACTTTTCTGTCCTCTCATCAATCCACTTTCTCATATCCGCCAACACAAGATTAGCAGCGTCATCAGGCTCGCCTTGTATCAACGAATGGTACATACCCTCGTATAATTTCAATGTCTTGTCCTCACTCGATGCCTTCTCGTACAACATTTGGGACCCAGTCGGACATGTTACCCCGTCAGTTGTCCCGTGCAACGTCAAGAAAGGAGCTTTAACCTTATGGAAGTTGTTTTGTACATAATTCGTCACCCTTACGACTTCTCTCATTGTACCAACTCTTGGTCTACCAGCATATCGCTTCGGATTTACCGCTATTATCTTTAGTTTTTGGGGATCTCTAATCGCCTTTCCAACCATCTTATTATCCGGCATTGCTGCCCATGTGTCCGCAAATCCCAATAGTAGCCCGTACATGGTCAAATGTAGCTTTAATCAACCAAAAAAAAAAATTAGACTCAACTATTGTCACAAAAGTAAAATGATTAAAACATCAATTTTATGTTTATTAAAAAACGGAATTATGTAATGATTTAAAACAGTGTGTTTTATCTTCAATTACGGATGAGATACCGTACCAATATCAAACTCGTACCGGTACTGAAAATATCAAAATCAAGAAATGAATATTGTACTGATCATACCAGTATGATAACTATTTATTAATGTTATTGCAAAATTATAAAAAAATATCAAAACCATTAAATGAATATAGATACTGATGTTGTTTGGTCAGTATCAGTATGGTACTAGTAATCAGTAAAAATATAATCCGTACCTTGGACGGTATCATATTTTCTGGTATCACAAAAAGTGGGGCCGAGAAGATCAAACCGGTCCACGTGTCAGGCTCCGATTGGAAATACATAAGCATGGTAATGAAACCACCCATCGACTCCCCAAACAAAAACGCTGGAAGTTTACAATACATTTCGCTCTGACGAACGCTAAGAAAATATGACAACGACGTCGCAGCAACCTTATCCATATCACCAAGGTAACCATGAAGTCCATCCGATCGACCATGACCAAGGAGATCCGCGGCAAACACCGCATATCCCCATTTAGCATACTCTATACAAATCTTCTGAAAACACCAGCTGTTATCAGAGCCATAACCATGAGTCATAAACACTGTGGCTTTAACCGGTTGGTTTTCGTCAATTGGTAGCCATGATTGGGTAAAGATTTTCCCATTTGGTGTCTGGAAATAGAGTTTATTGTTGCGAACGCCTTGGGATTTGTAGTATTCTTCTTCTGGGGTTTCGCCCCAGAAGAAAGGAGGCGGTGGTGGTAGTGGAGGGAGGTCCGGAGACGGCGACATAATCACTCACTATGGTTGTGGTTGTAGACTTGTAGTATCAAGTTGATGGACTTATTTGGTTCTTTTTTGTATGTTGGTGCATGCATACTTGATTTATGAAGGATTGGGGGTTGGTGAGAAATGAGTTGGTGGACCAACTACTTGGGTGGCGGGTCTACACCAACTAGTGGTGCGGGTCAAGAATGTGTTGGGTTGGGTTGAAGAATGATTTAGGTGGGGTCCATGGAAGTAGTGGGTGGAATGTCGTTAGATTACAAAATGAGAGGAAATGGATGGACATGATGTGATGGTCCATTGAGTTATGATAGGGTGGCACACACGGAAAGAATTTTCATCTCACTTACCCCAACATTCCAACAACAAACCATGATAAAGTTAAATGCATGGTTGGTCCCTGTGCTTTGCAAATATTGCAGACTTGGTCCTAGTGGTTCAATAATTACAGAGTTGATCCCGGTATTTGTAATTTTTGCACTCGTGTGGTCCTTATCATTAACCCATGTTAAGTTTCTCAGTTAAATACATTTAAAATTACCAAACTACCCTTGGTATTAAAAAACAAAAAATAAAGACTAAAAAATATAAATAAACAAAATTTTTATAAAAGATTATTTAATACTTTATGGGCCCCACTCCCACCTATCTTCTTCTACCATAACCATCACCACCAGCTCTTTTATATTCCTCAAACCACCAACATCCAACCACATATCCCATCACCACCAACATCCTCTCTCGTCGGAAAATCAAGCATCTCCGCCCGGTAACGATCCTCCTTCACTCTATTACTCCATCGACCATCCCCCTAAATCACCCAGGCGGCGACTAGTGTGGTAGCAGAGCCATGGCGATGCTCGTGGCAGCAACACAGGCGGCGACTTGTATGGTGGGTACCGGCGGGGATAGCGATGATTGTGACTGTGTGGTAGTTTACGGTGGTCGGAGTAGGAGTAGCAGTGGTTAGTTGATGGTGAAGATGGTTATTGATTACCAGCTTTCATGTTTTTAGTTTTTGAATGTATGAAATATCTGAGAACATATCCAATGCTGATGCAATTTATGTGAAAAGTCTAATTACATGAAATATTTGAAGTATTTGAATGGTTGTTTATCTCTCTGCAACTATTAAAAAGGGTATGTTACAATCAATTAGAAATTAACACTTTTAAAACTCAATTTTTAAATCAGAGGATGACGGTGGAGGTGGAGGTGGAGGTAGTGGTGGTGGTGGTCGTGAGTTGACGGCGGAGGTGGTGGTGGGTTGACGCTACAGGTGATGGTGGTGCTAGGTTTTTTTTCAGGGAGGGAGATAGGAGGAAGAAGAGAGGTTATCTTTATATTAATTTTTAATTGTAGGGGTAATTTAGTCAATTCATACACATTTAACTGAGAAATTTAACATGGGTTAGTGATAAGGACCACACGAGTGCAAAAATTACAAGTACCAGGACCAACTCTGTAATTATTGAACCACAAGGACCAAGTCTACAATATTTGCAAACCACAGGGACCAACCGAGCATTTAACTCAAAATGATAATATGATGGATTAGACTTTGCGTTATGGCACCCGTTAGCACCGGGTGAGCCATGTCGGTGACCAGGTGGCTCGCGAGCACCACAACAGGGTGCCACGAGCGGTCACGTAAGAGGGGTTAGCGTGGTTGCCTTGGCGAGCAGGTGTTTTGAGGGTGTGGTAGTTTGGGTGAGCCGAGGTTAACCATAACAGGCTCAAGTGAGGGGAGGCGTGAGTGGAAAAGGTGACGGGTAGGCGTATAGTCAACGTCATATGTCACAATATTAGAGGATGAATCCGGGTTGTGGCTTAGTAGAGATAACTAGGAGATTGATAATTTCTTTTGATTGACTTGCAATTTGAATCTTTGATATAAAAGTCGTTTAAAGTAGGAAAGTGTAACAACTATACAAATATTTATAAATCTTCCTTTTAGCCAGACGCATAAGTCGGTAATTTAACTACATAATCGTTTATTACGTCTCTAGCTCCCGCTTTACATAGTAAGTATAAGGGATACGTGTTTAATGTTTTTATGGCTCTCGTAAATTTTTTTTTATTTAAAGTTGGTGTCATGTTAGTGTTCATATATATTCAAATAAGGTATAATATAAGATTTAAAACATAAAATGAAAGCTATTGTACTAGAATTATAAGCCGTTTGAGGTTTTTTGTCCTTGATGCCAAAGGAAAATAATAATATAGACCCATCCAAGTTAATATAAGATAGAGAAACAAAATTAGTTGTTACGGACACATACAAACAATACCTATTTATACTAACAAAGGCAGTAAAATTGTCCAAGAGACTAATGATATTAGGGTGAGCCAATTGTCCAAAGAAGTTCACCTCTTCCTGATTTTTTTAAGTTACATGTAACAAAAGTATTCATAAAACAAAAAACTTAGTACTCACAAAATAAAATGCAGACAAAGGATAAAAACCAATTCCTACCGTACATCTAATAGCCACATTCTAAATAGGTTTCCCATCACATTGTTCAAACAAGGGATTGGCTAGCCTAGGTCGGTTCATTGCTAAGGTACTTAGCAGTGTTAACAATGCCCACTAAAAGTAGAGCACTTATTCACGGGCACCAACATGTGATAAATTTGACCAAGAACTTTAAAGTATTACGCCTTTTGGTGTTACTTACCAGCCATTCGTTATGTATTTGAGGGATTTCTGAAGTGATCCATTGTATATACAGCAACGGCAGTTCCAACACCTTCTTCTAAAGGGGCTAATGTTTTCTTCTCAACCCATCCTCGGAACACCCTCCTACCTCCACCTTCACTTACAAGCAAATCTCGACTAAACCCTCTTGTAGCTTGATTTAAATCCCTAAACGAAACTTCATTTACACTTCCTGTAGACTGCAACGTGATTCTCTCTTGTGACGCTGCTAGTGCAGACTAAAGACACTGCACAACCTCGAACATGTTAGGTCGTTGTTCTGGAGTTCTATGCAGGCATCTCTGTGCAATTCCAAAATAATCCTTCAAAGATTTTAGGGATATTTCATTCCTCAAATCAGCATCGATTATATCCAACAAACTCCTCAAATTTGAATCGCTAACATCATCGTTTGAAAATCCAGGAGATTTTTCCATCCTCTTATCTTTGACGGAATGTTGAACCCATTTCACTAGACTCTATGGGCCATCAACCACCGCACGCTTCCTACACAACACTTCGAGCAACACCACGCCAAATGAATAAACATCAGACATCGTTGTTAGTTTTTCAGAAGCGTGAGATTCGGGATCCATATACCCATAACTTCCTGTAGTAAACGTGACGAAACGAAGAGATGGGTCATCTGTTGGGCCTATTTTGGATAACCCAAAGTCTGAGATTTTAGCTTCCAAATATTCGGTTAATAAAATATTCGTGCTCTTAACGTCCCTATGGATAACACCCTGAACTATGTGCAAGTAGTTTAAGCCATGAGCGGCACCTATGCATATATTCAATCGCTGGTACCAAGAAAGAGGGGTGCGGCGGTCATGGAGATGATCATTAAGTGTTCCATTGGGCATATATTCATACACAAGTATAGTGTCTTTTTTATTAATAGACTCAGGGTCCAAGAAGGGGGTCATAAAAACTGGTTCCATGTCTATACGACAAAAACCAAACAAGGATACAAGATTAGGATGGCACAAAGTGAAAAGCACTTGATTTTCAACATCCAGCCAGTCCTCTGGTTCCCCTACCTTCGACTTTTGACTCAACCGTTTAATTGCAACAGGGATATCAACACCTGCTCCGTTAGAAATTTTCCCTTTGTAAACTTCCACCAAACATCCTTTCCCGATGAATAAAGATTCATCAAAGTTTTTTGTTGCTTTCCGAATTTCAGAAAGTTTAAAAATACGGCATGCTTGTGATGGTGATAATGGTTCATGGGATTCATCAAAGAATGAAAAACATCTAAAGGTGAACACCATAACAAACAATAGGAATATAAACTTGCCTTTGAGAGATGATAGATTAGGTTAATATAAACTTGCCTGAACCGGATCTGAGAATGAACCGGTGCATGGAGTCTGTCCAGATACCAAAAAGCTTCTGGAAGGAGGCGCATGATGAAAGTGGGGTCCAGGTTAAAAAACTCTGCTGGTTAGAATGAAGGGGATATGGGCCATAGGAAGTTCTGGGCCAAATATATTTTCGGTGGGCTCTATCACTCTAGGAAAAGGCGTATAAGGTATTGTAGCCCAAAATCAGCTGGGCCTTATGGAGGTCAAACACATTGGTAGGGAAATGTAAATATTAGGGTTGTTCATGAGTAAATATTAGGGTTGTTCATGAGTCAAGCTGAATCGAGCGGATCTTTGATCATGTTTGGCTCGTTTACAAATCGAATCAAACCGAGCAGAGTGGCTCATTTAAAACCGAGCCTCAAATCAAACGAGCATTTTCCAAGCAGTGAATATACATAGCGAGTTTCGAGCGAACTTCGAGCAATTTTGACAACTGTGTCGCCCGATTTAAATTTGCGAAGAGAGATAGCCGCAATGCTGGGTCTCAAGTTTTTATATCTTTAAAAACAGGCACATTTCATTATTTCAAGGCATACTATTTTTCTTATGAATAACAATGTTGTGTCCGATGAGGCGATGTTTATATTGCCCAAACAATGATGTTGGGAGCAAGAGACGATCGACTTAGGGTAATAACATGAGACATTGAGGCGATGAACAGATTGTCCTTTAGCGCTTTAGCGTTTAACTTTTAGATTTGGTGTTAATTTTTTTTATTGGCGTAATAGGGCTAGTACGTATAGATATAGTTGTAAATTTGTATTTAGTGGACCAAAATCTAATAAAGTGGTATATATAAAACTATAAATTTAATTTATATTTATGTATATGTGTGTAGTGTATATTAAGTATATGGAGAAAACCCCTCTAAGTGAGAAAACAATAGGAAACTCTAAGTTCCCGACTTTTTTTTGAAAAAAATTACACATGTAATATACATGTTTTTAAGCAAAAAAAAATCAAAAAAGCGCCGAGTGAATAATTATAAATAATAAACAAGTTTTCAGCAACATATGTTATACATGAATGTAACATATGTTACACAAAAACTTGTTTATTTTTTAAAAATATCCACTCGGTGCTTTTTTGATTTTTTTTTTTTGCTCAAAACCCTTAAAAAACATGTATATTACATATGTAATTTTTTTTTTTTCAAAAAAAAAGTCGGGAGCTTTGAGTTTCCTAGGTTTTCTCGCCACAAGGGGGTTTTCTATATATAATTTCCCGTTGTGTATATATAAGTATAATTTATATTTGTGTATATATGTGTATGTGCGTCTTTATATATGTATGTGTTACATGTATATGCATGTATATACTAATTAAAAAAATAGTTCGAGCTGAACTGAGCTGAGTGGACCTTTGTTCATGCTTGGCTCGTTTACAAACTGAACCGAGCAGAGCGGCTCCTTTACAACTGACCCTCAAATTGACCGAGCATTTTCCGAGCAATTTCGACGTCGAGCGAGCAACGAGCGGTTTAGACAGCCGTAGTAAATATCCCTGTGCGACGTGCATGTCCAGATCTAAATCAATTGTTTCAAGATCCAGAGGATGTAGGTAGTAACGGTATAGCTGGCGATACTGAGCTATTTCAATCTGATATTCAAAGGCCATGTCTATTCACACACCTCTTGTGTCTATTTACACACCCTGCAGTGTCTAGCTGTGACCAAAGCGCGACGTTTTGGTCCGGTCAACCAGACAAAGACTGACGGGTGTCTGATGGGTCTGTTGACCGGACCAAAACGTCAAACTTTGGTAGCGTTTTAGTCCTGTCAACCAGACAAAAGACTGACCGGGTGTTAGTCTTTTGTCTGGTTGACAAGACCAAAACGATGCCAAGGCTCGGCGTTTTGGTTCGGTCAACAGACCCGTCAGACACCTGTCAGTGTTTATCTGGTTGATTAGACTAAAATGTCATGCTTTGACCAAAGCTCAACATTGCAGGGTCTGAAAATAAGTTGGAAATATGTGAATAGGAAGCCCCTATTCAAAATGAGGTTCAAGCTACGGTGCAGGTAAATTCTTTGGTTGTACGTATACAATTCTTTAAAATAAAATTAACTTTAGCATTGGTTTAACAGCCCATAACTTCCACTTCTATTATAAAAGTAAGATTTTCAGATTGATGAAATTTGACAAGTTCAAAACTGATCTTTTAGAAGGGAATATAAAAAGTAAAAAAGAGTGTGTATTTAGCCCATCGCATGAAACAATATACTTTGAACTTGTGTATTGCTTTTGTAAATTAAAACAAAAGAACAATAGTATATCTTATCAACACTGCATGGTAATGTTTTAAAAACCGTTTTTTAAATTGTACCGGGTTAGGTTCAGATGTGGTTCAATCTGTTGAATCGGGTTATACCAGGCGGTATAACTGGGTTGACTAATTAACCCTATAAATCCATAAAATACAAGTTTTACTCAAAATACAATCCAAAATTACATCATTTCATTATAAAAATATATTCTAAAAGTTAATCCATGATAAAAAATAATAAAAAATCACTATTGGTACCTTTTTAAACGCTAGGTTTTGCTAAGAAAGTAAAACGTTACCTTTTTGTGCCCATAAAACATTAAAAGTCCAAATTTTAACCTTTGACCCGGTACCGATATACCGCTTTAAACCGGTATAACCTAATTTACCGGCGGTACAACTTCTTTGTCGTTCTCTCAGTTTACCGTTATGATTCGTGTCGGCCAACCTTCCGGCATCCGGTTTAACCGGTCAGTATAAACCGATTTTTAAAACATTGCTGCATGGTGATGATAAGATTATTGAATTTAGTAAATTCTCAACAACTCAAATCTCCAAATAACTAGAAATATGCTCGATAAAACATAACTAAATGTAAGATAATTTTATTAGGATTTGCCACAATGGTTCATTGGTAACCTAATCTATTGAACCACCCAAAATCCCTAATAGGTGCGATCAATCCGAACAGGTGAGTTTCATTGGACCAAACTCACTCTTATGAATAGGAATGGCAATGGGCCGGGTATTGGTAATCCCATACCCGTACCCGTTTGTAATTATTCGGCCCATACCCGGCCCGTTACCCGTCGGGTATTTATCGGGTAATTACCCGTCGGGTATCGGGCTTACCCGCGGGTATCGGGTATACCCGTTTATTTGTTTAAAATACTTATTAGGACTCCCATATGCATTTTTACTATAATGTTTATATAATTTACTATTTTAATAACTATAAGAAAGAAAAATATAACCAATAATATACATATATATCATATTCAAATGCATATTTGAAACACATTTCCATATAATAAACTAAATAAGGTACTTTTAATTTGGCATGCATGAACCAAATGGTTTCTTTTTTACATAATTCCTTAATACAATATTTTCATGCCACATGTACTTAATTTGTTAGAAATAATTGTATCTAAACCATCTGATTACATTAAGTTCTATATAATAAAGGTATTGCTAGCTTTCATATTCAATATACATATCCAAATATATATTAAAAGAAGTAAGGGGAGTAACACAATAATACTAGAGAAGTAGAGGTAATAAGTGTCTCTACTAAGTTTATATAAGTATGAAACTAAAACTAAAATAAAATACATTTCGGGTATTAAATCGGGTAAGCGGGTCGGGTATCGGGCGGGTATCACTAAATCCCATACCCGTACTTGTACCCGAATTTTTTTTAACTTTTAATCCCATACCCGGCCCATACCCGTCGGGCTTCGGGTATACCCGGCCCATATTTTTCGGGTTTCGGGTATACCCGTTGGGCTCAGGCTTTTTTGCCATCCCTACTTATGAACCACTTTTGTGTTCCTCTTTTCTGTTTGAGTAAAGAGAAAGATGGTTAATCATACATCACGTGGTGGCGTTGATAGCTAAAAGACACGGTGGTACATGTACGAATTTATTGGAGTTAGTTACCGAGAACCATGCATATCGAGCCATGCACATCATCTTTAATCTTTATTTTTTATGGCTATCCTTATTTTCTTGTTCTTACCTTCTAGTAGGTGTAGAGGGAAGTTTGTTATTTTATTTATCTTTGCTTCATGTATTTAAACTTCGTTCTCGATCATGAATAAAATATACACAGAAAAGGTTGATTCCCTCTGAATACTAGATTTTTCATGGTATCAGAGCGGGTTCGACACAATTAAGATAATCAAGGTCGGATAAAACATGGCGGCGACAAGGATAGCTCGTCCGGCACCGGCGAAACGATCAACACAAACTCACCGTACTACCTCCATCCTTCAGATTACCCCAAACAATTGCAAGTTAATGAGAACCTGACGGACTGCAATTACAAGGATTGGTACTAGGAGATGACCAATTTCTTGTTTGCAAAGAACAAGATAGGGTTCGTCGATGGTACCGTCCCCAAACTCGAGAAGTACGATAAAAAATACATGCAGTGGATGCGTTGTGACGCAATGGTAAAAGGGTGGCTTACAACAGCAATGGAGAAAGAGATTCGTGGCAGCGTGAAATACGCCAATACCGCCATGGGAATTTGGAAGGATCTGCATGAAAGATTTGGAAAAGAAAGCGCCCCAATAACTTACGAGCTGAAGCAGGCCATTGCCGCTACTCGACAAGAGGGTTCATCCGTTTCATCCTACTACACCAAGCTGCGCGGTTTGTGGGATGAAATTGACGCGGTACTCCCGAGTCCTCGATGTGAGTGTGGAAACTGCAAGTGCGAAGTAGGAAAGAAGGTCACGAAATTGAAGGACAAGGAGAGGCTGTACGAGTTCCTAATGGGTCTCGACACAGACTTCTCGGTGATGAGAACCCAGATCCTCGCAACCAAGCCGACACCCAGCTCTGTGGAGGCGTATCACTTGGTTGCGGAGGATGAACAACAAAGAGAAATCTCGACTGGGAAGAAAGTGGTCAGCGGCCCTGATGCCGCCGCATTCCAAGCAACATACTCGACCGACAAGGGTGGTCAGTCGCAAAAGAAAGGGCTGTTGAGATCGGATAAAGCCACAACAGCTGCCAAGGTCAGTCATTGTACTCATTGCGGACGAGATGGGTCATGTGCGAGAGGGCTGCTTCAAACTCGTGGGGTACTCGGATTGGTGGTCGTGTAAGGGTAAGAAAGAAACGTTGAGGCCAAGGGCTGCCATAGCAGAAACAACGACTAGCAAAGTTCCGGGTTTAAGCGAAGAACAGTACAAGATGTTCATGAAGTTGTTCGGTAAGCCAATTGACCAAAAGGGAAGCGACACCCCTCCAAAGGCCAACATGGCAGGTAAATTAAACGAACAGGGCGAGTGGATTCTCGATACGGGAGCAACCGAGTACATGACACATATTCAAGAATTCCTTGCAAATCTCTTCACGAAAAATGGAGAGATGCCCGTAACTATCCCGAATGGAGAGGCCATTCCCGTCAAGGGAGTTGGCGAACATACATTGAAAGGGGGAATAAAAATAAAAAATCTCATTATCATACCTAATTTTAAATGTAACCTCTTGTCCGTTAGTCGATTAACAAAAGACTTACAGTGTGCTGTTACCTTTTTCCCCGATTTTTTTTGTCATACACGGCTTTAGGAAGAGGAACTTGATTAGATCCGGTGAGTGCAAAAGGGGGCTTTACCAGATGGGGACCATGCAAGAAGATCGAAAGGCAATGATGGTAGTCACTTCAAGTGAATGGCACAAAAGGCTCGGTCACCTATCAAATGGCAAGCTATCCCGTATTTGTTCCATTAAAGTTTCTAGTTCCGATTTGAAAGTCGTTTTTTGTGATTCTTGTATTAAGGCCAAAATGACCAGATTACCCTTTCAAGCAAGTTCAATTAAAACAAATGAAAGTTTTGACATGATTCATTGTGATATTTGGGGGGGGGGGGGGGTTATAGAACTTTTTCTATCACAAATGGGAACTACTTCCTCACGATAGTCGACGATTAGTCGAGCCGTGTGGGTATACATGTTAAAACACAAGCATGAGGCAAGTGATTATTTGATCAGTTTTTACAATTGGGTAACAACTAAGTTTAAAAAGGGCATAAAACGCATTAGATGTGATAATGGTGGGGAATTTGTTTCGAACCGCATGAAGAAGTTTTATAGTGACCATGGGATCGAACTTGAAACAACGTGCCCACACACCCCACAACAAAATGGGGTAGTGGAAAGGAAGCATAGACACCTCCTTGAGATTGCACGGGCAATTCGTTTCGAGGCGAATTTACCGGTTCGTTTTTTGGGGGGAATGTGTCTTGACGGCAGCTTACATCATTAACCGATTGCCATCAAAAGTACTCAACAACAAAACACCTATGAAATTATTTTTGGGAAAGAGCCACCGTATGAGAATATGCGTGTTTTTGGTTGCCTCACTTATTTTTGGAATACCGAAACTAAAGGAGACAAGTTTGCTCCTAGAGGCAAACCAAGGGTGCTTTTTGGGTTATCTCTTTGGTATAAAGGGATATAAGGTATTTGACCTTAAAAAAAGAGGGTGGTTATTAGCAAGGACATGAAATTTTTTGAAGCCACTTTTCCTTTCATGACTGGGAATGGTGACATTAGTGACCATGACAACGAGATAATGAGTAGCTTCAATCAAAAGCCCACGGTTGAAACTAGTGGGTACATGGATCCCTTGACCGAAGCCCATGATCAACTGATTTAGTTAGTGGCCAGGCCCAAGAAACAGGTGACGATGGGCCTGAGACTCCACCGCCCAGCCCCATCGTGACAGAACCCAACAATGCTGAAGTTGAGCCAAATGATGAACAACCCACTTTTGACAGTTCCATCCAGCGACCCCAACGGTCCAGAATGCAACCAGCTTGGTTACGGGATTTTCACGTAAAGTTGCCACCCTCAATCAATGCCTCATATCTGAATTCCGATTTAGGTTCCTCAATGTTACATCCCTTAGCCAATTATATTTCGTATGATAAATTTTCTAATACTCACAAGGCTTTTCTTGCGGCCATCACGTCACATGATGAGCCAAAGACTTTTTCTCAAGCATCGCTGGACGAAAGATGGCGTGAAGCCATGCAAAAGGAGATCATAGCGCTTGAACAAAATGGGACGTGGACCCTTAAGCCGCTACCCGCGGGGAAAAGGGCCATTGATTCCAAATGGGTATACAAGGTCAAATACAAACCGAATGGCAAGGTTGAGCGGTATAAAGCGAGACTAGTGGCGAAAGGTTTTACCCAAATGGAAGGTGTAGATTATCACGACACTTTCGCATCGATGGAAAAGCTAATGATGACGAGAACCTTGCTTACCTTGGCGGTAAAGAAGAATTGGGTTATCCACCAACTCGATGTCAATAACGCCTTTTTTTGCATTGAGATCTTAAAGAAGAGGTGTACATGAAGCTTCCATAAGGGTTTTCAGATGGCTCAGAAACACGGGTTTGTCGACTCCGAAAGTCGTTGTATGGCTTGAAACAAGCCTCAAGAAACTGGTTTCACAAGTTCACTAATGCCTTAGCTGAAATGGGTTTCATTCAGTCAAGGGCAGACTATTCTCTGTTCACCTACAAGCGCGGTAACGTGTTCGTCGTCGCCCTAATTTACGTGGACGATGTGATCATAGTTAGGAACAACATGCAAATGATACAACACACCAAGTCTCAACTTCATGAAAAGTTCAGCATAAAAGACTTGGGGTCACTAAAGTATTTTCTGGGTATCGAGGTAGCACGAACTAAAGATGGTCTTGTGTTAAGCCAAAGGAAATACACTCTTGATATCTTAGAAGATAGCGGGATGATGGATTGTCGACCTAGCGCGTTTCCGACGAAACAAAACCTTAAACTCGATAAGGGTGAAGAAGAAGAAGAAAAAGTTGTGGCAAATGAGTAGCGCAGACTAGTTGGGCGCCTTCTTTATTTGCAAGCCACCAGGTCCGATATAACTTATTCGGTCAATGTTTTGAGCCAGTTCGTCGCTGAACCGAGACAAAATCATATGGATGCTGCGATCCGCGTACTTTGGTATTTGAAGTCGACGCCGGGCCAAGGGATTTTGTTACCAAAGGAAGGAGGCACGAAGCTCGTATCATATTGTGACTCCGATTGGTTGGGTTGTCCCTTAACGAGGAGGTCTCGAACAAGTTACTTTTTATTGTTGGGCGGTGCTCCATTTCATGGAAATCAAAGAAGCAGTCGGTGGTGTCTCGATCGTCGGCTGAAGCAGAATATAGGGCCATGGCCACTACTGTCAGCGAAGTTTTGTGGGTCCGCTCGCTCCTTTCCGAGTTAAATGAAGCTGTTTCCGAGGGAACCGTACTATTCTGTGATAATCTGGCTGCCAAACACATCGCAAACAATCCCGTTTTCCATGAGCGAACAAAGCATGTTGAGATGGATTGCTATTTTGTATGGGAACGGGTGGACTCCAAAGAAATATGGCTGGTTCACATTGATAGCAAGCAACAAATTGCCGACCTTCTTACCAAGCCATTGGGGGCTCAACATCTTCAGAAATTTCGTCAAGCTGGGCATGCAGAACCTACACGCTCCAGCTTGAGGGGGAATATTGGAGTTAGTTACCGAGAACCATGCATATCGAGCCATGCATATCATCTTTAATCTTTATTTTTTATGGTTATCCTTATTTTCTTGTTCTTGTTTCAAACATACCCAAAATGTTATGTGTGAACCTAAGGTTAAAAATATTGAACTTGAAAAAACATGATACATGTATTTTGTACCATAATCCGATCCATAGTAGCTCGCACTAACATCTAGTTAATACTTGATTTTCAGGTATTTGAACTATAACTCCTTAAAAAGAACTTTGTCTTCAAATTTATAGACATGAGCGGTCACAAAAATATCTTCAAAGTTTTAGACATGAATGATCAAAAAAATAACGACAGTGATACGAGACAGCAAACGAAAATCAAAAGTGATACGAGACACCAAGCGAAAATCTGTGTAGTCTTACATGTTGAGCCTCCTCTAGATTACTTGTTAGGAACGACTATTTCTTTCAAACTTCGTAAAATGTCTTCCTTTGACGGTTTAGTCTCATGGTGTTTTGAAACACATTTTTAACATAAGTATAATGCATTTGAAAGCATCTTCTATGGGATAAGTGTCTTTAAGGCGCGAATCCCTTATTTTCTTAGGCAACCTTTTCCTTTGATTTGATATTGGTGGTGTGCGCCTCCAAATGCTCCAAGAGGTCCTTTAAATCGTTACTTGTCAAAAGTCTGCCTGTAATAGTCTCTAACAACACCAATCCGATGTAACAACCTGACTTTTTCCCGGTTGTTCCGTGCTACCGTTGTCTCATTTTGTAACCGCTGTAATCCGGGATTCAAAATATAATGTTTAATCTATTTTAATTCATTTTTATATCGCTTATTTAAACGCAGTTAATCGCTTAATACTCGCAACGCTCTCACTCGCTCTATCGTAGTGTTTTTATTAAATTATTTATTTATTTATTTACGCAACGATTAACGCCTCACTACAACGTTTAACGAACTCAACCTAAAAAAAAAATATTTTCATACGAAAATGGCAGTTTTCGTGCGAAAATCACAATTTTTTGTGCGAAAATGGCATATTTCATGCGAAAATGGCATTTTTCATGTGAAAATGGTAATTTTCGCACGGAAATGAACATTTTTGCACGGAAATGTCACCAGACTACCTTCACTCCTCTCCACCTATAAATACAATACTCCGCATTCAATTCAACTTGCTGTCTTTCCGCACCAAAACGCTCTCTAGCTCGTTTTCTCTGTTTCAAGTAAGAAGACTACGTTTTTCACGAGAATCACAACGATTTCTACAACGATTTTGCACGAGATTATCTCCGATTTCATCTAAAATTTCTCTGTTTACGAAAACCTTCATCTTTTTTTCATAAAACTTTCTGATTGGATTCGCACTTAACCGAGTATATTTGAGTTAGCTTTGGCTTCTCAATGTAGAAACCTCATTGTTTCAAACTCACCAAGTGTTTATCCTAACAAAACTGTTTTCTAAATCGATTTTTACACAAAAAGGACAACAACCGACTAAGGTTTCGTTCACTAAATAGTGGAACGAAGCACTGTCGAACCCGTCACGAAATGGACTCGAAAATACATCTGTTTCAGACGAAGTCTCAGTCCCAAATGCACCAAGATGCAAGAACAGTCACTTGTGCGATCTGCGCTGGCTAGCGTGAACCATACTTGGTTCACACGGTCCAGTCCGAGTTCATACAAGAGACTCAGTCGCTCAAAAGACCTCTCCGACGCTAGGTTGATCAGTAGCCTAAGGTTGGAGGGATGAACACTTGATTTCCCGAAGACAGACGCGAAAACACTCGATTTTGGACACAAAAACAGGCTTTTTCGCACGAAAATAAACTGTTTCCCGCATGACTCTCTGTTCCGACTGTTTGAACACTCTTGAAGACTGATGCACTTCTGTTTCTACGCGCAGGATGAACCGACACTCTCTCTCCCCGCTCATCAACTCTTGGTGTTCGCTGTTACGCACCCACAGTGAGTATACTTGACCCCTTTTTCGCTTAAAAGCACTTTTGGGTGTTACATACGTTCTCTATATCAAAACACGCTACACACCACAATAAACTCTTTTAACGCTAACCGCTTTCACATGTTATACGTGAATCGCTGAATGTTTGTTTGCTATGGGTAAATAATGAGGACTTGCAGACCACCTTTGCAACGATAGTACTATAGTTTGGACTCAGCACCCGATTGGTTCGGGGGTTGTTAAGGCTCGCATATTAACTTTACGTGCGTGTTCGCTATTGTGAACACGTATCGCGCATACTCCACCTTGCAGTCGTGTTGGTTAGCTTGTATCATTGTTGTTAGCATACTTAGATTCGCCTCTCTACGTGTCACATGCTGGTTATGCGTAAACGCTTTATCGCTATTATTATGCTATAAACCTGTGTACTTACCACTACTTATTGTATTGACTTTTATTTTAAGGTATGTGACAAATTGATGAATATATGTTGTATGGATTTAGGGCTTTATCCTTAGAAACTCGTAATAAAATTTCTAGTTTATCAGATTTTGATTGTTTAAGAGATATGTAATTCGTGATGACAGTTATGAAATATTGTTTAATTGTATGGGAAATTAGACTGTTAAATATTGTCATTTAAATAGTTGTTGTGTATTCTCTTGAGCAATCTGATTCGCCTAGTACTGCGCCCCGATGATTCCGCCATCGGTTGGGGTGTGACATCCGAAACTGCATATGTCATTTTTCCTCATCACATGACTTGTGGATTGAAGGGAGTTTAGATCATAAAACGGATTTACTGTTTTGTGGATTGAAGGGAGTTTAGATCACAAACAGATTTACTATTCTTGTAAGAACATGTCTCAGTTCAGAAGTGCAAATTCTTATAATTCAAGTCTCAATTTTGAAGTGTAAATATGTGCCAATGCTTGCTGCTTTTAGGTAACCAAAGACTCCATTAAGCCATATCCTATCCATCAGTTTCCATTTTTCTGGGTTATGTTTAACCCATCCGAAATCCTTGGTTTTGCATTAAAGTCCTTGTATAAAAAAGCAAAGATGTGGGGTTAATTATCATGGCAAATGCATAAAAACAAAAATTAATAAAAAAAAGCTGAAAAGGTATACACCTAATCCAATAATATACCATCGGATTTGAAATGACAAAATACGTTTTCTTTCCATATTCAAATATCTTGCAGCTTGGGAAACTCCTATCATAATGTTAAGCTGTGTCAACCATGGAAGTGGATCACCTACAAATTTTGTTATTTTAGATAACCACTGTCACACCCCAACCGATGGCGGAATCATCGGGACAGACAAAAAGTAGACTGCTCGAGTCATCATAACGCTAAGTTGGTGACAATAATTAAACAACCGTAATTCATTTCATTATTAAACATTTCAAATACAAGGCTTTGGAAACAAAGTACACCATTAGATTCGAATACAAATACAAACCCTTAATCAAGAAACACGATACGACAAAAGACTAAATTAAAGTGAGTTTCTAAGTCCATCCTACTAGATTCCTTGGTCATCATCGTCTTCATCCTGCAATCATGTTAAAGTATAGTTCAACATACAAGGCATTGGTGAGTATACAAGTTTCGGCTAATAATATAACAAAACGTTTAACAAATCCTCATCCATATATGTAAACTTAATATTAACATGGCGAAACTATCATGTGTATATACAAGTCAACCCAAAGTTTACTGCTAGTGTAATCCAATCATAGCAATGACTAAACCGTTTTGTTTAACTTAACATGACCTCACGAATACGGGTGGTGCGTTACTCCTATAGTGCTATACATGTTAAGGGAGGCTTGATCGAAGTTAATGACATAGTATAAGCAATAAGTATAAACACGTATGAATATGCGTTTGGCATATTAAGCACGTATAAAGGATTGTTGGTGATTTAAGTATAAGCATGTTTGTGTTGTTTTGATAGATTACATGCATTGCACCCAAAGTGTTAAAAAGAATAAAATCGGTTAGGTATACTCACAATTTTGCAAGTTTCCTAGCGGGTTCGTGAGTTCAGGAGCGTTGAAGTGGAGTCACCAGAGGTTACCCTACAAGGGTAAGCAGGAGGACGTAAGTATACTGAGTTGACCGATAGGTCTAGATTATGAGGCAGGAGTTACAGAAAGAAGAAAACAACGAAAACAGTGCCACTTCGTACGAAGTGGCCACCTCGTACGGAGGGACTGCATCTGGAATGTTTTAGCCCGTTTTGCACCTGTTGCGACAATGGTTTCCGTGAACGGGGTTTTCGATACGAGGCATGATAGTTTGGAGTCATAACACTAAATCAGAACGTGATTAGTATCATGCTCCGACCAGATTTATTAAGAAAATATAAGGTTTACGTAGGTCTAGTTATTAGTCATGGAAGTCAAACATGGGGTGCGAACACCTTGTTATTTGATTCGCCAAAGCACAATGTTTATCGACAGAGTTGATAAACCTGGTTAGTCATGAATTTACAGAAAGTAAAGTGCAAAAACGTGCACAAGTGGTGGTGGGACTTAATTCGGAAGCCCAAGCTTCTAACGTCCTCACATCAGCATTTTAACAGAAGTTGATTTAGCTCACACACTTGGTGCAAAACAAAAAAGATAGTAGAATAGAAGTGAAATTATAAAAATACAAGTATTAATGAGTTGAACTCACTTAAGAAAATCTGCTGAAATCCGTGCGTTTTGGAGAGTGGTAGTGGGAAGATTCGGAAAGTGAGAAGTGTGGAGAAACGTCCGTATTTATAGGAAAACTAACCGGTTCGTACGAGTTGTCGCCGCTTCGTACGAGGCGTTCCCACTTCGTACGAGTTGGCTTGTTTGAGTCGTCTTCGCGTGTTTTAGTTGGTTTTTAGGTATATTTAAGCATGCATGTTGGATGTATAAGTACGTTGCACATAAAATGAATGTTTTAATATCCCGAGCATGGGTTTCTTGCTTATAACCACGTATTAAAGTGTCGAAGTATGAATTAAGCGTAATGAACTTATAAGTATGAATAAAAATTTCAGTATGATCATAATCTCAGAGTACAAAGGTTGAAAATGACAGATATGCATACGATACAAGTTTCCAAAATTAGAAACACGACAATACATTCTAAATAAGGAAGTACAAGATTATGAGGCGTTACAACCAATTTAGTGCAATATTCGTGAAAACAAAAGAGGATGGTTTAGAGAGATCTTATCTCCATGAAGAAAGTCTGAAAGAGATTTTTTCACGTGCTCATAAACAAGTAAGTGTTCATATTCATCCATGATAAAGTGCGCAAGTGATTTGTGAATGTGCTCATAAACAAGTAAATGTTCATATCCATCTTTGAGGCAACATCCAAGGAGTTTAATGACATTTGTGTGACGGTAATGATGGCGATCAGAGGGTTGTGACGGTAATGACAGTCTTTAAATTTTGAAGTTGTCAATATATCCTTTAGGATATGTCTTGAGTTGGTTTGGTGACAAGTGATGTTTATTATATATAAGTTGGTACGACATGATATAAATAAATGGGTTATTTATGTTTTCTATTTTAATAAAATCACAGAAACGGACATCCTGGATAGTCTGATCTGGCCCAAAACCATTATCCCGAGCATGGGTTTCTTGCGTATAACCACGTATTAAAGTGTCGAAGTATGAATTAAGCGTAATGAACTTATAAGTATGAATAAAATTTCATTATGATCATAATCTCAGAGTACAAAGGTTGAAAATGACAGATATGCATACTATACAAGTTTCCAAAATTAGAAACACGACAATACATTCTAAATAAGGAAGTACAAGATTATGAGGCGTTACAACCAATTTAGTGCAATATTCGTGAAAACAAAAGAGGATGGTTTAGAGAGATCTTATCTCCATGAATAAAGTCTGAAAGAGATTTTTTCACGTGCTCATAAACAAGTAAGTGTTCATATTCATCCATGAATAAAGTGCGCAAGTGATTTGTTAATGTGCTCATAAACAAGTAAATGTTCATATCCATCTTTGAGGCAACATCCCAGGAGTTTAATGACATTTGTGTGACGGTAATGATGGCGATCAGAGGGTTGTGACGGTAATGACAGTCTTTAAATTTTGAAGTTTTGAATATATCCGTTAGGATATGTCTTAAGTTGGTTTGGTGACAAGTGATGTTTATTATATATAAGTTGGTATGCTATGATATAAATCGAATGGGTTATTTATGTTTTCTATTTTAATAAAATCACAGAAACGCACATCCTGGATAGTCTGATCTGGCCCAAAACCATTATCCCGAGCATGGGTTTCTTGCGTATAACCACGTATTAAAGTGTCGAAGTATGAATTAAGCGTAATGAACTTATAAGTATGAATAAAAATTTCATTATGATCATAATCTCAGAGTACAAAGGTTGAAAATGACAGATATGCATACGATACAAGTTTCCAAAATTAGAAACACGACAATACATTCTAAATAAGGAAGTACAAGATTATGAGGCGTTATAACCAATTTAGTGCAATATTCGTGAAAACAAAAGAGGATGGTTTAGAGAGATCTTATCTCCATGAATAAAGTCTGAAAGAGATTTTTTCACGTGCTCATAAACAAGTAAGTGTTCATATTCATCCATGAATAAAGTGCGCAAGTGATTTGTTAATGTGCTCATAAACAAGTAAATGTTCATATCCATCTTTGAGGCAACATCCAAGGAGTTTAATGACATTTGTGTGACGGTAATGATGGCGATCAGAGGGTTGTGACGGTAATGACTGTAACATCCGTCGAAAAACGGGTTTCCAAACCCGCTTCGTTTGTTAATCGAATATCAAGTTATAAAATTTCGTTGCGTATTTATGGTTAATTTTAATTTTAAACAATACATAATTAATAAACATTTTAGTATTTAAAAACTATAATTATTAAAAAGTAAAAATAAATTAAATAAAAAAGAAAAGGGGCTGCCGGGTTTCGAACCCGGGTCAGCCGGAAGACACAACCATCAAACATTTAACCACTCCGCCACTTGCTGTTTTTGTGTAATCAAGGAAACAAATAAAACTTAACTTCTACCCGAGAAATTATCTGTTTGCGCCAAAACTGTACCCGATAATCGGCTTTCAACTTTCCAGACGTTTGAGTGTTCGCTATTACTGATTATAACCGATGAATCCATTACGACCCACGTTCTTAATCAAATTCAGTCTTTATTGAACTCGATTCATATGATTTTCGGGTTTGATAACCGAAATCATTTACCTCCAGTTTACACCGGTAATATCATTATCTCACAACTCAGAAACACTCGCAGAACCTCCAATTTCACTTTCGCTCTATTTTCTGTTCGTCAGAAACGCTTTCTGAAATCGCCGGACTTTCGCCGGAAAACCGTGACATTCATCGAATCGGTAAATTTCTCAATTCTTTCATCTTCTATCCATTGTTAGACTTTTACTAACTCAAATTCTTCAATCAGAATCGGTCCCAGACGACGTTTTCGGATATTCAGCACTCGTCGGAAAATTTCTGAAAATTCCGAAATCACGCTGTGAATCGGTATGAGCATCTAAACTCTCTGATAACTCTCGTTTAGTCATTTAATTTCACAATTAGTTAATCAAAACTGTTAATTGGTCCGCTCAGACGGAATTCATAAAACAGAGCCGACGACTTTGCCGGAGTTCTGAGAAAAATCGTCTTTCCGGTACATTCATTTCCAAAACTTTCTCTATCCGTTGCATTTCAATTATTCATAAGTTTCGTTAATTGAATTGAACAAGAACAGTTGAATATCAATTGTCTGGGTTGTTTTAACGAAGAAGATGAAGTTTAGGTTGTGTACATATTTAATATAAATCGGGTTATATCTCGGGTTAGACACACAATCCAGCGGTGGACTGTGTGCATTTGAAACATAGAGATACCGAGTTCGAGTCTGTCCTTGTTCCGATTCATCACAATATTCAAACCTTTTTATAAACCCAAATACGGAACCTTTCAGTTAGTATATAAGAGAAATAAAAACAAGTATTTTAACCAGGTTAGACACACAGTCCAGCGGTGGACTGTGTGCAAAGTTAAACCACAGGTGGCGGGTTCGAAACTCATCATGCACACCGGTTCGACATAATTAAAATCCTTTTTAAAATAAATGAATTCTGAATAAATTAAATAGTATATAAATATAATTAAAAACAGAAATATTTCGGGTTAGACACGTAGCTCAGTTGGTAGAGCTGCGTGCACGCGTACGAGAGGTCTTGGGTTCGAGCCTCACCCAGCGCATACATATACAAGTCCGAACCGGTCAACATTCAAAGTCAATGGTCAACGGTCAACCCAAAAAGTCAACATTTTTTTTATATTTTTATTTATTTATTTAATTTAAAAATCAATTAAAAATACTTAAAAATAATATTTTTAAAGTTAGAAAATGACCTTAAACTCACAAAAATATATCTAAAAATACTATTAAAATTATTAAATAAAATCCACTTAGTTACCGTACATTTTCGTTATTACTTAGGTTAGTTAATCCTCGTCGATCAACCCTCTAAACTCGTGCGCATTCAACATCATCAAACGAACGCACCCAATGTGAGTGAATCTCTACAAATTCCCCGTTTTAATCACAATTTTGGGGTGTATCATGTGTCTTATTATTTATTTCATTTAAACACTGTGCATCCATCATATCCATGATCAAATGTGTATTCAATATGTATCAACTTTTGTGGTGGTTAATGTTTAGATTAAATTTATCATTTTCAGTACATACATCATCATAGGCCATCTGTTCCCCATTACCTATGAGCGGAACCGTTCCCCATTACCTATAAGTGTGAACGAGGCATTGCCAACATACGATCGGCTCCGTTTGATTGAGCCTTGATCGCACATACATCATCATAGGCCGTCCGTTCCCCATTACCTATGAGCGGAACGTGACGTTGCCAACATATACATTATCATTCATGTCATATACTCATGCAAGGTGGTTTGTTATTTGTTATTGTATGTTTATTTACGTTTGCTCACATATGATTATTGCACAATTTTTCCATGTTAAATATAACAAGAAATAAATAATAAATGTTTTCTAACAAGGTTCACTCGCCAACTTTTGTTGACCCAAAAACCCCCATTTTTACACATGATACAGGTGATCCAGTTGCAGCAAGAAACATATAGGACGGCTTAGAAGAATAAATCGGTTTAGGTTTTGGATTGTTTATTTAGTTACTTTTTCCTTGTAATTGTATGAACTTGTTTGGAATATTGAAGTTGTAATTTTGAATTTAATAAATATGAAACATATTAGTAAACATCATGAGCTTTGGTGATAACCCAATTATGCCCCGACTCTTATTCCGCTGCGGGTCGGGGTGTGACAGATTTGTATCAGAGCCATGACTATAGGGATATAGGATAGGTTGTTAGACCCTTAGAGCCTATACTATAGTTGATTAGAATTTTTAAATTGTTTGTGTGTTACATGCAAAATTCATGATGTTTATATGCTTTATGTTTATTGTTACATTCAATGTTATGCAAGCATGTTCATAAGTACATATTATTATACAATGCCTATCATGAATCATATTCTCATAACATATCATATCCATGAGAGCACACACCACACCATTTCCATGATTTTTGCAACGATTTTTTTTGTATTTTCAAATCACATCAAAGTGAGTTCTCATGACGGGCATGTAGTAACTGGAAGGGTACAAGTACCGGTAGTCGGAACGTCCTGTCTAGGCTTGGCATTCGTATAAATCCAAAATAAAGGACCAGTTTGCCTACCTGGGGACTAACGATGAGAGTACGAAGGACCTATTAGGCCAAAGCATGCTATACCAAACGTCGTGTGAGCTAACCCCACTTTGAGTTGTCATTGTGTCTACACCTGGAGACCCTCCGATCATACATCTCGCAAACATATTTCATGGTTTTCATTAGGGTAATGCAAGTGTTAAACCGCCAACACCAATGTGAGTCCTACTAAGCCAATAGTCATGGGGGCCCACATGACTATACAGGTGATGGTATGGGAGACATTGGAGGCCCAAACATGAGCAAACCCAAGACATCCTATGGATGTAGTTGCATTATTGATGTTTATGTTACTTTTATTTTTTACGACACATGACACCTAAAAAGACTCCTTAAACTCATAATCTTCTTATGTATGTTCCTGTAGATGTCGGCTAGGCAGCAACGTGGAGGTAGAAGGTCAGGAAGGTCAAACGAACGCTTGGCCACCCAAATCGCAAAACAAATGGCCGCGGTGCTTCCTGACATCGTAATTCAAGTCCAACAAGCTCTCGCCACAAATCCCCTCAATCCTCCCCATCAAGAAGACCAGAACGTTGACAACCCTCCCTCCAAAAAGTGCTCTTACAAACACTTCAAGTCTTGCGATCCCCCGAAATTTGAAGGGACCGAAGGTGTCACTACTCTCCTCCACTGGTTTGAGGAAATGGAAAACACCTTCCTCAATTGCGGTTGTCCCGAGGATCGCAAGGTACGTTACGCAACCGGGAGACTATTTGGGGTAGCTCTTACCTGGTGGAATACAGAAAAAGGTAAGAGAGGAATCGAAGATGCAATGGCCTTAACATGGGAGGAGTTAAGGGAAATCATGACGAGACGCTTCTGTCCAAGAAGCGAGATCAAAAAGTTAGAGGATGAATTTCACTCGTTGAAGCAAAAGGAGGGAGATCATACTTCCTACAACAAAAGGTTTCTAGAGTTGAACCAAATGATCCCCAACTTGATCACCCCAGTATACCGCTTAGTCGAACACTATATTCGAGGCCTCCCCTCGAAAATTCAAGACTCAGTTCTAAGCACTTCGCCTGCAACACTTGAAGCTGCTATGGAACTAGCTACCGAGCTTACGGAGAATCGTATTCGTAATGGCAAATTTAAGGACGAGAAAAAGAAAGTCCCTATTGAGGGCCAAACTTCAAACCATTCCACCTCCTCCTCAAAGTTTGCTAATAAGAGGAAACGAAACACCAGAAACTTTGCTGTCACACAAACAAATTTCCCTATCCCTGCTGCACCCATCACTCAAGTTGCCCCCTCATCTGTACCATATAAAAAGCCATACTCCGGCCCATACCCAAAATGCAACCGTTGCCAATACCATCATTTTCCTGATCATCCCTGCCAACAATGCACCGGCTGTGGCCGCGCAGGTCACACCATTCAAACTTGTCGCGCGCTTCAACGAACGAATTGCAATTAACCCTCCACCCAAACTCACCATTAGATAGTGGGTCAAGCCCAGCAACCTTTACTCCTACCACCTGCCCAACATGTAGCCCAATCCTACTACCAACCCAACTATCCCATGGTGCAACCTATGCGGGCTTGTTACAACTGTGGAGACCCGAACCACTTCAGAAACACCTGTCCACGCCTGGTGAATATCATCCATGCCCAAGCTCAAGCTAATCCAGTAAATCAGGCTAACCAAGCTCCTCCACCTGCAAGAGGAAGAGCTTTCAACATCAACGCCAATCAAGCTAGGGCTGACAACAATGTGGTTAACGGTACGTTTCTCATCAATGGTAGTTATGCATCCATGTTATTTGATACTGGCGCGGATAAGAGTTTTGTGTCCTTAGAATTTGAACCCATCCTCAACCAAACTCGAGATAAACTCATGGAATCCATAACGGTAGAAGTTGCTGACGGAAAACCGGTCTCATTAAACTCTATTATACGCAATTGTACTCTCACTCTAAACGATCACGATTTTCCAGTTGATCTCATACCTATGAAGTTGGGAAGTTTCGACATTATAATTGGTATGGACTGGCTCAGCCAACATCATGCTGAAGTTGTATGCCGTGAAAAGTTTATACGCATTCCTCTTACAAACGGTCAGACTCTACGAATCTTTGGAGAAACCCCTTCGAAAGGACTCAAATTAATGTCCTGTCTTCAAGCCCGAAAATATCTCCGCAAGAATTATGTCGCATTCCTAACTCATGTCGTCAAAAAGGGAACCAAGGAGAAGAAACTTGAAGACATCCCAGTAGTAAAAGATTTTCCGCAAGTTTTTCCTGACGACATTTCAGGACTTCCTCCCGTGAGAGAAGTCGAATTCCGCATTGATCTTATACCTGGAGCTACACCAGTTGCAAAATCTCCTTATAGGTTAGCCCCATCCGAGATGCAAGAGCTGGCCAGTCAACTGCAAGAGCTGACTGACAAAGGATTCATACGTCCTAGCTCATCGCCTTGGGGTGCACCTGTCCTTTTTGTGAAGAAGAAAGATGGAACGTTTCGCATGTGTATCGACTACAGAGAACTCAAAAAGTTAACGGTCAAGAACCGCTACCCATTACCTCGCATCGATGATCTTCTAGACCAACTTCAAGGCGCCACCTGTTTTTCAAAAATCGACCTTCGTTCTGGTTATCATCAACTCAGAGTACATGAAGAAGACGTCCCAAAGACCGCCTTCCGAACTCGTTATGGTCATTATGAATTCATGGTCATGCCATTTGGTTTAACCAACGCCCCAGCTGTCTTCATGGATCTAATGAACAAAGTCTGCAAACCTTATCTCGACCGTTTTATTATAGTCTTCATCGACGACATCCTCATCTACTCAAAGTCTAAGTCTGATCATGAACGACACCTTCGACTCATCCTTACACTCTTAAGGACAGAAAAGCTGTACGCTAAGTTTTCGAAATATGAATTCTGGTTAAGGGAAGTACAATTCCTTGGACACGTCATCAATGACAAGGGAATTCATGTTGATCCCTCAAAAATCAAGGCAGTACAGGAATGGCAAGCGCCACGCACACCTACCGAAGTAAGATCATTTCTTGGTTTGGCTGGTTATTATCGCCGTTTCATTGCAAATTTCTCCCGTATTGCTGTACCACTCACGGCTTTAACTCATAAAGGAAAACCCTTCATCTGGGGACCCAAACAAGAAGAAGCCTTCCAAACCTTAAAAAAAACTCTGTGACGCACCTATCCTCACACTTCCTGAAGGTTGTGATGACTTCGTGGTTTATTGCGACGCGTCAGGGCAAGGACTAGGCTGTGTACTGATGCAAAGAGGAAAAGTGATAGCTTATGCTTCTAGGCAACTCAAAATTCATGAGAAGAACTACACCACCCACGACCTAGAACTTGGAGCCCTTGTGTTCGCTCTTAAGATATGGAGACATTACCTCTACGGTACCAAGTGTGAAATATACACTGACCACAAGAGCCTCCAACATATCTTCAACCAAAAGGAGTTAAACATGAGGCAACGGAGATGGGTCGAACTTCTTAATGACTACGATTGTGAAATTCGGTATCATCCTGGCAAGGCAAACGTGGTGGCCGATGCGCTCAGTCGAAAGGGTTATGCGAACTCCATTCGTCTTCTATGTTCGCAAATCATAACCGACATCAAAGATCAAATCCGAGAAGCCCAACATGTTTCAGTAACGGAAAACGACGTACGCAAGGAGCTGTCTTGTGGAGCTGAACTTACTAAATCCGACGGTATTCTGTACTATCTAGATCGCATATGGATTCCCGATCACAATAACCTTCGTGATTTTCTTATGAATGAGGCGCACAAAACACGATGCTCTATACACCCAGGAGCCGACAAAATGTATCAAGACCTTCGATACACCTACTGGTGGCCTGGAATGAAAAAGGATATTGCTGTTTTTGTTTCCAAGTGCCTTACATGTTCCAAAGTAAAAGCTGAACATCAAAGACCCTCAGGACTTCTAGTCCAACCTGAAATACCTGTATGGAAGTGGGAAAACATAACCATGGACTTCGTTACCGGGTTACCTCGCACCTCCGGTGGGTATGACACTATATGGGTAATCATTGATCGTCTTACAAAATCAGCTCACTTCATTCCGATTCGCAAGGACTTCAAGAACGAGAAGTTAGCTCGTATCTACATCAGCGAGATCGTAAGCCGTCATGGTGTACCGTTAAGCATTATTTCAGATCGTGATGGTCGTTTCACTTCACGAACATGGCAAACCGTACAAGCCGCTTTGGGTACACGATTAGACCTCAGTACCGCTTATCATCCTCAAACTGATGGACAATCTGAACGCACCATCCAAACTCTTGAAGATATGATTCGAGCATGTGTCATAGACTTCAAGGGAAATTGGGACGCTCATCTACCATTAGTTGAATTTTCGTACAACAACAGCTATCATTCAAGTATCGGCATGGCACCTTTCGAAGCTTTATATGGTCGTAAGTGCCGATCTCCAGTATGTTGGCACGAAATTAGAGAAGCTCAAATTACCGGTCCAGAATTGATTCAAGAAACCACAGACAAGATCCATCAAATTCGAAACAATCTTCTAGCGGCACCAAGTCGTCAAAAGAGTTATGCAGACAAACGACGAAAGCCTTTGGAGTTTAACATTGGTGATCATGTACTTTTAAAAGTATCACCGTGGAAGGGAGTAGTTCGTTTTGGCCAGAAGGGCAAGCTAGCACTACGCTACGTAGGACCTTTCAAGATACTCGAAAGAGTAGGACCTGTAGCATACAAGCTTGACCTACCAGAAGAACTCAACAGAATTCACCCCACATTCCACGTATCAAACTTAAAGAAGTGTCTCGCCGATGAAAACCTCCATATTCCCCTAGAAGATATTCAGATAGATGAATCTATGCACTTCATTGAAAGACCAGTAGAGATCATGGACTTCGGAGAAAAACGTTTAAGACGGAGTCCCATTCCAATTGTTAGGGTACGCTGGGAGTCGAAACGAGGACCTGAGTTTACTTGGGAACGTGAAGACTCAATGCGCGAAAAATACCCGCATCTTTTTCCTGTTACCACTACTACTTAAATTTCGGGACGAAATTTCTAAAAGTAGGGGATACTGTAACATCCGTCGAAAAACGGGTTTCCAAACCCGCTTCGTTTGTTAATCGAATATCAAGTTATAAAATTTCGTTGCGTATTTATGGTTAATTTTAATTTTAAACAATACATAATTAATAAACATTTTAGTATTTAAAAACTATAATTATTAAAAAGTAAAAATAAATTAAATAAAAAAGAAAAGGGGCTGCCGGGTTTCGAACCCAGGTCAGCCGGAAGACACAACCATCAAACATTTAACCACTCCGCCACTTGCTGTTTTTGTGTAATCAAGGAAACAAATAAAACTTAACTTCTACCCGAGAAATTATCTGTTTGCGCCAAATCTGTACCCGATAATCGGCTTTCAACTTTCCAGACGTTTGAGTGTTCGCTATTACTGATTATAACCGATGAATCAATTACGACCCACGTTCTTAATCAAATTCAGTCTTTATTGAACTCGATTCATATGATTTTCGGGTTTGATAACCGAAATCATTTACCTCCAGTGTACACCGGTAATATCATTATCTCACAACTCAGAAACACTCGCAGAACCTCCAATTTCACTTTCGCTCTATTTTCTGTTCGTCGGAAACGCTTTCTGAAATCGCCGGACTTTCGCCGGAAAACCGTGACATTCATCGAATCGGTAAATTTCTCAATTCTTTCATCTTCTATCCATTGTTAGACTTTTACTAACTCAAATCCTTCAATCAGAATCGGTCCCAGACGACGTTTTCGGATATTCAGCACTCGTCGGAAAATTTCTGAAAATTCCGAAATCACGCTGTGAATCGGTATGAGCATCTAAACTCTCTAATAACTCTCGTTTAGTCATTTAATTTCACAATTAGTTAAACAAAACTGTTAATTGGTCCGCTCAGACGGAATTCATAAAACAGAGCCGACGACTTTGCCGGAGTTCTGAGAAAAATCGTCTTTCCGGTACATTCATTTCCAAAACTTTCTCTATCCGTTGCATTTCAATTATTCATAAGTTTCGTTAATTGAATTGAACAAGAACAGTTGAATATCAATTGTCTGGGTTGTTTTAACGAAGAAGATGAAGTTTAGGTTGTGTACATATTTAATATAAATCGGGTTATATCTTGGGTTAGACACACAGTCCAGCGGTGGACTGTGTGCATTTGAAACATAGAGATACCGAGTTCGAGTCTGTCCTTGTTCCGATTCGTCACAATATTCAAACCTTTTTATAAACCCAAATACGGAACCTTTCAGTTAGTATATAAGAGAAATAAAAACAAGTATTTTAACCAGGTTAGACACACAGTCCAGCGGTGGACTGTGTGCAAAGTTAAACCACAGGTCGCGGGTTCGAAACTCATCATGCACACCGGTTCGACATAATTAAAATCCTTTTTAAAATAAATGAATTCTGAATAAATTAAATAGTATATAAATATAATTAAAAACAGAAATATTTCGGGTTAGACACGTAGCTCAGTTGGTAGAGCTGCGTGCACGCGAACGAGAGGTCTTGGGTTCGAGCCTCACCCAGCGCATACATATACAAGTCCGAACCGGGTCAACATTCAAAGTCAATGGTCAACGGTCAACCCAAAAAGTCAACATTTTTTTTATATTTTTATTTATTTAATTTAATTTAAAAATCAATTAAAAATACTTAAAAATAATATTTTTAAAGTTAGAAAATGACCTTAAACTCACAAAAATATATCTAAAAATACTATTAAAATTATTAATAAAATCCACTTAGTTACCGTACCTTTTCGTTATTACTTAGGTTAGTTAATCCTCGTCGATCAACCCTCTAAACTCGTGCGCATTCAACATCATCAAACGAACGCACCCAATGTGAGTGAATCTCTACAAGTTCCCCGTTTTAATCACAATTTTGGGGTGTATCATGTGTCTTATTATTTATTTCATTTAAACACTGTGCATCCATCATATCCATGATCAAATGTGTATTCAATATGTATCAACTTTTGTGTGGTTAATGTTTAGGTTAAATTTATCATTTTCAGTACATACATCATCATAGGCCATCTGTTCCCCATTACCTATGAGCGGAACCGTTCCCCATTACCTATAAGTGCGAACTAGGCGTTGCCAACATACGATCGGCTCCGTTTGATTGAGCCTTGATCGCACATACATCATCATAGGCCGTCCGTTCCCCATTACCTATGAGCGGAACGTGACGTTGCCAACATATACATTATCATTCATGTCATATACTCATGCAAGGTGGTTTGTTATTTGTTATTGTATGTTTATTTACGTTTGCTCACATATGATTATTGCACAATTTTTCCATGTTAAATATAACAAGAAATAAATAATAAATGTTTTCTAACAAGGTTCACTCGCCAACTTTTGTTGACCCAAAAACCCCCATTTTTACACATGATACAGGTGATCCAGTTGCAGCAAGAAACATATAGGACGGCTTAGAAGAATAAATCGGTTTAGGTTTTGGATTGTTTATTTAGTTACTTTTTCCTTGTAATTGTATGAACTTGTTTGGAATATTGAAGTTGTAATTTTGAATTTAATAAATATGAAACATATTAGTAAACATCATGAGCTTTGGTGATAACCCAATTATGCCCCGACTCTTATTCCGCTGCGGGTCGGGGTGTGACAATGACAGTCTTTAAATTTTGAAGTTGTCAATATATCCGTTAGGATATGTCTTGAGTTGGTTTGGTGACAAGTGATGTTTATTATATATAAGTTGGTACGATATGATATAAATCGAATGGGTTATTTATGTTTTCTATTTTAATAAAATCACAGAAACGGACATCATGGATAGTCTGATCTGGCCCAAAACCATTATCCCGAGCATGGGTTTCTTGCGTATAACCACGTATTAAAGTGTCGAAGTATGAATTAAGCGTAATGAACTTATAAGTATGAATAAAAATTTCATTATGATCATAATCTCAGAGTACAAAGGTTGAAAATTACAGATGTGCATACGATACAAGTTTCCAAAACTAAAAACACGACAGTACATTCTAAATAAGGAAGTACAATATTATGAGGCGTTACAACCAATTTAGTGCAATATTCGTGATAACAAAAGAGGATGGTTTAGAGAGATCTTATCTCCATGAATAAAGTCTGAAAGAGATTTTTTCATGTGCTCATAAACAAGTAAGTGTTCATATTCATCCATGAATAAAGTGCGCAAGTGATTTGTTAATGTGCTCATAAACAAGTAAATGTTCATATCCATCTTTGAGGCAACATCCAAGGAGTTTAATGACATTGGTGTAATGGTAATGATGGCGATCAGAGGGTTGTGACGGTATTGACAGTCTTTAAATTTTGAAGTTGTCAATATATCCGTTAGGATATGTCTTGAGTTGGTTTGGTGACAAGTGATGTTTATTATATATAAGTTGGTATGCTATGATATAAATCGAATGGGTTATTTATGTTTTCTATTTTAATAAAATCACAGAAACGGACATCCTGGGTAGTCTGATCTGGCCCAAAACCATTATCACCGGAGAAACCTTTGGCTTCCGGAAAAAATCATTATTTGCCTAATGGAGGTCATAATGGGTATACATTAATCGCCGCATCCGCCTGTAGAGTTTCGAACATGGTTGCTACCATGAAATCCCCACAAATCCAACCTTGTACACTGCCTTGAATAGTCAGAAACCCCAACTACCATCGACGTTCGTTTTGGAATCAAGGAGTCGGCAGAGAACACATAGAAGAGAATATGTCGGGTGTAAGTTCGAGTTAGGATAAATTAGATTGAGTGATGGACGTGACCGACGATTAGCTAAAGTGCCTTACCACTAGGGCTGCAAACGAACCAAACAAACACGAACAAGCCTTGTTCGTGTTTGTTTGTTAAGGAAAATAGGTGTTCACGAACACTTACCGAACGAGATTTTTTGTTTGTGTTTGTTTGTTAAGGAAATGGGCATGTTCGTGTTTGTTTGTGAAGTTTAGGCGTTAGATAAATGCGAATGCAAACGAACACAAATGAACATTCATGAACACAATTGAACACAAACAAACGTTCATGAACACTAATGAGCACAAACGAATACAAATAAGCATTCATTAACAAAAACTAACACAAAGAAAACGAGGATGCGAAAACCCTAATCGGATTGGAATGAGAGCGAGGACTGGAAGAGTCGGTCTCTAGAAGCTTGGAATGAGAGCGGGAGAACCGCAAGGTTTCACGTTTTAGATAATATGTATATGACATATCTAATACATTATTATTTACTAAATAGTTTATTTATTAAATAATATATCAATGTTAATTTTGATGTATAATAAAAAATAATTCTTAATATCCCTATTAAACTATCGCAAACAAACAAACGTACATAAACCAACGAACATAAACGAACACCTTATCGAACGTTCAAGAACATAAACAAACGAACACGGCATATGTTCATGTTCGTTTGTTTAATTAAACAAACGAAATTTCTTGTTTATGTTCGTTCATTTATTAAGCGAACGAACATAAACGAACTTCCCGTCGAACAGTTCACGAACCGTTCGGCAAATGTTTGGTTCATTTGCACCCCTACTTACCGTGCTGAAGAGTCGGCAGCTCGCCATAATTCAGTGTAAGTTCTCCCTCCCTCTCAACTTTAGCATTAAGGTAGTGTATAAAAGAAAGAAAAGTAAGTCGTTTATAGGTAGGGTCAAATAAATAGGTGTATATGTGTAATGCATAATACTGATAACTGATACCAGTACTAAACTGAACATGTACCGTATTGCATTTTACATTTCAATCCTTCTAGTTTTTATTATTTACAAAATTACCATCCCACTATAAGACAATTGTAATGCATAATACTGATAACTGATACTAGTACTAAACTGAATATGTACCGTATTGCATTTTACATTTCAATCCTTCTAGTTTTTATTATTTACAAAATTACCATGCCAAGACAATTTAAAGAAAGCATTTGTACAATTGTACAACAAAGTGAGAATAACATTGCAACCACCTTAGATAACAACCAATCCTTCTAGTTTTTATTATTTACAAAATTACCATCCCACTATAAGACAATTGTAATGCATAATACTGATAACTGATACTAGTACTAAACTGAATATGTGCCGTATTGCATTTTACATTTCAATCCTTCTAGTTTTTATTATTTACAAAATTACCATGCCAAGACAATTTAAAGAAAGCATTTGTACAATTGTACAACAAAGTGAGAATAACATTGCAACCACCTTAGATAACAACCAACAAAGAAAAAATATATATTTTTTTAAATACATGCATTAAACTAAAAAAAAAGTTTAAAAACATTACACTTCAACCCTCCAACTTTCCACCATTTACAAAACCACCCCTCCCTCCATACATTCCAGCCTTCATCGTCTCCATTTCAAACACAACATTTCTCATAATCATTCTCCATTTCCTCAACCTTTTCCACCATCCCTACCAATGGCGATTTCTTCAACCTAAAATCGCCAAAGGTACAACAAAACGCCGTCGTTCTATTATTACAATTCGATACAAAATTCATATATTTTGTAACAACTTTTTTAACAACAACAATGGGTGGCGGAAAGTGTGGAATGACGGAGAAGATTCGTAGATTCGTACGGACGCTTCATTTCTTAATAATGATGGTGGCGTCGTTATTGATCCTGTGGCTTCCGGTTTTGGTAGCAATTGGTGATATATTGGTTCCATGTTTGTTATTATCGAGTTTTGTTTGTGTTAGATGTTATAGTTTTCAGGAGCATTTGAATCGCTATGATTTTCGTAGCTCGTTGACGGATGTGCCTGTGGTTTCTGCTATCAGATCGGTTATAATCGTATGTACGTATTAATCATGCATATTTTTTTACTATATGGTGTACATACATTGTCTTTCTGTTTGCTTTTTTAAAATGCACATGCAAGAACACTATAGATAACATTATTTAGATATAAATTGTGCATCATTTTGTGTAATTTTTTTCACATTTGTTTCATTTTGATCTTCAAGCTGTAAATTGACAATGGTTTACGGGGAATACGGCTAGGGTTTATTATAAGGGAAAGGTGAATTACAAGTAGGGCTGACAAATCATGTCTTAGCAGGTATAACAGGTCTTGACAACGCGAACAACACAAGTTTTAAGCATGCATACGACTCGTTTAACTCCCTTATAAGTTATATCCAATGCCTATAACAAAGATGTATGTTTTTTGTACTAGGAAAGAGAAATGATAGATTCTAACCTTCTAATTTTTTTTAAAGGTGAAAAATCACGCAGTGTACTTTTCAGTAAACATATCTAATCGTGTCTTATACAAATTACCCATTGCCAGCCCTAAATTTACAAGGAAACAAAGCTTATAAAGATAATAAATAGAGAAGCTATCTAGGGTTGATGTCTCAGATAATGATCTTTGAGATTACTAGTATGGGATTGCTCTTCGACCCATAGTTAATAGCAAATTAATATTGGTTAATAATGACAAACTACCTATATGCTACGTAGTGAGAGAGACGAAATAGCGCCCGCTATTTCATGTTTAGCGATAAAGTAGAGAAACAGAAAAATACATGTTATCAAGCAGTGGAGATGAGGAAAATACATGTTATAAGACCATGACTGAGGCAAGCGGTGGAGATGAGAAAACAAATTAAAAAAAATATGTCGCTATTTATTGCTATATACTATATAGCGACATATGACCTATACGCTACCTAGTGCGCTATAGCCGCTATTGACAACTATGGGTTAACCTAGCTAAATAGGCTAAATGAAAGACCACTATAACTTATTATGATATCGCAAGCACTATAGGGGCTCGCTGGCATTGTATTATGAAAGTGATTATCTGCAACACAGCGGTTAGAAGTTTAGAACACGAAACATGTTGCAGACAGGGGCAGACCTACCCATAGTTGTGTATATTTTAGGCAAAAAAACCAGACCGCACCCATTGAAAAAAATTAGCGTATATTTTAGGCAAAAAAAACCATACCGCACCCCTTGAAAATATGGTTGGGCGCCTCACTCGTACCCACAGCAAATAATTCCTGGGTCCGCCACTAGTTGCAGAGGTAGTGTTTGGGTGTGTTTTTCATGTTTGAAGTTGTGATTATCAGCTGATTGAGTATTTGGCAAATTCTGAATATTATAGGGATTCATGTAAAATGAATTATAGCAGAAACATTCATTCATTATTCAACAATAAAGCTAACTGCCTCAACTTTAAATGTAGTTTCTGTATAATCTATATAAATATGTTATAATGTTGGAATTTGCTTTAATCTGTGTTAGAAGTATTTGATATAGATATAATTCATCTAGCCTGTTTTTTTTTTTTTCGCTAAGTATTATATCTTTTGTAATTGTGATTGCAGGTGTTTATATGATGTATGATGGGCAATATCTAGGAACAGTGACATTATGCTCCATAATTTCGATTCTTGTTTTATCGTTTAAAGCGTGTGTTTTCACTGTAAATTCCCATTTTGAGGCTGAATGTTCATCTTCTCTTTCGAAGCAAAGGCTTCATCTGAAGATATCATGGGGGATGAACGTATTATTCTTGTCGTCTGTCGCTTTTGCTCTTGGGCATACTGTTGTTGCTTATAGAACAAGTTGTAGAGCACGGAGGAAGCTTATGTTTAATCGAGTTGATCCTGATTCGGTATGTTTAATAATAGAAAAAATCATTTCCAGAGATGACAATATTGACCCGTTTAGTTATGAATGAGCGATCGGGTTATGATATACTATTATTTGACATGCTAGTTATTAATAAAAAACGATTTAGAACAAAAGCGTCTCGGGTAGGGCTGCAAACGAACTGAAAGAATACGAACAAGGTCTTGTTTGTGTCCGTTTGTTAAGAAATATTCGTGTTCACTAACCATTTATGAACACTTAACCAACGAGATTTTATGTTCGTGTTCGTTTGTTAAGGAAATGAACTTGTTCGTTTGTGCTTGCTTGTTAATTTTAGGTAATGCACGAAAACGAACGTTGATGAACACAAATGAACACGAACTAATGTTTATGAACAGAAATGGAAACAAACAAACAAACACAAACAAGCGTTCATGAGCAGAATACATAATACACTAACGCTTATTAAATATTTTATTTGTCGGAATTTTAAAGTATTTAAATAAAATATAAAAACTAAAAACACTAATGAACTATGCAGCACAAATGAACACGTTACCGAACATTTATAAACATAAATGAACGAACGCGCCTCTGTTTATGTTCGTTCATTTAACTAAACGAATGAAATTTATTGTCTGTGTTCGTCTATTTAATAAACGAACGAACACAAACGACTTTCCCACCAAATGGTTCATGAACTGTTCGTCAAACGTTTGGTTTGTTTGCCGCCCTAGTCTCAGGTCAAAGTGACCCAAACAAAACTTACCCATTTTGACCCATTAAACTTTCCAGGCTTTTTTGAGCAAAGTTTTGTCATCAATCAGCAAAGCTAAACTCCCGCGATCTTCAACTTATGTTGACATGTCACGTAAAACGGATAACAAGATTAAACAAAAACCATCGCGTGTAGATCACAATGAGTGCGAACTACCCATCAGATTACTAGCTGACGCGGACAGTTTATTCATGGTTTGGAATAACCTCACAATTCATTACAAACTTAACATACCAAACCCACCATCGCGTACACTATCGTCAACAACTCTACTCGATAACCCATCGTTAAATTCGGTTCCAAAAACCCAACATCATCTTAAAAAAAGTTATAGTATTCAGTTTCAAGATTCATCTCTATATGCTCCATTATTGGATGGAACAAATTCTCATGAAGAAATGTCGGTTCTTAACATCGATGAAGGAAGTAATGGGTACTTTTCGAGTAAAACCGCAGCGCACAAAAAGTTCCGGATGCAAGTGGGAAATTTGGGTGGTTTTAGTACATGGGTTTGGTGGTGGAGTGTTCTCGTGGCGACATGTGATGGGGGTGATGTCGAGGCAGGTAAATTGCGTTGTTGCTTCGTTTGACCGTCCTGGTTGGGGACTGACTTCTAGACCAAGGCGAGACGATTGCGAGGCGAATAAGTTGGCTAATCCTTACATGCTTGATACACAGGTTATGGTTTAATATTCTTTTAAGCAAGTTTTAAACATATTAAAGGTGGCAAGATGTGCGGGCTGGATAACATGTCAAAACTGGTTCGAGTCGAAACAAATGGGTTCGATCACAAGGGCGTAAGATAGTTGGGGTGGGAGGGGTCGGCCGACCCCCGAACTTTATGTAGTTTTCGTTTAGAAATTTTTTGGTATATACGTTTTTGACCCCCGGTTTTATAGAAATTTTTGGGTATATACGTTTTCGACCCCCCGGTCAAAAATCTAAAGCTTCGCCACTGTTCGATCACATTGGGTATGCGCGAAAACATGTTGGGTTCAATCAACCTATAAACACTTTCTTCTCCATGTTCTAATTTTCTTTAAATAATTAAAGTGTTACTTATGATTACGAAAACGATATTATCAAAATAATATAATAAAATTTGGAATTAGAATGAGGTAGGAGGTTGTATACTTCTGTTCCGATAATTTATCGGCGATACTGACCGTTATTTTCGATTCATTGGTTGATGTGGACTCGGAGAAAGATTTCATGGCTTACGAGTAATTCATGTTTCGAATATTGACACTTTTTAGTTTTTGACTTTTGATATTACTGCTAATATTATATATGTTTTACATTTTAATAAAGGTTGAAGAACTCGTTAGTCGCTAGTCGGCCGATGAGGTGGGGACTAGCAACCACTCGGGATTAATCGGATCTGGTTTTTAATATGTAATTTCAGTTTTATGTATACATATACACATTTTTATAGGTAAATATTTTAAATAGTTAGGTTTTAACTCTTACTCAACTCATTATTTTAAGTATACAAGATTAACCGTTGGAATTCACATGGTTCGGTTGGAACTAACCGGAATTTAGAGGTTTTGGCCGGAATATACAGGTTTTGTAGCGGAATCGCTGATTTTGCTCTGCCGACTAGGTCCGACTAGCGACTAATGGACCGATTAACGAAAAATTACTCAGTTACTGGCCAACTAGCGATTAATCGCCGCGATTTTTACAACACTGTCAAGGGCCGATATTTGAGATATAGGTTATCACGGTAGGATATCGGTAATTGTAATATTTGCAGAATTTATAGATATATAGTATATATCTATAAATTCTGCATGATACTATATATCTATAAATTCTGCATGATATTACAATTCGTGATATCCTACCGCGATAACCTATATCTCAAATATCAACCCTTGACTCTTGACTGATATTTGATTTTGGACCGCAATAACTGGATAGTTTCTTAATTACAATATTATTTCTAGGTTGACATGCTGATTTATTTCTGTAAACAAATGGGGTTTTCTTCTGTGGTGCTTGTTGGTCATGATGATGGTGGTCTTCTTGCATTAAAGGCAGCACAAAGAGTCCAATCATCAACAAATCCTGTTGATGTAAGTTAATAAATTTGTGTTGAAATTTAAATATGTGCACAAATGAGGGTATAAGTTACAAATTTGTCAAAATAGGCTCGTTTTTCAGGTGAAAATTAAGGGGGTAGTATTGCTTACGGTATGCTTATCGAGAGAAGTGGTTCCCGGATTGGCTAGAATACTCATGCGCACAACTTTTGCGAAGAAAAACTTGGTTCATTCGTTACTTAGGACCGAAATCGGTCAAGTTGTTAACCCAAGGGCGTGGTATGATGCAACCAAACTAACGACCGATGTTTTAAGCCTCTACAAGGTAATGCATATACATATGGTTGTACATTTAAGCATGTTATCCATTTACATATGGTTGTACATTTACCATTACTTATGTGGCACTGGTGTGCTTACATGGAGCTGAGATGTTGTTGACATGGCACAATGGAGCCTCTCTCCATACCCTGGAGCCTTATGTGAAAATGGATTTATTACATGTTTGAAAAAATTGGTATTACATTGATAAATATTTGTTATGACATTTGGTTCAACATATAAGCTAAAGTGACAAGTAACATGCCAGCACATTTGGCATGTTTCTTAAAAGAGTTAGATTATTATTGAGATAATATTAGGGGTGAGAATTTCAGTACTGTACTGGTAACGAAAAATAGTGGTACCAAATGGTACTGTATCTATTCGGTACCTACTTTTTGGCGTTTTTCAGATTGGTACTTTTAGTACAGTACCGGTATTTTACCGAAACTTACCTTCAAATACTGTACCGAGCATTTTCGGTACCGGTATCCACTTTTGACGATTTTCGGGATCAATATTTTTGGTACCTGTGGTTTGTTCAATTATGCCATAGGGACAAAAATGACAGTTAACTCAATACAAAATTTTAATCGGTAAAAAGGTTTTAAAAGTCAGCTCAACCCGACCCATTTCAATTTTCAACCGCCCATACAAGTTATTTATCCGCTCGCCTTGCCCATTTGCCACCTCTACTTTTTATGATCATCTGATCAACACTTACGAAAAAAAATCATATTACTACTTTTGCATGATGCAGGCGCCGCTATACGTTGAAGGTTGGGATGAATCGTTGTATGAGATCGGTAAATTATCATCCAATACGGTCCTCACAGAAGAAAATGCATCCTCATTGGTGAAAGCAGTCGAAGACACACCGGTTATGGTTATCGCAGGCGCTGAGGATGCCTTGTTTCTCTTAATCTGTTCAAACCATGGCATCTAAATTTGTAAATTCTGTAAGTATATGTTATCTTTGTTCTTATGTTTTTAACTTCAAACAAAAAAATTATTGTTTAAGATGCCATTTGGACCATGGACAGATACTATTGAAACTTAAATATTCTGGCGTAAAGTACATGGATGGTCCTTGTGGTTAACCAAAGTTTTAGATTTAGCCCCTAGCTTTCCAAAAGTACACGGATGATCCCTGTGGTTTGTACTTTGTAACGCATACAGTTCCCAACTTTTGCCAAAAGTACATGGATGGCCCTGTGGTTTACACTTTGTAACGTATTTAGTCACTACAAGTTGGTGACTAAATGCGTTACAAAGTGTAAACCACAGGGACCATCGTGTACTTTTGGCAAAAGTCGAGGACTAGATGCGTAATAAAGTGCAAACCATAGGGACCATCCGTGTGCTTTTGGAAATCTGGAGACTATCTTTGTACTTTACACAAAATTTTGGTAGACCATGTGAGTTCTGACTCGCAAAATGTATAATTATGCAGACTAGTTGCGATATCGGGTTGTGGTCATCTTCCTCATGAGGAGTGCCCGAGGTATTGCTTGCAGCAATGTTACCATTCATCAGTTTATTGTCGAGTAAGGGAGATAAATAGTTTGTTTCTTCTTTTTAATGAAGTTTTGTAGTAGGGTTTGTATAGTGTGGTTTGACTGCAGTCACCTCAAACAGCTCTCTCTCTATGTGTATATGTATATATCCTGTTAATTACATATACCCAAGTTATGATTAATTTTCAGAATACTTTGGGGTTGTTTGCATGTACATAAGGTAGTCTGAACATTTAGTAAATTCTTTGTGAACTATTCGGTGGTAAGTTTCGCTTATGTACGTTGATATAACAAACGAATATGAACAACATTTTTTAATTCATTTGAGTAAACACAAAAACATCCCGTTCGTTGTTTTACGTATGTGAATATTGGATGTGTTCATCGTACGTTGATATAACAAACGAATATGAACAGCATTTTTTTAATTCATTTGAGTAAACACACACACGTCTAGTTTTTTAATTTACGTATGTGAATATTGGTTTATGTAAATTCTTATTTCATCGAGGCTCATGGCTCGGCTCGTTGGGTCATTCTTAAACTTGATTATATTCGAGCTCGAGCCCACCCTGGCTCTAATATGTTTTATGACCCTTGGTGTGCACAAATACAATACATAACAAAAAAGTTCATAATATTCTTCTACAAACATAAATGAACCACAAACTTCAAAGTTTATACAAATTTTGCCATGTAGAGAGATACATAAAAGAGTAAAGGACCACCCACAATAAGGTTTTAAAAAAGGTAAAAACCAAAAAGCAGGTGTATTATATTATAAAATATAAAATATATATTATAACCACTTTTACTCTTTAGTAGACTTGTTGATGAGTGACTTGTGAATGTGAGGGATAACACCACCACCAGCAATGGTTCCTTTAATAAGAGTGTCAAGTTCTTCATCTCCTCTGATAGCAAGCTGCAGATGACGTGGCGTTATACGTTTCAACTTCAAATCCTTGCTGGCATTGCCAGCTAATTCTAGTACTTCTGCTGTTAGGTATTCTAGTATGGCTGCGGTGTACACAGCGGCGGTTGCTCCAACTCTTCCGCTTGTGGAAACCCTTGTTTTTAGAAGACGGTGAACTCGACCCACTGGAAACTGCACACAAAAACACAGATTGTTATTGATATTAGGTACTGGTTTGGGTTGAAACAGGTCGTTTTACTTTTCTACCTTTTGAGCTACGGTTACAAAAGCAATGTCTTTTAAAATAAAAGAGTTTAGCGTTATTTACGTCCCTACGGTTTGTCCGCTTTTTCCATTCCGAGCCAATTTTCAAAATTATACCATTTTCCTCTCCGACATTCTCGAAACGTGCCATTTCAGGCAAAAAAAAAACTATCGCCAGTTAAAAGAAACTCAAGTCAGCTCAGGGTCGAAATGACATTTTATTCTATATTTTTTGGATTGAAATCACACGTTTCGAGAATGTCACGGAGGAAAATGGTACAAGTTTAAATTTTGGTCTGAAATGACAAAAGTAGACAAACCATAGGGACGTAAATGACACTTAACTCAAATAAAAATGTTTTAATGAGGTTGTAACAAATAAAAACAGACTTCCCGGGCCACTTTTAAGTTTCAACCCATTTGACCCATTTCAACGTCAACTTTAAAAATACATTTGACCCGTTTAAACTAAAATTGACCTTTTTAACAGACATGACCCGTTCACAATTACATTTGACTCATTTCAACATGTAATGTAACTTTTAACTCGTTTAACCCATTTCAACAAAAACTGACTTGTTTCAACGGAAATTGACCCATTCACAGTTACATTTGCCCTTTTTCAACGGAAATTGATCCATTCACATTAACATTTGGCCCGTTTCAACAAAAATTGGAATTGAGTTGCTGGATTAGGGTTTTGGTTGATTCGCAGGGATAACGATTTAGAGCAGAAGAGATTTGAGATATTTATAGAGACAGAGATCTATATATCTAGAGAGAGAGAGAGATAATTGGGGGTCTCGAAGTGTTGGAGGAGGAGACTCGATTGCTTAGAATCAACGGCGGGGTCGTTTTTTTCTTAAACCGGGGGTGGGGGTGGGGCGGAAACGTATATACCTAAAAAATTCTATACAAAACGTACATACATAACACTACGCTACGCCCCTGCTTAGAATTATTGGTCACGCAAGTTGTTAGTATAACTAGACTTTTTAAGTTTTTTTAATATCTATTGTCATTATGTGGGTATGGGTCTAAAATAATTATTGTTATATATGGAAATATATTAGGGTGTAGTGAGGGTGGGTTCGGGAAGGAAAGTGGGGGGGGGGGGGGGGGGGGGGGGGGGATGGTGGAATCGGTAATGGTGTGGTGGTGCTAAAGTTAGGAACAAACAAAGAAAGAGATGTGGTTGGCGACACGATGGAGTGGGATGGTGGCTAAGGTGAATCAGGAGGGTGATGTGACTTGGGTATCAATCTTCTCTTCAGGATGACACTCATAGCCCTTAGAGCATTAGTAGTGGGAAAGATGATGGACGGGACATGTTGGATGTGAGGAGACGAAAGACAAAGCTCGTGAACTTCTTCATTTTCTCTTCCTTCCCTCTTCGTCCTTAGAGGAAATGGTTTGTGATAGTTTGTATCCGTGAACTTTTGGTTGGAAGAATGGTAGCATGGTGTCGCCCGCAACCTTCTTCTGGTAGCTTAGGGCAAAGTCAACCATGGACATCTATGATCTTTGCCAAGCAAATGATATTATTATCTTGGGTTTTGTTTCTATAAAAATGTTATGTAATGTTTGGTATGTAGGAACATGATGTGGAAAGGAATGAACCATTGTGAGGGAATGAAAAAAATGGTGTTTGATTGATCAATGTAATAGAATGACTTATTACACAAGATTCTCATTCCTTCCAAATACCCGAAGGTCATTTCATCCCCTTGGTATATTTTACATTTGATTCATCTTTCACTATCTATCACCATCCTCGCACCACCACCACCACCCACTGCAACTGCCACAGCCAGCCACATTTTCTTATAATTTTTGCTATGTCAAGCCTATAACTTTTTAAGTTTTTATTTAAGTTTTTTAGGGTATGACGAGTGGGTTCGAGAAGAACCACAAGGTGAGGTGGGTGTGAGAGATGGTGAAATTGGTGTCGCTAGTGGTGTGGAGGTGTTAAGTCGGGAAGAAACAAAGAAGGGGATGTGGGTGGTCACATGAGGAGTGGGATGGTGGCTTAGGTACCGAGTGGCAAACCCAGTTCGCTTATGCGGGATGTGAATCGGGAGGGTGCTGTGGTTTGGGTATGGATTGTCTCTTTGGGATGACATCCACAGTCCTTAGAGCATCAATGATGAGAAAGATGATAGACGAGACATGTTAGACCAGGGGAGATGACAGACAAGCCTCACGAACTTCTTCCCTCGCTCTTCCTTTTCTCTCTCCATCCTTACAGGAAATGGTTTGTGACAGTCCATATCTATGAGCTTTTGGTTTGAAGAATGGTGTTTGTCCTAACCTTCCTCTGTTAGCTTGAAGTCAAGTCGGGCACGAACATATGTGATCTTTGCCTAGCGGATGATACTGTTAACTTAAATTTCCTTTCTATGAAAATGTTAACGAATCTAAGGGGCTGTTTGACAACTTCTAAATAGGTAAGTGCTGAACCAGTAACCATTAAGTGCTGAACCAGTAAAAGGTATGAACCATTAAGAGCTAGTATAATGTTTAACCATTCAGAGATAAATGTCTGACCAATTCAGATAAGAGGTCTTAACCATTCAGACTCAGTCTAATGCTTAACTATTGAGAGACAAATGTCTAAACCATTAAGTGTTAAACTAGTAAAAGATCTAAAAGGTCTCTCATTAAAACAAAACATACACCCCCTAATTTTGTTAATGAAAATAAAAACTTAGTAAAGTTAAGTAAAAAGTTGTACACAATCCATGTTTTGAACATGATTATTTAAACTATCGACCCGACTTCTCTACTGCTTTAATCCTGAAAGCAATTGGATCAATAAAGTAAAACATATTAAATTCAGAGTTCATTCAACATAAAAAGTATAGAAATCCAGAAAATAACATAAAAAGTATAGAAATCCAGAAAATAATTTTTTTTAAGATTAAATATTTATTTATATTTATTTAATCATATAGCTATTATTATCATTTATATAATGTAGATCAAAATATACTAAAACCTATAATATAATTAGTTGTTAATTGTTGATGGTCGATTTACCCTAATTAAATAATTGGGTTTCCCCTTGGGTGTATATAAGAAGATTACTAGAGAGGGATTAGGGTTAGACATTCATAACATCAACACTAAAATCGTCCCTTCCTCTCTCTCCATTACTACGAGTTCTTCAACCCTAAAGAACTCGACACTATCATCAAGAACATACATCCTAAAGAGGAACCAGATCAAGCTGACAACTATGTCTAACTCCATGGCTGCGTCTCTGACTGGATTCCTTGTTGGCATGTTTACTGTATCAGGTATTATTTACATGTTTTCCATTATGTTTAAACAGAACTGATCACAGGGCCGTCTCCGAAAATCTTGAAAAAAAATTAGGCCCTGTGCGAGCAGAAAAAACAGGCCCCTATTACGTACTAGAAAATGTAAGAATAAACGAAAATTTAGCCGTAAAATACAACTTTTTTATAAAATACATAAAAAATAAAAAAAAACATATAGTGGGATCAAACCCGCACATTGCGCTAAGTGAAAACTTTATCTAGTTCGGTGCACTCGCTATAGCAAACGAAAGAGAAAATCCAAAATAATATTGCCGTGTATGTCCAAAACGTTTTCACTTCACTAGTTTTATATATAATAAAAGGATAAAACCATTTCAAAAATTGTTTAGTTATAATTTAATTTAAATAACTAAAAAATAAATCATAAAAGATTTCAGTTTTATTAAAAAAGAAAACTTCAAACTGAAATAGAAAGAAAAAAACAATAAGGAAATAAAAAGATAAAACGAAAAATTAAATGACAAAATCAAAAAGGGTAAATTGTTTGAAAATGGCCTAAAAAGGCGTTACTTGGACTTGAACTACGGACAAATGCAAGCTAAAAACCAATTTTATGTGAAAAAAGCTAACCAAGGAGCCATAATCATCTTTGTTTAAATATATATATATATATATATACACTTAATATATATAGTTTTTTGAAGTATTTCGGGCCCCCGGGTATATTGGGTCCTGAGCGGTCGCCCACCCCGCACCCCCTCCGGGCCGGCCCTGACTAATCAACATGTGGTACAGAGCATATGTTGATAAATCAGTTCTGATTGTATCCATTATTCAAGGATTAAAATCTGGAAAATAAATTCTATGAAAAACCTGATATAACTTGAAACATAAAATTCGAATAAAGTTAAGAATTCACGGATTTTATGAGTTAAAAGGATGTTTAATCACATCCGAAATTGTTAGTATTCCAAAATCGACATTAATATGCTATAATATAAAGATTTCGGATCCCAGAATTTTGTTCTTATGTTTAGAGTTCATCATGTGTTCTAAGGAAAATTCGAAATTCTTTTATGTTTTGGAATAGAATTTGCATTATTGAGTTTTTTTCCTGTTTTGATCTGTTTTACCTTCTAAAGATTTTTGAAATCTGTTAATAGATAATCAGATAAAATTTCGAAATATTTTGATAAAATTAGATCATCACTAAAACAGGAAACCATATCTCGAAATCCCTAAAAGAATTTTCAGTTGTATCTTCACTAAAGTTGTTGATGAGTAGGTTTCGAGTCGTTGAGGATAAGTTTCGAGTCTTGGAGGATAAGTTTTGAGATTAAGTGGTTTCGACAAGGAAAATTCGAAATTCTTTTATGTTTTGGAATATAATTTGCATCATTGAGTTTTTTTTCCTGTTTTGATCTGTTTTACCTTCTAAAGATTTTTGAAATCTGTTAATAGATAATCAGATAAAATTTCGAAATATTTTGATAAAATTAGATCATCACTAAAACAGGAAACCATATCTCGAAATCCCTAAAAGAATTTTCAGTTGTATCTTCACTAAAGTTGTTGATGAGTAGGTTTTGAGTCGTTGAGGACAAGTTTCAAGTCTTGGAGGATAAGTTTTGAGATTAAGTGGTTTCGACTAAGGTTCCGACTGAGATTTCGACTCGAAATCTCACTAAAATACGAGGACAACTGAGATTTCGACTCACAATTAATCAGGTGGTTGTGACTCGAAACCTCATAATGAAGTCAAAATCTCATTAAGGCATTAATCTTCATCCCTCGAAACCTTACTCGAGATCTCACTCGAAATCTCATAACTGAGTCGAGATCTAACCCGAAATCTAAAGTTAACTCAGAATCTCACTCGAAACCTCATTACTTTATTAAGTTGTTAGGTGGTTTGCTATTAAATACTTTGGTTTTGTAAATACTTAATTACTTAATTAGAATCAGATAATTTTTCACAAAACCAAAATAGCTTAACTTGAATGAGCTTCTGATGTATCATTTCTGGCCAAAGCTGATCTGATGCATCTATTTATTGTTCAAGTATTACAAAAGTTATGTTAATTATGCATTACAAACGTGAATGTCAAAAGTTATGTTAATTATGCATTACAAACGTGAATGACTTATTTCTAGCCAAAGCTGATCTAATTCATTCATGTCTAGCATTATTAACAAGTGCTTAACTAAAGTGATTGTCTCATTTCTGGCCAAAGTTGATTTGTCACGATTACTTTGCACACATACCTAGATGATTACACTTCTGGCCAAAGCTGATTTGTCTTCATTTAAGTATAATTTTTTAACTAAATCCATTATTTTGATGTTAGTAATAAACATATCACAACTTCTTCAAATAATGATCCTCACATTAATGATCCTTCATTAATCTTATGAACATATTTTGTCTGCCTTACTTTAATACCCCATAAGCTTACTCACTAGAACTTTCTTTTATAAATTAGTATCTCATCCACTCTAAAATTCTAATCTAATATGTTTTGCCTTACTTAAAGTTTCTATAAGATTAGCTCTTAAATTAAATCCTTGATTATCTATTAAGACACGATAATCCTATTGCTCTCTTCTGATAAAAGTTCTACAGAAGAAAAGTAGAGCATTATGAATAGGATAAGTCGAACATAATGTCTCTTATGATAACCAGGAACTTATTTAGCATGAATGCTATCACTGAAGTTATTCCAGATTAAGTTTTTCCTAAGACTAATCTAATTTCTTGGAATAATCAAAAGAACTCCTAAGTTGCATGTTTTCATTTCAAATTCTAAACTATAATGTTAAATGGCATACGTGAACGAATCATAATGTACCCAAACCATGACCCATAAAACTAAGGGGCTTATGCATAGAAATAAGTATATTTTTCTAGTGCATTACTACTAACTTTTCCATTAGTACAATTTGATGCTTTAAAATCAACTAGTAACACTCAGAAGTACCAAAGGAAAATGAGTGAGTTGATCAGCAACATACGTACAGGAAAAGTGTCGCAACCCCGACCCCTACCCCGGGAGCAGGAGCCGCGAAACACAGAGCTGGTGGTACCGGTGTTTATTAATTTGGCAGCGGAATTACAACCTCAGGATCGTAGTTAGGAAATAATTGATCAGAGTTCAAAACACCAAACTTTTATATTACACAAAATGGGATAAAACCCAAGTTTCAATTACAATACATTTGTAGGGATAAACCCTGACTTATGGATAACATAAACTCCGTTTATTTAGGTAACTTTTATAGCCACTTTTCTAAGCCTTCAGTGCTCTCCAGCTCGCTTCTATTAGCTTCACATTATGTTACCTGAAACACGTTTTTAAAAAGATTTTATCAGCAAGAAATACTGGTGAATACATCCCAGTATAATAAAAACAAGTATTATAGCTTTACAATTATTGAGAGCATCCGCATTTACAAAGTTTATATCTACAGCATTACCCAATCAGTACTGTCACTCCTGACTTGTGGGTCATGTTACCCATTGGCAAAAATCCATTTGTCCAACGGTAACAGATTCAAATTTCGTATACAAAACCCCAACATACCGGCAGTAATTGTAGAATACATATACTCAATCACTGTTAAGCATAATTAAAATATTTTGACCCCACAAAAAGGTTTACAAAAAGAGAATGTACTCACTTTGAAAACTTAGGTATTCCTACGGAGTTCCTGGTGAAAATTCTTGATTACTTCCTGGAAATTCTATTTAAAACATACAATGCACATGCGTTAGTAAATTAACCCAGGTCACTTTTAGCCATACAACCGAGACAGAACCCCGGCGTGCGTAGTCAGGCAGGGCCTTGACATGCGTCGGTGGGTCCTAAATCAATCGGGTAGGATAACCATACAACACAAGATAGAACCACAACATACTCAGTCGGGCAAAGCCTTGACATGCGTTGGCGGGTTCTAACTTGGGTAGGGTAACGAATTAGTGATCGAGGGTTAAGATACTTACAGCGGGCAGCGCTTCGCAGGTTTAGGGGTTTAGGGGGAGGGGATTTTGACAGAAACAAAGATTTGAGAGGGTATACGATCAGATAATTCGATCGATTTTGAGCACTGCACTCAGTCCCACGCTGCTCTATTTATACCCGATTTTGACCTCCCCCGCGCGTCGCGCGGGATGCTGGGTTCTCTCTCGCATGGCGCCAGAGACACCTAGCTAGGCTAGGTCAGCCTCCTCATCAGCATAGCCTTGCCACATGGCGCGAAACGGTGACACGTCACCTGGACGTTTCCCGCGCGTCGCGACAGAGACACCAGTCTCTGGCGCGTGGCGCCTGGGCTGTCCAGGTGAGCCTGTCTCGTTTTGCGTGTCGTGTCTAGATTCGCGTGTCCGGTTTGTCGTTTCAGCTTGTTTTGGAGAGTTGTTACAAAAAGAAATGCCTAAAACTGGAAAATAAGATGTAATTCACCTCATTATCACTAAAACTTTAAAAGAGGATACTTCTAAGATCCATAGACAAAATACAAGTACTAATTCCAACTCTAATGTTCTTAAAGGGAGAATCTCATTACATAATTTATGCCATTAGGTTAGGCATAAGCAACGAGACTATCCATAATTTGAAAGAACAGTTGGCTAAAATAGGTAGCCGCCTATTAATGATCCTTAAGTCTGATAATCTTATTATTCCAATTAACACATGATAAGTTGACTCTAGTTCTATACGTTTCCTTACTAGAATTTAATAAATAACTAACATGAGAGTCAGTGACAAAATTAAATGTTAAGGTTGTAAGAACCATGAAAATTGTCTTCTAACTATGCTTTGTGATACATTACATATTCTGGAAATTAATCAGAATTTAGTATCAATACTAGAGCTATATTATGACAGTTGTGAGATTTGCATAGCCAACATAAATTCACACTTACCTTAAACTCTCATATTATATGTTCTCAATATCTGGATAGAAACATTAATAAGATGAAACTAGATGATACCTTACACTTTCACAACTCTTGTTATCATGCAAATGAGAATTTGACAAAAGGAAAATGAGATATATAAATTTCATCAATTGTAACCAAAATTCATGAGAAATCAGGACATGGTTAATGAGGATGATTTTTCCATCTAATCTCATTCTAAGTGATTTTTTAAATCATGATGTTAAAAACCCTAAAACGTTACTTGGCTTAATGAATACGTATAGATCCACCATAAGTTATTTATTGACATTCGTGGACTTATTCAAAATGGAATATTCAGACACAATTCATTTATCAACTAAAGACTATCTACTTGTATCTACATTTGTCTTCTATGGTCCACGATCTTAAAGAGATCCATTCATATATATATATATATATATATATATATATATATATATACTTCACATGATTTTTATTAAATATGTCCCTAAGCTTCTTACGACATCTGGACATTAAGGAAATCAAATAAAATCTAACACATATATGATAGGTTCCCACGTCACATACCTTATTGAAACTTATCTTGTAGCATTTCTAGAGACATCAGAGATCAGTGGGAGCATAAAGTGTCTTAATAATAACTTGGAATATTTGCAAGATGTGGGAGTGAAAACTTCATAGTACTTCAATTTACACCTCTTGTATAAGACATTGCTCTATTTGGCACTGTTCCATTAAAACTTGTCTCCTTAAAATAGAATGCTACTCTTACAAAAGTTTCACTGTTGCTTAATTGTGGGCACACCTAGATTTCTTACCTAAACCAATATAATCATCAACAAGAGAAACGACAATGACTAACGTCATTAATATGTTTTCTCTATTAAGAATCTATTGGTCGTTACATTTTGACCCTAAGCATGTTGAGTTCTTAAATAAAACTTCTAAGGTCAGTGGGAGCAGTCAAAGTTGTTATCAGGACTTGCAAGGAACACAAGAGGCGGGGGAAAGAGTTTCATTAAATTTTATTCCGAATTTAATGTAACATCCGTCAAAAACGGATTTACCAAACCCGCTCCGTTTAGCAACCGAACAGTCAGTCAAAATTTTCGTTGCGAATTAAATGCCCAAAATATTTTTAAACGATCCGTAATCAATTATTATACGGGGGTATATATTTAGTTTTTGAAAAACTGTTGAAAATTGAAAAATAAAAATGAATTGTTACAGCCGGGTTTCGAACCCGGGTCTGTACCGAGTCACCTAGTGACTTAACATCTCACACACAAACCACTGCGCCAACTGATTTGTTTGATAAATAATGAAATAATTTAGTTCATAAAGTGACTTTACAAATTCAAAAATCGGCGCCCAACGATTCAGTCGTCGGAATCCCGGAATATCCGCGAGCCTTAACTACGATTTACGTTATAACGTAAACCTTTAATCAGATGTCGGTTATAACCGATGTTTGAAGTCCGCGACACTTTTCAAAACCGCCGGAAAACTTAAATTGATGAATACAGTTCAAAATCAGACCAAATACATTTCGATTATTCCCTATAAATTCCACCACAATCGTCTGCAAACTTTTTCGCTAAAAATCACATCTTTTCACGGCGTAATTTCTCTCGCCGGAATAAGCCTGTTCGTCGCCGGAAAACCGGTTTCCCCATTGCCGAGCTTTTCTGAACCTCTGAAGCTTATACCGGTGATACCCTTACCTTTTCCAAACTTTTCGGAGACTAGCTGGTACAAGGAACACGTCGCCGGAGTTGAATTCAGTCGCCGGAGTTTCTGCCGGAAAACAGAGAGTTCAGTCGGTATATTCTCCGCTCAGTTTCTTTTCCTTTTCACTTCTATCTCACCAGTAATTAACCTAAAACACTATTGAAACTTGAATAAAAACTCGAACCAGTCAGACCCGATTTCTGGTTCAACTTTGTCGAAGAAGACGACGCACTTCCATATCATATAAGTATATTATAAATCATGATTTTAATCGGGTTAGACACACAGTCCAGCGGTGGACTGTGTGCACATAAGACGTTAATTATGCAAAGGTCTCGAGTTCGATTCCCGTCTCACACGCTGCCTTAATAAAATCTATTTTTTTTAATACTGAACCGGAGTCGCCTTAGTTATATGTTAAGTATATTAATAACCGGAATAATAACCAAGTTATACACACAGTCCAGCGGTGGACTGTGTGTTTGTTTATATCACAGGTCACGAGTTCGAGTCCGGTCCTCAGCACCGACTCGGACAATTATCTTTTCTTTTAAATAAGGCAGAAAAGGAAATATCTATTTTGTATTTAAGTATAATAAAAACCGAATATTATAACATGTTGAACACACAGTCCAGCGGTGGACTGTGTGTTAGATTAACCCACAGGTCCCGGGTTCGAGACCTGTGGTGTGCATGACCGTTTCGCCTTAAACTGTTTTTAAAATAAATGATTTTCTATTAATTCTAATTAATGTATATATGAAATTAAAATCGGATATATAACGGGTTAGACACGTAGCTCAGTTGGTAGAGCTGCGTGCACGCGTACGGGAGGTCTCGGGTTCGAGCCTCACCGAGCGCACAACAATATTCCGCAAACCGGTCAACGACCAGTCAAAGTCAACTGGTCAAGGTCAACTGTAGCAGAAAAAAATAAATATTTTTATTATTTTTTTTATTTAATTATTTTAATTAAAAATCAATTATAAATACTTAAAAATAACATTTTTAAGATTAGAAAATAGCTTCAAACTCACAAAAATACACCCAACAATCCTACTAAAATAGTTTAATAAAATCCGTTTACTCACCAAACCATAATGCGATTTATCTAGGTTAAATCTCACTCGTGGTTAAAACCACTTCGCGTGCATTCATCATCATCAACCGAACGCACCCACGGTGAGTGAATCTTACAATTCCCTTTTTTAAATTACACGTTTTGGGGTGTGTCATGTGTTATGAATTAATTAATTTATTTATTTAAACTTGTGCCATACCACATCATGACTTAATCTTAGATTGATTTATTGTTGTGATTTATTTATATTCCGTTTGTCAAATTACATGAAACTCATACATTAAGCCCATCAGTTCCTCGTGGGAAACGAGTAGAACATCGCGTGCTTCAATTCAAATTCATTATTGTTCATGTGTGTTTTCATTGAGTTTATATTGTTTGTAGTTGTGTTATTCATAATTATCATGTTTATGCAATTCATTCATCAGGCCCCTCAGTTCCTCGTGAGAGACGAGTTGAGCATCGCGTGCCTTTAATTGTTCCATTATTGTTCATGAGTGTTTTCATTTAACATCTTATGATTATTGATCAAGTTACATCTAATTTTATTCATGTTTGGTTGTGCACATATTTCATAATCAATTTAAATAAATTGTTCAAATGTTTTCCATAGGATTCACTCGCCAACATTATGTTGATCCAAAAACCTTTTTACACATGATACAGGTGAACAGGTTGAAGCAAGGATAACATAGGATATGCCTTAGAAGAGAACAAAGGAGTTAGATTGCTAGTTAGATCATGTTGTATCACTATTGTAAACTTTCATTTAATTTGTATTAATGAATATGAAACATTTAATAAATGTCATGAGCTTTGATGATAACCCAATCATGCCCCGATCACCTTATCCGCTGCGGGTTGGGGTGTGACATTTAACTCCGATTACACCTCTTGTACACCATACTGCACCAACTCTTACACACTTAGAATCCTAAAAATGATAGCAACCTAACCAAGAGCTAATCCATAAAACGGAAACTTCTAATAAACCTAATAATCAACTCAGGAGGTCATCTAGGTTTAAAAGCCTACTAATTTTGATGATTATATAACCTCCCTAACTAAAGTTGAAATGGATTTTGGAAAAGTTTACTGATCCTACTCTTCTAATTAAACCATTAGCGTCAATCAACCTTCTAAATGGAATAAAACTGTTTTCTGTGTTCGAATAACGTTTGGGATTTGATTGAATTGCCTAAGAGTGTTCATAACTAAACCAAATCCTGATATAAACATGATTGATTGTCAAAGGTTATACTAAGGAAGAGATAAATTATCAAAGAATTTTCTTACATGTCTTACAAAGATTTCTTTGACGATCATCATTGTTCAAGTAGCTTATAACGATTTAGAGCTGCATTAGATGAACATTAAAACAACTTTCCCTAACAACTAGCTGTCATATTTACATGTTCATAAAACAACCTGAAATTTCTAAACTTAAGGTTAAAGAACAATTTGTCTATAAGCCAACAAAATCCATGTATGGGTTAATGCAAATATCATAATGCGATGAAATCTTAACGCAAATATTTTCATCAAGAATCAAGTGGATTAATGTACCTACCTCAAGATGAGTGGGGGCAACTAAAACAAACTTGTCCTATATAGATGACATTCTTTTGACAAGTATATGTTACATAAGTCAAAGCATTGTTAACACAAACTTTGATATAATAAATCTCAAAGATATCTCTTACGTGATAGATATCATAACATACCGAACTAGACCTAATGGGACATTAATTTCGTTCCATAAGTTTAACATTAAATACGCCCTTACATATGTAACAAACAATATTGCTCTCCTTTAGAGGATAATAGGATCAATAAGATCATTTACTTATGCTTCATTAATTAGAAGCCGTATGTAATTTAAGTCTATAGTCGTTTAGATATTACTCACATTGCAACACACTAGATATGTCTAGATTAATGTGAAGCATCTTATGGGGTATTAAAATATCTATAAAGGAAACAAAAGACTATAATTTTAAAGAAGAAGTGAGAATTCAAACCGGTTGATTACTCTTACTTTGTAATATTCAAAGATGACAAAATGTAATTTCAGGGTATGTCCTTATGTCAGCAGACAAAATCTATCTAATGGAGGAGTCATAATGGTCTGATATCAACAACCTAAGTTACAATGATATAATATGTTGCTGATCACAAAGCAATAGTCACTATATGTTGTTGAAAATTTATCAGTGGACTCGTAAGTTTATTAACTCCATATAAATTATATATTGAAGACTTATTGGGATAAAGTCAGCTGCCATGTCTCCTTGAACAGTAACAGTTCGAGAAGTGCTGCATTAAATTTCGATACGAAATTAATTATTCGTTTATGTACGAATTGAGGAAAATAAATCTTTGTATCGAATACATTCATGATATGCTTAAGGATCCTATAACTAAAAGTCTATCACCCATAACTATTATGTAAGCGCTTATAATAATGACGAGTTTTATTGATGACTATGTACAATTGCATATCGTACGATGAATGACTAACTGTTAATTTTCTTCATCGGTTTGATTTTGTATGTCTCTAACATATGTTCTGCCGGTATAATGACATATAGACAAATATAAATACAAATCAAACGTTAAAGGGCTTATTTGCGTATTTTGATCATAACTGTTAGGTTTAAAATTGAGGTTGTAGTATGAGTAATGAGGGTCCTGAGTCGCATGATGATTCAACGGCTGTATTTCTCTGCTATGGTTCTTGGTTTAAAGCTAAAATGAGTATTAACTTCTGATCAGACTAATCTAATACTCATGATAAATGTCTAAGTGGGAGAATGTAAGATTAAATATTTATTTATATTTATTTAGTCATATAGTCATCATTATCATTTATATAATATAGATCAAAATATATTAAAACCTATAATATAATTAGTTGGTAATTGTTTATGGGCCGATTTAGGGTTTCCCCTTGGGTGTATATAAGGAGATTACTAGAGAGGGATTAGGGTTAGACATTCATAACATCAACACTAAAATCGCCCCCTCCCCTTTCTCCATTACTACGAGTTCTTCAACCCTAAAGAACTCGGTACTACCATCAAGAACATACATCCTAAAGGGGAACCATATCAAGTTGACAACTATTTCGAACTCCATGGCTGCGTCTCTAACTGGATTCTTTGCTGGCATGTTTACTGTATCAGATATTATTTACATGTTTTCCATTATGTTTAAACAGAACTGATCAACAAAATTTAGAAGTCTAAATCTTTTTCTAACTCCATTTAGAATGTAGACTTACTTGTGCGTAATATAAAAGTAAAATTGAAGTAACATGTAAAAGTAAATTAAAAGATAAAAGAAGTTGTCAGTATAACATGGTCTTGTACTCAGATTCTAACTATACTATGCAATGTTAACTTGTATTGTTGAAAACACAAAGCCACATCACGCTTGTTTAATATCAATATATCATTTAAAAACACTCATATTTTCACCTAATTACAAAGTGTTGTAAACAAAATTGTATAATTTAAAAGAAGACCCAATATAGATGTCACGGGTCAATCCTTGATCGACCATCACTGACAATTTTTAATAAAATAAAAATATATGTTTGAACAAATATTCACGGTTGATGCAACAATCTAGTCATATATTGGTCGTCAGTGATGCAACCTCAATAGGGGCTGAAGTAAAAGAAATAATCCCTCGATTGATGTCATGGTTCGACCATAAATCAACCGTCCAACCATTGGACATATTTTTAAGAATGAAATTCGACTTCAAGAAAGATATAAAGATATACACATGCTGACAAAGTTATAGTTTATAGAATACTAAAATAATTATTATTCTTGGAAGTTATTATTATAAACCCACATGAAATCTGAAAAAACGAAGTTTTATAGATTTAAATTTTAATAAAATCGAGTAAAAGAATGTTAAAAATGAACACATTTATTCAGGCCAGTTGTATGTAACAAATAGTTATTATAATTTTTTATAGTTCTAATCTATACCTGAAATATATATGGAAAAAAGCTTGAAAAAAACCCAAAAATAGGGTTTTTTCAATACTCGAAATAGGGTATTCAAATACCCGGTTCTATACCCGACCCGAACCCGATGCATAGGGTATGGTTTTTAGAGACAATACCCGGACCCGGACCCAGACCCGACCCGTGTATTGCCAATACCCGATTTTTCAATACCTGGTCATACCCGAACCCGGTTCCATACCCGAAACCGGGTATTTGAAAAATCCAATTTGTACACCTCTATATATAAGTGTGGCTGAGTTTAGATCTCAAAGGGTCGAGACAATTTTCTATCAAACCCTCTTTAGCCAAGATTTTTTACTCTCAAAACTTCAGAAGTTTCTCTTTAGATTTAGGGTTTTATTCGAAGTATTGTATTGATTTTTTTCGTGTATCAATCCAGTAAATCGTTAGAGTGAGCATATACAGATTATCATGTTGATTTTCTGTTAGGTTTTGTTGTATTTCTGAACTCGGTTGATAGTTTGTTGTGTTTTTGGACTCGTTCATCTGATTACCATAATTTGACAAAGAAATATACAAAATAAATTTTATTGAATAATAAAGTTTTTAAATTTAAAAGTATAGAAGGTAGATTAGTGTTACGAGCCAATGTCCGAAGGTTGTTTTGCTTGGGTTTGTACTTAAACGCATGGGTTTACTGGCTAGTCTGGGGCTTTATCAGGGACGGCCTCAGCAGATTTAGAAAGTATACGTGCCTAGTCATGCCTATCCGACGAATGTACCACTGATCGAGAGAGTTGTTACCGTTCTCCTTATGAGTCCAAGACATAACAAAACCGATAACCCAAATCACGAGTGGCATGGATTGACTTGTCCCTAGTGAGAAACATATATTGACATATTGCAACACATAAAAATTCGTGAGACACCGTGTAGAAATAAAAACTTCCCATCTTTAAAATATTTTCTTTCAATTGACTCTCATTTAACATCTAAAATCATTTATGGGTAGTTATGTGTAATCATAACGTTCCTATTGTGATTTCTTTTTATCCATTATCGTAGTCATCAGTTCGGTCAAAAATTTCTATCAAAAATTTTCTTCAAATTCCTTCACAGTATATATGAGTATTGTCACCCAACAAATAAATACTTTCATCTCTTCTTCATTCACACAATCACACGTTAGGGTTAGGACACTACAAGAAATTTGCGCATTAGTAGCGACCCCTTTGGCAGCGCTAAAGGTCTTGATCCGGGACACGTACTTTTAAACAAATCTTAGCCGTTGATTGATATGAGATCAAATAGATAGGGTTTATCCCTGAATAAAAGACTAATGGTTTCTCCTCTACCATTTTAGGGGGCATTTTCCCTCCACCACCATACCCGCGTCTCTCTCGCACCACACCACACACCGCCTCAGTGCACACCACCATACCACTTCACCGCACCTCCTTGAGTCTGCTGGAGCACCACCATACAAAAGTCGCCGCTATTGTGTGAATTCTTTGTAGTGGTAGATGACGATGAGTTTCTAGACTCCTCTTACGTTATTGCTCTTGCCTGTAATCATACGCACTATACAGTTAATATCGTCGGCATATCAACGATATCGGTCCCCTGGCGAGACATTGGTGCAAAATATCGATACCAATATTATCAGCGATATTGACCGATGTTTGACAAATTTCTCTTAAATTATATCACCAATTTTCTCAATATTAGTACATTTCTTCTTAGTTCTATCATTCTTCTTCTTTCTCTTATTGATGGTATTAATTTTTTAGTCTTAATTGTTAATTATTAGTGTTAAATGTTGGTGTTTTAATCCTTAATGAGTTCTTACTTGCTACAATTGTTAGTGTTTTGCAAGTTTCAAAGGTTAATTTGATAGTGGTATTATTTACCCTTTTATTTATTATAATAAATATACTTAATTATTTACCCTTTTATTTATTATATTATAGATCCAGGTACGAATCACTGATCCATATCCAAGTCTTAACACTATCGCACGTGTTTACCGTACATTAATTTTTTTGGATTATCATAGTTAAAAACTTCATTAAAAACACAAGAATGTTTGCATGAATTGTTTTGTTACATGGAACTGTATTAATATTTTATATTGAAATAGAAGGTAACGGGCAACAAGCTGAGCCACTACCCATTTTTAAATAGCAAAACTAAGTCTTTTAAAAACCATATTCATAGATCTCGGGGGCATGACATTACTATGCATGACCCTTTGGACTCGACTAAGCAGATCCACAACCTCTAGCGCCAAAAATGTCAAATGCAAATGGGATAAACACGTGTTGGTTGTCAAGGCACGCTTTCTCGTGTTTGGTCACTTTGCTCGAAGCAGCTTTAAAAGCGGTGAAAACACTACCCTCTAAGCCCACAAAGAAGAAAACCCCTGTTAGATCCACACAAGTGTGTTTTCCTCTTGTCCATCTGAAGATTTCTTTTCCAGATTCGACTCCTACGCTTAGAAATGGAGAAACAAGGGATTAAAGGTGTCGTTTGGAGTTGCTGTCTCGAACTAACGCTTTACGCGCTGCCTCTGCATCTGCTGATTTCTCCGCGTACGTAAGTGAACATTTTCGTTTTCAAATATCTTAGATTAAAAAAGTCTGCTTGCTTGTCAGGTTATCTGAAGGTGCAATTTCACATATATTTTTATGAAAGTTCATATTCATTCGATCAAAACATGAAAAATGTATTAATCAATCTCATAGTAAATAAAAATTAGTTGCTTATAACAACTTGTTTCAAAGAATAAACGAAGAGAACGTTATGTGCTGAAGTTAGTAAAGATGGCCGTTATATTACAACAGCAGATGGTTCCTGCATCAAGTTTTGGCATGCAAATCAGTAAGATATAATTACACATACATTATTTCACCTAGGGGTGTGCAAGGTTCACTTCGGTTCGGTTTTTGGGTAAAACCAAAACCGTAACCGAAAGTTCGGTTTTCGGTTTTTGAAAACTTATTTCGGTTTTTGCAGCGGTTCGGTTCGGTTTTTCGGTTATTTCGGTTTTTGAAACAAGTACCATAAGATTCAAAAGTAAAACGTATAATTCAAAGTTTAAGCATCTTTTTTAAATGTTTATATTTAAGTTAATATATTTAGTATTTTTAATTAATGTTGTTCACATAAACCTAACCTTCTAATCTATTTTAATGTTTCTTCAAACCTTTTATTAAGACGTTAATTTATAGTACTCTCAAAATTATTTAATTTTTATGTTAAATTTTGTTATTTCTTGTAAACAATGGATAAATCATTTCAATAATAAATAAACATGTTAGTGTTCTTGTTATAAATACTTAACAATCAAGAATAAAATTAATAATTCTTAGTCGCACGGGTTAAACACTTAAACAACTTAAACTTAAACATAAAAATATATGATTTGGTCTATATTATAACTTATCTGTTCGGTTCGGTTATTAAAAATCCGAAAACCGAACCGAAACTTTCGGTTATTAAAAATCCGAAAACCAAACCGTCGGTTTTTGTTTCGGTTCGGATTTTTCGGTTATTTCGGTTACGGTTCGATTATTTCGGTTTTCTGCTCACCCCTAATTTCACCAACTAAATCTGAATTAGGCTTAAAATCGAAACCAAGTTTTAACTTTATTATCAATTTAGCAAACGACGTCGTTTCAACTCATTTTGCCTGTAACTTGTTGATGTCATGGCAGCTGTTACATGGAAAAATGCTTATGTGGTTTTTTTTACAAATAAAAGCTTATTTACAAGATTGAAAAGTGTTTTTTTATGGTTAAATATTAACTATAATTATTAAATGTCAAATATATACATTAAAATGACAAATAGGATGTCATGCAGCACTTATTTTTTTAACGGTTAATTTCTTTAATCCCCTGTCGTTTGTGGGACTTGAACCCAAGGCCTTCCCCTTCCTACCTATGTGTTTTTAAAGGCTTTGCATTTACCAATGGACCACCACCCCATTGACGTCATGCAGCAGTTATTGAAAAATTAGCAAATTAGTTGTAGCTAGGCTGCTAAAATTGGTAACAAAATGTAAGCTGGTTTCTATTTTGCACCTAATATAAAGTTGGTTGCTTAATTAAGAAAAAAGTTTTGGATGATTAAGCCCCTAAAAAGTTGGTTGCTTAATTAAGAAAAAGAGTTAATTACGTTTTCGTCCTTTTGGTTTGTCAAAAATCACTATTTCAGTCCATTAGTTTAAAATTTGACATTTCAGTCCCTGTGGTTTCACTTTCGTAACTATTTCAATCCATTGGTTTGTCAAAAATCACTTTTTCAGTCCATTAGTTTGCAATACAGTGTCAGAATAATTGGATGGAGTTAACGAATGTGGATTGAAATAGTTACGAAAGTGAAACCACAGGGACTGAAATGGCAATTTTTAAACTAATGTACTAAAATAGTGATTTTGATAAACCAGAAGGACGAAAAACATAATTAACTCTAAGAAAAAAGTTTTGCGTGCAAAGAAAAAGTTCAGATAAGGTGTAACTCCATAGGGTTTTTTTTTTTCTTTTTCTGAAGTTTCCTCTTCGTTGTACACTTCATGAATTTTGAATCCTTTTTCTCTTTTAGTTTGGATTTTTCACTATTATTATTTACATGATGAAATCAACTTATATAACTGAACAAATGGTTTTTATTTTTATTTTATTTTTTTTAAATCAAGTAAACACATATACTCCTGCAAAGAACACCTTTATATATGTTTTGTCACACCCCGAATTACCATCTGTGGAGTTTTACCGCTAGACGTGTGACGTACCAGGATCTAGCCACTAATCACATTGAACTAACAGTAGATATTATAAACAACTCATTATAACAAGTCATGAAAAGTAAGGTTCAAATTAATAATTCTCAAAACATATGTTTCAGCGGAAGCAATGTAACCGGTTCAACAAGTGAAATCAAAATATTTTAAAACATAAGTTGTTAAATGTTCGCAATCCAACATCTCGACCCATGACACTCCAGCTCCACAGACCGCAAGTTCCCATGCCAAAAATCTAACGACCTGCAAGCATGCAGAAAACAAGTGCATCAGCGATAAAGCCGGCGAGTTCACAGTTTTGTTTAATATAAAACAAGTATGTGTTTAGTTTAAGGACATGTTACGAATAATAAACTCGGTACCGATTGACTGTTCTGTTTTTGGTGCCCTCATCAATGTCTATCACCATTGATCAACAAGTCTAAGGTCATTAGTTCACGCCCGTCCTCCCAGGTACGGTGTGAGGGTTGTCAAACCTAATAGCACTATCAACTAATACCCTGTTGCCCTCCAGGCAACTAGTTCGGTATGTAAGTAGGGACTTTCCATGATAGAGTTTGAATTTATTAAATAACATCGAAATTAAACTACAACGTATGTAAAAGTATTCCCCCAAGGAATAGTAGTTTGTCCCCAACCGGGACGCATGCTTGTGAACGAGTAGTGAACTCACCTTACTTTGCTCGGTAAATGTTATCGTGCCTTTAAGCGTTAAGTAAGTGTTAGGTCCGTTACACGCGACCTAGTGTACAGTAAATGTAAGTATGTATTCAAGTAAGGTTTTGCAATACCCTAAGTGTCCAAACAATCAAGTACTTGGCGTAATCAAGTTAATAGGTTAATATATAGTAACAGTAACACACAGCAGGTTCCCTAGTTGGTATCATGCAATTAAATTTTGAGAAGCTCGAACAATCATCTCATAGTCGGACCAAACACAAAACATAAAACACAAAACATAAAGTCGGACCATATACAACACAAGATCAAACTCGGATCAAGTTTATTATTTAACCCGGGCACTCTGGTCCACATGATAAACTCGGAACCCTTGGCCTTTAATTAAAACCCGGACCCAATCTCCTTACCTTATACTCGGACCAAGTCTAAACAACACAAACCCGATCCTTCTCTTCTAACAAACTCGGACTCCTTGATCAATTATTAAACTCGGATGCTTGTCTGACATTAACTCGGACACTAGTATCCAAACTCGAACTCAATGTTTTCATTACCAAAACTCGGACTCAAAAGAGTCCTTAATAGATTCGGACCTCGTGTGTCTTTAATAAACTCGGAGATCAAGTGTCATGTTTCAAAACTCGGACTTTGTGACTTCACAAAACCCTGACACTCATCTCCGGACTAACAAACATGCGTGCTTTCAAACCAATTTGCAGTTTTCAATGAAATAGTTCAGTCTACGATCAAAACCCTAATCTCATTTCTTGAGAATGCTGTAATCAAGCAAACAGTCTAACAATTCTAGCATATCAAACATCATAATGTCAGGCAAATGATTACACAACTACTCACAACCATTGCACAATAATCAGGATGATCAATAAACACAGAACCATTGTTTGGAGAACTAGGGTTTGCATGAATCAAATGATCAAGGGTTAACCACAAACAATCATTAAACATTTACCTTAGATTGATTCTAGATGAAGTGAAAGATCAAGAATGATGATTGAGAACTTGTGCAGCCAAGGATGATGAAAAAGATGATTGCATGAGATGATTGTAGAGAGTAATTGAAATGTCGTAGAATGATTTGTGAAGGGGAAGTTAGGGTTAGGAGTTATTAGAGTTTCACTAATTACTCTAATCACCCTAAGTATCATCTTTCAGATAAAACACACACCACATATAATTTACAGTTACAGCATAGAGTTCTTATATTTGTCAAATAATGTATAAAGTAATGCATAGTTCCAAGCAATGCTAAAAGATTGTGTGACCAAAATAATTGTGTTAGGTTAAAGCATTAACCTGAAGTTGCAGGTTGTCACATCATTCCCAACTTGAAAGAAATTTCATCCCGAAATTTGATAAGCAGTCACGGAGGAGCGAAAAGATAGATTAGGATGACTGGTTTTCCTCGGTACCACATCATCCCCAACTTGAAAGGGAATTTTGTCCCGAAATTCATTAGTTACATCAGGACTTGATTCAGCAGCTTTGCACAAGTGAGGATACTTGAGCATCATTTGATCCTCGCGTTCCCATGTGAACTCCGGTCCATGTTTTGAGTTCCAACGAACTTTTACGATAGGTATTCGACTGTGTTTACGGACCTTGACTTCCCGATCCATGATTTCAACAGGTTCCTCGATGAATTGCAGTTTGTCATCAATCTTTAGTTCCTTGAAAGGAACTATGAGTGTTTCATCCGACAAACACTTTTTCAAATTAGAGATGTGAAAAACGTTATGAACGTTACCAAGTTCTTCGGCTAGATCGAGTTTGTAAGCCACCTTACAAATACTTTCCACAATGGTGAACGGCCCAACATAACGTGGATTGAGCTTGCCTCGTTTCCCAAAACAGACCACACCCTTCCAGGGTGAGATTTTAGTAATACACGGTTGCCCACGGCGAATGCTAAGGGTTTCCTACGCTTGTCAGCATAGCTTTTCTGGCGATCACGAGCTGCCGCCATACGATTCCTGATTTGAACAATCTTCTCAGAAGTTTCGAGCACAAGCTCTGGGCCGATGATCTGGCTGTCACCAACCTCAGCCCAACAAAGAGGAGATCGGCACTTCTGCCCGTACAATGCTTCGAACGGAGCTGCCTGAATGCTAGAGTGGTAACTATTATTGTAGGAAAACTCTACCAACGGTAAATGTCTTTCTCAACCTTTACCAAAATCAATCACACATGCTCGCAGCATGTCTTCAAGCGTTTGAATGGTTCGTTCGCTTTGGCCATCTGTTTGCGGATGATAGGCTGTGCTCATATCTAAACGTGAGCCAAATTATTTATGCATAGTTTGCCACATATCAGACATGAAACGCGGATCACGATCGGAGATGATGGAAGTCGGTACCCCGTGCCTAGAAACCACTTCAAGTAAATGTTGGCAAGTGTAGAAAACTTGTCGGTTTCTTTGATCGCAAGGAAATGAGCAGACTTGGTTAAACGATCGACAATCACCCAAATAGTATCGTTTCCATTTTGGGTTTTTGGTAGACTTGTGACGAAATCCATGGAATTTGTTCCCATTTCCACATAGGCAGTTCTGGTTGCTGAAGCAAACCAGACGGTTTTTGGTATTCTATCTTGACGTTCGCGCAAGTCAAACATTTGCTCACATATGTCGCTATGTTAGCCTTCATGCCAGACCACCAGTACAAGAGTTTTAGATCCTGATACATCTTATCAGAACCCGGATGAATGGAGTATCGAGGCTTGTGTGCTTCGTCCAACACAAGCTCTCGTAGATTTCCATAGGATGGGACCCATATCCGCTCCATAAAATAGCGAATGTCGTCCGACTTGGTTACGAGTTGCTTCTCCATGCCCCGTATGGATTCAGCTTGAAGGTTCTCGTCCTTCAAGGCTTCAGTTTGAGCAGAGCGGATCTGGTTAGGAAGATTAGAGTGGATAGTAAGCTGCAAAGCTCGAACACGTCTAGGTTTGGTTTCTTTCCGGCTGAGGGCATCAGCTACAACGTTAGCTTTGCCTGGATGATACTTAACTGCGCAGTCATAATTGTTTAAGAGTTCCACCCAGCGACGCTATCGCATGTTCAACTCTTTCTAATCAAAGATGTGCTGAAGGCTCTTGTGGTCGGTATAGATAGTGCATTTAGTACCGTACAAGTAGTGCCTCCAGATTTTTAGTGCGAAGACGACGGCTCCCAACTCTAAGTCGTGAGTCGTGTAATTCTTCTCGTGAACCTTCAACTGTCGAGAAGCATAGGCTATCACCTTCTCGCGCTGCGTCAACACGCAGCCGAGACCTTGAATAGAAGCATCACAGTACACTACAAAATCATCCCTACCATCTAGTAAGGACAATATCGGTGCACTGCAGAGTTTTTGTTTCAGAAGCTGAAAGGCGCTTTTTGGTTTTGTTCCTCACGAATACACGACACCTTTCTGTGTTAAAGCGGTAAGAGGCTGAGCGATTTTCGAAAATCCCTCGATGAATCTTCGATAGTACCCTGTGAGACCAAGAAATTGTCACACCTCCGAAGGAGTCTTCGGTGCCGCCCAATTCTTGATGGAGTCGATTTTTGCTGGATCTACATGTATTCCCAACTCGTTGATTATGTGACCAAGAAAGTGTACTTCCCTAATCCAGAAATCACACTTAGAAAATTTCGCGTAGAGCTGCTCCTTCCTTAGAAGTTCCAATATAAGACGCAAGTGCCGCTCGTGGTCCTCCTTGCTCTTAGAGTAGATCAGGATGTCATCGATGAAAACAATGACAAAGTCGTCGAGATATGGTTTGCACACACGGTTCATGAGGTCCATGAAAACTGCCGGTGCATTGGTTAATCCGAATGGCATGACCAAAAACTCGTAGTGGCTGTACCACGTTCGGAAGGCTGTTTTGGGAACATCTCCTTCTCGGACTCTCATCTGATGATAGCCCGATCTTAGATCGATTTTAGAATAGAAGCTTGATCCTTGCAACTGGTCAAACAGATCATCAATACGGGGAAGGGGATAACGATTCTTGACCGTCACCTTGTTGAGTTCGCGATAGTCGATACACATGCGTAGAGACCCGTCTTTCTTCTTTACAAATAGAACAGGGGCTCCCCACGGTGAAGAATTAGGTCGGATAAAACCTCTATCCAATAGTTCTTGAAGTTGGTTGGACAATTCTTGCAATTCCCCAAGTGCGAGACGATAAGGAGCACGAGCAATCCGAGCTGCTCCAGGAGTAAGTTCGATTTGGAATTCTACCTGCCGATGTGGAGGTAATCCTGGAAGTTCCTCGGGAAAAACATCGGAAAAGTCACGAACGACTGGAGTGTCGTCGATCTTCTTTTCCTTGAGTTGATTATCAGTAACAAGGGCTAGAATAGCCGAATGGCCCTTCCGTAAGCACTTCTGGGCTTTCATAGCTAAGATGATGCCAACCATAGCACCGCTCTGATGGCCTCGAACAGATAGATAATCTCCACTAGGGAGAGGAATGCGAACGATTTTCTCCTTGCAGAGAATTTCAGCGTGATGCTTGGTCTATATCGAAGCTACCGAGAGTGACAGGAAGGAGGTCAATGTCAAACACTTGACCTAAAAGATCGAGTTTGCACCCAACATGAACATGAGATGCTTCAATTGACTGTCCGTCAGCCAATTCTATGATGTGTTTATGTTAAGAGGAGTTGGAGTCAATTCTAACATTCTACTGAATTTTAGGGACACGTAACTCCAATCGGCACCAGAATCGAATAAAACAGAAGCGGAAAGATTGTTCGCCGAAAACGTACCTGTCACAACGTTGTTATCATTCCTTGCGTCACCCGCACCAATCGTAAATGCTCTCCCACGAGCACCATTTCCCCATTGTTGTTATTATTATTCCCAATGTTGTTCTTGTTGTTCCCTGCGTTGTTGGCGTTCTGGTTCAATTGCGGGCAATCCTTGTTGAAGTGATCCTCACTTCCACACTGAAAGCAGCTCTTTTGGTTACCTTGCTGTTGTTGTGGCTGCTGCCTCTGTTGTTGTTGTTGCTGCTGCGGTTGTTGTTGTTGTTGCTTCGGAAACGGGGCCCTGTAATCCTTAACCATGTGACCCACCTTGTCGCATCTGTGACATGTTCGAGTGCACTGCCCACAATGATGGTAGTTACACTTGTTACACTTTGGCTGTTTCCCCGCGTATGATCTCTGATTCTGGTTAGTAGCAGAAGACTGGCCGGAGTTGCGAGTGTTGTTGTCGGCCCTCTTCTGTTGTTGGCTAGGGTTGGAGGCTTTGTCTGAGTTGTTCCATTTACGTTTGTTGTCGTTCGGAGCATCAGTAATGGTAGTGTTTCGCTTGGGTAGCTTTCCCTGGTCGACTGCTTGATCTGTGATACGATGAGCTAGACGAATGACTTGCTGAATTGTGGGTAGGTTAGCTGAAGTTACCAAAATTTGGATCTCTGGAACTAGACCCTTGAGATAGAGCTCGATTCGCGTGTAAGCAGGCTCAGACATGCCAGGACAAAGACCAACTAAGTCGTTGGATCTCTTTGTGTAGGCTTCGATCTCTGACCCTGTCATCTTTAGGTTGTAATACTCCACTTCCAATTTCTAAATGGCCTTCCTGTGACAATACTCTTCCCTCATCAGATTCTTGAAATCATTCCATAGGGTAGCATTAGCAGCTACTAACCCGAGCATATGGACCTACGCATTCCACCATGAAAGCGCGTTGCCTTCCAGCGTCCCGGTCGCGTACTTGACACGACTGTTGGCGGGACACTCACACATCTCAAAAACAGATTCAATCTTCTCAATCTAGTGGAGAAGACCCGTTGCTCCTTCCGTCCCATTAAAGGAGTGAGGCTTGCAATCCATGAAAGCCTTAAAGGTACATACACGAGGTTGAGGAGGCTGTTGTGCTGCTAGGGCTGCAGCCACCTATTCATTAACTAGAGCCTGAATCTGGGCCTGAGTCATGTTACCACCACCACGTCCACCACGTCCACTCATGATTCTGCATCCACAAAGTACTAACATGAAAAAATATGTAGCGCATATTATTTCCATATTCAACACGAGTAGATAAGAAAATATAGAGTATTGTTCAAGATTAGGTAGGAATCCACCATCACTATGGCTCCTATGGATATCCGAACCCCCAATTATGTCGGATAATGGGTTAGAACCTCTTTACACACGTTTGGGTCTCACTGGGACTCAGATGCGTTCCCAATTATTATTACGTGTGCACCCGTAATGATAATTCGATTTACATGTTTACCCCAATTCCTCCTAACTTGTGTCAAAAGATCCTCAGATTTGAATGTCATAGTGAGTAGTGTCAAAACGATAGACATCACGAAAGATCTAAAAGCATGCCATGATAATGATCCATCATAGCATAAGTAAGTAACGCATGAAATTGTACTATAGGGCTGTGTGTATCTATATGCGGTGATATGCATATGCATATATACATGTTAGATGTTTAGTATATGCGATAATAAAAGACGAACGTTGCAATCTGGAGCGTAGTGTCGTGGTCGCTTTCGGAACTAATTCGGTTATAATCTGGTTTTACAAAAAAAAAACCTTTTGAAAACCTAGTTCACTATAACCATTGGCTCTGATACCAAACTGTCACACCCCAAATTACCACCTGCGGAGTTTTACCGTTAGGCGTGTGACGTACCAGGATCTAGCCACTAATCACATTGAACTAACAGTAGATATTATAAACAACTCATTATAACAAGTCATGAAAAGTAAGGTTCAAATTAAATAATTCCCAAAACATATGTTTCAGCGGAAGCAATGTAACCGGTTCAACAAGTGAAATCAAAATATTTTAAAACATAAGTTGTTAAATGTTCGCAATCCAACATCTCGACCCATGACACTCTAGCTCCACAGACCGCAAGTTCCCATGCCAAAAATCTAACGACCTGCAAGCATGCAGAAAACAAGTGCATCAGCGATAAAGCCGACGAGTTCACAGTTTTGCTTAATATAAAACAAGTATGTGTTTAGTTTAAGGACATGTTACGAATAATAAACTCGGTACCGATTGACTGTTCTGTTTTTGGTGCCCTCATCAATGTCTATAACCATTGATCAACAAGTCTAAGGTCATTAGTTCACGCCCGTCCTCCCAGGTACGGTGTGAGGGTTGTCAAACCTAATAGCGCTATCAACTAATACCCTGTTGCCCTCCAGGCAACTAATTCGGTATGTAAGTAGGGACTTTCCATGATAGAGTTTGAATTTATTAAATAACATCGAAATTAAACTACAACGTATGTAAAAGTATTCCCCCAAGGAATAGTAGTTTGTCCCCAACCGGGACGCATGCTTGTGAACGAGTAGTGAACTCACCTTAGTTTGCTCGGTAAATGTTATTGTGCCTTTAAGCGTTAAGTAAATGTTAGGTCCGTTACACGCGACCTAGTGTACAGTAAATGTAAGTATGTATTCAAGTAAGGTTTTGCAATACCCTAAGTGTCCAAACAATCAAGTACTTGGCGTAATCAAGTTAATAGGTTAATATATAGTAACAGTAACACAAAACAAGTTCCCTAGTTGGTATCATGCAATTAAATTTTGAGAAGCTCGAACAATCATCTCATACTCGGACCAAACACAAAACATAAAACACAAAACATAAAGTCGGACCATATACAACAAAAGATCAAACACGGATCAAGCTTATTATTTAACCCGGGCACTCTTGTCCACATGATAAACTCGGAACCCTTGGCCTTTAATTAAAATCCGGACCCAATCTCCTTACCTTATACTCGGACCAAGTCTAAACAACACAAACCCGATCCTTCTTTTTTAACAAACTCGGACTCCTTGATCAATTATTAAACTCGGATGCTTGTCTGACATTAACTCGGACACTAGTATCCAAACTCGAACTCAATGTTTTCATTACCAAAACTCGGACTCAAAAGAGTCCTTAATAGATTCGGACCTCGTGTGTCTTTAATAAACTCGGAGATCAAGTGTCATGTTTCAAAACTCGAACTTTGTGACTTCACAAAACCCTGACACTCATCTCCGGACTAACAAACATGCGTGCTTTCAAACCAATTTGCAGTTTTCAATGAAACAGTTCAGTCTACGATCAAAACCCTAATCTCATTTCTTGAGAATGCTGTAATCAAGCAAACAGTCTAACAATTCTAGCATATCAAGCATGATAATGTCAGGCAAATGATTACACAACTACTGACAACCATTGCACAATAATCAGGATGATCAATAAACACAGAACCATTGTTTGGAGAACTAGGGTTTGCATGAATCAAATGATCAAGGGTTAACCACAAACAATCATTAAACATTTACCTTAGATTGATTCTAGATGAAGTGAAAGATTAAGAATGATGATTGAGAACTTGTGCAGCCAAGGATGACGAAAAAGATGATTGCAGGAGATGATTGTAGAGAGTAATTGAAATGCCGTATAATGATTTGTGAAGGGGAAGTTAGGGTTAGGAGTTATTAGAGTTTCACTAATTACTTTAATCACCCCTAAGTAACATCTTTCACATAAAACACACACCACATATAATTTACAGTTACAGCATAAAGTTCTTATATTTGTCAAATAATGTATAAAGTAATGCATAGTTCCAAGCAATGCTAAAAGATTGTGTGACTAAAATAATTGTGTTAGGTAAAGCATTAACCTGAAGTTGCGGGTTGTCATATGTTTTAACAAGTTAAAGGATTTAATCATGCAAAAAAAGTTACCACTTTATTATATTGAATCTAGAGACTTAAAGTGTGAGCATATATCTTTTTTTTTTTTTTGAATTTTTTTGCTTTCATGATTTTTTTTATATGTCTCTGTCTTTTTCAGTTTTGGACTAGTGAAGAGTTATGCTAGGCCTTGCACGGTGGAATCGGCGTCATTGGAACCCAAGCTCGGCGATGAGTTCATTGCTGGAGGAGAGGACATGTGAATTAGTCCCGATGATTTTAGTACCGGAGAAGATATTGGTAAGTAACAAGAATAATAATGTTAGAGGTGGTAATGCCATTGTTTCTTGTAATAAATATTATGTTATGTCTCATAAACAAAGTGAAATTGATAAGCAAACTATGAATTTAGTGCAATGATCTAAAGACAGAAGATAATAGTTCCATAAAATGAAATTGTTACAAACACGTCGTTTTTTTAAGTGTCAATTTATTCAATTGGGTTTCTTTTTTTTTAATAAAAGATAGTTGGGGAGTTGAAGAAAAATGAAGTAGATGTTAGGTCTCAAGTGACGCAATGGAATAATGATTCACAAGTACACGCAATAATAGACGAGAAAATATAAAGAATGACACACAGGCACGAGAATTTTACGTGGTTCGGCTCTAGTGAGGAACTTACGTCTACGAGCTGCAACTATGGATTTATTATTAGCTCTGACAACTTTTTACATTTACATAGACACGATATATATAAAGACTATCTATGGTTGTAGATTTGATGAACAAGAAAACCAAAACGGCCTTTCTAAACATCCAATAAAACAAGTCCAATAGTAATAACTAGCCCAAAGACTTTACACCTAAGAGTAGAAGCATAAGGATCAAGGATGAAGAAAAATTATTTCATTAAGGTTAAGTTTTAACATGCTAAAAAATCATATAAATAATGCAATTTACGTTTGATTGGGTTGCCATCTTAGTTTGTCATCCTCTTCTTGTTTTGGTTCAGGGTGTTCTCATCTTGAATTTTGTTGTCTACAAAAATGTTTCTTTGTAATTCTTAATCATGGTTTGTTCATTAGGAATCAATGCTTTTCCAACCGTTTGTTTGGACATGTATATAGGTTTTTAATAATTTATTTGAAAACAATACATACAACTATTTTTTAAAAATCTCACACGAATGATCCAAATGCATGTAGTGTAAAGATCAAATACAAATGAGTATTAACATACAAAATACCGTTGACGTAAGAAGTGAAGGGGGAATTTTTTTCCTTACTACATAAGAATGACATTTAATTGCAAAACATAAAAATAAATCGTAATTTTACAGTATTAGAGTAATTATAATTACTCTTGTAGAGTATAATATAGAGTAAAATACTCTACAAAAATTACATAATTACTCTACTAGTGTAATTCATGATTTTTTGACTCTATAACTAAAATACATACTTAATAAGTAGGAAAAAAATAAAAAATAATGAAAATCTCTCCTTCAGTTTTTAGGTCAAGAATATTTTGTATGCTAAGACTCATTGTATAATAACTTTACCAATGCATGTAACTTGAGATACCAAAATATAGTGTTGGTAATTTTAGTGTTATTGACATGTTTTAGTGTATGGGATTAACTTGTTGATCGAGCTAATAACTTGGTGATTAATCGAGTTAGGTGACACGGGAATGCGGACTCATGTAACACAAATATTATTTAGGCCTAGTAATCAAATAATTGTTTTGTGCTTAATACAATTTATAGTGGACTTAATATATAGTTGTCATATTATTATTTGTTAAAAGTATATTGCTTTATTAGTGTCCACTTTAAATTTGTTTAAGCCCATTAATTATTTTAGTGCATTAAATTTGATTTACGAACACTTACTAAGCGTAAATTAAGTCAAACAAATGTTCACAAACATAAATGAACACAGACAACGTTTATGAACACAAATGAATACACACAAACATATATTCATTTTAGAATAAAATCTACATTTTTCATCACAAAGATTATGAAGAATCCACAAAATAAAAAAATAAAAATAAACGCTTAACATAATTATCCAAACACAGTTGGCATAATTATCAGAAATTTGATTAACACAAAATTAGGAAGTTTATCAAGCTTTAACACAAACTAAAATTGAAATGGTCAGATGAGAGTTGTGTGTGTGTGTGTGGGGGGGGGGGGTCATTTAGTATAACTAGGGTTTCAAATTTTTAAAAATTAAAAACAATAAAACAAAAATACAACATATAAAACGAGCAAACATAAATGAACACGTTCATAAATATAAACGAACGAACGCAACCTCTGTTCATGTTCGTCCGTTTAACTTAACGAACATAATTTCGTGTTTGTGTTTGTTCATTTATTAAACGAACAGACATAAACGAACATCTCGCCGAGGGATTCACTAAGTGTTCGCTGAACGTTCGGTTCGTTTACAGCACTACTCATATGATTCAGAGGTTAATACATGTTTCATTAGAAAATTATCAATTTCCATTTGGTTTCGAGGTTTGTTAATTCTTCGAATTTATGTTCTAGACTACAAAACACAACATATATTACAAACATAGAGTGTCCAGAATAGGGGCGGACCTACCCACACATGTGGGTGGGCGACCACACCCCTTGACAAAAATAGTGTTAACTTTACAGTAAATCCCGACCGCACCCTTTGGAAATTTTCTACCGCCCCCTTTAGAAAAAAAATAATTTTATTTTATAAAAAATGTAATTAACATAGATTTTTATAAAAATATAACCTAAACACTGATTTATATATATATATATAATATATATATACACATATATATGTAACATAATTTATAAGTTTCTAACTCACTCAATGTCATTAAATAATTTAGCCCAATCCCACTTAACCCAACCCAACATAATTTGAATTATAATAAAATAACCCAACCCAAACCACCCCTTCCTATTCTGTTTCAGCCTTTCTCCCGTTCTCTCTCGTCTGCCCAGCGATGAAAACAACAGGAAACCCCCAATTTCTCGCTGGAATTCGTCAATATCCGGCCACCATGTAACATCCGTCAAAAACCGGGTTAACCAAACCCGCTTCGTTTATTAACCGAACATCCAGTTAAAATTTTCGTTGCGTATTTATGAGTTATTTTAATTTTAAACAATACATAATTAATAAACAATTTAGAATTTAAAAACTATAATTGATAAAAAGTGAAAATAAAATAAATAAAAAAGAAACCGGCTGCCGAGTTTCGAACCCGGGTCAGCCGGATGAAATCTCAAGACCTAACTCACACCCACTTAACCACTCCGCCACTTGACCCATTTGTGTTATATAATGAAACAAATAACATTTATAATAAAACTCGAATTCAAAACCAGTGAATCAGCGCGCCTATTTCGCAGTCGCCGGAAATCCCGACGACTTCGCCAAGCATTGACGGTTTCTATTGACTTAACGGATGTATTAATCTCAACGTCGGTTATAACCGATGTCTAATCCCGCGACATCAGTCATAACCGCCGGAGAAAAGCTGACCAACGAATCAAGACAGAAATCGGACCAAATTCATCGAAATTCTTTCCTATAAATACACACCCAAGTCTCTGGAAATCTTTTCGCTCAAATCGCACCATTTCTCGAATCAATTTCACTCGCCGGAAATATTCTGCCATCACCGGACTTTCGTCGGAAAACCGAGACTCACATCAACACGATAAATACCTTGACTCTTTCTGTTTCAATCCATTGTTAGACTATTACTAACATCAATCCATCACCCAGAATCAATCCCAGATGACGTTGCCGAATATTCTGCTTTCGCCGGAAAACTTTTGGAATTTCCAGAATCACGCTGTGAATCGGTATAATCACCTAAACCTTCTGTTAATCATTGTTTAGTAACTCAATTTCACATCTAATCAATCAAAACTGTTAATCGATCCGAACAGACGGAGTTCACAAAACAGAGCCGACGATCCTTGCCGGAGTTCTGAGAAAGACATCTGTTCGGTACATTCATTTTCCAAAACTCTCTCTATTTCATCGCATTACAATCGCTTATAAAGTTCGTTAATTGAATTTAACAAGAAACAGTTGAATAATCGTTGTCTGTGTTTTGAACGAAGAAGATGAATTCGAACTAATGTATAAGTGAAATTAAAACAAGATAATAAACCGGGTTAGACACACAGTCCAACGGTGGACTGTGTGCAAACACACAGCAAACGTCTCGAGTTCGATCCCTATCACGACCCTATCCTCGGAAATAAAAATGTTTTTTTTTTAAAACCGAACCGGGTTAACTCACTGTAAGATGTTAAGTATAATAAAAATCAGTATATTAACCAGGTTAGACACACAGTCCAGCGGTGGACTGTGTGCAACACTAAACCACAGGTCCCGGGTTCGAGACCTGTTGACGGCACCGGTTCGATATAATTAAAATCTTTTTAAAATAAATGAATTCTGATTAAATTAAATAGTGTATAAATATAATTAAAAACAGAAATATTTCGGGTTAGACACGTAGCTCAGTTGGTAGAGCTGCGTGCACGCGTACGAGAGGTCTTGGGTTCGAGCCTCACCCAGCGCATACATACACACGACCGAACCGGTCAACAGTCAAAGCCAACGGTTAACTGGTCAACGGTCAACTGGTCAAAAAGTCAAAAATTTTTATTTTCTTTTATTTATTTATTTTATTTAAAAATCAATTAAAAATACTTAAAAATAATATTTTTTTTAAAGTTAGAAAATTCCTTGAACTCACAAAAATAAACCTAACAATCCCATTAAGAACACTAATTAAAAATATTAATCTCAAATAAAAGTTTATTTATTTATCGAACTATTATGTTATTATTTAGGATAGTTCCCTTGCCGATTAAATCCGAATTCGTGCGCATTCATCATCAATCCAAGAAACGCACCCACTGTGAGTGAATTCTTACAAATTCCCCTTTTTATTCATGTTTTGGGGTGTATCATGTGTCGCTTAAACTAATTCGTTTATTCAAACTCGTGCTATACCATATTATGATCTAAACTTAGAATGTAAATATTGTTTGTTGTTATGTATTACATATTGTCAAGTTGTATGCAAATTATTTGTTAGGCCCATCAGTTCCTCGTGGGAGACGAGTTGAACAACGCGTGCCTTAAAACTCATTCATTAGGCCCATCAGTTCGTAGAACAACGCGTGCCTCAAAACTCAATCATTAGGCCCATCAGTTCAACTCGTGGGAGACGAGTTGAACAATGCGTGCCTCAAAACAATCTATTGTTGTATGTGTGTGCAATATTTAATATTAAGTGTTTTGTGAATAAATTTACATTTACATTTACTCATATGTGGTTATGCACTTTATTTTATAATCAATTCAATAAACACGTTTAAATGTTTTAATAGGATTCACTCGCCAACTTTTTGTTGATCCAAAAACCATTTTTACACATGATACAGGTAGACAGGATGAAGCAAGGAACACATAGGAAAGTGCCTTAGAAGAAAAATAATGAAGCCTAGAAAGATGTATAGAACATGTTGAACTTGTATGATATGATTGTATGATCTCCTTTAAATTGTAATAATAAATATGAAACATTATAATAAATGTCATGAGCTTTGATGAAAACCCAATCATGCCCCGATCACCTTTTCCGCTGCGGGTCGGAGTGTGACACACCAAACCACCTGAATCCAAACAATACAAGGTACCTTCATTTTTTAATGTTATGTTGTTGTTTTATGTTTTTTTAGAAGAAATAGAGTTATAGAGATGATAAAAAAATATTTGAAATTTTAAGTTTTTTATGTTTTTTTTGTTGTTCTAGACTTTAGTACGGTGATTTTGTTGTTTAAATGATTTTTTGGTTGTCACAACTTACAAAATAAAAGTAATCAACAATTACTAGGACTTGAAAAGTATAAATGAAAATAATGGAGCGATTCGTATGCTTAGTACTTTAGTGTTGTTTTATGAATTTTAGCTTGATGTTCTTTTGTTTTACATGACCCGATCCAATAAAAATCAAATCTTTAACAAGGGTTCATCTTTAACCTAGATAGTTTTAGGCGTTTAGCCAAGAATCATAATGAAAGAAATCATAAAAAGCATCTTAAACACAGAATTCATCGACAAGAATATGAAAACAAGGAAAAATGACGAAACGGGAAGACAAAACCCGTAAATCTTCTCTTCTTAAGCCTTTAAACTCCTACAGAATGATTCCCAAGCGTCCAAAGCTTCAAAACCGTGCACTAGCAGCTCCTGAATGCAACCTTGAACTCCAAAATTCTTCTCTAGGGTTTATGGGATGATGAAGATGATATATATAGTTTTGCATAACCCAAAACAGCACCAGCTATGAAATTCGCTGTAAAAAGGGGTTTCTCGCGCCCCACGAGAAGATTGGCTTCACTGGTCGCGCCCGCGACCATGTCATTTTCCGGAAAAAGTCTAACCTCCCCTCGCACCCCGCGAGAGGAGATCCTTTTTCCTGTCGCGGCCCGTCAAAGAGTGTCAGGTCCATATTTCCGTTGTCGTTTCGTTCTTCGACCTTCTAATACGTCCTGGTACTTGGTTTCTTCATATTTTACCTCGTTTTTTTCACTTTTCAGCTGTTTCTATCAACGAAACATAACCGTAAAAACTCTACATGATAAATATATCTATTTTGCAAACATCAGCAACCAAGGACACTATCCACCTCTACTACAAGGGGAGGCTCAGAATATATAGTACCTGACATACATGGGGGTTCTATGTACGAGTGTTTAGCCTCTAAAGGCTGCATGGTATTATCATTGTACGGAGCAATACCAGATGAACATAGCACCTTCACTGGAGTTGTAAAGTGGTCATCAACAACCTTCCGAAGACATTGCCTAACATTAGTGTTACTAATAGTACTCTCCTCAAGATTATCAACATCCTTGACCTAGAGACCCCAAAACAGGACTATCAAATATATTTTTAACTAACATGAAAATATTATCTTCTTCCCATAGCATTTGAAAAAATTATATAAATTTTGTATTTTAGTTATGTATTTTTTTCAATATATAAGTGTTTAAAATTATTATATTTAAAAATAATTGTTAAGACTAATTAATGAGGTAAATAAAATAATAATAATTATTATATTTAACATTATTTTCTGTCACTTATCATAACACGTCTTATTGCTTTCGACTGAATTATTTTGTCACATATCTCGTAGTGGCCACAAAGGAAGAAATTGTTTTCTTCAAAAAAAATTTTAAAGGTCAAAGAAAATATCTGTATAGCAATTTTCATCTTTGTGAACAATGACATCTTGATTGGTAATTTTTATATCTTTAATATGTATTACATGTAAAATGGATGGTTAAGATTGCATCGCTAAATTCAAGTGTAAGATATATACAAACTGTACATGGATCGATATGTTATGTACCGATCAGTTTATAGATAACCCATTGAGTGAGTCAAGCTCAAATGAAATTATAGGAAGAAGAAGACTTGAGAAATTCTCTATTTTTCATTCGTAATTCATTCACAACTCAAATCTTTATCATTTCTCCCGCTTGATGTGTTTGAACTTATGTCTATTTTTGTATAACATGTAAAAATATTTATGTAATCCCGTAAATAAACTAGTGTTTGTAAAGGTGTCCGTGAACTGTTTAGTGGAAACTTTGTTTCCTTAATTAACGAGTAAACGTGAACATATAATTTTGTTCATTTAATCAAGCAAACGGACATCTTATCTGTTTATGTTTGTTTATTTATGTTCATCCGTTAATTTTCTTGTGTTTGCATACTTGTTCATTTGAATTTCTTTATTACTTATTACATATAATTTTGTTCATTTAATCAAGCAAACGGACATCTCGTTGTTTATTTGTATATTTATGTTCATCCGTTAAATTTCTTGTGTTTGCATACTTGTTCATTTGAATTTCTTTATTACTTATTAGTAATACTAACACTAACTGACTCATACAAACGAACGGACAAGAATGCATTTATTTTTGTTGTTCATATTTGTTCATTTACATTCGTTTCGTTTATATACGCCCCGCTAGCGGTATGCGCATATAATGTATATATGTGTGTGCCCACGGAGGGGGCAAAAGTGAAAGTGCACTAATTTTAACGTTATTTTACTAATTTCCTGAAAATAACGTTAAAAAGCGACTGACGGTTAATCATGCATCATGTGGTGAAGTTGATAGCCTAAAGACAAGGGGGTACATGCACTAATCGGCTTTTGTCCCAATTGTTGATTGTTATGTGCCTTATGTCCAAGGCTTTGATGCAAAGCCACTATCGAGCCGGTGGTCTCATTGGAAGTAGCCTCTCTATTCCTACGGGATAGAGGTAAGGTTGTCTACACTTACCATTCTCAGACTCTATCTTAGCTTTACTATTGGTGTGATTTACTGAGTATGATGATGATGACGACGACATTCGTTTCGTTTATATTAAATTGAACACATTTGTTTTCTTTGTTCGGTTAAAGTTAAACAAACAAACATAAAAAAAAGTGTTGTCGTATTCGTTGATCTAGATACCTATTACCTCCATCATTCATTGGTTTTAACTTGTACGGTAGTTTGCTATTCCTTATGGGCCATAAAATTGAATATGGCTTCTTTTTGCCTTCGACAACGAGGAAGGAAATGGGGCCGCTAATTATAAGTTGGTATTTACTTTGAAAAATGACGGCAATCTATAATATGAAAAAATTTAAGGAATAATTAAGGAGGTAACGGCCATCTATAAAATGGAATAATTCATATATATGTATTATTTTCAAACATAACTGAGAAACAGTGATTAACGGTAACGGCATCATCTACCAGCTTTCAAACATAAGACAATTTTGCCCTTGTGCCACCCATCAATCTACAGTTATGTCTTACCGCAATCGCTAAAATTACGGTATAACTCTCAGCCTAATTTATATAGAGAGAGACAATCACGGTGGCCGGTAGGTCCTTTGGTCCAACCGCCGTAGAGCCGCCGGAAGAGTAGTCGCGATTGTGTTGTTGTGTGCCGCCGGCTCGGATTCATGCAGGAGCTGTTAGTAGAGACGACAGATGCAAACCAGCGGCGTGGTAATGGTTGTTTTATTTGGGAGACCGCCAATCTCGAATCCGGCTCTATCACTAACTAACTGGCTATGTTTGTTTTTGAGATCATCATGTTTTATGTTTATTGTTTAATTGAAGGTTATTAAATACTTGTACACACCTAATTTTAAAAGGTCCTTCTAAAATAACATGAAGTGAGTCGTTTAATTCAATAATAATTAGAAAATGGTTTCAAGATTTATTTCTTAATTATCAATTTATTATTTCTTAATTATCAATTTATTAATCAGTCTAATAACTTGAGTTTGCTCATTTAATATTTTTATAGACATTTTGGTATATATTTTGTTCAAACAAAGCATCAACTGTTATAGCAAGTATCGGTAGTGTAACGAATCGAATCGGTATCAACAAAATTTCTCGGCGCGAAGCGCCAGAGAGTTCCACTAGTATATATTAAAACATAAAACGTCAAACAACAGTTAACTTTTAGTCAACATCAATTTGTTCAGGTATAGTTTCAGATTTTGATATTGGTTTTGGTTTTGACCATATCTACGTTTGTGACACTTGATAACAAATAGTAAGTAACCTTTTTTCTTGTGGTTTTGTTTTTTGCCTTTGGCTTTGTTATAATTTTGTGACAAAACTTAAATTAGTTTTGTTTTTTATATTAGTTTTGTTTTACTTTTTTTCTTAGGTTTAGTTGTTATTTGGTTGCTACTTATTATGATATTTGTTGGTCATATTTGGTATGTCTTTTACCTGCCTCATTTTTTTAATACGTGTCTGTATACATTCACATTCGTCTATGGTTTACATCACGTGAATCACTAGGTATTAAAAATTCACGATTTTATTTTCTGATTTTTCTCGGTTTTGGTCTTCGTATAATTGCTACTTAGCACGGCTTTACGCCTCCCGCCCGCAAAACTCGTAGCATGTTTTACAACCCCAGCCCCGTAACGCTGGGAGTCATGACTAGTTAAGGAATAATTAAGGGGGTAACGACCATCTATAAAATGGAATAATTAAGGAGGTAATGTGGGAACTTTATAACTGTTATATTCGTCCATGTAGTTTGTTCAATTATGTCAGGACCAAATTTTAAATCTGTGTCATTTATGTCCCTGATATTCTTGAAACATGTCTGTTCCGTCCAAAAAAGCATGAGTTAATTGTCATTTTCGTCCCTGTGGTTTGTCCAATTATTCGATTCAACCTTAGTTTTTTTGGATAAAACTGACATGTTTCAAAAATGTCAGGGACGGAAATCATAAAAATTTAAAATTTTGGCATAAACTGACACTTTTGGACAAACCATGGCGACGAAAATGCCAGTTAACTCTAAATACTCAAAACTAGTTTAGAATTTTTACATTGTAACGAGAGACTCAGACGAAAATGGTACAAATTAGTAATTTGACATAAAGTGACATAATTGGACAAACTACGGAGACGAAAATGACAACTAACTCTAAATACTCAAAAGTAGTTTAGAATTTTTACATTGTAACAAGAGACTCAACACACACATATATACTATATATGGAAGCTTATAACCGACTCAACTAATTCATAACACAAAATGACAATGTAAAATGTACTCTAATATGCCGCCTCAAACGATACGAATGTAGTGTGACATGTGTCAACACCAGTGGTGGAGCCCCAGACTCTTAAAAACCCAATATTTTACGCTACAAAAAAGTCAAAAAATTTCGATAAAACTAACACTACGAGCAGAAAATTATTAGGGTCCGGGCACCCCCGGGCTTACAAGTAACCTTGCCAGTGGTCAACACAACACACGATCATCTATAGATATAGCAGAAAAGTGAGAAGAGGATGCCCGGAAGGAAGAAACATGAGTAGATAACTATGATAGAAGCCGATTTGAGATTTGTTATTCACGTATCAGCCTACAATCACTAAGACCAATAAGATGTGGTAAATCATGGAGATGCCTCTTTTCGGAAAGATGAAGAACATCATGAGTAAATGTAGCCTCAATTACCAAAGTATAACTCTATTTTCCCAAATCCTTTAATCCAACTGAGAATGTAACCGCTAGAAGTTTACATATACAAAGACGAACACGTTTATCTTTTGCATGGACGACACATGAGTTATGAACAAGAAACTTCATTCTTTTAAGTGTTCATGTTCTTTTGATTATAATTATAAACGTAAAAGCATAAATAAGTCTGTTCGTATTCGTTCGTTTCGTCTACATGGCTACAATTCATGACCCCTCGTTTATCAATAGGTGTTAAGATAGTGTTAATTCATGTCGCAACCCCCGATCCCACCCTGGGAGCGGGAGCCGCGAGACACAGAGCTGGTGGTAGCGGTGTTTATTAATTTGGAAGCGGAAATTAAAACATCAGGATCGTAGTTAGGAAATAAATATCAGAGTTTCAAAACACCAAACTTTTATATTAAACAAATGGGATAAAACCCATGTTTCCATTACAATACATTCGTAGAAGGGTAACCCCAATTTATGAAAAACATAAACTCCTTTTTATTTAGGTAACTTTTATAACCACTTTTCTAAGCCTTCAGTGCTCTCCAGCTGGCTTCTGGTAGCTTCACATTAAGTTACATGAAACGCGTTTTAAAAACATTTTATCAGCAAGAAATACTGACGAATCCATTTCAGTTTTATCAAAACAAGTTCTTATACTTTACAGTTATTGAGAGCATCCGCATTTACAATGTTATTATCTACACAACTACTCATTCAGTACTGTCAATCCTGACTTGTGGGTCATATTACTTTGGGTCCTGTCACCCAACAGTAACGGTTCCTGTCACATTCCTGTGACTGTGGACTAGTAATGTATACAAAACCCCAACATACCGGCAGTAATTGTAGAATACATATACTCAATTACTGTTCAGCATAATTAAAACATTTGAGGTTTTGGTAACACATTTTGACTCACAAAAAGATTTACAAAAAGAGAATGTACTCACCTTGAACACTTAGGTATTCCTACGGAGTTCCTGGTGACAATTCTTGATTACTTCTTGGAATTCTATTAAAACATACAATGCACATGTGTTTGTAAATTAACCCAAGTCACTTTAACCATACAGCACGCGACAGAACTCCAACGAGCTTAGTCAGGCAGAGCCTAGACATGCGTTGGCGATTCTAAATCGATCGGGTAGGGTGTCCATACAACACGAGATAGGATTCCAACGAACGTAGTCAGGCAGAGCCTTGACATGCGTTGGTCCTAACTCGGGTAGGATAGAGAATTAGTGATCGGGGGTTAAGATACTTACAGCGCGCAGTGCTTCGCAGGTTTAGGGGGTTTAACGGGGTGTGCGCGGAGAAACAAAGATTCAGAGAGTAGAGGGAGTATACGTTTGATTTTTCAGATCGAAACTGAGCAATGAACCTAGTTCCACGCTGCTCTATTTATACCCGATTTTGGCTTCCCCACGCATCGCGCGGGATGCCGGGTTCCCTCTCGCGTGGCGGCAGAGACACTTAGCTAGGCTAGGTCAGCCTGGTTACAAGTGTAAGGTTGCCACATGGCGCGAATCGGTGACGTCACCTGACGTCACCTTGTTTTAAATCTCGTCCTCGAGATTCACTTGAATAGGTGTGGATACTTTCTTTGCATTTCTGACTCTAGCACCCATGTATATCCTGGTCCTCTCTTTGAATCCCATTTAACTTTGACCAGAACTAATCTCTTGCGCTTGAGATTCTTGATCTTTCTATCTTCAATATGAACGGGTTTCTCTACAAATTTAAGTTTCTGATTTACCTCTACATCTTGAAAAGGTATTACCAGTGATTCATCTGCCAAATATTTCTTGAGATTACATACATGAAATACATCATGTATCCCTGCCATTTCCTCTGGTAGTTGTAGCTGATAAGCTATTGGCCCTATTCGTTTGATAATCTTAAAAGGTCCAACATACCTTGGGCTTAGTTTTCCTTTCTTACTGAATCTTACAACTCCTTTCCATGGTGAGACTTTTAATAGCACTTTATCTCAAACTTGAAATTCCAAAGGTTTGCGTCTGTTATCTGCATAACTCTTTTGACGATCTCGGGTGCTTTCACCCTTTCCTTGACTTAAATGATTTTGTCAGTTTTTTCTTGCACGATTTCAAGACCTGGTAGTTTCTTTTCTCCAATATCCGCCCAACATACTGGAGTTCGACATTTTCGCCCATAGAGTGCTTCAAATGGTGCAGCATTGATGCTGGTATGATAACTGTTGTTGTAGGGAAACTCTATCAAAGGCAAATGTTCATCCCAATTTCCTCCGAAATCAATTATACAGGCTCTAAGCATATCTTCCATTGTTTGGATTGTCCTTTCACTTTGACCGTCTGTTTGAGGATGATATGTTGTACTTAGATTTAGTCTAGTTCCCATTGCTTTTTGGAAACTTGTCCAAAAATGAGAGGTAAAACGGCTGTCCCTGTCAGACACAATAGATAAAGGAATTCCTTTACATATAATTTAGCTAACTGTTCCATACTGAAAGTTTCCTTCATCGGTAAGAAATGAGCAGATTTGGTTAACCTGTCTACAATCACCCAGATTGCATCATTACCTTTTCGTGTCCTGGGTAGTTTGGTAACAAAGTCCATTGTTATCAATTCCCATTTCCAAATTGGCATTTCCAATTGTTGCAACAGTCCTGAAGGTTTCTGATGTTCAGTTTTAACCTGTGAACAGGTTAGACATTTGGCAACGTAGCTTGCTACATCCTTCTTCATTCCTATCTACCAGAAATTCTTTCTCAAGTCTTTATACATCTTATCATTTCCAGGATGCATTGTATACTTAGTCTGATAGGCTTCCTCTAGTATTCGATTTCGTAGGTCTCCTTGGATAGGGATCCAAATTCTGTTTTTATGGAATCTCCAAATTCCATTTGTTCCTTTATCTAATTCTTTAATCATTCCTTTAAATTCTTCAGCATCGTCCTTGATTACTGGTTCCTTTGTCTCTTTAATTTGCTCATTTAAATCTATCTGCAGGTTTAGTCTAAGAAAACGTACTCTTTTTGGCTTCTCATGATACTTTCGACTTAAAGCATCAGCTACTACGTTAGCTTTTCCTGCATGATACTGGATATCACAATCATAATCACTAAGGATTTCCAGCCATCGCCTATGTCTCATGTTTAATTCCTTTTGTCCAAAGACATATCTTAAACTCTTATGATCTGTGAATACTACAAACTTACTACCGTAAAGATAGTGTCTCCAAATCTTAAGGGCAAAAATTATTGCTCCTAACTCTAGATCATGGGTTGTATAATTCTCTTCATGCTTTTTAAGTTGTCTAGAGGCATAAGCAATTACTTTTTGATGTTGCATCAGTACACATCCATATCCTAACTTAGACGCATCACAATAAACTACGAAGTCTTCAGTTCCTTCTGGCAAAGCGAGTATTGGTGCGTTGATTAACTTTTGCTTCAAAATCCTGAATGCTTCTTCTTGCTTTGGTCCCTATTCAAACTTAACCGATTTGCAAGTTAGCTTGGTTAATGGGATGGCTATTTCAGAAAAAAAACTTGAATAAACCGTCTATAATATCCTGCCAATCCAAGAAAACTTCTTATTTCTGTTGGCGATTCTGGGACCTTCCATTTGGTAATTGCTTCGATCTTTGCGGGATCCACATGAATTCCTTCATGGTTAACCAAATGTCCAAGGAATTGTACTTCTTGTAACCAAAATTCACATTTTGAGAATTTGCATAAAGCTTTTCCTTCCTTAGCAATGACAGGAGTTATGCAAATGCTCTGCGTGATCTTCCTTACTCTTAGAGTAAATTAGAATATCATCTATAAAGACAATTATGAATTTATCCAGGTATGGTTAACATATCCTGTTCATCATGTCCATAAATGCAGTTGGGGCATTGGTTAAACCAAATGGCATGACTGTAAATTCATAATGACCGTACCTCGTTCTAAAAGCAGTTTTAGGAATGTCCTCTTCCTGTACTTTCAACTGATGATATCCTGAGCGTAAGTCGATCTTAGAAAAGAATCGGGTTCCTTGGAATTGATCGAACAAATCGTCAATTCTTAGTAACGGGTACCGATGTTTTATTGTCACTTTGTTCAATTCCCTGTAATCAATGCACATACGCATAGATCCGTCTTTCTTCTTGACAAACAACACCGGTGCTCCCCATGGCGATGAGCTGGGTTGTACGAAGCCTTTCTCTAGTAATTCGTCCAGCTGTTTCTTCAGTTCCTGCATCTCCGTCGGTGCTAGGCGATAGGTGTGCTTTGGCAATCAGTGCCGTTCCTGGTATGAGGTGAATTCTAAATTCAACCTCTCGATCTGGCGGTAATCCCGGCAAATCTTCTGGGAATACTCGGAGAATTCAGATATTACGGGGATATCTTTTAATTCTTTCCCTTTAGTGTTAATGATTAGGGAAATCATATACACTATTCCTCATTTCCGTATATAGCTTGCAACTTTCATCACAGAGATGAACTTTGTTGATCTTGTCGACTTATCTCCTTTAATTGTGATCCTTTCGCCAGATGGCACATTTACTTCTACAAATTTTTGATCACATATTATCCGTGCCTGATTGGCTACCAACCAATCCATTCCTAACACGACATCAAATCCGGCTAGATCCATGGGAAAAAGGTTAGCAGAAAAATTATGATTTAAAATTCCTATCTTGGCTCCTTGTAGGATTTCGCTTATTTGGATAGAAGACCCATTTGCCGTCTCCACCAGACAGTTTCGGTGAAGTTTAGTTAATGGTTGATTAAGAAAATTGCAGAAGGAAGTATTGATGAAACTTTGGTTTGCACCAGTGTCAAATAATACTTTTGCATAACCATCATAGCTAAAAACGTACCGACAATCACATCCGGAATCATCTTTGCTTCTTCAGCGGTCAATACGAACGCTCTGGCAGTCTTCTTGGGTCCTTCGATTGTCTTTGCTTTATTGTTTGCCGCTAGAGCTAGTTTCGGACAGTTGGTTTTAATATGACCGGCTTCTCCGCAATTGTAGCATAGCCTATTGTTAACTTTCTTTCTACAGTCTTCTTCCTTATGCCCTAGGAATTTGCAGAAATTTCAGTATGTAGAGCATTTCCCTGAATGTTTCCTTTTTCAATACTTACACGGGGGTGAAGAAGAACTTGCCCCTTTTCCCACGGTTGGAATTTCCATAACGTAGCTCCTGAGTGATCTTTTGAGCTAGGTTCCTTTTCTGGTTTTCTTCTTGCGTACGTACCAACTCATCTATCAAGGTATTTGCCAATTCCACTACCTCTTCTATGGTTTGTGGTCTAGCTGCCTTGACTACATGTCCGATCTCACTGATTAATCCCCAGATGTAACGGGGGATCAATACTAGTTCAGGTGAAGCTAGGGTTGGTGCAATCATTGCATATTCAAAGAATGTGGTGGTGTATTCTCTGCAATCTACCCCGATCATTCTATGATTTAGGAATTTATTAGCAATCTGCTCCTTTTCATTATGAGGACAAAATTTCCTTTCAACTATTTCCTTAAAGTTGTTCCATTCCATACTGTAAACCCGGTCACTTCCTCTGGACTGAAGAATGGTATTCCACCACTCTAAAGCTGCATCTTTAAAAAGATTAGAAACATACATGACTTTATCTTCATTTGCACATTTACTTATCTTGAGGACTGCTTCTGTCTTTTCTATCCAGCGCAAGGCTGAAATAGCTCCTTCATTGCCTGAGAATTCTATCGGTTTGCATGATAAGAATTCTTTATAAGAACAACCATGTGAGACGATTCTTCTTCTTTTTGGAATTGGGGCTTGAATTAACAGTTCGGGATTTCCATTCACGCTGTGATTTGATTCAGGGGGTACACGTTTATTCCCGTTTATGGAATCATTATTTCCTGCCTTTTTAATGGTATCGATAATATAGGGCATAGCATCTATGATTCCTTGGGCCACTATGTGTTCGATAACACTTTTATTCATTTGATTCTCGTTATTATCGTTATTCTGGATTTCCTGATTTACTTCGTCTGACATCTGAATTATAAACATTTATCAGGTATTAATATCACAGAATAAATTAAATAACAATCACACCAACACAGTGAACCAAAATCGTCGAGCACTGCGACTTTTACTCTTTCCATATATATATGCATCTCTTACAAGCATAACTGGAATTCAAACATTACTAACTTATGCATCGATATATATATATATATATATATATATATAGGTGACATATATTACTTTATATCTATTTTAGTGTTTTTTTTTCAAAATACACACACACACACACACACACACACACAAAATATATATATATATATATTAAGTTATGGCTTCCTTAAAACTGCATTTCCCACTCGTCATACTTCCAGGCGAGCTTCTCTCCAATTTGGCGAATTCGGTTTCCTTCCTCCACCAGTTCATCTCCAAGCTGGTGGAGTTCTTCCACATGTTCCTTGGGTAGTATTGGGCTGGCACTGGTTCAGGGTAAGGTGGAACTGGTTCTTCATAGGGAATTGGGTTTTCTATTAGGTTCTGAATTGCCTACTTGTTAGCCCACCATGGATCTAAAGGGTTTGGTGCTGGAATTCTAGGTATCTCATTGGGATCAAAGGCTGGGATTGGAAATTGGTTTTCCTGGTTCTGTTCTAGGTTCATGGGTTGGTTAGGAAATAAGGGAAGTAACGGTGGTTCTGGATTTGCTACTTGATTGAAATTAGGTTCTCATCCTACATTTCCAAACATGTGAAAATTAGCTAGTTTTCTATCCAATTCTTCTTCCCACAAGGGTCTAATTTCTAGGTTTTGGGTGTTTCTCTCAGTTCTAGCTGCTATGGCTCGTTGTTGTGCTTGTCTCAGTCTTTTCCTCTTCTCCTCTTTGGCTCTACTAAACCAACATCTCTTTTTTATGGGGAAAAGGTTATGCGGATTTGCCTTTGAAAGCAAAGATATCTTCGGAATCGGCGGTATAACCTGTGGTTGGCTGGGATGTTCCTTCATCCATGAGTGAATGAGGTAGGTGAGGATAAGCGTCAGAAGTACCCTGATCACTCAAACTGCAAACTAAAGAAGTTATTAGAATAACACAAAATAATATATATATATATATATATATATATATATATATATATATAAAGTCGCGGATATTTTCTAACACATTTGTTTAAAATTTAGGTATTTCAAAAGAACACCTAAATGGCTTAAATCAGTGACTCTGATACCACCTTTTGTCGCAACTCCCGATCCCACCCTAGGAGCGGGAGCCGCGAGACACAGAGCTGGTGGTACCGGTGTTTATTAATTTGGAAGCAGAAATTAAAACATCAGGATCGTAGTTAGGAAATAAATATCAGAGTTTCAAAACACCAAACTTTTATATTAAACAAATGGGATAAAACCCATGTTTCCATTACAATACATTCGTAGAAGGGTAACCCCAATTTATGAAAAACATAAACTCCTTTTTATTTCGGTAACTTTTATAACCACTTTTCTAAGCCTTCAGTGCTCTCCAGCTGGCTTCTGTTAGCTTCACATTATGTTACATGAAACACGTTTTAAAAACATTTTATCAGCAAGAAATACTTTCGAATCCATTTCAGTTTTATCAAAACAAGTTCTTATACTTTACAATTATTGAGAGCATCCGCATTTACAATGTTTATATCTACACAACCACTAAGTACTGTCAATCCTGACTTGTGGTCATATTACTTTAGGTCCTGTCACCCAACAGTAACGGTTCCTGTCACATTCCCGTGACTGTGGACTAGTAATGTATACAAACCCCAACATATCGACAGTAATTGTAGAATACATATACTCATTACTGTTAAGCATAATTAAAACATTTGAGGTTTTGGTAACACATTTTGACTCACAAAAAGATTTACAAAAAGAGAATGTACTCGCCTTGAACACTTAGGTATTCCTACGGAGTTCCTGGTGACAATTCTTGATTACTTCTTGGAATTCTATTAAAAATACAATGCACATGTGTTAGTAAATTAACCCAAGTCACTTTAACCATACAACATGCGACAGAACTCCAACGAGCTTAGTCAGGCAGAGCCTAGACATGCGTTGGCGATTCTAGATCGATCGGGTAGGGTGTCCATACAACACGAGATATGATTCCAACGAACGTAGTCGGGCAGAGCCTTGACATCCGTTGGTCCTAACTCGGGTAGGATAGTGAATTAGTGATCGGGGGTTAAGATACTTACAGCGGGCAGTGCTTCGCAGGTTTAGGGGGTTTAGGGATGTTGCGCGGAGAAACAGAGATTCAGAGAGTAGAGGGAGTATACATTCGATTTTTCAGATCAAAACTGAGCAACGAACCTAGTCCCACGCTGCTCTATTTATACCCGATTTTGGCTTCCCCCGCGCGTCGCGCGGGATGCCGGGTTCCCTCTCGCATGGCGCCAGAGACACATAGTTAGGCTAGGTCAGCCTGGTTACAAGTGTAGGGTTGCCACATGGCGCGAAACGGTGACACGTCACCTGGACGTCTCCAGCGCATCGCGACAGATACACCAGTCTCTGGCGCGTGGCGCCTGGGATGCCCAGGTGGGCCTGCTCCGTTTTGGTGCCGCGTCTTGATTCGCGTGTCCGGTTCTTCGTTAACGGTCCGATTTGGGGTGTTTTGGAAAGTTGTTACAATTCATAACATAAAATTACTACAAGACAAGCATTTGGACAAAATGTTTGCAAGATAAACGTAAACGGGCACATATCAAATGGTGAGTCTTTGAGCTGGAACCATGTCACAAATAAACTACAAGTCATTATCAAGGTGTTTCATGCGCTGCTGATGGAACACTTGATTGACTACTAAGTTTGTGACACCTGGTGATCAGTTCTGCTCATACATGATGGAAAACAAATAAAATAATACCTGTGACGGCAAACAAGCCATCAGAGAATCCATTCAGAGATGTAGCCATGGAGTTCGACATCATTGTCAGTATGATCTGGTTCCTCCTTAGGGTGTAAGATTATGATGGTAGTACCGAATTCTAGGGCAGAATTCGTATGGAGAGAGAGGGACGAAATTATGATGTTGTGAGTAACAAGGTTGTGTAACTGTCTAACCTTATACCTCTCTAGTTATCTCCTTAAATATACACCCAAGAGGAAACCCTAATTAGTTAATAAGGGTACTATGGTCCATCAACAATTACCAACTAATATATCATAGGATTAATTATATTTTGATCCAATATAATATAATTGATTATAATGGCTACTAGATTAAATATTAAACAATTATTATATTTATTCTTACAACACCAAATTCACATCATAATATGGTGGACATTGAATAGAATTATGAAGTTCATGAAGTATAAACATAATCTGTCGGGTCTTAGCTACGGGATAGGCAAGTGCACAATATTCAATCTTTGTACTAGTGCTTGTGCTATTACATTATCTCTTAAAGGTCCAACTTATAAGTTTTGGTCCAAAAAAACACACAATAACTAGTAGTAGACGGTCATCTGGACATTCAACCAATCGACATCAGCATATTCATAAACTAAAGTAGATGACAGTTGAATAATCAATCCGTGGTCTAATAGTTCATCATGCCGAACAATCTATTTCACGTCCGTCAGGGGCAGAGGTAGTGTAAGGAGGAGTAGCATGGGCTACGGCTTAACCCCGTCTTCTTAGTGTAAATTATTTATATTTTTCTCGGTTTTATATAATGGATACTCCTGATCAGATACGGGGATACCCCTAAAAATAGGATATGTTCATTTATTAAAATTTCAAATTTTTATAAGCCAAAACCTTTTACAACACAAAACTTGTATAATAATAAAGCTCAAATGATAGAGTTAACCCAAATTAAGAATAATACAATTAAAGGAGGCCCAACAAGCCCCAAAACAATAAAATATCCTTTTTTGTATGGACGTTAAAGTTGGAAACAGAACGCCACACCAAATTGTGATCGTCCCAGCGTCCCTGCTGCTGCTCCGTTGACCGGCTTTGATAAACTTTTAAGGACAAATGCTATGGTTTGTGCGGTCAAAAAAGAAACTTTTGATAAGGTAAAAGACGACGATGTTATGGAACAATTTCAAGCTATTGAAACAAGTAGAGGACAAATCTATTACGTATTTGTTTTAGTTTATTTATTGTAACAAGAAGAGCTCGAATTAACTAGGAACGTGAGGCTGCTAACGATCTTCTGGTGTGTTCTTATTTTTCTGTTGCCCGCGTATATGATGAAGAACACATGAGTCGACAATCCTATTTATGAATAGTTCACGATTTGGAGCAAGAGGTACCATTTTTCGAGCAATGGATGGATGCAAGAGGTTGATGGGGTTTTGCTGCTCTACAAAGGTGCAAGTCACAATTCGTTAGATGACATATAACACTTACAGTTACACATAGGATGAATGTTTGAGGATGTTGGAAAGAGCCTCGTCACTTTTAGAGGACCTAGGTTGAGCGATTTGTCAAAACTATAAAGATGATATCCACCTAGATCAACACGGAAGAGGAATAAGGAAATTATGAGACGATCGAGAAACGCAAAACGTTCGCGTGGATTAGGCTGAGCATATTTGGAATGTTGATGTACAATATGATGACTAGTTTTTATTTTGATGTATTTTCATTTTGAAGTTATCGTGATTTTTAATAATGTAGCATTTAAAAGATTATATTAATATTATATTTTAGTTATATTTTTTCATAGTTATATTTTTTCAATATATAAGCGTTTAAAAACTATTATATTTAATGATAATGATAGTGAAACTCCTCCTGTAGGTGGCATCTATTTAACATTAATTTCTGTTATTGTCACTTACCTTAACACGTCTTATTGCTTTCGACTGAATTATTTTGTCACATATCTAGCTCGTAGCGGTCAAAAAGGAAGAAATGTTTTTCTTCAAAACTCTTTTTAACGGTCAAAGAAATTAGTACTGTATATATACAACTAGGTTATAAACCCGCGTATTATATAGACTAAATAAAGAAAATATCTTACGTAAGTAAAAAATGTGTATACGACATAAAAAATCCTAATAGCAACCCATAATTAGAAAAATGTTAATTTCTTTCTTTGAAATTTAAAAGACAACATACTAATTTTGAAATAAATTTACACAGTTTAAAAGGCCAATATATCACAGAGAATTATTGCTAATTATCAATAAATACACGAAGGTAAGATTTACCATTTACACTTAAATTATAGATAATTTAAAATTAAAAGATACACATGGGAAATTTTCTATTGCTAAATTTTAAACACAACATTCAAACTTTATAAACCAAACCGCTCAACATGTAGACATCTGGCCTGTTTGTGTTTTGGAACATGAAACCGGCCTTGTAAATCAGACTGACCATGTACAAGAAAGAAAATACATTTTATACATTATTTTCACGAAAGAATAAAATAACCAAGGAAATTTAATCGCTTTATTTAAATACATATCGTGCAATATGAGACCACATACGTCATAGCTACCAAGGAAAATTTGATCATTATATTTAAAAATATAATACAAAATTTATTTAATATTATTTTGTAATATGATACAAATTAATAATTGAAAGTAGATTTATTACTAACATATTTGTATATTAGATGAAAATAAGTACATATTGATTATATATTATATTATATATTATAAATTTGTAACACATTTGTGTAATAGCTGGTTGTAATTCTACTATAGCGAACATGGCTAACACGATGGTGGTGCTCTGATTTCTCCGGTGTTCCTCTCACTATCGGTAGAGTCTGCCCCCAACGTCTCCGTCGTGCCTCCCTTCGGTATCGGCATATGAGCATGTTTATTGAGGTTGTATAAGCATATATGTTTATAAGAAGGTATGTCGGAAGAGTGGTCCGGGTGCCTCCGCTCGCTGTGCCTTCTCTTTCTAAGTTTATGGGTTTGGCAATTGATTGGTTTGTAAGCAGGTGTGTTTATCACAGTCTTTTGTCTCTGATGGCTAGGGTTTCGTGGTGGATGTCAACGATGATGATGATTCAAAAACTGTCACAAAGATTAGGGTCACCCTCAAAGAAACATGCCTTGAATAAGGAATGTTCTACACTTTCTGGTATGGATAAGCTATTGTAACTGAAATCTGTAGATGTGAGCCTTATCATGGAGCCAAGTGATATAGGTAGGGTATGATTCAAGTTGTTCCATGACACATTGAGGTAATTTAGTTTGATGTTATGAGTGGTTCATTAGTCTTTAAATGACTTGTTTATATATTTGCTATTATATGTTTAAAAATATTAGATTATATATTAATAATATTATTACTAAACTCATGGAGAAAATCTCATCTCTCATTAGATGAGATATTTTATTATAATTAGTTGTTATGTGGATTTTTTTGTCTTTAGTTGATTTTGTTTTGTAGCCAAGTATTTTTTTATTTATTTTCAGCCCTTTAGGTTTATATATTATATTTTTGATTATTCAAGTTTTGTCTTTTTTTTTTATCAAGTTTAAAGCTTTCTCGAAATAAATTTGAGTTTTTTTTACGTTTATACTAGGTTGTGGTGTAAGTTTGTGTTTGTCTTTACATCACATGATCGTAAAAAAACCGCGTTTTTGTTTTACTACTTTTCACGGTTTTAGTCATCGTTTGCTTACTATTTGACACGGTTTTACAACCCGCGCACCCGCAGCGCGGGAGTTACACACTAGTTATCTATGTAAGAATTCACATCTTTGTAAATAGTGACACCTTTTCTTTTTTATCTTTAATTTGTATAACATGCAAAATGGATGATTAAGATTGCATCGCTATATTCAAGTGTAAGATATATACAGACTGTACATGGATCGATATGTTACCAATCGATTTATAGATAACCCGTTTAGTGGGTCAAGCTCAAAAGAAATTATTGGAAGAAAAGGACTTTGAGAAATTCTCTATTTTTCTCTCGTACATCAACTCAAATTTACATCATTTCTCCCACTTGATGTGTTTGAACTTATGTCTATTTTTGTATTAATGAAAACCTAGCACTTTAATATCACCTAAAATGTTTTCCATATTCATCGCCTTGTTTTTAATAAAAATATCTTATTTCTAGCTTTCCAAATTCTCTAAAAACAAATAAAAATGTTTCCTTGAAGCACCTCTTTTTCTTGAATTCGCATCTTTCGTGTTGTGTAGCTCCAGCAAATCTATCATCGAAAACGCAAAGATTTGCGCGTCAGCAAATAACTAACCAACACGATACACCATAAGATGCCAAGCATCACATAACCCTAAATACAAGCAACAGCAGCCAACTGAAGGAAACACTGTAAGATTAAATATTTATTTATATTTATTTAATCATATAGCTATAATTATCATTTATATAATATAGATCAAAATATATTAAAACCTATAATATAATTAGTTGGTAATGTTTTATGGGCCGATTTGCCTAATTAACTAATTGGGTTTCTCATTGGGTGTATATAAGGAGATTACTAAAGAGGACTTATGGTTAGACATTCATAAAATCATTCACAAATTCGACATCCTCTCTCTCCATTACTACGAGTTCTTCAACCATAAAGAACTCGGTACTACCATCAATAAGATACATCCTAAAGGGGAACCAGATCATCCTGAAAAGTATGTCGAACTCCAAGACTACGTCTCTGACTAGATTCTCTGCTGGCCTGTCTGCTGTATCAGGTATTATTTACATGTTTTCCATTATGATTAAAGAGAAACGATCAACAAACACAAGAAGCAAAATGGTCAAAAAAGAATATTTTGAGTTACAAAAGAAATATTTTGTCCCCAAATCTCCAAGTTTTTTAAAAAAAAGGAAGATATTGTTTTCTTCAAAACTTGTTTGCAACTATTAAGCTTAGAAAAAAATAGTTTTTTAGAGCGTGTTTATTTTACGTACTAAGTTATATATGTAATTTTTAAAGGAGATATCACTTGCAACTCATGGCGACTTTCAAGAAATATTCTCGAGGTCGTCATTCATTTTACTTACAAGTGATATATGTAGTTTTTAAAGGAGATATCACTTGCAACTCATAGCGACTTTCAAGAAATATTCTCGAGGTCATTAGTTTATCTTCCTCACAGTTATTTTGTCTAAAAATCCACTGTTCATATCAAGTTCACTGTCCAAAATATTTATACACATTTTTGTATTGAGTTAAAAAAAATTTGAAGAACGGACTATTAACTAGTAAGGTTTTATAATTGTTCAAACTTTAAATAAAGTTTGTTACTACTTTATATATAAATCAAAGTTGAGAGTTCTTTTTTATCTTTAACCCAAATAGTGGCGAAGTTTGAGATTTCCAACCGGAGGGTCGAAAACGTATATCCCAAAAATTTCTATAAAACCGGGGGGTCAAAAACGTATATGTCCAAAAATTTCTATACAAAAACTTCATACTCTCCATTACTGAGCGAAAAGTTCGGGAGGGGGGGGGGGGGTTACGCCGCCTCCTCCCGCCCCCACAAAGCTACGCCCTTGAACTCAAAGATGTTTGAACCCCACCCGAAACATTACTATAGGAAAAATATTGGGGTCCCATAACTTTAAGTTCCGCGGAACTTTGGTTAAGCTCCGCTATTGGTCTTGGGGGAGTGGAAGGGGTGGTGATGGATTTAGATTGGGTAGCGGTTGTAACTAGTGGTTAGATAAAAGAGAGAACTAGGTAGAAAAAAAAACAAAATCCACTTATTTGTAGGATTATCGATGTAAGCCGTGTGACGAACTCAGATTATTGTCTAGGGTGCTATCAAAGGGTTTTATCATATTTAGGCCAACACTGAAAGCCCATATGGGAACACATCCAATAATGATCCAAACAGATAACATAGTGTCCCAAACGGTGCAACAAGTTATCACTAAAATCATGTAACAAAAACACAAAGGCAAAAAAAAAAAAAAAGATCATAGAAGCAGCTTCACATTTAATGTAGAAAGTAACTCATAACTGACTGAAAACTCTACTTTTGTCTTGTTGCAACTTGACCAACAAATGATCCCCATGCACGTCACTTACTTTCGTTACAACATACCACCAAGTGATTCACCATCTTAAATTATTACAACAAATGCACGACAGGCCTTATCCATGCCCATAAATATGAATTGTGCAATCTTGTCGAAAAAACATGGATGGTAATAGCTATAGATGTGTATGAATTATGTCCCCTTGTTTAATACTTCTAGGATGCCTTCATGGTGATGTGTTCTAAAAACTCATAGATCGAACTGTTTGTTATCATGATTATATAAAAATAAGGGAAACCAAAGAACTTGTAGCCCTTTCAATGAGGTTGTGGGTTAAAGTATCTTAGGGACAATTTGTTTAGCTCTTAATGGTTCAGATCTTTTACTAATTCAGACTGTGTGTTTCACGAACAGATGTTTGAAGAATAGTTCATACATTAAGCCTTATACTGAGCATTATTATATATTAGACCGTAGGGTGTGGGGTGTGGGTTAGGGCGGCGGTTGCCAAGCAACGCTGGCTAGACCACATCGGGCTAATGTTGGCCATGGCGTTACCCCGTTGGCGTGGGGATTGAGCCTGGCGTGGGGCGGGGGGAAAGTGACATGGCTGGCTTTGGTTGGCTGTTCCAATATTAAATGAATTTTTAAATAGTTTAAAGAAAAAAATCAACATGGTTGGTCACGCGCAGCTAAGGGACGCCCCACCACACCCCTCATTTTTTATTATTGTAACATCCGTTAAAAATCGGATTTACCAAACCCGCTCCGTTTATTAACCGAACAATCAGTTAAAAATTTCGTTGCGTATTTAATGCCCAAATTAATTTTAAACGATACATAATTAATAAGTATATTGGATTATAAAAGTTATATTTGAAAAAGTATTAAAAATAGTGGTATAAAAATAAAGCAATGCTGCAGGGTTTCGAACCCGGGTCAGCTGGGGATAAACTTCAAAGCCTTAACACACATCCTTCCAACCACTCCGCCACTGGTGTTCTTTAGTAACATATCAAAACAATTAATTCAAATATCAAACTTGAATTCAAAACTGACGCGGCCAATCGCAGTCGTCGGAAATCCCGACGATTTCGCCGAGATTGGACGGTTTCTTCTGATTTAACCGAAGCCTTAACTATTACATCGGTTATAACCGACGCCTGAACCCGCGACACAAGTCATAACCGTCGGAAAATTATTGACCGACGAATCAAGACGGAAAACGGACCAAATTCGTCGATGTTCTGCCCTATAAATACACCCTCTAACTTCTGTTAGCCTTTTTGCTCACAATCACACCCTTTCTCGACGTAATTTCACTCGCCGGAAAACTTCTGCAACTCGCCGAAAAACCGGACCCTTTCACCTCTGTGCCTTACTCTAAAAACTGAACACCCAGAGCTCATACCGAAGCCACTCACACTCATCTCAAGCTCCCTGAAGACCCTCTGCCGCAAGACACACGTCGCCGGAATAACCTGCTGTCATCGGAGTTTCGCCGGCGAAACAGAGGAGCCCTGTTCGGTATATCTTACACACAATCTCTCATTCTTTTTATTAATCTCACATGTAATTAATCACAACACACTAAAGAACTTGATTAAATCGTCGAACCAGTCGGACACCGATTCTGGTTAAGTTTAACGAAGAAGATGAAGTTTTCAGTTATATATATATAATTTAAATCAAGTTTTATCTCGGGTTAGACACACAGTCCAGCGGTGGACTGTGTGCAAATAAACACGCATACGTCCCGAGTTCGATTCTTGTCCCACGCATACTCGCCTTAATAAAAATGTTTTTTTAACTGAACCGGATTCACTGCAAATAGATGTTAAGTTTAATAAAAACCGGAATAATAACCAAGATAGACACACAGTCCAGCGGTTGACTGTGTGAACGTTTAAAACATACGTCGCGAGTTCGAGTCCAGACTACCGCTCCGATTATCAAACTTTTTATAAGGCAGAAATGAAATTATCTAGTTTTTATATAAGTATAATAAAAATCAGATTATTTACCAAGTTAGACACACAGTCCAGCGGTGGACTGTGTGTCAACCTAACCCACAGGTCCCGGGTTCGAGACCTGTGGAGAGCACGGAGCGAGACATTAAAATCGTTTTTGAAATAAATGATTTTCGGATTAATTCAATTAGTATATAAATATAATTAAAAACAGAAATATTTCGGGTTAGACACGTAGCTCAGTAGGTAGAGCTGCGTGCACGCGAACGGGAGGTCTCGTGTTCGAGTCCTGCCCGGCGCATACATTTACACAATAAAACCGGTCAACAAGTCAACGGTCAAAAAGTCAACATTTTTTTATTATTTTTATTTATTTATTTTATTTAAAAATCAATTAAAAATACTTAAAAATAACATTTTTAAAGTTAGAAAATAGCCTTAAACTCACAAAAATATATCCAATAATCCCACTAAAAATTGATCAATAAAATCCGCTTATTTACCGAACCATTATGTTATTATCTAGGTTAGTTTCACTCATGGTTAAATCCAACTTCGTGCGCATTCAACATCGTCAACCGAACGCACCCACTGTGAGTGAATCTTACAACTCTCCTTTTTAATTACACGTTTTGGGGTGTGTCATGTGTCACTAAAATTAACTCGTTTATTTAAACTTGTGCTATACCATATTGTGATCTAAACTTAGAATGTATTTATTGTTTGTAGTCATGTATTTCATATTGTCAAGTTGTATGCAAATCATTCATTAGGCCCATCAGTTCCTCGTGAGAGACGGGTTGAGCAACGCGTGCCTCAAAACAATTTATTATTGTATGTGTGTGCATTATCTGATATTAAGTGTTTTATGAGTATGTTTACATCTATATTTAATCATATGTGGTTGTGCACTTTATTTTATAATCAATTCAATAAACTTGTTCAAATCCTTTTCATAGGATTCACTCGCCAACTTTTGCTGATCCAAAAACCATTTTTACACATGATACAGGTGAACAGGATGAAGGAAGGAAAAACATAGGAAATGCCTTAGAAGAAAACAATGAAGTCTAGAATGATGTTTAGCACATGATGTAATTATGATTGTATGTTTCCCTTTAAATTGTAATAATGAATATGAAACGTTATAATAAATGTCATGAGCTTTGATGATAACCCAATCATGCCCCGATCACCTTTTCCGCTGCGGGTCGGGGTGTGACAGATTGGTATCAGAGCCATGACTATAGGGATATAGGATAGGTTATTAGACCCTTAGAGCCTATACTATAGTTGACTAGATTTTAAATTGTTTATGTGGTTACATGCAAACTTATGATATTTATTTGTTTCATATTTGTTTATACTTACAGTCAAACATACATACTTACATACACATTCATCATACATATTTCAATGTTCATATATTCAAATCATTTTCATACTTTCGTTATTCAAAGATTTTGTCGCAATTTTCAAATCCCATCAAAGCGAGTTCTGCGACGGGCATGTAGTAACTGGAAGGGTACAAGTACCGGTAGTCGGAACGTCCTGTCTAGGTTAGCATTCGTATAAATCCAATATAACGGACCAGTTTGCCTACCTGGGGACTAACGATGAGAGTTCGAAGGACCTATTAGGCCAAAGCATGCCACACCAAACGTCGTTCGAACTAACCCCACTTTGAGGTGTCACCGTGTCCACACCTGGATACATTCCGAATATCATACGTTACATACATATTTCTCGATTTTCTCCGGGTTTTAGTGTACGTAACCAGGCTAACACATGCGAACCATATGAAAAAACCGGTATTCATGGGGGCCCACATGATTACGAAGGTGAAGTATGGCGGCATGCAATGCCCAATTGCGAGCAAAGCCCAAGACATCCTATGGATGTAGTAGATTTATTTTTCTATATTTATTTTATGAATGTTCATTCCTAAATACGACCCATGATCCCAAAAACATCCAACTCATACTCATGATATGTATTCCTTGTAGATGTCTTCTAGCCTCGCCCGTAGGAAGATGAGAGCAGGAAAAGCCCGCGAGCGCATGGCTACCCTAATCGCTCAACAAATGGCTGCCGTAATACCCAACATTGTAATTCAAGTTCAACAAGCCCTTACTGTTAATCCTGTCAACCAAGAAGATCAAAATGTTATCAACCCTCCCCCAAACACCACTAAATGCACCTACAAACATTTCAAATCCTGCGACCCTCCAAAATACGAAGGGACTGAAGGTGTCACCGCTCTCCTCCATTGGTTTGAAGAAATGGAGAACACTTTTCTAAATTGCGATTGCCCCGATGATCGCAAGGTGCGATATGCTACTGGTCGTTTATTTGGAATAGCACTTACTTGGTGGAATACAAAGAAGGCCAAACGAGGTGTTGAAGATGCTATGACTTTGACTTGGGAAGAGTTGAAGGAAATCATGACAAGACGGTTTTGCCCAAGGAGCGAAATCAAGAAATTAGAAGATGAGTTTTATTCGTTGAAGCAAAAGGAAGGAGACCACACCACATACAACAAAAGATTCCTCGAGTTAAATCAAATGGTTCCCAACTTGTTCACTCCCCTCTACCGTTTGATCGAGCACTACATTCGAGGTCTTCCGTCAAAGATTCAAGACTCTGTAATAGGTACCACGCCTGCAACTTTGGAAGCAGCAATGGAGTTAGCTACAGAGCTCACCGAGAACCGCATCCAGAATAAAGACTTCAAGGAGGAGAAGAAGAAGGATAAAGCATCAACTGAAACTTCAAACTCCACCCAAACCGAATCCCCTTCTCAACCTATTTCTAAGAGAAAACGAGACGGGCAACTTTTCGCTACTACCCAACGTAATCAACCAATTTCACAAGCCATACCTATCCAAGCTATCCCAATCACTCAAGTAGCACCCAACTCAACTTACCCAAATAAGAAACCATACCTTGGACCTCACCCTCGATGTAACACCTGTTTTTATCACCATCCAACTACCTTACCTTGTCGACTATGTGCGAATTATGGACGCTATGGTCATTTGAGCAAGGTTTGCCGCACCCCTCAAAACCAAACCACACCCCCTACTCAAAATATGATCCAAACATATCAACAACCTCAATACCCCATGTTACCTTATGTTCGAGCTTGCTTTAATTGTGGCGACCCTACCCATTTTAGAAACACGTGCCCTCGATTGGTTAACATCATAAACGCCCAAGCTCAAGCAAACCCAGTTAACCAAGCAAATCAAGAAAACCTAATCACTAGGCCACCAGCAAGAGGAAGAGTTTTCAACATTAACGCCATTCCTGTTGAAGATAATGACGGCTCAAACGAAACCACCCAACTAGTCCCCTTCATCGAAAATCAAGATTCAACTCCAACCGCTTAGTTTTATGTTTTTCTTTATGTTTTAAAGTCACATAGAACCAATCATAACTTACGGATAAAGCCAATGAAAATTTGACAAGAATATGGTGGGTACGCCGCTGGTACTTCCTATATATAAGTATTCTTGTCAAAGGATCAGAGGCATTATCTGGCGGTTATGAGAAGTTCCATGTGGAAGTTAGTATTGTCTTGATTGAAGTTTGTTTTGTACTCACTGATTTAGCATTTATAGCATCTCATCATTTAAAGAAATTGGATTGTGTTCCATTTCTACATAGACTAACCTCTCCATCATAATAAACGAGAGAGGTATTGTCATCATTCAAACATGTATGCTATCAGAATTAAGACTCAAGTTTTGGTTGTGGTGTTTGTTTTAGAGTCACATAGAACTAATCATAACTTGCGGATAAAGTCAATGAAAATTTGACAAGAATATGGTGGATACGCCGCTGGTACTTCCTATATATAAGTATTCTTGTCAAAGGATCAAAGGCATTATCAGGCGGTTATGAGAAGTTCCATGTAGGATTTAGTAATGTCTTGGTCGAAATTTGTTCATCATACATTTCAACGTATTTCAATTTCATCATTTAAAGAAGTTGAGCTATGTCTCACTTCCACAAGGACTAACCTCTCCATCACAACAAACGAGAGAGGTACTGTCACCATTCAAACATGTATGCTATCAGAATTAAGTTGATTGTGTTTATTTATGTATTAGAGTCACATAGAACTAATCATAACTTGCGGATAAAGCCAATGAAAATTTGACAAGAATATGGTGGATACGCCGCTGGTACTTCCTATATATAAGTATTCTTGCCAAAGGATCAGAGGCATAATCAGGCGGTTATGAGAAGTTCCATGTAGGATTTAGTATTGTCTTGGTTGAAATTTATGTTACATTCAATGATTTAACATTCATATCATATCATCATCTAAAGAAATTGGATTGTGTTCCATTTCTACATAGACTAACCTCTCCATCACAACAAACGAGAGAGGAACTGTCACAAATCAAACATGTATGCTATCAGAATTGAGACTCAAGTATTGGTTGTTGTGTTTATTTATGTTCTAGAGTTACATCATAGGATCAATCATAACTTACTGATAAAACCAATGAAAATTTGACAAGAATATGGTGGATACGCCGCTGGTACTTCCTATATATAAGTATTCTTGCTAAAGGATCAGAGGCATTGTCAGGCGGTTATGAGAAGTTCCATGTAGGATTTAGTAATTTTGGTACATTGGTTGTGGTGTTTATTTATGTTCTAGAGTTACGTCATAGAACCAATCATAACTTACTGATAAAACCAATGAAAATTTGACAAGAATATGGTGGATACGCCGCTGGTACTTCCTATATATAAGTATTCTTGCCAAAGGATCCGAGGCATTGTCAGGCGGTTATGAGAAGTTCCATGTAGGTTGTAGTATTAGAAATTTTGTTTTAGGATATGACCTTATCTTTCCAAACATATCAAAACTCTTACGCATGAAATCATACTTAGTGAATCAACTCCGCTTATCAATATTTTTACCGTAGGCAACAAAAAGCGATTCCTGTAGCAGGGTACTTAACCCTTACAAGGAACGTTACCGCCTCAACCAAAAATTTAAACTCTTACTCTTTTTCTAAGTATTTAATGGTCAATTAAAACACCATCCTTTTGAGACAGATATGTCACTACTTAAATTTCGGGACGAAATTTCTAAAAAGTAGGGGATACTGTAACATCCGTTAAAAACCGGATTTACCAAACCCGCTCCGTTTATTAACCGAACAATCAGTTAAAAATTTCGTTGCGTATTTAATGCCCAAATTAATTTTAAACGATACATAATTAATAAGTATATTGGATTATAAAAGTTATATTTGAAAAAGTATTAAAAATAGTGGTATAAAAATAAAACAATGCTGCCGGGTTTCGAACCCGGGTCAGCTGGGGATAAACTTCAAAGCCTTAACACACATCCTTCCAACCACTCCGCCACTTGTGTTCTTTAGTAACATATCAAAACAATTAATTCAAATATCAAACTTGAATTCAAAACTGACGCGCTCAATCGCAGTCGTCGGAAATCCCGACGATTTCGCCGAGATTAGACGGTTTCTTCTGATTTAACCGAAGCCTTAACTATTACATCGGTTATAACCGACGCCTGAACCCGCGACACAAGTCATAACCGCCGGAAAATTATTGACCGACGAATCAAGACGGAAAACGGACCAAATTCGTCGATGTTCTGCCCTATAAATACACCCTCTAACTTCTGTTAGCCTTTTCGCTCACAATCACACCTTTCTCGACGTAATTTCACTCGCCGGAAAACTTCTGCAACTCGCCGGAAAACCGAACCCTTTCACCTCTGTGCCTTACTCTAAAAACTGAACACCCATAGCTCATACCGAAGCCACTCACACTCATCTCAAGCTCCCTGAAGACCCTCTGCCGCAAGACACACGTCGCCGGAATAACCTGCTGTCATCGGAGTTTCGCCGGCGAAACAGTGGAGCCCTGTTCGGTATATCTTACACATAATCTCTCATTCTTTTCATTAATCTCACATGTAATTAATCACAACACACTAAAGAACTTGATTAAATCGTCGAACCAGTCGGACACCGGTTCTGGTTAAGTTTAACGAAGAAGATGAAGTTTTCAGTTATATATCTATATACATATAATTTAAATCAAGTTTTATCTCGGATTAGACACATAGTCCAGTTGTCACACCCCGACCCGCAGCGGAAAAGGTGATCGGGGCATGATTGGGTTATCATCAAAGCTCATGACATTTATTATGCGTTTCATATTCATTAAATACAATTTAATGGAAATTTACAATAATTGTTACAACATAATCTAACTATCAATCTAAGCTTCTTTGTTCTCTTCTAAGGCATTTCCTAGGTTTTATTTGCTTCGACCTGTTCACCTATATCATGTGTAAAAAGGTTTTGGATCAACATAAAGTTGGCGAGTGAATCCTATGGAAAACATTTGAACAAGTTTATTTGAATTGATTATGAAATATGTGCACAACCAAACATGAGTAAAAATAGATGTAAACTTATTCAACAATCATAAGATATTAAATAAAACACACATGAACAATAATGGAACATTTAGAGGCACGCGATGCTCAACTCGTCTCTCACGAGGAACTGAGGGGCCTAATGAATGAATTGCATAAACATGATAATATGAATGACACAACTACAAACAATATAAACTCAATGATACACACATGAACAATAATGAATTTGATTTGAGGCACGCGTTGTTCAACTCGTCTCCCACGAGGAACTGATGGGCTTAATGAATGAGTTTCATATAATTTGACAAAAGGAAATAAGTAATCACAACAATATAAACAATCTAAGTTTAGATCATGATGTGGTATGGCACAAGTTTAAATAAACAAGTTAATTATTTTTATAACACATGACACACCCCAAAACGTGTAATTTAAAAGGGGGAGTTGTAAGATTCACTCACAGTGGGTGCGTTCGGTTGATGATGTTGAATGCACGCGAAGTGGTTTTAACCACGAGTGAGATTAACCTAGATAAATCGCATTATGGTTTGGTAAGTAAACGGATTTTATTAACCTATTTTAGTAGGATTGTTGGGTGTATTTTTGTGAGTTTGAGGCTATTTTCTAACCTTAAAAATGTTATTTTTAAGTATTTTTAATTGATTTTTAATTAAAATAATTAAATAAAATAATAAAAAAATTTGACTTTTTCTGACCGTTGACTTGACCGTTGACCGGTTCGAATCGTGTATATAAGTGCGCTGAGTGAGGCTCGAACCCGAGACCTCCCGTACGCGTGCACGCAGCTCTACCAACTGAGCTACGTGTCTAACCCGTTATATATCTGTTTTTAATTTTATATATATATATTAATTATGCTAAACCGAAAATCCTTTATTTTTAAAAACGATTTAAATCAAAGAAACGGTGCGCTCCACAGGTCTCGAACCCGGGACCTGTGGCTTATACTAACACACAGTCCACCGCTGGACTGTGTGTCCAACTTGTTAACTTTACTGATTTTTATTATACTTAAACACAAATTAGTTATTTCTTTTTCTGTCTTATTCTAAAAAAAAGATAATTGTCCGAGTCGTGCAGTAGCCCGGACTCGAACTCGTGACCTGTGATATAAACATACACACAGTCCACCACTGGACTGTGTGTCTAACTTGGTTATCTTTCCGGTTATTAATATACTTAACATATATCAGTATGACTCCGGTCCGGTTAATAAAAAAAAAATCATTTTTATTAAGGCGACGTGTGTGGAACAAGATTCGAACTCGAGACCTTTGCGTGTTTATTGTGCACACAGTCCACCGCTGGACTGTGTGTCTAACCCGAGTTATTTCTTGATTTTAATTATACTTATCAGTTACCGAACATCGTCTTCTTCACTGGTTTTAACCAGAATCGGAAATCGACTGGTTCGATGATTAAAAACATGATCTTTAGTGACAGAGGGTTAATTACAAGCGAGATTAAATAAAAAGAATGAAGAAATTAAGCATGAGGTATACCGACTAGCTTTCCTCTGTTTTCCGGCAGAACTCCGGCGACAGCAATAGGCTCCGGCGTCGGGTGTCTTGCAGCGGCGAGTCTCCGGAAAGCTTACAAAGGGTGTGGGTATCTCCGGTATAAGCTCAGGGGGTTCAGTAAGGTTCAGAAATGGGGAAACCGGTTTTCCGGCGACGAACAGAAAAATTCCGGCGAGAGAGTTTTCGCCGAGAAAAGGTGTGGTTTTGAGCGAAAAAGTTTGCGGTGGGTTGTGGGTGAATTTATAGGAAGAAACCGAGATGTATTTGGCCCGATTTCCAACTGGATTCATTGGTTTGAATTTCTCCGGCGGTTATGACTTTGGTCGCGGACTCAAACATCGGTTATAACCGATATGGCGTTTATGATTTACGTTATAACTGAAAGAAACGTTAAATACTCGCGAGATTGCCGGGATTTCCGACGACTGAACTTTGGGCGCCGGTTTTGAATTCGTAACGTCATGATATCAATTAAATGATTCTAATATTTAACAAATAACATCAGTGGCGCAGTGGTTCAAATGTGGTGTGTTAAGTTTGTTTGTTGACCGGTACTGACCCGGGTTCGAAACCCGGCAGGAACAATTTATTTTTATTTTACAATTTTTAACAGTTTTTCAAAAACTAATTATATATTCCCGTATAATAATTGATTATGTATCGTTTAAAATTATTTTGGGCATTTAATTCGCAACGAAAATTTTAACTGACTGTTCGGTTGATAAACGGAGCGGGTTTGGTAAATCCGTTTTTGACGGATGTTACACCAGTGGTGGACTGTGTGCAAATAAACACGCATACGTCCCGAGTTCGATTCTTGTCCCACGCATACTCGCCTTAATAAAAATGTTTTTTTTAACTGAACCGGATTCACTGCAAATAGATGTTAAGTTTAATAAAAACCGGAATAATAACCAAGATAGACACACAATCCAGCGGTGGACTGTGTGAACGTTTAAAACATACGTCGCGAGTTCGAGTCCAGACTACCGCTCCGATTATCAAACTTTTTATAAGGCAGAAATGAAATTATCTAGTTTTTATATAAGTATAATAAAAATCAGATTATTTACCAAGTTAGACACACAGTCCAGCGGTGGACTGTGTGTCAACCTAACCCACAGGTCCCGGGTTCGAGACCTGTGGAGAGCACCGAGCGAGACATTAAAATCGTTTTTGAAATAAATGATTTTCGGATTAATTCAATTAGTATATAAATATAATTAAAAACAGAAATATTTCGGGTTAGACACGTAGCTCAGTAGGTAGAGCTGCGTGCACGCGAACGGGAGGTCTCGTGTTCGAGTCCTGCCCGGCGCATACATTTACACAATAAAACCGGTCAACAGGTCAACAAGTCAACGGTCAAAAAGTCAACATTTTTTTATTATTTTTATTTATTTATTTTATTTAAAAATCAATTAAAAATACTTAAAATAACATTTTAAAGTTAGAAAATAGCCTTAAACTCACAAAAATATATCCAATAATCCCACTAAAAATTGATCAATAAAATCCGCTTATTTACCGAACCATTATGTTATTATCTAGGTTAGTTTCACTCGTGGTTAAATCCAACTTCGTGCGCATTCAACATCGTCAACCGAACGCACCCACTGTGAGTGAATCTTACAACTCCCCTTTTTAATTACACGTTTTGGGGTGTGTCATGTGTCACTAAAATTAACTCGTTTATTTAAACTTGTGCCATACCATATTGTGATCTAAACTTAGAATGTATTTATTGTTTGTAGTCATGTATTTCATATTGTCAAGTTGTATGCAAATCATTCATTAGGCCCATCAGTTGCTCGTGAGAGACGGGTTGAGCAACGTGTGCCTCAAAACAATTTATTATTGTATGTGTGTGCATTATCTGATATTAAGTGTTTTATGAATATGTTTACATCTATATTTAATCATATGTGGTTGTGCACTTTATTTTATAATCAATTCAATAAACTTGTTCAAATGCTTTTCATAGGATTCACTCGCCAACTTTTTGTTGATCCAAAAACCATTTTTACACATGATACAGGTGAACAGGATGAAGCAATGAAAAACATAGGAAATGCCTTAGAAGAAAACAATGAAGTCTAGAATGATGTTTAGGACATGATGTAATTATGATTGTATGTTTCCCTTTAAATTGTAATAATGAATATGAAACGTTATAATAAATGTCATGAGCTTTGATGATAACCCAATCATGTCCCGATCACCTTTTTCGCTGCGGGTCGGGGTGTGACAATTATTAGCTTATGGAGCCAACCCTCGCCACTTGTCGAGCAATGCTCCCAACCCAAGCCCCTCCACACCCCATAGCCTTAGTTATAGGCTTATAACATATAAAAGATGATAAAACTTATAAGTTTAATACGTTTAAGTATAATAGTTCTTTAATATTATATATATCTAGTAGGAAGTTAGCGTGATGCTGCAGGGACAACAATTTTCAAGGAGTTATTCATTTACGTTAGTTGTACTTATGCTAGTTTTCTTATTCATAGAATCGGTGTGATTTATCCATGTCATAAGCATTACATATCTCAATTAAATAATAACTATATATTATAAATACCAACTACTTCCAGGGTTGTTTTGTTGTAATATATATTCTCTAAGATAATGTTGATGCTAGTTGGTTACCCAAATGTTGCGACTGGTTATTTAACTTGCAAATCTTCTCGACCAATTACTATTATTCATTTATAATATGTGTGTAGTAACTAAGAGCACAAAAGATACTTTCAACAATTAACTATGATAATGCTCATCAAAACTATAGTTTAAATAATGATATTATTTAAATTGTTATATACATTAAATTAAATTAAAACTATTTGATATCGTAATCATAACATAACATATCATTTCAATTATAAGTCCTATTGTATTCCAAACATACCCCGTACATACCAACAATTTTAAACGAATAATAACTAATAAAAACCGTAATCAATGTAGGTAAATTAGAAATGGTCATTAAGACCTTATACAACTTACCACTCTATGATTTAAGGAAGTATCATTGACTTTAGTGCCATAAAAATGTCTTAAGATCAAGCATTAACAACAAGAGTTCATTAACAATAATGGTTTTAAGCCTACATATGCAGTTGCATCCTCTAATCTGCCAATATTCCGGCAACCCTCAAAACTAAAACCTGAAAAAGTAAATAAAAATAAACTGCTTAGGTGGTGAGTTTATGCAACTGAGTAAGCCCTATTGCTATATGCAATTACTAAAATTACAAGCTTTCAATATTTTTAGTTTGACTTTCCCTGATGAAATCTAAAACCACTCCAGTGACATTTTGTAGCTTTGACTTATGAGAGTACGAAGCAATATGGACAATTGTTTATGCAATCTTTAAAAAAGCTTATGTTTTTTCTTTTAACAAAAAAGTGAAATAAATATATAAATACATATGCATGAGAATTACACTCTAAAATACAATTCAAGCCTTGTGCATATACAGTTTGACTTAAGATTCTAAAGTTCCATGTTTAGGTAGTTAATCAAATCAAGATTTGTAGATAAATGAACGCGTATGTCAGAAATCAAAAGATTGGTACCGTGTGAAACAGGCATCTTGATTAGTATCTTCTACATAGAGTCCTTCTGGTATTGTTCGGGATAAAGAAATTGATGGCCAACACAATACAGACTGCATTCATAATCTTATCAATTTGAGATACAATTAACCCCATACCATGTAAATGCATCAAAAGTTGAGAAACCTCATCAAGTGGTTGCGGTTGTGTTCGTCGATGATGGACATTTCATCCACGTAAATCTTGAAGAATCCTACCCAATGCCTCCCCCGAACTATCTTTGGACTTTGAAAAGAACAGAGATTGCAACAGACTGGCATAACTTATACAAGGATCGAATCAACGCTTATCAAAGGATAATGTACACACCCATGGACCTTAATGTTTCCCCAGATGTTCAAGATGTAGGTTAAGTATGTATAATTCTAATCCAATTAAATCAGTTATAATCCAAAAGTGTGTTTGTGATTGTTATTGTTCAAAAGATGCGCTTTTATCATGTGTCATGCCAACCCGAATGTCACCCACACGACCCGTACGACCAAAATACGCAATAATACGAACAATAGAAACATAATACACCATAACAAACAATCTACGCACTAATACGACCTTTACAGACGATCTACGCAATATGACGACACTTACAGACGGTAAACGTCACAATACCGAATGTCACCAACACGACCCGTACGGCCAAAATACGCGATAATATGAAACAATAATGACAATAAATGTCATAATACGACATTTAATGACAAAATACGTCAAGTACTGATCCGGTAGTACGAGTATACATACAACACGACACGTTGCACAACAAGTGAAATCATAACAGAATCACACAAAATCATGGAATACTGCAACACACGTGACCGAACTTATCAGGAACGTGCCGATAGACCTAAACTTCCTAAAATGACTTGTAATGGCAAGATACAACACGTTACGACATATATAGGTGTGTTTTGAATTAAAATAAATTTTTAAAAAATAAAAAAACCCATAAAGGCCTCGTTTTGGCCTAAGCGCGGCGTTTAAGGTTGCAAAATTTACATTTTTAACCCAAAGCGCAGTGCTTTGGGCTAAAAATGTAAATTCTAAAACCCAAAGCGCAGCGCTTTGGTCAAAGCGAGATGTTTAGGCCCTGCGTTTAACCCCAAAGCGCTGCAGCTTTGGTTAAAACTCTAACCGAACAACAAAACACACACAAAGGTGCGATTTACACATACTTGACGATTATAAGCTCGATTCAAGACCATTTTCGACGATTCAACTTGCATAAGGTGCGATTACTAGTCCCCGTTTATGTACATTCCGTTAATATTTATGTTTATTTGAGTTTTGATTCGATTTTGGGAGGTAAACGTCGGCTGGGTTGGGGATGTTTGAAGAACAGAAGGCCAAAGCGTAGAGCTTACCCAAAGCGTTGCGCTTTGGCCCAAATATTTTTTTAATTATAAAAGAGTTTTAATTGTTTTTAAATAATAAAAATCATTTTTAAAGTTGTTATATATTTTGTTAACAATTAGTATTTTTAAATATAAACTTTTAAATTATAAAATTGTTTTTAAAGTTATTTTGTTAATAATTTGTGTTTTCAAATATTTTGTTACAAAATTGTTTTTAAATTTGTTATAAAATTGTTTTTAATTTCTTATTAAATTGTTTTTAGATATTGTTTTTAAACTTGTTATTAAATTGTTTTTAAATATTGTTTGTAAATTTGTATTTTTTAACACACATATATGGATATCGATTTCGACATGGATCTGGATTTCGATGAGGAGCAGGTCCAGCAGGAGCAGGAGCAGCCCGCAGTTGATATACTAGATGGTCACGCGTATCTGACATTCCTGTTGGCGTCAAATAGGCATGAGAGGTGCGCACAGTTGTGCACCATGGAGATAGGGGGACATGTGGGGATTGATTGGGAGCTTTTAGAGACTATGGACGAGGCCGTGAGGGCAAAGCAGATAGTTGGGTTGGACACTCCGTTTGCGCGTTTATTCAAGATTGCGACGGAGAACTCGTATCGTGAGATTACAGTTAAGTTTCTATCGTCATTTCTATTCGCGTCGCATCTGAACGATTATGTGTAGAACCTGGACCATCCGATAAACGAGATTGCTTTCCGTCTGGCCAGCCAGGAGTTTGGGATAAGTCTGCGGGAATTCGCCTTCCATTCAGGTTTGTACACACAGACCGAGACTGATACAGAAATTTACACACAAGGAGTTAGAGCCTTAGACTTGTAGGCCCTTATTAGTTTTTAGATGGCTATTGCGAGGGTTCCCTTTGCGAAATCCTTGCAAAAGGCCACCGCCATCAGAGACCCATTGTACCGATACCTTCACCGCACCATTGGGTTCTCGATCGTGCCACGGTTTCACAGCCGGGACAAGGTCAACCTGGGTGACCTTTCTTTCTTTACTGTCTATTGCGGTGCCAGTCGTCCGTGCTTGCTACGTGTCTAGCGCAGTACTTTGCTGGCGCATATCATAGACAGCAGCGCGGTAGGCTCCACGGCGGGTCCTACGTTACCACTATCGCGCGTTCATTAGGGATCGTGCCTGAGAGTGACCCGTTGCTGTCCCCATCCATTCCATCGACTAAATTAGGCCGGGCGTCAGTATCGAGTATGCGTTTGACGCACACGTCTGACGTTGGTCTGCGGTTTCGAACGCGCGAGTATCAGTTTTTTCACTCAGAGGTGTTGCCGGAGGTGATCACAGTTGTCATTGAGCTTAGTGACGAAGTACTAGCGCCTGTGGTTGTTCAGGTTGCGGCAACCTCGACAGGCTTAGCTTAAGGCTCTGGGTCTGGCTCAGCCTCATGATCAGGGTCAACTCAAGATCAGGCTCAGTCTTTGCTTCCGCCGCATTCGCCTTCGGTTGATCACTTTATTGACGACGAGATCCCGCCGCCGCCACCTCCGCACCCGTTGCAGTACCCACATCACGTCTATGCAGACGTGCCTCCTGCTACGTAGGCGGTTGCTCGGGACTTCAATCGGCGCCTCCGGCGTTTTAAGCGATACCAGATGTGGATCATAGAGATGCTCATGGAGCTTCGGGCTCACGCGGGATTGCCGCCCCATTCACTGCCACTCTCCCCACCGCCAGAAGATCAGTAGCTTTAGTTTTTTTTGTGTGTTAGACATTTAGTTGTACTTTTGTATTAGACATTCGGTTTGACTTTTGTTTTGTATGTACAAACTGATTTTATATATATTTATGCAGTTGATCTTTTATTTACACGATATTTGTTTGGATTGTTTGCGCTTATTTCATACGTCTCTTTCGTAACTTATTGTACGGTGTTTTAATTAAACATGTTCATGTAATAACAAAATAAAATCGGTTAACATTTATAAACGAGTGTTATAAATCAACTATAACCGGTAGACTCACGTTAAACGACCGTTATAAATCAACTTAAAATTATATATGTTTTATTTTTATATGAAAATCTACAACTTTTTAACAAAAAAACACAATCAAATACAACCAAACAACAAACCAACATCCCACGTTTTCCACCAAAACCTCACTTTTTCCACCCAAAAAACAAACTAACCCACCTATACGATACGCTTTGACTAAAGCGCAACGCATAAATATGTATAAAAAGCCAACAGGCGTGTGTAAATAGCCAAATTACTTCTCAAATCTTGAAAACAATAGGAAAATATTAACGGACATATAAGCCACTCACTTGAAAACAATAGGAAAACAGGGAGAGGATCATGAGAAAACTAGAAAACTAACTAAAAAAACCAAAAAAAGCATAAAACAAACTATTTTTTTACAATTTTTTTTATAAAAAATCGCTGCTTTTTATGTATAAAAAAACTGTTTTTTCAAAAAAAAAAACCTTGTACTGCACATGTGTACTATATGTGTACTACACATGTGCATTATATATATATGTTGCACATGTGCATTATATGTTTTTTTTATTTTTTTGAAGTTTTTTTATATAATATATACAGCGATTTTTTATAAAAAAAATTGTTATGTTTTTTTTTGCTTTTTTAGTTAATTTTTTGGTTTTCTCATTTAAACTAGTTTTCTCATGATCCATCCCCTAGGAAAACATTCGTATAAAAAGTATTATCATTTAGGCAGATGCTTGTTGTAAAAAAAACATGAAAATGGAATATACCATTTCATATAAACAATATATTAAAAATGTTGTTTCTTTTGAAACAGATAAAAATGTTGTTTTTTTAAAACAGATGTTATAAGAGGTGATTCTTACTTCTATATAATCTCTAAAACAAAATTAACTCAAACAAAAAATCGTTAAAGTAATATGTAGGTTTCAATATTATTTATGTTATAACTAGATAGGGGAAGGTTCATTGGGGAATGCTAAAAAACTGAGGAATCGAGGAACATTGCATTTAACATGTTAAATATACCTTAAAATTCAACTTAAGATGTTAAAAATCATTTTTTTAATATGTATTTTTTCTTATAAATACATGTAGAACCATTTTTAATAAAATTCAAAACCTAAAAATATATAAATAGTTTTTAAAAACCAGTTAAAAAGGCTACTTTTTTTTTACAAAAAATGATTTCTTTATTGGAATAGTTTATACCCATTTTTATAAGAAAAGGTGCCGAATTTTTTTTAAAAAAATTGTTTTTTTAACATGTTAAGTTGAATTTTTAAGATATATTTAACATGTTCAATGCACTGTTTCTCGATTTCCCCTTTTTAGTGTTCCTCAATAAACCTTACACTAATTAAATAGTTATAGCGAAAGAGTATTCTAGATATATGAACTTATAACTTATTACTTACGCAATCAATCTCATACTTGGAATTCGAACCATAGGTTGTAGTTTCATAAGGAGCGTAGTAAGGTGTCGTCCTTTCAAATGATGCCGAAACCAGTCTCGTGATAGATATTGACGTAAAATTTTAAAGTAGATTCGGTAAAAATGTGAGTTTGTTGTTATAAAAAATGATGGAATTCAAAGCTCATCATAAATACCAATGCTGGGGACCAAATATCGGCATATAACAAAAGAACTTATGAACTTATCCGATCAATGTCATAGTTGGAAGTCGAAGATCTTTTTGGGGCCCAAACATCAACATTCCATATTGATATGGTTGAAAGTAATGCTGTTGTCAATTACCTTACCTATAACGTAGAGCACATATTTATTATTAAGAAAATATTTCATTCAAAACGTCACCTATTCAGTTTTCACAACCGGTTTTAAGAACCATTTAACCCGGTGTTCCAAAGCGTATATGAACCATACAACGCCTAAACCGGCTGAATCAGTCAAGTTTCCTTGCTTAAGGGTGGAAAGAGTGGTTAAAAAACACTTGAAATTTGCAAACTTTCAAACCAACCAATTAGATTGTGTCATGTCATTTGGTCAAAAGTGTTTAAACTTTGGGTGATAAATGGTGGGAGTGGTTTTGCCAATTAAAAATGGCAAACTCTTTTTATTGTTTTTTATATAAATTTTGTGTTAATAAAAACAAATAAAACTCATAATTTCAATCATCAAACAAGCGGCAAACCTTTACCGAGAAGAAAGTTTGCCAATCGGTGAAACATGGGTGGGGGCGGTTTTACCGTGCGGCAAAGGGAGTTCGCCGACCCTTTTGCCGCCCACTCCCACCACCCTTATTGTTCGTATTGTTGATTGTTTTTTGACATATATACGCTTATCCTTCGGGACAGTTTGTGTCATGCTTTCTTAACGTACAGGAAAAACAAAGATATAAAATTGGGTGAAAGTAAATAAATGGGGGCAATGTTGTCTCCTAAAGAATATTAAGTTATTTTGATTAAAAACAATACATCGTTATTATATTCAATTCTATATATACAATAAAAGATTACCGTGCCTCACACTTCATGCCTGACACTTCCTCATTGGTCTAGTTATATTACGATTTTAACCCTAGTTAAAAAGTAAGAATTTGTTCCTGCTCAAAGTTACAATTTTACCCTGGTAAAAAATTATTGCCATTGCTTTAGCGTTTGGCAAATTACGAATTTGCCCGTTTAAATTACAATTTTGCCCATTTAAATTCATAGTTTTGCCATTGGTTCTTGTTTCCTCCCAGCCAAATTAAGCCTTTACCCTCTGTTCAAATTTACAGTTTCAGCATCGTTTTTTGTTTTTCTCTATCAAATTACGATTTTGCCCCCATTGTAAAACTACAGTCAAGCCATCAGTTTTCTTATTATTTTTTTTGACAAAGCTAGGCTAGTATTTTATTTTAATTGATTGACTCGGTTTAATTTTTATACGTGTCAGGCGGCTGCTTGGCAATATTCGGCTTGGTGCCCCTACAACGCGGGCGGGGCAATAACCAGATATCATACAATCCCTATGGAGGGGAATAGTGACAGGCAGCAGGCAGCTGCCTGCCTGGTACTTCTCCATTGGTCCAGCCAAATTACGATTTTGTCCCGTGTAAATTTACAGTTTTCTCACTCGTTTTTTTTTTTTTTTTCCTCACAGCCAAATTATGATTTGCCCTCAGCTGAAATTTATAGTTTTGCCATCGTTTTTGTTCTTTTCCCTGTCAAATTACGAATTTGCTCGCAAGGTAAAATTACAGTTATGCCATCATTTTAGGCTTTTTTTTACAAAACTACGGTAGTGTTTTGTTTTAATTGGTTGATCCGGTGTAAATTTTGTTGGTGCCAGAAGGTTGTCTGGCATACGCTCATTTGTTCTGAAAATTACAATTTTGCCCCAGTTCAAAATTATAGTTTTTCCATTATTTTAGTTTTTTTTTCTTTTCAAAAGTATTGCAGTGTTTTGTTTTAATTGATTGACTCAATCTAATTTGTTTTAAGAACACATTATGAGTAGTAGGTACCAGTAATCAATCCAAACAAAAACGTACATATTATGGGAAGGAAATATTTGAGTTAGTGACTTACAATGCAAGCGGGGCAATAACTAGTTGTTAACAAAGAGGGCAGTTGTCTCCTAAAGCATATTAATTTATTTGTTTAATTGAAATCAACACATCATTTTATATGATTTTTCCACAATCATATTATGAGATATATTAATTAGACAAAAGTTCACATAACAGCAACCAAAATTTTCCATTTGTTTCGCCAAAGTCACTCGAACATTGGTTAACTTTCATTTGTTGTTTTAATATTACGTAATTATCAAGTTAGCAGTTTCTCACTTGATGACGTGTCAGTTTACTTTTTTTAATCTCATTGCTTATGTGGATTATATAAAAGTAACATTTTTTTAATTAAAAAATAATAAAAATTATGAACTAAGTTTTTGATGTTGTACCAAATCATCTGGCCAAAATATTATGAAGTATAAAAATGATAGAATAGTTTGGATAGTGGCACCAAATCATATCACGGTTTTTTAATTTTTCAGAATCATTCCTTGATACCAATTTAGATTTTGATGTTGGAGTGAGCCTAAATTTATATATCGAATCGTTATAGATTTGTTTGATATTCAAACCGGAGCAAATCGAGCCCCAACTATCAATTCCCTTTAACTCATTCGGTTTAAAATTTTTAATGAGAACCTATATAGTATTTATTGAATTTTTAGTGAAAACCTGTTACTATCATAATCATGCTACCACTAAAATCATTGGATAAAACTTCTTAATTCCAGCAGTGTCTTCAAACATTCATTGGAGAAATCAGTTCAAATCGTCCAACGTCAAGTGGAAACTTGTTACTATCGTAATTATGCTACTATTAATTTTTATATCAACTTCAAGATTTTCTAATCAAGGTTTAATTACACTATAGTGTAACTTTAAAATACATAGTACTGTACTATATGGAAAGGGTACACACATTTATTTATGTAATTCTCTCTCACACAAATGTGTGAAATCAATCAACGACACACATCAATGTGACTTGTTGCATTTTCAGAATACACTTTGTTTAACACCTTAAACCAGGAAATCCAATTTGTGTACATCCTATATTAAACATATTGTTATTCTGAATTTATATAACTAACCTTGATGTGCACACATTTTGTAACACAATAAGAAGGCGCGAATGATGGTGTCAGATCCCTTAGAATCTGGTGATGAGCCGGTTATGGAGATTCGTCTACGTCCAAGTTTCACCTTTGAGATCACTACAAAAAAGAACACCTTTAGCCTCTCCACGGAGGACCCCAGAGGGGGAATCTGTGACCAAGTTCATGCGTGAGAATAAGAAAACTTGTCGGGTGATAAATAAGGCTTCCAACACGATATATCGGTTTGAATGAACGGTGTAGATTCTTTGCTAGAGTATTCATTGATTTCTCAGAGAATGTTGCTGTGGGAGTAAATGTCTATGAAGCTTTTAGGGTTTTTGTTGCTTACCTTTTCTTGATCTCCCCTGGCTTACATGGGGGTATGCACTTATCAAGAGAGACCCACCATCATGGAGATTCGGTGGGCAAACCTCTGGGCATAAGGTGTGTCCGGGTACAAATCGGGCCTTTGTCCCCGGTCTGGGATCTAAAGAGATTTTCTCATTAAATGATGAGCATCTTCTCCAAATAACCTCGCCGCCTTGGTCTTCCTTTCCCTTTCACATAACAAATGCCCCTAAGAAGTCTTGTCATCGACCATTCTTACCGGAACAGAAACCTGTCATGAGAGCCATGCTCTCTTTCGGGTCCTCTACTTAGCCCATAGTGGTTTCTTTGTCGGACATGGCCTAACTTGCACATAGCGATAGTGGGTTGTCTGATTTTGGAAATGAGAGTCCGGATGAAGAACCCAGTTAGGGGCCCTCGTCGTCAGATGGTTATCATTACTCAATCAATAAAAATCATTGTTTTCAATATATAACCCTAACTTAATATTTTCAAGTTTTCAGGTTGAGAACTTAATTATTCAAATTATAAATGGTGAGGTTCATTAATCACTTCAGCTGCTTACATGTGGTTGTTTGACCTCAACTTTATAAGTCAAAGCTTAATTCATGTTAGGTTCATTGACCTTGGTGATCGGAGTGTCGCGGTCTGGTTAAAGATAAATTTATAAGTCATAATTACCTCAAACAAATAGCAAGTGACAATAAGGGTGTCGAACCACGAAGGGTTTATGGTTCGTGCAAAGACTCGATTGATTGGGGATTGCAATTTATGAAGCTTGCTAAATTTCGTATTTTGATTAAAAGAGATGTCGGAATGATCCAACGGTTTGTCACTAGTTACTAAAACGTTCTTTAATTATAATTACAAAATTAAGAAAATTAATTGTAAAACAATGATTTGGAACAACGTTCACACCCGGTTCGAAATCGTAAAACCTAGGGTTCCTATACATTTTAGAATTAATCCAAATCACAAATTGGTGTTTAATGGGTTTGGTGTTTCAAGACTTAGGTGTTGATAGCTATCAACGCTACAAGACGGACAAAGTGGCATTTCATTACTCAAGAACATGTAAACCCCACTTTATATCAAAACACAATTGCACGAATTCATTTCAAGGAGTCAAAGGGTGTGAGTATATTTTGACAATATATGAATTTAAACACAAGAACAACGCAATTGATATAATATTCAAACATTCAACGTGATCGACAAAGATTAAAAACTAAAAACAATGTTTAAAACCCTAGAATTCTTACAAAATCTACATACGGGTAAAACCCTAGGTGACTAGTCGCTCATTGTTTTGGTCAAAAATCACAATAAGGAAAATGTAACCAAATCTGATTTTGTGAGGTTGAGTGCTTGTGTGTCGAATAATTGTATGAACAAAATAGAAATGTAATCAACAATGAACACCGAGATTTATACGAGGAAAAAGCCCTTGATCAATGAACGATCTCCGGCACAAAAAACCTCGGGTGATGGAAACTACCGATCATCGAATGAATTGCACAAAAATGAGTTACAACTTTAGATGATATTGAGCTTGTTACAATGAATTCTAGTGTGTGTGTTCGAGAGAGAGTGTATGCGAGTGTTGTTGAAATAAGCAAGAGTGTAAGTGTTCTAATTCAAGCTCAATACCCCGATTTAATTATCTAAAAATATCACTAACTAACTATCCAGAAATCTTGCAAGTACTCCATGATCACCACAACGTCCCTTTTGCTCCAGTTGCACGTGCTATAATTAGCATATTCCTCCGATATTCCCGTGTTGACTCGGTTCACATCGTATGATACCTGAAACATAAACTTAAAACACAGAAGACAATTGTTAAAAACATAGATAATAAGAAGGATCCTCAATCCTTAGACTCCCTGCATTATCCCGTTAAGGATCTGTGATCCAGGCCTAATCTCGGGATAGATGATCCACAATATGAAATCCAGCTTGCATGATTTGCGGATAGTTAGTTAACTAGGAATTATCAGATATTTGTAAGGGGTATTGAGCTCTAGATAGACACATTCGCACATTCTAAGAAAGAACACACTTCTACTTTTCTCTCGAACACACACTAGAATTCATATTGTAACTAGGTCAATACTTCCAAAGTTGTAATCTTTCTTATTCAATATAGCCGATAGTGGTAGTTTTCACTATTTTTTATGCATGCGATCTACTAGTGATCAAGGGCCTTTCCTCGTACAAATCCATGTGTTTATTGTCATTTTTGCCATACAATTGTTTGTATTATCGCTCTAAACATCAAGCACTATACCTCACATTCAAAGTTTGGTTACATTATCCTTAATCAGATTTTTGACCAAAACAGGTATGCTCATGCGCGCGGTCAAAGGTTAGTTCCCTTTGATCGATGCAGGATTTGGGACCATGCCCCTTCACATAGATATTAAGAAATTTAGTAAAACCTAACACGTTTATCCTTAAATGGAAAATTTGATATATACTTTTTTAAAGGCAATATGTACCCACTTTGGCTAGTTAGGGTGCATGGTATAGTCTCGGGGAAGGATGATCATGGAGCTCGGGGCCATACAGGAACACCGCTTCTAACTATCTAGGGCCGACAAATTCCTTTAAATTTGGGAAGCATACCAAGATTTGGGGTAGCTAAAGCAAAGAAGGAATGCGGAAAATATCGGGGCCAGATGCTTAAGGCCGCGGGGAACACTACCCCATCCAAATCAAGCCCGGCGGAATTTTTAAATTTGCGGTGCATACCGTGCACCCTTAGGCTCTCCAATTTTTAGTTCTAATCCAAGCACACAAACAGCTCTTAATAGAGACAAAACAGTTTTGGGAAATTGCAACTGATTGGCGAAACACACAAACGATTTTATTATCAAGAAAACTTAATCACAAAACTTAACATACAATCCCCAATACCCACATCATGGTATTATAGCTAAACACACCTATTAGACTACAATTAGGATTGTACTTGTAATTATCTAATTAACACCATTAGGGTTGGTAGCCAAATGGGAGAAGCAAAACTTTTAGAAACACAGAAAAATAAAATATGTCGTTCAAAAACATATAATCTAATAAACATCCAAATCTAACATGTTTATGATGCTAGATAAGCCCATGGTTTTATAGTCTAGTGGCATCGTGGAGATAGTAAGGCTTTGGGAGCAAGAGGTTTTGGGTTCTATTCCCAAAGGGGGAGTTTCATATTTATTGGGTTTCCTCCTGAATTGGTGTATAGGCATAATGTCTAGTGGAGATGGATACGATCGAGTGGTTTCGTTAATGGCACAATGATACTTCAATAATTCGTCAATGATCCAAATTTACCGTTAAAAAAAAGAATGCTAGATAAGGTGGGACATGATAACTATACGTAATAACTAAATCAAATACATTAAATTATGTATAATCAGTTTTGTAGTTCGGAACCCCCAATAATCCATTAATATATGTTTTGGAGACCCAAGAGTGAATTTTATCAACCAAAACCGATCATGGGTTCAAAATCCAAAGATTTGAGTTTGACCACTTCATTTGGATATTTTAAAACCCAAAACACATTTTGAAAGTGTTTTTTCTTGAATGAAACCAACTTTATTAGCTCATTAGACTAGCATATCACCAAATTGACGTTTGAGCCAAATGTGACAGAAAACAACATTTTCGCCAAAGAAAAATCACCATTTTTGCAATTAAATTTGACATAAACAATTCAAAGGTGTGTTTTTTTTTTCTCTCTGGAAGCCAACCTTGGGTTGCAAGTGACGATATAATGTTTGGTCAAAAGTGTTCAAATGGTCCCTTAAGTCCATTTTTGACACCTAGTACTTTGATATAATACGCTATTTTACCCGGTTTTCTCAATACTTAAAATGAACAGTTTGTTAATACATCACAAATGAAAATTTCTTTTTTATTTTTATTTACATAATACATTCTCAATATATTACATCAAAAGTTTGAGATGTTACAATATTATACATAAAATACATCAAAACTTATTCATTGTAAAGATACTCTTTTAGATACCTATTTTTTTTATTTTAACGTCCAACAGAATCAATCTAGAGCATTCTTAAGAAACCTATTGGACCAAACCAAGTAATCCGAAAGTAACCCGAGTCCACCGTCAATTCCGGAGAAACCCCGGTAACCCACCCGTCCATAGGCAAGACGGTGAAATTACCGGTAAAACCCGTTTGACTCAAGGATCAAACCAATGTTTCCCTGAATCTCCTATCATTGTTCACCAGTGTCTCACTCTGTACCAAGTAAAAGTTGAAGCTAAATCTCCCAAGAAAAATGAAGCCTTCCATTACTTTATCTAGAGATCATTCGCTCTTAGATGTCTACTAATCATAAGATCTCGAAACAACAAATTCCAACTTACTATATATATAGTTATTGACTTATAGTACATATAAGAAATAGTGGTAAAATGAAAGAGTTGAATCTATAATCACATGCAAAGGAAGGAGAGAGAAACACACTTAGAATCAAGAGTAAAATGAAGGGGGTACTAACCCTGCTTTTGTGTCATCTTGTCCAAGAACTACCAATTTTTATCATTACTTTTTGCATTTAATCTTACATCTATAATTCTATATCATATAAATACACGTATCCATGGATTACAAAAGAAGGTAAATGGTCGTGAGAGCTAATTTTGTTACATATCAAACAAGAGAACTTAACCTAAAATATTAGTTTGGTGGGTGAGAGAACTCAATTGGTATATAAACCTCATATTAGTTGCCTATACAACCGATGTGGAATAAGTCTCATACCTTACAATAGTTTCAGTCCATAACAATCGACCCTCCTTAACGGCCAACGTCCTCGTTGTTCACGGCCATGTTGGTCACAACTGGCTCTTTTCAGGCCACCACTTTGAGCCTCATTGGTCACGGCTGGTTCTATCCAGGCCACCACTCCGAGTCTGCATCTGATACCAATATTATATAGCAAACAAGAGAACTCAACCCAAATAGTCTGATGGGTGAGAGAGCTCATTTGATACATAAAGTTTACATTGATTACTCATACAACCGATCTAAAACAAGTTATATACCTTGTGATACGTAACAAATTTTCGATTTGATTTGGATCAGATTGGTTCAGAGTATTCTTGGAAAACCAAAGCCCACCACTATTTAAATACAAGATCATAACCGACTGTTCTATGACTTCAGCGATGCCACTAAGTTTAGTTTGTAGCTTTATTAATGTTATAGGACAACTTCTTTTATGCTTTCGTATTTGTTTTTTTTTTATAAGCATGTAATTATATGAAAAACACGGTTTTTTAACATGAATTTATAAATTATAACTTATAAGCGTGTCATTATATGAAAAAACACGGTTTTTTTACATGAATTTATAAAAAGTTAGATAAATATACTAACATACGGTTTTTTTTACATGAATTTATAAAAAGTTAGATAAATAATACTAACATACATAAGTGACCATTAACTAATTCAAAAATTTGAACGTTTATAAAATTATTATATTATTAATAAAGAAAAACTGTAAAAAAAATTGGATATACGAATATAAAAAATAAAAGTATATAAACTAAGAGAAGAGTTATCGTACAAGATAAGAATCTTATACGAAGCATACGTGAGACTATACTCCGTTGATCTCCTAAAATCAAGGATTGAAATTAAGCAGTGCATTTAGGTAATTAACATAATCAAACAGTTGAGAAACAAATATATAAAGGGTATCATAGTCTTTTTACATATGAACTATTTCCTCCTTGATTTTTAAATGCATATAACTTTTTCATATATTAATATTTAAAAAAAATACAGTGTATTAACGAGCATTTCATTCTCTTTAATTCGAGCAGCCTATTGCTATAGTTTTCTTAAAAAATTACAAGATTTTTAATAACCATTACGTGATTATGTGATTTTGAATACCTCACACATGACTACATGATTACGTGATTTTGAATACCCATTACGTGATTTCATTATAGTATTTTATGTAAAACACCACTAAGTGATTACGTAATTACGTTAAAATAGTTGACTATGTATTATTGAAATGTGTAATAACGTAATAAGCATAACTAGAAGAACATTTATAACAAATCATATTGAATGTGTAATCAGCTAATGGATTTATATTGAATGTGTAATTATGTAATGAATTTCATTATAGTACTTTTGTTATTGAAATGTGTAATCACGTAATAAGCATAATTGTAATAACATTAATTATAACAAATCATATTGAACTTGTAATCACGTAATGGATTTATATTGAATGTGTAATCACGTAATGGTTTATGTTGGATGTGTAATCACGTAACAGATATTCAAAATCACGTAGTCATATGATGAGTATTCAAAATCACATAAATGAACTAATGGGTATTCAAAATCATGTAATTTTTTTTTTAGAAAACTCTTGCAATAGGCTGCTCAAATTAAAGAAAAAATTGCTCGTTAATACGGTGTATTTTTTTAAGAAAATATTAACGTATGAAAAAGTTATAGCCGTTGGAAAATCAAGAGGGAAAGTTGTTCAAGTGAGAAATAACTAAAAATCTTTCAAGCAAATGCCACTTGGTCTTCTCTCTTAGTCGCGTAAGTCTCGTACGAATCTTTTGTCATGTACTCCAGATACTATAAACTAAAAGAAAGTTAAGTTTACCCAGAAATAAGTGACTTAGAAAAATTATAAATTTTAGATTATATTTAGAAATAACTTTTAACTATGTCACATCGGTGTTATAATTTCATACGCAAGGTTTGAACCCTGAACTCCGTTATAATGAATGTTAAAAAAGAAAGTGGATTAACCAGTAGACCATGTATCAGTTTTGAACTTTTTTATCTATTAATTAGTTTACGGGTGTCGCTCTAAAAATTCCTTGGGGGTCACTCGGGTTTTATAATACATCTTTTATGGGTGTTGGCATGTTGGGCAACCCGCATACCCTATAGGTGGGTCTCTGCCCCTACATAGAAGTGGAGACTAGTATGCGAGGACTTTAGCCTATTGTCGAACAGAGATAACGAGAGAGTTATTGGTCTCTTAGATAGGTACACACAGATCAGTGCGCACGCGCGCGCGCACACACACACATATATAGAGAGAGAGAGATGTCCGCTAGGTAGGTTGATGTGTTGTCCCTAAGGGTGCCCATCCTTCGCGTATTTACTCTCGTTATGTAAAGCAGTAGATACATGTGTTTATGTGTTTCCTACTGTTCTATTATTTAGTTTTAACATTTGTCTAAATATGTGGATACTTTTTTTCTTACTGTTCTATTTTTCTTAGTTCCAACATTTGTTTAAATAAGTGTATATGTCACACCCAAATGTGATATTTAGATAGGAAAATATACTCGAATGCTCAAGTGAACTCTTTATACATCAAACTAAGAGTGGAAGTCTTTCATATTCGAAAACATTTGTCTATGTAAAACAAGTACCAAAACCAAAATATAAGTAATTACAAAAGTTCCAAAACATAGTCAAGGTCTTTAATACCTTCCATACTTTCTCCTTTCCATGTGAGTTCAATAAGAACATACGAGATCAAGGCCCTATTAACTCATAGATATATGCTAATTAACTACAAACACCATCATGAAATACTTTAAAGTTTAAATAACTACAAACAACATGATCAAGGTCTTCAAAATCTTATATGCTTGCTAGTATAGTAGTATGACCCATGCTCGATATCCGATCATGTTAAACCACAAAGACTCAATGTAAACAAGGTCAAGTCAGTGGCAAGAAGATATCTACAAAACTCAACTAATCTACCCTCTATAACCCATTAAAAATTATCACTCTTAGAACACACACAAAAGTGTGCATTTCGTTTAAATAATACATATAAACTTATAAAAAGCCTCATACTTTACTAAAGAACAACTTCTGGTGTTACAAAATATATATATATATATACACCCACACACACGCGCACGCACACACATATATTTCATAATGCTCGAAATGTTTTATAAGAGCTCGAGTGGGGCCTTTATAAGCTACACTTGATCCGTACATCATTTGACATCCTTTATTATACTCAAACTTGATAAAAGCTCAACTCGAACGAACTTGAGCTTGATATGATGATAAAAACTCTATTCATTTCCAACTCTAGTCTAAACTTACTTATTGGTTTATTTACTTCTTGTAACATATAGTTTTAATAAGACAATTGAAAATACCATTTTACCATTCATTTCTAATTTCTATTTTATCAAAAGTGACATATAGCAAGGGTGGTTATTTAACAAATGGCTTATCTTCCTCTTTCATCAAAAGGCAATGAATATTGAATACTGAAGATGAAAGAAAGCACCCTCTCGTCCCAAAGTAATTGAATATTCAATAGTGTGGGGTCACTTGTAACGTCTCATTGTAAATCATTTTGCAATTGCTCCTACCTACCCTCCCAATATGGCTGCTTTAAAAACCACTCTTTTTGCATTTGCAGATTAATTCAGACTCCTGAACTCACTTAGAGCTAGCTAATATCAACAACCAACGTCACACTTTTCGCGAATCAATTCCTTAAGGTTTGTAAGTTTTGTTTTATTTAGATTTGTTAGTTCTAAGTTATCTTTATTACATAGTTATAGCATGCAACATGAGTTGATAAATGTTGCTGGTGTCACTACAAATACATAACTATAGTTGGTATCATAATTGACATGTTACTATGATTGTTAACACCATGCAAGTGCGTTAATTAACAGGTTAGCTTTTTTTTAGTTGTAGTTTTGTAATGATATATGATTTTGTACGAGTTTTTTTAATCTGGTTTCAGTTTAGCGTGTCTAAATGCATATACCATTGAATTGGATCGTTTGATGATGATGACACACTAGGTTTTTTAGTCGATTAGCTTTACATATGTTGTATAAACTTTTTTTCCGGTTATTGGTCGAACCTGGTAGGATCCTTAATGAATTAGCTTTATAAGAGCTAAAAAGATAGAGATCAATAGTGTAACTATAACCTCGTAAGATTGTTGTTAGATGGTATAAGATGGAGAATAGGAAAACTTCATTCACAACAAATAGAATAAAATCACCATTTATAATTATTTTAAATTATATATGCTATTCATAAAGGGGTAGCAGCGCAGCTTGTTGCTCGTTTACCTTCTATCTCGATGTAATTATTATTAATTTAATAATTTTATATTTTATGTGCTTATTATTAAAATATAGGGATAATTTGTATAAGATCATATAATTTTGAGATTAACACTCTTCTCGTATGCAAGATTTGCTAGGTTGTGAGAGTTTGAAATATAAATAGAAGGAACGAAATGGCTTAGTAGTTATGTATATTATAAATTGTATTTGATGAAAGTAAGTGAATACTAGATTTTAAGTGTTTTGAATGAGTATATTTGATACTAGACTTATTGGATGGGCAAGTATGATATTCTTACAAGCTTTTAAGGGTGTATATGAAAGCTCGCGCCTTGATTGACAAAGTGGTCTGATTTACTATGTTTACTAGGTTTGTGCGGTATAAGTGTATCGAGATGTTTGGGTTTGGGTTTGGGTTTGGGTTCCTTGTGAGAAAGGGCGATGTGAAAAAGAGGCGAACGAGGAAGGAGATGGTGGTGTGGTGTAAGGAGTGTGGTGAGGTCACAGTGTTAAGGGACTATTCCGTAACTTTTGACAAATAATAAGGACCAATATTATTTTTTTCTTATTTGTGGTTTTATAGCCTTAGATCATTTCATATAATCTTTTTTAACTCGATTTTTCGTTTCAAAACTTGTTTATTTAAATTTAAGTTGTCCATTAAACTTGTTTATTTCACTAAAAAATGATCAAATAACGAGTTTAGATTATAATCTTAAACATCAAAATGCTTATCTTATGTATCAAAACGCAATAAACAAATAAACACAGTTTTAATAAATGATCTCACTCATACATATGAGCTACAAAGTTACTACTAAAGGTATAAAATGAATGGATTGGTTTTATATGACATCAGGGATTGAGAATATGACATCTCCATTCAGAGGGATTGCAAAGGACATTAAAGGGAGGGCATCATGTTACAAACAAGATTGGACTGCTGGTATTAAGCCTGGATTCAGGTGAACTTATCTAAATGTTTATTCGGAACCTCGTTCTAATCCTATTATTTTGCGCGCATATATATAGGAACGATATTTTTAGCAGTTGTTAGTCACTTTATGTTTTACATTTTTTGTTTTAATGTTGTCGTAGGATACTAGCTCCAACGACGTACATCTTCTTTGCTTCTGCACTTCCTGTCATTGCTTTCGGAGAGCAACTTAGCAGAGACACAGGTACCATCTTAAAGTTTCATATGCTTATTATGAATTTATAGTTTGGAATAAACAACTTCAAATTGGTTATCTCAAAATAAACACAAACAATTTTACACTAATAAATATGTATTAGACTTTAAAATTTACCTTTTTAATGTGACCAACTTTTAAAACTTTCCTTGTGACATGCATAACTTAGCCTACCCTATGATGTAATTAATTTCTAATCGTGTGTAGTGAAATAAACTTTAAATTTTACCTTTTGTATAACCAATAGTAGATCAACTGGTTGGGCTTTCGCACCAACTTCAATGATGTGACAAACTTTTAAAACTTTCCTTATGACATACGTTACTTAACTTACCTTACCCTATGATGTAACTAATTTTTAATGTAGAAGTTCCATTTTGAGGTATCAAACTTTCAAAACTTACGATTTGACGTAGATAGATTTCATTTTCTACCAATTAATGTCGCCGACTACATCATTCTCGACTACTTGAAGTAGCCAAAATAATACTCGAAACGTATCTAAAATGCATCAAAACCAAAAGTTATAAAAGTTTGATGGTGAACTTTTGAAGCTCGCTTCATTGATTCGAATAGGTGATTACTTTAATACATTTTGATGTAGTTAACCATGAAGACTATGGTAGCGCGCTATGCATAGCCTTATTTTCAGTTTTTTATTTTTATTCTTCTTAGATGGGCAATTAAGCACTGTGGAGACTTTGGCTTCTACTGCTATATGTGGCATCATACACTCTATTCTTGGTGGACAACCTCTTATGATAGTGGGAGTTGCAGAACCTACAATTATAATGTATACATATTTGTATAATTTTGCCAAAGGGAGACAAGATTTGGGGCCACCATTGTACTTGGCTTGGGCTGGATGGTAACATATCTATAAATCCCATTTATATAATTCTTTTTGTCACAAACATAGTATATAAACTTAAGCTTTATAGAGAAAGTTCTAGCTTGATAATTTAAAAAGTAATCTCAAACGTTACATAATTAGGGACTATGCTCGCGGGGCTATGTTTATAAGGTTCAGCCAACAGTTCAAAAGGTTAAAAGCAACTCTATACAGGGTCGTCTTCGAAAATCTTTAGGCACTGGGCAAATAGAAAATATGGGGCCCTAAAATATAACTTTTTTATAAAGTATATATAAAAAGTTTTGAAGTATATGAAAATGATTTAATGTCATTTGATTCAATACCAATCATTCAAATTTAAATTGACAAAATTAGGCAATTAATGTCGTTTGCATTTAATAAATAGGTAACAAACAAAAAAATAAATAAAACTCAACTAAACCAGAGAACGTCGGGATTAGAACCCGCATCCTCTTGCTTATAAAATGACTTGTAAACCACCAAAACAAGCAAATCAATATACTCTTTTCTGATCCCCCCCCCCCCGGCCGACCCTGACTCTATACAATGAACGTTCATTGCGTAAGTTTACAAAGTATTTATTTCATGTCAGTGTGTATTTAACTTAACACCTATTGTTGTTGTATGTAAAAGACTTTAAAACTTACCTTTTGATGTAACCAACTTTTAAACTTAGCTTTTGATGCAACGTGTAAAAGGTGGTTACATTGTGTACAAAGTTTAACAAGTTGGTTACATCAAAAGATAAGTTTTAAAACTGTATTACAACATTTTGTGATTTAATAACTTATCCTCATTGGAATTTCGATTTTTTTTTTGTTTTTTTGCCCATTTGTTTTATACACATGTTAATTCTATGAAAAATTGTGTAGCTTCTCAATATGTTTTGCATCACTTTTGCAGGGTATGCATATGGACAGCTCTACTGTTGTTTCTTATGGCAATTTTTAATGCTAGTGATATCATCAGTAGATTTACAAGGATTGCAGGAGAAACTTTTGGGATGTTAATTTCTGTTCTTTTCATTCAAGAGGCCATCAAGGTATTCACACATGCACAAACAAGTTCCAAGAGTAAATTGCATTTTGAAATGACCGATATACCCTCGTATTCTCCAAACTCTTTATTTCTTCATGACGTTTTTTTTCATCCTACATTCATAGACTCAAGTGTTAGACATATCGTAAGAAAATCACGAGAATAACCATTTGACCAAACTTGTTTACCAAATAGCCATTAACTTTTTTTAGGAAAAAAAAGTGACCGTTATAAAGGATTACACCTGATCAAAAGAGGCCAGGCGTCTCAAGATTATGAAGTTTTGTCCATATTATGGCGACTTTTTCACCAATGGATACATTGCAGCCAATCATATAATGACACATCAACATATGGCGCAAAAGTTTTGAGGTTTTTTGTCAATGGTGTGGACAATGATATAGTAAAACTTAAGCATATGGTCAACATATCGCGCAAAAATTTTGAGGTTTTTTTTCATTGGTGTAAACAATGATATAGTAAAACTTAAGCATACGATGCAAAAGTCTTGAAGTTTTGCATCATTATACACATGTCAAGCTTCTATTGGGCAGTTGGCGCAAAACCTTCATTGTCTTTAAGTTTTGGGCCCAATGTTATTCATCCAGTTGTTAATTGTTATTGATTTAGTAAACAAATTTGGACAAAGTGACAAGATTTTTAAAAAAGTTATATATATTAATGGCTATTTTGAATATTTAGTCAAAATGTCTTATTCTCATGATTTTCCTTTAAAAAAAATGCTCGTGTCCATTAGAGACCATATTTGGTTGATTGAAGTATGATTTTTTTTTAACTAGGGACTAGTGAGCGAGTTCGGTATTCCCAAATCCGAGGACCCGAATTCAGTTCAATATCAGTTTCAGTGGCTTTACACTAACGGCCTGCTAGCGGTTATATTCTCGTTTGGTCTTCTATACACCGTGTTAGAAAGCAGAAACGCTAGATCATGGTTGTATGGAGCAGGTAAATAATTTTAAAATAAAAATATTCGACATTTTCACACGTTTATGTCAAGTTTATTGCAACCATAATGGCTTAACAATTTGCTTTATCATTTTTTTTAAATTAGGGTGGCTTAGAAGTTTCATAGCAGACTATGGGGTTCCATTGATGGTTGTAGTGTGGACTGCACTATCATTTTGTGTACCAAACAAAGTCCCATCTGATGTTCCTAGAAGACTTTATAGTCCACTCTTATGGGATTATGAATCATTATATCATTGGACTGTAATCAAGGTATGTTTTTCCAAAATTCCATTTGGGTACCTTTAGTATTGTAAAATGGAGGTTCGAAGGGCTAGGTAATGTGTCGAACGGGTACCTTTTTCGATTTTTATTTAACGGATCGTTGGGTTGACTCAAAACACTTTTTGTCTAAAAACTATAGATTTGTTACAAGTAATATAATTATTGTGTCCAACATGATTACAAAAGTTACATTATTTCAAAAATAATAATATTATTGAATAAAAAATTAGGTGTAATGTTATAATTTTTAAAGATTTTTTTCTCACTAGTGTGACCCAATTATTATATACCACTTATGAGGTGACCTAGTTATTGATTTGGTTTCTTTAACTCACATTTTATAATTGCTTGAAAGTTTTAAATGTATCACTCAGGGTGTTCAGAATTTGATTTGGATTCGAAAAATTTGAAATTCGACTCGATTCAAATTCGATTACCAATGTTCGAATTCGAGTTGATTCGTATTCGAGTCCAGTAATCGAATTCGAATCGAATACGAATTTATGATTTCGATTCGATTCGATTCGAATTTTGAATTCAAATTATATATAATTTTTAATATATACACACACATTTAACTTCTAAACTTAGCCAATAATTACATCCATAAGTAACAAGTTTATTATTCATAACATTACCAAACCTAATGACAAATAGCCCCTACTAGTTATTTCTAAATTTTTACCTAACTTAAATTGCTACTAGTAACCATCCTATCTTCTAAATTTTGGTGTTTTGACATATTGATAATTAATTTTGTAGATTATCGTATTTTATGTTAAATTTAATTAGTTTGTAGTAGTTTTAAAAATAAATGTAAAATAATTTATCGTTTAGAGTAAATTTAAAAAATTTAATTTGATTAATTTGAAAAATATTCGATTCGATGAATAAAGTGTCACCATATCAAAATCAAATGCATAAATGAAAACATATTGATACTTGGTTGGGTGACAACTGACAACTAAAGGTCTAATATTTGGGCCATCAAATTGAAAACTTCCTATTTTTTGGGCGATCCATGTATGTATTAATCAGGCCCATTCGATACATATAGTACAATTTTTTATTTTTTATTTTATTTTCTTGATATTACCTGTTTCGAACACATTCTGATTCAACTTATTTATTCATGAATGAGTCTAAAATGTCACATGTACCTTCTTATAATGGACTTGTAGGACATGGGTAAGGTTCCTTTCGTGCATATCATGGCTGCCTTCGTCCCCGGTGTTATGATCGCCGCGCTATATTTCTTCGACCACAATGTCGCTTCACAATTGGCTCAACAAAAAGAGTTCAATCTCAAGAACCCATCTGCCTATCACTATGACATTTTCCTGCTCGGATTTACGGTATCATAACTTCTTGATAGACAAATTGGTTGATCAAATCTTTATTTCAAGTAACCAACTTTTATTAGCGCTAGAAAAAAAAACCATCAAAGTTTCAAAGTTTTCGATTCAACGCGAACGTGTAAAGTTAAAACATAAAAGGTTGTCACATATCCACGTGAGTGCCACCTCAGAAAAAAGCCAACATGGTCAAAGAAACTAGTGACACGTCACGTTACGTTAAATTGAACCTTTTTGAAACTTTGACGATTTTTTTCTAGTCTAAAAACCTATTTAGAGTAAAGTATACGAATGGCCCCTGTGGTTTACCAAATTTTTGGATTTTATCCCTAGCTTTTCAAACCTACACGAATGGTCCTTGTGGTTTGTACTTTATAACACATTTAGTCTCCAGCTTTTTCCAAAAGTATATGGATAGTCACTATGGTTTGCACTTTGTAGCGCATTTAGTCTGTAACTTGGACTTGCTAAAACTTTTAGATTTGTTGGATGCGGACTAAATGCGTTAGAAAATGCAAACTACAGCGCCAATCCGTGTACTTTTAGAAGTTAGGGACCAAATCCAAAATGACCATCCATGTACTTTACTCAACTATTTATTTACAATAGAATATTTACAAAAGTTGGCTACCTCTTTATTTTTTTATTTATTATGCAATCAACTCCTCTTGTTATAACTAACCTTATTTTCCTATATTACTAAATGTTCTCCAAGACATTGCTTTGTGGATTGATTGGATTACCCCCTGCAAATGGTGTTTTGCCTCAGTCTCCTATGCACACTAAAAGTCTAGCTGTTCTTGAAAGACAGGCAAGTCCAAATTCATTTTTTCTAACTTAAAAAAAATAAAAAATAATAATTCATTTTTTCTGCTTCACCAATTGAATCAAAATCGATAACAATCGAATTACTCGACCAGTTTATCAAGAAGAAGATGATGGAGAGTGTCGATGAAAGTGTGGAACGAAAAGCTAGCATTTCCGAGATCTCCAACACGATGCAAAGGGCATTCAAAGATATAGACAACTCCTCGATGGTAAATCTTCCATCTATTATTCGTAGAAGTAGCGCAATCGGTTTTTTGAATTTGATAAACAATATGATTTGCTTGATTATTTAGAGGTAAATAGCGAGTCTAATGCAACAAGGTTTACTTTTGAATAAGGTAAAATAAAATGATTTAATTGTACCAAATTGTAATGAACGTGTCACATATTTAAATTACATATTGAACTTCAAAAGTTTTGTGTTAACATAACAAACTTTTAAAACTTACATATTTATAAGTGTTGTCTTTATATTTAAGAAAATGTTATATCTTCCTAATTCATCCTTGTATTGTAACAAGATGTTTACCTATGTCTTTATTTTCTATGTGACATTATCACTTTGTCACGAGAATGAGTTAGAAAGATATAACATTGTTCGTTTATTTATGTTTTTTCGATGACCTAATATCGTGTATTCACTTTAAAAACACATATTATCGCGTATTCAACTTAAAAACACATTTTAAAACACCTCATTATGATATCTTTTCAACTAATCACGTTTCAATGCAGACAAATGCAGTCGTTCGAGAACTAAAAGACTTGGAGGACGCAATAATGACCGTAGAAGATGGGTGTGAAAACAAAAAGGAGAAGTTCGTTCTTGAGAAACACATTGATGCTTACTTACCCGTTCGAGTTTGCGAGCAAAGAGTCAGCAATTTTCTACAATCGATCCTTTTAGCTGTGTCTATTTGTGCAATGCCCCTAATCAAGTTGATACCCACCTCGGTCTTATGGGGTTATTTCGCTTATATGGCCATTGACAGCCTTCCCGGAAACCAATTTTGGGAAAGAGTCTTATTTCTTTTCGTTCCGTATGGACAAAGATACAAGTAAGTTATTTTACAAGTTTTATCGATCATAAGCGGGATCATGGACAGGTTGAGTAAGGGATCACGTTAAATGGGTTTTAGGCCGGGTTGAGTTAACGTACTAATTAATTTTCCTTATGAATATATTTCAACTAACCACTAGTACTAAAATCGGGAAGTGCGTACAAATTTTTAAAAACTTACCTTTGTCACAAAAGATGTCAAGTGAAAAGTTTTAAAGACCCGTTGGAGATAAAAATGTAAATTTTTAAATTACATTTCGATCCGTCTGGCACAAACAAAACCGAAAGATTATTTCCCCTGTATAATTTATCAACTTTCTCTCTTCACACATGTTTACTATTCAATTTCTTTTGTTTTGATTGGTCCAAACACTCTTCACTTTCTATTTGACACACATTTTCTCAATACTAAATTTATTATTTATATAAATGACAATTTATTTTTTATAGTCTTTGTTATATTATATAATTTAGTATCATATAATTTCGTATATTCTTCATGTAAACTTACTTTTTATATGAAATACAATACGTTCTTTTAATTTTGTATCTATATATTTATTAAATTATGTGATTGTATCCGGTTCTTAAAGCGGTTTGACCGGTCCGACCGGTGTACCCGTAAGCAGGTCGGTTCGATTACCGGTCCAGATTTAAAAATATTGTTTTGTGGTTTGTGATCTTATTTTTTGGGTTTTCTCTTTCATTGTTTAAATTTGGTGAGTTGACACCTCGCAGCGCCCATACGTGGTTCGACGCTTTTACGTCTATTTTTTGTTCAATTTAACAATTCTGTCACAATGCGCGGGTTCTAAAAGCTCGTTTAAAATAATGACCGGGTTTTGTATATTTAAACCAAAATCGCGTGTTCTAGTGTTAATTAACGTCTCTCATGATCAAAATTTGGCAGTTTTGTCGAAAAGGTTCACACTTATTTTGTCGAGACCGTGCCATATGGAACCATCGTTGTATTCACCGTCTTCCAGATTGTTTATTTCTTAGCGTGCTTCGGGGTGACATGGATTCCAATCGGGCGTTCTCTTTCCTCTGTTGTTCTTCATCCTCATTGTTATAAGACAATACATTCTACCAAAGTTGATTCTACCTCGTCATTTGTACGAACTGGATGCGGCGGAGTTTGACGAAATTGAAGGTGGTCCATCAGAACCTCTGTTAAAGTAAATACACAACGCTGTTTAATACAAAATCAACTTAAGTTGAAAACTACGAAAACCATATAAATATTTGTTCATATTAATTAAACTGTGATATATAAGACGATTATGTAACTATATCACTCGTTCATTCTGATATGCACTACTTACAAATGCTTATAAAGTTATAAAGTGATTCTTGGCTTAAAAAGTATATAGCTACAAATAACGCTATTAACCATGACCTCAAGAATTCAGGTTGGTAAATAACATTTGTTACTATTAGTGGCCAATGTCATATACCATCATAAAAGGCTCCAACATTATTTTTGTTTCATTGTTTATTCTTTTATGTTGTCATTATTTTATTTTTCATGGTATATGCTAGCTTTAGGTTTAGGCAGTCAATGGTATCTGGGACTGAAAATATTTATACGATTAAATATTATTTAAACACTGCATATTATTCACACAAATAAGCAAATAATCGTTTGGAAAACATAAAAATCTATAGAGCTAAAGATAGAGTTATGAATTTCTGACTCGAGGTAAAATTAATACAAAATTCACGGGTTAAGATTAGTCTAAAACGGGTTTTCGACAATTTAAATTGAACTCGTGAACACAATTACCTAAACATGTGGTGTCTGGGTCGACCTATCAGTTATCTTTATATCATTTAAAATTAACAAAATAAATCACTCGACGGGATTAGTCTAAATGAGTTTAGTACAATTTAACTTGAACTCGTGAATACAATTAGTTTGATGGGTAGTGTTTCGGTCCACCTGCGAGTTTTTTATATTAACTGAAATTAATTTCTCGTTCTCATTTGTAACATAACTTGAGTACATTTTAAGACTAAAAAATATATTATATTATATCATATACGATCTAGTTTATGATTAAACTTATATTAAGATAAAAATAACCTAAAAACAATCTTTTAGGTTTATATAAAACTAGTGGAGTTTCACGCATGCTATGCTGGGAATAAGTCGGCATTGGTATCATACAAGCACTCGGTATAGCAACTGAATGATAAAATCCAAAAAATAAAGTCATGATATGCCCAAAATGATATCGACATATGTTTTACATCAATCATAAACCATAAAAACGAATATAAGTAATGGTTCCAATAATACCGGTACCGATGTCGTTATGTCGGAATCAGCGTGGCACCAATATTGTTGAGACACTATCAGTTTGGTTCTTCATGGTACCGATATGGTACCAACACTCGTTATAGCATACGATATTAAAAAGCTACTCTATTGTAAATACTAATTCTATTTTCAAGAAATTTTTACCAAAAACCATGAAAACAAACGTTGGTACCACTATTGAAGATCTTTAGGTCGGTATCGATTTGATCCATCATGGTAAAAAAGAAACAAGAAAAATCATCTATATTTGACATGTTTGATTCTGAACAAAACTTTTATTTAAACGTAGATAAAGATAAGCATGTTGCAATAATATATTTGTAAATTTATAAATCGCTACATTATTTTATTGGAATAACGAAAAGGCCAAAGGGTATACGAAATCAATCTATTAAATAAAAAAAACTAAATATGAGGTAGCTTTATTAACATTTTTTTTCCTTTAATTACTTGTACATTACTACTCACAACTCGGCTTTGAAAACATCAAGACGTAGATAAAAATAGACACGTTGCAACGGCATACTCACAATTTTATAAAAGCCAAATTTTAAAAGTTCTACGCGGAAACAATGCTCAAAATTAATCATATTAATAAATTAATTAATTAGTTAATTGATTGATTAATTAATTAATATGTTACTATTTAGAGTTAATTACGCCGTTGGTCCCTATGGTTTTATCAAAATAACAACATTGGATACTAACATTTTTTGTTTCAACATTGAGTTCTATGGTTTTATTTTTGTAACAATGTTGGGTATTAAGAAAAATATAGTAAAAAACTTGTAACAATGTTGGGTATTAAGAAAAATATAGTTAAAAACTAACAATAAATCATAAGTACTTTTGTCATTGCATCTAAAATAACTAATATATATATATATATATATATATATGTATATAATACATTCTTTTTTCCTTTCTTCTCAAAAAACCTAATGCTCTTCAAATCCTTTCTCTTTTTGAACAATTTTTTTATTTGAATTTGTTCGAAGCTTGAAAACAAAGAATTATTTATTAGATGAAACTAGAGGAGTTTTCATCAATCTCAATTTGATTCTGCTCAAAGGTTTGGAGCATATAAAATTATTTCTTTTATGGTTTCATTAATGTCAACAATGTTTTTTTTAATGAAATTATCCAAGAGACAATTACTTAGTGTTTGTCCATAACATTAGTGATTTTTATTTTATTTTATTTTATTTTTATGAAATCAACTAAGGTTGAAAACAAAGACAATAATTTTTTGTGGACATGTAACATATGTATGTTTTTCCAAATATGTATTTACCCATTGTTATTTGATTGTCGACCAATGTATCATATTTGCTTAATTTACATAACTTTCGTGTCAAAACTTTTGAGTAACCGGAAATATTGAAATTAGAGCATAATAACAATCTCTCTTAGTTGGTGATTTATTCATAAAAATAAGTATACTTATATAAATGCCCCTTTTAATTCTGTTTTGCCTAAAAAATCTAAGTATACGAAATTCATATTTAATTTCTCTTATATTTAGGAAAAAACTTATTTTCCTTTATTAAACTATTAACCAAAGTATTATTATTAATTTATTCTATTATATTTGGTTAAATATATACCTGGAAAAATAAACATTAATACGTATATTATTTCGTTTAGGTACAATGACAAAAATTATCCATAATTTATTGTTAGTTTTTAACTAAGGTTTGCGTTAATACCCAACATTGTTACAAAAATAAAACCATAGAACTCAATGTTGCAACAATAAATTGTTAGTACCTATTGTTCTTATTTTAACAAAACCACAAGAACTAATGGTATAATTAACTCTACTATTTATAACTAATTAATTAAATAAAATGTTACTATTCATAACTATATATAATATTACAGATATCAAAAGATATCAAAGAAAAACTATATTATTCTAAGGGTATTAATAATAATACATGGTAAAAACTTATATTCACATGGTGTATACGGATCGTATAACGTTATACAGCTAGAATATTAAAAACCGATAAAGGTAGCAGGCAAAATTTTTGTCAGTTTTTTTTATTCTATATGGGTCGTATAACTTTATACGGCCCGTATACACCATGTGAAAATAAGTTATTTGGTCGTATACTATATATACAAAGCTCTTATACGGCCAGTATAAGTGTATACGGCCCGTATGGTTCTGTTTTTTTATGGAGTTAATATTCACAAATTATGGTATGTCAAAGTTAACTTTCAGATTCAGATTCAGGAAGCAGATTTCACATTGAAAATAGCTACATCTACTGTTTTCACGTACATGCGTTTAATGAAATTGAGGAATGTTCTGGAATGATCTATTACGGAATGTTCTGGAAATTGAAGGAAAAGGAAGGTTGTAGCACTTTAAGATTAACTAGTAACATTTGCAGTCGGCGTGTGTTCGGAGCATGTTTTGACAAATATGTCCATATATGCATTTAATTCACATCATTACAAAGAAAAAAATTATAATCTCGATCAAAGACAACTTAAGAACCATATCTACATATGCTAACACAAAAAACATCTTTGTCGCCCTTAAGGTTTATCACATTGTAATGATGTTGGGAATTAAACACATGTACGTGACAATAGTAGATGTTACAAAAGGCAATCAAATCTTACAAACACCATCTAATAGACTACTGATGTTTGATAATAAATTATTCGGAATGTGATATGGGGAATTAAACACATGTACGTGGCAATTAAACCTTACAAACACCATCGAATAGACTACATCGATGTTTTTATTATAACTGTAATAAAACGGAACATAGTCGAATTCCTAATATATATAACTAGGGTCTTTGAAGAGACGTTGATTCCAAATTCCAACTGCTTTAGTTCAGTCATATCAAAAACCCACTAGCCCTATATTTTTAACACGATTTTAACACGATCTTTGTTTTCAGGGTATTCTATCTCTTAAAACCCACTAGCATAAAACGTCAGCAATCTTTTTTACTTTAAAAAAATCTTATTCGATTTCGGTTTAACACGGGTTACAATAACACTTCAAGCATTCTGAACCCTAGCTGCAAACAACCGACCAAACTCCGGATACTGAAAAACATCATCAATCATACTCTCTGAACTCTCACAAAAACTTCAGCAATCAATTACCATATCTACCTTTCACTGTTTGATATCACTTTTTACCAACCAAATTATTTCACTGTTCATAAACTCTCACAATTGCCCAAAAAAAATCATTTATATATACGGGCCGTATAACCTTATACGACCCGTATACAAGTTTTTATTCCCAAAAAGCTACTCAAAACTCACAAAATATATCCACCTAGTCGTATAACGTTATGTTGCCCGTATACAATTGTATACACTGAAATTAATTTCTCGTTCTCATTTGTAACATAACTTGAGTACATTTTAAGACTAAAAAATATATTATATTATATCATATACGATCTAGTTTATGATTAAACTTATATTAAGATAAAAATAACCTAAAAACAATCTTTTAGGTTTATATAAAACTAGTGGAGTTTCACGCATGCTATGCTGGGAATAAGTCGGCATTGGTATCATACAAGCACTCGGTATAGCAACTGAATGATAAAATCCAAAAAATAAAGTCATGATATGCCCAAAATGATATCGACATATGTTTTACATCAATCATAAACCATAAAAACGAATATAAGTAATGGTTCCAATAATACCGGTACCGATGTCGTTATGTCGGAATCAGCGTGGCACCAATATTGTTGAGACACTATCAGTTTGGTTCTTCATGGTACCGATATGGTACCAACACTCGTTATAGCATACGATATTAAAAAGCTACTCTATTGTAAATACTAATTCTATTTTCAAGAAATTTTTACCAAAAACCATGAAAACAAACGTTGGTACCACTATTGAAGATCTTTAGGTCGGTATCGATTTGATCCATCATGGTAAAAAAGAAACAAGAAAAATCATCTATATTTGACATGTTTGATTCTGAACAAAACTTTTATTTAAACGTAGATAAAGATAAGCATGTTGCAATAATATATTTGTAAATTTATAAATCGCTACATTATTTTATTGGAATAACGAAAAGGCCAAAGGGTATACGAAATCAATCTATTAAATAAAAAAAACTAAATATGAGGTAGCTTTATTAACATTTTTTTCCTTTAATTACTTGTACATTACTACTCACAACTCGGCTTTGAAAACATCAAGACGTAGATAAAAATAGACACGTTGCAACGGCATACTCACAATTTTATAAAAGCCAAATTTTAAAAGTTCTACGCGGAAACAATGCTCAAAATTAATCATATTAATAAATTAATTAATTAGTTAATTGATTGATTAATTAATTAATATGTTACTATTTAGAGTTAATTACGCCGTTGGTCCCTATGGTTTTATCAAAATAACAACATTGGATACTAACATTTTTTGTTTCAACATTGAGTTCTATGGTTTTATTTTTGTAACAATGTTGGGTATTAAGAAAAATATAGTAAAAAACTTGTAACAATGTTGGGTATTAAGAAAAATATAGTTAAAAACTAACAATAAATCATAAGTACTTTTGTCATTGCATCTAAAATAACTAATATATATATATATATATATATATATATATATGTATATAATACATTCTTTTTTCCTTTCTTCTCAAAAAACCTAATGCTCTTCAAATCCTTTCTCTTTTTGAACAATTTTTTTATTTGAATTTGTTCGAAGCTTGAAAACAAAGAATTATTTATTAGATGAAACTAGAGGAGTTTTCATCAATCTCAATTTGATTCTGCTCAAAGGTTTGGAGCATATAAAATTATTTCTTTTATGGTTTCATTAATGTCAACAATGTTTTTTTTAATGAAATTATCCAAGAGACAATTACTTAGTGTTTGTCCATAACATTAGTGATTTTTATTTTATTTTATTTTATTTTTATGAAATCAACTAAGGTTGAAAACAAAGACAATAATTTTTTGTGGACATGTAACATATGTATGTTTTTCCAAATATGTATTTACCCATTGTTATTTGATTGTCGACCAATGTATCATATTTGCTTAATTTACATAACTTTCGTGTCAAAACTTTTGAGTAACCGGAAATATTGAAATTAGAGCATAATAACAATCTCTCTTAGTTGGTGATTTATTCATAAAAATAAGTATACTTATATAAATGCCCCTTTTAATTCTGTTTTGCCTAAAAAATCTAAGTATACGAAATTCATATTTAATTTCTCTTATATTTAGGAAAAAACTTATTTTCCTTTATTAAACTATTAACCAAAGTATTATTATTAATTTATTCTATTATATTTGGTTAAATATATACCTGGAAAAATAAACATTAATACGTATATTATTTCGTTTAGGTACAATGACAAAAATTATCCATAATTTATTGTTAGTTTTTAACTAAGGTTTGCGTTAATACCCAACATTGTTACAAAAATAAAACCATAGAACTCAATGTTGCAACAATAAATTGTTAGTACCTATTGTTCTTATTTTAACAAAACCACAAGAACTAATGGTATAATTAACTCTACTATTTATAACTAATTAATTAAATAAAATGTTACTATTCATAACTATATATAATATTACAGATATCAAAAGATATCAAAGAAAAACTATATTATTCTAAGGGTATTAATAATAATACATGGTAAAAACTTATATTCACATGGTGTATACGGATCGTATAACGTTATACAGCTAGAATATTAAAAACCGATAAAGGTAGCAGGCAAAATTTTTGTCAGTTTTTTTTATTCTATATGGGTCGTATAACTTTATACGGCCCGTATACACCATGTGAAAATAAGTTATTTGGTCGTATACTATATATACAAAGCTCTTATACGGCCAGTATAAGTGTATACGGCCCGTATGGTTCTGTTTTTTTATGGAGTTAATATTCACAAATTATGGTATGTCAAAGTTAACTTTCAGATTCAGATTCAGGAAGCAGATTTCACATTGAAAATAGCTACATCTACTGTTTTCACGTACATGCGTTTAATGAAATTGAGGAATGTTCTGGAATGATCTATTACGGAATGTTCTGGAAATTGAAGGAAAAGGAAGGTTGTAGCACTTTAAGATTAACTAGTAACATTTGCAGTCGGCGTGTGTTCGGAGCATGTTTTGACAAATATGTCCATATATGCATTTAATTCACATCATTACAAAGAAAAAAATTATAATCTCGATCAAAGACAACTTAAGAACCATATCTACATATGCTAACACAAAAAACATCTTTGTCGCCCTTAAGGGTTTATCACATTGTAATGATGTTGGGAATTAAACACATGTACGTGACAATAGTAGATGTTACAAAAGGCAATCAAATCTTACAAACACCATCTAATAGACTACTGATGTTTGATAATAAATTATTCGGAATGTGATATGGGGAATTAAACACATGTACGTGGCAATTAAACCTTACAAACACCATCGAATAGACTACATCGATGTTTTTATTATAACTGTAATAAAACGGAACATAGTCGAATTCCTAATATATATAACTAGGGTCTTTGAAGAGACGTTGATTCCAAATTCCAACTGCTTTAGTTCAGTCATATCAAAAACCCACTAGCCCTATATTTTTAACACGATTTTAACACGATCTTTGTTTTCAGGGTATTCTATCTCTTAAAACCCACTAGCATAAAACGTCAGCAATCTTTTTTACTTTAAAAAAATCTTATTCGATTTCGGTTTAACACGGGTTACAATAACACTTCAAGCATTCTGAACCCTAGCTGCAAACAACCGACCAAACTCCGGATACTGAAAAACATCATCAATCATACTCTCTGAACTCTCACAAAAACTTCAGCAATCAATTACCATATCTATCTTTCACTGTTTGATATCACTTTTTACCAACCAAATTATTTCACTGTTCATAAACTCTCACAATTGCCCAAAAAAAATCATTTATATATACGGGCCGTATAACCTTATACGACCCGTATACAAGTTTTTATTCCCAAAAAGCTACTCAAAACTCACAAAATATATCCACCTAGTCGTATAACGTTATGTTGCCCGTATACAATTGTATACACTGAAATTAATTTCTCGTTCTCATTTGTAACATAACTTGAGTACATTTTAAGACTAAAAAATATATTATATTATATCATATACGATCTAGTTTATGATTAAACTTATATTAAGATAAAAATAACCTAAAAACAATCTTTTAGGTTTATATAAAACTAGTGGAGTTTCACGCATGCTATGCTGGGAATAAGTCGGCATTGGTATCATACAAGCACTCGGTATAGCAACTGAATGATAAAATCCAAAAAATAAAGTCATGATATGCCCAAAATGATATCGACATATGTTTTACATCAATCATAAACCATAAAAACGAATATAAGTAATGGTTCCAATAATACCGGTACCGATGTCGTTATGTCGGAATCAGCGTGGCACCAATATTGTTGAGACACTATCAGTTTGGTTCTTCATGGTACCGATATGGTACCAACACTCGTTATAGCATACGATATTAAAAAGCTACTCTATTGTAAATACTAATTCTATTTTCAAGAAATTTTTACCAAAAACCATGAAAACAAACGTTGGTACCACTATTGAAGATCTTTAGGTCGGTATCGATTTGATCCATCATGGTAAAAAAGAAACAAGAAAAATCATCTATATTTGACATGTTTGATTCTGAACAAAACTTTTATTTAAACGTAGATAAAGATAAGCATGTTGCAATAATATATTTGTAAATTTATAAATCGCTACATTATTTTATTGGAATAACGAAAAGGCCAAAGGGTATACGAAATCAATCTATTAAATAAAAAAAACTAAATATGAGGTAGCTTTATTAACATTTTTTTCCTTTAATTACTTGTACATTACTACTCACAACTCGGCTTTGAAAACATCAAGACGTAGATAAAAATAGACACGTTGCAACGGCATACTCACAATTTTATAAAAGCCAAATTTTAAAAGTTCTACGCGGAAACAATGCTCAAAATTAATCATATTAATAAATTAATTAATTAGTTAATTGATTGATTAATTAATTAATATGTTACTATTTAGAGTTAATTACGCCGTTGGTCCCTATGGTTTTATCAAAATAACAACATTGGATACTAACATTTTTTGTTTCAACATTGAGTTCTATGGTTTTATTTTTGTAACAATGTTGGGTATTAAGAAAAATATAGTAAAAAACTTGTAACAATGTTGGGTATTAAGAAAAATATAGTTAAAAACTAACAATAAATCATAAGTACTTTTGTCATTGCATCTAAAATAACTAATATATATATATATATATATATATATGTATATAATACATTCTTTTTTCCTTTCTTCTCAAAAAACCTAATGCTCTTCAAATCCTTTCTCTTTTTGAACAATTTTTTTATTTGAATTTGTTCGAAGCTTGAAAACAAAGAATTATTTATTAGATGAAACTAGAGGAGTTTTCATCAATCTCAATTTGATTCTGCTCAAAGGTTTGGAGCATATAAAATTATTTCTTTTATGGTTTCATTAATGTCAACAATGTTTTTTTTAATGAAATTATCCAAGAGACAATTACTTAGTGTTTGTCCATAACATTAGTGATTTTTATTTTATTTTATTTTATTTTTATGAAATCAACTAAGGTTGAAAACAAAGACAATAATTTTTTGTGGACATGTAACATATGTATGTTTTTCCAAATATGTATTTACCCATTGTTATTTGATTGTCGACCAATGTATCATATTTGCTTAATTTACATAACTTTCGTGTCAAAACTTTTGAGTAACCGGAAATATTGAAATTAGAGCATAATAACAATCTCTTAGTTGGTGATTTATTCATAAAAATAAGTATACTTATATAAATGCCCCTTTTAATTCTGTTTTGCCTAAAAAATCTAAGTATACGAAATTCATATTTAATTTCTCTTATATTTAGGAAAAAACTTATTTTCCTTTATTAAACTATTAACCAAAGTATTATTATTAATTTATTCTATTATATTTGGTTAAATATATACCTGGAAAAATAAACATTAATACGTATATTATTTCGTTTAGGTACAATGACAAAAATTATCCATAATTTATTGTTAGTTTTTAACTAAGGTTTGCGTTAATACCCAACATTGTTACAAAAATAAAACCATAGAACTCAATGTTGCAACAATAAATTGTTAGTACCTATTGTTCTTATTTTAACAAAACCACAAGAACTAATGGTATAATTAACTCTACTATTTATAACTAATTAATTAAATAAAATGTTACTATTCATAACTATATATAATATTACAGATATCAAAAGATATCAAAGAAAAACTATATTATTCTAAGGGTATTAATAATAATACATGGTAAAAACTTATATTCACATGGTGTATACGGATCGTATAACGTTATACAGCTAGAATATTAAAAACCGATAAAGGTAGCAGGCAAAATTTTTGTCAGTTTTTTTTATTCTATATGGGTCGTATAACTTTATACGGCCCGTATACACCATGTGAAAATAAGTTATTTGGTCGTATACTATATATACAAAGCTCTTATACGGCCAGTATAAGTGTATACGGCCCGTATGGTTCTGTTTTTTTATGGAGTTAATATTCACAAATTATGGTATGTCAAAGTTAACTTTCAGATTCAGATTCAGGAAGCAGATTTCACATTGAAAATAGCTACATCTACTGTTTTCACGTACATGCGTTTAATGAAATTGAGGAATGTTCTGGAATGATCTATTACGGAATGTTCTGGAAATTGAAGGAAAAGGAAGGTTGTAGCACTTTAAGATTAACTAGTAACATTTGCAGTCGGCGTGTGTTCGGAGCATGTTTTGACAAATATGTCCATATATGCATTTAATTCACATCATTACAAAGAAAAAAATTATAATCTCGATCAAAGACAACTTAAGAACCATATCTACATATGCTAACACAAAAAACATCTTTGTCGCCCTTAAGGGTTTATCACATTGTAATGATGTTGGGAATTAAACACATGTACGTGACAATAGTAGATGTTACAAAAGGCAATCAAATCTTACAAACACCATCTAATAGACTACTGATGTTTGATAATAAATTATTCGGAATGTGATATGGGGAATTAAACACATGTACGTGGCAATTAAACCTTACAAACACCATCGAATAGACTACATCGATGTTTTTATTATAACTGTAATAAAACGGAACATAGTCGAATTCCTAATATATATAACTAGGGTCTTTGAAGAGACGTTGATTCCAAATTCCAACTGCTTTAGTTCAGTCATATCAAAAACCCACTAGCCCTATATTTTTAACACGATTTTAACACGATCTTTGTTTTCAGGGTATTCTATCTCTTAAAACCCACTAGCATAAAACGTCAGCAATCTTTTTTACTTTAAAAAAATCTTATTCGATTTCGGTTTAACACGGGTTACAATAACACTTCAAGCATTCTGAACCCTAGCTGCAAACAACCGACCAAACTCCGGATACTGAAAAACATCATCAATCATACTCTCTGAACTCTCACAAAAACTTCAGCAATCAATTACCATATCTACCTTTCACTGTTTGATATCACTTTTTACCAACCAAATTATTTCACTGTTCATAAACTCTCACAATTGCCCAAAAAAAATCATTTATATATACGGGCCGTATAACCTTATACGACCCGTATACAAGTTTTTATTCCCAAAAAGCTACTCAAAACTCACAAAATATATCCACCTAGTCGTATAACGTTATGTTGCCCGTATACAATTGTATACACTGAAATTAATTTCTCGTTCTCATTTGTAACATAACTTGAGTACATTTTAAGACTAAAAAATATATTATATTATATCATATACGATCTAGTTTATGATTAAACTTATATTAAGATAAAAATAACCTAAAAACAATCTTTTAGGTTTATATAAAACTAGTGGAGTTTCACGCATGCTATGCTGGGAATAAGTCGGCATTGGTATCATACAAGCACTCGGTATAGCAACTGAATGATAAAATCCAAAAAATAAAGTCATGATATGCCCAAAATGATATCGACATATGTTTTACATCAATCATAAACCATAAAAACGAATATAAGTAATGGTTCCAATAATACCGGTACCGATGTCGTTATGTCGGAATCAGCGTGGCACCAATATTGTTGAGACACTATCAGTTTGGTTCTTCATGGTACCGATATGGTACCAACACTCGTTATAGCATACGATATTAAAAAGCTACTCTATTGTAAATACTAATTCTATTTTCAAGAAATTTTTACCAAAAACCATGAAAACAAACGTTGGTACCACTATTGAAGATGTTTAGGTCGGTATCGATTTGATCCATCATGGTAAAAAAGAAACAAGAAAAATCATCTATATTTGACATGTTTGATTCTGAACAAAACTTTTATTTAAACGTATATAAAGATAAGCATGTTGCAATAATATATTTGTAAATTTATAAATCGCTACATTATTTTATTGGAATAACGAAAAGGCCAAAGGGTATACGAAATCAATCTATTAAATAAAAAAAACTAAATATGAGGTAGCTTTATTAACATTTTTTTCCTTTAATTACTTGTACATTACTACTCACAACTCGGCTTTGAAAAAATCAAGACGTAGATAAAAATAGACACGTTGCAACGGCATACTCACAATTTTATAAAAGCCAAATTTTAAAAGTTCTACGCGGAAACAATGCTCAAAATTAATCATATTAATAAATTAATTAATTAGTTAATTGATTGATTAATTAATTAATATGTTACTATTTAGAGTTAATTACGCCGTTGGTCCCTATGGTTTTATCAAAATAACAACATTGGGTACTAACATTTTTTGTTTCAACATTGAGTTCTATGGTTTTATTTTTGTAACAATGTTGAGTATTAAGAAAAATATAGTTAAAAACTAACAATAAATCATGAGTACTTTTGTCATTGCATCTAAAATAACTAATATATATATATATATGTATATAATCCATTCTTTTTTCCTACTTCTCAAATAACCTAATGCTCTTCAAATCCTTTCTCTTTTTGAACAATTTTTTTATTTGAATTTGTTCGAAGCTTGAAAACAAAAAATTATTTATTAGATGAAACTAGAGGAGTTTTCATCAATCTCAATTTGATTCTGCTCAAAGGTTTGGAGCATATAAAATTATTTCTTTTATGGTTTCATTAATATCAGCAATGTTTTTTTTAATGAAATTATCCAAGAGACAATTACTTAATGTTTGTCCATAACATTAGTGATTTTTATTTTATTTTATTTTATTTTTATGAAATCAACTAAGGTTGAAAACAAAGACAATAATTTTTTGTAGACATGTAACATATGTATGTTTTTCCAAATATGTATTTACCCATTGTTATTTGATTGTCGACCAATGTATCATATTTGTTTAATTTAAATAACTTTCGTGTAAAAACTTTTGAGTAACCGGAAATATTGAAATTAGAGCATAATAACAATCTCTCTTAGTTGGTGATTTATTCATAAAAATAAGTATACTTATATAAATGCCCCTTTTAATTCTGTTTTGCCTAAAAAATCTAAGTATACGAAATTCATATTTAATTTCTCTTATATTTAGGAAAAAACTTATTTTCCTTTATTAAACTATTAACCAAAGTATTATTATCAATTTATTCTATTATATTTGGTTAAATATATACCTGGAAAAATAAACATTAATATGTATATTAATTCGTTTAGGTACAATGACAAAAATATCCATAATTTATTGTTAGTTTTTAACTAAGGTTTGCGTTAATACCCAACATTGTTACAAAAATAAAACCATAGAACTCAATGTTGCAACAATAAATTGTTAGTACCCAATGTTCTTATTTTAACAAAACCACAAGAACTAACGGTGTAATTAACTCTACTATTTATAACTATATATAATATTCCTTGCAACAAATATTAGAGAAAAAACTATATTGTTCATAATAATATATAAATTAATTAGTTAAATAATATGTTACTATTCATAACAATATATAACATTGCTAGCTACAGATATCAAAAGATATCAAAGAAAAACTATATTATTCAAAGGGTATTAATAATAATACATGGTAAAAACTTATATTCACATGGTGTATACGGGTCGTATAACATTATACAGCTAGAATATTAAAAACCGACAAAGGTTGCAGGCAAAATTTTTGTCAGTTTTTTTATTCTATATGGGTCGTATAACTTTATACGGCCCGTATACACCATTTGAAAATAAGTTACTTGGTCGTATACGATGTATACGAAGCTCTTATACGGCCAGTATAAGTGTATACGGCCCGTATGGTTCTGTTTTTTTATGGAGTTAATATTCACAAATTATGGTATGTCAAAGTTAACTTTCAGATTCAGATTCAGGAAGCAGATTTCACATTGAAAATAGCTACATCTACTGTTTTCACGTACATGCGTTTAAGGAAATTGAGGAATGTTCTGGAATGATCTATTACGGAGAATGTTCTGGAAATTGAAGGAAAAGGAAGGTTGTAGCACTTTAAGATTAACTAGTAACATTTGCAGTCGGCGTGTGTTCGGAGCATGTTTTGACAAATATGTCCATATATGCATTTAATTCACATCGTTATAAAGAAAAAAATTATAATCTCAATCAAAGACAACTTAAGAACCAGATCTACATATGCTAACACAAAAAAACATCTTTGTCGCCCTTAAGGGTTTATCACATTGTAATGATGTTGGGAATTAAACACATGTACGTGACAATAGTAGATGTTACAAAAGGCAATAAAATCTTACAAAAACCATCTAATAGACTACTGATGTTTGATAATAAATTATTCGGAAAGTGATATGGGGAATTAAACGCATGTACGTGGCAATTAAACCTTACAAACACCATCGAATAGACTACATCGATGTTTTTATTATAACTGTAATAAAACAGAACATAGTCGAATTTCTAATATATATAACTAGGGTCTTTGAAGACACGTTGATTCCAAATTCCAACTGCTTAGTTCAGTCATATCAAAAACCCACTAGCCCTATATTTTTAACACGATTTTAACAGGATCTTTGTTTTCAGGGTATTCTATCTCTTAAAACCCACTAGCATAAAACGTCAGCAATCTTTTTTACTTTAAAAAAATCTTATTCGATTTCGGTTTAACACGGGTTAAAATAACACTTCAAGCATTCTGAACCCTAGCTGCAAACAACCGACCAAACTCCGGATACTGAAAAACATCATCAATCATACTCTCTGAACTCTCACAAAAACTTCAGCAATCAATTACCATATCTACCTTTCACTGTTTGATATCACTTTTTACCAACCAAATTATTTCACTGTTCATAAACTCTCTCAATTGCCAAAAAAAAATTCATTTATATATATACGGGCCGTATAATCTTATACAACCCGTATACAAGTTTTTATTCCCAAAAAGCTACTCAAAACTCACAAAATATATCCACCTAGTCGTATAACGTTATGTTGCCCGTATACAATTGTATACTGGCCGTATAACGTTATACGGCCCGTATACAAGAAAGCAAAAACAAAAAAACATTCAACTCCTGACATCACTGTGTAACGACATTCTATACGGGCCGTATAACCTTATACGAAGAGGATGTGAAAATAAGATATAGGGGATGTATGAACAGAACCACCCTATTCTAGTTGAAATTTATAAACGAAAAAAGAAAGATGGATATTGTTGTGTCACATTGTGTCTCCTTCAATTATTATTTTTGAAGATAAAATAACCACCATGGCATGTCTTCCATTACAATAACACCAACAGCGGAAGCTTCTCTATAAAACCCCATTATTACGTATACAAAACCATCGATATGTTATATTCGTTAAAATCACACTACTCTGTGGTCGTAAATAGTACCAAACTCGCATTTTTATCTTATGGTCAAAACTTTAACACGTGTGATGTATAGGGGTCACTCTTCGTATATTACACATAAAAACAAGTATTTAATATCATATAACATGAAAAAAAATGCAACTATGATCACTTGCCAATATATAGTTGGTTGAATATGCAAAATGTAATTAATCAACCTAATTTAAACATGTATACTAATTTTGCAATAGTTGTCAAGGGGGAGGATAATGTACAAGATGGATTTTACGTACCAAGTATGCGTGAAAATCCTGATTTTAGATTCTTAAAGATCAAGGGCTATAATTTTATCGGTGACAATTTCATAAATAAAGGGAGACTATAATTGAAAAACAAATAACAAAATCTGTCATTCAACCAAATACTCCATTGGTTTTCAAACGGCTATAACTTTTTCATATGATAATATTTTTTTAAAAAAAATTACACTGTATTAACGAGCATTTTATTCTCTTTAATTTGAGTAGGGTATTACTATAGTTTCGTTAATTTTTAAAAGATTTTGTTTTACAAAGCTATGTGGTTACGTGAATACGTGATTTCATAAGCCTACGTAATTACGTAACATTCATTATATTCAGAAACAAGTATACTGTTATGTGATTATGTACGCGTTCGTAATTACGTAATATGCAATTTATTCGTGAAACAATGGTAACGTACGTGATTTTTGTATACTGTTACATGATTTTGTATAACGTTATGTGATTATGTTCAGTACGTAATTACGTAACGCTACATGACTATGTACCATTACGTAATTACGTAACATTACATGAATATGTATTTTCTGCTATGTGGTAAAAAGACAAAAATTCCCCTTTCCCTCCTTAGATGAAAAGGACACGCGTCAGGCTCAGAATCTCACGTACCCTTCGCACGCGTTTTGTCTCTTGTACTTGATCCAATGCGTAGTTGTCAATAATTGGATTTATAACTAATTATACTATTTTCATGACCAATTCATTTCCAATAAACCAAAATCAGTTATTTATATTTCATTTAATAATGGTTAAACACCCAAAAGTGAATTTGAATTGCTTAATTCCAACCCGATATGTTTGTTTTAAAATTACCAAAAAACTAGTTTTTATCAACTTCCGTATAGATTTTAAAAAATGAAATACATTTAAAATAGTATATCTAATTATTCAAACTCAATTTTAGCCATTTGATCAATCAATTCAGACCATAGGTAATAAGCATTATAGGGTAGGGGTGAGCAGGAAAACCGAAATAACTGAACCGTAACCGAATAACCGAACCGAAACAAAAACCGACGGTTCGGTTTTCGGATTTTTAATAACCGAAAATTTCGGTTCGGTTTTCGGATAAACATTTTCAATAACCGCAAAAAACCGAACCAAACCGAACTAATAAGTTACAATCCATATATTTTTATGTTTAAGTTTAAATTGTTTAAGTGTTTAACCAAATGCTAGTAGAAAATATTAATTTTATTATTGAATGTTAAGTGTTTACAACAAAAACATTACATGTTTATTTATAATTGAAATGATTTATTTATTACCTATAAAAAATAATAAAATTTAATATAAAAATTAAATGATCTTCAAATTACTATAAAAGAAAAATGTCTTAATAAAAACTTTAAGAAATATAAAATAGATTAGAAGGTTAGTTAATGTAAACAATATTAATTAAAGAGGTTAACTATAATAATTAAATGTAAACATATAACAAGATTGTTATAATATAAATTATACCTTTTATTTTTTGTATCTTACATAATTTTGTTCCAAAAACCGAAATAACCAAAAAACCGAACCGAATCGACGTAAAAACCGAAACCGAAAAAAACCAAAACCGAACGGTTTTTAAAAACCGAAAACCGACATTTCGGTTACGGTTTTGATTTTGCCTAAAAACCGAACCGAACCGTGCACACCCCTATTATAGGGGCATGAAAAACTTTGATAATGCCTTCATACCATCTCCATGGGCATTTTAGGGGCATGAAAAGGTTGAGTCATTTCTAGAATAATGTCCAATAAGAAGGAAAAAAAGAAAAGTAATTAATTAAATGACATTAAAAGAAGCATTAATCATTACAAACTTTTTGAATGAGCTTTATTATGATGTGATGAAAAATACCGCTTATGGGGCATTAAGTATTACATGTGTTCTAATGTGGGTCAACGTCAACAAGTTCACCATGATGGCAAAATTCATAATAATACTTTGTATTTCCATTAATAATAGTTCCAATAAGATGTTAACTTATTTCAGTCAAAAATAATGGTTTGTATTCAAAAAATTCCACTCGTTTAAAATTTCACCAAGAATACATATAGCGAGAAATTTTATTTAGTTATATAATTAAAATTTAACTTAACCACAAGTGGTAAACATCATACATGATGTTCTAAACTCTTCAAAACTACATACATGATCAATTTCTTGAAATTTAATTATATCGTTTGAAACCCACTTAAAAACTCTTCTAAAGCTGATGAGGTATAAATCAATTATTATTGGAGGGGAAGCGAAGATTTCGGTTTGAAACCATAGGTCTCAAGCTCGAACCCGAACCAACCGGGTTTTACCATATTGTGCCTTTGGGCATCGGGTGTTCCCCGAACCTAGAGATAGTGGGCTAGGGCTACCCATCGCTGTCTGCAGTTACGGACGTATGGGATCGTTTTTTGCCATTGCGTTATCCTAGATAGCAGGACTTTTATTCGTTGGTCGTTTAAAAAAACTCTTCAAAACTTTGAAAGTGATAACAAGGGGGAGTTTAAAACTAAGGTTGTTTCACTTTGAAATTAATAACCTTAGTTATAAATCGCTTTTTGCCTTTGTGTTACCTAATGACCCTTTGTGGTTTAAACTTTGAACTAATGACCCTTACTTAGTGACTCTTTAAAACTTTGAAATCGATAACAACCTTAGTTATAAATCACTTTTTGCTAAACTTTGAAATTGATAACAACCTTAGTTATAAATCACTTTTTGCTATTGTGTTACTAATGACCCTTACCTAGTTTAAAACTAAGGTTGCTTCACTTTTTGGAACATCTATCCTATATAAATTGGCTTCTCTCCATAGGTTTTACATAACACACTTAATACTTTTTTCATTTCTTTTGCTTCTTCTCTCCATAGGTTTTACATAACACACTTAATACTTCTTTTTTTAGAGACGGCCACATGTCACATTTAATGACTTTATAAAAGAACCATAGGTTAGGATTTAAAAATGAGCATAAAAAATGAGCATTTTAGTCTAATCTACATTATAACTAAACTGGAATCACACCAACATAATATAACTAGATGATTGATAACATTATATAGGATAAAATATTCTCATCGTAAGATATCAAAAAATGGGATGTTTCACTACTCGGTTGTACTCGTTGGGTTCACGTGTTTTCCATGAATAACAAGTATCACGTCATATTAATAACTGATTGATATTTAAATGTAGAAAACGACAAAGTTATTAAACAAGTCGACTCAACTCGTTTCCAAATATTGTATATAAATTTAAAGAGCATGACAGAGAATAGTGTTAGGCAGCTACTTGGCACTTTGGCACTTTCCCATTAGCCCGGCTAAATTGCGATTTTACCACCTGTTTAGAATTACGATTTTGCTCAAAATTACGATTTTGCCCCAATTCGAAATGACATTCTTGCAATCGTTATAGCTTTTGATAAATTACGATTTTACCCCAGTCAAAATTACAAATTTCTCCCCAGTTCAAAATTACGGTATTGCCATAGTTTTAGTTTTTTTAGCAAACGTATGGTAGTGTACTGTTTTAATTGGTTGATTTGATATAATTTTTATTCATGTCGAGCAGTTGCCTAGCACTCGCTTATTAGTCCTAACAAATTACAGTTTTACCCTAGCTTATTGCAATCGTTTTAAATTTTTTTCCTAGTAGAACTATAGAAGTTTTTTATTTTAATTGGTTGAAAAATATTTTTCAAACGTACCGCAACACTGGCGAGACAACCAGTTGATGATAATATCTTCTTTTATTTATCGAAATTAAAAAATAAAAAATAATAACGGTCCGAATTCGAAACCAGGTTTTCAAACTATGGGTGATAACTGATAAAATATCTTGCAAGCATAGTCCATGTGGATCAACTAACAAAAATTACAAAAATAAAGTCCATAAAGCGTAAACGAATCCACCTATCACCACACACCACGTGTCCATTCTTATCCAATCAACACTTTCCGTCAATAAAAGTTATAAAACCCCCACAACCACTTCACACCGTCATCTCCGTCAACAACATTCAAACCCTAACCGTCAATGGCGACTTCTTTCACTCCGATCACCGTCATCTCAACGACCTCCGGCCACCGTAACCACCATAACCACCGCAACACGTCAGCATTCACCGCATCAGCCTCATCCTCCGGCAAGTGGTGGACGCCGCTCTTCGGCTGGTCATCAGATCCGGACTATATCCACAATTCAACAACTGGATCTGTAACTGAAAATTTAGATCTAGATAAAGGTGACGAATGCAGATCTAGATCTGGATCTCGATTTACTCCGGGAGGATTCACGGAGGAGAAAGCGAAACAGTTGCGGATGAAGACGGTGGAGACTAACTTTCATGACGTCATGTATCACTCCGCTATCGCATCTCGACTCGCTTCGGATGTTTCCGGCCATAATGTTGACCGGTAGTGCTCCGATTCTTTTCCAGTGAAGTTCGTTTTAGTCGTTTTTTTAATCGTCTATTACGTCGTGAATTGATTTAAGTATCCATTGGTGATGCATCTGGTAGTAATCTGTATTAGTGTAATTTCTGTGATGTTTGTTGTTGACTGAATTGTTAAATTTTCGATAATTGAAATTTTCAAACCATAACCGGTTCAGTTTCTAACTGGAGACGTCGGTTTGTGGTTCGGTTCGAGACTTCGAGTTGTTCGCATAAAAAACAGTAACCGAAAAAATCGGTTAACCGTTAACGTTACAAAATAAACCGGGTTTTTTAAGCGGCAAAAAAACCGGTGCGCCGAACAGCAACAGTAACGGTCATGCATGACCGTTTGGCACAAAATCTAGCCGTTGTTTTTTTTGTTGTTTGGGCACCAATTCCATCTCTTAAACCGGTTTTATAGCCGAACTGAATCGGTTCGGACCAGAGTCTGATATGGGTTTAAAAAACTGGTTTGCAACCGTAACCCTGTTATTAAAAAAATTGGTTTTGATATATAATCGAGAAACTGGTTCGGTTAAAAACTGGACTTTAAAGAAAACCGATTTGTACACCTATGGTTGTAACCTAGCCAAGCCGTTTGTGAGTTACTTGAGATCGGCTCATTAAATCAGGAATCGAGTTTAGTCTAAACAAGCCCGAGCGTGAGTTTCATTTATTGAGCTCGAGCTGACTTGCAAGCCTAAGAGAGTTTGTTATGAATTTAATATTTATATGTAGAATTGTGATAAAAATAACTAAATAGTTTATATATACAAAATAATTATATATATATAAAGTAGTTGTATATGATAAAAGAGTCGAGCTCGAGCTTGAAATCTATACACCAGTCGAGCTCAAGCTTTGAAAAGTTACACATTAGACGAGCTCGAGGTCGAACTTGAGCTCTTCATAAATTTAATAAGCCAAGACGAGCAAGCTTAGTCTAGTGTTCGGCGTAACTCAGCTCGTTTGCACAGTAAATAATTGCATATCGCATTGTCATATTGTATCTAAATGTACCAAATATTTTGAAACGGACATTGTACTTGTACACTACACAATAAAAATATTAAAGATGTTATAATGATCAAGTAAGAAACAATGAAAGGGCTTGTAGTCCGGTAAGAAGGTGTTTTGTTAAGGTTATAGTCCTTTTAAGTTGTGTGAGTTCAAATCATATTGTGCACAAATTTATATATTTGGGAGTAGTCGAGATAGGCTTGCTAAATCCGGAACTGAGTTGAGCCTAAACAAGCCTGAACATGAGTTTCACTAATCGAGCTTGAGCTAAAGCAAGTCTAAATGAGTTTGTTATTAATTTTATATTTATATGTAGAATTGTGATATAAATAACTAAATAGTATATATATTATGTTATCTATAAAATTTATAATTAACATATATACAAAATAATTATAAATATATAGAAATTAATTATATATGATAAAAGAGTGGTTGAAAAACTATACACTAATCGAGCTCAAGCTTTGAAAAATTACACTTGAGGCTGAACTTAAGCTCTTCGTAAATTAAACAAGCCCCAAGCTTAGCCTCGTGTTCAACACAACTTAGCTTGTTTACACCGTAACTAAAGGCATATATCATAGTCATATTGCATCTAATGTACTAAATATTTGAATTGTATATTGTACACACTACACACAATACCAAACGATAATTGCATATTTTAAACTGGTCAAATTGGTGGTAATCAGACTTGGCTAATCTACTACATAGATTTAGTTTCATTTAAGAATTGTACTAGTTTATAGTCCCATGTACTACATGGGTTTAATAATGAAAATTGTTTGATTCCATAACATAATAAATCAAGTAGGCAACTAGGTGTATTTGATAATAATCTCAAAAGCTAGCAATCTCTTACTTATAGTAGTTAATACCCAATTCATTTGTAATGTGCTTAGCTATCAATTCTTTAGAAACCTTTTTAATTATTTTAAAATCATGCAATTAAATAATGAAAAACTATTTAGACAACCAATAAATTTATCCGTCCTTATTTTGTTATACAATTAACTTATATTGCCTCACGTACAATTTTAAAAACTGCTGGACTATATTAATAAACTATTTGGCTCTATTGATAAACGTATAAGGTTAATATAAATTTAAATGGTTAATCACATAACATAATTTAAATATAAAAAATAATTAAACTCTTATTTGGGTTTACATTTGATCATTATTTATACTAACTCAAAGATTCTTCAAATATAAATAAAAAATCTTATAGTAGTTATTATATTTTACTTATAAACTAAGATTTTCAAAAATTAATAAAAAAAATCATGTTTTAGAGTTATAGAAAAAGTTATTGTTTTAGAAATACCTTTATATAAATTTAGAATGATAATCAATAGAATTTTCTGAGATATGCTTTGCGTTTTATTATATCCAATAAACTAGTTTATAACCCCGTGTTTTACACGGGGTGCATAAATTAAATATTATACAATAAGTAATATAGTTATATCTTTAGAATACTTAGTGTGTTGGACGAATTAGATAAATATAATGTAATCGATCAACAATACAGTCATCAAAATATATATTTAAATGATGAATTTGATGTATTATTTATTTATTAAAAAAGTTACTTTGTTTTTATCTATTATTAAGTTAGAAACATGTATATTACACGTGGTAAAACCAATGAAATTTAGATGATTATAAATAAGCGAAAAAATAAAAAGAATTATAAATAAGTAAGAGAGATCCATGAAGTTTGTGATTTAACATTATTTTCTTATTTCTCTATCATATCTCTACAAATTATATATTATTATGAGTTAATTACTGTTTTCGTCCATGTGGTTTGTCAAAAATCACTATTTCAGTCCATTAGTTTAAAAATTGCGATTTCAGTCCCTGTGGTTTCACTTTCATAACCATTTCAGTCCACCTCACAACTATTTCAGTCCCTGTACTTACAGAATAAATGGATTGAAGTGGTTATGAAAGTGAAACCCAGGGACTGAAATGGTTACGAAAGTGAAACCACGGGGATTGAAATCGCAATTTAAACTAATGGACTGAAATAGTGATTTTGACAAACCACAGGGACGAAAACAGTAATTAACTCTATTATTATTAATTCAAAGTTTGATAAAGAAATTATTATCCTTATCTAGTTAAACTATTGTTAATAGGAACTTAACCTATAATACAAATTATATATATTAATTCAAAGTTTATTAAAAAAATTGTTATCCTTATCTAATTTATATATTATTATTTAATAGAAAAATAAATTAAAAAATAAAATAAGAAGGCACCAAAGATTGACACGTGTCAAAAAAAAGATTTTCGTTTATTAGTACAGAGATGTTTCCTATGTTTTCTTATTATTTTTTTTAAAACATTAGGGATAACTTACGTGGAACATATTTCCTAAGCTTTCTTATTAATTATAAAAAAACTTAAATATTAGGGATAACATTTCCTAAGCTTTCTTATTAATTATAAAAAAAAACTTTAATATTAGGGATAACATACGTGAAATAAAGAAATATAAAAATGTGATATTTATCAGATTTAAAAATAGTAAAAGCTAAAGATTTTTTTCAAAGGTGATATGGTGTTGACACGTGGCATTATTTGTAGTCTTTTATTATAAGTTAGATTAGATTGGATTACACGATCCCATGTTGATTACTCCAACAATTGTCCATTTTCCCTAACCAAGTTATCTATTTAGAGTTGAAGCTAAATACACCAATCTATTACATGGAAACGATTAAGGAAATCAATTAAACATGTTCCACTTTTACCCTTTGCTTTATAGCCTAGTGGCATCTTGGTGGTGGGATAAGGCTTTGGGACCAATAAGTCCTGGGTTCGATTCTCATAAGGGAGGTTTTCCCATGTTTATTGGGTTTCCTTCTGAATTGGTATATAGACATTATGCCTAGTGGAAATGGATATGATCAGTGGTTTCTCTGGTGGTACGATAATACTACAGTGGTCTGTTAGTGATCCAAATTTGCCGTTAAAAAAAAAACATGTTCCACTTTTTACAAGCATCAGCCGACCAACAAGAAATTTCTGCCTCCTTTTCCGTGCCATCGGCAGCAGTTTGTTTTCTTTTTATTCCATTTTCAACCCCTCGTTTTTTTTTGTGCAGCCCAACCACAATATGAGCCCACCATAACTAATTACGAAAGTTCAGCCCAATCACAAAGATTTAATCGAAGCCCATTTCATAATTCACAATTTAATATTTTCATTTGATTTGTATAGAGTACAAAATCATCCTTCAGATTTTTATGCAAGAGACCAAACAAATATGACCAAACCTTATGGATGATTTGGCGTTTTACTCTTCTCTTTTTGTACTTCACTTTCATAATATTTCATAAAACCGGTTTGAGGATGGAGTTGTAGATCAATTGCATCTCGTTATCTTATGTTGAACCTAATTGTACCGTTTTAACTCTTTTTTCATACTAATAAAACCATATCAAAGTAATATATTATGTAAAAACAATGATGTCAAAATGAGACTATTAGAGCATGCCAATTCCTAATAGGCTCTCAAAAACCAAGAGTGATATTAGTGTCGGACCTTTACATTCTCTCTCCCGCCCCTCTCTTAACAACAAAAAACCCACTAAGACTTATATTTTACCTCCTCCCTCACATTCACATTCACCGATCCACCTCGCCAATAATTACTACCACCCTCTCTACTCCACCTCACAACCCTTCTCATCCATTTCATTGCCTCACTTCTTAAATACAACCAAAAACACTCTTATCAGGGAAGCTGAGAAGGTGCAAGTACTAGTGAAAATGAAATGATTAAAATTCCCCTGCGTAGTGCTTTCTTGTCTCGAGAAATGATGAAAACGAAATCAAAATTAAGCTACGGTTAATGATCACGATCATACTACATACGCCTAGGCATGTTCATGTACTCCTTGTGTGCCTCTATTCTACATGGTGTTGGGTGACGTTTTCTCATAAAGTTCTCACTTCTCACCCTATCTTAGACTCAGTATGCCTTATGTGTCAGAGCAAGCTCCCTAGACTTTGACACAGGCCCCTCTAAGTTACCTTTCCTAGCCTCTACAACACTAGAACAAGGTTCTCTTCTTCAAGGTCGACAACTCGCTTGGATCAAGTGATGGAGCCACGGATAAACCCATGCACCATCAACGTTATGTTGTTGTCGCTAATATTATATAATGTTATATTATAACAGTTTAAATACATGATGTTTAAGAAGTAGAAATATGGATAGATTATTATACTATAAGCGTTACCAACTCAAAAGTGATTGAGGACAATTGATACAATAAAGCATACATGTGTTTACCTCTTTGCCTGTGTTTTTGCTTTTGAGGATGTTGTTATCAAAGTCGGGCTTGACATTCATCTATATGTATGTTTATATTTTTTCACATAGACAAATAGGTATCATTTTACAAGAGTGGATACAGCTAGACTAAATACACTTTGGTATTTATTTCACATTTAATTATTATAAATGGATAGTTAGATATATCTACTCTAAAGCTACAAACTTGAAGAAACACGGAATAACTTGGTGGAAGGATCTGAACCGTTTTCTCTGAGATGATGAAGAATCACATCTAGCTCTTCCTCTTGAGTCTAGATCTGCAATGGAGAAGACAAAAATGGAACCGTAGAGATGGCCGGTAGAGGAAGAAACCTCTTTTTCCAGCTATAAAAATGTGGCGGCTCCATCTTGTCTACCCTAATAATGAGGTGAACACCTCTTTATATAGGGGACATGGGTCTCCCCTAACCTCAATGGGTCAGGCCCAGTTAGGGGTTATCTCTACAAGTCCCCAGCCCAATGTAGTGTAAACTACAGCGCGTTGGGCCTCGCGGTTGGGTTAGTAAGCAACAATAATAAATAATTAATCTAAAAGCAATAAGTAATGGGAATGTTCGACTGTTAGGGTCGGGTCCAATACCATACCTCTACCAAACTTATTTTTAAACATTTTTTAAGTAGGTTATCTTTGCTTAGTTAGAATTTTCAAATTTTCAGAATCAGTTTTATTGATATATAAGGCTTCAATTTTACCAAAAAATAAATATATGTTTTTTTATCAAAAAAAGAAAAAAAAAAAAGAAAAATTGTCATCCAACAAGGTTTTCTTATCGGAAACTTGCTAAATCAGCACAAAACTAGTATTAACTCCCCCCGGTTGAGGCGTAAAACGTGACAAATAGCATTAATGGTCACACCACCACCAGCGATCACCAACACTGAAGTTGTGCCATGTTAATGCGGAGAAATTAGACCGAAACGTAAAATATAGAAAATAATAACTAAGGGGTTGTTTGTTTATCTCTCAATGAGGTTCTTAATGGTTCAGACCACTTACTAGTTTAGCACTTAATGGTTCAGACTGCTTGTTACGCGAGTAAATGTCTGAATGGTTCAAACATTTGCCTCTGAATGGTTAAGTATTATACTGAGTCAGAATGGTTAAGACCTCTTATCTGAATTGGTCAAACATTTTTCTTTAAACGGTTAAACATTATACTGGCTTTTAATGGTTCAGACCTCTTACTGGTTCAACACTTAATGATTCAGACCTCTTAATCATTCAGCACTTAACCATTCAAAAGTTTCCAAACAGCCCCTAAGTCGATTTAGAACCTGCACGTTACGACAAAACCTATCAAATAGGAAAAATAGATGATGTAAAAACGTTGAACCACACACGCACCGTTGCACCATGTTAACTCGCAAACGTGGCGTAAAATAAAACATAATAACATTAAACCACACACGTACGTTGCGTTAACTCGTAAAAGTTAGAATGAAACGTAAAACGAAAATTTTGAGACGTATATAAAGTATAAGAGACCAAAGTTTAAAGTAAAAAAGTTATGAGTTTAATTTAAAAGATAAAAACTTTTGGTTAAAAGTAGAAAAACTCAAATACTTATAGGTTAAAATTACAGTATCAAGTTTTTTTAAACCCCAAAAACATAGGGTACAACTCTTTATACATCAATATCTTGGTAATTTATAATATGTAAATATCTAAGTAAATACATCAATATCTTGGTAATTTATAATATGTAAATATCTAAGTAAAGAGAAAATAAATTATATGTGAGACAAAATCAAACCGGATATTGATAATCATTTCGATTTATCGTCGTTGTAGTTGACAAGGCCATTGCCAACAACTTATGCTCTCTTGCGTCACAAAATCTTTTACATATAATTAATAAAAAGCAATAAATCCTGCACTCAAAGATTATTCGCTTTATATATAAAGAAACATTTTATATTCGTTTTAGTTTACAACAGGGATATCATATTTGTTTAAATGTAATTTTTATGATGATGATATTTTATAATCACTAGAAAGAAAAGAAACCAAGTTTATAATTACAACTTTTTATCAATAATTATAACTATTGTTATTGAATTATAGAAAGATAAATACGATTTAGATTCAAGCGATTAGCGCACCCCCAAAAGCAAAGGGTCCGACAAAGTGTAAACCCACCCTCTTCGAAGCTATGTTCAAGGTTGAGGGTACCCACTGATGCACGGGAACCAGATGAAATCCGTAACCCCCCCCCCCCCCCCCGGTCATGTTCAAACCCATGATTAAAGCCTCGATCCGTCCCTTCACCCAGATGTCTGTCGAAAATGAACCGAGCAAAAATAACCTGCGTCTCCACTAGGGAAGGTAGATCTCTTACCACTGAACCAAATTCTCAGGACAGATGATCTATTCATTAGCTCATAACCAAACTGATGGCATTGACAATTCACGATTAATCTCGTTAGGCCGGCTATTTTAGTTTGATTTATAGAAAAGTGGTTTAAACATAAAAGAAACTTTAGATCCATATTTATAGATGTTCATGTGATAACCTCTTATAATTTAATATTTAATGATTACAATATGGTTTAGAAAAACAAAACAAGATACATTAATTATAACATATAATTATAACATTATTGACTTACTCATAAAAAGCCAAGGCAAAATTTGGGGGAAAGTTGCAAAAAGCCAAAATCCACGAATACTTTAGCAAGCATTAAGTATTTATCACATAATCAAAAGTCAATATTGACATTCTCATATCGCAATTAGCATGTTTTTTAGTTATTTATTCTTGTTAACATGACAAAAGTCAAATTGACATTCCTATCCCACAATTAGATTGGTTTTAGTTATTTATCCTTATTGGGTGAAACTCAAGGTTATATTGGTCTTGAATATAATTTAAAAATATTTATTCCGAATCAGAGAAACTTACTAAGTTGGAAATTGTCGTCCCTAAAAGTGGTGTCTGATGACGACATGGGCAGAGAGAAAGGATAGATTTCTCCTCGTATGCGTTACTTGGATTGTCCCTTAATTAGGTTGTGGGGTGTGGTTTGATGCTTCCCGACGCAACATCACCTCCACCTCACACCACCTTCCCCTCTTCAAGGGGTGGTGTTCCCCTTCCATCTTCTTCCCATTCAATAAATAGCTTCCAAATCATCAGGAACACACACAACAAGCTTCAAGGAGATCGTGGAAATGTTCCCATGGGCACCCCAATTATAGGGGGGGGGGGGGGGGGGGGAGTTTCCCCGTCGGGATATGAGGTCACGTCGGCTCCCCGACCTCCTCCCCGCTCCCACACCCCACTGCCTAAGTTTAATTGACATCCAAGTAAAGGATTATTGTTGTTACACTTTTGAAAGAAAATAAATTGTTCATATAATATCTAAAGTTACAAGATGAAATCCATAATCCAAATAAAATATTAGGAAGACTAAGCATAATTTATTAATTTACTCTTAAGATGATGAAACAATATAACAAAATTATTTACATGGTTTTTATTTTGAAGTAGGTCTTTCTTTTACATTATAATCAGTATGATGAAACAATATAACAAAATTATTTACATGGTTTTTATTTTGAAGTAGGTCTTTCTTTTACATTATAATCAGTATGTAAGGTATATATAAAAGCTTTATATACACCAAATTATTATTTAACAAACACAAACTAATAAAATGAACATACTGAATGCTTATTAACGAACATAAACTACATTCATGTTTGTTTGTTTATTAAATAAACGGACATCCCTTCGAACATTTTCAACTGAACGTTCAGTTACACTTATATATAAAACATTCAACCTATTCACACTTATATATAAGAACATTCAACCTTTATAATTAAATTAAGCGGTAAAATGTACTCTTTATTTTCATGTTTCGACCACCTCAAAAATAAATAAAAAATAGAAAACCAAAAGTGCTTTTACTATTGTTATTATTATTATTAGAAAACCAAAAGGCTCTTAACTTTGCGGTCGTGGGATCATACCCCACGGTGGGCGCCAATGATGAAACACTTGTTAACACGAGGTTATCCCAGTTGAACCGTCTCGTATAAACATGGTTTAATTTCTCTTTCCACTCGCCCTCAGCTGATATCCTGTAAAACAGAACACCGGTGACTCGCCACAAGGAGGAGAATAGGGGGGTTCTCATTGTGACCACCCTCCAGCATGAGAATAAGTACTGCTTTGAGGAGAAATTGTGTGTGTTGATAGTAAGGAGTGTGAGAGTGGAGATCCTTAAATCTGAAGAGGAGTCTTCTATTTATAGCCGAAGGATGAAGGAGGAGGAGGAGACATGCTAGCTAGCTTGCGAGTGCCAGCTGTCCGACCATGGGGAATATCCTTTTTGTCCCCTATATTGTCGCCAGAGTAGTGGGTGACGTGGCGAACCCTCATTCGTCCAGCTAGACGTCCTCTGGCAGTAGCTGTCGGTCTGTCCTCCAGATCTCTTGCTGGTCCAGTTGGCATCTACTTATGGGTGACACGTGTCGTCCATTATGTCTGAAGGAGCATCTTCCTTGTCCCCTGCAATTCCTTCCAGAACCTTCTAGAAGCTTCTGGATGTCTTTGGCTGATGTGGGACGCCAAGTTGAAAAAGTGGCGTGGTCCCTGCCACATGTGCATTGGTTTGGGACCATACTTCTTCATATTTGCATGTGATATAATTGACGTCATAAATTATAAAATAAAACAACTTAACATTTTTTTGTATATATATGAAAAAGAGTAAAATATACGGATAGTCTTTATGGTTTACTAAAATTTTGGATTTGGTTCCCAATTTTTCAAAAGTACGCGGATAGTTTCTGTGTGTTGCATTTTATAACGCATTTAGTCCTCAGCTTTTTCCAAAAGTACATGAACGGTCCTTGTGGTTTGCACTTTGTAACACATTTAGTCCTTAATATAGACCTGCGAAAACCTTTAGATTTGTTGGCTAGGGACTAAATGCATTACAAAGTGAAAACCACATAGACTATCCGTGTACATTTAAAAACCTATAGACTAAAACCAAAATTTTGGCAAATCACAGAAACCATCCGTATAATTTACTCTATGAAAAAAGGACATGGTAGTGACAACATTAGGACCCCAATATAGGCACGGGGAATGTACCCAAAACCAGGCTATGTCCGGATTGTGGGGATTGAATCAACAAAAGTTTGAAATTCAAAAACATAGAGTTGAGTGAGTTGCAGGTGCCATTGGGTTCTGATTCAACAAACAAACAAAAACACTCATAATGATGAATGTGACGACTTTAGAATGTATGATGTTTTATACAAGTGGGAAGCAGCAATAGAGATTTGAAGAGTTAGAGAGAGAAACCATCAAAAGATTTATTTGCTTATAGATAAAAAGTCCACATACTTTGGTAATCATTATTTTTCTTCTCCACCCATGAATTCAGGTTGGTGGTGCTCCATATGGATTATGGTCAAAACAAAAAGGGATCACTAATTGATTGTATATATCAAATATGTAGTTAGTTTGTACCATGTGTTATGGTTGGTGAATGTGAAAGTGATGTCGTTAGGCGTCACTTAGGCATGATCAGTTTTGCTTTCGGATACATTTCCGGGGTATTATGGTTAGTGAAAGATGAGTGTTGTGATTTCATTGGCTAATTATTAAAAAAATCATGCTTCACATCTTCTCCTTCACGAATCACGCTCGTGTTTCACATTCACACCTCGTAACACATGTGAATCCTAGGCGGTACCTATTCCCTTCATAACCATGGACCATAACACATGGTCTTAAGGCCATAGGTAATGGTTAGTGAAATGTAATAATGAAAGGCACGCCACGTAGCCAGGTCGGTGTCTCTCTCATAACACTTAACATATGTTATGGTTAGTGAAAGGTGATAAAGCAAATTAAAAAAATATTATGCGTAAGCATTTGACCGGCTATAACTATATTACATGTTAAATGTAATTTGGCTTTCACCTAACAACCATGAAGTCCACTCACTTGACTACATGAGTATGACGTGGTTTGTTGTGTGGTAGTGATTACAGCGTGGCTAAGCTCCCACTCACGACCACATGGCATTACATATGGTCTAATCAAATACTCAAATTTCCAATTTCTTGTTACTTGTAACAAATGACAACAATGGTAGCTTAAGGATGATTTGGGATTGCTGTGAGATATTTTAAAGATGGTTAGTAACAAAATTTCGAAATTGTCACATTGTTATGATATATATGACATAAATGGTTGAATGGAGCAAGTTACATGGAAAAAAAATTGTAACTCTGTGCTATGTAGTAACCCATCCACAACAGGTAGCTTCAAAATCGGCTCCACATAAGGTTCATAAGCGCTTTTCTAGGCTTTGCTCCTCTCATAACCTAAAAACGTTCCAAAAACGCACCCACCCTCCCTTCTCATCCCTCTATCCTCCCTTCACTCACAAAACCCGTTATTGTTTTTTTTTTTTTTTGCACATGAACACCTACTACACCCTCTCTCCTCAACATCATAGCCTATATCCTCAATTACATCCCAAAACCGACTATTGTGGACTCCTTTGAATTTCTTCATAGTAACATGTTCCACTAGGTAAGATTCGAAGATAATAATCACTATATAGTAATCAAGTTTCATAATTGTTTTGCCTAGGTGACATAGTATTATTGTTTATGAAATATTTCAAAACAACGAAACAATATTCGAAATTTGAGTGATTTTCCATCCATGTATGTGTTGTGAATGTGTGGGCTCATGTGTGCATACGTGTGTTCATGTGTGTGTATGTATTATATGTTATGTGGATGAGATGCTCATATATACTATATTTAATATATTATATTATATTTCTTTTAGTCACCTCTTTCCATAAAACAAACAAATATTATAAATCATTTAGACTAAATGATATTACTAAATGGTTAATACAGTGTATTAAAACTTTTAATTATTGAATTGAATAAAGAAAACAATTGACGATCTTAAATGATGTCTATTTTGGTGAGTCTAGCTATTCAAAGATTAGAATATGTTAATACTAAATAGATTAAAATCACTTCTATTTAATCATAAATTAAGCCTACGTGTGTATATATATATATATATATATATATATATATATATATATATATATATACACATATATATTTGATATGGAGGTGATAAGTTATTTTCTGTATTTATTTCATTTGTAACACTAAATAGACTTTTTGTTATTTTCTTTCACCAATCATTATAATAAACCGATTGGATTCGAATCTTGTTCGCCGGGGAAATCAATGATTAGGTAGATTGGGCAAGTAATTCATCATAAAACTAATGTAGAAGATTCGGGATTTAGGTTTGCGTTATTTTTGGGGACGACTCGGTTTTTGGATTGTTTCCTTGCTTGCTAAACTAAGGTACGGATTCCGTTTCCTCTTCATCATAGTATAAATTTGTATCCGTTACTTTGTAGTACGGATTTCATTACAGCTGGTCAGTCTTCGTTATGTTATTTTGATACATTTAGGTCTTTTGGAAATTGTCAGTTAGCTCTCTTTTTGTTGGTATTGTCTGTTTTGATTATTAGTATGTTATAGCATGCCATACCTCAGACTTGTACTCATGGTCGCATGCTCCTGTTGGTAATTAATTTTATTTGTCTATAAATTATTTACATGCCCTAAGCTTTTGTACTCTGTCACCCGAGCATTTCTGATTTGTCGTTTGGGCGTCAACGACATGAACACTTTCCGTGACAGTGCGTAATCAAAATAACGGTGTCTCTAACTTGTGCTTGTGTAGCACATTGGCCCCTTAGAGGCGTATGGATCGATCCTAGTTCTGTTTCTGATTTCTGGGGGATGGAATAATGGGTGCACGCCACACTCACCATCTCATTGGTGCATAGAGTAGCTACCTGTGTACCCCTCTGTTTCTGGCTTTGGGTGCTTCTGTGTTACACGACTTATTTTGTTGATATATCTGTCGTGTAAGTTAGTATATGTTTCAGTATGTGAATATGTTCTGTTTCTGATTATATTATAATAAGTTATGTGTGCATCTGATTATACGTACTATGATTATAGTTCCGATTGTGTATCGGATTACGTTTCTGATATGTTATTTGATTATGTTATGTTTTAGTTACATGTATTTTGACTCAGTATCTGTATCGATTTGAATCACTTTCGTCTCAGTGTCGGTTCGATTTGGATTCAGATTTCGGGTCATACGTCTAGTTTCTATCCGTCAGAATCTTGTTCCGTATTTGATCCAAGGTCTGTTCAATATTTGTCATCGAATCATGTCTTTTTTTTTCATGTCTATTGTCCAGATCGGTACAAGAAACTTCGTATGGATTACATTATTACACTTTTAAACTCAGGTTCTCTAATTTATCTTATTTATTAAATATAAATCTCCAAAGTTATAAAAACAATTATCTTGATTAAATAATAACTTTTAAAATATGGAAAATTAATATATAGTAATTTAAATCCAAACAGTTATTTAAAAATAATGTTTTTGACGGTTCATTTTTTTAAACGTTATAGGATTTTTAAACTGTATTTAAAATGTTTCGGTCAATGTATTTGTTTTTTTAGTTTCCGTATGATCGGTTTCCCATGTCGGTTTTCCAAACTATCATAAGTATTACGTTTTGAAAACCAAGTTATTTGATTTATTCTATTTCTTAAATATAACTTTTCAGTATTAGAAAATTAGTTATTTTGTCTAATATGATTTAATATGAAGTACGATAAATTATTATATTTCGATTAGATTTAAACCTTCAATAAAAGAAGATAGGTTTGCCTTTGGTATAAAAAAAATATTAGCATTATTAAAGAATGTTCTAAAATGAGTTCGTTTATAAAAAAATAGTTTTAATCATCATGGTCAACCATGTATCAGTTCTCTACAATGGTTTTGTGTCGGGTTTGATATTGGTTATGCATCTGAATGACTTTTGTTCCATATAAGTTTCCGTTACAGTTCAAATCAGTTCGTATATCAGTTTTTGTATCAGTCTTGTGTCTTCATCTATTTTAGTACTCGTGTTAGTAACCGTTTCAGTTCAGCCTCAGTTACGTTATGTTGTGTTTTGCTTCCGCTGGTATGACTTTACTTGTACTGTTGATTTCTTCGTTACCGAGCAATTTTTGGCTCAGCCGTATTTTTCTTTTTGTGTTTTTCCTATTTGTTTACAGGTAATATCGGATGATCTGGGATTTCAGGGAGGAGAGTTAGGAAGTTGCTGGCCAAGATTTGTTTATTTCAATAATGTAATAAATGTAATTAGGATCTTTTATTTAATGTTATGGATTAGTTTTAGTTTTGATATCTGTAAGAGTGATACGTCGGCCCTAGCGAGGTTGGGGTGTTACAATCTTAAACATTAGAAAGTTAAAACTCATATTTGTATGCAACTATGCATACATTCTTAAAAACATGACCCAATATTGCAGGTTCTTGATTGTTCATGTTATTAAAAAGATTGTCACAATGACAATGATGATGGGCCAGAAAGTTTGTTCAAGTTCACATAATATTTAAGATAATGGGTACCCATAAATCATCATGAAATGCATAAACAAATGATTGAACAAGAGAAAAGAGAGCCAAACAGGATGATGGTTCGTCATTATTTAGTAAGACCATGCGTAGTGGTAATGCCTCCACCCGTGGGTGTTGTGCGCTATGTGGCAGTCCAGTCAACAATGGGCCATTAAGAGCGTTTTTCTAAAATTGGTGTAGTGAGGATGTGGATTGTGGACATTGAAGGGCATTATCTTAAAGGGGGGTAATAGAATAAAATAAAATAAAAACCATCAAAAAAATCTTGTTGGCCAAACAAAAACCATCAGGAAAGTCATTGGTCACTTCCTTCTCTTCTTCAGCGTGGATGGAGCCAAAATTCGAGAAAAACGCCCCGGGGGCCGGTTGATGGGGCGTTTTCAAAGAGTAAAACGCCAAAAAACCTTACCACTACGCATGGTCTAATATTCTTTCTTCTGTTAAATTTCCTTTTTTCTTTTTATGTCAACCGCGCTACCAAAAGCATAAATTCTGTCTTTCAGAATGTTGTCATTTCATTAGAACCCTCAGTTTTCATTTGTGCTCTCTGTGTTTCTGCATTTTATTCTCTCTCTCTCTCTAAATATATATACATGAATATATAAATATATGTGTGTGTCTATCTCTCTCTATATTTCTTTGATAATGGATGCCCTTAATTCTTATTGGATTTCTGGCACAATGTATAGCTGGTTTACAGTTGAATCTTCACATGCTATATTATTCCTTTTGTGAGTACCCATTCTGCCTATAAATGGTGGAAACAGCTTCACATTGGTACAAAGTGAAATATTGCATTTTTTCTTTAAACATGAGTTACACAAATGCTTCAAGTGGTTCTGGTTAGTTCAAGCTCTTTGTTTCATTTGATATTATTTATTAAGTTGTTTTAACGACTAGTTATTCATTGCATTCTGAAGTTGTTGCGTATTACAATGACGCGACAACTTCAGACTGTTTGTATTAAAAATAAGCAAACAATCGGTTTTAAAAAGCAATCCGAAGTAGTTATTGATATGGGTGTTTAATATATTGTGCATTGGTTGCAAATTTCAGGTAGTAGAAGCGCTCGAAGAACTGTGGAGTTTGGTAGGACATATGTGGTGCGGCCAAAAGGGAAGCACCAAGCGACCGTGGTTTGGTTGCATGGTCTTGGTGATAATGGCTCGAGGTAGATTACATGATTACGGATTTTTGAGTGCTGATATACTTTTTTAATGGCAAAGCGTGCTCCTACTGTCCTACACCATTTATTTAAATCACACCCGTCGCCCAAATTTGAGCATGAGACCTCCACTTTAAGAGATATTTGCTTCTACCAAGTGGGCTACCCCTTATTCAGAGTGCTGATATACTTTTATACATATATTCTTTATCTTGTGTTTCTAACACTTGCCCATCATGAAGGGGGTAACCAAGTAGCCAACCGAACACTCACTTTTCTTTTTGTGGTTAGTACAAGTGTTTTAAAGATTTAATAGATAAAACCATGAATAAAAACGCTACAGAAAACCATATAATTATAATATATTTATACATTTCACACCTTCCTCCATAGATTTTATGACTTTGCTATTCATAAGCCAAACAAAATAAATTATTGCTCACATGTACAAATCAAATTATTGCTTAAATCAATTGCATGGAACAGGGTAAAGGGGTCTATATGCTCTTAGGTTGGATGTTGTGGAGCAGTGGTGAAGCTTGAAAACTCCGATTGGGGGTCGAAAACGTATATACCTAAGAAAATTATAAAACCGGGGGGGGGGGGGGGGGCGAAAACGTATATACCTAAAAAATTTATACAAAAACTACATACCGAACACTACTGAGCGAGAAGTTCGGGAGTCGCACCCCCCCTTTCTAAGCTACGCCCCTGTTGTAGGGTGGCGCCCCACCTCCACATCAGCCATTAACACCCCAAGACCCCCCTTGGGTGCCAAAGAGGCTCCTCGTGAGTGTGTTGGCGTGCGCAAGAGTGACGGTGTGGAGCGGACCCCATTTTTCAGACCCACGCTCATTAAGAATCTCTTTGGAATGGGTGCCACAAGGCTTGAATCCACTAGTCAGTTTAGATAATTCAAAATGATTTAATAGTGTATTCATGATGATGTTGGTTATAGTAATTTTTGGGTTTAAATAAATCATTAGCCTTAGTGTATGTGTAAGTCCTTTTAGATAAATCAAAATGATTTAATAATGTATTCATCGGGTATAGTAATTTATGGGACCTAATTTTTAATAAAAAATATTAAATAAACCATCCATGCACATGCACACACTCCTTTCTGTTTTCTTTTCTATAACTTTATATATATTTTGTGTCACTTTCAATGATCGTTTTACAAAACAAATTCGGTAGTTTGCAAAAAAAAATATACTTTTACGTATAAACTAGCAAGAACAAGAATTTCTAGATGCTTATTCTGATTTAGATATTCCATCATAACCGAGTTGTAAATTATTTGGTGATGTCAAATCATTTAAAAAGTTTATAGATTTTTGTCTTTGTTGTATTTGTCTTTTCTTATCCTTTCAAGAAAATAATTTTTCTATTAAAATCTTAAAAAAAAAGTTGTATATGCGATTCTTGAGCCATTATAGCAATGTGAAGTTAGCTTCTCTTAGATTACAGGGTTCTTGAGGTAAGGTGAGTTAACAAGGATTGTTTTGGGGTATATTGTGATCATTAGCGATATCAAAGCGACTATGTTGGCTCGCTTACTTATAAATGGGTCCATTCAGGTTTATGTTATATATTTCTATGCGGTCAGTTTAAAAATACAGTAACCGTAATATGTGTTGAAAGTCGCCCTTAGTGACACTAAAAGTTTATTAGAGAAGTAAAAACTTCTGTCTTTTTGTGTCAATCCTAACAACCCGAATATTATAATTAGCATTATAGGTGACCATTTTGATCCGTGTAATCAATGAGTCGTTAAATTATATCTCTAACTGGTCAAATAGATAAATTAGCTTAAAAGAAACGTGTGCATGCCAGTTGGGTCATTTCAAACTAACCCAACCCACGACTAAAATGACCCGTTTTGTCCTATTACCTAATCCGTCAGACCCATCTAATTTGACACCTCGAACTCGCATCATGATTGACATATACACAAAGTCATGTTTAATGATTATAACTTGTTATTTCATTTTGTGCTTCTTGTTGCAGCTGGTCTCAACTCTTGGACAACCTTCCTCTCCCGAACGTAATCTTAATCTTTTAATATACCATTTTATTTTTAAAACTTCATATATTTTTTTAAGTGTTTATCATATTAAATTTATACGTGTTATAGATTAAGTGGATATGCCCAACTGCTCCTACGCGCCCGGTGACTGTGCTTGGTGGATTCCCATGCACTGCATGTAAGAAGATATCAAGATTGAAACATAATATTCATTTTTTTTATTTTTTAAAATCATTTAATTATAAAAATGTTAATTGTTGATATATTTGGTCCATAATAGGGTTTGATGAGGGAGAGCTATCAGATGATGGTCCAAAAGATGTTGAAGGTTTAGATATTTCGGCTTCACATATAGCAAACTTGTTATCTACAGAGCCTTCTGATGGTAAATTTTCTACCTTTTTTGTTTCAATGATATAAATTTAATATATTGTGAACACCCTTTTGATTATATTACATATTCTAAAAGGGGTTAACTGAATAAAAAGTAGGGGCATTCAAAAAGCTCGTGACTTGAGGCACGCTACAAAAAAACTCTTCTTGTTTTCGAGCCGAGCTGGGCCAAGCCGACTTGTTTTGTAATCGAGTCGAGCTCGAGCCACAGGTTCTCGGCTCGTGGCTTGTATGTATGTGTGTATATATATGTATATTTAGAAATGTGTGTTAATTATTTTTGTTTTTTATTTAATCAATATTTGTAAAATAAAAGAGTCGGCTCGAACGGGCTCGAGCTGGCTCGAAGTTTTTACGAGCTGAGCTCGAGCTAGACTTTTCGGCTCGAAAAAATAAATGAACCAAGCTGAGTTGGCTCGTTTAAGTTCGAGTTCGAGCCCAGCCTGGCTCAGCTCGATTATAACCCTAATTAAAAAGATTACCAACTTTGGTTCAATTTCTATTTCAAGAAACCATTTGTTTTTCATTGCACAGAAAAAAAACATGAAACATTCAAAAAAATTTGATGAAAATCAACTTTCGAAAATTCGATTTTAGTTGATCTGAATAGGCTATCATGTTAAAAACGATGATGTGGCAGATGACATGGCAAAACGCTGACGATGTTGACATTTTTTTTGGCATGGCGGTTGATAAATTAATTCATAACGAATCAATTTATGTTTTGAATTAGCTTAACTTCGTTGCGCTCTTTTTTCGCAGTTAAACTTGGTATCGGGGGATTCAGTATGGGCGCTGCGTGTGCACTTTATTCCACAACTTGTTTTGTTCAGGGAAGATATGGAAATGGTAGCCCATACCCGGTTAACTTTAACGCTGTTGTCGGGTTGAGCGGCTGGCTTCCGGGGGGACAGTAAGTTTACTAAAATGTTCTTACTTTGTTCATCAGTGATGACTATGCAAAGGGTGAAAGTCAGTTGCATTTTGGTGTAATAAACCATTTATGATTCATTCCTTTTTGTCATTGTCAAAGGGTGTTTTTAATATTCTACTAAAAATCAAATGCTAAATTGCATCCATTAATTTACCTTCAATTTTATTTAATGGAGCCACATGGGTTTAATATTAAGATTAATTGGATGTTTGTAGGAACTTAAGAAACACGATGGAAGGATCACATGACGCTATTAGACGTGCTGCTTCATTGCCCGTCTTGCTATGTCATGGAGTCGGTATGTAAATCAAGCTTCTTGCACTTTTGACCTATTTTGGATGAACGAGTCAATTTGAATTATATTTGACATCTAACGAGTCAAATGGGTAATCTTAGATAAGTGGGTAAAATGAAAGCGGGTTGAATAGGTCAATCAGGTCAAAAGCCACCCAAAGTGTATTCACAATGCATACACTTCCAAAATCTTTTTATTTCAAAAGTTTCAGAAATAATATAGTTTTAGTTTTTAAACCAAATTATATAGTATATAATATAATGGAAGAAAAGAAAGGATCCCGCTCTAAGAAATACCCGTTTTGACCTATTACCTAACCCACCCTACCCGCAACTTCTATGCATGATTAAATCATTTAACGATGCGGTTTACAGGTGATGAAGTTGTCCCATACAAATTCGGAGAGAGGTCTTCTCAGATCTTGAGCTCGGTTGGATTCAGATATGTTACATTCAAAACATACCAAGGGTATTGAACAAAAAGACTTTTGACGTTAATAGAATCGTGAAAAAACGACGTCTTCCTAGTTTATTTAATATGTTTTGTTCTGATTTGTAGGCTTGGGCATTACACAGTCACTAAAGAAATGGAAGAGGTTTGTCAATGGCTAAATGCAAGGCTTGGAGCTTAAATAATTGCCATGGTGTTAATGGTTTCTTGTAGCTAGAACTACTAAGGGTAAATGGTAATTGAATAAGATAAGGGAAAATACACATTGGTGTGGTGGTAGGGAGGGGGATTTAGAGTATGTATGGTATTATTATATTTGAGTTTGTTGGTGTATAATAAAGATTTTGGGAGGGCTTGTTATTGTGATCTTTGTGTTTATTTTGGATTTATGTTAATGAAGATTACATCGGATACATTATGATTTTCCATTTATAATGTAATGAAAAAAAAACCTCATATCCTGATTATTGATTATAAATTAGTGGGGTTAATTAAATTTAGTGATAGAATGATCCATTTTATTCCATCAACTCTAAAATTATTAGCATTTTTCTCTTTGTATAATTTTATTTTGAGAAAATTGCACTTTTCGTCCTTTATGTTTCAACTTTTCATTAGACGGTATCCTTTAACTTCTAAAATTACAACAGTTATCCCTTACGTTTACACATGATTATAGACGGTGTCCTTAGCTCCAAACTCAGTTTAGTCTCGTGTTAACTTCCCTCATGTGCAAGTCCCATGAGGGTATTATAGTCATTTCATTATTCAAGTATTCCACGCCTTTTTTAAAAGCCTCACATGCTTGTTCAACCAAACCCATCATCGACCACCCGACCTTCTCCTCCATTGTTGAATACCATCCATGAACCACCATCAGTCACATTATTCTTCTCACACTCATTAGAACCAATTATAGCAAAAAAGCTTTGTGCAAAAGTTTCAATTCCAAACAACGAATGTCACATAAACGACGCCACATTCTAATGACACCAACCAATCAAACAACATCGAACCCAAACGAGATTACCCAATTCCAAACGACATAATCTAACTGGTTCATCTTCTTCCCAAGACGTGATATGATCAGATCCTAAGCGACATCCTATTTGATGTTTTACTTTCTTTTCAATTCCAAACGACTAGCAATCATGGAGAAGTTAAACCCATGCCGTTTGATCGATCCATTTATATCCTTAATTAATCAAACTAAAAGCAATTTATTCACCATTATCATCTTCAAGAATATTTTCTTTTAATTCTACCACTAAAATCATCAAAACAAGTCCCAATAGATTCATAACACCGTTTCACAACACTCCTTACTCTAAAAACCTACTACCAATCACCATAATCCGTGAATTCAATGGAAGATCAAACTAGGGCTAGTAACTTCATCTCAAGATTTCTCCCAAAAATTACAACCAATTCAGGTGATTCTTGATTCCATTTTGTTTAAATTTTCATGCTCTACGAAAGCACACTATCTATTTCGGTGATAGAGGGTAAACAAATCCGAATTTAGATTATTGCAATTCTAGAGTTCTTGAACACTTGAATTTGGGGCTTTTTAGTCTAGAGTTGTGTTTTGATGAAATTGGACATACTTAACTGATCTTGTAATCTGATTATTCAATAGATAATCTAGTTGTGGAATTTTTATTTCAATTTTTCGTATTTAGGTTGGTAATTGTTCGTAATATATTGATTAAATAATTTTTAAACTAGTTATATTCTTTTTTAAAGTAAATTGCCAAAATCGTTCCTGAGGTTTGAGCATGTTTGCCACCTTCATCCAAAACAACTTTTTTGTAATAAACAGTTCTTCACTTTTGAGATTTTTTCCCATTTTCATCCAAAAGTCTAATTTTTTTATTGTTTCTTTCAAATATTTGGATAAAATGGCAAAAAATCCCAAATCTCAGGGATGATTTTGGCAAAAAAAAAGTTAGACGTTTGGAATAAAATGGCAAAAAAATCCCAAAAGTAAAGGACAATATGGTACAAAAAAGTTTTTTGGATGAAATTGACAAACATGCCCAAACCTCAGGGATATTTTGGCAATTTACTCTCTTTTTTTATAAAAAAAAATGACTCATTTTATTGTGACTAAAACAATAACTCCATTTAAGTTGTTATGATTTCCTTGTTGATAGAAGTTAATTGATAGATTATTTAAACTTGCCTAGAACTAATAAAGACAAAAATATAACAAAATATATAAATTATGATATTAATCCTTAATAATGTTTTTCAATAAAAAATTCATATTATTCATGTATGGACTTATAGAATTGTTTAGTATTGGTTTTGGAATTTATATATCTACTGATCAATTTTGATGGGCGTTTTAAGAAATGCAACTTAGAGATATTCCAGAAAACATACTAAAAAGATTCTGGGATGGAACGGATTCTGAATGAGTGAAAGATGAAAGATCCGGTGTCCTAACAACATTTGATACAACAGTTACGGATCATTGTCTGTTGGTCTTAACAATTTTTTAGTATAAGATGGGACCAACTCCATTTCAACAGTTGGTTCCAGAAAGAGGGTTTTGAGGAATCGGTGAAAAAAGGGCTTGAACATAGTGATTCTTAATGAGTTCAAATATATATTATTAGGGGAGAAATAAAAGGCTATGAAAGAAGCACAAAAAGATTGGAGGAAAAGGTGTACAAGGAGGCACAACATATAAGGTTAAAAACCTGGAGGACATAGCCAAACAAAACCTAAAATGACATTGGACTGCTTTTCAAGGTTAAGTACACCAGAAGCAACGGATTTGGTGAGGCCGATGAAGTAAAAGAAGCGGTAATGATAAGGCTCCCAGGACGGATGGCATAACTTTCGGTCTTATTAACAAGTTTTGGAGCGACTTTGAACCACCAATAATGGATGTAATGGAGCAATTCTATGTGCATGGCTCTATTCAACAGAAGGTGAGTGCCTCTTTTATAGCTTTGATACGGTGATACCAAAAGTTAAGGACCCAACCACCTTTTCAGATTTTAGACCTATTTCTTTGGTGGTCGTGATGAATAAAATAAGACTTAAATAAGTGTGCGGGACCAGAGAAGACGGATAAAGAAGACAAAGAAGATTGTTTTTTGTGCTTCTTATTTCATATTTTTCTTAATCTATACCACTATATAAAATAAGGTAATTTAACTTCACTTAAAGAGGGTACCATTATATTATAATTTACCTCATAGTTTAACACATAGTAATATATTATTTAATAATCTTCTTACTATATGCACTAATGCACTTTCTCAAAAATAGTTATTGTACTCATATAAATAAATAAAAATACTACAAATATACCAGATCTTCGAAATGTATTATAATAGATTCTTTTAATAATATGTGATAATGTTGAGTGGGGCATTAGTTTTACAAAAATAAAATTTAAGATAAGAAAAGTTAAAATTTCAGTCATATAATCCATCAATCATTATCATAAGGTCCTTTAAAAGGTAATGACAAATCTCTTAAAAGTTTGGGTATCTCACTTATTGGTGACATATATGTTTCTTACACGTGTTATTACTAAATGTCTTAAAGTCTCACCTCAAAGTGTGTCTCAACACGAACACATGAAATAGTCACCATTAATCATCTCTACAAGAATGAAACTTAGTCAATTAGAATATAGAAGATTACATAAATAGAAAATCATATTAATAAGACATAACGTCTTGCAATAAGTAATAATATCGTATGTTCAAATCTTTTACTTATAACCATGAGAACCCCGGTGGGTTCAAAACCGGTTTGGGTTTTTTTAAGAAGGATTAGAACCCGTTTTGGCCAAATCGGTTTTGGCTTGTGTAACACCCTGATATTTTAGATCAAATCCTAGTATGACACGTGTCTAGAAACTTTCCACATAATTCAAATATGATTGAAGGAGAGTGGTTATAATAATAAAAAGGGTTAAAAACCATAAAAATGATATATATTCGAAGTTGAGGGGTTAAGTTTGCCTAAAAGGCAATCTTTATACATTTTCGAGGTCCCTTAGGGACCGCAAGGACATCCTCTTATGGTCCGTATGGATGTTTAAAACATTCTGCGCGCCAGGGTTCCTTACGGACCGTAAGGCATAACCCTTATGGTCCGCAAGGGGTGCGCTAACAGCAGAGTAATCGTTGGCAACAACCGTTACTACTATTGTGACACATATCTTGAGTTATGCCACACTTAGCCTCCTTCTAACAAGTGTCCTGCCACTAATCTTGTTCTTGAGACACTTGAGGACACTTGGCACATTTCTAGAACTTGAAGATGAGTATAAATACCTCACTAGTTCATAAGTTCATGCATACCATTTCTCAATTCACTTCTAAACTTCTTTGGAGCTTGCTTCTGCTTATAAGAGGCCTCTTTCCGAGATCTTAAAGTGTTCTTTAACACTAGTAAGTGCTCTTTCTAGTCTATTTCATTTTATAGGCTAGTTATTAGCCGAAAGTCAAGCAAATTGACTTTTGCTTTGACTTTCGATTCTGACCATTTTGGTCAAGTCAAAGTTCAAATTGGACTTTGCAACGTGATCATAATGATGGGGGTATTAATCCCCTATGTAACCTCTGATCATCAAGTTTGATAGGAGAAATGACGAGTCAAACATCAATTAAATAAAGGTAAAAAATATAAACTTCACATTTTACGACGAATGGTCTTTTAAGTATCTAAATTGTAATTTTTGACATCATAACTGTTTATATCATTATAAAATTTATTTTGGCATGTTCAACTCGTCATTTTCAGTTTATCCTCCAATTCCATGTCGGAAGTCAAGTCGTTGACTTTTGCTTTACTTTCGATTCTGACCCGTTTGATCAAACTTAGAACCCGATTATGGCTTCTTATGTAACCATAATACTATAGGGATTAACCCTTTTAGGTTATACCTTTTGGTCATGATGTTTGAAGGGTCATTTGACGATTCCTGACATTTGTCAAAAACGGGTTTCCATAACCCGCTCCGTTTTGTAATCGAATATCAAGTTATAAATGTCACGTTGTGTATTTATGGTTATTTTGATTTTTAATGATACATAATTAATAAACAAACTAAACTATAAAAATTATATTTGATAAAAAGTGAAAACAAAATAAATAAAAATAAAAATGTTGCTGCCGGGGCTCGAACCCGGGTCAGCCGGAAATTGAAATCCAAAGACTTAACACACACACACATCACCACTGCGCCACTTGTTGTTTTCTGTTATCACTAGGAAACAAATGAAACTTATATTCAAACAGAAAACAACCTGAATGCCAAACCATAACCGAAATCGGTCACCAATCGTCCAAAGACAATTGATTACTCGCGAATTACTGAACAAAACCGGTGCACCGACGATCCTAATCAATTCGAATTTGAATGAACTTCAATTTTGATCATGATCGGTTTTTATAACCGAAAATAATCAATTTCTGAATTACTTCAATCAAGACCCCTCTCGCGACTCAGAAACATCATACAAACTTTCCATTTCACTTTCGTCATACATTCAGTCCATCAGAAAGCTTAAATCAACTCGCCGGAAAAAATCTGCAAGTCGCCGGAAAACCGTATTCTTCATCAAAACAGTAAGTCTTTCAATACCTTCGTGGTCTATCGATTGTTAAGCTATTTCTGACTCAAACCTTCCAATTGAAATCAAATTCAGACGTCGTCATCGGATAATTTCTGCTCGCCGGAAAACTTCTGAAAATCCTTATCTTCCGCTGTAAAACGGTATAGCCATTCAAACCTGCTGATAACTCTTATTTAGTACTTCAATTCCACAGTTAACTAAATCAAAACTATTAATTTGTTCGCCAGTCGAAGTTCAAAAAAACAGAGCTGACGCATTGCCGGAAATTCTGTGATAAATCATTCCTACGGTATGTTTACTTCCAACACCATCTCTGCCATTTCATTTTAGTCTTATGAATGACTGATAATCGTAAAAGCAAGAAACAGATTAGTAACACAGTCGACTGTAAATTGAGCGAAGAAGACGAAGATAGTTAAGTTACAAGTTTATTTAAAATCAGTAATATGAACGGGTTAGACACACAGTCCAGCGGTGGACTGTGTGCAAACAAATTTCATACGTGACGCGAGTTCGATCCCTGATACACGCACCCTCTCTGTTATAAAAATGTTTTATTTTTCTAACCGAACCGGGTTAACTCAAATAGATGTTAAGTATAATAAAAACCGAAATATTAACCAGGTTAGACACACAGTCCAGCGGTGGACTGTGTGCAACACTAACTCGCACGTCACGCGTTCGAGTCTGGTTAACGGCACCGGTTCGATGATTTAAAATCTTTTTTTAAAACAAATGAATTTTGAATAAATCGAATTAGTATATAAATATAATTAAAAACAAGATTATTTCGGGTTAGACACGTAGCTCAGTTGGTAGAGTTGCGTGCACGCGTACGGGAGGTCTCGGGTTCGAGTCTCACCCAGCGCATACATGCACATTGACCGAACCGGTCAACAAGTCAACGGTCAACGGTCAACGCAAAAATAAACAATTTTTTTATATTTTTTATTTATTTAGTTTAATTTAAAAATCAATTAAAAATACTTAAAAATAATATTTTTAAAGATAGAAAATAGCCTTAAACTAACAAAAATATATCTAAAAATTCCATTAAAATCCTTAATAAAATCCACTCATTTACTATATTTTTCTGTTATTATTTAGGTTAGTAATTCTCGTTGTTCAACTCTCCCGACTCGTGCGCATCTCATCATCTCCAATCAAACGCACCCAATGTGAGTGAATCTTTACAAATTCCCCGTTTTAATCACGTTTTTTAGGTGTATCATGTGTCTTGCTATATATTATATTTAAATCATTGTGCATACATCATATCATGAACATGTGTATTCAGCTTGTTTCAACTGTTTGTGTGGTTATTGTTAGATTCAATTTATTATTCTCAGTACATGCAATTTCATAGGCCGCCGCTCCCCATTACATTATGAGCGTTGAGCAAGTTCCCCATTACATTATGAGCGTGAACCTGGCGTGCCAACATACGATCGGCTCCGTTTGATTGAGCCTTGATCGCACAGACATTTTTCATTTTCAGTACATGCAATACGATCGGCTCCGTTTGATTGAGCCTTGATCGCACAGTTTCATTCATGTTATTTATTGTATGATGTTGGTATGTTATTGTATGCTATCATATGTTATTGTATGTTATAGTTGTGACTGCTATTGCTGCTGTTTGATTATTTACATTTGCTCATTTATGATTATGCACAATTTTTCATTGATAAACTAACAAGAAAATAAATAATAAATGTTTATCTAACAAGGTTCACTCGCCAACTTATGTTGACCTAAAAACCCCCATTTTTACACATGATACAGGTGAACCCGCTGCAGCCAGAAACACATAGGATTGGACTAGAAGAATAAAATGATTTAGAGCTTGGAATTATTTTGTTTGGTTATTTTCTTTGTATTATATGGACATGTTTGAATTATTTGGAATGTAATTTTGACTTTAATAAATATGAAACATATTAGTAAATATCATGAGCTTTGGTGATAACCCAGTTATGCCCAGACTCTTATTCCGCTGCGGGTCGGGGTGTGACAATTCCCATAAATATATTATAAAAAGGTTGAAAATGCCCTTTTGGCATAAAAATGATTTTAAATCCATATGGTACATAATCTGACCTTGATACTGATCATATGATATTGTAAAATGTGTTTTGACACACCGGACTCGTGATAGACCTACTCAACCACCCGATACCATAACGAGTACGACTAGTTTAAATAATATAAAATATATAATCTAATCGAAACGGGTCAAATGATTTCAAAACCATTCCAAATTAGAATGCTTGGTTAAATAACCCGTATCCAACGAGGTCGTGCACTCAGACAGGTATAAACCACATTCTATTGGTCAACGCTTAATCTAGCGGAACCAAGTATAATTCTAAGTAGCCGGTCAAAGTCCAAAGGATATATAATGACCCGTGAACATTCTATAGGAAAACATTTCCATCCATTCTAGACTAGAAGCCTCCAGTAAATTGCGCCTAAGTTTAAGTTGTTTTGAACTACAGTCGTGTGCTTTGATTTGTAAAGACTGACACAGGTAAATACTCTTAACCTATTTTCCTTTATAAGGGCTTGGGATACGGCGCTAGCCGCTTGGTCGGGTATTGGATAAAGGACGAATGATGCCTAGAAAGTTAATTAACTCGTTTTAATCTATTTTGCTTGATAACTTTAACATTGGGGGTTAATACGACGGTGTCCTGGATACCAACTCATTTAGGTGCAAATGGCAACGACCTAAGCGCGGGGTGTAGGCATATACATAACAGACGCTAATGCTATATTTATATGATATTGAAAATGTGATGTGTCGATTAATCATGTACCGGCGTTTAGTTTTTGGTCCCCATATGTATTGACAAACATGTAAAACTGGTAACAAGAAACATTATTTTTTCCTAAGTTGTTAAAAATGATATACCAAATGGTATCAAATACATTTTTGAAATGATTTTCAAAAGAGTCGGTTAATTGTATTACCAGCGAGAGCTGACATATTTTCAAAAGTCTAAGCGCAGGTTATTAGCAAGTACGGAATTGGCTGGAGCGGTTTGGTCTTAAAATATTGGAATTTGCAACTCCACGGAAAAGACTCTTATTAGTCTAATTTTGCATTTTACATTCGATCCGCTCATGGATATTTCTGTAAGAATAACTTGTATAAATTTTATATTTTAACTTCAAGCTTTTATTTAATTTAATTTATTCCCATCTTCCACTGCCAAATATGATAACTGCTATCAATCGGCACGCATAAACCCTAAGTTTCGGGCCCATCGAGAAATCATGGTGTGAGAGGTTGAAACCAAGTTAGGCAAAAACTAAACCGAACCTCCTAGAACCAATTAGGGTTGGGGAAAACTAAAAATATTTTTTTTTTATCTTTTTGATTTTATGTTATAATTGAGTTTAGGTTTTTTTTTATTATTTTATTGTTTTGTCTACAATTCAATTTAAATTTCATGTAAAATTAGTGTGTCCCTGCCGCGCTTCGTGGGGGGCTACTTCTGTTATTAAATAATGACATGTGAAATCACATACTTGTTACATGGATTATTGTTTAAAAAAATATATAGTTTCGAATTGGTGTTGTTGGAAAGTATAACATAGAGCATGTTAACAAGTAACGAGTAACTTTGAAGGACCTCTTATGTAACATCCGTCAAAAAAACGGATTTTACCAAACCCGCTCCGTTTAATAACCGAACAATCAGTTAAAAATTTTGTGGCGCATTTAATGCCCAAAATAATTTTAAACGATACATAATTAATAAGTATATGGGGATATATAATTTGTTTTTGAAAAACTGTTAAAAATAATGAAATAAAAATAAAATGGTACTGCCGGGTTTCAAACCCGGGTCAGTCAGCCGTGTCAACAATAACTTAACACTCAACCCTTCAACCACTGCGCCGCTTAGGTTTCTTGTTCAATATTGAAGACAATTAATTCATATTATAATTCTCGAATTCAAAATCGGCGCGCCCAATTGCAGTCGTCGGAAATCCCGACTAACTCGCCAAGAATTGACGGTTACTTCAGTTATAACGTAAACTCTAATCACTGCATCGGTTATAACCGACGCCTGAACCCGCGACACAAGTTATAACCGCCGGAAAGTTTCTAACCGACGAATCAAGTCGGAAATCGGACCAAATTCATCGATGACCTGCCCTATAAATACCTCCTCGAACCTCTTCAAGCTTTTTCGCTCAAAACCGCACCTTTACCCGACGTAATACCACTCGCCGGAAAAGTTCTGCACCTCGCCGGAAAACCGAGCCCTTCACTTCTGAGCCTTACTGAACACCCAGAACTTATACCGAAGCCACTCACATCCATCTCAAACTCTCTGAAGACTCTCTGCCGCAAGACACACGTCGCCGGAAGTTTCTGCTGTCACCGGAGTTTCGCCGGAGAAACAGAGGAGTCCAGTTCGGTGTACCCTACGCTTAACTCTTTCATTCTTTTTATTTATCTCACCTGTAATTAACTGAAACACACAAAAGAACATTATTAAAATCGTTGAATCAGTCAGTCATCGTTTCTGGTTAAGATCAACGAAGAAGACGAAGTTTCGGTAGTATATAAGTTTAATTTAAATCAAGAAATAACTCGGGTTAGACACACAGTCCAGTGGTGGACTGTGTGCACATTAAAAACGCTTACGTCTCGAGTTCGAATCATGTCCCACGCTCCCTCGCTTTAATAAAAATGTTTCTTTTTATTACTGATCCGGATTCATTTCATATAGTTGTTAAGTATAATAAAAACCGGAATAATAACCAAGATAGACACACAGTCCAGTGGTGGACTATGTGCGCGTTTAAAACACAGGTCACGAGTTCGAGTCCGGACTACCGCATCGGTCCGGACAATTATCCAACTTTTTATTTAAGACAGAAATGAAAATATTTAGTTTGTATATAAGTATAATAAAAATCAGTTTATTTAACAAGTTAGACACACAGTCCAGCGGTGGACTGTGTGTTAACTCAACCCACAGGTCCCGGGTTCGAGACCTGTGGAGCGCACCGGTCCGACGCATTAAATCGTTTTTAAAAATAAATGATTTTCAGTTTAATCTAATTAGTATATAAATATAATTAAAAACAGAAATATTTCGGGTTAGACACGTAGCTCAGTTGGTAGAGCTGCGTGCACGCGTACGGGAAGTCTCGGGTTCGAGCCTCACCCAGCGCACACATACACACATGCGAACCGGTCAAAGTCAAAGTCAAAGGTCAAAGGTCAAAGGTCAAAGGTCAACGGTCAACGGTCAAAAAGTCAACATTTTTTAATTATTTTTATTATTTATTTTATTTAAAAATCAATTAAAAATACTTAAAAATAACATTTTTAAGGTTAGAAAATAGCCTTAAACTCATAAAAATACACCCAACAATCCTACTAAAATGGATTAATAAAATCCGTTTACTTACCGAAACATTATGCCATTATCTAGGTTAATTTCACTCGTGGTTAAAACCACTTTGTGCGCATTCAACATCATCAACCGAACGCACCCAATGTGAGTGAATCTTACAACTCCCATTTTTAATTACACGTTTTGGGGTGTGTCATGTGTCATAAAATTAACTCGTTTATTTAAACTTGTGCCATACCATATTGTGATCTAAACTTAGATTGTATACATTGCTTGTAGTTATGTATTTCATTTTGTCTATTTATATGCAATTCATTCATTAGGCCCATCAGTTCCTCGTGTGAGACGAGTTGAGCAACACGTGCCTCAAAACAAATCCATTATTGTTCGTGTGTGTATTATTGAGTTTATATTGTTTGTAGTTATGTATTTCATATTGTCAAGTTTATGCAATTCATTCATTAGGCCCATCAGTTCCTCGTGAGAGACGAGTTGAGCAACGCGTGCCTCTAAACGATCCATTATTGTTCATGTGTGTATTGTTTAATATTAAATTGATTGGTGAATAAGTTTACATCTATTTTTACTCATGTGTGGCTGTGCACTTTATTTCATAATCAATTAAATAAACTTGTTCAAATGTTTTCCATAGGATTCACTCGCCAACTTTTTGTTGATCCAAAAACCCTTTTTACACATGATACAGGTGAACAGGATGAAGCAAGGAAAACATAGGAAATGCCTTAGAAGAAAACAATGAAGCCTAGATTGATATTTAGGACATGATGTAATATTGATTGTAATTTTCCATTAAAGTGTATTAATGAATATGAAACGTTAAAATAAATGTCATGAGCTTTGATGATAACCCAATCATGCCCCGATCACCTTTTCCGCTGCGGGTCGGGGTGTGACATCTTAGAGCCTGTGGAGCGTTTGATAAAGAGCGACACTGATTTCAAATAACGATTATGATTTTTTTACGCGAGTTCTCTTATTATTTACAAGTTATTATTTGATCATTCCCCTATGTACAACTACCATAAACAAAAACAAAGTTTATGTTTATTTTCAAGTGCTAGAGTCATAGCAATCTCCCATTTGTATAATTTGTATAATTTTCAGTCATTTCTAGTATTTTGAAAAACCAATCTTCTAACAAAGGCACCAAAAGAATATACATCAACCATCTTTGTGATGTATTAGATAACCCATCTGATGTGCTTATTTTAGACAATCCGAAATCAGAAATTTAATTATTTGAACTTTTGATATCCTGGTATATCGTAGTGGCACTGGTATGGAGGTAGTGTAACCAAAACATCGCACCAACCCACATATCTAGTCACTCAAGGAAGGAAATAACGGCACGCAAGTCATGAAGAAGTTCATAAAGTGTTATGTTTGGCATGTAGGGATACAATCGTTTAATGAAAAACCATTCTATTAGAAAGCTTTCCTTTGTAGACCGTTCCATAACCTCCCTTCCCAACCACTAAGGATTGGTGAAAGTTGTTTGTATAAAGTTCATAGCAAACGCCAACACGTTGTGGATGTGTGGGGTGGAATCTCTAGACTTCCTGCCGAACACCCAAACACAAGCAATCAACAATTAATTTATTAATTAAGGTCGATAATAACCAAACTTATGATGAATGCAATTCCATTTATAATTTCAATATATGTTAATTGTTTAAAATAAATTCAAATCAAACTCAACTATAAGGATTATACAAATACCTGAACAAGTGGTAGTTGCGATATTCTTATTTGTATAATTCATATTAAAGCTTAGAAACACGTCGTAGCTATTCCGACTATACCCATGATGTTAGATCAAGGAAGAAGAGGAAGCCAATGAAGATTGGTAAAATCTAAAGATGGCGTTTTCTAGGGTTTGATGCCAATAAAAGCAGTGATAATGGACTTGAACTAAAAAATCGTCTACCAAACAAATAGGTAATTATTTTTTTACCCCCATCGATTATCTGACCATACAAGAACAATACAAACCCACTCTTCTCAACAACAAAACAAAGATCTAGTTAATCATGGAGCGAGCTTTATATACCTGGAAAACTTGCACAATCAACCCTTCTTTATCTCATTTGACTTCACAGCTACCTCAGACTTTCAGACTTGACATAACAAGCCCCTCAACGTCCTTAACAAAAAAACAATAAAACAATTAGCATAACCACCATATAACTTAAGAGTAAAAGCAATAATAGTCCGGACTCTTTTAATCTTCAAACAGAAGCATGTGATTAATGCTTGTGGGAGATATATTTTTAAGTGAGGTTTTAAATAAATGAAATAATGTTTGTGTGGGTGAAAAAATCATTAAAAAGATTCATATATTGTTTATAAAAAGAAAGAAAGATAGAATAGCTTTTTTATGTATGATGAATCATAAAACAAAAGAATAACAATGTGTATATACTATGTAATAAAATTGTAAGTTTGGATGAATATTAAAAACAAAATTTATACTTGATTTTTTTTCATTTACAAGTGTGGGTTTAAATTAAATTAAGGTTTGTTTTTTAGTGACGAATGTTACAATAACCATAATCCTAAACTACATCAAATTAATCATAATTTACTCATTGCAAGAAATTAAATTCTATTCTTCTTTCGTAGAAAAAGCAAGCGTCTCTACCGCCAAGACAAAGTCAGAGTTGGAATGGAAATTAAGGTTTGTTGTAAAGTGAAAATATGTAATCTTTTCCTTAATTACAAATGAAAATATTTGTTGTTGTATGATTTTAGTGAAATAGTTATTATTGTGCTTTTTTTAACAGGTAACAAATTAACATTTTTAGTGCCTTGCAATTAGGAATGGGATCGGTATCGGTACAATAACACATGCATGATACCCCAATAACAAAATTCAGCCAAAATCAAAACTGAATGTCGTATTGTACATGTGGTACATTATTGATAAAAGTATGATACCGTACCACATAGTACTTGTGCTGAAATTGAGCTAAATTATAACCGAATAGTGTATTAGTGTACCATATAACCATTGTTTTTCATTTTTTTCTTATTTTTTGGAACTTCACTATAAATACCTAGTTATCTATATCTATATATAAATTAAGAGAAGATAAATAGTAACTCTTGGTCTATTTTGTCATTTAGTGTAGACTTTTATTTACAATTCATGTAGTTTAGTCATTTTTTTTTCTTTTACTTTAACCAGATCACTTTTATGCCTCCTAAATAGTTTTTTTACGAACACGTTAATAACGTTCTAGACATACTTTTTTACTTTTCTTTTTCTTTGCTATAACGAGTGTGACGAAACATTTTTTTAGTTTAGTTTTTTTAACGAACGCGTCGATACTCTTTTGAATATATTTTTTAACTTTTCTTTTTCTTTTTCGTTTACCTTTGTTATTTAATATATTGTTTTACTTTTTTAGATTAGTTTGATGTTCAGAGGGAGTTACGAAGCAAATAGCATAACACCTTTAGATATCATTTTATTTAATTTTATAAATTTATTTATTTATTTTCATGGTGTGTTATATGTTTTGAATTCCAATCGCGTCCATACACAACATGCGAGTAACTATCACCCTGGTTGTATATTAAAAAAATGTCTTGATTATCATGACTTGCACTAGATTTTATCATGCATTTGAGAATACTTGATTTTTTAAACATTTTGATAAACTTATGTTTGATTAATGTTTTAAGGTTGTGGGGCATGGGGCGGAGTTGGGGCGTGAGCGGGGGCGGGGGGGGGGGGGGGGGGGGAAACGTCCAAGACATCACCCCGGGAGGGCTTGGGTTTCAGCGACGCCCACCCAATCCACGTGTCGGCCCATGCCCCAAACTCTCGCCCCACCATACCCCATGGTCTAATCACTTTTCATGTTCTAATTAATTACTTTTCCGCTTAACTTAATCAAAGTCTCGCATTTTATATACATTTATTCTTAAATGTTTGGCCATCGCCAATAGGAATGAGATTTTTTACCGAATTACCGGTACCGTACCGTTACCTTACCGGTACCGGTATCGGTAGTAGATTTTTCGAATTTCGGTAGTATGGATACCGGTGTTTTTCGGTAAAAACGGTATTAATACTGAATTTTAGTAAGGAATTCTAAGGAGTGTTTTGACAAATATAAATCATAATCTCCCAGTATTATTAGAAATATATATTCCAAATATACTATTATTAAATTAAAAGAGTTATGAATAATAATATCCTTATAAAAACAGTTGAAAACAATAAAGAATTCTAGTTATATCTACATTCCAACAATATTATTAGAAAAAAGATATTCAAAATACTATTAAATAAAAGAGTTTAGCCATTCTACACTGATAGTACGATCAACCATTCTATAGTGATAGTACGATCAATCAAGAATCCAAAGACATCTTCATTCAATTTAAAGTAATTAAATATTGCTTTCTTAGTTTCTTTGCTCTCCTTTTAGTTTTAATTGTTGCAATTGCTAATATTATTAAGCCTTGTGGTGCATCAATTATGTCTTCTATCAATATTCAAGAAATCTAAAAGTTATCATGCTTACATGATCTAAGAAACAATTTATAAAAGCAATAAGGACGAACCCATGTATTAGTTATGAATTATGATGTTTTTTTAGAGATGTTGGCATTTGGATGTTAAAAGTCGAACCCATGTATGTTTTCCTTTTGCTTATTTGGTTTTTACTATATATATTTGTCTAGTTTTCCCACTATATATTACGCCAATTCAGTTAATAACGGATGGACGGATTTATATGATATTTTTTAGGTAAACTAATGAAAAACACCAATGCGGTAAAATACCGAAATACCGGTACCGTACCGTTACCGAACTGAGAAATTCGGTACAGTATTCGGTATCCACTTTTCCTCAATTTCGGTAACGGTATTTGCGTATCGGTACCGGTATGATACCGATCTCATCCCTAATCGTCAATATACATTTTATTCTGAAATGTTTCACTTGGCCAATACATTTCATTTTTTTAAGGAACGTTTACATTTCTTTGCAACAACAATTTCGTTTACATATTTTAAACAAGTAAAGGTTACGACCCTTTCTCGATAACTTTAATTAACCTGAAATATATTTATATTTATATGTTTAATGTTTAATTAGGAATTGACTCATTTATACTTTTGTTTTGTCTTCTTCTCTTCGTTACAATGTTTTCTAGACCGGTTTAGAGTTTAAGGTTAAACTTATGCCCACCGGGTCACTTGTGTCCTCAATCAACCGGTAAATATTTCTTTTGGTAAGAGTGAAAGTATTTGTTTGGATATTTTTTCCATTCGATTTTCTTCCTACCATACGGGTTGCTGGAACAGGTGCACATAATCGATTTTCTTTTTAATACTCGGGTTTGGGTATGGACCTTGGTACAGGTATGATCAAGTATGGGTTTCTCGGCTATCAGCAATAGTTGGGCTGAATTCGAGTTCAGGTTCAGATATTGGCTAGAAAAACCATAACTTGTGTAACCGGTTCCGGGTGGGGTTCGGGTACGGGTACGTGTGCCCTATTCCCAAGTATCAAAATACCCTATTTTCGAGTATTAAAAAAACCCGGTTTTCAAGTTCGGTTTTAAGGGGCAATTGGGTATGGACCCTTTTTTTGTTTTAACTCCATTTTTTGCATAAAAATAGATTTATAAATCTTTTATTAATTAAAAAAGTACAAAAACATAAATAAAAGACATAGATCGCTTCGATTAACTTGATCATCTTCTTTAGTCTTGGTTTAGAGGGCTCGAGGTGGACATTCTTGCAAATGTTTAATTCAAAGTCGCTATGGAATCCGACGTCAACATAGAACCACAATAGACACATCGCGCCTTGCTTAGATCGAATGGCATTTTACATAAATCGAAACGAGCACAAATAGATGATAATCGAATTGTAGAACCCATGCCATTAATAGTGGAAGGCATATATATAGACATTTTTAAGGGTTTTCAATCTTTTACAAGTGTATTACAAGAAAACAAACATCAAACATCTATTTATAGGGTGTAAAAATACACTTAAAACAAAAAAAAAGGTCATAGATGGTTTCCTAACGGCTATAGTCATTGCCAACATCCCAATCTCGGAAAAAAAACAGCCATACCCGGTTCGAGGTAACCTGATGCGGGTATGGAAAACCCCGGTTTCGGATATGGGAGATTTTTTTGCAGTTTTTTATTGGTTTCAAACTCATTTTCATAAGGAGTACTTTGCCATTTTAGCCCACATTGTGGAGGAGAAGAGTAAAGGAAAAAGCATGAAAGATGTTCCAATCGTTTGCGAATTCCCCGAAGTGTTTCATAAAGACTTACCTGGTCTTCCTCCACCTCGTTCTATTGAATTCCAAATCGACCTCATACCCGGCGTTCCACCCGTTGCAAAATCTCCTTACCGACTCTCACATTCGGATATATAAGAACTATCTAGCCAACTTCAAGGATTGTTTGATAAAGGATTCATTCGTCCTAGCACATCTCTTTGGGGCGCTATGGTCCTCTTTGTCAAGAAGAAGGACGGTTCGTTTCGCATGTGCATTGATTAGCGTGAGCATATCTGAAGAAACCCTAGATCAACTAGATCGAAATCTAAGTAGATCTATGGAATGGGCTAGCCATAAAAGAGGTTAACCCTTCGTTTGGTTTCACGATGATGATGAATAAAACAATACTCCGGCTGATCCTGCAAAACGGAACACCGTTAGCTCGTCACGGGGAGAAGGGGGTTCTCTCCGTGACCACCCTCCGGCGTGAGAATAAGTACAGGTAGTCGGAAGTGAAGTATAATATAAGAGAGAGAGTAGTTGAGAGTGAATACCTTCTACTGGAAGTCCAAGTTACTTATTTATAGCCAGAGTTTGGGCGCCAAAATGAGAGATGATAACTTTAACGGAATCTTTTGCTATTCCGTTAAGTTTTGTGGCCATTCGTTAGTGCACACGGATCGTGAGCTCATCAATGGTTAGGGGGATGCCACGTGTCATCATGAGATCACTATATTTTATAAAAGTGAGCATGCCATCACCGTGATCTTTCTCAGTCGTCCAGATGCTGCCATGTGGCAATTGGTTATAACCGAAAAGATGCTTTGCACGATTGGGCATTAGTGGCTTCTAGAAGATTTCACAGCTGTTACCCATCTATTGCTTGCCACGTGTACAGTTTGTTACAACAGAAAAGATTTGTCACACCCTGACCGGCAGCGGAAACGGTAGTCGTGGCATGATTGGGTTTTCATCAAAGCTCATGACATTTACTATAAAGTTTCATATTTATTATTTCTCTTTAAAGAAGAAGTTACAATAAACATACAAGCACAAGCTGTTCAAATACATTTTCATTCGAATTACAAACTAAAGTATCCATTAAACAAAATCATACAATTACAAAGGAAAACAAAACTAAATGTCCATTCCAAAGCATTAACTTGTTTATTCTTCTAGGCCATCCTACGTGTTTCTTTTCTCAACTGGATCACCTGTATCATGTGTAAAAATAGGGTTTTTTGGTCAACAAAAGTTGGCGAGTGAATCTTATGAAAACATTTGAACGAATTTGTTATATTGGTTATAAAAAGGTGCATAACCACATATGAGTAAACGTAAATGTAAATTTAATCACAAAACACATAATATCAAATAATGCACACGCACACACCAAATGATGAACAATGAGATCAAGGCTCAATCAAACGGAGCCGATCTAATGAGGCACCTGATGCTCAACTCGTCTCCCACGAGGAACTGATGGGCCTAATGAATGATTTGCACGCAACTTGACAAGAATGTAAACACGCAATACAAACAGATAACATTACATCACACGTTAGATCATAAAATGGTAATAGCACAAGTGTTTGAATAAATGAAATGTATAAACGACACATGATACACCCCAAAACATGAATAAAAAGGGGAATTTGTAAGAATTCACTCACAGTGGGTGCGTTCCTTGATAATGATGAATGCGCACGAAATTATGATTCAACCGACGAGGGAAAACTAACCTAAATAATAACGTAATAAATCGATAAATAAATAAATTTTATTTGAGATTAATATTTTTAATTAGTGCTCTTAAATGAGATTTTTTTAGATTTATTTTTGTGAATTTAATGCAAATTTTTAGGCTTCAAAACCTTATTTTGAGGTATTTTTAACTAATTTTCAAAGAAAAATAAAAAGGATTTTTAATTAAAAAATTACTCTTTTTCTATGGTTGACTGGTCAACGGCCGGTCAGACTGATTTATTATAGGCAGCGTGTGAGGTTCGAACTCGTGACCTCCCGTATACGTGCACGCAGCTCTACCAACTGAGCTACGTGTCTAACCCGAAATAATCTCTGATTTTATTATTCTTATATACTAGTTAAGTTATTTAGAAATTATTCAATTTTTAAGAAGGATTTAAACTGTCGAACCGGTGTGAGAGCTCGGACTCGAACCCTCGTTTCCAGTGTTGTGTTGCACCCAGCCCAAGTTGGGCTGGGTGTCTAACCCGTATTATATAGTTCTTGTATTATATTTAACAACATACTGTGGGACAATCTGTTTTGGTTTAAAAAAATGGATTTTTATTTTAGTGGATCGATGTGGTTCAAGGTTCGAACTCGGTACTAGTCACGTGAAATGCACACAGTCCACCATTGGATTGTGTGTCTAACCCAATTAATATCCGTATTTTAATTATTTTATACACTTATAAACATGCTTCAGGATTTGGCTTTTATAAAAAGGGTATGTTATTTCAGTGGATCGGAACACAAACAGACTCGAACCGGAGATTTACGCGTCGTGTGTGCACACAGTCCACCACTGGACTGTGTGTCTAACCCGGCTATATTCCAATTTTTATTTCTTTTAACTATTAACCAGCTTCATCTTCTATAATGTACCCACTGATTCAAAGATTACCCGACCGAATTGCTTTGAATCGATTTGATTACAATGCATCATTAATATGTAAAGATGGATGGAGTTGTACTGTACCGGAATGGTGGGGGTTGATACTCGACGACACTTCTGGCGAGTTGTTAGAGTTCCGGCGACTGCACAGTTTTCTGGCGACGAGCAAGGATTTTCTGACAACGTGCTTTGAAAGAAAATTTCGAGAGAGAGAGAGAATGATTCTGAGCGAATCGATCTTTATGAAAAGGTTGTATATTCATAGGGTGAACAACAGATTTCGGTTTCAATTTCAAGACCAAAATTATGGTTAATGCTTTCCAACTTTAAAAGAAACGGTTTGTGGATCAATTGAGTTTTGATTTGTGGTTATAACTGATGTTAATCATCAATTGCACTCATTTGATTTCGGAGTCAACTGCCGAATTTGATGATTATTTTGAATCCGTTTCGGCGGTTACAGACTTGGTATTGCAGGGAGAGTTACTGGTTTCTTTATAAGTGTTATATGTTATCTAAATTGGAACACAAAGTGTGTGTGGTCCAGTGGTGTGTTTGTTGTGGGTGCAAGCGGGAGACCCGGGTCCGATTCCCGGTTTCCCCGTTTCTTTTTATTTTAAATTTCTGTTTCATTATTTTAAATGGTTAATTTAACTTTCTTATTATTATTATTTATTATTTATAAATAAGACTTAAATCCTAACAATACTTGCTAATAATAAAAAAAATAACATAATCAACCCTAATTAAGTACGCATCGAACATTTTAACCAATACTTGATAAATAACCGGTGCGGGTTTTTGAAACCCGTTTTACACAAATGTTACAAGATTCATTATGTACCAATTCAAGGATTTTTGCTAAGGGAGAATTTCTCAGGACTAACTGTTTCCTTGCGCGAGAGGCGCAAGTTAGTTAACTGATCTTCTTTCCTCTTCCTGCTGCTTGGCGCAGCATTTTTGGTGAGCAATTGCTTTGATGTAAATATCGTCGCAAGGTTTAAAATGTTATCCAAGGAATTTGATCAAGGTTAACTTTGAACCTTGCGCGAGCCCGCGCAATGTGGTTAAGTGATCCTTTCCTTCTTTTGATACTTGGCGCAAGGTTTCAGTGACTTTCCTTGATATAGAAGTCTGTGCAAGGCTTTCTTTAATAGTGGGTATGGTTCCCTTGGTTGGCGCAAGGTTTTTGGGACCATACCCCTTTGATGGTGGTGGGAGACGACATCTTTTGGATGGCCTCCACCTTTTCAGGATTGACCTTGAATCCCTCCTTCGTAACTACAAAACCTAGGAATTTTCCTTCTTCCATGCCAAAAGAGCATTTCCCTGGGTTTAACTTCAAATTGACGTTGCGCAAGGAATCAAAGGTTCTTTGGATATTTTCTAGCATTATTTCTTCTGAATTGCTCATGATGACCAAGTCGTCGATGTAAACTTCTACTGTCTTGCCAATGCCATCACCAAAGACAGTGTCCATTAATCTTTGGTAAGTAGCTCCCGCATTGCGGAGACCAAAGGGCATTTTTGTGTAGCAAAAAATTCCTTTCTCTGTGCGAAAAACTGTTTTGTCTTCGTCCTCTTTTTTCATCAGCACTTGATGATATCATTTGTAACAATCTAGGAAACATTTCCAACGGAAAGAAGCAAACGAATCGACTTTCTTGTCAATATCGGGAAGAGAGTAGCAATCTTTGGGACACGCTTTGTTTAAATCTTTAAAATCGATGCACATGCGCCAGCCGTCATTGTGCTTTTTCACCATTACTGGGTTTGCGACCCATGTTTGATATTTGACTTCGCGCAGGATCCCAGCTTTCAATAATTCTGCAACTTGCTCATTCATTACTTCGGTCTTTTCGGATCCAAGGTTGCGTTTTTTCTAAACCACCGGCTGCGCCGTCGGGAAGATGTTTAAGCAATGCTCAGCTATCCTGCGCGGAACCCCTACCATATCTGCAGGAGTCCACACGAAGATATCCATATTTCGAAACAAAGTCTTAAGTTTTGCGCGACTCGCCATAGAAATTGCAGGACCAAGGATAATTGGTTGCTCGGGATATGTATTGTTCAGTACCCATTTTTCAGGTTCATTTGGCGATGTTGATTTAGCTGCCTTAAAAACTGGTTCTTTAATAGACATAATCTCTTTCCGTGCGAAGATGATAGCTACTCCAGTTGGCGTTGGGAAACCACATGCAGCGTGAGGCGCAGATGTGATCATGCTGAAATCTCGTTGCGCTCGTCTCCCCAATAACACGTCGTGACGGGATGTTGCTGGCATTACCATGAAGTTCACTCGAACGATGTGCGAGTGTCTTCCGTCTGAAAGGATCACGGGAAAAGCTATTTGTCCAAGAGGAAAGACAGCCTCATTGCAGAATCCAGTTAACGGGAAGTCAACTGGCTCTAGGCGTGCCTTGTCTTCCGGATCTAACTGTTTGAAGCACTGTTCATATATGATATCCATAGAACTTCCTGGATCTATGAACATATAGTCGGTTCGGTAATGGCCAAAGATGCCTGAAACTACCACTGGTCTTTCTTCCTGAGGCCCACCTGGAACCACAGGAAATATCACTTGTTGCTCTCGCCATTTTTCTCCTTGGAACCTTTGAAAGTTGCGCTTGCGCGACGAGCTCCCTTGGATCATGGAAACTTGTTTCATCTTTTTATTGCTTGGCCCCTCATCACCACGCGTGAGTTGCCTGACCTCTTTTCGAATTGATTGCACCAAGTGTGTCAGCTTGCCACTTTTCAGGGCCTTTTCAATTTCGGTGCATAAGCTAATGCAATTATCGGTTGTATGCCCTGTGTCTTTGTGGAAATCACAGAAGAAGTTTGGGTCTTGACCTTTTTTTCTTCATGGGCTGGGTTGTTTGAATTGATAATTCTCAGTGCTTAAGACTTCCGCATGAGATTTAATAAGAGGGGTCCACTGTCGCTCTCTATTCTCGTTCTTAATAGCTTTCTGAGTTGCGATTTTGTTAATCGTTGCGCGGGGTCCATTGGAGAGTATGGTGAATAAGAACTCTGGTTCGAGTCCTTCCAACTCTTTTTAAACTTCCGACCTCCTTTGCTCAAATCTTCAGGACGATGTTGAGGTAGAGGTGGTCTGCTTGAATTAAGGTTGCGCTCGGTCTGCGCATAGACCTTGGCTGCTGCCATGAGCTTATCCCAACTTTTCGGTAAACCAGTAGTACCAGAAAGTACCTTAATCATTTCGTCACATCTTACCGCATACTTGAACTGTGCGCGGATAAGATCTTAATGCACGTCATCGATTTCTAAAACCTCCTTGTTGTATCGCGTAATAAAATCTTCCAAACTCTCGTTGTCTCTTCGCCAGATGTTCATCACATCCGATGAATCTCTAACATAACGACGCTGCTGACTGAATTGAGTAGGAATTTTTCCTTAAGATCATTCCATGAAGAGAGTTTTCCTGTCGACAAGTTATCAAACCACAGCCGCTCAGCCCCAATTAATGTTTGTATAAACAGATAACACCACATAGGTAGAGTCCATCCTCCAATAAGTCCTGTGCCCGTAAACAAACGCATGTGATCATCTGGATCTGACAATCCATGAAACTTTCCAACGTTTGATGGCAATTTTGCTCGTTCTAGCGGGGCTAGAGCGATTTCCTTCACGAATTTTGATTGTTCTGCCGCTTCACCAGGCCGATAAATCAAGTTATAATCATGTTCCGCCTCAGGATTGTACACTGCTCGGATTCAAGGTTTGTAACTGGCATGATCTGCAGATAAACGATTGAACACACTTGCACTATCTCCTTCTTCATAAATCTTATCATACTCATCGTGTTGGGTGTCCCGCTTCTGTGACGATCGCGGGCCCAAACGTGAGTAAACTGAAGGTCGTCGCTGGACATTCTCTTCCTGATGTCTGTTACCAGAATGAATAGAATCATTTCTGGTTTTAGAACACATCTCAGTTTCATGCACAGATACATGCGAAGGAGCACGATCTTGGTTCGAGTTCCGTAACTCAATACTCGGGGCGCCAGTGAAGCACGGGCTTGTGGTGCACCAACCGGAGCATGAAAAGCTGGAGTTCCGGTTTGAGCACATAACTGAGCATACATGGCGTTTAGAGTTGTTTGAGACTTAATCAACCATGATAATGGAGTCTCTCCAGGAGGAAGAATTGATGCAACGTCAACATGAGGGGCCGCGGTGTTACTGGGATACTCGCATGATCAGGATCATACGGAATATCAGCTTCACCGGACGAATCCTCAACAATCTATCCGTCGACCTGAGGAGCTCCGCCGACGCGACGGATCTCTGATCGAGGACCTGGAAATGACGGTCCATCAGCCATGAAGCTGTAGACCTGGGTGAAACAAAACGAAAGATGAGAAGAGAATCAAAAATCGGTGGGCGCCAATGAAGAAACCCCCAGATCAACTAGATCGGAATCTAAGTAGATCTATGGAATGGGCTCTGCATAAAAGAGGTTAACCATTCGTTTGGTTTCACGATGATGATGAATAAAACAATACTCTGGCTGATCCTGCAAAACAGAACACCGTTAGTTCGCCACGGGGAGAAGGGGTTCTCTTCGTGACCACCCACCGACGTGAGAATAAGTACAGGTAGTCGGAAGTAAAGTATAGTATCAGAGAGAGAGTAGTTGAGAGTGAATACCTTCTACTTGAAGTCCAAGTTACTTATTTATAGCCAGAGTTTGGGCACCCAAATGAGGGATGATAACTTTAACGGAATCTTTTGCTATTCCGTTAAGTTTTGTGGCCATCCGTTAGTGCATACGGATCGTGAGCTCATCAATGGTTAGGGGATGCCACGTGTCATCATGAGATCACTATATTTTATAAAAGTGAGCATGCCATCACCGTGATCTTTCTCAGTCATCCAGATGCTGCCATGTGACAATTGGTTATAACCGAAAAGATGCTTTGCACGATTGGGCATTAGTGGCTTCTAGAAGATTTCACAGCTGTTACCCATCTATTGCTTGCCACGTGTATAGTTTGTTACAACAGAAAAGATTCCTTTTGCTTCTGTACCAACTCAAGGATTTTTGCTAAGGGAGAATTTCTCAGAACTAACTATTTCCTTGCGAGAGGCGCAAGTTAGTTAACTGATCTTCTTTCCTCTTCCTGCTGCTTGGCACAACATTTTTGGTAAGCACTTGCTTTGATGTAAATATCGGCGCAAGGTTTGTACATAAAGTGTTATCCAAGGAATTAGATCAAGGTTAACTTTGAACCTTGTGCGAGCCCGCGCAAGGTGGTTAAGTGATCCTTTCCTTCTTACTTGGTGCAAGGTTTCAGTGACTTTCCTTGATATAGAAGTCTGCGCAATGCTTTCTTTAATAGTGGGTATGGTTCCCTTGGTTGGCGCAAGGTTTTTGGGACCATATCCCTTCAATATCAAAATCACCGTCAAGAACCGTTATCCTCTTACTCGCACCGACGATCTATTTTGCATGAGGCCATGCTATTTTGCATGCCGTTGCACTGGTTAGATTAAGGCCAACTGCTTATCATGAATACTCCCCATTGCAGCCGGACTCCGGACGAGAACCAAGCCTGTCCCACCATAGAATTTTTGGTTGTGAGGTATATGTACCAATACCGGCCCCACACCATACTACAATGGGACCCAAAAAAATATTGGGTATCTGTATTGGTTTTAACTCCCCGTCTGTTATTAAATATTTAGAACCACAAACGGGATACATGTTTACAACACGGTATACTGACTGCCATTTTTTGGCTGTCGTTCATTGTGTTTTAATCTGATGTCCATTGTGTCTTTTATCTGTTGTTCATTGTGTCTTTTATCCGCTATTATCAATTGTGATTTTAGTTTCATACTTATTGTGTTTTACGTTATGTCCATTGTGTTTTAGTCTGTTGTTTATTATGTGTTTTATCTATCGTCATAGATTGTGTTTTTCGTTTTAAAACTCATTGTGTTTTACGTTATGACAATTGTGTAATAGACAACTGTGTTTTTGATTTTTTTTTGAAAACTATAACAATATGATACTTATATTGAAGCTAAAATACGCTCGATTTTAAAGTATAATTTTAAAAAAACAAATGATGCATAAAAAAGTTACAAACGTTTAAAAAATAAAGGGGAAATAGCATGTGATTGCATGTGCACATTCTTTTTGACCAAACTACCATTCCTACTTGATTTCTCTTTAAACATTTGTCAATATATGGTGGCTTCTTACACTTTTTTATTTTTAAATACTCTGTATTATAACTCAACCCTATATTTCCAATGTAAAATAAGTTAATTTTTACCTATCTTGAATTATGGTATCATTTTAACTTTTTCATGTTAATCATAAATTCAATCATCCAAATCAAAATTTTGAACCCTTCATAAGACTATTACTCTTTTTAATATTTCACATAAATTCCTAACTATACACGATTAATTTAGGATTATTGGTGTAATAGAATACAACTAAACATTATCATTAAAAAACACAAATTCCTATCGAAAATCAAAAATTCAAATGCATGTGGAAATTATGTATTGTCGAAATTTAAAAAAAATATTTATGTTTTTATGTTTTTAATTTTTTTACTTTAACCCGATCCAAAAAAATTATTTTATGTTTGCTTTTCAAAGTTGTCATAAAATATTTTATGTTTTTAATTTTTTTACTTTAACCCGATCCAAAAAAATTATTTTATGTTTGCTTTTCAAAGTTGTCGTAAAATATTTTATGTTTTTAAACTTTGTTTTTTAACCCGACCCAATTAATATTTTTTGCTCTCCCTATAGAAAATTCTTAGATCCGTCACCGTCAATGATAGACAATTAGCTGGATATCACCTATTCTCATGCTTGTCCCGTGCCCATAAAATTTGCCCGTACCCGTAAAATATTATTTTTTTCAATCCATAGTCTCGTACCCTTCGAGTTTCCCCGCATACACAACGGAAACAAGAACTTTCGAAAACCACCCTTAGCTAGGGTTTAAACTAGGGTTTAACAACAACAACACACCTTCACAACCGTCACTTTCTCCACCACCACCATGAACTCACCGCTTCCAAAACCTCCTCGGAGCACCATACAGAGGCGGAAACGCCGTCGTTTCCAACAACACTCTCTTAATCTCCCCAATCGGTAACCGCATCTCCGTCACCGACCTCCTCAAATCCGAAACCCTAACCCTACCATTCCAATCTTCCTCCAACATCTCCAGAATCGCCGCCTCACCGGGCGGCGTCTTCCTCATCGCCGTCGACGACAACGGCCGTTGCCAGTTCATCAACCTCCGCCGCCGCGCCGTGCTCCACCGGATGCAGTTTAAGAAGCCTGTTTCCTGCATCAAGTTCAGCCCTAACGGAGAGTTTATTGCTGTTGGTGTTGGTAAGTTGGTGGAAATTTGGAGGTCTCCAGGGTTTAAGAAGGAGTTTTTTCCGTTTGAATTGGTGAGAACTTTTGCTAATTGTAATAATAAAGTTACTTGTGTTGATTGGAGTCCTGATTCGAAGTATTTGTTAGCCGGTTCGAAGGATTTGACCGTTAGGTTGTTTAGTTTGAAGAAAGTTAGGGGTGAGGTTAATAGTAAGAGTAAGCCTTTTATGTTTTTAGGTCATAGAGATGCGATAGTGGGAGCGTTTTTCGGTGTCGATAAGAAAACGAATGCGGTCGATAAGGTTTACACGTTGTCGAGGGACGGAGCGATTTTCGGGTGGAGGTATGTTGATGAGAAAGTTGACGAACCGGAATCTCCCGGTACTCCTGAACGAATGGAAGTGGATGGAATAAGTGACGTGAAGAAACGGAAAAATGTTGATGTTGATGATGAACGAAATGGTGGTGTTGAATTGCATAAAGGGAAGTGGGAATTGGTGAAGAAGGATTTTTTTATGCAGGCGGGTGCGAAGTTAACGGCTTGTGATTATCATAAAGGGTTGGAGCTTGTGGTGGTGGGGTTTTCGAGTGGGGTGTTTGGGTTGTATCAGATGCCGGATTTTGTTTGTATACACTTGTTGTCGGTATCGAGGGAGAAGATTACGACGGCTAGTTTTAATGGGCTAGGGAATTGGTTGACGTTTGGGTGTGCGAAGCTTGGACAGTTGCTAGTTTGGGAGTGGAAATCGGAGAGTTATATTTTGAAGCAACAAGGGCATTATTTTGATGTTAATACGATTGCGTATTCCCCTGATTCGCAGCTCTTGGCTACTGGTGCAGATGATAACAAAATCAAGGTGAGTAACTGCGTATATTTTTTGTATATTATTTGCTTAATATTGATATATTCGTATCTTGAGAAAATGAATTTTCTTGTCTAGGTTTGGAACGTGTCATCAGGGTTTTGTTTTGTGACATTTTCTGAGCATACGAACGCAGTTACCGCCCTTCATTTCATGGCTAGCAACCACTGTTTATTGAGTGCATCTTTAGATGGCACGGTTCGTGCATGGGATCTGTTCCGTTACAGAAACTTTAGGACATTTACGACCCCGTCATCTAGACAGTTTGTTTCTTTGGCATCAGACCAAAGTGGTGAAGTAATTTGTGCTGGAACACTTGATTCGTTTGAGGTATTCGTTGTATAATATGTTTTTTAATGATACTTATATTTCTCTTGTGTAGAAAGTTGTCTTAGCGGTTTCAGTTCTTTTCTAGATTTTTGTTTGGTCGATGAAGACCGGGCGATTGTTGGATGTTCTTAGTGGTCATGAAGGTCCAGTTCACGGGTTGATGTTTTCTCCTACAAATGTAAGTAATTTCTGTCTGATTCTTGTATTTAACTTTGCATAAAGGTCACTGTTTCTATCTTTATTATAGTTAACTATAATAAAGCTGGAATTACCTTGCTTTCCTATGAAGGGCCTGCACTACCTTTGCCCATATCTGAGTATCGGATTGTTTTATCCTTCACCACCATTTACATAGGAGTGTCGCCTTTGTCCTTTAACACTAATACGTCGTCCTGCGCGATCCACTTTTACAACAATCTGCCTCCACCCCACAAGAACCGTCTTCTATTAGTCGGTTGATTTGGGTTATCCCTACGGGTCAAACAAGTAAAATAAAAAAAAGCTCAATAGGACATGGTTCGATCGGCGCAAAAGGTGTCCAAACTGTAAAGAGTAATCTTAAAGCATAAAACCTTATAATTTGTTTCTTTTTTATTACCATTGATTTTTTTTTTCACATTTAAGTATCTAACACACTAATATTTATAAAAAAATGATTTTTGGACAAAAAGTGTTTTTGGGTCAAACCACAATTGCCTGTCTCCCAATCTGCATTTGTAGCTTATCTATGTGTTCAATTCTTATAATTCTCAGCAATGAAAAGAAAACGTTACTTGTTTTGTGAAATGGGAGTAAAAGGATCTCAAAATTAAATATTTCAGCTTCAAGAATCCAATAACCTCTTAGAGTATTTGGGTGGTTTTATATATATAGTAAGAACTTATCATTAGTTTTTTGTATTTACTACAGGCAATTTTGGCGTCATCTTCATGGGACAGAACCGTCCGATTATGGGACGTTTTCGACGGAAAAGGTTCAGTTGAAACGTTTCAACACACACATGATGTTCTTACAGTTGTTTATCGTCCAGACGGCAAGCAACTGGCTTGTAGCACATTAGACGGCCAAATTCATTTCTGGGATCCAATTGATGGGTTGTTAATGTACACCATTGAGGGGCGGCGAGACATTGCTGGTGGCCGGTTGATGACAGACCGTAGAACAGCCGCCAATTCTACTTCCGGGAAATGTTTCACTACTTTGTCTTATTCTGCTGATGGGAATTATATACTAGCCGGTGGAAGTAGTAGATACATCTGTATGTACGATGTTGCTGATCAGGTCAGTTTTATTTTTAATCCTTCTTGAAAATTTATTAAAGAATTTGTTTTTTTTTCTGAATTATTTTATGATTTATCACGAGATGGGCTTGTAGCAACAAAGTAGTGATAAAAAATGGATTAGAAAGTAGCGATAAAAAATGGATTAGAAAGTGTATGCTTGAGGCAATAAACTCAAAATACCGACCCGTTGCTATCCATGGGTCACTTAATTATATTGCAAAGGGGTCAAATGGCTAAACTGAAAATTTAGCTAAAAATGGTACAGGTTTGAAGTCGCCTAAAGTGAGATTATTTTTTGTAAATCATAATCGACACCAACTATTTGTAAAGTTATCAAATGATTTGGACATTTGCATAATATTTAACAGATTTATAAGCTTTTGCTTTGAATTCACTTTCTTAGTTCTTTTTTTTTATCTTTAATAATTCACTTTCATAGTTCTTTTAACTTTTTTTTGTTTTTATCTTCAATAATTAATGGTGAATATTGCATAAACTCTACCAGATATTCCAAAACTCTGCCATCTTCCCTTATAAATCAACAACTAGTGGGTTACCACCCGCGCTCCACAACGTAGATAAAAATAAGCAGATCACGGGAGTTAAAATTGTTTGATCTTTTAGTTAGGGGCTAAACATGTCACTATTAAAGTTGAGGGGCTAAACATGTCATTATTAAAGATGAAGGGCTAAAGTTGTTTATTATTAAAGTTGAAGGGCTAAAGTTGTTTATTATTAAAGTTGAAGGGCTAAAGTTGTTTATTATTAAAGTTGGAGGGCTAAAGTTGTTTATTATTAAAGTTGGAGGGCTAAAGTTGTTTTAGTTAAGAGGCCAAGCATGTCATTATCGAAGTTGAGGGGCTAACCATGCCATTATTAAAGTTGAGGGGCTAAAGTTGGTTAGTTCCGAAGTTGAGGCGCCAAAGTTGGTTGATGTGACAAAACAGCATATTTATAGTATATATAATTTAGCACCACTGAAACAGTTCAATCTTCTATAATCTACAGGTATTGCTTCGCAAATTCCAAATAACCCTAAATCTATCGTTAGATGGAGTTCTCGACGTATTAAACTCCAAGAACATGACTGATGCGGGCCCGTTAAATCTGATCGATGACGATAATAGCGATGTAGATGAAGGGGTTGACAAACAAACACGTGTAAACTCATCTTATGATCTACCGGGGTCAATGCCGAACCGTGGCAGGCCCATAGCTAGAACAAAATGTTTAAGAATCGCACCTACGGGCCGCAGTTGGGCTGCTGCAACAACTGAAGGGGTTTTGCTTTATTCAATGGATGATAATTTCATATTTGATCCTACGGATCTTGATATTGATGTCACACCCGAGGTAAGAAACTTATTCGTCGTAGCATTTGGTAATAAATAGACTAATAGTTAGATGTGTTTTAAAATTGGTTATCTGATTATATTGAGATTTCAAGTTATTTTAACAAGTTTTTAATAGCATACACAAATACAAACGATACTTTCAACAACTGGTTTTCTTACAACTGATTATATGCTTTTACTAATTCAATATCACATAATCATTCTCAAAACACACATCTATGGCTGCAAATGAGCTGAACGAACACGAACAATGCCTTGTTCGTGAAGGAAATTATGTGTTAATGAACTTTTAATGAACACTTACCAAACGAGATTTTCTGTTCGTGTTTAGCAAATGAATGTGTTTGTGTTTGTTCGTTAAGGTTATGTAACGAAAGCAAACGAACGTTCATGAACATAAATGAGCACAAACACGTTTCATAAACGCAAATGAACACGACACAATGTTACATGTATTAGATTTTTAATAAAATCGGTATCTTTGAGCATCACAATTATTATGTGGATCCACCAATAGTATACTAACCTAATATTTATTAAATAATTTAAATAAAAAATAAAATACACTAATAAATATTAAATATATTTTTGGTGGTAATTTTGAAGTCAATGAACTATCGAAGCCAAACGAACATAAACAAACACGTTACCAAACATTCACAAACAAAAACGAACACGACCTCTGTTCATGTTCGTTCATTTAACTAAACCAACGGACGGTTTTGTTCGTGTTCGTTTATTTATTAAACGAACACAAACAAACTTCCTGCTGAACGGTTCACGAATTGTTCGCTGAACGTACAGTTCCTTTGCACCCCTACACACATCCAAACACTCTTATAAACAAATTGTTTGGTGGTGGTAAAACTCTACTAATCATAAATTCACCGTCTTATACTTGCAGGCAATTGAAGCAGCCCTTGGTGAAAATCAACCAAGCAGAGCGTTAATCCTTAGTTTACGGTTAAATGAAGATAATTTAATAAAAAAGTGCATTGTTGCTGTGGCTCCGGTGGACATTAAAGCTGTTGTTACATCAGTCCCGTTTAAATATTTAAATAGATTGATTCAGACTTTTGCTGAGCTCCTGGAAAACTGCCCTCATTTGGAATTCATTCTTCGGTGGTGTCAGGTATTGTTATATCGTATGAATACTCTACACTAGAGGTGTAAAGTGGGTGGGATGGGATGAGTTGTATAACCGAAAACGAATGGCCAATTTGTGTGTTAGATATGACTAGGGGTGCACGAGCCGAGCCGAGCCTGATTAATTTATAAGAGCTCAAGCTCGTTGGTAGTTTCTCAAGCTTGAGCTCGTCTCCAGGACCCTTTACATGTAAGACCTATTGCTCATGCAATTTGGGATCCTCATTTTGGTCAACCAGGATGTTGTTCGTACGGTGTGAAAGCCTAATCTAAAGCCAGAATCAAAGGCAATGCCACGGGGAAGTGAAAGGTGGCATTTATTATCTATCAATTAATATATTAAATAAATATAATATAAATGATACTCATTTAGGCTCGCGAGCTCAATAAGTGAAGCTTGGGCTCGGGCTCGGGCTCATGCTCATTTATTAAACAAGTTTATATTTAGGATCAGGCTCGGCTTGTAAACAACTTTAAATAAGCTCGGCTCGGCTTTTTTACTAGACAACTTTAAATAAGGGGTAAATGTTACTAATATTACACTAAGGCTCAATTAGGCTCGACGAGCCTGACGAGCTTCACATTCCAGGCTTGAGCTCGGGTTCGATAAATAACCGAGCTTTATTTTTGGCTCAAGCTCGAGTTAGGGTCGGGCTTGATAAGGCTTGGCTCATTTCAAGCTTTTTCTCGAGCAGCTCGCGAGCCGCTTGGCTCTTTTGCACCCCTAGATATGACTCATATCATCATACTCAGTAAATCCCACCAATAGCAAAGCTAAGGTAGGGTATGAGGAGGGTAAGATGTAGACAACCTTACCTCTACCCTGTAGGAATAGAGAAGCGGCTTCCAGTGAGACCCCCGGCTCGATAGTAGTTTTGCATCAAGCCTTGGACATAAGACACATAACACTCAGCAATTGAGATAAAGACCGATTAGTGCATGTACCCCTTGTCTTTTGGCTATCAACGCCACCACATGATGCATGATTAACCATCCTCTTCTTTAAATGTTATTTTCACGAAATTAGAAAAATAACTTTAAAATTAGTGCACTTTCACTTTTGCCCCCCAAGCGCCCACACATATATACTTATATGCGCATACCGCAAGCGGGGCGTACACCCCTAGATATGACTACAAAAAGTAATTCATTACAATAAAATTTTAATTGTTTGAATAAAGCCATTAGTACTTTTTATGCCTTAAAAATACACTTTGGGCTGACTTTTGTTCTGTTTAGTTTTTAGTTTTTTTATTTTTTATTTTTTTTGCTTTACATCATTTATCATTAGAAATAAAACTCAAATGTGTAGGTCAGTGACAGGTCAAAACGGGTAACTGTATGGTACGGTTAAAATGGGTTCGTTTGGGTGGATTTATATATAATCTGTGTAGCATATGATCATATCTTTAGCTATCTTTATTTTTATTTGTCCTTATTTGACCCGTTTGGACTTGTGTACACTGAGCCGCTCATATGTAAATGGCTTGAATTTTCCGCCTCTGCGCCATTCTAGAATCTAGATTGTATACAGTTGGTAAAAACAAATAAAATAAAATTAATTTTTTATATTTCAGGAGCTTTCCAAATGCCATGGTCATTCGATTCAGCAAAACTCGCGGAATTTGCTTCCTGCTTTGAAATCATTGCAGAAAGCAATTACGAGATTACATCAAGATTTAGGCGATACATGTTCTTCCAACGAGTATATGCTTCGATATTTATGCTCTACAACCTCCAAACCATGACAACTTATGAACACAGTTTGTAGTTGTTTCTATTTGTTTTTAAAATAGCAATTTTGTTTTGTTATCAATTGTGTACTGCTATAACGGTTATCAATGAGGGATTTTGATATTTGTGCTTAAGTCGAATATGAATGTGAAATGAATATTTTTTTTCAAATTCTTGTAGTTTGTTACTATTTGTCAAGTTTTTTTGTTAGTTTATGGTTAGAAAAGTAAATGCACCTTTTCAAAATGATTGTTTTGGTGTTTAACTTAAGATTGAGATAGATCCAATCTTAGCATGTACTTGTATTTGTGTTTGGAAACATGTATTTAGGGCTCAGGATGATTCAGTTCACACAGTTATTTTTATATAATTGAACTTTGTATAAAAAACAAAGTTTGTGGTGGCGCGTCTTGTGGGGTTGGGGTCTAGTGTGGAGGCGACGTCATGGCGATGGTGGTGGCTGCAACGATCTTGTGAACGATGGTGGTAGTACCGAAAATTGTGATGGAAGGTCCTTAGATTTTTTTCACATTGTAAAAAATGTTAGTCACTGCTGCCACCGTCGTTGTCATGGTCCCTTCACCACGGACGCCATTACCATAAGCATTGCAACCAGTATTTTCGACTTCACTAATGTGACCGGTCCAACCCTGTTCTGCCTTGTCATTGGCATAGTTGCAAACACAAAAAACTACTTTAAATATTAGTCCGTCGACCACTGCCATTGTCATTGCCCCACGCCACAATTGGGTCTGCTCATGGTACCACCATCACCCCCGACACTGTTACCAGCCCCATCGTTGACAACTTGACATCATTGTCGCCGCTAACACCACCACCACATTCTAACCTTTTAAAAACAAACCAGTATGCATGACTATTTTGTCAACCAAACACATCCCAAATTCCAATTTTTTGGGAGATATCAATTCCTACAAATAAAAAATCTTTTAAGAGATCTCAATTTCTATAAATTAAAAATCTTTGTCAACCAACATACGTGGAGGGCATTAGCTTGGTGATGTAGTGGTTCTTGATTGGTGGATATTATTTGGGTTGGTTTTGATTGGTTGATGTTTGTTGTTGTTGTTGTTATTATTATTATTATAATTATTATTTTTATTTACTTTTTTTTTAATAAAACGCTACTTTCCACACCCCTCCCACCCGGTGCTTTTTTACCACGCCTCCTTGCTGACATGACCGTCACGTGACGTTTAATGCTCATTCTTCATGCTCTCCCACTCCGTATAGTCTAAAACACTCATATATTTTTTTTATTATCTTAAGAGTGAAGAATGTATCCAGAACTATATGGACCTTACCACAGCACATTCATTTTTTTTGTTGTGTAACCAGTTTTTAAAATCTGGGTAGGGGTTTCCACTCCAAAAATAAAAACTAATTAAAATATAGTTGTAATTTCTATGTTTTTTTAATGTTTTGTAACATGTATTTTTGTCAAGATAAAAAAACAAAAATATAAATAAAAGCAAACTTTATCTTGTTAACCTTATTATCAATATAATTTCTTAAAAAAAAAAACGTTTTTAATATCCGGTTCATACCCCATCCTATCTGGTAGCGTTTTTCCACTCCAAGAATCGGTTAACCGACCTCATTTCTTTATAACCATACCTGGAACTTGTTTCACCATGTTCAGAACATGTTTTTAGGCTGACATATCGTGTCAACCCGACCTGATAAGATACTAAAGAAACACTAAATAGTACTAGGCTAAATAGCTGGGTCATCTCGTGTCGGGGGGATCAGTCTCTATCCTTCACTCGACGGATGACTAATCTTCAAAGTATCCTGCAAAACGAACAATACCGGTGACTCGCTACAAGGAGGTGAAGATGGGAGTTCTCCTTGTACCCACCCTCGGACGTGAGAATAAGTAATCGCTTTGAGGATAAGTGTGTGTTTATAGTGAGAGAGTAAAGAATCGCTTTGAGGTGACGTGGCGCACGGTTATTCGCTCCAGGTCAGCTAGCCATTGTACTGGTTGTCGCCTTGTCCTCCCAGGATCTTGTAACCATTGCTGGCGTCTCGTTATTGGTCCACGCATTGTCCTTTTTTTTTTTTTTCCGTTGAGAGCATCTTATTGTCACCAGGTGTTCTTTTCCAGAAGCTTCTAGAACCTTTTGGATGTTCTCGTGTGACGAGGACGCCAACTTGGAGTGATGTGGTCCCTTTGACATGTGTCCGCACATGATTTGGGATCATACATCTTCAGACACGAACACCGTATTTACAAACCCAAAACATGTAATCACGAACATGACACAAAATCTTATTGTGTTTGATTTTCAAATAACGAACACGAACCTGGTAATAAATAGGTTACACGAAATGACCTGTTAAGACACAAAAAAGTTATGAGCGTATCATATGACCTGTTAAGACACGAACCCGAAACAAGTAAACACGAACACGAACCTGGTAATAAATAGGTTACACAAAATAACCTGTTAAGACACGAAATAATTACGAGTGTATCATGCAACATGTTAAGACACAAACACGTATTGTTATTAAATATATTAACTTTACTTCCCGGTATTTTTATATAAAATTAGGAGCCCACACATTTTTTATTTAAAATTATAAACGTGTCATTAACAGGTTTTAACATGTATTTATCTTGTTAAGACACAAATTTAAACAGGTCTTAACACGTCGACCTGTTATAGACATGAAATCTGTTAACTTTGTATAGGTTCGTGTCATGTTATCGTGTTCGTGTAGAAATTACCAGCCCTATCTGTTTCACCGTACAATTTATTGACTATTGAGAGCTATATTCAGGCCTGTTCCGTGCAAATTCTGTTTTGAGCCCGTTAGTTTATTAACAATCCAGCCCACAACAAAAGACATGCGTCTCTAGCCCAAACACTTATCACTAAACTAACCCGCAACCCAAATATATTTACAAATTAAACCCTCATTCTTAAACCCTTCTTCTTCTTCATCATTTTAATATCGCAACGGTATTCTAGGGTTTTATTTTCTGCAAATGGCGAAGAACAAAGCAGAAGCTTCAATGTCAGCTTTCACTTCAAACGGTGAAGTATTCGCTCATCTAAACCCTAAAGGAGTCCTCAAAGTAAGTCATATGTGTCTGTTATTTACCATAATTTCTTCAATTTCAATTTTAGGGATTTTATTATTGTTTATCGTATCAAATTTACTTGAAGAACACGCTACTGTATGGATTGTACGCTCAGAGTCATAATGAATGTTAATTGCTTCGAGTTTTTGATTTTTGTGTTGTTTCAGCTTTGAAAACCTAGAATTTGATTTGAATTGATGTAATTATCATTTGTTAGGAGTGGTGTTTGTATAATTGTGTGTTGTTTATATAATTTTATTGAGAGATGAAGTGTTTAGCAGAAGTAAAAATTGTTATAACTGAATTCAGAATTTGCATAACCGAAAACCGAGTTGGTTATTCGGTTACGGTTATGGTTACGGTGACAAACTGAAACGAACAAGAATTTGGTGACTTTTCTTTTGGTTACGGTTAGGTTTGGTTTCTGGTTAATTCAGTTTGTGACCAAATGATTAATATTGAACAATGAATACTCCTATGTTTAGACAAACAAGGGCGTAGCTTAGTTCGGGGCCAGGGGGCGGCCGACCCCTCGAACTTTTCGCTCAGTATTGTCTGGTATATAGTTTTCGTATATAATTTTTAGGTATATATGTTTTCGACGCCCCGGTTTTATAATTTTGTAGTTATAATTTTAGGTTCGGTGACTTCCGACCCCCCGGTCGGAAATCTCAAGCTTCGCCACTGTAGACAAACTGATCATCATTTCAGAATTATCTAGACAATTAGGTTAGGAGTTGCATTATGAGAAAACTGACTACTGAGCTAAATTTACATTAGCCTAAATATTTAGTTATCATTTCTGGTTATTTTAAGTTACTAGTTACAACAATCGTTTTTTGGAAATGCACATCCGAAGATTCTGAATGTGTATGATGTTCATCTTCTTTGCATCTGAACTACAACTCCTTTTTGGGGTATGAACTCTTAGGTTAGTTGTTATATGTTATTATGTTATTTACACAGCTGATAGCCTTTATAAATCTGTTTTAGGAGCTCATTATATACATATAATTTGATTTGACTTTTAGAACGAAAGAAATTTGTTTTAGGAGCTCAATATATACATATTATTTCATGGGCATACAGAACTAATAATGATTTCTTGAATCTTGAAAGGTTTGGAACACAAGTGTTGGAACTCTATTATCTGAATGGAAGCATCCAAGCAAACATGATGGTGTTGAGTATACTCGTATTGCATGTAGCTTTGTTGGAAACAAGGTAATACATTTTATCGTACTTCTTTCCCTCTATCTATTTTTTATTACAGGTGGCAATTTCGAGTTTTTGACCCGTATATCTTTTAATCGCTTGATTTGGGTTATATCCTACGGATCAAACAAGTCTGCAAAGAGTTACCTTTTTGAGTTTTCGACCCGTATTAACACACTAATGTTTATAAAAAAATTGATTTTTGGGTAAAAAGTTTTTCTGGGTCGAACCAAAAGTGCGTGTTTCGAACCGTCACCCAACCTGCATTTGTAGCTAATCTGTGTGTTTAATTCTTGTAATTCTCAGCGAAAAAAAGAAAACGCTACTTGTTTGGTGGCATATGCAACAAATGAACGTGATATATACACTATCAGCGCTACTGATGCTACGATGAAGTGGAAATTATCCAGAACTGAGTTTGGGTGCTATTACTAACCTTTTTTTTGGCAATTTGCACTTTTAGTTTTTTTTTTTGGAAAATTGATGGAATTTAAATCCAACTAGAAGTTGCAATCATTAGCTTCATTATTTAGGTAAAACATGATTCTATTATATAGGGACATTATTTATTTCAGAGTAGGTAGATGTTTGCTGTCGAAAACTGATTATGGATACAAATGTTAAATTACGTATATTTGATTTTTAGGTTCGAATAATCACTTTTACAATGCACATAGGTTACGGGCGTTCAATATTATGTAGAGGTGGCTGGTTGGGTTGACCAGTTTACTTTTTGACTAACTTTATATGTTTAATAAAGAATTCAGATGTCCATTTCAAAGTTTATGCTCATTAATAACCTCATATAGTCATATCTAAGTATATGATATTTTTGGTGACTTTCAACCTATTTGACCTGTTTTTTAGCAGTTTTCTTACTTATATATGCTAGAGATAAAATTGCTTGATATGATCATTTCACTCATAAACCATTCAAATTTTTTCCTCTAAAGTTTTCTAAATCCTTAAACATTCTTTTGGACATAACATTTCTTGCAATTGGATCCATTTTTGATTCAGTATTGGTTTTCATGTGAATACTCACTTTATTTTATAATACTACCATTTCTTTTTATGAGTTATATCTTAACATTTGGATTTCTATTTATGCAGTGAAATTGCTGCTCTCTCATTTACAAACAAAGGGCGTAAACTTTGTGTTATCAGCACTGATGGCACATTATGTGAAATGAACTCAGAAACCGGAGAAATTTTAAAAGAAATAAAATTCTCAAAGAAGTATATTTCTACTTTGGCATATATATTTGGTGAGTGTTCAAAACCTCTTGGTGTCAATAATTATCTTTACATCATAATGTTCCCTTTTGTTATCTCATTTGACGCCTGTTTTCTTGTATGGTAGATGATAAGATGTTAGCTGCATCCGATGGCCATATTAGAGTCCTCGGTTTAGAAGATGGGGACATACTAGTGAAGTTTTCTTCAGTTGTGGTATGTTACTACTTTTTTTATTAGGCTTGTAAATGAATCGAACGAATGAACCGTAGTAACTTTAACCGAACACGAACATATAATCGGACGCATGAATTTGTTCATGTTCGTTTATTAAGAAAATTGGCATGTTCTTGTTCGTTTAAAACCTAAACGAACAGTTCACGAATGTAAATGGACATTAACAAACAAACTTAAATGAACATAATTTGACAAACAATAAACAACACAAACAAACTTGTTTAACTGAATGAACAAAAATTGTGTTCATGTTCGTTCGTTTATTAAATAAACGAACACAAATGAACTTCCCGCCGTCAAGAATAGTTCATGAACGTTCGGTTCGTTTATAGGCCTAACCAAAACTTCTTTATCGGTGGTTATGTAATTCTTCATCAACTTCTTTCAGGGCCTGGTGCTTCATTTGTCAAATTTGGAGGATACAAACGTCATTATCACATCCAGTTCTTCTGACAATCTAAACGTGCACATAAACAAACCCGGCAACAAGAAAGCAACCGACGGCCCTGTTTTATCGATGAAAGATCGGCCTTTAACCATTGACTGCAAGAGTGGGTCGAGTGGCTCAAATGGAGAGAATTTATTTGTACTATCGGTTTCGGAATCGGGTACAGCTTACGTTTGGAACATGAAGACTAAATCACAAGTGAATATAAATCCAACTAAGGTTAAAGTTGAAGCTAATGATATACTAGCCGCTAGATTGAACTCAATCAACGGCGATGATCAAGCTGCGGTTCTTATTGTTTACGGTTCGTTAAGTTCACCGAGATTTGCGTTAGTGGATGTTACTTGTCCTGGGGAGGATATTGTTGTAAGTTCAAGTGGCAATATTCAAGAAAATAGAGTAAATGATGAAAAAGGTATGTAGCAACTTTTAAGCGTCTCATGTCATTTTTCTAAGAGTAAAATGCCATTTTCGTCCCTGAGGTTTGGTCAGTTTTGCGACTTTTGTTCACGGATGAAAATGGTATTTTACCTTTTTCTAAACTAGAGTTGTCAAAAGTGTGTGGTAATTAGTTTGATTTTGTTACTAGTTACTTTGTTTTCACTTGTTAGTTATAACTTATATTCTCATTTGGCTTAACGATGCTAACATCTTCACAGACCAAAAATCGCGTGGCAAGAAACGAGCCGCATCTGATGCAAACTCGGAAACGGCAGTAGTAAATCATGACAATGGAGATCCAAACAACGGGATTCAAATGGATGACGATGAACCTACAATTGGTGAGAAATTGGCTAGCTTAAATATAATCAACAATAACAATGAAATCCAGGAAAAAGCAGAAACGTCTCCGGCAAAGCCTCCGAGTGCCGACTCAGTTCACGTACTTCTTAAACAAGCTCTTCATGCAGACGATCGGTCCCTTCTGCTTGATTGCTTATTTAGACAAAATGAAAAGGTCATATTAAAAGCGTAAAGTTGCAAATATCATTTCGGATTCGAAAATGTATATTTACAAGTTCTTTTTTTGCGTTTGCAGGTTATAACAAACTCGGTTGCTGTATTGAATCCGTCTGATGTGTTCAAGCTTCTTGAATCTCTCATATCTATGATCCAATCCAGGTAGGCAAATGCATTTGAATTGATTAAAGATATTTAATCTTACAACGAGTTATTGATTGTATGTGTTAACTGCGACAACAGGGGTGCAATAGTAGCTTGTACTCTCCCATGGCTTAAAAGCTTACTTCTTCAACATGCAAGCAGTATTATGTCTCAGGAATCATCTCTCATTGCTCTCAACTCATTATATCAGGTAACATCCGTTTTAACCATGTTGACTTTTTGAAAGCGAAGTCAATGCCATCCTTTTCAAACTCCATATAATAGGTTTTGTCTACTTAACTAGTGGGTTACCACCCGTGCTCTGGGGTTTGAAGGTAGATAAAATAAGCAAAGGTAACTTATGAAAATTAAAGTGTAAGGTAACTTATGAAAACTAAAAAAAGGAAACATTAACATGTCTTAATTAAAGTTGAGGGGCCAAAGTTGGTTAGCCTGACAAAACTTGAGGGGCTAAACATGTCATTACCAAAGTTGAGGGGCCAAATATGTCATTACCAAAGCTGAGGGAACACAGTTGGTTGATGTTATCAAAAGTTGAGGGGCTGTTGAGGGGCTAAACATATCATCATTAAAGTTGAGGGTCTAAGTATGTCATTACCAAAGTTGAGGGGCTAAGTATGTTATTACCAAAGTTGAGGGGCTAAGTATGTTATTACTGAAGTTGAGGGGCCAAAGTTGGTTGATGTTGACAAAATAGGATTTTAAGTAATCAGCTAGTGCTGCTGATCATTTTCTATTTACTTTTTGTAGCTTATCGAATCTCGGATTTCAACTTTCGATTCTGCGGTTCAACTATCAAGCTCTCTGGACTTATTATATACCAAGGTAAGCAAACAAACTGTAACATGAGCGCTTATAAACACATGAATCTTGTCATTAGTTTTTTCTTTAAAATATTTTTTCTGTGCAGACTATTGAAGATGGAGTTGATGAAGCAGAAGAGCCATTGGAACCTATCATTTTTGAAGACTTTAGTGACGATGAAGACCAGTCTGAAGAAGACGGTGATGCCATGGAAACGGATGAAGAAAACAATGAACAACTTGAAGCAGTCAGTAATGTTACTGATGATGATCCTGAAGGGAGTGATGGCATGGTTGACTATTAGTATCGGGTCAAAGGGTTTGACCTCATTTTTGTCACGGGCTTGTGCCAATCCTAAATGGAACCCAAGTTGAAATCAAACTGTTTTGTATGATTCCGAGCCCAAAAAAGGTTGGTCAATGTTGAATGAGTTTATTTTGAATGATTTATAACATACGGACGTGTTTTGTTTAAAGAAATAGGTAGTTTTGTAGTGGTATAATGTTTGCATCTATATGTTTAAATGTTCAATTATTTTTTACGACAAACCAAAAAAGGTGTTTAGATTAACATTAAATTGTTTTTGGCATCCAACATGAATATTTTTTGTTACGATATTATATGTATCTTAGGGTTTGTTTAGCTCTTAATATGGCTCTTAATGGGTCAACACTGTTTGTTTCACGAGCAGAGTTTGAATTGTTAAGCGTTATACTGAGTCGGTTAAAGACTTCTAATCTGAATTGGTCAGACACTTGCCCTTTAACGGTTAAGCATTATATTGGCTCTTAATGGTTCAGACCACTTATAAGTTTAGTACTTAATGGTTCAGACCTATAAGTTTAGCACTTAACTATTCAGAAGTTGCCAAACAGTCCCTTAGTGTCTATACAACTGGAGCTGTACCGCCTGGTTTGCATCCTTCGACCTGTAGGCGACATATGTAAGTGGATCAAAAAAATATCAATAATGTTGTGGCGACGACAATCTAGAAGACAAAATTAGCACTTAGCAGAGACAAACGTTTAGAAAGACTACCCTCGTAGTCTACCTGTAATGCTATAGAAAGTACTCAAAATCTTTACCATTTGCAAAATCTTTATCGCTTAGTCTACCTGTAATGGTTTCCAACAATACGAGTCTTAAACAATATTCTTGATATCAAAGGCTTTTCTTTTGAAAACGAACTAGGAATTGTGTGATACCAATTTTATACAAGTTATTATTTTAAGCTAAAAACACATATTTTTAACATTTGGTTTACCGGTGGTTGAGTCATAGTCTCCCTTCAGATAACCAAAGGTTCTCTAACCCATATCCTATCATATGTCATCTGTCGCACATCCAAACCTTATGTTCATCCGCATTTATTTAAGGCCACCTAAACAGAAAATATATACATCTTCAAAACTGTTTACATGGCAAAAAGTTTCTCATAAATTCAAACCTACAAGGATTATAAGCATACCTTTAGAATGTTCTAGAACGTTCGGAGTAGCGGGTTGCAAACTTGAACAAGTGACGATCTCTATTATTAATTGGTTCGGTGTTCTTTGAAAATATGCCATATTATGTTTTAACTCAACACTTAGATACAAGAATATTCTTTCATTCCATTCCTTGGTGTGACATAAACCTCTCAATTTAGGTTCCAAATTCTCACCAAGTCAGTTTGACTTTTTTAAAATGTCAACTTCCATATGAACTCTATTTGGAAGATCATTTCTTTAAAAAGTCATACAATAGACATTTTGCAAATCCTTGTATTGTGACATTCATTATGTCTTTAGATCAATTTTTTAGTGTTTGAACCTTGCGGCTCAATATGGTTTTATGTATGTAGCAGCAACAACCCATATCGTAAAACTAGCCCTAATTATGAACATCCCTAGCATAAATCAAATGAGAACCTACTCATCCAGCAATATATCATCGAATTGGAAATTACAACGTACGCCTATATCCGTATACAAATACGCCATTCCACGAGAAACTCCTATTAGGATGTTAAGTCGTGTCCCCCATGAAAGTGGTTCCAGACCATCATCTACACAATTTATTCATCTTACATAGCTCAAGAAATTGAGAAAACGAAAAAGAGAGATGATATCCTACCTCCTTGAATAAAGTGACGGAGAGATCTTTGCATGTGCTCGTAAACAAGAAAGTTTTCGACTCCATCACTCTTGCAGCATCCCAAGAGTTTAATGATATTAGGATGATCTAGCTGTCCCATGAAGTTCACATCTTCCTGAACGAACGAAAGTCGGTTGCTTTTGGGTTAGTTAACTAATTGTACTGGAATTATAAAAAAAGTAACGATTTACAAAACCATTACTTGATAATTTCGAAAATTAGTTGTTTTTGGGTTACATTTTCGTCCAATAAGCCCCGCCCCTTATATGGAAGTAAGGTGTTGCATAATGTATTATGTGTCAATCCAAATAAATATATGGCAGGTGTACGTACATTTGGTGAGACTTACCAGCCAATCATCAGGAGCCATCGATTTGGAAGCAATAGCAACCGTTCCAACACCTCCTTCTGAAGGGGCTAACTTCTCCTGGTCAAGCTCAACCCAACCAAGAAACACCCATGTCTCACCAAAAGGCGTATTTTGACTAAAGTCACTTCGCTTTTTTCAAATCATCATAAGTAAGCCTCTTCACACTTAGTGCATCCTGCAATGGTTCGTGTGACTCTTTAAATTTGCTTGAGTTTTTTTAGTGTCAATCGGCCCAATCTGTTTAAGTGGCCCAAATTTGATTTAAATTTTGAGTGCCGATACGTTTAAACAGATAAACCCGACCCCGGGCCCAAATGTTTAAACATTAAAACCCAATTAAAATAAACACCAGATGTCGATTAAGGTGGGAGGGCGGTAAAAAAAACAAGCGTCGCAGGGCTGAGTGAGGCAACAACAACAGTGACGTGAGATTAAACCAACTACCTCAAATTAGTTTACTATTGAAGCAACCGAAATAAACCAGTCCAAACCAGAACAAGTAACTATTACATGGTCCAACACATCCAATATCCATCAGTACTAAAGATTATAATGTTCAAGCGGTAATAACTGGTTCCAAAGTAAAACGTACATGCCATATTCCATTGTATCGACTCAAAATGGAAATTCAAACTCCTTGCGATACTAGTTAAGAGCATTGATTCGTTCCAGACTCCACACAATTTCTTCCCATGAAGGCTTGCACGTGGGACGTATACATTTTAATGCAAGTGAATGCAATCGAAAGCAGCTTTTGAGGATTGAAGACGTGGGTCTAATTTTTTCTTAAGCTCTCTTTTGTTTGTTTTGATCTTAGGACCCCCAGCCCCATACTCTTCAAGTCCATCAAGACGTCTTCAGGGGGTTTGGCTGCAATAGTTTCTAACACCACAAACCCGAAACTTACTACGTCATTCATCGGCAAAAAACCTGTCAGATCACAAAATCATGGCGTATAAAATATATATATGTATGAACTTGGATTTTCTATTAAAAATAAAATTACAAATAAGTTTTTTATCTTAATCTAAAAGTGCATATTCGGTTTATATGGAGTAACATACTAGTTTTTGGGTCATAGACCGCCTTTAAATAACCGAAGACTCCTTTTCCCTTTTTCACAACATGCACCCACCCAAACCCCCCTAGTTTTGCATTTAAAGCCTGCAATAAGAAAGAGTACAGATAAGATGACACTCAATAAGTGGTTTGATCTAAGGGAGGGTTTTTTTAACCAAAACCCGACCCAACCGAAACCTGAACAAGTGACAATCTTTGTTATTAATTGGTTCGGTGTTCTTTGAAAATATGCCATATTATGTTTTTACTCAACGCTTAGATCCATTTTCTTAGTGTTTGAACCTTGCGGCCCAATATGGTTTTATGTATGTAGCAGCAGCCCATATCGTAAAACTAGCCCGAGTTAAGAACACCCCTGCCATAAATCAAATGAGTACCTACCTCATCCAGCAATATATCATCGAATCCGAAAATACAACGTACGCCTTTATCCGTATACAAATACGCCATTCCACGAGCAACTCCTATCAGGATGTTAAGTCGTGCCCCCCTGAAAGTGGTTATCATCTGCAAAATTTATTCATCTTGTTATAATTGGATATCACAAGTGAACAATAACTTGATTCATTAACGAGGCCACAAAGCCTTTAAATACAAGAAGGAAAATAACAAACAAAGCTAGAAATTAGAAACAAATTAACGTCTACTTGAACGAGGTAAAAGCAAAAGAATCGGTAAGCATATGACTTCTTCCATCCACGTGCGTTAACCCATTCTCCTTTATTCAAAACACAACGGTAACAAACGGTAACAGTCATTCAGACCAACGGACTTACTCTTTCAAACCCTCCCTCAAACATGACATGCCATTCATGTCAAGTTTGTCTTTTATCGAACAAACACCCAGCTCATCTTTTAACCCTAGAAATGCTTCACGATGCATTGGTTTGGTTTGAATATCAGCCACTTGATCATGAGTTCCACAATGCTCCAGCTCAATGCATCCTTCACTCACCAATTCACGTAGAAAGTGAAACCGAACACCAATGTGTTTACACCTCCCATGGAAAACCGGGTTCCTAGATAACTTGATTGCTGATGTGTTGTCACATTTGATTACAGTACTTCCTTCCACTTATCACCAAGATCTTCTGGTATACCTCGAACCTAGACAACTTGACATGCACACAATGCTGCAACAACATACTCAGCTTCCGTCGATGACAATGCCACTATACTTTGCTTCTTAGACGACCAAATTATGGCAGCACCATCCCATAAAAGAACATGCCCGGATGTACTTTTTCTGTGATCAGGTCTAGTGTTTGTTATTAGCAGATATATTATTTTGTATATATTATGTATTCTTATGTATTTATCTCTAGGATTTGAGGAGATTTAGTTTCCTGATTTCAGCTTGTAAATTTGTATTTATTCTCCTTTCCTATCAATGAGAAAGTATCAATTCATTCCAAATTACATGGTATCAGAGCAAAATCTGCTTTGAACCCTAAACCCGCAGCCGTTTTCTTCTTCCCAGATCTCGATCCGATCACTAAGGTTTCGACCCTACACAACCGCCGGCTACATCCATCATTCGATCTTGTTTCCTGTTCATCTTATACTATGGGAGATAAAACCGAATCATCAGCTCCCACAAAACAGCCTGTTGCCTTGCACCCTGTTTACACTGTAACCGATATCCAGAAAAAGGTTCGTGTTCTTGATGGCTCTAAGGTCACGTATTCTGCGTGGGTGAAGCTCTTTCAACTTCATGCTCGTGGATACGAGGTTTTAGACAACATAACCAGCGAACCACCCCCTGAAAACGACCCAGATCATGCTCAATGGATGAAAATTGATGCAATAGTGCTGCAGTGGATCTACAGCACACTATCTGAAGATTATCTTCTTCGGGTTCTTGAATCCGAATCGACTACTCTACAAGCATGGAACGTAGTCAAGGCTATCTTTCACAACAACAAGGGTCCTCGATGTGCTGCTCTCCAAACCAAATTCGTCAATCCGAAACTCAGCGCCATGCCATCTTTGGAAGCATACTGTCAAACTCTTCGTGACTTGGCTGCTCAACTAGATGATGTGGGTAGCCCCGTGAACGAACAGACCCTCGTGTTGCAACTGGTGCGAGGTTTACCTCGTGAGTATGACACGATTGGGTCTATTATTAATCGTGAAATTTCATCTTGGAACGAGGCTTGTGAGATGCTCTGTGGCGATCAAGAGAGACAGGCTGCTCGTGACGGTACCAACGCTCCTTCTGAAGCACATGCTGCTATAACTCCACCTCCTCGTCGCGGTGATGGTTCAAACCGTGATAACTCCAATCGGTATGGTTCTAATCCTAGCCAATACCGGTATAACCAGAATACTAGGAGAAGTGGTCCTCGCCGTGACAACTCGGGTACACAAGCTGGTCAGAATTCGTCTTCCGGAACAGGGCAAACCGGGCAGTCCAAATACCGGCCTGGCCCCGGTTCTGAAACACGTGGTCCAAACAGCCGCAATCAGTCTCGCCCCAACTGGAACCAGCAAAACTATCAGCCCATGCTTCCTCCCTATTGGACCAACTCCTATTGGGCCACACTACCACCACCGTGCCCCTACCCTACTCAACCTGGTTGGGTCTCACCGTTACCTGTGACACAGCAGCCCCAGCAGCCTCCTTCTTCGGACCAGTCCTCTGCTCAAGCTCACATAACTGATGTCAATCCCCTTGAACCACCGAGCTCGCTGAGGCTTTCCAAGCCATGGCAGTGCCACCCGAAGCACCAGACTGGTTCATGGACACCGACGCCTCCATCATCTAACTGGGACTCAGGTAAGATTTCTTATTCGTGTTATCATTCTATTAAAAATGTGTTAGTTGGAAATGGTCATCGGTTACCGGTTGTTGGATCGGGTCACTCCACCATTCCCTCCTCCTCAAAACCACTTCAACTTAAAAATATTTTACACACTCCCAATATCATTAAAAACCTTATTTCTGTACGACAATTTACCCGTGATAATTGGGTTTCCGTTGACTTTGATCCTTTTGGTTTTTCTGTGAAGGACTATCCGAGTGAAACTATTCTGAGTCGGCATGACAGCACCAGCCATCTCTATCCGCTCACTGCTCACAAACCACCTGATGCTTCTGCTTTTGTTTCTACCAGTTTTCAAGGCTCTTGGCACAACCGTCTAGGACACCCTGGCTTGCATGTTCTAGATTATTTAAATTCTAATAAGTTTATTTCATGTACTAAACAAAGTCGTTCTGTTTTTTGTGATTCCTGCCAGATTGCCAAACACAAACGGTTACCTTTTAATTTATCTTCTTCTTGCACTGTTTGTCCTTTTGATATAGTGCACTGTGATTTGTGGACTTCACCTATCCCTAGTAAACATGGATACAAATACTATTTGGTTGTGATTGATGATTACACTCACTTTACATGGGTGTTTCCCCTAAAGTTTAAATCTGAAACTTACATTAAATTCACTCAATTTCACAAATACATCTCAACCCAATTCCGCCATAATATTAAAACCTTTCAATGTGACATGGGTGGGGAGTTTGATAACACTCAATTTAAACAATTTGCCTCCACAAACAGGTTACAGTTTCGTTTCTCGTGCCCTCACACATCACAACAAAACGGAACAACGGAACGCATGATCCGTCGTCTTAATGAAATACTGTTGTCGCTTCTTACACATGCTTCTTTGCCGCCTCATTATTGGGTGGAAGCTCTTCACACCTCAGTTTACCTTCACAACATCCTACCATCTAAAACTATTGGTTTCCGAAGCCCAACCGCTGCGCTTTATCTCAAACACCCTGACTATGAACACCTTCGAGTGTTTGGTTGTGCCTGCTACCCGAACCAATCCGATACCCGTCCTCATAAACTTGCACCGCGATCATCCCCGTGTGTTTTCCTCGGGTACCCTGCTGACCATCGCGGGTATCGGTGTCTTGATCTCTCTACCGGAAAGATCATTCTGTCCCGTCATGTCACCTTTAATGAACTTGAGTTTCCATTTTCCAAAACATTTACACCTCAATCATCTTCTTATAATTTTCTTGACTGTGACACATCCCTATCATCTTTACCCAACCCATGTCCACACCCACTCCCCACAACAATTCCACTGCTACCCAATATTCCCAGCCATCTACCGGACCTCAAATCACCACGCCACAGCCCACAACCCAGGCCCAAACAACCACCCGGCCCCATCCTACGATCACCTACAGCCGTCGGCCTCCTAAGCCCACCCAACCAGCCCAAAATCCTCATGCCCAGCCTCATGCGACCCCAGTCAACCATTCTGTCCCACCACTTGTCCAGCCCACACCGACCTCCAACCCGCAACATCATAACCAGCCCCCTCCTGCCCCGATAGCCCCTCTCCAATCAACACATCTCATGGTCACTAGATCTCGAGATGGGACATCCAAACCAAAGGCCCCATACAATTTAAATGTTGAAACCATTTCGCCTTTACCTAAATCACACCTTGACGCCCAATCCGATCCACATTGGTCCGATGCTATGAATACTGAATACACTGCTTTAATAGATAATAACACATGGGATCTTGTGCCTCGGCCTCCTGATGCACACATTATTAGATGTATGTGGTTATTTCGCCACAAATTTCATGCTAATGGGGCTTTAGAACGCTATAAAGCCCGTTTTGTTGTAAATGGTAAGTCACAAAAGGTTGGTGTTGACTGCGATGAAACATTTAGTCCAGTGGTAAAACCGACCACCATTCGCATGGTTCTTAGCCTAGCTGTATCTAGGTCTTGGCCTATTCATCAGCTGGACGTCAAAAATGCTTTCTTACATGGGGATCTAGACGAAACTGTTTATATGTTTCAACCACCAGGGTTTGTAGACAAGCAACGTCCTAAACATGTGTGCAGGTTGAAGAAGTCCTTATATGGTCTTAAACAGGCACCTCGGGCATGGTATCACAGGTTTGCCACTTATATTCTTAGATGCGGTTTTCGTACTTCCACATCTGACAGTTCCTTATTCATTTACAAGCGTGGCAATGACATGGCATATCTCCTTTTATATGTGGATGACATTGTTCTCACAGCCTCTAATGATCATCTTTTGCAACATTTTATCAATGCCATGTCTCGGAATTTTCTATGACTGACCTTGGCCGGTTGCATCACTTCTTGGGGATAGAGGTACAACACAATAATGGGGAATTGTTTTTATCTCAACATTCATATGTTCATGACATCTTGGCTCGAGCCAAAATGGAAAACTGTAAACCCTGCCACACCCCTACTGACACGAATTCAAAACTTAGTGCTTTAGCAGGTGACCTTCTCTCTGATGGTACTTTATACCGGAGCCTTGCAGGTGCTTTACAGTACCTTACTATCACTCGGCCAGACATTTCATATGCGGTTCAGCAGTTTTGTCTATTCATGCATGCCCCATGGAGTCACATTTTAATTTTCTCAAGCGCATTCTTCAATATCTCAAAGGCACCGCTGATCACGGCTTACATCTATCTCCCTCCAAGTCCGTTCAACTCACCGCTTATTCAGATGCTGATTGGGGGGTTGCCCGGATACACGTCGCTCGACATCTGGTTATTGTGTTTTTCTTGAGGACAACTTAGTGTCTTGGTCCTCCAAACGTCAACCTACGATTTCTCGCTCGAGTGCTGAAGCAGAGTATAGAGGAGTTGCGAACACTGCAGCTGAACTATCTTGGATTCGCAACCTTTTGCTCGAGTTGCACCTTCCCGTAACACAGGCTTCCATCATTTATTTGCCACTATACTTTGCTTCTTAGACGACCAAATTATGGCAGCACCATCCCATAAAAGAACATGCCCGGATGTACTTTTTCTGTGATCAGGTCTAGTGTTTGTAATGTATATCAAGCACCCAACAACCTGCTTGAACGTAGTATCGTCTATCTGTTCTCCTTCATCTTGCTTCAGTTTGCATCCTGGAACTATCGGGTTCACAACAGCATTGCAATCTAACATCTTGAACCGAGACAAAATTTCTGTAGCATACTTTCTTTGTGACATACGAATTCCAGCAGATGATTGAACTACCTCAATACCAAGAAAGTACCTCATCTTCCCTAAATCCGTCATTTCAAACTCACTCTTCATGGACTCTTTGAATTCTTTTAGCATTCTTTCATCATCGCCTATGAAAATCAGATCATCGACATAGATATTCACAAGAAGCCTCTTACCAGCCGAATTTTCTTTAACAAACAAAGTGTGCTTAGATTTGCATTTTGTGAACCCTTCAGCCACAAAATAAGTTTCAATATGATTGAACCATGCTTCAGTCCATACAATGCCTTGTTTAGCCTATACACTTTGTGTTCATTGTTCTTAACCACATATCCGGTTGCTGCACGTATACCTCCTCTTGCAACACTCCATGCAGAAAGGCTGATTTTACATCCAATTGGTGGATGTCCGAGCCATGTTGAGCAGCATTCCAACCATCATACGAATTGTATCCATCCTTACTACTGGTGCATATACTTCTGAATAGTCTATACCATACTGTTGCCCATATCCACGAGCCACAAGCCTTGCCTTATGCTTTTCTATCTCTCCCTTCTCATTTAACTTAGTTTAAATAGCCATTTTACCCCTATACATTTTGCACCTTTTGGCAGCTCAACCAGACTCCATGTTTGATTCCTTTCTATAGCCTTTATCTCTACATCCATGGCCTTCTTCCACTTATCATCTTTAATAGCTTCCTCAAACTTGATTGGATCTTGGTCTTCAATCTTGACATTGCTATAGAACCCCACACCCTTAAGTGATCTACGGTGGGCTTAGATCCACTCCAAGCTTCTTCAGGTGTCAACCGTGTCATAGTTGAATGAGCCTTGCATGGAATCCTATTCAACACATAAAAGCTCCACAAAGCTGCCTCAGCCCAAAACATCTTGGGCATGTTTTTAAAAGCAAGCAATGTAATAATCATTCCAATTACGGTTCTATTTTTACGTTCGGCCACACCGTTTTGCTGTGGTGTGAACCTAGTTGTTAAGTGCCTCTTTATCCCATTCTCTTTACAAAATTCAATGAACTCCTTTGACAAGTATTCACCCCCTCTATCCGTTCTAAGACACTTAATCAATTTCCCACTTTCAGTTTCTACTTTATTCTTAAACTCCTTCAATTTTTCTAGAGTTTCTAGAGTCTGAGATTTTTCAGATAACATATACACCCATGCTTTTCTACTGAAATCATCAATAAAGCTCAGTAGATACCTTTTACCCGTATAGGATTGAGGAGTGATGGGTCCACAAATGTCTGAGTAAATCAGTTCCAGAACATCATCTGCATGCCATTTGCTCTTCTTTGGAATAGCTTCTCTAGTTTGCTTGCCAATGAGACAAGTTCCACATACAGCTTTGTCAACATCGAACCTGGGAAGGTCCGTCACGAACCATGTTCTTCAGATCCGGAATGTAATGCACATTATTAATAATAAACTTGGCTCCATTCAGACTTACCTTCACATTACCTTTACCTCTGACATTCATCCTTGAGTTATTGCCAAGCTTGACTGTGGTGGAGATTCTTTGATCAAAATCAACAAACTTTTCCTTAATGCCACACATGTGATTCGAGCATCCAGAGTCAAGGAAACAAAGGCAATTCTTGTTGTCATCACTGTTATGAGCCATGAACACATTCTCATCCACACCAGCCATAAGCATGACTTCTTCATTCTCATCAAAACCAGCAAAGTTAGCTTCTTTTGAGTCCGTACACTCATAAGAAAAATGTCCCAGCTTGTGACATTTGAAACACTCAATTGTCTCTTTGTTGAACGATGACCGGCCTCGTCCACGACCCTACCTCTTGGGCTCCCACGTCCTCTTCCTCGGCCACGAGTGTTTGATCCTTCACCATCCTCCATCTTCAGCACTTGTTCATCTTCTCTTTCTACCTTCTTGAACTTCTGTTCATGGACTATCACTGTCACTATCAGTGTACTTTGCAGCTCATCAATTGTCATTTCTTCAACGTTTTTAGATTCCTCAATTGACACCATCACATACACATACTTCTCGGTGAGAGTTATGAGAATTTTCTCCACAATCTTCACATCAGCCATGGACTCACCATTGCTTCTCATCTGGTTTGACACGGTTAAGACTCTACCGAAGTATTCCGGTATTGTCTCTTCATTCTTCATTTCCAGAACTTCGAAATCCCTCCTTTGCTTCTGCAGCATGGACTTCTTCACACGTTCGTTTCCAGCAAACCTTTTCTTCAATGATTCCCATATGGCTTTGGAAGAGCTTCGATTCAGGATCTGCTCAAACGTGACCCTGTCAATTGCCTGATACAAGTAATGCTTTACTTGTAAGTCTTTTGATCTCAGATCTTCCAATTTTTTCTTCTGAGCCTTCGATTGAGCAACCCCAACTGCTGGTTCAATGATCCCGGATCAATGAGTCCTAATTGTTTTGCGAGCAGCAAGTTTTCCATCATCTCGCTCCAATGCTCGTAGTGGCCATCAAATACGGGAACCTTCAATTTCTCAGTACTCATTGTTGTTTCTTTTGTTAGTGATTGACGTGAATTTTGCTCTGATACCAATTGTTATAATTGGATATCACAAGTGAACAATAGCTTGATTCATTAACGAGGCCAAAAAGCCTTTAAATACAAGAAGGAAAATAACAAACAAAGCTAGAAATTAGGAAACAAATTAACGTCAACTTGAACGAGATAAAAGCAAAAGAATCGGTAAGCATATGATTTCTTCCATCCACATGCGTTAACCCATTCTCCTTTATTCGAAACACAACGGTAACAGTCATTCAGACCAACGGACTTACTCTTTCACATCTTACATAGCTACAGAAATTGAGAAAACGAAAGAGAGATGATATCCTACCTCCTTGAATAAAGTGACGAAGAGATCTTTGCATGTGCTCATAAACAAGAAAGTTTTCGTCTCCATCACTCTTGCAGCATCCCAAGAGTTTAATGATATTAGGATGATCCAGCTGCCCCATGAAGTTCACCTCTTCCTGAACGAACGAAAGTCAGTTGCTTTTGGGTTAGTAGGTTATTTCTTATTTTTCTTAATTATAAAAAAAAGAACAAAAACACAGATTTGACAATTTACAAAACCATTACTTGATAATTTCGAAAGTTCGTTGTTTTTGGGTTACATTTTCATCCAACAAGCCCAGCCCCTTATATGGACGTAAGGTGTTACATAATGTATTACGTGTCAATCCAAATAAATATATGGCAGGTGGTGAGACTTACCAGCCAGTCATCATGAGCGATCGATTTGGCAACAACAGCAACAACAATTCCAACACCTTCTTCGGAAGGAGCTAACGTCTTCTGCTCAACCCAACCTA